>OV656852.1:12818550-14181904 GCA_927399475.2 Acleris emargana
TAAGGCAACGTTGTACGGTGATCCTTTAGCCTCCGTGAAGCGATGTAGGTAGAACTTTACGAAGACCAGATGGGATTTTCTTGGAGCAATCCTTCCAAAGGCGATACGTGTTCAAACTTGAATTCTTCATTGTACTGCACATTTGAATGTTAATTTACTGCATATTAATACATCATTACTATCCATCAAACAACAACATATGCAAAAAATGAAAACAAATAAGAAAGCGACGACGAGAAAACCCATTTAATTAATTAAGAGCTATCAAAACGTTGACTATACGATAAAAAGCCAAAATCAATTAGGCTTAGTCCAGCAAAATTTACCCTTTAAGGGATCTCTTTCAGTTCCAGCTAATCATTGCAATGTTGAAGGTACTGTACAATTTGAGTACCTAAGTATTAATAATAGAGTCGAAGTTAAATATAAAACTTTTACACATTATTTCAATGGGATAAGGAACAAAAGTGTATAAATTTATATTTGTACTTGACTATACCTACTCAGCCGTTCACAGTCTCTGGCATAACAAATATACGGGCAGATGTAAAAGATATGAAAATATAAGAAAGAAAGGAAAATATTTATTTAAGACAAACAACAACAAAGAACAGAGAGATACGCACCAGACGAATGTAGTCACGTAATGGTCCCAACTCAGCGTAAGAATAAAAAATAAAATGAAAAATGAAACATTGGCAGTGATAGACAAGCAGTAAGTACTAGGGAATGCAAATAACCGGTTATTACCGGTTTTAACCGGTTATTTTCATACGAAATCTGTTAATAACCTGTTAATTTGCATTCCCTAGTAAGTACCCAGTACATACTATTCACACTGTACTTCTACGTATGGCTACTGATGATATTACCGTAAACAACTTAATTCCACCTCGTCGACCGTCAATGCCTTAAACAATGCCCAAGGATGGCTATTCGTGCAAGTAACGAGTTCCCTTACAACTATTATACTACTACTACTACTATAAGCTATTTGCCGTCCGTCGTAAAACAACCAGGAAAGAGGTTATATGACTGCGCGTGAGTAACTTTTCTTAACATCCCGGAAAACTATTGCAAATAAAGCAATAGCTAATTTTATGAATAAACAAAAGCTAAGTGCAGCTATAATTAGGTTTCCCTGTGTAACGTCATGTGGAAATCCGATAGCACGGAGTCTATTCGACCAAGACTATCTTGCTTTAATATCGTAATCATATTGTAGAGCTTATTTATTATTTATTTATTGATTACTAAACTTTATTGCACATTACGCAAAGTAAGTACAGTCAGCTGCATAGAAAAGGATACCCCCCTCCTGGTAAGGATGGTTTTTTTTCGAAAACCTGTGGTTAGATTGAAATGATTTTGAGTTTATGTATATACAATAGTAAAATCTTCAGTTCACCAAAAAATCATATAAATTAACCACAGGTTTTTGAAAAAAATCGATCCATACCAGGAGGGGGGGGGGGGGTATCCTTTTCTCTGCAGCTGACTGTACAAACGACGTACTTAATGCCTTGAGGCATTCTCTACCAGTCAACCATGGGGCCAAACAAAGACAAGTAAAGGTAAAGTAAAGGTTATAGCATCGTCATCATCATTATTCATTCAATACGTGCTTGCAAAGGAGTGGTAAGCGATTCAGGCGTTTTGTATTTCCAAGTGCTTACAATCTGAACTTAATTAAAGCTTGGCTGAATGGGCATCTTCTATACTAGGTAAGCTCGCTTCGACTCATCTCCTCATCGACTCATAATCTTTTTTTCTATAATCCATTATACTACGTCGATGAATATATGGAGCTGGAAATGTAAAAAATATTATTGTGTTGAAATTTACTATAAATTGTATAGGTATGTATTGACATCGGACGAGTGACCATTATTCGATATGTAATTGTTGTGGTTTTAATTAATTATTATTAATTATTCTTGTATTGTTTGATTATTAGTATTTATGTTTTCACGATCTCAATGTAATTTCGTATTTCTTGACATGCAATGCAATTTATATTGTAATATTACAGTTACAGGCTTGAGTTCCTCCCACGCTGATGTCCGTCGCTGACGTGTCGGTCGAGCGTAGGAATATACATACATACATACATAAACTCACGCCTTCATTCCCAGAGTGGGGTAGGCAGAGCTAAAGAATTACCATCAAGTCTTAAAACTTCTTGATAATTCTGTAACCACATTTTGCACAAGTAGGCTAAGATGTTTCCCAGTGTATATTAGTTACAGGTAGCAAGCCCATCGCCTAACAGTACTACAAGCCTTTATTCCCTTAGTCGCCTCTTACGACTTCCACGGGAAGACATGGAGTGGCGCTATTCTAACCCGGCAACCACACGGCAAATAGGAATATACACCATGTTCTATGAGACGCCGCACTGCAACGCTGACGTCTCCAGCAGCTTTATCATACGTCGGTACGCTCGACCGACGTCAGCGACCGATCTTATATATTTTACTAATACATTATTATATTGTAAATGAGGATATTTGGATGTTAGGGTGTTTGGATGATTGTCATTCATTCCCGCTTCAACCATTGAACGGAACGGATTAGGTCCTGGAATAGGACATGGGATACTTCTTATCCCGGAAAATTGGACAGTTCCCAAGAGAGCAGCGATAAACGAATTCAACTCGGATGGAGTCGTGGGCTACAGCTAGTTATCAGTAAAAATAATCGTAATGGCTTTCATATTAACTTGACAGTTAGAGGTACTAAGTTTAAAAAAACTCTTTGTTTGTAGTTATCAGATCAGACACATGATGAAATAAAGCAAAATGATATCACCTAGGTAATTAATCATTGTGTAATTACGTGTATGATACACAATCATACTAGGTTCAAATTATAATAAAGAATAGTCTTACTGCCAAAGCGAGCTTAAGTCAAAATTAAATTACAAAGTTTCTCTTGAAAGAAGGTTTGTAGCCGCCTGCTTATCGAATGCCTTCAATTCTAAAGTCTAAACTTGGTGATTCTACATTCCATCATCTGCGGGGTTATTATGATATAGCTAGGTATACAGTTCAGCTTACGCTGAGAGAAAAGGACAGAGCTATATAACTGACTAGCGACCCGCCCGCTGCTTCGCCCGCGTGGAATGTATTATACATATAAACCTTCCTTAAGAATCACTCTATCTATTAAAAAAAACCTCATCAAAATCCGTTGCGTAGTTTTAAAGATTTAAGCATACATAGGGACAGACAGCGCAAGCGACTTTGTTTTATACTATGTAGTGATATAGACTAGCTCTGTCCTTTACACTCGCCGTCAAATGAACTGCAAAGATACGTCGTAATAACCACCCAGATCAGCTTTTAGACACCATAATACTCGTACAGACAAGGGCACCAATTTATACACCACAAAGTCAAAAATGTGTACACAGACCTTATTACTATGACAATAAGGTCTATGTGTACAAAGTACTGCGTTTCCGTCCGGTTTCTATATGAAACTGGACTTCTATTGTATGACGTTAATGAATATTGTTTTCTCAAACATGCTATGTAATGTCGGCGTTATGTTAGTTATTTTAGGCTTCAAAGTGCCACGTTCCCGACGGAACAACTCGAGAGAACTGTAAAGGAATTTCATACAAAATTGAAGGCCTAGGCCGGGAAGTAATTTTTTTTTAATTTTAATATGGCCATGACAGCTGGTTTTATGAACAGGCTGAATAGCTGAAAATCGTTTTTTTTTGTATCTGTGTGGTTCGGACCAAAAATATCCGCGTTAATGCCTATTACACAAATTTTTGAGTGATGTTTTTTTTTTATTTCATTGCATATGTTTGAGAAAAGCACTATACATACCTCGCCGTGAAAAGGGGTTGCCAGCCTCGTAACTATCCGACCTCTCTTCGCTCGGCCGTCTATATGAACTCGGCCTGCAACCACCTACTTCCCGGCGTCTGTAGTAATGTACTGTTTTGACATGTTATGGTATTATTTTTAGCTCTACCGCCATTACTGTCAAGTAAATAAGGGCTATCAAAACGTTGACCATACGATAATAGGTCAAAAGAAATATTGTTCGCAATAGGTTTGAAATAGGTTAATGGATAAGATGGTGATACCAACCCGGACGGACCCTGCACAAGGTCCTCCCACAACACAATTAATTAATATGTAGGTAGGTATATTAAGTTATAAAACGTGTAAAATACTAAGCTGGTACAGTCAACAGCATAAATAAGTGATCATAATATGTACCTTGTCACTTTAACGTTGTGTTTGAAATGTTATTCAAAATTGTGAAACAATTGAAAGCGGCAAGGTACAGAAATTACTTATTTATGCTGTTGACTGTACCTATCTACACTAATCTGCACCAGTATTATAAATATTTGTAATATTGTATTTTTGTATGATTGTAACGAATAAACTCAAAAACTGCTGGACCAATTTCAAAATTTCTTTCACCGTTATAATGCTACATTATCCCTGAGTACCATAATCCAAGGTTGCTTTCCCGGAAAATTAACGGTTTCCATGGGAAAGCAAAAGCTACTGTTCAATGAAAGGTCCACGGAAAGAACATGTCTAGTCACATTAGTAACTTTTTGAGATATCGCGATTTGAAAGTTAGGAACCATGTCATTTTGTACGTAATTTTCGTGTAGAGGTTTTTTTAAGAGTGAAAAGATACAAGTTATATGAAGATTTATATCTGAATCTGAGTGGTAGGTCATTGCGTCCTCTACATTTTGAGATTCAAAACTCATTTTCAAAAAAAAGTGACTAGACATGTTCTTTCCGTGGACCCTTCAAATATATCGACCCTAGTTGCCAGTGACTCCATACGCGTAGAAGTGATTAATCGCTATTCCCTCGGAAACTGTTCAATTTTCCGAAATAAAAAGTAATTATTACCCTGTTTCCTTTCTCAGGGTTTCAGTTATTACCATACCAAATTTCACTAAAATTCGTTAAGTGATTTAGCCGTGAAACCGTAACAGATAGACAGACAGAATGAATTTCACATTTATAATATTATAGTATAGTACGAATTTTATGAAGTGACCCGATTAGCAAAGAGATGCCTTTAACAGAAAGGGCCAGTTTAAAAAGTTCTTACCATGCCTAAGTAAGTATACTCATACTCATACTCAATACATAAGTAAAAGTGTAGTAAGTATGGAATGGACAGTAGATATAGGTACGCGAACAATCATAACAAGTAAAACGTAGGCGGATATAATGATAGACGCTATTTAACATCTACGCTGTGTCGCCCTTTGTTCAAGATTTCCTTCCACATTCCATCTCCCTCTCACCACAGCAATACATATAACTGGCATAAATATAATATAAAGCCAGTTACAAGCTAGGCCGACCCCTGAAACTCGATACCGTGCATGGAGAAAGCGGCGGGCTCCACTCTGCACCGGAGTGTTCCACCCTACACAACGAATCCTTTATAGATGTATGATTAAATGGGAATGGAATAAATTAAAAATGGATAAGCAAGTCGATGCTTGAACTGTGGCTGCATTGTGAACTGAAAACCTGACACGTTCCAGGTAGCAAAAAGGAAAAAAAAAGAAAAAATAAAGGTTTCTTATTCGCACTGCTAGGGAGTGGAATGCTCTCCCTGCGTCTGTATTCCCGGAATCATATAACCTTGGTGTTTTGGCAAGAGTGAATAGGAATTTTCTAGGTACGCGTGTACCACCTCCGACCTCGTCGTCACTTAACGTCAGGTGAGACTGAGGTCAAACGCAAACCCATTATGGATACAAAAAACACATTAAGACTGTTATAAAATAACTCCGTTCCTTTCAGTTAGTGACTCTAAACACAAGGAAAACTTAAGAAAAACGACGTGATTTTTTCAAGGCAAACAACAACTCCAAATTCAAGATTGCAAATAGATAACAACGACGAAGAAATGCATAGTACAAGCCTAGAGCTTAGTTTGGGGCTAGGTCAATTTTGTGTGAGATTGTCCCCTGATATTTATTTTTTATTTATTTATATATCATTGTTACACTGGTAGTATGACTTGTCTTAGGCTCAAACGACACAGCTTTCCTGAGGCCCTATATTGAAAATCGTAGTTCGAAGTTCCGTTAGCTCCATCCCTTTCTCTCGATTTAGTCAAGAGCGACGAGTGACAGGGAGTTTCGAAAGGGGTTATTATGACAGCTTTGCAGTCCAGTTTCAGGTGTCAGAAAAGGACAGAGCTATATAACTGCTATAGCTCTGTCATTTTCTCTCAGCGTAAAATGAACTGCATAGTTATGTCATATTAACCCCCCTGCAGTTTCGAATTTAGTGTTTCGTGGTAACCATCATACTGTTATGCAGTTTCTAAACAGTGATTAAGAGGACCTCAATTGAGATGTTTAATTTGATGATGCTTATAACATATACTAATCAAAACACAATAGGGGCCACGCTATGTTCTACATACAAAAGAACTGTTTTCGGAGAAGGATTATTATAACGAATCTTAACCTGTAATTTTTGAATGAAAGCTGCAATGTTCAACTTACAAGCTGTGTTTTTTTATTTTTTGTCCGTTGTTTTGTTTTTACCGTGCTTTTGTGGTTTTTTAAAACAATTTTAAAATTTCATGCAAAATGATCAATAAAAAGCTACTTTTTTAAAAACCACACGCACGTTAAAAACAAAACCAGGGACAAAAAACAAAAAAAACACAGCTTGTAAGTTCAACATTGCAGCTTTTGCATGGTACTAAAGTCAAAAATTACAGGTTAACATTTGTTATAAAGTTCCTTCTCCGAAAATGGTTATTTTGTATGCAGAACATAGCGTGGCCCCTATTTTGTTTTGATTAGTATTTAACAAAGAATAGGCTTGTTATAATGCACGCATCAGAAAAATAAAGGGTTAGAGCTATGCTCGGTCGAAAGCAGAACACTCCAGAAATCTGACACCGTGGCGCGGTTAATGGTGAATGCTTGTCCGCGACGCGACGCCACCGTCTAACTGTACGGCCGAGGCCGATGGGAAACGAGATTTATCAAAGTTGAAGGGAAACTGGTAGGTGATTCTCTCAACCAACTTTGAGAACCAAACGGACGTTGAAAAAAATCTTGGTCGCATTTAACAAGATTGTGATTGTTGTGCATAAGCGTCTTGATTCCATACAAGCCTAACAAGACGTTGGATCATCATAATCATCATCATCATGTCAGCCGAAAGACGTCCACTGCTGGACATAGGCCTCCCCCAAGGCTCTCCACTCAGACCGGTATTTTGCTTTTCGCATCGCAAGGTCGTCACTCCATCTTGTTGGAAGCCTACCTACAGCTCGTCTTCCGGTCCGCGGACGCCACTCAAGAACCTTCTGGCCCCATCGGCCATCAGTCCTGCGAGCGATATGCCCCGCCCACTGCCACTTCAGTTTACCTATTCTTCGGCCTATGTCGGTACCCTTAGTTCTACTGCGGATATCATTACACGTTGGATACATCAGCTAAGATGTTGGTTAGCTCACTAAACAACTTGCCGTTGTTACTACTAGCTTTACCAGGGCTCCTGATTTTAAGAGAATTAACACCTCAGGTAGGTACTGTGCAATATACATATCCTTAGTCCCAAAAAAAAGTCCATGCGACTTTATTCCCTGCGAACAGAGTCGTGTTTACATTTTGTAACCGAGACGCGACCAGTTTTCAGCTAACTGTACGAAATACATTTAGTGCCCGAACCTTGAAGTTTCATAAAAGAGGAACAAGTATTTCCCTTGACAATAGGGTGTGCGTCTGTGTATCTGTGTGTATGTTTTGCGGGTGGGAGGACCTTGTGCAGGGTCCGTCCGGGTTGGTACCACCATCGTATCCATTAACCTACCGCCAAGCAGCAGTGTTCGCATTGTTGTGTTCCGGTTTGGGGATAAGACAGCCGGTGAAATGCCTAGCATAGATAGGCATACTATTTTAGTCCTCAGGGTTGGCAGTGCATTTGCAGTCCTAGGATTGCGGTCTTGTGAATTCGAATGTCTATGGGTCACAGTTTCCACTTACCATCAGGTGGCCTGTGTGCTCGTCTGCCTTCCCATGCCATAAAAAAATGTGTGTCTGTCTGTTGCATTCTAGCCCTCAAACAGATAAACCGACTTGGATTGTTTCTTTTAAAAGAAAGCAAATTTAATTGGGATCGGAAATTCGGTTGGAAGGTTTAAAAGATATCAGAGGGGTTATTATGACATAACTATGCAGTGCAGTTTACGCTGAGAGAAAAGGACAGAGCTATATAACGGCAATAGCTGTCCTTTACACTCGCCGTAAAATTAACTGCATAGCTATGCCATTTCGCTTCTTATGCTAGAGCTGGAACCATTTTGTAGGTAACAACAGGTCTTTTGTCAATGTCAGTATTTTGTTCCGTTTTGTTTCTCTGTTTGTTACGAAATAATATTTTTTTCTTTCTCTTTCATTCTTTAAGACGAAATTAAGAAACAAACGATTAGTATTATTTTGTAATAGATACATACTCATAAAGACATTAAGAATAGTCCGTTCATTTGCTGAGTAAATCTGGGCAGGCGTGCAGATCTTGCCGGCAATTAGGGACATCATTAAAGAGTTCACGTACTTTGTTCCGAGCTTAGGGCGTGGGGCAAGTCAGGAGTAACTTATTTATTACACACCATTATTCAATATCGCGGGAACACCGTGGATATTCTCGAATGATCATTGGTGTAGCAGTCCTTGGAGTACCTACTTAATCTTTTCTTGGTCTTTCGACCGTTTTGATTTATTTAAAAATCATCTTATGGGTTTCTTTTTAATAAAGATTTAAAAGCCTTGATATTGTGCTGGAGTGTTACTGTAGACACATAATTTACACAGTTTTTACGCAGTCGAGATTTTTTTTAAATAAATTTATATTTTTTTTACAAGTGCTGTCACCGATGGCGATGCAGTTAAGCTATTATTATGTTAGTATCGTATTTCACCTTCATAAAAAATATCTAACTAGGTTCCTTTAAAATAAAAGCACGTAAAAAAATGACACCATATATAAACTAGCAATATACAAGTTGCAGAACATTCTCAAAAGTTAAAAAAGAGAATAAATTACTAAGAATATTATCGGAAACATTTGAGAGCGTTGTGAATATTCTCTTTCAATACAAAATTAAAGAAAAATCTTAGAAATTTCCGATATTTTTTCATAAGGAACTTTCACAATTTGAGAAGTTACTTTTCGGTACAATGCTACCATAAGCCAAGTTTCTTTCGTCACTGTGTAAACTAAACTATATTGACATTTAATAGGTTTGAGATGGTTCACTGTTTTTTTTATAGAAAGGCTAAAAGATTTTTCTTTAAAATCTTTCTTTTCTTTTTTTGTAAAAGTTGTTACATACGAGTATAATAAAATAAAGAGGAGCTGTACAATTTTATTAGTGTTCGATTAAAATAACGACCTACTCTTTTTATAACCGCTGTCGCCTATAGCCTGACCCGCGTCCTTATTTGTTTACGATTAAATATAGAACTCAACTAATTAGCATTGTTGACTCGAATATTGAAGACATTCGGGCTGACTTTTGTTTACCCAATTAGTTGTTTGTTTACTTCTGATAAGTATTGTCGCCCATCACGCTTTTAAAACTCCTCTGTGCGTGATCATGATCACTGCTTACTGTGAGGTTTCCGGTTGGTGTGGAAATCAAGTGAACATTCTCTCTCTATCTCTCTCTTCCTATCTCTCTTCTACAACCTGTGCCACCCAATCCTGAGTGTAGGTCTCTTCCAATGCACGCCATCTCTTTCGATCTTGAGCTTTCCTCATCCAGTCTCACCCTTCTATCTTACAACATTACTATCTAGGTATTAAATATATTAAAATCCAAGACCAGACCTTTGACATCGCTAAGTTCATTTCACGGTTAGTGTAAAAGACAGAGCTATACCAGTTATATAGCTCTGTCCTTTTCTCTCAGCCTGAACTGAACTCTATCGCTATGTCATAATAATCCCCCTGGTTTAAAAGAACCAACCAATTTTCCGATCCCAATTAAATTTGCTTTCTTTTAAAAGAAACAATCCAAGTCGGTTTATCCGTTGAGAGCTAGCATGCTACAGACAGACACACATTTTTTTTATGGCATGGGAAGGCAGATGGTTTTCCGTTGGAAACATCGAGTGAAACCACGGCATATTACACACACTAAAACACTTTTTACACCACGTGTTAGTGTCTTTAATAAGGTAAAACTCAAATTATTTATCTAAAATACTTGCTCCTTCCACAGGAATTACAATCGGAGGTTATTATGATACAGCTATGCAGTTCTTTTTACGGTGAGCGTAAAGGACAGAGCTATATAGCAGTTATATAGCTCTGTCCTTTTCTCTCAGCGTAAAATGAACTACATAGCTATGTCATAATAACCCCTCAAGTCACTAAAATTTATGACATTAAACACCACACATAATTCTCATATTTTGCTCGCAACTTTTTACACCTTAATTAAATAGCCTGCAATGACACCTTTTTTTTTTTTTTATGGTTGACAATGTAGTTGGTATCTTTACCGTTACTACTTCACCCGGGCATGGGTAGCAGTGCCCCTCGGGGGGGCATGCTGAACCCTAAGTTAGAGGTGCGGTGGTGGTCGCACCTCTGGAGGGGTGCCTCCGTCGGGTTTTAGGCCGGTCGAGCGCAGCTCGGCCGGCTGAGTATCTTGATAGTCTTCGTTTTCTTCGGTTTCTTCAAAGTGTCCGGATTCTTCGGTTTCTTGAATATGTTCGGTTTTTTCGGTTTCTTCATTGTGTTCGGATTCTTCGGTTACTTCGATCTTCTCGATCCCTGCAGTGATGCTATGAGGCTCAGGTCCGGATCTGGGAGGGCGGCCACGACGTCCCTGGAGGCGGAGCTTCTTCCGGTCTTCAGTGCCCTCATCCACTGCGAGTTGGATGGGATCGGTGGGAGCAATGATACCATTTTCTTAATAGCTATCGGCAATTTCCTTTTTTATATGACACACGCACGAGTGACAAATATACTTAGAATCAGCGAGTGCAAGCGTGATAGCGATAGCCAGCCGAAAGTTTTTAAAAAACTGGGAATACTGAGGGCTTATTATGACATAACTATGCAGTTCAGTTTACACTGAGAGAAAAGGACAGAGCTATATAACTGCTATAACTCTGTCTTTTTCGCTCACCGTAAAATCAACTGCATAGCCATGTCATAATAACCCCCCTGAACGTCGATGTCACAAGTATTTGTAATGTACAGGTAAATATAACGTCATGTACGAGGATCTTCTGCCATATCAATTATAGTAATTGATGATTTCCTCATTTGTATCTCTGTTAGCTATTTGCACTAATCATTTGTTTGTAAAACAAATAAGTAGTCCTATTAGTTTTACGGTAAAACCCGGTTGTTAAAGATTTTGCTTACACAGGGCTATTCGTACCTGGAAGGTTTGTACGTGACTTTTCAGTTTACATTATTTTAATTATGCCAACTGTTATTAGTACCTAGGTAATTCAAATTCAAATTCAAATTCAAAAATTTTAATTCAGACATGTGTCCATAGAGGGTTAGTTATAAAAGTCTTATAAAACTACGTTAGTAAACACAATATAAATATTTAAAAAATCCTATAAATATTAGCTCTGGACTCCATATGAATGGAGTCCCAATGGGCTAGGTAACCGCTGGCCGGCGAGGCCCAGACCAGCTGCAGGATGCTGTTGGGACTGTCCCGTACGCGACACCACGCCGACGTCGCCCGCTTCCTCATAACGGCACCAAAGCTATCAATCCGCGCCTCTGCGAACATGCCAGAAGCGCTACAAAATCGGGGCAAGCCCATCAGCATCCTAAAACTGTTGTTATATTGGACACGCAGGGCAAAAAGGATAAAATATACGAAGGCAAATAATATTTGTCCACGATCGTCATTTGCCTGTAACATTAAACTTTAACAATAAAAAGTCTTAAGACTTTATCGACGTTATCGCGTCGCTGTCAAAGATTTCCATACAAATCTAGCTCCGGCCGTTAACGTTTCTCACCCCTAAATCAAGTCCGATTTCCACGATTTTTGAATATATTGTAGCTATTATAAAGAAATAGGTCTATACGTTTCTGTTTATTGTTTTTTGATTTGTTTCATTCTAAGAACTATTTTCGTGGAAAGGAATCATGATAACTACAACATATTCATAAATCGTAAAAATCGGACTGGGGGGTAGAGAAACGTTTTCGCATTTTGTATGAAAATTTTTAGCTTCACAATTCACAATCCTCTTAAAGAAGATTCGAAAAAAAAACAACGGAAAAATGTTCTTATAAAAAAGAAATAAACGCAGTCACGTCAACGCCTCACTTTTAAAACTGTTTCGCCAATGTCCGTTATTTCCCTTTCTTTATCTTACTCATTCATACCGAATGACTCGTCCAGTAAAAAAACCACAATCTTAACTTCTTGTTCCGGCGTGAAATCGCGAATTAATATTTAACAAATCTTTGGGAAACTAACTTGCAACGTCAACTTAATACTTAAAACACTTGCAATAAGATTGAATTTGTAATTTTATTGAGTTTTAACTTAGAATGTTTTGGTTTTTGGCATGTGGTTTAAGGTTAATACCAAAAAACGCAACAAAAGGATGTCCAAATGGACAAAAGACGCAAAGGATTGCATTAGCACGTGGTAAGATAATACAGGTATAGCTAAACCACAATAAACATGTCTAAATCCTTAGGGCGTTGGCATAGAATTGATTATTGCTCAGCTGTGTGACTTTAGTTGGTTATTCTAAGTCGACAGGACAGGATAAGGTCACGTAAGTGTGTATTGAGAGCTCTGACTTGTTCTTTGTGGGTGATGGAACTGAAAGTGACGTGAGAACTCGCGGGATTGAATAATGGATGGCGACATGGATTATGGATTATTACTTGTATGGTCGATTATGGGACGTAGTTGTCGGTAATTGTTATGAAGCGTCTCATCCAAAAATATGTAGCTAATGGGCGATATTATTCGTTGGTTCTTTGAGTTAGACCACACACAGTTTGTTCTAAAATAGAAAAATAAATATGTGTAGGTACAGTCAACTACAAAGAGATGTATCCGCGTTAATCTTACAAAATGAAGTAAATTTTCGTATGCCATTATTAATTACCCTTGCTTCGTGACATTTCTAGGGTCAATTAAACCTTACATTTTGATCGACTCGTTTAAAATGCAATAATTATGTATCCCGCTAGGAAACATAGCGTTTGTAAGATTAACGTGGATACATCTCTTTGTAGTTGACTGTACATGTTTACTATTAATTCTAAGGCAAATTGCATACAGGCACCTACCGCCCAAAAACGGAGGATATAAAAATCCTCTATTCAAACTTCTATATCCCCTATAGATACATGTCAAAAAACAATCTAGGAACTGTATTAGGTAAGTCACTACACTACTAGAGTGGCTAAACAATTTAAATTTATCTCCATGAATATAGAAGACGCGTATAGCCAGTGGCCACTCACACGCACTCCACTTGAGGACACTTGAAATGTAAATGAGAATAATAAAATTCCAATTCATGATCTAAGTTTACACGAATTTTTATCAAGGCCTCTATTCCAAATTCTATTAACCCATTTTGCTTCGATATTGTCACTATATTTTTGATGTTATGACTCTTTATTGACAGTAAGAGTTGTCATGACTGTTAATACATGAAGAAGCCCTGCAATTACGAATGTTAAAAATACTTCAGTTTCAAAGGGTTGCGCACCTACTGACCTCATCATCATCATGATATCAGCCTAAAACGTCTGCTCCGGTATAATGTAAACAGTAGTTCGTCTTCAAACATAGGTAGGTATATCGCGCGGCTCGCATGTCTGAATGCTTCGACCATTCGCACCGCAAGCCATCTCAAGCAAACTCATCAGGACGCCCCAAGCCGGTAGAGTACTTGTGGGAGAACCTTGTGCAGGTCCAGGTTGGTACCGCCATCTTATCCATTAACCTACCGCCAAGCAGCAGTGTTCGCATTGTTGTGGTCCGGTTTGGGGATTAGACAGCCAGTGAAATGACTAGCATAGAGGCATTCCATCTTAGTCCTCAGGGTTGGCAGTGCATTTCCAGTCTTGTGAATGCGAATGTGTATGGGTCACAGTGTCCACTAACCATCAGGTGGCCTGTGTGCTCGTATGCCTTCATATGACATTTAAAAAAAAAGAGTCAGGGCTGCGCCGTCCCTGAGTTTGGTTGCGTGCGAGCAATGACCAGGTGGCAATAGGTAACAGCGGTTTCTGTATATACTTTGACAACAGCACATAGGCATCCCCAAGGAGACGACGGTCGGTTTTTTTTTAAATAAGGTTTTAGTAACACCGTCTTGGATAAACGTGTACAGAGAACCCATATTTTTACAGATGAAGGAAATACGTGGCATTTGTGTGATATTGACCGCGTTCCGTTCAGCGTTTTGGTATGCTTGAGTCAACACGACGCTAATGGGCGCGCTAGTTTGCCGGCGGCCCTTTTCGGGAAACTCCGGCTTGGCCACGTTCTGTGAACCGGGGTCATTCATACATTGGCTAGTATGTTTTAGATTTTATTTTGTTCTTATTTGTTGTTTGTTAAAAGTGGAACTTGATAAAATCATCGAATCCTTTTTTTTATGGCCTAGGAAGGCAAACGAGCACGCAGGCCACCTGATGGTAAGTGGAAACTGTGACCCATAGACATTCGCATTCACAAGACCGCAATCCTAAGACGACAAATGCGTTGCCAACCCTGAGGACTAAGATGGAATGCCTCTATGCTAGTCATTCACCGGCTGTCTTATCCCCAAACCAGAACACAACAATGCAAACACTGCTGCTTGGCGGTAGGTTAATGGATAAGATGGTGTTACCAATCCGGGCGGACCCTGCACAAGGTCCTCCCACAAGTGAAGCCTCGGACAAAACAAAGCAATGTCGACTAGGTTAGGTATAATAATGCATTCTTCGGGTTTGTGCTGCTTAGACCACACTGCCCCGGTAGGGTTATCTTAAGATAATCCGGTGCTGTAGCCAAGATGCAAACGCTACTAACGTTTTTGTTTTCTATCATTAAAAATGTATGGGATAAGGCTACACAAGAGAATGTAGCTAGGGCCTCCGGTCGTAGCTCGACGCAGATTGATCAAGGTTTTTTTTTAATAGCATGGGTAAGGCAAACGACCAGGGGCTGGCTGCCTTTATTGACAAAATGTGCATAAAACATCCGTCACTTTCTGTCACGTATTCGAGTTCGTAAGTTCGAGAGTGACGGATACTTACTTTATCCAAATTTTATCACGGGATAAACGCAACCATACTAGGCCTGCTGATGGGCCACCTTATCGGAAGAGGTATCTGAGACGAGATATTTGCAATCTGACTGCAATCCTAAAACGTTGCCATAGACAAAAGAGACGGGTTAATCAGTATAATATCTTCATCAACGAGTTTGTCACTGAGTTATTTAAGAGAATAACCCTACAGTAGAATGATTATGGTTCATGCAAAGCATTCAACATCAGAAATATCTTGAAGAAGAGTCAACTTTAACCCATCATGATAACGAATGAACTCATGAAGGTTAACTGGCAGAGAATGCCTTACGGAATAAAGTTCGCATTTTACCCATTCTGTGTATTTTTGTGTGCAATAAAGATTAAATAAATAACGCAGAACGAGTTAAGCCGCTAACGCACTAAGAGCGAAGGCGGCGCGATACGGCGCGTTTCTATACAAAAATCGCCTCCGTCACGCTTTAGATAGGTACGCTTTTCTGTATGGCAAAGCGTTGCACCTTTAGTAAAGGGTAGATACTTTTACCTAAAACTGAAATATCATTCAGAACACGAATAACAAGCTACTGTAGTCCTTAAACACCCTATTGCTAAAAAGGTACATATGAAACGCTTCAACGCTATATCCCATACTCGTAAGGTCCTAATGTGGAACCTTCATCCAAGTCATGTGCGAAGACGTTTGGTACCTTTACTTATACAATTATCGTTTGATCACTATGGATGAAACATATGCGTGTTAACTTATGAAGAGGCAATGACGTTCATAGACAATTTACCTTAACAGTTAAATTGAAATATTGAGCACAGAAGTTTTTTTATAGTAGGTAAACAAGCATATAGTAAGTTAAATTACAAGGCCAAAATATTCTTCCACACGCAAACAAGAATCAAAAGGGATGGCTTTATGTAGTTCCGCACGAGGAATGTGAGATGGAAATAGCTTGTTGCAGCGTTAAATCTAAATAATTGTTTACTTTAAAACCACAGCCTTTATCAAAAAATTGTTTTACCAGGATTTAGAAGTTGTATGTACTCATTTATTGACTCAAAAATCATTGTTAAAGATCGTCAGGCTTCGAAGATTCAACTAAATACATGCAGAAAAGGTCATGTTTGAAAAATAAAACTATCGAGGTTGTTGTTTCTGATTGTGTTTTCACGTTTAACAGTCTCAAGGAAATATGACCAAGTTTAATATATCCAAAGAACAAACACATAGGCGTTATAATTATTGAGATCCAGATCACGGAACACTACGGAATTTGTAATTTTTGAAGGGCCCACGGAAAGAACATGTCTAGTCACTTTTTTTTGAAAATGAGTTTTGAATCTCTAAATGTAGAGGACGAAATGAACCTACCACTCAGATTCAGATGTAAATGTTCATATGACTTGTATCTTTTCACTCTTAAAAAACCTGTACACGAAAATTACGTACAAAATGACATGGTTCCTAACTTTCAAATCGCGATATCTCAGAAAGTTACTAATGTGACTAGACATGTTCTTTCCGTGGACCCTTCATATGGCCTCTTAAGTTGTCAACTCTGACGACTGAAGTTAAAAGATAATGCAAGTTATTGCACTGGTTGCTTAGCTCGACACCAGAATATGACAGAGCCAACAGAGCAAAGTTAGGACGATACGTTAGCCTATTTGCAAGTGACCCTGCCTATGATGCAAGCTTAGCAATGTACAAGTTGCAGAATATTCTCAGAAGTAAAGAAATCTTCTCAAGAAATTACTGAGAATATTATTAGGAACATTTGAGAACTTTGAGAATGTTGTCTTTCCATACGAAATTTAAGAACTTTCATAGAATTTTTCGAGAATTTCTCATAAGAAACTTTCACAATTTGAGGTTACTCTTCGGTACAATGCTATGCAAGCTAAGTTCAAATCCTGGTAAGGGCGGATATTTGTGTGATCCTGAGTCTTGCATGTTTTCTTTGTAAAATACATACTTACCTGTTTAAAGAAGTAGACATCTATGTTTTTTTCTATATAAGTAAGTTTGTCGGTCGTTGCCTAGTACCCTTAGTACGAGCGTAAAGTTTAATTTGGGACAAGGTCAATTTTTTTCAGATTTTATTCAGATTTTTATTTATTAATAGCTGCACCTGACATGCGTTGCAATGCCAAGTATAGTAATAAAGTGTTAAATTGGATCACCTTTGTTTTATCAAATTATGTTTGACAAATTATCACTTCCCAATATTTTTTTCGTAAAATTTCATATGCCAAATTAACTATTCACAAATAATAGTTACGCAAACCTAATGTTTGGCACATGAATGTTTAGTCATTGACTGGCTTACAAACTGGACATTTGACTAAATTTCATTTAGTCAAATGTTTTAGTTGACATAACATATTTTACGCAAAACAAAATAAGGCAAATTTGAGATTTGTATGGTATAAAAATGGTGAATTTATTTTGGGGGTCGTTCTAACCTAACTTAACCTAGTTTACTGGTAGAATTTGTAACCTATAACCTACTTACCTGGCAGCAGTTGCGTTCTGGCGCTTCGCCGGCCGCTGCCGCGGCACGCTCGCTTTGCTCGCTCGGCTCGCGCGCTGTAACCTAACCTAACCTACCGTTCTTGTAGCAGTTCTATTTTGTTGGGGGTCAAAGTTCTAACCTATCCCTATATCCTATACCCGCCGAACTCGAACTCAAACGCGAACCATCTGACGAAATGTTTAGGCGCCGGCTTAAGAATCTTTTGTTGGATAACCCAGTCTATTCTGTGAATGAGTATATGGAACTTGACTTATAAATAAGATTGACTTTTAAATTATTATTTTTTACTTTATTCTGTATTTGTGTTGACTTTTAATATTATCATTTAATTTTATTTCTGACGACCTCAATGTAACTGCATATAATTTGACATGCCATGTAATTTATACTGTGTTATATTGAGTAATAAAATCTGAATCTGAATAAAATCTGAAATCTGAATCTGAATATCCTAACCTACTTACCTGGCAGCAATTCGGTAATAAATTCTTACTGTTGTTCAAGATTATTACTTAAACTTTAAACATTTTTCAGACAAATTCAAGCACATAAACTTACAAAAAACGCTAATGAGCATTGCAACAAACTTAAAGTTGTAAGTTACAAATGCAGTTGTAATACACAAATAAATGTATTTGTGAAAATAGCAGTGCATTTTGTATTTATGGGATCGTGCCGTTTTACCAATATTATATTACTCAAACAAACTCCGATTTTTGTCTTTATATATTTTGTCATATCAATTAATTTGCCTAAATGTTTATTATGTAATGTTTTTTGCCTTAATAAAGCATTTGCTAAAAGACCAAATGCCTAAATGTCTGTATCCGAAGTTAAACTCTGCTTAATGAAAATTTGACGAAATGAAAATTAGCGTATTATACGAGGGGCGTTCAATAAGTTCGTGGTTTAAGTAAGAAAAAAAAAAGTTATGGATGTTATAATATTTTTATTTTTCAATATATTCGCCTCTTATTTCTATGCATTTGGTAGATCGGTCAATAATTTTTCTTAACCCGTCATAAAAATAATTTTCGCTTAGGCTGTCAAAATGTTCATTCACCGCCGCCTTCAACGCATCATCGTCTTCATACCGCTTTCCACGCAGATATTTTTTAAGATTGGGAAATAAGAAGTAGTCGCTCGGGGCAAGATCTGGACTGTAAGGTGGGTGCCTGATAGTTTTAAACCCACAGTCGCTGGCAGTAGCTGTGGCAATTTGAGCACTGTGGACGGAGATGCTGTCGTGGAGAAGGAGAACACCTTTGGCCAGCTTTCCTCTCCTTTTTTCTTTTATTGCTTCCCGCAACTGTTGTAAAATATTAGAATAGTACGCTCCCGTTATATTAACACCCTTATTTTTGTAGTCAATGAGCAATATCCCTTTATAATCCCAAAATATTGTAGCCATAACCTTGCCGGCTGAAGGGACGACCTTAAACTTTTTGGGATGGGCTGTACCTCTAACATGCCACTGCATTGATTCTTGCTTACTCTCTGGGTCATAATGATGAACCCAGGTTTCATCTCCGGTAACAATTCTTTTAGTAATCTCATCTGGATTTTCCCCACACAGCTCCATAAACTCTGTACAGCATGCAACTCGCGTTTGTTTCTGATGTGGCGTCAACATTCGCGGCACCCATCTCGCACTAACTTTTGACATGTTCAGTTTATCATGTATGATAATGTGTATGGTGGTTGTACGTTATTTTACAGACTGAAGTTGTTTAGAATTTCATTTCATAGATTTTTTTTCTCGTATTATCATTTCATAGAATAATCAATATGTAGAATAATTACTTTAAAGACATTTAAATAATCGTTTTTTATTTCAAATAAAATTCAATGTTTATTTTTCATATTATAGAATAGCAAATTAAATATCCTTTGTTCTCATATTATTTGATTTACAATCAAATTATATCGCATAGCTTATTCAAGGGATATAAAAAAAAAATAACCTCGAAGGCTAAGGCGGGAGCTTGCTTCGCTTCGCTCCCGCCATAGCCTTCTAACCTAACCTATTCAAGTCGGTTCTGCCCAGAGAGGTCTTGCTCGCTCACTCATATTTATAGGTTGTACGTTAATGAGTTTCTAATGAGTTTTGAGTGAGTATGAAAAAATACACTGACCAAACAATATTCGTTGAAAAATAATTATATTGTTTGATAAGATTGTGTAATGAAAAAATAAAATTACAAAATTAATTGAATTGATTTTCTGTCGAATTTGTTTCTTTCAAGTAAATAGTTAAAAAATAATAATATACGAAGCAAAAATACAAGGACCAAATAGTATATGAAACATTTTCTGTGAAACAAAATTCTGTATTTTTTCAGTCTGTAAAACAAGGGGACACCATGCAATTGCTTGTATTTTGACCCGACCATCTTCTAATATAATGTTTTCCACTTCTTCGACATTTTCTTGAGAAGTGGCATAAACAGACCGGCCCGGTCGAGGGTCATCATCAATGCTTGTCCATCCTCGTTTAAACTCACTAGACCACTTTTGAATCATGGACAACGAAGGAGCAGACTCACCATAAACCGTATCCATTTCTTCTTTTATATTTTTTTGGTTTTTTCCTTGATTTGTTAAGAACTTTATTACAGCTCGGTGCTCTAATTTTTCCAACATAGTGAAATCGCTCATAGTGATGATGTTTTTTCGACAGTTGCAGAAAAACAAATGAAAGTAATGCCGCCATATTTATTTATTTTTAATCACAGTTAATGACAGTTACTGGCCAGTAATAAAAAAAATACTAAAAGAGGTTGTATCATATCGATACCACGAATATATTGAACGCCCCTCGTAGTTATGCCAAAGATTGCATTGGCAAAAAAACAGTTGCGAAAATTTGTTTGGGTAATGAAATTTTACCAAAATAATTTTGGCAAAACGGCAGGATCCCTGTTAAATTTCATAGATTTTTTTCGCCGAATAACCCTTGCTCACATACACAGAAGATCCCACCAAAAATTTATTACAGTCGGATCAATGAGTAAGGAACACATAGAGGACATACATTTTCATGTGTATAGATTATTTATTAAACAATGCTACTTGACATACAGGTTGCAGGTTGCGGGTGAGACGGTGGTAGCGATTGACCATCATCTATTTTCGCTTTATTATAAACATTTGGGCGTCGAGAAATTCTTTAAGACTTTTCAAGTTGATCTAAATCGGAAAAGATATTTTTAATAACGATATACTTACTCAAAGGTAAACGAAAAATGTAAACGTAAGGTGACCAATTTTAATTGCGTTTGATTGTGTTTGAAATTAAGTATATAAGAAGTACTGGAATTACACAAACTAGTGACTTCTTTATAAAGAAATGTAATTTTAAAATATTTACTGAATAAACATCAAGTTAAGAGGTGCTCTTGAATATAATTATCCTTGAGCAAAAATTGCATTGCATTAGGACAATGTAAACAAGGTGTCATCCTTGACCAAATCCCGGACTATGAAAACATGGCAGATATTTATAGAAATAAGTGTTAAATTTAGTAAAAGCGCAAGTTTTCCACGCCGCGGGTGGTCTCTATCGTGCCACTTAGCGTGTCACACAAAAAATCACTACCAAAAAATATGAAAATATCACACTCATAACCGTATGTAAGGTTGAAAGGTTAGTATGGACATGCCGTGACGACCACGATGTCAAAACATGCGCCTGGCCGACATCGCTGATGGTTTTTAGCAGGGTAAATGACTAAGTAATAATGATAACGTAGTCCATTAAGGAGCTAAAGCTAACCGTTCTACTTGTTAAATTGTGCACTTGGCCGACATTTTTACGAGACCAGCATAGCTGATAAATCGACTGAATTACAAAACATCTGCGTTCCTGCTACACAAAAATCTAGGCTAAATCATTAGTAATTGAAAATTAACGGTCTTTTATCCCAAAAAATAGGGAGTGAATACCGACTGCCCAATGATTCTTATAATGATTCCATTGTTTCAACGATTACTATTACTAATTTTTTTTCAGTACTCCCTCAAATTGATTAAATCCACCATGTCGTAGCATCATAGTTTTCAACATCTCATTTAGTCGATGTTTTATAAAAGGACAGATTAAGTTAAAGATACTATAAGTATAATTATATCGTCTTGTCCATAGAAGTCTCATCGCGCCGCCATGTTTGTTTTCCTAGGTCAGGTACCGTGCGCTGGCGCACAGGTATGCCCCCCTCCTCCTCCCCGCTGGCTGAGAGCTTGTTTCCTATGCCCTTTCAGACGATAATGAAACAACAACGACGTGACGTTCGTGCCTACGCGAAGATTCGAGGAAAGTGGAGATTTGTAGTAAAAAACATGTTTTGGGGTTTCCAGTAAGTATATGAGACTTACTATTATCTACTCTACGTAGAATGAGAAGCTAGACATTCAAAAACTATTTTCCCGATATATGAAAAGCAACGACAGCGGACATTGAGTCGTTTTTTTTATCCCGGAAAGCTTATTCAAAATTAAATAAATCCCTAAATATATTTCGGTACAATATATTGGGTGAATCGCTTGACTTAATTAAAAACAGACCTCTTCACAACCCACAGAGCTTCGGGCCCACAAATTAATTTCGTATTACGACTGTTAAGTATTCCCACAGTCCCGGGCTAAGCCGTCAATACACGGGCATTACGGCATAGTTCCCGGCGTCCCCCGGGGCACTTGTGCGGGCTTTACCCGGGATTATGACCGGGTTTACATGCTTGTTGGCAGGGAAATAAGATCCGGGTTGCTTGCTGTGATTGTGAGTTGGAATTGCACGACAATTGGTATACTTATGTGTGTATATACAAGTTTGGGTGTTGGCAAGCGAAACAGGGTTCAAAATCTGCTGCATTCCAGACATGTCCAACGAGCGGTTAACATAGACCATTTGACCATCCATAGGCCATCCCGAGCCGTAGTTACAAGCATCGCAGCAAAGCATAATAATATCTAAGCTGCAATTCCTTTAGAGATGCGAAATAATAGCATGGGTAGCGGTGATGGCTTCACCATCTTGTAGTGATCCTTGCTTGTTTGCCCCAACATACAAAAAACACAGAAACTTGTGCTAAAGGGCGTATATTTGGTCGTTTCAATGTCGTCATCAATGTATTTGAAGCAAAACGTGATTTCATTCAAACGAAAAAGAAACTTGCGAGTTTTATCTGGTATAATATGCGAAAATCAGAATCACGGCAGTTAAAGAGCCGAAAAATAACCCAAGTCTTCTTAATTTTAACTCATCAATTAATGCAAAACTATAGAAGGCAAGTACAAACTACCCATAGCATAGGATACCACGTAGTAATATTTTACTTTCCTATTAGAATATTCCAATAAGCCTCTAGCCATTCCCCTCAAGCTTTATGGCTCGCATTGATTGTTTTTTAAGTGCGCACGCGGTGCTCGTACAATAGCGTGGGACAGTAGTACCCTCAACTACAAACGGACCCTAAGTACCTACTGTTGAAATAAAATAGCGATGGACGAAATCGCTCGAAAATAACGGGGACTAGTTGATTTTTATGGTGCCGTAAGTTACCCTATTTTTGTGCCAACACGTTGTCTATCAGCCGCTCTGTTCCACGTCTAAAGGATTCTAGGTTTTGAACAAAATTTCTAGAGACTAAAAATGGAAGAAAACGGCCCATTTTTTTTTTTAACCTGCACTTTAGAAGGAATCTTTAGAATCTTCGACTTAGATGGACGATTGAAAGCTGACCAGCTTTTATTTCTGATTTACTTTCTTTACTAGTTATAAATACTCATACTCACTTTCTATTGGCGAAATCGCAGCGAAACCACGGTGGAACACCATAAATAAAAAAATAGAAATACCTAAAAACAAATTATTTTTAAAGTAGCCATATGATGCTTTTAATCCGGAAATACTTCCCAAGTAGGTACAAGGACAAAGTCACGGTCAACATTGTTATTGTATTCATGCGGTAGCCATGTTTATTGCCAAATATACAACGTAATTGATAGCTTTATTGATGTAAACAGATAAATTCGTACCGTATCGATAATAGCTGTGTAAATCGTTAAACAAATCGGAATCGATTGCCGATATATCGATTAGGTTAACAAACATTTGTAGTAGTACCTAATTAGAAGACAAGTAAGAGAGCGCTAAAAGTTGCACATGAGTATTGACTTGTCTTCATTATATGCTTAGCTCGTTCAAGGCCTCTTCTATTTGTAGCTGTACCTACTCATTTTTGCCAGCGATCCAGTATTTGTTTGGAAGCTGATAGTTTTCCTCAAATAAAATTTAGCACTAGTCTATCTTTGATCTTCGTGACACTGCTAGTAACCCTGCCTTCAAAATTAGCGGATCTTTTCAATTTACGGAAAGAGTACACACTCGTAGAATCGGCGAGAGTTTGTAATCCTAAGTCTTGGATGGTTTTACTTTATTGATTTTTTAAGCCTTAATCTAAGTTTGGGAGTAGGACGTCTCTCTGACAGGTAGATATGTCTGTGTAAGGTCGCTTTGACTTTTTGGTCGACTTGGGAATGAAGGCAGTAAGAACATTATTGTCTCTGCTATCATTAGTTACCCTACTAGTAGGTAGTGCTATATTACGTAATATTCTAAATGATTACTGTGCGTTCGGGCGAATAAATCATTAACAAAAAAAAAGCCAAAAAGTTTTTTTTTTTTTATGGGGTCACAATTCTAACCTAACATATACTCGTGGATATGACAAGTGGTTTCGGTGTCCCGGATAGAAAACAAAAATAACACAAATAGCATTTTGGGAAATGATGCATTCGGCCAAAAATATTTTGGCCATACGGTATGCTCCCAATAATACGAGTAAATTTGACTTCCCAGGCAGAAACTACCAAATCAAACGTGTCCTTTACTAAGAACACTGGGCAGGACGAGGTTATGCCACAGTCACTGTGAATGTGTCCTGATTGCTGAAATACAGGTCTTCTCCATATGTGTTCGAAAATTGACAAAAAAATACTTATTTAAGTACCTTTGTAATACATGTTTTATCTATACATAAAGATTTATTATTTTTATTTATTCTTCATCTATATTGTCAATAAACCAAATACATACTACAACACTCAACTAAAGCTACTAAGAAGCAACTCTTCCAAGAACTAGCTTATTGTGTTCCTTGTTAGCGTAGAATAACATCTGAAATGAGTGGGGGAGGTGCATCTAATTAATGGGGGAGGGGGGGTAGTACCCGGTAGCGAGCGTTAAGTGGCCCTCACCGTAAAACGATCATAAATGTGAGGCTCACCACGGCGGGTACAGCCGGGGAGACAAGCTAGTTAAACTTAGATATTAAGACCAAGCCGAGCGTCCAGTGGCGCCCTCATTATTGTTATTGTGTTCTAAGAAACTAAAGTGTCATTTTATAATCGAAGGATGTTTTTTTTGATGTAAAAATGAATACACAGTTTAAAGGGTAGGTATATCAAATAACTTAATAACAATTGAACTATGAGTGAGTAACGGAAAAAAGTTGCCTTTTTCCGTTAAGTCGACTACACGAAGGTTAAAAGATTATTAACCTTTGTCATACTATTGTTTTATTTTTCGTTTTTAAGTATTCATTTGTACAACATAAAACTATTTTTCAAGACAACGCTTTAGTTAATGAGAAAAAACAATAAATAATAATGAGGGAGCCATTGGACGCTCGGCGTTGTATGAATACTGATGCTAAAGAAATCCTGCAATATATGTAATACATTGACGATAGCTTATCCTTTTATTAACTTCGGAGCAAAGGCTTCGTAATGAATAATAAGCAATAAGATTTCGAAAACAATAAGGCTAATGATAAGTGCAAAGTCCCCGAGTTTTTTCGATCGAGTGAGTTCGGAGGTTTAAATTATCTTTTAAAAGTAAACTTTTCCCGCTTCCATTTATACAACCAAATTCTAAACCAGTAACTGATATACTAAAAAATCAGTCCGTGTATTTACTATGACAAAGCTATGCAGTTCAATTTACGGTGAGTGCAAGGGACTATGACCCTTGAGACTGTTTAAAATGGGTGTTTCTGACATCTATGTAGTGTCTTCTTTTGCTAAAGAACTGCTTTTATTTACAGAATATCCAGCTAACCTGTAGGTGATTTAGGAAAATGTGTGATGGGTGGTTATTATGGTGAAGCACTAGACAGTATACAGGTTCCACCTGTAATGTGCACCTCTTTGTTGCCAAGCTATGCACAACACATAGTTGGTCTACAGCATTCAGTATCATTTGTTCTTGGTTTTACGTCTACATCACTTTTGTATGCACCTGTACCGTGGCGAGACCACCCGTGCTCGCGTGGACTCCAGCCTGGTTTCTTCCTTCGTCTCAAGACAGCTGAATGGCCCTCTCCAGCCAAGTGCTTGCATCCTAAACGGCTAAAACACTGGCTGATCGTAAACACTACCCTTTTATCACTATAATATCGCACGTTGCACAAAATAAAGGAAATAGAGAAGCGGTACAAGATGCAATATTTTCTAAAAATAAAAGCAAAATTTCAAATAATTATGAGAACATGTCATATAAAATTAAAGTAATAAAAAAATCTGGAAATGTCATATGATAGCAACATTTGTTTTTACTACGTAGGAAGATGTGGCTCCTCGGTTCTATCATAGACTCATAAAGTCAATTACCATACCTACAGTTTTTTTTTTAAGAAAGTAACTTAAATATTCTTCTAGTCTTTTATGAATCTGTTTAAAATGAAATTGGGTAAACGACGTCGTTCCAATTCTGTTTCAATTAATAACCCACTAATATCTTTAACTCAAGCTTCTTTTATTTAAATTAATACTACACCGATAGGTCATGTAAATAAACACGAATCCCTATTTTCCCCCTTTCATCCCAGCTAATATGTTTTATTCCCGCGTCGAGGTGCTAACGACCTGCCCCAACAACCAGGACGCAGGCTCCTAATAAATGTTTGCCTAGGCAATTAAAGGCGCCGTGGGTGGTCCCGAGGCAAATTCGTTAAAAATCACGTGACTACGCGGTTTTTGAACGGAGATGCGATGTGTTGACAGTTTTATTTGAGATCTTTTTTGTGCTACATGGAATATTGGATCGTGTAACGTTGACTGCAGATAAAAAAACTAAAGCGAAATATGCCTGCTTGTTTATGTAATTTAATATTAGATATGTCGACACATTTAAATATATCTGCTTTAAGTAAATAGTAGTGAAAGAATCTCGTGCAGGGTCCGTTCAGATGGCCACCACCGTTTTACCCTCTAACCTTAACTAAGACAACCCGGAAAATTACTAGCTTAGAGGCATTCCATTTAAATGACAATCTTAAGATTGTCATCGTAATACAACGTTTATTTTCTATGGGTTTGAGTGCACGTTTGCCCTCTCCGTGCCCTACACCTACCTTTTATCCTGGGAGTGTTATTCTTTTACTTTGTTTTTTAACAACTCGTTGTGCAAAGATAAGTATCGGTGCAGATATCCACACCTATCTTTTTTTTCACCTATGATTTCAAGTTAGTTTTTGTATCCCTTCAATACCCCCGGGGAAATTACAATTAGATTCACCCATCACATTAGAAAGTGATTCATCAAGATCGCAATTAATTAAATTAAAAATAAATATTAATAAAAAGCGCGCGTGGCACACCGTGCGCCCACTCTATGGTCACGACCCACCGATTTCTGAACGAAATGAACGCATGTCCGTTGCTTTTCCCGCGCAAAAAATAACTAGGAACACAATTTGGTTTTCCCTTCAAAAGTATGACACTCTTTTTGTTAGAAAGTTAGGGTCTACTTTCAAACGATTTTTATATGCTATATGCAAGTGTACTGTGGTAATTGAGTAGCAATTATCCGATGCGTTAAAAAATAACCTCAAAAGGGTCACACAGTGTTTGAAACTCGATTTGTTTATGTTCGGGAAAGATAATGATCAATATGCTATTGAGTGGAGTGGGATTAAGTCGTATTGTAATTATGGCGGCGTGGGAAAACGATTGTTTAAAGTGACTACTTAGTATTGATTTTGAAAGCGGTCTTGAAATGGTTAGTGTGTTCCCTTGTATTCATCACGTATAACGTAAACGGCGCGTGTTTAGCACACAATACTATTTCAAGATAGTATTATTTTCTAAGACCACTAAATGAATTCCATGATTAAGAAGTTAATAGATACAAGTGTACTTATTCTAATAAATAATATGACAGTTGTATTTTTTGTACTAGACAAATTACTTAACTAAGGAGTACCTACTTCTTGTTATACCTTAATTAGTTCCGTCTTTGACATACAACAATATTTTATCGTATAATTTAAAAATGATCCAGCCCAATTCTTTTGTTGACAAACATATTAGGTATATACAATTGCGAGTGTTATAATTAATTAGCGGTCGCTTTTATACAATTAAATTAACAATACAAACCACTAAAGCTGCTTAAAACCGCTGATTCAGCACAACCCAACCCTATTAACTTTGCCAAAACACCGTCTAATCTTAATCCCATCCCGTCCCTGCAAATCTGTAAGGCCCCACACCTGGGCACGAGTCATTACGGCCCATTAAAGACTCATCCCGGAGGGACAGGTACCGCCTACGCGCCCCTGCTGTGAAAACATCATTATAATCATATGCACGCGCTGACTTCCGTTGGACATCACTAATTTTTAGGGTTCCGTTAAGTGTTGCACAATGGTTTATTTATTTGAGTTAATTTAATAAATAATAATAAAATACTTAATATAATAAATATCAGGGGACAAAGTCACACCAATTGACCTAGCCCCAATTTAAGCTCTAGGCTTGTATTATGGGTACTAGACAACGATATAAATACTTATATAGAGAAATATATACTTAAATACATAAACATCCATGACTCAGGAACAAATAGTATTCCTGCTCATCACACAAATATCTGCCCTTACCGGGATTTGAACCCAGGACCGCTAGCTTCGTAGGCAGGGGTCACTACCAACTAGGCCAGCAGCGCGTCGTCATTTATACTGCGACAGTGACTTCTAATAGACTAATGTGTCTTTAATTGACAATGCTTACTTAGTACTTAGTAGTGATACTGTATATATAGATAACTTTTAAGTTCGATTCCCGGTGGCAAAATAAGTATTTGTGTGAATTTTTTCTGAGTTAAATTGATTGTAAAGTTAAAGGTATTTTGTCAAGTGAATGGATAAACTTAATCAACATTAAAACTAAATTAACCACTTAAAACTGTTAATTTTTGAACATTAGTTAGGTACCTACACGCAGAACTAACTATTTACTCTCTATAAGAAAACACCATCACCTGGAGTCAGTTAGTGAGTAACTATAAAGCCGTTCCTTAGTGACGATTTCTCGTACACAATTTTGATAAAATACCGCGATTATTGTGTCTAAAATGTCTAAGTATGGCGGTACATATCGCTTACTGAACCCTCATTAAAAATCACCCCTTACTATTTATTACTTAGGGCGCGAATCGCTCAGTGCTGCCAGCATTAATGTGTAATTTGTCCCTATAACTGGGGTGATTGATTAAATAAGCGTGCACTATGCAGATAAGTGCATCGCCGCGATAAGGCCAGTGAAACGAGATTGGATGTGATGATAGAGGAATAAAAAGGTTTTGATAATATCTTGGCATAATCTAAATGGTACATATTAGTTTTTTGTAGTCCGGAATACAGAAAGACGAGTAGGAAGTATTGTTCAAGACCAACAAGTTAAATACCTAGGTAAGTTATTTTATTTTATGTCACAAGATTTCAGTACATTCAGTGTTACAAGCCTACCACGGTCTTGACTCAGGCAGCGCGTGATATGATCTTCATCGTATCTTATCCTTCATAGGTATCATCATTCTACGGTTTCAGTAGTCAGACTGACAGGTCGAGAAGGACGCAGCTATCTGTTAGAATGAAAAGTTATATACTTTCTAATACGAGGAACAGACGTTACAGGCCAAAATTTCGGCCGGCAGACTTAGTCAAAATAAATGGCTAAATAAGCCGCATTAAATATATTTTCACCACTTGCCATAAAGGTCATTGTTGTCTCTTAATTGTTGATTTAGCATCGATCCCTTTCAGAACAACGCAGGCACAACAAATTAGAAGAACGAAATGACGAAAATACGATTGTCTTTCTGCGACAAAGTTCACTGGAAACTCAGATCGTTAGACTATCAGACTTGCTTTAGACTTCTAGAGCCCTTCCATCGGTAAAATATACTAACTTTTTTTTTATTAAATTAAAAAAAGCATAATGAACTAAAACAAAGAGCTCCATCACATTACATTTTAACGCTCATCACGAATTAATGACGCAATAAAAGCAGTAATTCGACGTGATGTGACGTCACGGGGGTAGTGACGTCACGCGTACGCAGGGCTGAAGTGCAGTATCACTTCCGGTGCAATAATTATCGAAGAGTTATTATGGTTTGAAAATTTGACGCTTTTATTTGGTTTCAACTGAATATTAAACCCTTATTATTTTTAGAAGCTTTTATTGTATGTGAGTTGTATGTACGGGTCAAATCTTGCATGGTAAATTTGACCCTTTTCTCGATAACGGAATGGGCTGAAATTTGGACCACATATGTAAACCCGATAAAAATGCAAAATCATGGTATCTCAGAGGTAATCTGATGATGGATTCGGAAGGTGGCGACAGGATCTCCGCTATTCTTGACGTAGACCCACCGTGTTGGGACTCAATAGTTTGGTGCTGATAAGCAAATAACGATTTTGCAAATAAAGAGTTACAGTTGGCAACAAAAGCTTGAACTTTTCGACAGAAACTTATTGGATTAAGCAAATACTTACCTTTAATGAAAAATTTAGGTACCTACCTACCTATATAACAAGATTTATACATGAAAATGAAGGTCTTCAACGTAGTCTGTTGGGACGATCGTGACTAACTACATTCTTCTTGTGCGTATTCACTGTTCTTTGTTGTTGTTTGCCACGAATAAATATTTTTCTTTCTTTCTTTTACTCGTACCAACGACATATTCAATGCGGTTCGTCTAAAGACGTCACCGCTGCTGTGTTTAAAATTAATGTATTCCTGTATGACATAGTGTATTAAATCAAAGCTTCGTATCTCAATCAATTACTTAGCATTCCACATTTTACTACAACGAACATGACGGGAAATACCGTACACTGCGGCACAGGTGGGCCTTAATCAAATTATACAAATTGCACCATACAATATTCATCGGGTAGGGAAGGCAGAATTCAATTCTTTTGTAGTTAATAGTCATTCCCGAAAATGACGGTCATCTTTTAACTGCTTTTTTATGCGATTGAGTGTGTTGCTTGTTACATCATGCGTTATGTTAAAGCATACGGGACCTACAGTGCAAAATAACTATGGGAATTACAGTCAAAAGCAAATATCTATAGGTACCTACTTACACCTATCGCGTTAAATATAAGTATGTGTATATTAGACCTTATTGTCAATCCGGATTGCTAGTACCCTCACTCTTACTCCTGCCACTAAGCAGCAGTATTCCTGTCTCGTGTGGGGGTAAGACAACCAGTCAAAGTACTAGGTAGTTTAGAGGCACTTCATCTTAGGGACGTATTAATAAACTCATCTTGACTGAGATGCCCGTCACAAGATACGTCAAAGTAAACGTCAGGCCGTAGAGAACTGTCATTTTTGACGCGTCTTGAGACTGACATAAAAGTCGAGATCCGTTTATTAATACGGGCCTTAGTTCTCAGGGTTTTCAGCGTATTTGCTGTCTTGAGAATCTATGCCTCAGAGCCTAAGTACTTAATATCGACCTGTGTTCTCATTTGCCTTCTCCGAACATTCATTCATTCATTTTTTTCTTCTTTTTAAAACAGTTTTACTAACATGGCTGAGCCACTGATATTACTTACGTAAAGCTTCATAACGTCTACTACTGGTAACGTCCACTATTTCTCATTTATCGACAGGTCAGTCTTCCCAACCCTATGCGCAGCCGACTGATTAATTCATAGCGCATAATGAGGTAGGTTTTTAGCTCGCAGATTGATTTGCGCCCAATTTGTCGTGCTGCGGTCGCCTGCATATTTGATAAGCGCGAACAGCGATATTAAATGTAATTGGTGAACTCTGTAACGTGCCTGTAGTTATTTATTACTACCTATAGAGTGCTTGGTAATTCTGTAGCTCTGCCTACCCCATTCTGGGAATGATGGCGTGAGTTTATGTATGTATGTATGTATGTCACTAATACACTGGGAAACATCTTAGCCTATTTGTGCAAAATGTGGTTACGGAGTTGTCAAGAAGTTTTAAGACTTGTTGGTAATTCTTTAGCTCTGCCTACCCCACTCTGGGAATGAAGGCGTGAGTTTATGTATGTATATTTTGTCATTTTTTTTTCTTTTCCTCTCACGTAAACTATCCAAATTGTCGGGATAAAAAGTATCATATTTTGATCTTTCTCTGGCCTAGTAACATAGTTGCGTCTATATCGTGTCAAATGTTAATAAAGCATCCGTCCCTGTCGTACCTACTTATTTACGTGTCAGAAGGTGATAGATGCCTTATGCAAACTTTGTCACGCGATAAACGCAACCATGTTACTAGGCCTGGATACAATCTAAGTATCGCCTTGAGATTGAGATTCGTTTAACCATTTTCTCGTGAAAAGGTGACTAACAAACAAAGAGCTACTTTCGCATTTAGGTATAATATAAAATAAGGAAGGTTCATACGCCGGGGTTAGTTTAATTGCTGCAAGGCGCAGGCTGAAAATCAGCGCTGCGGTTTTTAAAAATCGTGGTATAGGCTGAGCCTGAGCCTTTTGCCACCTCAATGTTCTGTCTCTGTATTGTATTATTGTTTACTTTTGTTTGTTTTGTTTTTATTTGTTATGTCCGTATGGTGTAATTTAGTTTATGTAATGTGGCAATAAATGTATTTTGATGTTGAATTGAAGGACGATTGTGTTTAAAAGATACTAATAATTTTCAATTAAATATTAATATTTATAAAGGTACTATAGTAGCAGTTACACAAAGAAAATAAACAAACGAATACTTAGAAGTGCCGATAGCGCACTAATTACCTAACATTATCACACTGATAATTTTTCCCACAAACAAAACCGTTAGGTGACGCGTTTTCCGGCGGAAGTTCCCACCCATAGATTAAAGCAAGATGGCGTCGCAAGATGGCGCTGGCACGCGGGCGGCACGTGCGTACGCGCACCCTTTGCTGTTTTTACGCGTTTTCATTGAAAATATAAAATAAATAATAGAGACAATGGCGTGTTGTTTCACTCTCGAGCAAATTGGTTCCGGAAGGTTGGGGTTAAAATGCAATTGAACTGATCATTATTCACACATAAAGAATTCAACGGTGTTCGCGAGCGATTCGTGACAAGGGGATGTATTTCTATAGAACTGACCGTATCAAACAAGCAAGGTTAATAGAATAATAACACTCATTAAAAAATAACACTAAAATCACGGTTCCTTTGAAGTAAGTTATAAGTAGGGTTAGGACTTTTGGTTGCATATCGTGGTTCTAGAATCCATGGAGTCGCTAATTCCTAATTATTAAAATACATACCACTTTGATTTTGACTTTCGGTTTTTAATATTTCAAAATTCATTTTTTTATTGAACCGCTAAGCCAATTTAAATTAATTTTGGTACGGAGGATATCTTTGCTCTGTGAAAGCCTTACAAACAAGCAAATATTAGTAGGTATGGATAAACTGAACTAAAAATATATTTAGTTCATTTTGAAATATGACCATGCTGAAGGTCAAAATCAAAGTGCCACGTGTTATAATAATTAGGAAATAACGACTCCATGAATTTTAGAACCACGATATGCCACCAAAAGTCCTAACCCTAATATAAGAAATAAAAAATCAACAATAAAATTAAAATAATTTATTTTAACCATCTTTGCTCACTATTAGACTCGGTCATTTCGTTTATTGGAGTATTAATTTTTAATATTAATAAGCAGCCACATAATTTTAATACATAATAATAAAATTATCATTAGTTAATTACAAACATTTACATCAATTCCAATAAAACAACAATTCGCTTTGGTTAAGCTAATGAGTACGAAAGCACCAGTTTTCAAATCTGATACATCTTTTAAAACTATGATCGGCTATTATTAAAATAATGAAATTTGCTATGGCCTTAAAATAACTATGAAGGTATACAATAAACATGGGCGGATGAGTTACGTATAAGGCACCAGTATAAATAAGCACAGTAAAGGAAACTCAAAAGACATAACTACCATTTTCGCTCTTGTTACAATGTGAATAAGACGTAAAAGGTAGTGCTAGCTCTTAGGTGCTTCAGGGTTGTACTTATGTTTCACCCCCTCTAATACGCTCTTATTAAGAGCGAATGAGAGATAAGTACAAACCCGAAGCACTTTCTAATTGCTCACAGACTCTTCCACCTTCCCTGACTGTACAGATCTAGAGCACAATCATCGACATCGCGTCGGTGATACTACAATACCGCGAAACTAACAAATTCAATAAGTTGCAAAATGTGCTTTACTGTATTCCTTGCTAAGGTGTATTTTGCATCGTATCTAATTTATTAGTTACGCCGTATTAATTTGTCAAAGGGTTCGTATTCTTCTTTCTATCTCATTAACTTATCGGTAGGTACTAAAGCTGACTGAGAAAGCAAGATAAATACGAACTTATCCGACGGAAAACGACGTCGTATGTTTATTCGCTCCATCGGTAAGTATTAAAATCTATAACTTTTAACATCAGGTTAGTAAGCAACACTAGTTTAGCCCCCTAACTTTACTGTTTCGCTTTGATTCCCTTTATAATGCTTGTACGCTGCGGTTATTAAAGGTTATATAGTTATTTACATTTTGAAACGCTGTCGTGTTCATGATTTTGATGTATAAAGTTATATAACCGCAGTGTAGAAGCACCATTAGATGTTATTCCACTATTGGGGCAAATTTAATAACACTGTAACAGAGGTATTAATTCGAACAAATCAAAAATGACGAATATATTTTAACGTAGTGTTTATTAGCTCGCTGGCTTCGTTTGTCTTTCTGTTTTTTACAAATATTGCAATCGATTTTAAACTCTAATACTATACAAATAGTGCCAAAAATTAAAAACGTGTTTTAGGTTATATTATTATTATTCGTTTTAAGCAAATCTGGCTTTAAAGATGCAACAGTCTGCTAGTAATATTTTGGACTACTCGTTTAATAAGCACTCTAGTTGTATTGTCATTTTAAAATATGTTATAGGTACATATAATGTGTAGTTTAGTTATGTTTTCCAAACTGTTTTCTACCACAACCCTCTAATAAGCGAAAACACAAACTTCTTAACTCTTAAACTATCGCTCCTACAGTTTTAGAACTCGAAATAACTTAAATTGACGTGTACCTAAACAGCTAATCTGTCGTTCCTTCCGTCACATCAATTTCTCTATTTTAAAGCGTTAATAAATAATGACGATCATTAGAAATATTTCTAATCTCCAATTTGGTATGTTACTTATTGTTAAGAATAAATTAATAAAATCAGTCTATGCTAAGTGTGACGTCGGTGGTTAGTATGGTATTCTAGCAAATCCAAGAGGCATTTATTTCAACTTTTACATGTAGCTATTTATTTCGTACATAAACTACGAACACATTTCTGAGTAACTATCCATTATTTGCTTTACAAAACCCTCAGTGCCAGGCTTCTTTAATGATATACAAGTCTGACCCGATATAGGTGTCTTTGGCACTGAGTTATTATTTATTAGGATGCATGCAGCTAGAAATGCGATTTGCCTAAGTCTTCTTTTACACTTGCTATCGAATTATTTTATTACAAGAATGTGATGCAAATAGTCGTTGTTAAAAATATCATCCTACACATAAGTACGAGGTAATAAATTACCGTGCATCTATCTATTGTCTAAATGTATTATTAATTGTGATAGCACTGATTACTATTGTCAAAGTACCAATCTCCAATATGGTTACATATGTATATAATATAATGTTACTGTGAGTATTTTATGGCTTAATTATCCGACCTAGAATTTACCAATTTGAGCGGGGGATACTTGGGGACAAATTAATCGAGCCACTTTTTATGAAAATTCAGTACTAAGTGGCTCGATTTATTTGCTCCCAAGTGTATATTAAGCTTTTGTTCATTTAATTAGTATATAATCACACCTTACATTTTCTTATAACATCACACAATCTACAGGGTGCCTCTGACCTTGGGGCTTTAAATGCATAGATCATTTCTACTCCTGAAACTAAACTTCTTTTGTTCTGTAAGTTGTTAAAAATATGTTCAGTTTAAATTTATTTTTTATCATACAAGTTAAATCTAATTTTCAATGTACGCGATCCAATTCTCCATTTTCCTTTAGCCCCCGTACCAAGGTAATGTCGCCCCCGTACCATGAGATAGTGATTACATGGCCAGTATGTAATACACTGATTTAACAATTAGACTTTAACATCAATTAGTTATCTAAATTTAAGTTATTTTTTCATGTTGCAGAACAAAAGTAGTTCAGTTTAGCGAGTAGAATCGATCGTTGAATTTAAAGCCCTAAGGTCAGAGACACACTGTATGTTATATTACTATGTTATAGCAACGTACATAATATTATGTTAGCACGATAGAGAGCACTCATAATAAAAGCTAAAACGGCTGCTCACTTTCCAACCGTCAAGCTAACTATGCTTAAGCAATTATACTGCAGAAATACAATAAAATATGTTCGACAGCTATAATATATTGAACCAGTTGACATAGTTTTATTTAAAATATTATTTCCCCTTCAATGCATTAGCCCTGCAGTTAGCTCGAGTTTTGGAAAGGCAGTAGTCATCACTAATTATGTAAATTATATAATTATAACAGCAAAACCATCACAAACATGAGCAAGATTAAAATTAAAATTTTACGTTTGTAAACAATACGCATTAAAATCATTTTTAATTGTACAACTATTTCAATGTCCACTACTAAAGAAAGATGTTATTTTATGTCTTTGAAAAATTTTGAGACCAGAGAATATAATAAAAAACAATAATTAAAACGATTAAATTTGTTCATAATATCAATTTTAGACTAACAGAATAAAATAATGTCAAATCAAATAATTTCCGACCATTCATTACTTATAATTAATTCACAGACTATAATAGAAAAAAATACAATTTGACGAAATAACGCAATGTGACTTGATACAACAAGGTTCCACTTGGTAATATGTACTATGCAACATATGATGTTTGCTAGTAATCGATGAATTTGTGTTTTAAAATACGATACAAACAAATATTCGAAAAATAATAGGAACTTTCCAACATTCAATTCGATATTTGGGAGGCTTTATAAATCTCTATTATTTTTCAGTTATTTCACAATTTAGCGAAAGGAACCAAGTTATCGTTATTACGATTTTTGGCTCTTAGAGCCAGAACGAATCTTTTAAAGGTCACTTACACTGTTATTTTTATACAGTTATTTATAATATAAATATATAAATTACACGATTTTTGCCATTAAGCAATGAAATATCAGATTCAAAAAAGATTTCAATGTCAAACGCTTATCGTTAGTCGGTGACAGTTGCCAACGCTAATAGTAAGGTGCGAAACGCAGAGTATCAGTTAATATAATTTTCATTGGTACACATTGCATTATTAACAACCAAATGGTACATTCTTGACGTGTAAAAGTGCCCGTGCTTACTGAATAAATGTCTGTATCTTTATCTTTAAATCGTGCAAAAATCACACAAACTAACAAACCACCATACTCATTTCAATTCTTAATAATTTTGACATTATTGTCAAAAGGTGTTCTATCTATCAATTATAATTTATATCATGGATATGCTTGATTAGTATTTATATTAATACTAATATCAATTTTAAAAGCGAGTTTTTTTTATCGCGACTAAATAGTATCACGAAAGTACGTATTTAGAAACTAAAACTGGCCGCGTAAAATATATCTAAGGGGCCCTTGCACGGGAAAGACAAATCTAGGTTTAAGACATAAGACGAATTACGATTTACTTTACTTCTGCAAAATGGCCCTAAAAAGTTTCACCCGTTTAAATTATTCTAATCATCATAGTATTTTATCAGTCGAAGTCATGAACTGCAGGACATAATCCTTCTCAAGAATTACCACAAACATGTACTGCCATCTTCATCCCACAGACATTCTCCAGATTTAACTGTTATAAGGGCAATTTTAAAGTCTGAAATCTGAAAAGACCACTTACAATAGGCTAGTGTCCTAAAAAGTGCTAATTAGTCCGTCATTTACATTAAAATTAGAAGATAAAGTGAGCTGAAGTTTCGCGTAACGTCACGCCGTGGCACACTTTATACCACGTTGTGACGTCACGAGACCCCACTCCCAAATTTTGATGCTCGTTATATTTGACAATTTTGATTGATTTGATAAAGCAAAAAATAAGTGTTCAATATTTTTTGATAATCTTACTCACGGACTAATAAGATTTTTTTTTACCCAACACGTCTCTATTGATATTTTAAGTATTTTTTTATTTAAAGAATTTTGTTTTTGAATTAGGTGATTTAAAAAAAACCCGGTAAAGGGATAAAGGTATATGCAAATATGTTTTTTGTAATCATACATACATACATACATAAACTCACGCCTTCATTCCCAGAGTGGGGTAGGCAGAGCTACAGAATTACCAACAACTCTAAACTTTTGTAATCATTGTCTACTGATAACTGCTGTAATAAACAACGGAAGACGTAGCATAGGTATCTCCACACAAGGACTATCAGATAGATTCATATTTAGAACCAAAACCAGGTATTAAGGATCAACGCTAGATAATGTTATGAGGTACACGCACATCAAAACCTCCTTCTCTACTACAGTTCAGTAACTAACAATCCGTTAGTCCTAAATGCCACAACCTCTAAAACATCTAGTTACTACGAACGCGCCAGCTTTAGTTACCCAATCAGTACATTTCACACATTCCCTTCATCACGTCAATCAATTAAATCGCAACGAAATTTTCTAGACTCATTAATATACATTTTCTAGTAACGTGTTCCTATGTTAATATTTCCATCAAATTCCAGAACAACTTTTCTCAGCATACTTCTACAAAACCGTCACTACATTCTATTTAGTATATCTTTTCCAATATAGTCGAGAACATATCCGCGGTCACACTGAGAGCGAGCGCGAGAGCGGTTCGCTACAAGTCGGTGACGGGTCCGAAGACGACGGTCGTGTTGGAGTTGACGCTGGTCCGGCGCGTGCGACTCGTGTCGTGTTCGGGATCGCTCGGCAGCGAATCGGGGCCGTGCGGCGACAGTTGGAGACCGTTGAATTTGGAACGCAGTTGAGTTACTAGACGCTCCAGTCTGGAAGATTACATTACATTAGAGCCTAAGCTTTTTTTAAATAATTCACTATCCAACAGTACCTGCCCACCGTAACCTAAAAATAAATAAAATCGGACAAGTGCGAGTAGACTCGCCGACTGAGGGTTCCGCACATGACACGGTTAACTCAATTCAAAATTTGGATTCCTTGCATAAACCCTATTTTTTTGTGATTTAATTAAAAATGTATAGTTTTCAGATTTTTCCCTATAGGTACTGGTAGTATAAGACTGTATTACTTGCCAAATTTTATAGTTCTAGGTCAACGGAAAATACCCTATAAATTTTGAGTCCCTAAAAAGTGACAATATAGTTATACGTTTTTTGCGGCACAAACGGACGATTTTTTTTTTACGTTTACTTAGAAGTTTACTTTTCACAGCTTCAAGGGACTATAAACCTGGCTCTATGGTTTTAATTTCAACTCAATACCTCTACGCGTTCCGGAGATAAAGGGTCTCGAAGGACAGACAGACATTCAGGCGGACGGACGGACAGACAGACGGACAACAAAGTGATCCTATAAGGGTTCCGTTTTTCCTTTTGAGGTACGGAACCCTAAAAATATGTCAACAACATACTGCCTATTATAACTACAGTGACCCGCCGATAACAAGTCAATTCTGACACATTGCACAACCATAGAGTTTCTTCATATTCATAATGTTGACAGGAGAAAAATAATGCTAAATTTATTTGATGCGTGTGAAGGAAAAGTATTGCTTTACTGCTGTCAACGTTGTCATTATTCAGAAACTTCATGGTTGTGCCATGTGTCAGGAACTCAGGATTCAGGATTGAATTCTTATCGGCCGGGCACTATGCTAAAGTCCAATTAGAACAATGCCACAAAAGTCCTCCACAAATTTTCTTCTAATTCCCGTAACATATCCGTGAATTATTTGATATTTCAATTAATGTGCAGCTGCTTACCATCATCTAAACTGCTTGCTAGTTATCCTCATCCTCGAAACAAACACACTTAGTACTTACAGAACCATACTCACTTGAGGGCGTGCTCTTCGGCGCTATGCTTCGCCTTCTTCATGTCGGCCAGATCCTTGCGCAGACGCATCCGCTCCGCCTCCGAGTCCTCGTTGCCGTTGGTTATGCCGTTCTCGCTCGATTCAAGGCTATTTTAAGAAAAAAAAAACGTTTGTATATTTAATCAAAATCATAATGCGATGTTTTTGACCCCGATCTTTTGTAACACTAACAATGTTAAGTATTAAAATAAACTGGTCAAGTGCGAGTCGGACTCGCGCAGGAAGGGTTCCGTACCATTATCTATAAAAAAACACGTTTGTTGTATGGGAGCTCCCTTAAATATTTTATTTTATTTTAATCATATTATTTATTTTCAAATGCAACTAAATATTCTTTGAATATTTTAAGCGTCTACCTGTTGCCGTTATTAATATCGAGCAAAAACCGGCAAAAAAATCACGTTAGTTGTAAGGGAGCCCCACGTAAATATTTATTTTATTCTGTTTTTAGTATTTGTTGTTATAGCGGCAACATAAATTCAACTGTCTATCACGGTTCATGAAATACAGCCTGGTGAAAGACAGACATACAGAGACAGTGGAGTCTAAGTAATGGGTCCCGTTTTTACCCTTTGGGTACGGAACGCTAAAAACAAATCACCGTCAGCGTCATTGTATTAATTTTTTGTCGACTAAGACGAAATCTCTCTTGGTTGGCTCTCTTATGTAGGACACCCTAAAAAGACCATAGTTACCTGGTGGAGACCCTGAGCACGCGCAGCTCATCCTCCAGCTTGGCAACGCGATCCAACATGCGCCGCTTGTCCGCCTCCGACGCGCGCAAGGACATCTGACCAAAAGACAAATTATATAAACTACTTAGATTTACAGCAATGCCAGTAGAACAGGAAGACCGTCGTGGAGATGCTTAGGGAGGGCCATAGAGTCATAGAGCAGACGATGATGCTGTAACATTTGGCGGAGACTTTGCCCGCGTCAACGTCAATGAGCTCTATGTTTAGGCTAGCTCGATCCTTGGACGCTTTGGGTTTAAAATCACTAAATTTCAAAAATACCTTTTTCACTAATACCCCTATATTTCCAATGACCATAGGCTCATAATACCTAAATGTCAAATTCGGCATTGTTATTAAATATTAATAAGATCTAATTTCAAAATTGAAATTTGACATTTAGGTATTATGAGCCCAAGGTAATTTAAAATATAGGGGTATTAGTATATAAGGAACAATTAAATTTAGTGGTTTTAAGCCCAAAGCCCTTGGACTTTGTATTGATTTCACTAATGGCCAGTAGCATAAGTTGTTACAAAGAGAAAAACAATATACGCAGACGCGCGAGTCTATTAATTTGATTAATTTGAGAATACCACGTTGGCATGGGTCGCATTTTGCCAATCCGCTTATTATAGTAGTCTTTAACGCGGTGGATAAATGAGGATATGGCATCCATCAAACTCGCATTTACATACTGTGGGGTTATTATGACATAGCTATGCACTTCAGTTTACGCTGAGAGAAAAGGACAGAGCTATAGCAGGTATATAGCTCTGCCCTTTTCTCTCAGCGTAAACTGAACTGCAAAGTTAGGTCATAATAACCCCCCTGGTCAGAGAAGTGACATGTTTTATTGTTGTATGTCCACATCGAAAATCGCGACCAATGTAGACACTCAGATAAGAGTCTGACGGGTAAAAGTATCACTTTCCTTTTCTTCATCATATGAAAGAAAATGAGAGAGTTATATAATATTTATTCATCAGAATCTGGAGAGAGAAAAATTACCTCTAATTAGAAATAGTTTTTGCCAAAATCATCTCGATATTTGAAATATAAATTCGCGATGATACTAAACTAAAACATGTATTCCCCGTGTCAAGCAGATCCCTCGACTCAGCTAGTTCGCATAATTCCGTAGTGACAAACGTAAGCGTAATCCGGTGCTTTACGGGCCTGTTGCCGGACGGTAATGTATTCGCGGACACGGGGGCTGACCGCGCAGCGCCCGGAGCCCTAAGACTACACTATTTTAGCTAATAGTTTATAGAAAAATATAAAAACATTGTAGGTACGAATGTGTCTTGCTTATTTTCTAAGAAATTCAGGACTATCTAACATACCAATCCAGTCCAATCTGGTTTTAGTGTCAATCGGTCACTCACAAAGGATAATAAAATGACAGTTGACATAGATCCAATGTTGCTGAAAATCTTGAAGGGCCTGAATTTAGTATATTTCTCTTAACCTTTTATAAGGCCCCAGTTATACACTTATGCTACGTAAAATTCAAATACAGTTTCATGTTTGACACTTCCTAGGGAATCATTCAAAGACATTTTTCGTGGAAAAATAACAGAATATGTATCATGTTCTGTTGGTCGCTAAATCACCTCTACCTTGATAAAGGTGCTTGCTAATTACCGATTTTACAAATCACATCTAGGGAGTTGTAAATTTTTTACGCTTGGCGGCAGTATGTAAACAAGGTAATGAACCTAACTACAAAAATAAGTATATCATAACTCATTTAAATTTCCCAGGTTTACTCTATAGCTGGCCCTAAAAAATGGTAGATTGTGTAACATTTAATTTAAATCTGTACTGTAAAATCCGTAACCTATAATGAATTTATTAAAACATAATGAACTTACTAAAAAGTAAATAAAACTCGAAAAATTGATATTTAAACTCAGGCTCCTCTTTGATCTTGTAGATAATCATTTACCAGACATAGTTATACACCGTGTTTTTTTTGATTTACGATAACTTCGGCATATTACTAGGTACATTCATAGAAACTAAGTGGTAGATTTGTTTTTTTGATATTGCAAAAAAAAAAATTTTTTTCTATGGAGCAAAGTTTATTTAGTTACAAAAAAAACACGGTGTATAATAGCATAAACTTTAGTTCACACGGTTTCTCGATGACACCGGGACTCGATATTTCCTCTCATCTTCCAGTTTCTGGTGAACATTTTAGGCCTCCAAGGCCCTGTAGTGGTCTCGTAAAAGGTGAAATTGCTGCTATCTGCCGCGCCACACCGCCGTAAACTAACTCTATCGGATGTTTCTCGTAGCACTAGCGTTTCATCGATCTTTACATACTTTGGGATGATTTTGTGTTGTAATCGGGTAAGTTTGGTGTATATTTAGAACTTTTTAGTTTGGGTTATTCATGGCAAAACAAAACACTATCGTAATCTGGCTAGTGATAGAAACATCATTTTATCGATATCGAGTATTATTTATAAAAGTTATTTATTCAATAGTAAAATAAACTTTCCTTTCAGCTTTGCCATACTCAGGCAACAAAGACGAAGGTTCAAGTTTGAACGAAGTGATTATCTATACCACGTCATTGAAAATAATTAACACTTCAGTTAATAATAGATACTCACTACTCCATAAGACATTAGATGTCATTTCATTACGTATGTCAGTGATATATTACACAACTTACATAAGACTCAAGGAATCTTACTTCCCACTAATATATCACTACAAATGTAAAAGTTAATAAGCTGTTAAGTCGGTTGTATGATTAAATCACATACAATATTTTTGGGGTGGGAGGACCTTGTGCAGGGTCCGTCCGGGTTGGTACCACCATCTTATCCATTAACCTACCGCCAAGCAGCAGTGTTCGCATTGTTGCGTTCCGGTTTGGGGATAAGACAGCCGGTGAAATGACTAGCATAGAGGCATTCCATCTTAGTCCTCAGGGTTGGCAACGCATTTGCAGACTTGTGAATGCGAATGTCTATGGGTCACAGTTTCCACTTACCATCAGGTGGCCTGTGTGCTCGTTTGCCTTCCCATGCTATAAAAAAAAAAAAAAAAAATATAAACGGTTAAACAAATTTATATAAGGACATACTACTTTTCTTTGTAAAAAGAGGGTGAGCTAATTGGCCTGTATGACCAATGAGGACAAGCGATATATCACTGGATAGGTAATTCTAAGTTGTAAAACTATTACTACGGCAGGCTGTTCGAAATCTTTGTGTGAAAAAAGTTATCACCATGCAAAGACAGCGGTGTTTCAAAGTAACTATGCTAACGTCATCTATGTAGGCGTCCCGATGTTCCAGATTTTAAAATATATCTGAGGTTTCCCGCTACAAAAAATCGTTGTAGAATTAAAAAGGATATCCGATGATGTAGTGCTTATTGCTATTGGTTTCTAGGCCAGTGTTGATACATTTCTGCCCATTCTCCTTTGATAGTTCTTAAAAAAAGAGGTGGCGCGGAATAACTGGGCCCTAGTCCGCAAAAATTAAGTCATTACAATTTGAGAATGTAAGGGTATTTTTTGGAAGAGAAACATTTTTTTCATCACACTTGCACGTAAACAGTATCAAAACATACAGGTTAACTTGGCCGCAATGCCCGATATAAAACCCTCGACCTTTTTATTTACCATGAAACCCAAGGTCGGTAAGTAATTTTTTTTTTATTTATAGCACAGCACACAGGTATTGCAAGTTCAAGCAACGAGTTTACACGCAATCGAAAAATTGTCTTAAAATGTTATTTAAACAGGAATTTCACTGCAATCTCGCTACATGTTACTTAAATACTCAATTAATGTTCTTAATAATCGATTTTATTAGTTTTCTGTATCAAAACGTCGTTTTTTTTTACACTCCTTCAGGGCTGTATGTATACCTACGTAAGTATTTGCCCTTAACGTTTCTGAACGAAACATTTGTATAATCTGTGGAGTCCGCCCGTCATCCGCTTAAAAAAAGTTCAAGTAATTCGTAATAATAGTTGTGCTGACTTGTGTAAGTATTATAAGTGTTTTCTGTCCTATAATTTTATTTATTTACTCGCAAATGTGATGAAAAACATTGTATGTTTCACGGTCGGTACAGGAATTACGAACCTCGACTCAGAAAACCCTCAGTCTTCGACTTCGGGCTTCTACTAGAGCCTCGATCGTAATTCCTTACTTACCGACCTTAATACACAATGTACTATTGTTTATTGTACATGTGCATAGTTTGGAAGAATACGGTCCAGGGGGGTTATTACGACATAGCTATGCAGTTCATTTTACGTCGAGCGTAAAGGACAGAGCTATAGCAGTTGTATGGATCTATCCTTCTCCCACAGCGTAAACTGAACTGCATGCATAGCTATGTTAAAATAACCCCCCAGATTTAATAAAATGAAATAAAATCTAGAAAAAAGTTACGTCTTAATAATATTGATATCACTAGCAAAATTTGGTCGGTAAAGTCATCAATGTAGATAAAACAACCACACCAGTTTAGCGATACCTCTGGAAAAGGCCCGAGTCCCTTTGTCGCCTTGTAGATATGGGGTAAAGGGTGTAGGGGGCGGGAGATCTGTTTAAGCTGGTTATTCTAGGACCAACAATGAAGCTATTAGATTTTGGTACAATTACAGAAGCAAGTAAATGATGGGAACAACATTAGCAAGCGATTTAAGCCACGTGGTACAACGGGGCTGGTCGGTCTTTGAATGGTAAGGTATATATTTTAGGATTAAGTTTGGGACATCAAACAAACAAACTCACAACATTTATATGTCACCATATTGTATGCCAAATTATTAGAGTCTTTTGATAAATAGCAAAAGATAAATTCCATGAAAACGAAATTGAAAATAAAAGTTAATACAATTTACTTACAATTAGATAGAAGTAAGTTCTTTGTATAAATGCAATAAATAAATTAACAAATCGATCAATACTGGAAAATAATAAATATAACAACTGAGAAACTGACAAAAAGAACAGCAGATCTTAAAAGCTGCAAATAAGTCTTCAATTTCGAATCACAGTGGCTCCAATTATTTCTAAACATATATTATCTTAATAAATACAGATATGACGCTTCAAAATAAATTATTTTGACGTCTAAATTAAGTGAATACAGTTGCGAATCGGCTGCATCCAGAGTTACATTTCAATTAAAGATAACAAGAAATCCCCACAGTTTGATTTTTTTGTATTTCCGCTCCCGCCCAATCTTATTGTTTGGACGGGCATCGCGTTAAGTAAGATTACACGGCTAAGTCTATATACACAGACCAACAAACGCGCAGACAGCCACGCGGACCGGCTGATTTTGTTTGTTCCGCTCGTTATATATTGTTACTATGTTGATATATTAGCCGGGCCGTTACGCGTCGGCTATTAGAATCATGCGTGGATTGTGTAAGAGAGGAGAGAAGTGATTTTCTGCAATTCAGTGGTTAACAGGTTTAGTTTGCCAACGAAGTTTGAGTTCGTGAGTTCCACATCTCGTATCTCATTTTATCAGTTTGCTTTTGTTTTGTTGTGTTGTGCGTTATGTTATGTATGAATAGTGAATTTGGGATTCTACTGTGATATCACTACAACTTACAACAAAAACATTTCAAACATGTACATTGTAACTTTAGCTTTTGATGTAGGTTCTTTAAAAAAAAGATGCAAGAGTTTGTAACATCCACCTCAGGCGTCACGGAATAACCATTGGCATATTTCATAGCACTAAGTTGAGTGGCGACTTTTTTTTAGCAAATTGTTAATTATGGTATTCCTGAGGCTTGTATGTTCACCATTCAAAACACTCATGAAAAGTGTTTTAAAGTTTACATTTGCTTGAGGCCCATGTGAAGATATGCTATTATACTGGAATTTAATATTATGTAAACACACATTTTTGACTCGTTTCTCTGTACTGTATTAGGTAATTGTGGCAACTTCACTTTAAACATTAAACATTAAATATAAAGCACATTTAATAATCCACTCTCGTTTTTCCCATTCGTGATTATAATCGGTCGCATTTTTTCCCAATTCATCATTTTAACCACAAGCAATTATTCATTGAAGTTTATTCCGAGTCGAATGATTGCCTATTTCAAACATCAATTTTAAGAAGTCAACGCATATCCGCTTTCACGGAGCTCCTATTTCTGGGTGCTTTGCTGCTGCAAAACTAACACAACCTAAACTTACCTGCATGCTCCAAAATAACAATAGAAAAATATGAGCTTAAAAGAAGTTCATAGCGGAAAAATGCCACTGGTAAAATTTCAACTGGGGAAAAATCCCAAATGGGGAAACACAACGACTGGAAAAATTACTACTCAGAACTATCGAGTTTGAGACGCAGGCAGCTCGAGGCACTCTTACGGACGTTTTATGGTTGCAGACTTTACGCGGCGCATTTAATATCTTGATCATGGATTTACACAGGGAGTACAGTCTGTGAGCATTTAGAAGAGGCTTCGGTTTAGTACTTCTCTCTCACTCACTCTCATACGATCTTATTAAGAGCGAGTGAGAGAGAAGTACTAAACCGAAGCCTCTTCTAAGTGCTCAGACTGTAAGTATATTTTCCCAGAAAAAACCTAAAAAATGCAAGCGTTAGGCAAACCTAAAGCTCTAATTAATTCCCACAGTCGCTGGTAACCCGTTTAGCGCTTGCGTGTGCGACGTGCTAAGCGAGTTACTGGCCTTATATTTTTGCACCTCAATTAACCTATTACGGGCGCGGCGCTGCGCCGGCGCGCTAATGACACGCGCAAACTGCAGGCGAGTCGCTGGCGAGTGCACTCGCCCACGCGAGTTCTTGGACGTATGAGTAAGTACAAGTGCTTAGTTCTCACAAGTTGGAAGGTAACGTGTTATCGAAATAATTATGTATTAAGTACAATTAAGGTATTAGATATATTTTTGACAATATATTTTATTAACTATTTTACTCAGCGCTAGTAGAGTTACCAATGCGGTAAATTTACTTACTTAGATATTTAATTATATGATTTTTTTCGCACTACCTCGCACGGCCTAGTACCTATCGTCTGAAACAAATGCATAGAAAACGCCTCATTTCATGACGTTACTATTTGAGTTAATCATCACCGACTGTGATAATAAAATATCGTGAGACACCACTAAGTAAAATGGAAATCCATCACGCAACATCGCACTAACTATAATCGTGAGTGAATTGTTTTCTCATTGCTCTAAGCATCGACCGTGGTAAACGTGAAACATGAATAACAAGTTAAATCATCGTCCAACAACAGTTACAGGTAACGTAACGTCGGGCTGGGAATCGAACCCCACGCTGACGTCACCAGGGCGGCGCCACGACTGCCATCCACTTACATCTGCCAATATTTACTCGGCGCCCCTCCGCGCGCACCCGTTCATATTTCAAATGTGCGGGGAGCCGGTAAAGACTACAAAATACAAAGTTACGTGAACGTGGATGCGGTTGCACCGACGCGTAACGAAGGGCACCACAAAGATGCAACGAGAGCCAATTTTGTAAGCTCTTTGCAACAACCCGGCAAGACGAGCGACAAGTTACATATCGTCACTGCTTTAAAAAAAAAACTCTTATCTACTTTTTCACGACGTACGATTTTAAACTTAAACGTGAAGAGAATTAGGTTAAAACTTATACTTCTCTAAATATCAGATACGAGTTTTTTTCAAAGTAGTAACGATATTTCATCTTTAAAACGGTTGAAAATTATGAAAAAAAAGAACTGAGCCGATATTAATACTACCATTGATTAAGTATAACTACTTGTATAACTGATTAATCTTACTAAATTGGAGTTTCGTCTCGGTTATGTTTAGGTATATTAATTGCATTAGGTACTGCAATCTGTATCAACAGAATAAAACATCTTAAAGACGAGAGAAGTAATGCCTCCTGACATGGCTTGTTGTGATAAGGTGTCAAACGTAACTAAGCTTAAAACTGTAAAAGTTGATTCATGAATTACTTAGCAACTTAAGTTTTATATAAGAGCTACATTCTAAAGTATTGTCAGGGCGTACAAGTTTACGAGGGGTGTTCAATAAGTTTCAAGAATCAGTATGAACCATCTACACAATGATATTCTTTTAATGTGGAATATACAATGGAACTAATTAAATTAAATAAGCGAAAAGAAAAATACATTACTCCTTTGTATTTTTTTTTATAACTAAACAAAAAACATCAGTATAAACAATTTTACAAGACGGCAAAAATAAGAGTGTGTTTTGTAATAATTTGGAGCGGTGTGGAGAAAGTTCTGGTTGACTAATAAAAAATATTGTTATTGAAAATGAAACCTTGATTTATTTTTATGATTTAAAGTATAAATAAATTATCATTACAGTGGTTTTTTTTTATATACAGCTCTGTCACCAAAATATAGGGTGTTTTTTTCGGCCTTTATTAGGATTATTGAGACCTCCAAATACTGTGACATTAGTCCTTAGCAATTGAGTTCAAATAATCTAGGAGAGCTGTATAAAATTATCCTATAATAGTTATGGGAAAATATTAAAAATAGGCTAAAGAAAAAAAATTACGAATTTGCGGCATGAATTGTGCTTCAGAGCCGTCTAATTGACAAGGGTGCTGCTCTTCGACCAAAGATCAGAACTGATAATCGCTCTCCCCGTTATTTAGCCCTAACTATCGACTACTACTTCTCATTCACTAATGTTCAAGAAAACCTACGTAAAAATCACGAGCTGGTGATGACTTAGTGAAGGTACAAAATTTGACCATTTTGACCTCCAAAAGTAAAATTATTTTTATAGTGGTAAAATAAAACAATTGAATGACGTTAATAAGTGTTTGGAAATATAAAAAGTGTGCTTATTCCAATTAAAAAATAACGATTTACATATCTCCCATTTTTAATACCGATTATCAAAACTTATTGAACACCCCTCGTATATCCACTTTATATAACTATTGTGACTTAAAATAAGACAACCATGCTAGCGTGCACGAATGCATCGACGAGATAAACAGTTACAACATTCGGCACAAAATCACCACTGTCCTGTATAGTCGTCATTACACAACGGTGTGACACGTGGCACATCTAACCGGCGAATGTGCGAATACCCCCGCTTAGTTAAATCGATGCGTTCGGGACACGCTGATTTTATAATTCGCCGTGTGCACGGCGGAAGATCAAATACCTACGCATAACTCGCGGGAAACGGGAAAGGGCGGCGTTCGCTTCACATTTATATTCATATGGTAGTAAGTTTTTTATTGTTGCCATATTACATGCTCTCGTTTTGAATGCTGGCATTGTAAACAGAGTAGGCGTCCCTTTAACTGGAGCCTAGAGGGTACAATTCATAACAGTAGCGGATGCAGCAGATGTACTTTTCTGTTGTCAAACAAATTGTGTATTAAATCGTGACCGGAATAAACGATTTTTACGAGGTAAAACGTTAACTTATTGCGCTTTAGGCACAATTTAGGCTACATCCTGTGATATCGTTAATATTATTTGTTATTCTATGGCAATTCACTAGTTTTCAAGTAGATATTTTGAAAATAACTTACGGCAATATGAATATGAAAGCTTAATTAGGCAGACATTGACAAGTCAAATCATTATCCCAATTTATAATCAAGTATGTCTAAATGTAAAAGTGTAAGGTTGATTGTTTAAATCGCTTATAAACGAACCAGATTTGGATGAAATTTGACATACTGAAAGTCCTGCATTAAACTTTGTGCCTTGATTTTATTTAGTCCCAGTAAGAATGATGTAAAACACGTTCTACGCGGACAAAGCGGGCATCCACTTGCTAAACAATAAAAACCAGAATGCGAACTAGCAACAACAGAAAAATGACTAGCAAAACAGAAACACCAAGTCAAGACTATTGCTCCGTAGGCGTTTCGCGCTTCGACAAAAAACCACATTCACCTCGAAAGTGACGTTCCACCGGAGGCGTGAAGAGCCCTCGACCACCCAGGTCGAGCAAATAGACCTTAATAGTGCCCGATTGAGGTAAAAATAAACGTGTCGATGGAAAAAAATGTTTATGCGCGCTTCTTGTTTGGCTTAGCCTTTTCAAGGGAAAAAAAACGATAATATTTTGCTCTTTTTTCGAACGCGCGTGTAAATATTCAAGATATTGGATTTATGGATAAGTATGTAACAAAACAACACTGATGGTAGGTGTATTATTGAATATTTTGTTAGTGTAAATTATAGGAAAATTCTGGCAAAACAGAATCACAGCCAAAAACATATTTTTTAGTATAAATGCCAAATTGTGTTTCCAATCGATATTTATCAACCGATCGACGTGAAATTTGGTAGAAATTAAAAGGCCAAGACGTACTTAGATCACTTTTTTATCCGGAAAATAGGACAGTTACCAAAGAAATTGCGATAAGCCATTTTGTACGCGGGCTGTAACTGCTGCTTTATGTAACCAAAGCAGCGATGGTTTGTGGTTGATGAAACATAATTGATAATTTGATTTAACTTTATCATCAATCAATCATAGTTTTGTAAGGCATACCTTCAGAAAATGATTATTTTTAAAACCGCCATCTACAAAACAGTTTAGAAACTACAACAAAGTTCGCGCTACTAGCGCCACCTAATGCAACGTTAGTCAAACTAAAACGCTATCAGTTCAACCAACGTAATGCGCTTGTCAGTATTATGCTTGCTTGGGAAGTATTAGTTGCTTGCTTCACACGCAAGATGGCGCTACGCTAAAGAAAATTCAAAACTGACTCACCTTGATCTCTTCAAGTGTCTTCTCACTGGATTTAATTTCAGGCGTTGCCAAACCGTTCTGAAAACAAAATACAATTTGATAAAATCCATAGCTAATGATTATAATTTGACGTAATCTCACACTTTGGCCATTCCCAGACAGAATTAGGCTGTCAGAAGATGACTGTACATTATATAAAATGAAAATGCGCCGTTTAATTTAGGAATTATGTTGCTGCGGACTTGTAGAGATTCTTGACCAGGGTCTCTATTATAAATTGTGTATACATACTTCTATTGTAAGGCCCTAGTAGACGTCATTTGAGTGACATAATGACGATCAATCGTACATAAGCTTAATTTGAACCAGTATATCTATATTAATATAATCCTTATATAACCCGTACTCATAAACGTGAAAATAACTCAGTTCGTTTGTGCATCTGTTTGTTTTTACGGCTAAACCGCTGAACATATTTCGATGATATTTGGTATGCAGTTAGCTTGAATACCTACCGGGAAAGGATATAGGATAGTTTTTATTTTACATAATGTAAGATGGTGGTAGGTGAGATTCTACGCAGACCGAGTCGGGGGCAATAGCTAGGTATGTTATATGTACATCAACAGCGTAAAAGATAGTAGGCAAGTATGTAAGTAAATAGCGTTTATCGCGTCGCGTGCGCAAGCCAAGCCTAAAGGCATTCGGTTAGCGTCTAGCATGCAATTATAACCAACTCAATTACCGACGGTTTGTAACAGTTGCATACACACTCAAAGGAAATATTGAGACTCAGTATATGGATTCTTCTTCGAAAAAAAATTACTTTTGTTTATGTACAATTACATAAGAGACACATACGAGTATCTTAGTAACTAATGCACGCATGTCTTAAATCTAAATGATCAAAAAAACATAGGTAATTACATAAAAAGTAAAAACTTTTTTAAAATGTTGAAATGTAAGTGGCCAGTAAGTATTTCATATGCAACATGTACGTTCCTCTAAAGAGGTTGCAATCATTCCGATTTAAATTATAGCGGTTCTAGGAAATGTATGTAAAGAATTTCATGTCAAGATAACTCCATGTTCTCCCTTAGCAAAAATTTTGAAAAAAAATACATATTATAGGACGTTAGTGGGAGTTTTACCAGTGAAAAAATTAGAGCGGTCTCTAACATCGAAGTGATAAAAAAAAAACTGAAAAGTTTGAATGGGTTTTTTTAATTATTTTTCTATGGCATAATGAAAATATAATTATGGCCATTTGATCATCTTGGTTAAATGTACATTATATGCCAAGCTCATTAATATTGGTTAACAGGAAAAAAAAAATATCAAAGAAAAATTAAACGAAGTTTTTTTTTTTTAAACGAAAACTATGATATTTAGGGTGCTCAAATTTGGCAAAACAATTACTAATGCAGAGCCACACAATCTATAAAAATTACAAGCCCAAACTCAAGGGGGGCAAAATCTCTTAGCTTATCCTGGCACGGCCTTTATTTTTTATCATACAAGTTAAATCTAATTTTCAATGTACGCGATCCAATTCTCCATTTTCCTTTAGCCCTCGTACCAAGGTAATGTCGCCCCCGTACCATGAGATAGTGATTACATGGCCAGTATGTAATACACTGATTTTACAATTAGATTTTAACATCAATTAGTTATCTAAATTTAAGTTATTTTTTCATGTTGCAGAACAAAAGTAGTTCAGTTTAGAGAGTAGAATCGATCGTTGAAATTAAAGCCCCAAGGTCAGAGACACACTGTATAAAAAACCCGACTGTTGCTAACCAACTTTACTATAACAACTTTAAATCTTTATAAATCCTAAATGAAAAATGATTAAAGAAACCTGACGCTGATTTTTAAATACCTATTCAATGATCCCACTTTTCATAGATCGTGGTTTTTTTTTCTTGTTTACAATATGGAGTTTAGTTGCCGCCACATTGTATTTTAATTACTGTCATATCTTTAGTGACACACAAGATTGAACAAACATACATAGGCTGATAAACACAATACCCTCGTCCTTTGGCAGTCGGGTAAAAAGTTTAGCATTGATGTTCTAGTGTTAACAGTGTCAATATTCAGAAACTTGAAGTTTGTGGAATATGTCAGGATTTTGACTTGTTATCCGCCACACTATAATATCCAATGTCTCTATGTTACTCATAAAGCGGCTCCCCTGGAATATCCAAGTGTTATCAACAAGGCAATTTCTGAGTAATAATTTGCATAAGTAAACTTTATCGTTTGATAATCACTATAATTGCTCATTCAGTATTGTTATCGTGTGTGTATTACGGAAGTCAAGGCTGCGTGCTATAAAAACAGCACATCCTTACCTTGTTTTAAATATGACAAGATTAGATTAGTTGCAAGATAAGACCTTTCTGTTACTGCCGCGAAACCAAAATCATAAATTACATTGGCCAAAGTAGCTACATTCTCATGTTTAAGAGAGTTTACGAAACTGTGGAAACAAACGATTTTATTTCATATTCGCCTGCCTTATTTACCAAATGGGTATATATCCCATTAGTTCCATGGAACTTAAAATTTTGTATTGGACGTTACGTCACAGCTTTATACAAAATGCGAAGTTCCATGGAACTAATGGGACATACCCAATGCATAGGTACCGCCGAAAACACTATTATTTATACACCTATTGCATAAAATATATGTAAGCACAAACCTTATTATCAGTGGCATAGAACGTGTATATATTTATGACTTTCACTGCGCTTAAAGAAAACGTCCATTATTTAGGATCAAATATCCGAGCTAATTAGAATCAATGTTTTTGTTCTTTACAAAGGTTCGAAAAGAATGGAGATAAATAAAAAAGTTATTAATACAAACAGTTTTAGAGAAGAAACAGAAGACTTTGATTTGACTTACTATTTTGGCAAGCCAGAATGCAACAAGACGTATACATAGGAAATAAAAGAGTATTTTGACTAGAGTATATTAAAAAAGTATGGAATCCTCAGCGCGCGAGTCCTACACGCATTTGACTGGTTTGAAACTGGACCGGAAACACGCCTGGTCCTTTTCACTTTTGTAGCTGTTAAGGTTAAAACCAATTAACCGCAGGAATTAACAAAAATCTGTATACGAACATCTACTTAATTGATATGTCAGTGTAGATACATAGTGTCTCTTTGGACACTAAGTTCATGAGGTGTATACATATTTGTGTGTTCTTCTATTGGCTTATACAAATAAAATGAAACCTCAAAGCCAAAACAAAACCGCACGGCAGCGAACAACAGAGAAACCGCGGGAAGAGTCCAGTGAAAGACGAATTATTAGATTTGAGAGCAATTTTATAAGTCGATCGGTTCACCTCCGCTGGACAGGTCGTTGAACCGGGTAACGTGATACGACAGTTCGCGGCCGTTTGGAGAGCCGCCAGAATTCGCTAATTACTCAGACAAAACAAACGTCCATGTTTACTGGAGGTACTATAAATAAATAAATATCAGATGACAACCAAGAGACCCAAAGAGACCAAAAGGAATAATAACTTAGTCATAAAAAATATGTAAACATTGTACATAATTATATTGTCTAGGGGACACGGTTTCTGTAGGAGAATGTATCGAAACTTTTATGCAGGTTGTCTTGCACCGTCACAGGTAAATATCTTGTATAAAATCCCTAAAAAAAAAATTACTGTTACTTATTAGTTTTGTGACAATTCTGAGTTTTGATATATTAAGTTTTGGTTTTATGTGAGATTCATTGTTTTATATCATGCTAGGTTAAGTTTATTATTGTATAATATCATTAGCAATATTTAAAAAACGACTGACTGTTGAGTTTCTTGCGGGGTTTCTTCTCAGCAGTGGTCTAGCGAAGCGCTGGTAGATTTTTGACGAGTAAAAGTGCCCGTGCGGCCTACTTACTGAATAAACATCTTTTATCTTTTTTTTACCAAGTATTAAACTAAGCTCGAGGCTTGTATTTTGGGTTCTAAGCAACGATTAACTTACTTATATAGAGAAATAAAAAACACCTAAGACTCAGGAGCAAATACGCGCGCTTATGAGGAAAATATTTGAACACGCCGGTAATGGTACCCCGGACCGCTAGCTTCGTTGACAGGGTCACTACCAACTAGGCTACCGACTACCGCGTCTTCACGTACTACATCAAAGTACTTTATTGGTTTTACTTACGCAAGAATGGAATGAAGGCGTGAGTTTATGTATGTATGTACTTACGCAAGACACTAATATTGGCCTGTGAAAACGAGAGTGTACGATCATAATAGAGAATAGAGATGAATCACTTCTCGAATGTCCCATGTGCGCCTTGTAACCTACACAACAAATAACAATGAATACATAATGAATTCGACGCATACGTCTCGGTAATCTTGGTTCTTTGTATAACAAGTTACTAGATTTTCTATTATGTTTTTATTTACACATACGCACACATGTCGATGTGCCCTTTGAAACCGCATCATGGTATTGGTATAAAACTATTCCATTGATATCTAATACGTTAGGTAATCTTATTTACTTTTCAAACAAGCTCGAAATTGCCCAATTATATATCATGTAAACCTCACTAAAGTCATCAGTATAGCCATCGGCTAACCAGCGGGTTATAATAAGATTAGTATTCCTATGAAAAATTACAATTTTTACGTTTTTTTAAATGAGGTATTTTATATTTTAATAAAACGTCGTTTCTAGTAAGTAGCCTATGCTTTTTATTATCTCGCAAAAGGTGAGAAAAGTAGAGTATTCGACTTTGGGATAAAGCGGTTTTCGTCGCCCGTGACAAAAAACAGTGCTTTATCCCCTCGGTGTATAATCTACTATTAATGTTTAGATACACATTGATAATAAAGCATGAAATTGTGTAGAATGGTCAGTTAATAGCATACGAAGCAATTTCACAAGCGTGAAATGTTCGTAAATCGCATTTTAAAAAAATAGCTCGCGATAAATTTTAATTCTATTTCGCCGGAGGAAAAAACAGAGGGAAAGTCATTGACTTAAAAACGCAACAGGAAAAACAAAAAACTTTTTATGTTATAATAGAAATCAGTATGACTAAGTTATGTTATGACGACGCGTTAGCCTAGTCTTGAGTCTTGGATGTTTTCTATGTATTTCAGTGACCCGTAGCTTAGTGAGGGACTAGGTCAATTGGTGTGAGATTGTCCCCTGATATTCTTTTTTGCATTTTTTATAAAATAGTCGTAATATTATTCTGGCATTGACATAAGTAAATAAAAGAAAATTGACTCAATTTGCCATATTTACCATAAATGGTAAAAAAAATATGCTAGTGGCGTGATCTGTATTTGAATTGCGATTAAGCGGTATTTAACTCTTATAATTTTACCGCTTTTTAATATTTTACATTATTTATTTATTTGTACCAGTTAACACTTAAAATCTGCTAAACGAAAGCAGAGCAACCTTTGTGTAAAATTTCGACATTTTGATGTCATCGGCACCGAAAGTGCGACCTCTGCTTATAGAGATTTATTGCGAAACATAATTTTATTCTTTCGTTTTGATCATTATTTACTGAGAGTGTTTACTACACCTGCTTTGGACTAATGGTAGGAATGATGTGATTTCGTTTGTAGCCGCGTTTTGTTTTATTTTTTAAGTCTGGCACTAGCTTTGACGTAGAAAAGACCATATGTCAGCGGTTAGCAGAAATTTGCTTATGTTCTTAGTAAATAATGAAGAAAAGAAATATAGTATGCTGCCTGTCTCAAATGCATACTCGTACTATATTTTACGTAATTTCTATAAGGACGTATTTTTTTCAGAACATCTTTTAAAAAAGTTCACCTCGTCAATTCTTTGGTTTCCTGATCGGCCAACCTTTGCTGGAAACTCGCGTCAACGTGACCATCAGCTTACTATTGTTGTTATGATAATGGTACCACTGTCGGAAAGCGTAAAAGGTCTATCTTTTTACACCACCGCAACGCATTGTATTTACAAATACAATGCGTGAGCAGGGTTAGTATCCACTCACGGAAGTGAACTGGGATCTTTAAAAGCATCAAGAAGCATTCCACTTTGCTGTCCGTTAAAAAGTTAAGCTCCCATGTGAATATGAATATTTGAACGTAAATATTTTGAAATGGTATTGATTTCTATATCAACGACTTTCACACAATTAACTGAGATGACTATAATACACACTTTAAATTTTAAATTCTAAATCAGACTGGATTCTAACAGAACATGTTTCTTGTCGACACGAAAGCAAATATTATCTTCGACCCCATCATCACTTACTAAGATTAAGGTCAAATTCTTATCTAACTACACTAACCCTACCCTTTCCTTATCGGTTCCGTATTTTAGGCCATTATTAAATTCTCAGGAAAGGCTTAAATACGTATTTTGAAATGATAGTGCATGTGTATAAAGTTAACAGAGTGTTATGTAACAAATGAATAAATTTATGTCAACATAAAAAGTTACAAGTTATACGTACATCCAATCTCTCCATGACCATGGCTCGTACCCTCGCGTAAAGCGCCTCCTCCCGGATCCTCGCGGAGTCCCGGATCTCACGGACCAGGTCCGTCACGTAACCCGGGGAGTACTGCCCACCTATCAGACCTGGAACACAGGAACAGACGTTCAAGATCCATTTCACCCTGGAACATAACTTGTAATGTAAAAAAATTGAGTGATGCAGGTGATTAAAATGCATCATGATGCCGCGAACACCGGAAAGGTTATACAAGATGCATTCTGTGAAAGTTAAGAGAAAAAATCTGTCAATACGTGTGAAATAAACAGCTTACGTCAATCCATACTATAAATAAAAAACTATCTTTATTAGATCATTCATAACAATCTATCCAACTGTGTGAAAAAACTAAAAACTAACTCCAAATCGTTTGTTTATACATTGAGTAATTCAGTAACAAATATTTGCTTTAACTTTCACATTCACAATGTTCATAGTGTGGATGCGATTAATGCGATGAAGTATTTCTCTTTGGTAATAACGAAAATATCCAAGTACAGTCAACAGCAAAAGAAACTGATGAAATAGGGTCTCAAAATAGTATATACAATATATTAAGACAGATGTATCTGATTATTGTAGTTTAGCATTAGTAAATTAGCTCTTAATGTGTCATAAGTAAGTGACATGCCATTCAAACAGTTAAAGTCATTACTGAGTGTTTCAAATTAAACTGATTTTCTAAAATAGCAATAGTCAGTAATACTACCAAACTATCACATGTAAGTGAATATAAATGTTTGGGCCTTCATGTCTTCTCAAGACCACCTCGGAATACAAGTCAGACGTTCGGTTAGTGTCGGTTATACTCGTAAGACAAACACGCGAAACAACTATAACACCTCTCATTTCCATCAAGGGTTGAAATAAGTTCGTACTACTTCGCTTTGTTTTTTTTTGCAACATTTAAAATAAATCCTTTTTAACTGCCGTGATTACCCTAGTTTTCATTTGGAGATTTAGTCATTTTGACTTTATCTTGTTGGACACTTGACACACAGGTAGAAAACAAAATTATTCTTTATTGAAATTTTCTATAAAGAGACAGTTATGGCATCGTTTATGATCATTTTCTTTTGACTCATTAAATATTCAGTTGAAAATGACACTTTGTTATAATCTGTTTTATCTGGGGCGTCATGCTTGAACATGTTTTGAAATGTTAATTTTGATCACTTACTTTTGACGTTGACTGTACCTATAGTGCCCAGCCGTTAAGAAGTCAATCCTGACACCTGTCATTTCAGTACAAATTATAACCTAACCTATTATTATAATTATAACCCAAGAATAGGTTATAAATTGTACTGCAATGACAGGTGTCAGGATTGACTTCTTAACAGCCGGGCACTATAAGTGAAGTTCGTAAGTAATTTTATTTGCATACCTTCACGCCTGTAATCCCAGAGTGGGCTAGGCAGAGCTACAGTAATTTTATTTGTTCTTAAAATATAGTGACTAGCCAGAAGGATGTTGAGAAGAACCCCTTCTAGGAAACAATGGAAGAAATAAGGGGATATCCGATACCGGAACAATAGATGCACAAGACTATGATGATTTTAAATCAATGTGTTTGTTTACTCAGCATTAACAAGTCATACGCATAATTTAAAATTAACCTAAGAATAACACTTTATTTAGCAAAAGGAATATCACAACAATGTTTATCGTACAGTTCTTACGCAGCCAAGATCCGTTTAAAGTAGATACAGAAGCTGAAACCTAGGTCACGAAACAAACGCACGCGATCGTTCGTCAGCCTATACAATTATCTACAGCTATGCTAATAAAATCTATCTTCGTTTACAATGAAACATAAAAACGAATTGGTTGCGTTGTGAGAAAACGAGTACCCATAAAACTGATTATTTATCTTATCTAACATGCAATGCCTAAGAGGTCTATTCGTCCACTAAGACGATGAGACTTGACTTTTAAGTAGTCTCGTCTCGTATTTTATCTATATAAATTCGCTATCTACTTAGAAGTCCATTCTTCATCGGAATGCGCATTAAACGATTTTGTATGCTAAACTGCAGCTAGCCACCAGTTCTGAGTAGAAAAATACGTGATTTATTACTCAAATTACATGGAATTACCGCCACAAACGGGTACTAAATGAAATATCAGGGCTCACATCGGCTTGGATGGTATTGAGCGCGCAGTTTGTAGTTTTTTATGAAATATCTGTGCCACATTCCTACAAGCTAGAAGAAGCGGAGTGAGTTAGATAACAACCAGGTATCCTAAATAAGTTATTTCAGTTCTGAGTCTAGACAGAATCTATTATAGCTCCGAGGTTGTTTTCGTCGAGTTGTGTTCGCTCACCTCCAACCACACAATCAATAATTGATTTTGCCGGTTATTTTCGGAGTTTATCTATTATAGTTTCTATGCCAATTATTTCAGCTTTCCTTTCTATTGCGGAATCGTGAGAAGCATCATAAAACGGATTTTGGACTTGTTTTTGTAATCTACGCTAAATTATGCTATTAAATTTGATATGTTGAGTGAAACGTATTCCTTTTGTTTTTAATTTACAAAGGCGTTACTTAAATTGACATATTATTGCAGTGTTGCGTCAATGTGCTAATGAGTAAGTAGTGGGGCGGGTTTTCATGGCTTGAAAACAATAAAGACATTGGACGTTTTACCTTCCGACGTAGTGAGCAGCTTTTGAAAGTAGGAACAATAGAGTGCAGTGCTTTCTAATAAGTTAAGTGAAACACTGGGTCAACACAAATTGAATGCACTGGTTTTCGGATTCAGGTCGCCCGCAAAACCCGTATTGTTAATTATTGTATCAAACAAAAAGTTAATTTAACAAAAAATGTTATGAAACAAAGATTAGGCATAGTAACCTACTGGTCTTCGATGTATTCCGGTGCGGTTTTTTGTGGTATCTGAGATTTATTTACAGCTACCGCAAGCAACGTTATGGATTGGACACGCAACGCTCATTTACATACCTATACAATTTCTTCTTTACATTACGCATTATGCTGATAGTCTGTTGGTACATGATGGAAAAAATATATCTACGAAAGATAAAGATTTAGATTTTGGTTCTACCGTACCGACACCTTTGTTGCGGGCCTAACGTATGCGGAATGAAATTTGCACAATGTTTGTAACCTTATAAAATAAAAAAAATGTTTGTAATGATAACCTGTCATGTATTTTTATAAACAATCTACTAACAAATTTTAATGTAAAAAGTAATTTGGCCCCATGCGTGCTGCTTTTCGACAATTTGCTGGCACTTTATCCATGGCTGTTGTATAAGTCGAAGTTGGCATTTTTTTCAGTTCTAATTTAATTTTTCGAATTAGAGCCTGTATAGTTTTTGGCCGGAAATTATTCGCGTAAACACGCCTTTTTAGATTGGCCCAAAAATCTTCGATCGGGCGAAGTTGTGGTACGTTAGGCGGATTTGAATCCTTTGGTACATATGGGATTCCTAGCTCCTCCATTTTCGCCAGGGTGTTCTTTGAATAATGGCTAGATGCTAGATCGGGCCAAAACACAACATTAGTTCCTCTGTGATGTGTTTTCATGAAATCACGTACAATCGGCAAACAACCCTGCATGTATCGTTCAGCATTGACTGCTAAACCAGATTCAAAAAACACCGGTTTCGACATACCGCGAGGGCTAATTGCAAGCCATAACAAAACCTTTTTTGGAAACTTAGTGTGCTCCACATATTTTACTGATTCTTCAGCTGGGATATTGGCGTTTTGAAAATAAAAGTTACCCTGCCATTCATTGCCGTCTAAGGTGAAATAGGATTCATCGTCCATAATGCACTCTACGTCGTTTTTTGCATAGAAAATGTTTTTGACCAGAGATGTAAGTCTTTTCTTCTGGGTAAGTTTTTGGTTTTCGGACACGGTGGGTTTTACTTTTCTTGCTCGTTTCACAATGCCCATATCATGTAGATACTTTTTCACTGTTTTGCCATCGCAGTTAAATTTTTTTCCGAGTTCTCTGTAGGATTTAGCTACCCGACCCGCCGTAATTTTTCTCAGTTGGCTTCTTTTCAAAGATTGGCTTAAAGAACACACTTTGCCCGAACCTGGTTTTCTAGTAGTCGTATGTCGAAGAGAATAGGATGATAATATATTATATACCGTCCTTCGACTCTCCCCCATTTCTGTAAAATGTTTAACAATGCTCGACTTCGGCCAATCTGGATGTGTGTCGCGAAAATCACACACGTTTTTTCGACGCATTTCTTCGAGATTTGCCATATTTTTTTACACAAATCCTACAAGCGAATGACTTGTGCATCACTTTGACGGATGATACAGAAAACAAAAGATAATATCAAGTTTTAAATATCGAATCATTTACTCTTATACATTTGTATAAAAACTTTGTGCAAATTTCATTCCGCATACGTTATAGTTAGCATTGGACGTCTTTCGGCTAATATGATGACGTCTTAATACAAGTACGTCATATTTTTTGTTTCTATTTTAAGCAGCAATTTATTGACATACAATTTGGAAGATTAGCCTGGGAAACTTCTGTTCAATAAGACCAGCATAACAAAGCGGATCAAGCCACGGGAAAAAAAGTGTAAAAACAAAGGTATTATTTAGAGAGGTGTCGCCGGCGGCTGGCATTGAACGAAAATAAAATTTGGGCTCGTCCCCCGACATTGTATTATAGCGTCCGGTACATCTTGGATTTAGTTGAACAATTGGCACGTCGGTTTGAACAGATTCAATGCCAGGATCCTCTATTTCCATCGGAAATTAACCCAATATCGATGGTCTTGGCATTAAGGGGACACAGATTAAATAAACCGGGATCCCATTGGAAGGAGTCCATGGGTAATAGTTTGAATTTGTGGGCCAAAGAGTATTAGCGCTCAGGAAGATTATTCGTATTGAATCATTTTTTTTTTTGATTATGACAAAACAAAGACGCAGTAGTTAGGTACAATGCCCATCTAAGCAAAACCTTGAAGAGGTTTGTGTGCCGATGGGGAAATCTACTGGTTTGAATGGGTATCCACTCTTTCAGATGCTAATCTCACATAAACCAGCTTCCCTCGCAAAAACAGGCACAGCTTAGCGTAAAAACAGATGAATCTGATCAGGTTATGAACTGACTCAGGAAAGACTGGTCAAAGTGGTCAATACACACATAATGAGAATTATTCGTTTATTTATTTACATAATATATCTAACCAGTCACATACTATTAGGTACCTACAGTCAAGGTCACTAATATTACCTTATTGCCAGTGGCATAAAGATGTAGGTAGGTACCTATAGATATTTTTGACGTCTTGGGAACGTTTATATATTTCTGCCCTTGACTGTACAATTAGTACTCCTTTAATCTACTACGTCATTAAGGTGAATATGAATATGCAAATAGATACTTGTTACTGTGAATCGTACCCTAAGGTCACGTGACCTTACCCATAGTAAGACTAATAGAAGATTTCTCTTCGAATATGTATTTTTTGGGGGTTTCTCATGTAGATACTGCAAACAGAATCTGCTAAGCGGTGGGCTAACAGTTTGAAACTACTAATGGCACACGAATTATTAAAGATGGCGCACAGGAAACAGAGAGCATCAAAAGCTCACAATAGATCATAATTTCCGGCCAAGAGATGCTTAAAGTGCATCGAACAAAAATAGCGCATTGGTTATAAAAACCGTCTCCCGCCGAGATTGTCTCGTCACTGATTTTGTTGTAGTTTCCACGGCCTGGTACATACCAATATCGTTTTAAATTGCTTTGTATAAGTGTGGGTAAACATGAATAGATGTCAATAGCAACTCATTTTTATTCAGAATCATTGATCATCATAAATCATTAAGTATCTTACGTTATAGTAAAGAAATTCCAATTTAAAATGTCTAATTCATTGATATAAATGGACATTACGAATAACAGAACGCGTAAGCTGACTGGTTTTATAATCATACACCGGATCGACGGGGGCAAAAATGTACCAGTGCTAGTGATTGATTAAATATCGACTAAGTTTATCGACAATTTTTTTTGAGACATAATGGATCTTACATTTCTTGAAAAAGTAAGTCGTACCTTTATCTTCTATACCTGAATGATCATAAACGATCTGTTTTCTTTCGAGGTATTTTTAACCGATTTAAAAAACAAAAACGTTCTCAATTCGAATTCTAAAAATATTGTTATACGGAGCGTTATTCAATGTAATTTCAATGGTTGTCAAAATTGACTCCGAGTTCAGAGTCAATGTCAGATACCGGTTGTTTATAGTTGCGATAGCCATAAGTAAAAAAGTTTTACGAATAATTAAAAGGTATTCAAACTTGGTCATTACTTATAATGATGGTTAAAAATTGCTTTTTATCGATGTCGATAAACTGAGTCGATATTTAATGAATCACTAGCACTGGTACATTTTTGCCCTCGTCAATCCGGTGTATGTTTATAATAAACATACGGCAAAGGTCAATAGTTTATCAATGTAATGAGAAGCAACTGGCAACTTAAACCAGCTCAGATCACCATTAATTATTATGAAATTCATTAAGAGGATCGTGAAGCGCCGCTAAAATCGCGTAGCTGTCAAAAAAATCCATACAAATTTAGCTCCGGCCATTTCCACGATTTTTGAATATGTTGTAGGTAGTTATTATAAAGAACTAGGTCAGTACGTTTCTGTTATTTGTTTTTTAAATTTGTTTCGTTCTAAGTATTTTCGTGCAAAGGAAAACGTACAGACATGGTTTTTCATGATATCTAAAACATATTCAAAAATCGTAAAAATCGGACTAGGTTTAAGGGGAGAGAAACGTTTTCACTTTTTGAATGGATTTTTTTAGCTTCACAATCCTCTTAAGTACGAACTTGATGAAGTGTTTACGTAATTTAACTACACTCGGCGTCAAAAAAATCGCACCTTTTGAAATTTTGACTTCAAGCGAATAAAGCTCTTAACTATGTCTATGGGTCACAGTTTCCACTTACCATCAGGTGGCCTGTGTGCTCGTTTGCCTTCCTATGATATAAAAAAAAAAAAAAAACTTATTTATTGTACCCTACCAATATTAGTACAGTCAACGTCAAAAGTAAGTGATCAAAATTAACATTTCAAAACATGTTCAAGCATGACGCCCCAGATAAAACAGATTATAACAAAGTGTCATTTTCAACTGAATATTTAATGAGTCAAAAGAAAATGATCATAAACGATGCCTTAACTGTCTCTTTATAGAAAATTTCAATAAAGAATAATTTTGTTTTCTACCTGTGTGTCAAGTGTCCAACAAGATAAAGTCAAAATGACTAAATCTCCAAATGAAAACTAGGGTAATCACGGCAGTTAAAAAGGATTTATTTTAAATGTTGCAAAAAAAAACAAAGCGAAGTAGTAGGAACTTATTTCAACCCTTGATAGAAATGAGAGGTGTTATAGTTGTTTCGCGTGTTTGTCTTACGAGTATAACCGACACTAACCGAACGTCTGACTTGTATTCCGAGGTGGTCTTGAGAAGACATGAAAGCCCAAACATTTATATTCACTTACATGTGATAGTTTGGTAGTATTACTGACTATTGCTATTTTAGAAAATCAGTTTAATTTGAAACACTCAGTAATGACTTTAACTGTTTGAATGGCATGTCACTTACTTATGACACATTACGAGCTAATTTACTAATGCTAAACTACAAAAATCAGATACATCTGTCTTAATTTATTGTATATACTATTTTGAGACCCTATTTCATCAGTTTCTTTTGCTGTTGACTGTACCATTTGAAAGCACAGTTAATAAACTTTAAAAACGCGAATCGTTCTTTTTCGTAAAAACAATGATCACGACACGTTAGGGTCTTTAAAAAAAAGTGATGAAAAACTCATTAGAGGACTCACTACTTGTGCCACCCTGAACACGAATAAAAGGGGGGGTAAAAATGAATTATGGGTAATTTGCTATCTAGACATCACAGAAGTCACACCTGAACAGCTCCAGTAAGAGAAAACTCTGAAAAATGGATACCACGGCAGAAGAAGCAGCTCAAGTGGTAGCACTACTGCAATCAGGACTACGGCAGGTTGATGTTGCTCGACAACTCAACATAAGCCGTTTCCGGGTGAAACGAGTATCCCAGCGGTTCCAGGAGACTGGAGGCTACATCAGGAAGCATGGATCTGAGAGACGACGTTGCACTTCCGTTGCAGTTTGCCCGAGACCACGTGGATTGGACGTTCGAACAATGGAAGTCTGTGCTCTTCTCCGACGAGACGAGGGTATGCCTTTTCTGCAACGATAGGCGTAGAAGAGTGTACAGGAGGCAGGAGTGTACAAGAGATCGGTACATCACAGAGATCCTGGAGGACCACGTGGTCCCGTATGCTAGTTTTGTCGGGCCTGAATTCACATTCATGCACGACAACGCCCGCTCTCATACGGCGTTGATTGTTCGGGACTACCTGGATCAGGTTGGGATCCCCGTGATGCAATGGCCAGCGAGAAGTCCTGACCTGAACCCCATAGAGCACCTTTGGGATGATCTGAAACGCCGGGTGCGGTCTCGTGATACTGCCCCTGCCACCCTTGAACAGCTTCGGGACGCCGTCGTCGAGGAGTGGAGTGACATTCCTCAAGAACGCATCGTGACGTTGGTGAGGTCAATGAAGGATCGCATGGAGGCTGTAATTAGGGCTAGGGAAGGCAACACTAGGTTTTAAGTTTAGTTTTAAGAATTTGTTTTGCTGTATTTTTTAATTTTGTTATGTTTTTAGATTGTGTAATTTTGGCGTGAATAAATGTTTTTCCTCTTTTCATGAAAAACGATGTTTTTTAAGCTTAGTAATCATTATCACATTTTTATTAATTAAAGGATTCAATAACCTTTAAAATGAGGCCCCACACTCATACCTTATCCTAGATTAAATAGGGTTTATAGCTGCTTGAAGTCAACATACTGAAAGGTGCGATTTTTTTGACGCCGAGTGTAGTAGCAAAGAAAATAGATAGGTATGGGTAGGACTTGTCTTGTTCTTATACATCGATATTTTGTATTAGATTGCGAGTTAAAAAAACGTTATATTATGAGTACAGTTACGCATTACGTCCAATCTGTTGGACCTAATTCAGAAATTAGGGCATGCAGTATCGGGTCCTGTTCCGAGAATTCCATTTCCCGGTTCTAGGCAGGGACGGTACCATGATTCCCGGTTGTTCCGGTTCTTTTTTTTACCCTAAATTACCACCGATCATGGACATTTAAGAAATAAAACGATTAAAAAAACATTAGTAATATTGGTTTTTAGTAAATACAGGGTGGGCCATAAATTTTTGCAAATAGCAACACTGATTTTTTCGGACTCTGTTAGAGTGAGCGGCGGGAAATTGGTGGGAAACTATAGGTCACTTCGTGCAATTTTATTTATAAAGGAGCGTTTCACGGGAAAGCAACGGGGATTTTGTATTAAACAGTTTTATAAAAACAACGATTTGTATCTTTCTGTACGACGCCTACTTAGAATTGAATAAGGATAACGCCAAGTGAGTGAGTGTCCAAGTGTTAGTTTAATTAAATCTTAGGTCAAAAACTTCAAGCAAACTGGTTCGACACTGAATATCAAACAAACAGGGCGTCCACGTTTAACAAGAAATGATGAGAACATACGGCAGGTTAAAGTTTCTGTAGAGAACGATCCAGAATTATCTACGCGTAAACGTTCAGCAGCTCTAGCAATACCAAGAACTAGTCTACGGCGAATTTTACATCTAGATCTGAAACTGCACCCACTGCATGAATTTGAAGGTGACCAAAACATGGATGCAACAAGATGGAACAACATGCCATACGTCAAACATGAGTTTACCGGTGGTGAAAGAAATGTTTCCGAAAAAGTTGATTTCTCGCAGAGGTGACATCCCAATTCCCATGGCTGCCAAGGAGCCCGGACCTAACACCTTGCGATGTTTTCAGGTGGAGATATTTAAAGAGTCGAGTGTACCTTAATAATCCGATGACAATACCCCAGTTAAAACAAAACATTCAGAATGAGATAGCTGCGATCCCTCGCAGCATGCGTCAGCGAGTTTTCCAAAGTGTTTGTGTAGTCGACTGCAGGAGTGCAACGAGGAGACGGAAGAGATCTGGATGACGTTATTTTTCAAAAATAAATTGCATTTATCTGTTACTAGGTTAAATAAATAAAATATAAAAAAACATGAAAAGTTAAATTTTTATCGATGTTTTAAAAGTGCAAAAATTTTTGGCCCACCCTGTATGAAATAAAATCATGCATGTTTTCTTCAACAAAAACGTATCTTATTTCAGTAAACTACTTACTAGAAAGTCATTTATTCTTCCTTTAGTATTTTGTACAAATCTAGAGATTTATTATTGCAAAAATACGACACAAAATATGATGGAAATTGATGCGACGTTCCCGCTTGCGCCGGCGTCGTCGCTCCGGCTCCGGTGTGAATTGGGATATTTGTGATACTCGCCACGACACTTGTTTGGTAGGTATTTCATGGAAGGAACCGGGAGAACCGAGAGAATCTTCAGTACCGGATCTATAAGCACTATGAAATTCCCGCGATTTCCCGGGAATTAACAAACCGGGATTTCCCGGGTGGATGCCCTAATCTGAATTGAAAAGTCTGAAGTTATACACTAAATGCGAGAATACTTGACTGTTATCACCAGGGATCGGATATTCGGATAGATATTTACCTAAACTTTGGAGGCGTGAACGGAATGGAGACGGACTCGACTTTAGTTTCGTAATAAAATTCCCGGGATTTTTCAACTAAGTAACAAGGCAGTCCAAACTCATATTCGAGTATTAAAATACGCTTATTTATTATGTATTTAATTTAATTTACGATGGAGAAATATTAAATTTCATTTACCTGAGATTTATTCAAGTATCATTTATTATAGAACCCTTGAATCTACGTTAATATAGAACTTACCAGTTATGTAAGATAAGTAGAGAGACATTCTAACATTACTTTGCCAATTCACGCTGCGGCCAAACTACACACACTATTCTTGTTAGATCTATAATAACAACTTATTTCCTTACAAAAATAATCAAAAATATCCATAAACTAATCATGTTGGTAAATTTTTGCCGTCTTATGTCATTTTCTGCGATCCCGGAGTCCCGTAGCATATTTATTAAACTGATTACAATTAAGAAGCCGCCTCCATATTTTCCCAACAATATCCGGGATTTTGCCAAGTTTAGGTAAATATCTATCCGAATATCCGATCCCTGGTTATCACCATACATAAAGTTGCAAAAACCTTTTTTTTTTCAAGTACAGATTGGATGCATACTGTATAACTGATCTCAGAGATTGCTTACCATTATTGCCACCAATGCTGGAACTGGATCCCTTTTGCCAGATACCATGTTGTTGTCTCATATTATTCAGTTCCACTGTAACAATGACAGAAATTGTTCAAACTATAACTAAGTTAATGCTTTATAGGGTAACATTAAAAAAAGGAATGAATTCTTTTTCTCATTTGATTTCACCTATTTACACAAAATTAATTAAGTAAAAAATATAATAAGTATCACTTGTAAGTGGTCATTCTTAGTACTTACAACACATTAGCCTAGGTGGTAGTGACCCAGCCTAGCTAGAGGTCCTAGGTTCAAAGTCCAGTACCTAGCCAAGGATATATTTGAGATATTTGTGTGATGAGCGTGAGCTTGTATTTGTTCTAGTCTAAAGTAATTATTTCTCTATATCTAAGCCTGCATAGTTTGGGACTAGGTCATCGGTGTGAGATTGTCTCCTGATATTTATTGTAATTGTATTCTTAGTACCAGATATTATAATTGCCCTATTAAGGGTATGACATAACATTTCATTTGTTATGTAGCGTTTAGTGATACTCAAGGGTTTTTCGTTTTCTTCCTAGAAACAGACCATTCATCCTTTTAAATTTCATGCTAATCATTTTAAATTTTGATTTAGTTACTGTGAAGAGGATCTCCAATCTTAGGTTTAATTTTGAGTTGTATCGCTAAAAAAAAAACCCCATTAGGTATGACCTTCACTTTCAGAGCTGATAACTTTTTGGCAGAACCAATTTTAATGAAAACTATCTAAAAACTACTCCAGTTAAACTACCTTTCTATTAAACAACCTCATCTGAATTGATCCATCTGTTTGGGAGCTAAAATGTCTGAGACAGATGCACACATTTAATTTATCAACACCCCTCTATTTACATCGGGGTTTCATAAATAGAATGTAAGAAAAATTAAATTGTATATTATGATTCTTACATACTCTTTCTAAACTGTCTAGAAAGATAACGCTTTTATTTTAACAAGTATAATCTGTTTTAAAACTGTGCAACTGTCTACACTAAACACCGCTCATTATGACATAATTAACTCAAAGTACCACTTAACAGAATAGTTCAAGTTAAACTATTCACTTGCCCTTGCTAGTTGCGGTGAAACACTCCAAATTTGAGCATTCTCCTTGACTCGTTTACAAGTGTGTGGGATGGTGCATTTGAAAGTGTGGTTTTGTGTAGGCAGACATCATTTATGTTGTAAATTGACAATACTTTGCATCATTGATTGCTATCTTAATAATGTATTATGAGATGAATACAGGTGGATATTTGGGCATTGTGTTGTGGACAAACTAAACTGTTTAATCAATGTGACCGGATTGATAGCTCTTCACTACTTGTTGTTAAACCTATTTTATTTATACATTTCATTTACTCTAGCAAAGTTCCCACCTGTTGATGTTATGAATAGTAAATGCTCAGTAATTAAATAGTTAGACAGACATAATAAATGTATCTATGGTCTACTTGGTCTGATTGGGGACAATGGAAGTTATTGTTTGTTACGATTTCAGTAATGTTCAAAAGTATGATAAACAGTACATAATTTAACCATCTTGGGTTTTGTAAACATTACTTTAAAGTTCATATTTTAAAATGCAAACAATGATTTATTTCATTAGTATAATTTCATCCATAAAATAATATTTCTATAGACAAAAAAAAAAAACAGTCAGCAATAAAGTATCATTACCTCTCGTCTCATGTAAATCCTTGTTCAGTCTTTCATTAGTAATTTTCAAGTTGGTAATCTGGTCCAGGAGGTAAGTAAGCAGCCTGCTGCCAACCTGGCTGCCGGACAGCCCAGAACTTGCATCTGATACGGAGTCAACATCACCATTTGCTGGTCTTGCAATATCTGGTAGTCCTTGCACGCAGGGGTCGCTGTATCTCCGTGCACACTCATCCTTCTCATTTGTAGTCATGTCACTGTTCGAGTTCGTGTCGCCGACTGACGTAACGATAGGCGGCAGACTCGCGAAGTCTTGGCTATCTGAGCAGTTCTTTGGTTGAAAGTAATTGGTATTTGTTGTGCTGTTTGGAGTGCTGCGACAATCGTCGGGCTTTTCGCTGCGGCGGCGGGGCCGAGGCCTTTGGACTTGGACGCTCTTGTTCGCGCTCTGCACGAAGCGGTATTCCGGAGGGTAGAGCGGCGGCATCACTGGGCTGCAGTACGTAGGCGGCGTCGGCAGCGACATAGGCTCTGCGTAACCAAACATGTTAAACCTGCACGGGTCGTACCCCGGCGCGAACTGAGCACTCCCCCAATTCATGTTCGGTGGCGCAAACGAATCGTACGTGTCCATGCTAGGAGTCGACTCCTGAATGTGACACATCGTCTTATCCAACCATTTTGACAAATAGGATCCCTTGCTTCCTCGAGATTTTTTTCGCTTTCCAAGGGGACTGTTTTTATTCGAATTACCGTTCACTTGCTTTGGCGTAGAAGCCATTTGATCGTTACACAAATAAGCTCGCAGTTCCCAAACAAGAAGCACTTATAACTGTATAATTATTATCTCATTGTTAGCCCACACCATGCAACCTTATTTAGAACTCACAACAGTATAAAAAACAAATAATAAATAATTCATCGACCTAGCACAAGAACGACTATTTCTCGATTCAATTTAGTTTAGATCGACCAATGACATGACGTTATCACCACCTGTCAAACTCTGACAATCGACCTCCAAGGTTTAAAAGCGAGCACGACAATTATTTTAAGTTACCAAGTAAGTACAAAACATTTAAGCTGATAATCATTTATAACAAAATGTGTTAATATTCAAATAAATATAAACTTTGCGATGAATATTGCTACATTTCATGCAACACAAATGCAAGCACTTAAACGGTAGACGATTAAAAACCGCTTCCCAGCAGATGAAAACGATGTTGCTATACCAAAAAAAGTGACGAATGAATTTATGTTATCAACTTATTTTCGAAACAAATCATTTTTATGAATCAATATTTGAGAACAGTATGTTTGTAAGTATGATTGCAGTATTTCAACTTTATATGATTTATTAATACTTTTTTGGGATATTATCTTCCTAACTCGATTTTAGCGCCATCTTTATTGTGACTGAGATACTACACCTTGCGTAAGCTATGCTAATCACCTGGCTCTCATCTAGATGGCACTAGCATCCGTAAAATATGCAGTAGCTATGTATTAGGATGGATCACTCAATGTATGAAAAATAAACCCCGAGCTCACGGAACTTTAAGGGGCTTTGTTCACAGTATTAGGTTCACTATGCATGACCGAATGCTTTTTAAGACTGCATCGTGCGTACGCCGGATGTACAGTGGCGCCATCATTACTATTAAGTATAACTTTATAAGTATGTATTTTCTATTAAACTTAAGTAGGTATTTTCTTGAAATCGGACGGTGCTGTTTTGAACTCCAAATGAAAACATAGTTTAATAATAATAAAATTGACATTTGAGTTATCAACTTAACGGAAAAAAAGTGGCCACCTTTTCCCGTTAAGCTGACTAATAAAAGGGTAATTGTTATTAAAGTTGGTTAAGTATCTTATAAATTGTGTTTTTACTTGCGCCACAAACAACCATCGTCCGATTCCAAGGAAATTCTTTAGTTAATTAGAAAACACAATAACAGTAATGAGGGCGCCACTGGACTCTCGACGTTTGCTCGGTGTCCAAGTGGTGCCAGCAGCTGCATCCCTTGCTGACTCCGCTGTCCGTCTGTCAGCGGGCTGTATGTAACAGCTAGACACTTGGAATTTTCTGTGTGTTAAAGTTTAAATAACAATAAAATAATGTTAAAAATCAAGGCCCTCTGCCCAGCCCTGCCCAGGGGACAAACATACAAGAAAAGTGTTTATTTTTTATTTTCAAAATAAATACGTTTTATTTTTGGGTAATTACCTACATCATTATGAGTTATGACTAAAGAAATAATTCGTAATACCTAATTAGGTAATTTACCGGGAGACGTTACTTAATAGTAATGGCAGTAGAGTTAAAACAATACCATAATAGGCCCGAGATTTTAGGCGGTAAAACCCATCTCGTCTTTGACCTGTTATCGTCATAAACAGACCTAGGAATATAGGGGGCAAAATTAAATGATAGCTAGGGATCGCCTGTATCGATAAACTCAATTATCGATGCTTTTCCCATATACTAGTGATCGCCCCCAGCATTGTTTGTAAGTTTGTATTTTTTGTATTCTTTTTTGAAGCGGTAGCCGCTTCCACAAAAATTGAAAAGTCTTTTAGCCACCTGAAAAGGATTCAAAAGTCGAGACGGAGAAAATGAACGCCCGATAATTTGGAATAAATTCTGATTGTTTACTTAACAACAGCAAATGGGGCTTAATCAAATACAAAATGAGGAAACAAAAGGTTCAAAAATCCTTTTAAAATAAAGAATAACCAGAATTTTGTTGCTATTTTGTTTTATTTTCATACTTTCAATATTTTTTTTTTTACGAAAAACACTTGGAGTGATCCCTGGTATATGGGAAAAGCATCGATAATTTAGTTTGTCGATATAGGCAATCCCTAGCTGTCGTTTGATTTTGCCCCCTATATTCCTAGGTCTGGTCATAAATCACTAAAAGAAATGGCGACAGAGTTAAAATATTGAAATATCATAACAGGTCGAAAGACGATATGGTTTTAACCACCTATAATAGATCTATGTTACCGTCAAAAGTTGTTCTGATTTTTGTACGTATGCACCTCGGCAAAACTCGTAGCGTCTTCTAGAAGCTACCTTACCTTCTTTAGACTGCTTAAGAGGTTAGTTAAGCTAAAAAAATCATACAAAATGCGATAACGTTCCTCACCCCTTAAATCTAGTCCGATTCTTACGATTTTTGAATATGCTGTAGATATTATGAAAAACTAGGTCTATACGTTTTCATTTCCAAGAAACAAATAAAAAATAACATACCAACTACAACATATTCAAACATTGTGGAAATATGACTTGATTTAAGGGATGCATAACGATATCGCACGGGCTAATAATATAAAGAGTACCTAGTTCCTTTAGCAGTACCTATTAGTATGAAATAAGTAAGTACATACATACATACCTTCACGCCTGCATTCCCAGAGTGGGGTAGACAGAGCTTCTGAATTACCAACAACTCCAAAAACTTGTTGATAATTCTGTAAGTAAGTAGTCATATTTACTTACAGACACCGCAACAATTAATTGTGAATAACCTCTTTGTATACTGATTTTTCGGGTGTCTCAAAAAGGGAAACTCTCACACAAATGTAGGTACCTAAGGTCTAATTCTATGGAACTTGCTAACTATGTAAACAAACCGCCATATTGAAATTGTCTCTGAATGATGAATTTACTAGTAATGGGCAATACTCCTTTACTTATGTCAAACCATATCGAATATTAAAATACCAAAAGTAAAAAACAAGTAGTTACTTATTTCTAATTTGTTTAATCACGATCTGAAGAAAAATCGGTGCTTGAAGATGATAATTATCACCAGTATTTATTACAGAAGGTGCCGTTATATCATCTGTGAGTGTGATCAGCGTGAGTTAGGTAATGTGTAGGGGCCTTAATATATCGCCAACTTTAGCCACAACACTACCCATCATAGAAAATTGTAGATTTTAAAAGAAACAAAAACGTCATCCCATCGGGTCCTAATAACCTAACTTATGAAACCATTTAAACTTTTAATGAATTATCCAAGATAGAGTTACATATTTGGAGATTTTGTATTTTAAAGTAATGGACGGTTCAATAGTTTATGGTTTCAATGGTGTTTAATGAGGTGGTGTGAAAATTCAAGGAGAAACAGTGACAAAACAAAGTTAAGTCTTTAGTTTACATAGTTAGCAAGTTCCATACAAATACACTATAGTTGGGACTAGTATCTAAGGTCTAAGCCTAGGTCTAGGTACTAAATAACGCCGAACATACTTACACGTAGAGATAAGTATTTAAATACACATAAACATCCAAGACTCGGAAACAAGCACTGCAGGGCTCGTTACACAAATATTTGCCCATACCGGGAATCGAACCCGGCACCGCTAGCTTCGTAGGGTTCGTTGTTTCTACGTATTTAAGTATTTATTACTTAACCTAAGTACCTATTTGTATCGTTGTCTAGGTGTTAGTACCGGTTCTTACCCGTGGTACAGTCAGCATCATATAGTACAGTCAACAGCATAAATAAGTGATCATTTATGTACCTTGTCGCTTTCAATCGTTTCACAATTTTGTATAACATTTCAAACACAACGTTAAAGTGACAAGGTACATAAATGATCATTTATTTATGCTGTTGACTGTACGTAGCAGTCAAGATCACGAAATAGTTGGAAACATCCAGAATACTCATTAACATCGACGCAGCCTAAGTAATCAAATTGTTCAGGTCATCCACAGTGCTCAAATATTCCGGAGCACACACAACGGCAAATACTTGATTACATTCAAGACACCGCTCGTACCGTCACAACCAACCACACCGCCGCTGGTATCGTAGCATCCGAAGTAACCAAAAGTACGGAACACAATAGAAAAGTGAGCTTTATTTCAAATGATATAAGATTTTATTTTATTTTATCTCGGTTTCATTTTGCCAGTATGTAAAATTAAAAAATAGTTTTTATTACCGTTCAGATAACCTACTGCTCGGATTGTATTGAAAGAGGATTTGACCATTGAACTGTATACGACACGTAATTAAGTCCATTTTCCTATTCTATTGTGTTCCGTACTTTTGGTTACTTCGGATGCTACGATACCAGCGGCGGTGTGGTTGTGACGGTACATACGTGCGGTGTCTTGAATGTAATCAAGTATTTGCCGTTGTGTGTGCTCCGGAATATTTGAGCACTGTGGATGACCTGAACAATTTGATTACTTAGGCTGCGTCGATGTTAATGAGTATTCTGGATGTTTCCAACTATTTCGTGATCTTGACTGCTACGTACTTATATGACGCTGACTGTACTACCAGTGGTACTACTGACCAATGATTGTTATTTGAATATCAAATTAACGGGTCGACGGAGCTTCGCTAACGCGGAGCTCCTTTTTCTGGGTGGTTTGGCCCTCCGGGCCTACTGCTAAACTAACATAACCTAAACCTACCTCATATTTATGATACTAATTTTGGTCAATAGTACAACGCAGTAGTACCACTGGTAGTACCGCGGGCAATACCCTGTTAGTACCCATAGTCCAAGCCTAGAGCTTAGTTTGGGACTAAATAAATGGGTGCGAGATTGTCCCCTGATATTTATTTTATTTAGTTACTAGTCCACAGCTGGACATAGAGGCGTCTTTTAGATAACCGGTTTAGAAATAATACAATTTTTAAAGACATTTATTTAATATCTAAATACTCGTGTATTTTATATATAAATCTGAACATTATTTACAATGTTTAATAGATTCCGTGTCAATTTCTTTCACTCTTTAATTACAAAATAACGATCAGATGGGGAACAATTTATTGCGACACGATATATGGCACAAGTGCTGATAATAATATATATGAAAATAATTCACAGTTAATTTACTAAGCAAAGTCGGGATTAATAGAAATGACAAAAGATGTAAACAAAATCAAACGGACCTAATTACCATTATTAGTATTATTACACCATAATCACGTACTTTTGGACATCGCGTGAGGTATATTTAACCCGTCGAGCGATATATCAAAATTGTTGTACATCAAAATTATACTTTATGTCAAATTTATAAGTCACGTACACGCACACATGTTGTGCGTAGGATACCTGAGGGGTTAATTGTACACGCGTGATTGTTACCTTTACATTATGTTTAAGATTAAATAACTATTAACTATAAGTACGTTTATTTTAATAAAAACTGGTTTGCAGGAATATTGAGGTTATGTGTCAAACAGTACTGATTCGTTTACATCTTTCGTCGTTTCTATTGACCCCGACTTTACGCATATAACAATCCATTAGATCTAACACAATATAAATGGTACCTACCTACATAATAATTTGTTAAACATGAAAATTGGCAGTATGTTTATTTATTTCTCGTCAGAAATACTTGAACCCTAAGGTACGTGTATAAATGACAAGGTTTACGTTAAAGATTTTATTACATCTATTGATTCTTAATTACTTTCCATAGTCCAAAATAAAAACAGTTTGATGAAAACTCTTTCAAATTCAGGCGGGCAAACTCAAATGACATTTCACTGATCTTTGACACTTCATGTTTTTAACAAAAATCGTGTTTTTAACAAATGCGTGAACAACCAAGAGATGCCTATAAAAATAACCCTTCAAATATTTCACCAATATATCCACACTGTCTATTATTTACCTAAAGTTAAAACAATCCCAACTTAAAATTAACTTATTTTAGAACTTATCAATAACCAACGAGATTTGATAATGAAGCTATTAATTGCATTTCGTCCTATTTCGAAGGTATAACATAAGTATTACATATTGTACTTACGTGTGTTTAGGGGCGCTGTTTTTGACAGACAATACTTACTTGACATACAAAACAGTAACCCATTGGGTACTAGTACATAAGTATAAAACTCTCAATAAATGGCGTTATAGCAAAGTATTTATAAGAACATTTAACTATTGCAAATAGTTTGGAGAGTTACGTATATTTGATGCCAGATTTCATTCAAATATTTACCATTCATTATAGCTATTGTGTTTCTACACTTCGTTTACTCGCAATTGAGATACTATGAGGGTAAAAATAAAACCAAACTATATTCGAGCCTAGGTGGAAAATCCAATGCCATATATTTGTATTTTGTTTATTTTATGACAAATAGTTATTTTAGGAAGTTGTTTCACATTATATCGTCAGATTTTTTTCGTAAATGTAGGTAGGTAAAAAAGTTATAATTTCTGCATCTTTGTGAATAAAAAATATTATTCCGCCGAAGTTAAGGTTAATAAAGATGCTTGTTTATTACTTAGAATTTGAACAGTGATTTCTATTAGCGAACTATAAGTAAATTCATTCGAGGGAATAAAGTCCGAACAAGCTGTATACATTTCTGGCATTCCTCAATTATTACTGACAGTGAGATTTAGAAAAAAAAAACTCTTGACAATGTGCCTTTGAAACAGAAACTACTACCGCAACCTTTACCAAACAACGTGGTCTTAAAATAAAAATTACACATACCAAGTAGAAGAGTCGAAAATCATGTGTGTTTGAGCAAAGGTAAGTAAGTATGCATTAAAGAAAAACTGTATTTACTGATCGCACTCCCAAGTTGTTTTTTTTTATTCCAAAAACCGAAAGCAACACCATCAAGAGAAAAAAATATTATGGCGAAGTTACTCTGTCGGATACAGTCAGTATCAGAATAGCCCTTACTTCCTAAGTGAGTATAATAATTTTGATCATAATACATGTTACAGCCCCGTATGAATCTTAAATATTTGCACCAATTTCGTACTAACTTACAATCAAATATAAAAATCTACTATCTGGTTTTTATGAGGGGCCTCTTATATACCTAGGTACTTAATATTAAGAAATAATTTTAAACATTGCCAAAATGAAAGACACTACAGCATACGCCAATTTTCTTAGTATTAAAAGCGGTAATTTTTATGCTATCCAAGCCAAACAAAAAATCAAATTTGATAGATGCTGTAAAACAGGTTGTCAAAAGTCTTAACTTTGATAAAAAGTCAATGACCGAGATAGCATTTAGATATCTTCATAATATTTGCACAATTATAATATAACTTCAAATATTATGAAATAATATTTGACTCTCTCCAGCACTCACTCATTACACTTAAATTATACACTAAAATCTATAATACAGCGACATTACAATATATATGTTCTCGTCCTAAATTCAAAAGTGAACAAAACACTTAATCTCGTAAGTCGCTTCGTTGCGTTACCAGCATTCCACGTTGTAACTCAAATATGATATTTACATTTCATTTTAACATTTTAATTTAAAAAGAACTGTACTTGTGGTCGGTGCCAGTATATGGCTTGGTAACATGTTAAAATGACGTGGAACCCTTTTGACATTTTATTGTTTCTACCCTTTCCGACCCTGTTACTCTAGAATGATTTCTACAAAAATCAGCTCTAAATAAAATGTCTGACATCTCATAAAGAGGAATGTTTCATAGGTTTGCGATCGACTGATATGGTAATAATCTGGATGTGAGATCATCAAAAATCTGCTAATGGGTATTGATCACTAATTCGGAATCAAAGCTTGTCATATATGATGATTGAAGAAAGCACTCTTGGAACACTGTTTTAGTGGAGCTTCACGTCATCGAAGGCCGACAGCAGATCATTGGACCCTTGCATCATTTCTGACTCCGGCCAGAAGTCCGTCGAAGGGATGGTTAAGCTCGAATCCATCATTACCTCTGCTGGCTGTTGGTTGTAGATGGGGCTGGGAAGCATTTTGTTTGTCAGGTACGGGTCGCTGCCGTGTATGACACCCATGGGGGACACCAGCCTGCTGCCAGGGCTGTACATCTGCTTGTACCTGCCTACAGGTGATAGAGACTGCGGAGTGGAGTACGGACTAAGAACGCGCTCCCTGTAGGCTGGACTCATGGCTGGGCTGTAGTTCGGAGTATTAGGACTCGACGGCATGGAGTACATAGGGCTCCCTATGCTAAGGCTCAACGGGGACATCGGATTACTAGGTACACTCGAACGAATCTGAACCATATTTGAATTCGGAATCAGGTTTGACTTCGAGATGAGGTTTGAGTTCGGGATCAGGTTAGAGTTCGGGATCGGGGTGCGCATGACCTGTTTATTTGGGAGCCGGGATTGCATGAGGTTCATTACCGGTACCGGTATGATGTTGTTGATGGCCTGCTGAGTCATGTCTTGATTCACGATCATCCTGTACTGTTGGACCCTCGGCTCCATCTGCATCGGCTGGGCAACATCCTGTAACAGATACGTTATTTTATTAGCATTATGACATACGAATTATTTTGGAGCAAGCAGCTGTGTAAATAGAATCATAAAAAGGTGCATGTTATATGGTTACGAGTTTAGCGGATGGGATTAACGAGTATGAGTATTGGCTTAACCTTGGCACTGAAATATTCCCTGAGACTTTGCATAATTCGACATACGTATCGAAGTTTTTCTCGTGACGTTATATATTTAGGCATATTATTATGCTCTTTGGTAAATTAAGCATATCATGCTTGTACGTAGTTCGGTATGTTGCCTGGTATTTATTCATTGACACAGATACTGCGCCGTCAACGTTCGTTAGACGTGTTTGTTTCTATTAAAACGAACTACGCGACCCAATAGTGCCTTAACAAGACGATTGGACGTAGGCAGCTGCTGGCCACAGACTGTTCTAGAATACTTTGTATATTACTACACTAAAGGCTTATTTATTACCTATTAGACAGTTCACGAGTCGTTATTTTAGAAAAAAAGTGGTCTGAAAACTTGTTTATTTAACCTTGTTTCAATATTCGTTACAAGTCGACATATTTTTCTGTATAATTAACGCTACTTTTATTGAAATATAACTACATCAACTCTCATTTACTTCTTCTGAAAAAGCAAGATCATAAATAATAACAATCACTACCTACCTAACTAAAGGCTCATTTATGTTGCATATACCTATATTGTATAAAGACAGTACCAGTGTCCAAGACTGAAGTACGAGTACACTACTTTACATACCCGGGAATGATAAAAAAATGTACCTACCCTTTTAAAAAAAAACAAAAAAACATTAGCGATTTTACATTGTTAAAACTTTTTTTGCATAGATTTCGACACATATAGGTACTTACTTTATTTAATTGACGAACTACTACTACTAATTACATTTGGGAGCAAATAAATCGAGCCACACTTGCAATTTTAACTTCGATGCTGATTGTACAAAGGTCGTAAGTGTTATCATGAAAATTGGAATGCCATATGATAGGTAATTTCGTCTTCTATCGAATGACACAACATTTAGTGGTGGGAATGGGTATTTTCCGTCATTATGGGCAATAACAATACCCCCTTCTAATTAGCTCATCAGTGCACATACTGATTGTGCCACATCATTAGGTATAAATCCATTTTGTTTAATTGTTGTTACATCATTTGTTTATGATACGTCATCCTGAACACACCTCTGCTCGATTCTACTGGAAAACCTTGAAGAAACATGGACCCCGTCTGAAGCCGCCCAAGCAGTTGCTCTGTTGCAAACAGGGTTGGGTCAACGTGAAGTAGCCCGACAACTGAACCTGACACGATCATCTGTCCAACGTATGTTCCAGAGGTTCCAGGCGATTGGTACTTTCTCCAGAAGACCTGGCACTGGCCGGGTATGCTCTACCTCGGAGCAAGATGCCCGCTTCATTGCTGTCAACTCGCTACGGAATCGACGACTCAATGCTGTTCAGCTTCGAAGCTACGGGAGACCCGGAATGTGTCCATCAGCCGATGGACTGTTAGAAGGAGACTTGCAGAGAAGAATTTAACTTCACACAAGGCTGCGAATGGCCCTAAACTCACCCCGAGTCACCGTCAAGCACGTCTTCGCTTTGCTCAGGAACATGAAAACTGGACCCTTGAGCAATGGAGGACAGTACTCTTCTCTGACGAGTGCAGGATTTGTCTTTTTGGCAATGACTTCAGAGAGAGGGTCTAGCGAAGGCCTGGAGAGCGATTTTCGCAATGCTGCATCGAAGAACGAGTCGCATATGGAGGCGGTTCATGCATGGTCTGGGCCGGCATTTCTTTGGAAGCGAAGACAGACATTGTGTTCGTCACCGGGCCTGGTGTCGGGCCAAATTCAAGAGGATTGACTGCTCATCGGTACATTGAAGAGGTCCTCGCTGAACATGTGGTCCCATTTGCTGGCTACATCGGTGACAACTTCATGCTGATGCAAGTTAACGCCAGACCACATACAGCTCGGATCACTCAGGAGTACCTAAGAGAGGTCAATATCCCTACCATGGATTGGCCAGCACGAAGCCCGGACTTGAACCCGATAGAGCACGTCTGGGACGAGCTCAAGAGGCGAATCCGGGCCAGGGATTCCGCTCCTAAGACCCTGCACGAGCTCAAGACAGCGATCGAGGAAGAATGGGCGGGCATACCTCAAGAATTTCATCAAAAAGTCGTGCGTTCGATAAAAAATCGCATGCGTTCATGTCGATTGGCTAGAGGAGGGAATACACGTTATTAAAAACCGATAATTTGTTTTAATTTTCATAAAACTCTTTAATTATTCAATTGTATTCTTCTGTTCTAAAGTATGCATTTTGAGAGCCTTGCGGTTTTCGGCCCTGAAATGCACTGAAAAATCCACCCTCACCATTATAAATTCTGTCATTCGATAGAAGACAAAATTATCATATGGCATTCGAATTTTTATGATAACACTTACGACCTTTATACAATTAGCATCGACGTAAAAATTGCAACGGTGGCTCGATTTCTTTGCTCCCAAGTGTATTTAGTAGCTTTTTAAATACCTAAAGTGGTTTTATTTGCTTCCATATTTTTTTTACTTCTTTACTTGTTATTTGGCCCTATACTTTTTCAAACAAAAGTTATGCCTTTAACGTGTTTCTTCGGCAACGTACCTATTGATCCCAATCCCAACGAGTTAAATCCAGTTATCATGTTTTTAATTTTTCTCCTACAAATCGTACTATTATTTCACAAAGTATTTTTATATTATCCTTACGCCAAACATGTCTTATATTAACATGGAGCATTTTTTTGCCACAATATTTACAGAATTATTGTGGGAAGTTGGAATGACAACTAATTTAGGCCTCGGTCGCTCTGCCCCGCCACCCGCGCCGGGTATCGCCCGGTGGTAGACGCTGAACGCTGCGGATAGCGTGTTTGGTCGTTCTGAACGTTACCATCGGTAGGTGAACTATTTTTTCAATTGGAAAAACGTGTTGTCGGAGCGAGCATCTACCCGCCATAATGCTTCGAAATAACTAAGGACGCCGCGAGCGGCGGGCGTCGGTCACGGGCGGCGGATGGACGTCGCACGCATCGGGTAAAAACGACCGATCTTAAACATTCACGAACACGGCATATAGACGCCGCGGGCGACGGGCCGCAAACCACTGCGGTTGGCGGGTTAGAGACCGAGGCCTTAGTGAATCGTAACTTGTATGACGCCTCATAAAAAGCATAATCAGTTAACGTATTTTGATATGTTACAAAAACTAGATAACTTATATTGCAATCATTTAAACTGTCGTAACTACATCTGAATTGCTGGGGCAAATTGTGTTTTCTTGCTTGTCATTCTGTGTGTATTAACTGTCCGTGTCCGACTTAGATCTAAGAAAATACTTTTCGTGGCAATGACGGTCCGCAATCTCGAATTTAGTGGCATACAGATTGTAACTACCTACTTCGATCGCTGTGGACACAGCTACAATATTGCAAAACCTATTTCTAATAATGATACGGAGTGGGGAGACATGGCCTATGTTTAGGTACGTAGGTTGATCTACAGGCATAAAAACTTGGCAAAAGAGTTTGTCGTGGTGATAGATGGAACTAGAACTTTTAAAAATCTATTTGAAATTTTTAATCATGTTTCTGTTTTCACCTTTAAAAGCGCTCTCATTTTTTCGAACCCTCTTTTAAGTCAACCGACAAACAAAGCAGGCAAGTTCTGCTATGCTAACCCTCCGAGAATAAGAAGCCAAAGGGTAATTCAAGGCTATAAACGCGAGCCGATAACAAATGGCTTTTTATCACTACATAGTCTAAAACAAAGTCGCTTGCGCTGTCTGTCCCTATGTATGCTTAAATCTTTAAAACTACGCAAGGGATTTTGATGCGGTTTTTTTTAATAGATAGAGTGATTCTTAAGGAAGGTTTATATGTATAATGCATTCCACGCGGGCGAAGCCGCGGGCGGGTCGCTAGTTATTTATAAATTAAACACCAACGGTGCGCAATACTAACAGAATCGACCGAACCGACTTCCGTAAGGCTTGAGCTATATATATGAGGCAGTAATGGATTTCGGCACCCGCAGCGCTGTAACCGTCGCTTTCGCTGGCAGGCTTATTCCTATTACTCCCTCGGGATACCACTGCCTACTCGGGATTGCGGACGAGGCCCTTATCGGAGAATCGAGCCCATTCTCTTAATTTAAAAGACAGATAAAAGAGAAAACTGCGCACCTATAGAATTTTATTCTTAATTTTCTTGCGAGAACGCGGGCTGAGTTTTTAACTTGAAAACTTTGAACGGAGTTGGAGTTATCGTCAGTAGAATGATCAAGACGGCTTACTTTGTCACTCGGTATTACTCCGTCATAAGACACTTATATCAGAGTATCTACAACGTATGTAATATTAGTTATCTATCAATATCTAGTAAGATAACGTACTTGTAAGTGGGTTCGATATCTCGGCATAATAAACTCAAACGATGTTGAGTAGAAAAAGTAAGGTTGTAAAAGAGCAAAATCGGCATGTAAAGGACAGAAGGGCAGCCAGAATTCCAAGCGTCAATGCCCGTTTTAGTACAATGCTATCTGCAGGGCCCATAAAACGCTCGGAGGGACGGTTGAAAGGATTGTTTCTTTTAACAGCTACCCTCAAATTACAAACCAACAAATCAAAATGTTTATAGGGCAGTAAACCTTCGTCGACTTTCGGGAATGCGAACGTTTTAATTTAGTCTTCTCTGGCATTTTTATATTAGTTATTAGGTGCGAGGTTAGAGCGAGAAAATATTGAATCTATTAACGGAAGATTCGAGATAACTTAGTGTACTTTAGTGACAGCTGGTGTCCTAGTGATGAAAAAAGTTTCCGTATGGATTACTCGCGACGGCACCGCACGACGGGCTTATTCTATTAACTAGGTAAAAAGCAGTTTCCACTCTTTTTTGCTGCTAAATTCTTTTGCATTAAGGACGTTTAGCAGATGTGGGAAATTTCCATAATTGATAGCTTTTCAACACCCATCGCAAATGTAATTTAAACGCCAATTCTTGGTTCATGAATTTATAACGAGGCTACTGTGTACTAAGACTGAAGATCATGAGTACCCATGACTATGCGTACCTACCTATTTTTATTTTTCCATCTTTAGTTATCCTCCAAGCAAGTTCAATTTAAACGTATACAAGATTGCATAGGTAATGGATGCAATTATGTTTTAATAATTTAAGACTATGTTAATATATGTCAAGTTAAAAACGCATTTTAATAACTTACTGCTTCACATAAATACTATTGCCTTTCGCCTAAATTATCCAAACTTCATCAGTGAATATTTCTTATCAGTTATTTTAAGCCAACGAGGATAGAGGGAAGGGAGGAAACAAGGTAATAAAAATCAACATGCACCTTTTTATAAGTAGTACTCTTCTTTTATTATTCAATATATATATATATATATGGCAATTCTGTTAATTACTCTGGGCATATATTTTATTCAATCGAGAAAAATATATATAATTCCTTTAACATCGTCTAGTTTGACCATAAAGTTATTTTATAACAACGATGATAGACTTTTGTTCTAATTATCTACACATTTACGTCTTTTAAAATTTTGATAAGTTTATTTATGACAATACGAAGCGCCAATTGGGAGTATACTCTATTCATTAGGTGCTGGCAGTCACAAATCGCCCGCATATAATATGTGCCATACAATTGAATAATGCATGGCCGCTGACAGTTCTAGTAGTCAAACAAAAATTATTACGACATTGGGGGCTAAAAATACACATGACTTCCGACAATACTATGTATCCAAAATTCTACACTAATAGTTGTATATTCATAACCAAATACATGCAGTCTGATCAACTATACCGTGTCCTAAATTGTACTTTATATCATTTGGCAGTGGAAACAGTAATAATCGTACAACCAACTTGTTCAGAAACTGCCTAACACTAATCTTAGGTAGACTTTGAATATAAAAAACGCGTCAGAAACAATCATACCGTTGAAAATGTCGATCGATTCGGTTTAATTCAAGCGACTCGGTCGAAATACCTCGATGTAAAAAAACATTATCTATAATTAGATAACGACAACTAATTTAAACTTACAATAACAAATAAATAGCTCGTGATAGTAATAAACCTACAATTAGTATTGACTCGGCTCGTACTACGAACATAAGACTTGAGTGCGCGGCAGAGTCGCGGTAACTAACAACTAGGAACGAACAGTTCATCACATAACCACCAAGATATGCGCACTTTACTTAAGCACTAAACGACTAAACGAACGATTGCTTCCAAACTTACACAATTATATACATATCAACTAAAAACTGAGTCTGTTTAACGCCCACGGGCGAAAGCACAAGATTCCAAGTCTGTGGAAGATCAAACTACACTAACCAGCCCTAGAACTCAACGCACTCGCTCGCCTGGCTTAAACCCAATTGCCATCGTAGACTTTAATCTGGCCGAGGGTGCACTTCGTGCCGACACTTAACGCCTGATACGGTTAATAGACGGACTTAGATTCGTATGACCTCAACTCGGCGGAGTCTGGCGTATTTTATGAAACTAAACGGAACCACATAACTAAAATTCGACCAGAAAAAGTCTCGTGGCAATTAACCAGGGTAGCGTTAACTATCGACTAAACACTGGACTGGACGTGCTTTATCACAATTTATTGTCTTTTTTGGGTTGGCCTCAGGCCTTGATTTTATGTCGGGGCCGGCACTGCACCATGCAGATATAGCCGGCGTCGACGTCGCAGCCGCTCACCAGGAGGTTCATGAGGACGCTGGAGGAAGGCGAACTCGTCCCCCGGCCCGAGACCGATACCGGGGACGGACTGCGCTTCACACGCTTCGCCTTAGGTTCCTCTTCTTTATTTAGCACTCTCTTCACTCCAGTCTCCCACGACGAGACGCTTCCGTTGGGTATTAAACCTAAAACAAGGAATTGTCAAATTAATATTGAACATCGGAACTGAATATATTTAACATTCGTATTGTTTTTTAAAGTACCTTGATCTGAGTATATGCTTGTGATGAGATCTTGGGGCGGCGGGCCAGTGGGAGGCGCGGCCAGCAAGCGCTGTAGCGCTGGTGCCGGCGAAGCATTCTGTGCTTCCGATGGCTGCGGTCTAGCCATGCTGACATTGTCGGGCAGCGCACCCCACATCACCGCCGGCTCGAGGACCGGCAGCTCATCAGTGAGGGGAATAAACGGGGAGTGGTCATCATCGACATCGATGTCTGACCTGCCGCTATCTAACGCGTCCAGAGATAACTCCGTCAGTAATGACGACTGTTCACAAGATGAATCGCTTTCCTAAAACAATCAGTACATTTAACACACAATCTACACAACTTTTAAAATCGCCATACAATACATAATTAAGTGTCTTACTTGTCCAGGCGACGACAAAAGTAAAGAATCGGCGTTTAATGAATCCACAGGAGAATTGGCCAGATCTTCACCTAACAAACTGCAGTAGTTGCTGTTCAGAATGAAATCGTCGAACATGTCAAATGGAGCGTTCTCAAGAGGGATGCATCCGTCACCGGCAGTGGGTGCCAGAAGGGCGAGTTCCTCCTCGTTAGGCTCGTCTTTAAGCACTGAAAACAAGCACGGTGTGTTTAAAAAAACAATAGACATTTATAATTAGATTCAACAAAGCAAGCCCTACGTGTCTACCTAAGCTGTGAGAGTTCTGGCGCCACTCACTTGTAAGTCCCTCGTCGTCAGGGGAGAACATGAGATAGCCTTTGTTCATGTCTTTCTTTAGCGGTGCGAATATTTGATCTGTAGAAGGTACGACGGAAACTATGGCACCGTGAGGGGCTTCGAAGGGCACAGACGCAGCCACCGCGGGTTTCAGGTCCGCATGGCGCAGTTGGTGTGCGGAGAACACCTCATCTTTGAACTCGATACCGCTGTAAACAAATAAGACATTGCAAAATTCACTGCCCTAAGGGCTAATCTAGCGTAATTTGGATATTCGTGAGTTATACAAGTGCAGCGACAGCTATAATACAGACTTCACGGTCATTAGACAACATAAACGCAAACATTTATGTGTTAATTGTCTTTGCATACGCGCGAAGGAACTAGGAAGTGTGAATAGAATAAGTACGTGTATAGGAGCCGAGCGATACTGGCGATGTTCTATTATTGCGATTCATTTAACAATGCCCAAGGCTACAGCAGACGAGCTCACTGCACAGTAAATTACTGATGCAGCTGCAATTTTAAATGCTAAAGTTTTCTAATAATAATTTCAACCACATGTCAAAACAGGACAGGATTTTTTTTAGTGATAAGTAATAATAAAGCTTACAACTGGAAAAAATAATTAAGGATAATAATTAATATTCGGTAAACATGTTATTACCTTGTCAAAGTGGCATTAAAAGGCATACTAATTGAATATTTAACCGACTGCATAATGCAGAACAACGTATCAGTAGAGCACGAATAAATAACATTTTCAACAAGGAAGTTGCAACTATAAATAATCACAAAGTATTATTGGATGCAACTGTTATCACGTCGCGAGACAAGACAGCTGATAAAATATCTCCATAAAAGTCATAGGTACTTACATATTCTTGTGCAATCTTGTTTTATTATCAATATAACGGTTCAAAAGTTCGAATTATGTTTAAGAATTGATAAAAATAAAATGTCAGTGTTATAACTACACTATTTAATTTATTTAACAATGTTATTAGGCAATTTTACTTTAAGTTTAGCTTTAATGGAGGCAGTGAGACGCGTGCGCTCTGTAGGAGAACCGGCGCCAATTTGAATGAATCAAAGCTCTTAACTATACCTGATAACGTGATAACAACAGATAATATTGCACTAGGGATTAATTAATAACTGCCAGATCACTACAGAGATGACCCGCAGCTTGGCCCTTGAACATTTGCGTCAATAGATACACAACTCCGCTCATAATGATAACTAAAATGTTGTTGACAAGAATCTAATGTTCTGTTTTTATTGACCTTACAGATAGATGGATGCTCAGCTAAATGGAAAACTACATAATTGGTGCACAGTATTGTTAGTTCATAACAATCTCTTGAAAGATTATTTTAGTAACAAAAAGGCAAAATTCAGCAACATCAAGATTTGTTAACCAAAAACCATAGGTACATCGTGGTAATGCGAATTCTAGTTGCATAAGTGCCCTCAAAAGAAGAATGACCGCCAAGAAGCACCCCAAGACAACGTTATTAGATGACGGTAACATTTTCAGTGGTTTAATTTCAATCTAACAAATTAATCTACTCTGACGTTATAATGTTCAGTAACGTCGATTCATCGTAGGCTAGACGCCAGTTGTAAAAGGGAGTGTTTTATTTATTCTCGTCATTGCATTAACGCGCCACTTCCGAACGAGATTTGTTTGAGCAGGACGCTTTGGCTGTGGAATAATCGGGCAGACTGAGATAACTGTATGGTAGTAAGTTCGGCCTTGGTAACGACCTTGCAGCAGCCAGAGCCACCCCTGCGCGAGCTCCCAGTGTCTCCACCAACGACCATTCACCAAGAGTAGTGAAAGTGCATGCGCGCGCACCTCCAACGCGCGTGGGCCCGGTATCGATTGTCAGTTTGAGAAATTCCAATCCAGCTTTCCTCGACTGGCCTACCCCAAATGCTACTGCGTAATAAAAATAGACCAAAGAATGTAATTTGGCAGTGAAGCGGCGTTAAACTAAAGTAAAGACGAAGTTAAAAATAAACATTAGGATAAAAATTTGGCATTTGATAAAATTATGCGTTTGCGAATGTAGAAAGATTCGGGCGAGAAAGCAGTAGGGCAGCTGTTCGGAGTTGACCTTGACCGTGATCCGTCCTTCTGTTCAATTCAGGGGGCAACGTAATTTAACAATTACATCTGCCAAATCGAGGACGTGACATCACTGCTGTTGGGCTTAAATAACTCGGCGTGATTTGCTGGTAATAATCAGTTGCGTCTTTATCAAACTGATAAATATCGAGGTTTATATCAGCGGCGTCAATCGAGTTTGGTTAAATACTCGTAACGAATGATTTTCTGAAATTATATATTTGAATCAATGTTGCTTTTTTGATGTTTCCACGATAATCAACATCGAATCGAATTACAATACGGTAACAAAATATCAAAGCAGAACAATCATACACTTTAATGTGATTCTCCATAAAGGTCGGTGGCATGTCTTGATTCTTGGTTGAAGTTGTTGGGAAGCCTTAATTAGTCGTAATTCAATTATCTTAGATAAATGACTTTGATATCAGTCTGCAGCGGAAAAAATATGGTAAAGTATAGTAGCGAATGCGATACCAATAAAGGATATCGATGATATAATCACATCCGACGGACTAGACGGTTAACTGATGAATCGTTATGATTTCAGAAAATATTTGAAGGCCAGAGCAGATAAGATAAAGTTTATCGATAACGTCCACAACACTAAAATAACTAGTTATCTTACCATATTAAAACAAAGCTAGACTTGGAAGCGTCAGACTTTCATTATAAATATAAATGAGACAAAGCAAATTCGAACAGAACTTCCGAAAACATGCGTCACGACGACAGTGAGACATTTTGTACATTTTTAATGGAAACAGAACTAAAGGTAAAATAATGAACTCTTTAAAAACACTAAACCCTTGATAAAAGCAAACTGTTGATAAGCTGATAATGCTGTGCAAAAAGTTTCCATTTACTGTGGAATGACTTCATCCCGGTTTTTCGGATTTAGGAAACCGGTCACTAATACGCTGGTAAACATCTTAGCCTAATTGTGCAAAGTATGGTTACAGAATTATCAACAATTTTTAAAAGTTGTTGGTAATTCTTTAGCTCTGCCTACCCCACTTTGGGAATGAAGGCGTGAGTTTATGTATGTGTGTGTATGTAGGAAACCGGTTTTGTATTGCATCGAGACCGAACGGGATCAATGGGAGGGTAGTTTATGGATTGCCGAGTAATCATCGACTGATCACGATTTATTATTCGAACAAACGCATCTGTCTGCCAATGGCGTGGCTCGACGATCTGCGCGGGAGTCAAGGCCGGAGCGCGGTTATGTAACCAGCGGCGGACTGCGGGGCGGGTGTCGCTAATTTTAGCGGCTTCGCGCAAACAACACATATCACACGAAACGCAAGCGCAGCGATGCTCTCTGAATGCATCGGAACGCGACGCGACAATGTTGCACGACCCAGGAAGACACAAACACATCAAGAATCCAGAGACTCGATGAATAAATTGGCACTTGAAACTCAGCGAGCGAAAACAGAGCTGGAAACTGGCTAACCCTGACGCGAAACAGTTTTAACATGTTTTTAGTTTAGATATTGGCAAAGGAACACTGAAAAGTTATATAAGACGTGTTTTCAATGAGCAAGCGATCTGTTATTCTTATCTTGTCGTGTTTATTATGTTAACAACTAACTGGTTTAACTTTATCACGTTTTACTACAATCGTTTACTCTAAACGCACGATAGCCGGTGCAAATTGCACTCTCAGAACTGCACGAAACTTCCACTTGGTTCACTGTCACTGCTTACCATGTTGGTCGGAGACTTGGTAGGTGTTGTTAAACAATATTATCAGTGTTGATTTAGGGTGAGCACGCGCGGTGGTTGCTATCGAAACAGCTGATCGTATCCGCGGGTTGGTCGGAGCCGGCGTGCGTCGTACTGTTCTGGCGGAGTCCGAGGCGCGAATGGGTCTCGGCGAGCCGGCGGCGGCGCACTCGCGTCGCGCTCCTGCCTGCTATTTGTTATCCATTGACACGTTGCGTCGTTTTATTGCGGTGACATAAGGCTGATAATCTATTGTTTGAAGTACCTCTTTAAACTGGATGTGGAGTAACCGCACAGTCGCGCCGTGTGATCCTACTATCATTACGGCGCGATTACTAACCTGATGATAAATTTTTGAGGACCGCCCGTTCATTCGACGGCCACGCGACGTGATAACCGGTCCGCGCACCGCTGGTGGTGCGATCATGGTAGGATTGACGCGATATCACTTGCGATCGAGTGATACTCACACGCATGCGTTTACGACTATGTTTAACTAAACAGTAAAAAGCCGTAAATGAATTGTATATCGCTGATATTTTACTTGTGAAACGCCGCCGGTAATCTCTAATAAGTAACCGACTAAGAGCCTACAGCTAATAGCTAATAAACATTCAAGGAAGCGCTTGCTACAAATAGCTTTAGGGCTAATATAAATAATACCTACCTAACCATACCATATACACACATACCAGTAATATTATATATTTCTAACAGGAAGCACTGAGTGTTGTTATTCTTGGACTGGTTGTCCACCGCCTAATCCAAATTGTTTCAGCTGTCATATAGGATACTTGGATGCCTAAATTTAAATCAGGATCGCGACGAAAGGAGTTATTTTGGTGACAGCAACTCCTCGGGAAGTCATTGAACTCAACTCAGAAATGGAGCAAATAACGCTCGTTCTGCCTAAATGCAAAAATCGTGATGTGATCTAACGCCTACATACATCTACTCGTATCATTCTTTAGATAAGCGTGTAAATAAACATAATGTAGGTACACGGAGTAAACATGTTTATAATTTGCGTCAATGTGTACTCTCAATTATATTCTCACGATATTGTTCGTGAACGGCGTGTTCTTGCCGAGATCAAGCCATCCTGTTAAAAAAGTACTAATAAGTACTAAGAAATAATAGAAAATGCAAATATTTTCCACAGTAAAAAGATCGCGTGAGCTGTTGTAGTTGACAGCCTAACATGACTAACCATCTTTTTACCTACTATAGCCAATAGCCTATCACTTGATGGTTATCGCACTATTTCGACCGGACAGTTTATCATGTTTGGCTATTAACTAGGTACAAAACACCGCCCTATCACGATATGTGGAGTCTTTCAAAATAATACTCTAAATTAGTTACACCATATTACGTACAGATACTTCTAAGAGTGTCACGGTAAACTCTTTTTGCATTTAAATTTCTACTTGTTTTTAATAAACTGAATTGATTACAAGGCTATTAGGCAAAATTTCCATGGATTTTTCACTTTGCTTGTTAAGCGTTTTGTACACATCACCGTTTTAGAATTAAAAGAGTACAAGTCGAATTTAAAACTTGCTTTTTTTATACACAATGATCAGTTTCTTCTCTGTCTTTTGTGGTTGCGTGTGACTGCGAAACATTTCTGTCCATGGTCCACAGATTTCCACCTAGATACCTACTTAAGAAAAAAAAGCAGTATCTATTCCGACCATCATAATTACATAACATAAGAAATAGGGATTTAAGGTAAAATTGCATTTCAGACGACCACGTGAAGGCTTCTTGTTGCCATTCAAGTTGAGATTTCAAGACAATCCTAATGTACCGACCACTTAGTTCACAAGAAAAATGATCGATAAGAATATTGGCGTTTACATTATTAATAAGAGTAGCGTGACATAACGATCAACGTCCTTCCCAAAATACCAAATCAATAACCACCAACACTTCCTTTCTTTCACACGTTATTTACCTTAAAACACGCTAAAACGGAATAACCTGGTATAAATATATTCGACGACGTAATTGTAGTGTCGATGAGTAAGGGTGAATAAATAACGGTAAACGACTAGATGTTGCCCCAATTAGCCTTCCCTAACGAGCAATCGAATGGTTACAAGTTATTGGGTATTTACCCTACGCGAAAGATACTCAACGACAACAGAGGATGACAAATAGCAAAAGACACAGGATCGAAATTAGAACACCGATTACTACCATAGGAGATTAGATTAGGATTAGATAATATCTAATATATATATATATTTAATCTTATCGAACACAATTTTTAAAATAAAGATTTTGGCTAGGACCGTTTAGTTTTCTAAGTCTTTTGAAATAAACAGGTTTAATAAAATAAAAAAAGTTTTTATTTTTTTTATCATGAAAATGAAAACCCAACTAGATGATTTCTCCAAAGCCAAGTGATAAAAATGGGATCACTTTGTTTGCCCGAATTTCATTTGCCATAATAGTATCACTTGCCATAATGTTCATTTGCCATGACGAATTCAGCCTCAGAACGTCTGCATCAGTAATGTTTAATTTTACAAAATTTCTCACATAACATCTTACTTAGTTCACTGAGCGCGGCTTAGTCTTGTCTGTCTAACGTTTTTGACGTTGGGTCGCTATTAGCTATCAAGAGCATTGCCAATTGTTAACCTCTATCAATCTTGAAACACTTTGGATTTAAGTGTATGTCAAATCCAAAGTATTTAAGATCTTTGGTGTTTGATTCTTGTCCAATTAGAAGTTTTGCGTATCGAAACACGCATTTGCAACTGCGTATATTTACAACGATACCGATTCTCCAATCCATCAGGCCGTCACGAAGCAGTCGACACCCGATACGCACTGGCGAAGCCGCTGTTCCACAATTTAGCCGCGTAACTAAAAACCGAGCTCTAATGGACTACCGCTAGACAATCTAAGGCTAACGTGACTGGATTTTATAATGAACTGTTATGCGATAACAGTGGTTATCAACGTAGGAAAAATGTGCACTTTATTTGCAGTTAACACTGACTGGTTACGTTCTTTAGGCACTTAATATTCACATTTGTCTATTACACTTTTTTAATATTACACAAATATATTCGTAAGAATAGATTAACTTCACGTTGGTTGATAATGGAAAGATTGGAGAAATACCTTGAACGAGATGGCCGTAAATCCTCTCAGGATTAACAGAGAAGTCCTGCCGAGCAGAAGGAATCTGAACTACTGGCGGAGGGTGAACTGTTCGCGGGAGCATGCGCGATTTATTGCACAACCTTGCAATGATTTCATCAAATTCATTATGATGACATAGCAGAAAGTTTTACTAACGTTGTAACTATCGGGACCTACGATAAGTATCTATCAGTGCGATTAAAATTGATTAACTGAATTGAGTCCTTGCTCGATGGGGAAATACAATACAGATGACAAGCACAATTTTCAATGAACACTCTAGCAACCGTCTTCGAATAATTATTGAATTTGAGGAGGGTATAGTTTATTAGCCATCTTGTGATACAGAAAAACATTAGGTAACTATTGCCGAGTGTTGCTAAGCCTTTGCAGGCGGCACTGATTCATTTAGACCACGCTAGCCGGTTTACGTGAGCCTACGCGAGTGTTGGCGGAATTCAGCTGCTTGTAATTTTCGGGTATACGTGACACGAGCAATGTCGTCTTTAGTTGCTCAATATTGACAATAATCCTTGGTAGCTGCGTTAGCGTTGTATTGGATCAAGGGAATATTCAAATTTTCGTGTATTAGTGGATCAAATATATTATAGCTTGTTTGTTTTTACAGTATTTGGACTACCAAAATTAATAGACGCTCCCCTTTTCCAATTAATTTGTTAATATTTCAGTAGACAGACTTTATTGACCGTATTTTTTCCTCCTTGCAGTTAACAGTTTCATGGTAAAATTGATTAGATAAAGATGTCTGTTTGCAGTACACTTCTTGTCAGGTTAGGTCTTTGCCTTCCTGCAAGTAGTCTCTGACGAGCGATTGGAGCGAAGATGGCAGTTGCGCGCTCTAATTGGCCAGGGAGCGAACTCGTAAGTCGTAGCTGTGCAAGATGCATTTCGCGAGCTGCAAATCGTTGTGCTATTATGGCCGGATGCAAGCGTTCCGCGGTTGTTGACCCGGTTGCCCCACCCCCAATTTCGAGTCGCGTTGTGACTACGTGACTCCACTGGCGTTCTACAGTACCCGGTATTATTCGTTACAAGAACTGCGTCATGAAGATCCTAGCAGCATAGTTGCGGTAGAGCCAAACATAATTAATGATGTGATGTCATAGTTCTTACCCATGAGGAAGTATGCACGTCAAATAAAAACGCTTAAAATGTCCACAAACTTACACGTATTCATGATTTACAGGCATTTAAGTGCTTATTGTTTAATTTATTACTTTTAAGCAAAATAATTTACACATTCCAGCTTGAGGAAATTAACGTATTCCAACCAGACCAGATCGCAGAAAATGTAAATCTAAAACTTATTTAACGAGATGGAGAAGTGCGTTATAATAAACTCAGAAAAGTCAATATTGACTATAACATTGAACATATTTATGACCAATACTGTGTTAGTGATCAATCCGGATGTCAGCAAAGAATAACGAACCGGTAAGACGCTTTACAATGAGATCACTTTCTAAACCTCTCAGTGTACAAACCAGTAGTTCAACACACTGTGCTGTTATACATAAATGAGTGATCAAGTTTGATTTATATTTTCACAAATGAAAATTGAATTCAAAGCACCTACTTAAGCAGCTGCCACGAGAACGAATGTCTCGATAAGCATCGGTCTGAAATGCTTTTTGTTTGTTAAAAAGAACGCGCATGGACTGAATTTTCGATCTAGGCTGTCTGTTGTGCTAATAAGTGTCATAAAATCGACGGACAATGAACGTCGACGACCTCATATTGTACAGTTGGTCTGCCGCAAAGATATTAATGAGGTGATCGGAAATTGAAACGAAGTTTAAGTGGCAGGCTGCAGTCGTGCTAGGAATTCAATAATGCCAAACGTAGGTATTTCATTTGTTTTACCAAGATAGAAAACTGGACGGGGACGGGTTGGCAGTGATATTGTCTGTTTTTCAGCTTTGTCTTGTCGGTACACTACAGACTAGGTAACATATTGTATATTTTAATCGTTTCACTACAGGCAATCAAGCGATATCGAGGCGATAACGTGTGAAATTCAGTTCATAAAGAAACGTTACAGTGCTTCAGAGAAATTTCTAAATGAATTGTACTCGCTCATAAAGAATTTCATTCGCTCATTTTACATCCTCATTTCCTTAGAAGTTTCTAATTTCCTACGTCATGGCGGTATTCCACAACATTGTTTTCAGTGACTAGTCGCGGTTTAGCGTATCGGTATTTCCTTGGTGCAAGTTTTAAGCATGTTCAAATCCGTGATTTATTAGGTCACTATTTATTTCCCGCGGTTCCATCCCAGATATATTATATTTTCCGGGATAAATAATAGGCATTCTATGTCCGTCCTGAAGATTTCCATACCAATCGAAATCGGCTCAAAGGTTTAGACGAGAAAGCGTCACAAACAGACAGACAAAATTACTTTCACATTTATAATATTACTAGCGACCCGCCCGCGGCTTCGCCCGCGTGGAATGTATTATACATATAAACCTTCCTTAAGAATCACTCTATCTATTAAAAAAAACCGCATCAAAATCCGTTGCGTAGTTTTAAAGATTTAAGCATACATAGGGACAGACAGCGCCAGCGACTTTGTTTTATACTATGTAGTGATAGTATAAACTAGGTTTTTTTAAAAACTAATTTAACGATATATGACGATGCATAAACATTCATAGTATTGATAGGTATGTAAAACAATGCTCCGTCAATTTCCGGACCAACAAACAAATTGACTGAAACCCATACAAGACCTGATACACACATATGCATGTCTAATAAACAGCAAGCCCGAATATCCTTAATAAGATACCAAGGTCTGTGAGTGCGAGTACATCCACAACGACTACAATTGAGAGGTCCCCAACGATCCCGTACATTGACGTCACAGCCATTGACCCTCTTCCCGGTCCATTTGTGTGCCAATCACTGCCTCTCATAACACAAGATGTAGACACATAAGATACTATAAGCCAGTTTTATTGCAAATTGTGTGACATTATGAAACACCAGCCACTTTAAAAGGGCGCTTGCAATGTATTTTCTAGGAGTAAAACAACAATCGCCTGTTTCAGTGGAAAAATATGCAAAAACAAGCAAGCAAAGCTTTGAAGCTTCACAAAAGATAATGTTACGTTAAAATTGTTGAACAAAGGAACCGAGGCACGGTAGCGGTACCTGCATAGTTTTCAGCGAGCATTATCTAGAGAGCGGGTGCCGTAACAGAGCAACACCCACGCCCCATTCAAGCTGAAACGAAAACTGCATCCTGGTACCGCTAGTCAGGAGAGGGTCGACGACCGGGGGGGAGGCGAAGGTGCATTCGCCCGCTTCAGTTGCATAACCAGAACGACGACCGAGCTGTACTTTATTCAGAGACTGCACGTGCATTTAAAAAGGTTTCATGAAGACTTGATGTAATCAAGAGGTATAATACCTCATGAATTTCAATTCTAGCGGACATAAAAGCCGTCCTACAAAAGGATCGATGACATACGATTTAGATGCAATATGTATTACGATAAATGGAGCGCTACGGTTCACGAAACGTAACAACAACAAGCCGAATCCATTACGAATTGAGCAGATTTAAATAGTTGAATACCGCTTAGAGTAGGTACTAGATGAGGACCGTACAACGATAGTAATATTTATCTAGACTTAAATTAACTGAAAGGTTTTGCTTGCTTTATTATGCGGATGAGTAAGTAAATTACTGTGGAGCGGACGGCACTCCTATCTAGTGTATTAAGAAGTTTGCCTTTCTAGTACCTTCTTTTGCTTTTTGTATACCTACAACTATAATAATTTGGCCGGCGTTGACGGATCTATATCTATTATTAGACAAGTGAGGTGTGGCCCTAACGTAACGGATACTTAATTGCGTGTTCTTACATTGACCTACATAACGCGTGAAAATAAACGGCACTGCACGGCGTGATAGCACGCGTGGCCAGGTGCGAGCTTGAGCCTGGACCTGATCATGCACAATGCCTACTGGTTTACTGTTTAGGGGTGTCTAGCAAGCGTCATACAAATTCAAATAACCTCACAAAAGTGAGAGTAGGGACCATAAGCCATAGGGCCATAAGTAGGTTTAGAGTACGTGGTTCGACTGTGACTACAGACGATAAATCAGTCATAGAAGATGAAAATAAACGTTGGATTTCAGTTAAAACATCATCTTACTTATTATATCCAATGATAGGTACTTTAGCTAGAATTATAAAATCTTGCCAGAAAAAAATCAAAGATTAACGACATTACAAGTATACAACTTAGGACCTTAATAATCTGGTCTTGCATGAGATGCCCGTTGCAAGGCACGTCGTAATAGTTCCAAATAATAGAAAACTGACCAATCTGCGCTTCCTGGACTGGCCTTTATCGCAACGGATAAAGCATCTGTTACTCTCGCACTCACGTATTGTCCAGAGAGTGACAGATATTTTATCCACGAATATACACATCGATAAACACGACCATAATGGGCCCACAGGGACGGTGGAAAACCCATTCCTGTGGGCCTAGATCTGTTTATTAATAAGACAACGCCCACAGTAAATTTTCCTATAAATAACTAAGGTCATGGCAATCCATCTTTATTACGTCTTCGAAAAAATAATAATTACTGAGTATTAAAGCATCATATCAAGTGATTATCAGCTTTCGAAAAATAATCCTAACATACATACATCCAACGATATTTGATGTGTAACAAACCTCCATTTTCTTGAAGCTAGCATTACATAACTTTATTCGTTTTTTTGCAGAACTTTGAATCCAGATGGCAGCCCTAATTTAAAATTGAGTAATACATTTCTGCTTATCTACGACCTCAGTCTAGTTAAACCACATGCACGATGGAAATGTCACAAGTAACATATCGGTTCACGACTCGCTCAGGTGTAACCCTTCACTTCATACACACATTACAGCTTGCTAGGGCCAGATTGGTGATAAAATCTGAACGGCGATAACAGATTACAATGCAGCTTGCGTCATTTACATATAGGATATGTAATGACTTTGATCTACTTAGTCTCCAATAGTACCAATGATGTGACCACACAGTACCTGGGTCTTATTATAAACTTCATAAAAGAAATTAAAATCGACCACGAGAATTTAGCAAATTTAAATTAGTTTGGCAAATAGCTTTAAAGCAGTTTTCTTAATTACACAAACTTGTAGAAATTCCAATGAAAGGTTAAGCAAATTACATTGACGAAAACTTTTAACATTCGACCCGAACAAACAAGGACCCAAGTCTATAATACAGTCAGGGGTGAAGGCTATAAATTAATTTTAATACTGTTGTCTAACTCTGCTAACTTTCTTTAATCTTCGGCTGAGAACATAAAATCCGCGAGACATTAACCGTTGCAATAAAGTAAATCCAGTTAATCTAATTCTCGAAGAGGACACTTGCGTTAATTAGTTTTAAGGGTTGGGAAATGTGAGCAGAGGCAAGATTTTGGCTTGTATTAGGGTACGCAGTCCACACCTTATGCAGTAAAACCTCTATCGGAAAAACCTCAACGCAGCAAAAGCCTTTAAGTTTTCCGCTTGACTTCGCCGGTAATAGAGCGAAACATATTCCTGTATAGGTAGTTTTATATTATGTGTCGATTGATTTTCTTAAGTATGTTTCACAGAGTTTGTACTTTTCCCATAGCAAGTATACTGAAATCGAATACTCGTAGTAGGAATTCCAATTAACTTATATTATCTTCTCTTTACAAACACATGTGTATCTTCATTTTGTCCTCCATTCCATTGAATCTATTCGTGCTCTAGTAAAATCTATACGAGATTGTGAAACTGCAGTAAGGAAGCATAGCAACCAGTCTACCCCGATAACCTCTGCTTCATATGGTGACATTCCCGCCACTGTACAGACTCACAATATCTCCAGTACACAGATAAGATAAACATTCCGCTGAACCATATAAGCATATTTCATATTATATTAGGTTAGGTTTAACGATATGTTTAACACCATTATCGCCTTTATGATTGCTTTTGCAATTATAAATACCAAAACATTATATCGACGGAGATAAGCAAATGATTATGTTAAGATTAGAAAACGTGACTGGGCAATCACGATCAATATTAACTGGGGGAACTGTGAAGTAGAGTACAAAAGTGAAGTAAAGAAGAAAATGTCAACAAGCCTATTACGCATGTGCAAAACTTTGGTAGGCTATTTGCCGACTCCGCAATGTGAAGCGATAAGATAAAGGATTAATAAACCTGAGTCGACAATCCATTATCAGATGAAATGCAGAAAATCGTATTGATAGTTATGACGACGACGACGATATAACCTTGGACATAGAAAAGGGATTAAACGACGCAGATGCTGAGGATATGAGTGGAATTTAAAGAAGGAAATTTAATTGAACATATCTTGAATACTTATCGAGTCACGCAATGCAAACGTTATTTCAAGCTCGTTCGGATACAACTTGCTTAGAGAAAATGTATGTTTACAATGTTTAATTCTTCTAAATCTGGATACGATCGGGAATACATGATCATTTCATAAATATGAAATCCAGACAATCCAGTTGCTACCAGCCAGAGCCTCTCAACATTAATGTATGCACTGTAAATACTCAGCAATGTACCGACGCTGTTCAGACGCGCTGCTGTAGATAACAAAACACGCTAGAATTAGCAAATACAATTCAGTGTGCCGATGACGCTGGACAAACTATAAGACAGGTACTTTTGAGGCTAAATTTAGATATCTCACAGTCTGTTTGACAACTGCAAAGAGCCACGATTTATCAAACATCATTTGCAAAAATGGGTAACATCAAGCAGTAGATGAATATGTAAAATTACGCTTATATGAATGACGTCAAAAAGAAAACAATGACACACGTGTTTGACCATTTTGTTAAGAGGATTGTGAAACTAAAAAAAAACCATACAAAATACGATGACGTCTCTCTCACCTTCTCTCACCTAGTCCGATAAAAAAAATGAATATGTTGTAGATATCGGGTGTTTCAGAAAGTATAAGCACAAATTTGCAGTGCTACTTTTTTGGTCGTAATAATGATTAGAAAAAAAATTGAATCTAGGGTTGTTGTTTCCTTACTTACCAACAAATATTTCCATTCGTTACCGTGTCTTTGTGCAAAATACGCGATATGCGAGGCATTTCTCCAGAAAAACTAAAACTGATCGTGCACAAATGGTGTACGATCCCTAACATCACTCTCAAAGAGTTGGCGATATCTGTGGAAGTTAGCATCGGAGCCGTACGTACAGCTATTCGAAAGTATGGTGAGGAATGTACTTTTTACGACGCACCAAAAAGCGGTCGAAAAAGGGTGCCTGTGGATCGAAACTTGGACCGGAAGATTGCACAAGTATTAATTAGAAAAAAGGACTCATCTGTCAGGGACGTAGCCCAAAAACTACGAACATCAGCTAGCAATGTCCAACGGGCCAAGGCAAGAATTGGTTTTAAGACATTTAAAAAGCAGAAGAAACCTAAACGGAGCACTAAACAGGCCGCATGCGTGAAACCGAGAGCAAGAAAGTTTTATGATAGCCTGTTGTGCCGAAAACCAGCGTGCGCTATTATGGATGACGAAACGTACATTCAATTTGATTATAAAATGCTTCCGGGTGACCAATTTTATACTGTACCTGAAAACCAGGATGTCAACGATACCGAAAAGTCAATTTTCGTAGAAAAGTTCAGTAAAAAAGCAATGGTTTGGCAGGCCATTTGTGAGTGCGGGAAGTTGTCCAAGCCATTCGTCACCACTCAAACAATGAAGGCCGATATCTACATCTCGGAGTGCTTGAATCGCCGCTTATTGCCCATGATCCGCGAGCACGGTGGCCCTGTTCTGTTTTGGCCAGGTCTGGCATCTGTACACTACTTGAAGACCACGTTAGCTTGGTATAAAGACAACAGAGTCGCATATGTACCTAAGGAGATGAATCCGCCGAACTGTCCTGAAGCCAGACCAATCGAAACTTTTTGGGCTCTAACCAAAGCATATCTTCGGGAAAACATTAAGCCTGCAAATTCCATCGATGCCTTCAAAAGAAACTGGTTGAAAGCCTCCAAAGTCATCGGAAACAGATCTGTGCTGAAGCTTAAGTCCAGTGTAAGGTCCAAGGTGCGGTCTCAGGCTTACAATTAATGATGTCGAAAAAATTATGCCTGTATCTTGTTACACAATAAGTTAATTTTACATCAATTAATATATAATTGTAAAAATTAAAACAAAACTTTGTTTTATATCATATATAACTCATGCTTATACTTTCTGAAACACCCTATATCATGAAAAACTATGTCTGTACTTTTTCCTTTCCAAGAAAATATTTTTTAGAATGAAACAAAATCAAAAAATATATATAAAATAGAAACGTACAGACCTACGAGGGGAGGTCCAAAAGTTCGCGGAATGGAGGGGATGGGGGTGGGGATGACTATATTTTTTAGTATAGTACTAATGGCCAACTCATTAAGAGTATATATACCAACTTTCAGCCTGAAGAGCTCATTACTTTACAAAATATCGTCGAGCAAGCAAGTCAATCTGGAAAAATCCTGGAAGTATGGAGCAAATTGAGTATCGAGCCATCATCAAGTTCCTGACTAAGCAAGGAAAAACTCCTCAGACCATCATGAGTGAGATGTCAGTAGTTTACTGTGATCATTGCCCTGGAAAAACAATGATTTACAAATGGCACGGTCTTTTTAAAATTGGCAGAGAGTCCATTGAAGACGACCCTCGCCCAGGACGGCCTGTCGAGGTCACCACATCAGATACCGACGGAAAAGTTGAAAAATTAGTATTAGAAGATGCTCGCCTGAAGAAGAAACAGATTTCTGCATTAGTTGGAGTATCTGAAACCACTATTTTGCAGATTCTATATGAACACCTCGGCATGATTAAAGTGAGTGCAAGATGGGTGCCGAGAATGCTTACGCCGCATCAGCGACAGCAGCGAATCGACGCGTGTAGCAGTTTTTTAGAACGGTGTGGAGAAGAAAGTACGTCGATTTTGAAGCGGATTGTTACTGGAGATGAAACTTGGGTTCATCATTTTGAACCTGAGTCTAAACAGGAGTCGATGCAATGGCACAAGAAGGGTACCCCCCCACCTAAGAAATTTAAGGGCTCAGAATCGGCCGGAAAGTTGATGGCTACGATTTTCTGGGACTGCCAAGGAATTTTGATGATCGACTACAAAAGCAAAGGTGTCACAATTACTGGAGAGTACTACTGTAGGCTACTGGAGCAGTTGCGGGAAGCTATCAAAGGAAAAAGGCGAGGAAAGCTGGCTAAGGGTGTGCTGTTACTTCAGGATAATGCTCCAGTTCACAAGAGTCGTATTGCGATGGCTGCCCTGAACAAATGTGGCTTCGAAGAATTGGTTCATCCCCCCTACAGCCCGAACCTGGCCCCCAGTGATTATTATTTATTCCCAAATTTGAAGAAAGAGTTGCGGGGAAGAAAATTTCACACCGATGATGAAGTAAAGGACGCAATTTTGGCTCATTTTGACAGCAAAGAAGAAAATTATTTTTATGTGGGTTTAGAAAAATTAATATCCCGATCTAACAAATGTATTAACCTTAAGGGAGATTATATTGAAAAGGAAAAATAGTAACGTCTTTTTATTTAATTATTTAGCCCTCCATTCCGCGAACTTTTGGACCTCCCCTCGTAGTTCTTGATAATAACTGCAACATATTCAAAAATCGTGGAAATCGGACGTGATTTAGGGCGTGTGAAACGTTATCGCCCGGGGCTAAATTTGAAGGTATTGTTTTTTTTTGATAGCTACGCGATTTTAGCGGCGCTTCGCAATCCTCTTAATCTCGTCTCTTAAATTTCTGGCAAACAATGTCGCGCTAAATAGTATAGTCTAACAAAACAACAAAATTCGGCGAGAGACTAATACGTCACTGTGACGTCATGGAATCGCTGCTGTAGATTTTACACCATTTTGGTGTCCAGATTTATACGACAAATTCTAGGACACAGAGGCAAGTCCATACGATGAAACTACGTAACTTAAAGCGGTTTGTGAAATATTCAAACCATCATAATTTATATTTCCAATCAGGGTTAGGAACACAAGTAATATACGTAGTAGACTTAATGATTCATTAGGTTACCAAGTCGCGTATGTTTTGTTACGCTTTTTTTTAAATAGGCATGCTTAGATAAATTTCTGGTCAAAGAGAAATGAGTCAAGTAAAAGATTTATCAGATTTACGGTTAATTTTCGTGTTAACGTGTTAACTTAAAAAGGGATACGTAAAATATTAAACGATGATAGGTAATCCAACAGATAATTGACGTCATGAGAATAACACCTCACCCGGCTCGCACTTATCACGCGGCGATCGCATGTTCGGTTTTGGATACCTAAAACTACTGATTTTTTTTTATTATGGAGACATGCCAAAAAAAAGTAGAATTTGTTGAGGTTTAAACACTAGCAATTATTTCTACTTATGAAATACTATCTTGGAATTATGAACAGCCTCAAAAAGTCACACAGTATACACAAGTGTTGGTATGGTCCTGTTTAAGTCCACACCAAAACGAACTAAAAAGCAGCTGGCGTTTACGCTGTTCTGATTTACGTTGCCATATTATTCGTACAATAGAAATTATATGAACATCGTAACCGCCTCCCGTAGCACAGCCCCTTTTGTTTAGGAATGGCCACATAAATTCTTTGTATAGACCTTATATATAGAAGCCGTGACCTCTGAGTGCGAGCTATAAACGCGACACGATTTACGAGGGAAAACGACGAGGATAAGGAAATTCGTGACTCTACCTCAACTTACAGAAAACTCCGCGGAATAAGCCGGAAGCTGAAATAATTTATAGCTTAATTTTCAACAACGGAATTTATAAGTACTGACGTAAAGATGAAAAGCCCATTCATTATGAAAAATCAATCATAATACTCCTGTACGGAGTCATGAACATCGAAACAAAGAAAACCCATTAAAAGCGGTAAAAGCATCCACTATAGAAAAATATTTCTTGTTAGCGATGAGAGCGAATCGAGAGCGAAAGTTATAGCGCAGTGAAATGGCATCGTAAAAATCTAATGAAATGCCGACGTCTCGTCGACACAGGGCTAAAATAAACACACATAAAATGACAGTTTTAATATGACCACTGAATGTCATCCAGGAAAACAACATCTAAAATATTCAAGAAGTCAATGATCTTGTTTGAGATAACGAAAATGTCCTGAATCTGATCAATTTCAGCAGAAAATTAATCCCGCAGGCCAAAAAGTCATCAAACGTAAGAGTGGGGTATTGGAAATTCCTTAATCACGGATGGCTGCACACCATTGCCTCAAAAGCGATCTTCACAAATGAAGTATTTCAATTCTGAAACGATGAAAGTTTCAAGCGAAAATGCGGCGGTTAGCAAATACGCTACCACAAGAGTGCCGAAATCATTTAATTAAGATGGCGTCTTCAGTTTGCGGTTCAGTTTGTAGTCTTAGTTCATGAATCATGACACAATATATGTCAGAAAATTACAGACAAAAGCGATAATGATATCCTCTAACTTCGACTCCTTACAGTAAGCAAGACTGTCATGTTATGTTCATTCGTTTCCGGCATTCTACTGTAGGTACGTTTATCAAGATTTCCGCTGGGACCAAATAATAATGAGGGTTATATTTAGTTTCAAAACTCATTCCGATATTCATACAGTTATCTCAAGTTAGACGGACGTACGCACAGTTTGAGCCCATTGTATTTCGGTATTTTAGGTAGTATTTGTGTATAATTACTGGTACTGCTAAAACTAAAATGGCAAAAAGTGATCATTGCTATTAAGCATTGTCTGTTAGCAAGGCTATTCATTTCGTAATATCCTAAAAAGGGGAGTTTAAGCAATCAGAATAATCACAACACACTTCTTATTTACACATCAAAGAATATACCTACGCCTTATTTTAAAGTGTCACCTGTGCCAAGCATTTAGTTAGATACGCCAAAGTATCGCCCCTGACACACAGACCAAATCATTCAATGTTCAGTTATAGGCTGTTCAAAACAACCTTGCCCTTCCATTTCCACCGTCATAAAAAGTAACATTTGGTTTGTGACGCGTCTTTCTTGTATCTAAGCGGATATGTCAGCAAGAGATAATACAACGTCCCATATAGATAAAATAAAATTTGTCTTGAGCGTGAATGAACTTGCAACGAATTAAAAAGACCTTGTTGGTGTTATCCTGGATAAAAAAGGTCGCCAGTGTGTAATTTAGGGCCTCGAACTGTTAAATAAATCATAAAAGTCATAAAAAGTAGACGTTAAAGTGCTACTGTTATTGCTGAGCACGCATAGAGGCTATGTTAGTGTGAGTATTATATAGAATTTGCAACATAAGACGTTTGACTCCGATCAAAGGACTTCCTATCTATTCGTTATAAGAGCTCGTCCCTTTATTACAGACCTAACAATTCTGAATTCTAGGAAATCAGGACCAGCTGACAAGGATATTAATTTACACGAATAAAATGTGATATTTTTGTCGTTACATCGGGTTTCAAACAAATAGGAAAGTAGATAATCAACATAATCTTCGTAGTATTGTAGGTAGAAAAAGCTTTCCTCGGTGTAAGGGGACTTTGATGGTAAACGGAGTTTGATTAGGCAACGCGTAAATCTCAATTAAAAGCTTTTAAATGGTCAATATCCTTAAAAATATACGAATAATCGAATTGGTACGAACATTTCCCGCTCAATTAAGTAAATGAAAGTGGAACTCGCGTTTATTACTTTACACCAGTAAGTCGTTAAACGCTGTGCTGAAAGTGTATAACCACGTATGTTGTTAAAATAAGAGTTTACTGTTTTAATTTGAATAGTGACAAAATAATACAAAGGTATAAACAATACAAAATAGTAAAACGTTTACTTACCTTTCACTCATTTGTAAACCAAATTAATTTCGTTTATAATGTCATCAACATAAAGCTTCAAGAAAAATACAAATCTGGAATCGGAAAAACAAAACACCAAAATGTTCATGTCATTATATTCCTAGACTTACCTGATGATATAATTGACGCAAACGACACTGACTGGCTTCTGCTGCTTGTCGGTGATGACGGTAGCCTGGGTCTGAACCCAGGCGTAGCCGCCGGTCTTGGCGAGGAAGCGGTATTGACCAGTCTCGCATTGTCCTTTGGAAAACACTGCACAGAAAATAAAAAAATGTGTTCAATAAGGTAAGAATACAAAATTGCAGAAGACAAAAATAAAAAAAAGGGAAGACAGGAACACTAGAAGACGTAAAAAAGAATCCTAAACACTTTTAAGCAACGATTTGGTAAAAACGGGCATTAGAGTAGAAATATAAATATATAGTACATTGTTGCCTAGGCGCGGAAAGCAAGGGTTTTCCTGACGAGGTGGCTCGCTGTTGCTCGGCCTGCTAAAATACGAGTCAGGAAATCCTTGTTTCCGCCGAGGCATACATAATGCTTTTCTCAAACATGCCAGGAAATAATACAAATACATTTCTAAAAAGCAAGTAATTTAATTTACATTTTTGTTTGCCCTCCACAGCATAAATTGGTCATAAGTTCGGTTATAATTTTCCTTAGATTTAGCGGGAAGCAGGTTTTGCCTAACCGAGGCAGCTTCAGATTTTAATATAGGCGGTGTGGTACCTATTTCGTCGCTTTCGTCGCTTGAGCTCATTTTTTATAGTAAGTATTTCACACAACAAATAGTTTAATATTCGGTTTCACAATTATATTATGCAGAATGAACGAATGTTACCGACTGTCAATTGTTTTTAAATACTAACCATAGACATTGGAATGCAAATTCAAAAAGAAACACACGCACTGTGCTAAAAAAGCGAGCAGTTACCTTGGCTGTTTGGAATTTTTGTCTTGGTCCTTTTGATTTTGTATGCAAATTGACAGCATTTTTAAGAAATATATGGGTTAGTTCCCGATTCGCCGGATTATTGTTTCGTCGGATTCCCGTTTCGCCGGAATTTCTTATGTACAATATGTGACAGTCAGAACTCTTCCCTCAAGAATCCGGCGAAACAAGAATCCGACGAAACAAGAATCCGGCGAATCGGGAACTAACCAATATATGGACATGGACGGAAAGTGTTTTCATATGGTTTTTTTACTCCTAGGAGTAAAATGAGGCTCTTTCCGTCCTTGTGTTTCAATCGGAAAACCGTTTTTTCGAGCATGTTTTAGAAAAATAGTTTATTCAACGCATACATACATTTGAAAAAAAAAACTGATGACAAACAGAACAAAACATTACATGGCATTGCATAATAACAATACCTTATTAAAATACCTAAACTGAAGCACCTGACAGTTATGTTTCCTAGCCATTTTTCAGATTTAATGGAAGGGATAAAGGAGGGTGTGTTTTATTGCAGGTACCGTTGTCAGAAACTCATTATGTGACGGTCTAGCCAAACCCTATATTACACAGACCAACACATTGTTTTAATTAAAAACAGGACTATACGAGGGTGGCCCCAATAATTTCCAACGTAACAATTTTTTTATTTTATCTCAATACATTTTCAGCGATGTTCAAAATCTTCGATGCCTTGTTTATAGTGAGAACTGTCGAGCTCCTCAAAATAGCCTTCAGCCGCTGACTAAACATCTTCATTGTTAGAAAATCTTTTACCCTCTAGGCAGTCTAGGCATTTTTTCAAGTTTGGGAAAAGAAAATAATGCGAGGGGGCCAAATCTGGCGAATAAGGTGCGTGAGGAAGCAAATCAAACTCGTTGCTTCCGGCCATTGCAATCACGCAAGTGTGAACTGGCATATTGTTTTGATGAAATAACACTTTCTTCTTTGCCAAATGCGGCCACCTTTTTTTCCATTTCATCACTGAAACCTGCCATAAGTTCGCATAATACTCGCCATTGATTGTTTTACCTTTCTGAAGATAATCAACAAAAAATATTCCACCCGCATAGCAAAAAACTGATGCCAGCAGATGGAACTGCCTTAGCCTTCTTTGGAGCAGGTTCTCCCTTTTGAGTCCATTCTTTTGTCTGTTTTTTGGTCTCGGTTGTGAAATAATAGACCCATGTTTCGTCCATGGTTACAAATCGGCTCGAAAATTCGGCTTATTTTTGCTAAACATAGCCAAACCTCGACGGAAACATCCTCACGACGCTGTTTTTGCTCTATTGTGAGCAAACGCGGCACCCATCTTGCGCACAGCTTTTTCATGCCCAAATTTTCGGTAAATTTGCGATGTACGCCACTTTTTGAGATGCCTACTATATCTACTGACCTACGCATTTTCAACCGACGACCATCCAACACTATTCTGTGAATTTTCTTGACCATTTCTGGCGAGGTCACTTCATTTGGTTGACCACTGTGATGTTCGTCTTGGCAGCTCGTACGACCTCGTTTAAACTCTGCCACACAATATTTTACCGTCACAAACGATGATGGAGCAGACTCTCCTAGTATTGAATCCAATTAATTTTGAATTTTCGTTGGAGTCACACTTTTCAGATAAAAGTATTTAATACATAACGGTGACCAATTTTATCCATGTTTAAAACTTCACTGAAAGCGTTCTCTTTGAAGGCTGACAAGGAACAAAAACAAAAGAACGTAGCGTCTTCCATTTTCAAATTTAAATAGAAATTAAGTACAATTTCGAACGCTATAAATTTATTTATACATTTACGGCCATTTATATATTATAATCCTTACATCCTTATGCAATAAAGTCGTCATAAAATCAATTTTAGTGCAAACCAAAATTCTATAAAATATTAAATAAGACACGCAAAGCTTTCCAAAACAGACTACCTACTGCAGTGGAACTTTGTAAAGTATTGTTCAGGATCAGAGAGGATAAGTAAGGGTGCTGTTAATTAAAACTAAAGTACAAGATTTCGGCGACATCACTTGAGCCTCGAAATATCAACATTTCTTTTCATAAACTTGGTACCAAAATTCCCAAGCCTACAAAATAATATTGCAGTTAACGATTCCAAAACTACGCATGATAAAACCAAAACTAAAATAATATGTAACTTAGTAGAAAGAGTTATAATTAGAGAGTTATAATACAGTTACAAACTAAACTATGATGAATAGTAAATTTCTTAAGCCTCCTAACAAGAATTACGAGTTTATGTATGAGTTAATAAATACCTAATACGTGCAGAACATAATTTTGGATATATACGTGACAAGCTGTGCCTAGTGTGGTGGTCACTGGAAATGTTATACTGTATGATGAAAACAAAGTTTATTCTTACTCTCGTTATCCTTACATCACGATTTATAAACACCATTATTTGTAATTCTACCGAATGTTCACGTAAGGAGCCTGATGAAGATAAACTGCCACGTAACAACAATGTTAGTAAGGGTCTGTAGTTGTCCTGTGGGAACAGTTAATTCAGCTTGTTACGCACTGAAATATTACTATCCTTGATAAAACGTTCTTGGGGATTTAAGGACTATGTAGAAAATGCCGAATTAGTCGGTAGCGACTTTTTGCTCTGTATTTAGGTTAAATTTTAGAATGCTTGTAGTTTGTTCTTTGTTACGGAGAAATTATTTAATGACGGCCGGTAATTAAGCCAGCAAAAGGCCAAGCAAGACATAAATGCTTAGTAGTTAGTAGGTAGACCTATTAGGCACAGCAGGACAAAAATACTCACGAACAATACAAACGTGCTAAGACTTCGAATATCGTCAAACATCAAAAAAAGTTCTAGTTAGACAGGTTTTTGTAATCTGTTCTTGAACCGTACAATTAACTCTATCAAAATACTCTCGATATAAACGAAAATTTATTTCCGAGGAATAATTATCTTGGGTTTTAAGAGTTTTAGTTGATTAAAGAAACAGAACCAAGCATCACTATATCAATCAATACCATCTACCAATTTCTCTTTGTGGTAAAGCTGGTATTGATCGTGTTCTATTTTTAAATGGAGACCAATTGAAACAGAACGATGCAACGTTAATTGGCATAGGTATAGAATTATATGATTACATTGTAGGCGCCTTGGTCCATACTGTAAGCCTATAATTGTAATTATAATAATAATAAATAAATAAATATGGGCGACGAAATAAAACATAAATTTTATTTCTTCTTAAATGTTTATTTTAAATGAACATTTCGTATCTGCATCATAACGAGGTACTACTTAATATCTTAGCCTCAAAACAATGGTGCGAAGAAGACAATTACTTATGAGTAATGAAAACTACAGAGACACCGATTGTAAATGACATATGAGAGCGTTTATAGAACCATTTAGTGAATGCTGTGTGGTTGCCGGCTTAGAATAGTGCCACTCCATGTCTTCCCGTGGATGTCGTAAGAGGCGACTAAGGGAATAAAGACTTGTAGTACTGTTAGGCGATGGGCTTGCCACCTGTCACTAATACACTGGGAAATATCTTAGCCTACTTGTGCAAAATGTGGTTACAGAATTATCAAGAAGTTTTAAGACTTGTTGGCAATTCTTTAGCTCTGCCTACCCCACTCTGGGAATGAAGGCGTGAGTTTATGTGAAATATTGTGATTTTAATGGGTCTGTTTTATCACAAACAGCATGACCATGTTAAAATTAAATACATACATACATACATACCTTCACGCCTTCATTCCCAGAGTGGGGTCGGCAGAGCTATAGAATTACCAACAACTCCAAAAAACTTGTTGATAACTCTTAAAATAAAATAAAATAAAATATCAGGGGAAAATGTCACACCAATTGATCTAGTCCCAAACTAAGCTCTAGGCTTGTACTATGGGTACAAGACAACGATATAAATATTTATATAGAGAAATATAAACTTCAATACATAGAAAACATCCATGACTCAGGAACAAAATATTTGCGCTCATCACATAAATGTCTGCCCTTACCGGGATTTGAACGCTACGTAGTAGGCAGGGTCACTACCAACTAGGCCAACGCGTCGTCGTCCTAATATAGTTATTTGTTATACAAGGGGGGAAAGTTGTATTTTACCTGCAAGTGTTCATTTGAAACAAGAGCTAGCGAAAGGAATCTTTGATTGACCACTAGCGAAGCGAGTGGTTCAAAAATAGAATCCTGAGCAAAGCGAGTGTTTCAACACACGAGAGGTAATAGTACATTGTTGCCTAGGCGCGGAACGTAAGGGTTTTCCTGACGAGGTGGTTAGCAGGCCGAGCAACAGCGAGGCCTGCTAAAATACGAGTCAGGAAATCCTCGTTTCCGCCGAGGCATATATAATGCTTTTCTCAAACATGTGAGGAAATAATACAAATACATTTCTAAAAAGCAAGTAATTTAATTTACATTTTTGTTTGCCCTCCACAGCATAAATTGGTCATAAGTTCGGTTATATTTTTCCTTAGATTTAGCGGGAAGCAGGTTGTGCCTAACCGAGGCAGCTTCAGATTTTAATATAGGCGGTGTGGTACCTATTTCGTCGCTTTCGTCGCTTGAGCTCATTTTTTATAGTAAGTATTTCACACAACAAATAGTTTAATATTCGGTTTCACAATTATATTATGCAGAATGAACGAATGTTACCGACTGTCAATTGTTTTTAAATACTAACCATAGACATTGGAATGCAAATTCAAAAAGAAACACACGCACTGTGCTAAAAAAGCGAGCAGTTACCTTGGCTGTTTGGAATTTTTGTCTTGGTCCTTTTGATTTTGTATGCAAATTGACAGCATTTTTAAGAAATATATGGACATGGACGGAAAGTGTTTTCATGTAAAAGTAAAATGAGGCTCTTTCCGTCCTTGTGTTTCAATCGGAAAACCGTTTTTACCGAGCATGTTTGAGAAAAATAACTTTTTATCCGTGTATCAAAGCTTTACACCTCACTACAGCGAGGAAAATAAGAAAAAGGGTTTGTGCTATAAGCTCAATTCCGCATTTTGCACGGTTTCCCGTAATTCCATAGGTGTTAATTTAATACGTCTTCATCACTCGTTTTAATAACAAAACAAACTAGAAAAACATGCGAATGTTTAACGTTGAAGGCTTAATTGAACAGTTTTGACTTAAGGTTTTTTATTATTATTTCGGATGCGTTTTGTTCGCACATTGACTTACTTGGACTGTCAGAACATTTTATCCGTTTTTACAACAAGAATGAAGGTTAATGTTGAATGCTGATATTTATGAATTAAAATAAAGTTGTAAGACTGTATTTAGTGTTTTTCACTCGATGCAATTCATTAATTGTGATGTAAAAAATGCAGCACTTTTAACGTTTTACGTTTTATTAGCTGTCAAATATCACTTAGGGTCTCCCCAGACCTATCGACTCCGAATCGGCTTGAGCCGGTAAGAAAAAGTTTAATGTCCATGCAATAAGAGCGAAAACGACGTCGCTCGGCTCGGCTCGATTCGGCGTTGGGAACGGAACGACGTCGTTTTCGTTCTTATTGCATGGACATAAAACTTTTTCTTACCGGCTCAAGCCGATTCGGCGTCGATAGGTCTGGGGAGACCTTTAAGCTGCCTTCAAATGTGAAAACTCTTTCTTCACATGAGGATAAAAAGCGATTTTCTCAATAGATATCAAACAAACAAAAAGGACTTTCCGAGCTAGTGAGATGAAAAAGAAATTAAAAATTTTTAGGTTTAGAACACGAGACACAGGAAAGACAGCAAAAAATAAAACCAACTTACTTAGACCAAGAAGGAATGAAGGAAAAACTCAAATCATACATATATTCAGGCGCGTACCTACACAAAATTCGGATATAATGTGAAAACTTTCAATTAAAAATACCTACCTAAAACATTTGGGTTTCGGCCAACAAGAGGGGATAGCAACAAACGTTGAGGAAAAAGCGGGTAGCATAATTATTCGTTATTTACTTACGTTAAAGTTGTCAGCGTCGTTTCTACTCAAGAATACAACGGGGTGACAATAACGCTAAATGGTCGGGGCCTTCATAACGTCACTCAATTAACTTTCATGTCTTTACTCGCCCAGAGCGGTAACAACTCGGTAAAATCATTAGTGGTTGTAATAAAGATGCCATTCACTCCTAAGCTGAAGGAAAATGCTCCCCATTCCACTTAGCCTAATTTGATTGGCACAATATAGCTCGCTGATGGTATCACAACAACGTGGTCAGGCGAGTTTGCTTACTATCGGGCGCACGGACACGGAAGAAATACTTTTGCGTTGTAGGTAAAAATACTAGTTCTCTTTCCAGCCAACCCAGGTTTCGTGTAGGTTTTTGTTTCGCAGGTGAGTTCACTCCTCAAGAGTAAAAAAATAATTGAAATCCATAAACTTGTTTAAAGTGGACTTCGAAATACTTCACGTAGGGAGTTACGATTATATGTTCTTCATTAATATGTTTTTCACTAATCATATTTCTATAACAGCAAGCAAACTTTTTGTACGTTCATTACATGCTCTCAAGTCTTTAAATACCTATAATTATAATTATACTACGAATAAAATCAATTAATTCTCACTAAATTTCAAGAATTTTCCCGCTGTAAATACAAAAGCTCATGTTTTCATAACTCCTGCAGCATAATTCTCGGCGTCCGCTAGAATTGTATATTCACTGGGAATAAACTAAGTAGCGAGTGCATGCATACGTAACAGGTAACCGGGAGCCACAATCTGAGTTCCAGTTCAGAGTCATTGCCCTTAACGCTTTGTGATGTCTAAAACTGAAAGCTCTGAATGCAGCTTCGCTAAGTTAGGAAGCTCTGTAGTCTGAATTATTTCGCTTAGTTCTATATTCTGTATAATTTTGCTCTTAAGATACTTACTACTATTCAAGAACGAATTATTAGCTGCTTTTAACAAAGCTGTTATTTACAGGTAAGTCCCCTGTTATACCTTTAAGGCAGAATGTATTTGTTCCACGTAGTTAAAAGTACCAATAAACTGAAAAGAGCCCCGAGGCAAACATTTAATTGACACAACACGATACTACGGTATTACGTTACAGTTACAGCACTTACGTTAGAATCAAACAATAGAAGGAAATCCGGAAAAGAAAATAACACTTCAGATGGGCTTCAAGCTTTAAAAGGGTTTAGGAGTTGATAGCATACAAAATATTGATAAAAACAATGTAATGAACGTACTTAGGTACAGAAAGTTGCTACATGAGGAAAACAATGACCCTGATATAGATTCAATTGAACCGCCGTACAAAAAAAGTGGAACATTGAATTAGCATAAGGCAGCGATTTGCAAGTGATATACTGCTCAACCAGCTGGTGATAACCATCGATTCTTATCTAGACGAGGAAAGTGGCTATAAATACTATGACGGCCTAGCAAATAAAATGGTCCACCAAATGAACCACACGAGAGAGCATTTTTATGGGTCTAGCTAGGCACTCTTCAAGTTATGACTCTTACTAAACTTCAAGAGGGCTGTTTTTGTTATATGGAAAGGTAAAGTGAATATACACAAGTCAAGACAAATAACTAAAAAAAAACCTCCAAAAGAGGTGAAGAAACCGATTTCATTTTAGATAACATCATCAATATCCCCTCAAAAAAAGTGGATAATTATTCTAAATGGACGAACTTCAACTACGAAACTTCTCGAATTCTCAAACTGCGCTGATCTCGGTCAATATTATTTCTAGCAAAATTTTGAAGGCATAAATCAATAACTTACAATTCTCACAAACTGCTAGTCCTAAACAAAGTTCCAGCGTTTCATAATGAAAACTTTAAACCGCCGCGGCTCAATACCGGCCTTAAGTACTAAAAAGCTAACAATTTAGTCTCTAAAAAGTTGATGTACAAGACAATTTTGAAAATGGTTTTTCAAATTGCTACAAGTAGTATTCCAATTTAATTAAACAAATTATCATCGAAAGTCGCAACAATTACTAGACTTCCTTCATTTTAATCAGGATGGAAAAAAACGTACTTTACATACTTAACCTTTATCCTTGCTATACTCGATAATGATAAGCATGTTCTTAAGCATGATCAATCCATTAGTGCTGTGCTGAATAACATGCAGAAGATAGAAGATGTCAAATGCGTGAGCGTGCAGCTTGCGTGAACTCACGTTAACGTTATCAGCTCAATAAAATAAAAAACAAATTATAGCTACCGAAGAAAAAACAGACGATAGCAAGACATAAATAAATTATGATGTAGGCCGATCAGCTGTTTTGATTATATTATACGTGTAACCACAAAACAGATAGTAAAGTATTTTTAGTTTATTACGAGTAAATAGAAACAAAGACAATAATAAGTTTATGAAGTTTAGAACAACAAACCCCATTTATCTTAGCAATGATTATGTATAATTTTCCATGATTATGTAAAATGGAGACGAAGCAAATTCGTTGATTAGGCAAATTTCTGGCAGGCCGGATCAATTCCAGACAATTTACGCTGACAAATGATATTATTTAAATCACTAAACGAACCGTAATCGTATTTCTCAATCAGAAAATAGAATTGAAAAATATAGCATAATACGTAAAAGAATATACAACCACCTACCTACCTACCTATTGCAACCTGTCACTAATACGCTGGTAAACATCTTAGCCTAATTGTGCAAAATGTGGTTACAGAATTATCAGCAAGTTTTTGGAGTTGTTGGTAATTCTGTAGCTCTGCCTATCCCACTCTGGGAATGAGGGCGTGAGTTTATGTTATGTTATGTTATGAATATAATAATACCCAAAATAACGTTGAAGACAGTTGCCGTATCGAAGAACGTAAACGATAACAACGTTTACGAGAGTAACGTTCAAGGAGCCCGAATCACCCGCAAAATCTGGATCAATGGAGGAATCCCTGAATAAACAAATACAATTTATGGCCGTCCGACGAACGAGGCGGAAACGTTGGCAATGTCATGTACTATTTGAACAATGCTCAAATGGACATATTAGATAATTGGTACGAAGTCATGAATAATTAAAATCATTGCTAATGTTGTATAAGTACAAGTATTATCAAGTAGAATGTAAGAAATCTTATTTTATGATTTTGGAACAAGTAAAAGATTAAGATAGGAAATGGATATTAATAGTTAATCTCATAATTATTTATCTGGAAAGTAAATAATTAAACAATTCTTAACGAAAAATGCGTTCGTTAAGAATTTTACTTGTTTTTGTTCAATCGTTTTTTAAATTATTATTGTCATAATTTAACATCGGACCTTGGGTTTTTTTTCAGGGATACACAATTTAACGGATTCTAGAAACTCCAAGAGTGACAAACGCAACAAAAATGTAGGGTTTGCTGGAAAAATCCAGTAATTTGTGGAAACATAAAAGCCGCTCCCGCAGCGGGAGAGGCGGTCGTAAAAATCACTTCTAGTTATCTGGCATTGCGGCGAAAGCAAAAATAGCAAATGGCTAGATTGCTTTTGATTGATATATGGATGGACAGTGGTGGTTATGAATTGAAGTTTTACAAAGTTATTTCAAAGTCACTAGGGGCTATTTTTGATCCCCGACAAAAAAAGGGTTGTTTTAGGGTAAACGTGTGTATGTCTGTGTGTGTGAGTGTCTGTATATCTGTGTCACATACAGATGTGGCATAGTAACTCCCAATCGGATGGACTGATTTGTACGTTTTTTTATGTTAATCGAGATTGTTCTTAGCTAAGGTTCATGAAAATTTGTTCGGCCATTTAAGAGATATCAGCTCTGAAATAAAGTGTCACCAAATATTTCGTCTTTTATGTAGGTAGTAAATAGTACATATTTCCGAATTGATCAAAATCCCGAATTTTCAGAATTCCGAATGCAATTTTTTGATAGAATAAATAGAAGACTATCTTTTGATATCGCTTGTAAATCAAACATAGTCTAACCCATGTAGGTATGTATAGCAATAAAATAATGGATTTTATCTTAAATAGAGCATAACATAGAAATCCGAAAAATGAAAATTAAAAAAAATACAGAGTACCTACACACGAAGCACACCTTTCCTATTAGTCAAAACAAAAAGTGCTTAAAATAGTTTCAACTGTCATCATTCACATATGCGCATGCGCGTGTCGCATATATGTCTCGTGATTTGCGAACATAAACAGGTATCGTAGCGGGTGCCCATTGGGAACGAGATAAACAAGTAAGGATCACGTGCGATATATTTTAAAGACTTGGGAATACGGGGTGCCGTGTATTTGACATAATTTTAACTGTCCGAAACGTATTTAATATAACATATTTAACATATTGAGTCGAGGAATGTTGACATCGTAGAATACATATTTAGTATAATTGGTTAATATCCGAATGATGGTTTCGTCAACATTGCATAATTTTCGTGTAACATAATAGGAGCGAGCAAAGCGAGCAAGTAACATGGGTCGGGGTAATGCGACTCGGATAGGATTTTATATTAGACGCAAATATCTTGCTGCCTTGCTTTCAACGTTTGAATGTTAAAAACGTTTAGGTATGCTAAAACATTAGTCTTCTTAATAAGTTTATGCGTTTCATTGTTTATTCCTTGTAAACATTCAACTCATCAATGTTATTCATAAAGATTATTCGACCAACTAAATTTATGCCTAATAATTTCTGCGAAATAATACTACTTATGCCATATTCGTTTCTGCTTATTGACACTTATGCTAAAAGTTATCATGCCTTATACAATTATTCCGAAAAAAATGAATCAAGCAAAGGGGACCCGGGAATACGCTTTAATAAGGTAAGATTTTAGTACGCAAAGGTAACAAGGTAATAACAGCAGTGACTATAAAATCAACTGAGTTAATTTACAATTCAACGCCATGCGACGCAAGAGGTTAAAGAAATGTTTGAAAATTAAAAAAACTGAAAGCAAGAGAGGGTTGTTTGTAATTAATTAACGCTTGTTTGTCTTGCTTGTTAATTAAACTCTAAGTTGGGAGAATCTGCCATCATTATGTAACTATTGTTACTGAGGAAATTCCTTCTATTCCGGAAATTCATTACATACCTAAACAACTAATTTACAATGTTTCTAACCGCTCAGGCAATGATTGCTAAGAAAATAAGATCAAATAAAGCTTTAACGTTTGAAATGGGACCTCGACTGATAATGAAAGGCTTCTAAATGCAGAGATGAATTCAAAATTACAGGCGGAATCTCTCGCTACCTCCGAGGTGATTTGTCAATATTAACGTCATAATTGATGGTCGATTAGTATTCAGAGATATTAAAATGAATGAACTGATTTTAGCTGTTTTTTTTGACATGGAGAACGTAAACGAGCACATAGGCCTTCTGATGGTAATTGGGATCTGTGGCCCTGACCACTAGACATATGCACTCTCAAGGGTTTAACGTTGTTTTAAAGACACTCATGTCATAGACACTATCACTTCACAGAATTTTCATTTCATAGAAAACTATTTTTTGCTGAATCCGTGTTGATTTCAGTTTATCTTGTTATGGTTACAAGTCTAACCTAAACTAACCTACGTGAATCATATTTAAGAGAACCTGAAATCACCACAGGTTCAGCAGAAAATAGGTGCCTATGAAATGAAAATTCTGTGAAGTGATTAGTGTCTATGAAATGTTTGTTTATAAAATAAGGAGCACCCATTCTCAAGACCATCTTAAGAGTGCAATCCTACGATACTAATATGGAATCCTCTATGCTAGTAAATTCACTGGTTCTCTGCTGCTTAGCGATATGTTACATGATAAGAGCTGGTAGCTATCAGACGGACCTTGCACAAGATCTTGCTAACGCTGCCAATTAAATTACAGATTTCTATGACTTGACGTTTACTTTGACGCGTCTTGAGACAGCCATCTAAGCTAAGATCAGTTTATGAATACGGCCCTTAGCCATCATTAATATCATTATCATCATTTTAGCCGAAAGACGTCCACTGCTGGACATAGGCCTCCCCCAAGGTTTGCCACAAGGACTGGTTCTGCGCCGCTTGAATCCAAAGGTTTCCAGCAACCTTAACCACGTCGTCGGTCCATCTTGTTGGAGGCCGTTAGTATTACCAGATTATTTATCAAAACTTCTTAAAGAGATCTTCGTTATATTTGAAATAGGATTGAGCATAGATCATATATAGCAGATTATACATACCTATAGCAGCATTAATTAGGATATTACTTTACGACCGCGAGTTGCTTCTTAGGTTTTTGAAGAAGGTATGGAAACTGTTTTGTTATTCCGTCTTTAGAAATACATTTCAGTGTGCAGAATCCATGGAATCCGAGGGATTCGCTTTATTTGAATAATCCCGACCGGACAAGAATGTTGATAATGCGATATCCCCGAGGTTGGTCACGTACTAGACTATTGGACCAAGTCTAAATATGTGCAAACGTAATTACACTCGGGTATATAAAATAACACGCTCATATAAAAATATGTGGGATAGGATGATGATGAACTAAATCTAAAGAAAGAGTGTAAAATTTGTAAGTTAGCATCTTTCCGATAAGTAATCTCTGGAACCACGGAACCTATTCAAAAATATCGTTCACTGTTTGAAAGGTACGTTATTCCAGATTGACATGGGGTATATTTTATTCCGTTAAACTTGAGCAAATTCAGGATTAACGAAAATAACACGAATTATGCCAGGAAGCCGTCTATGCATCAACTAAGCTTTGCGCACTTTACGAAATTAGCTTTCAAGATCATGATCCCGGTTTATAAGAGATTTGTGGAACGCGTTATTATACTACAAGTTTATGAAATAACTCATTATACAAGTATATGATCTAGCCGCGTTTGTTTACGCATCGCTACACTCGTTATTTTAGGCATCGTTTGACCTTAGCATAGTGCGCGTACGCTGTGACAACGGCAAATCTGCCCTCGTACGTAAGAAAGCAGCTATCTGTTATAGCAATCGTATTGTGAAATAAACCTTATGTATAATAAAGCAGCGTTGAAAATGCTTTAACTAGTATAGTGCAAATAGCCACCTTCTTTGTTGATGATGGCAGAAATTCGCTGGATGCTTGCATTGACGCCATCTGCCACGTAACCAGTCACATTGATCATTGGCTTTGAAAAAAGGAAGTATACGAATAACAAAACATCGCGTCAAAACCCAGATTCTAATTTTAGAAGATAATAAAAGGGATGTATTCATTACGAGAAATGAAAACGACATTAAGCAATTAAAACGTTTGTACTCAAAGCAGTAATTAATTTGATAGGGAGTAAATTTGGCGGCGCCAATATAAAATGCGTGCAAGTTACTACGCGAGTTCAAGGTCGAAAGAATCACGCCCGACGCGTACTTACATGTGCGCTACTGATATTAATTATCATTTCTTTTTATATACCAATTGATAGGTCGATTGTTGCGAAGTGAAATGGGTGAACACTGAACCTATAATAACCTATTGTCGCGTCATATAAAATATCGTGAGGAAATATCAAAATCCTTATCTAGCAACATCATCAGTCACAAAAGGATGCCATTTGATGGATATTCGCTTCGCACGAGATCATCACAATGACAAGACTGCGGAATTGATCAATGTTCAGTCAAAAACACATTCCGATGGACGCTCGTAAATAAAAGAATGGACGAAGACGGTCAACATTGTCCATCATTCCCCTGGGAAAACCCTTTTCATTATACTCGTGTGACTCAAGACAAAGGCATTAGTATCAGCAATATCATATTGTACCTACAATTGTTTTCGTAAGTTGTTGAGCATGCCAGAAACGGACAATTCCTACGAGTTTGGTGTCGTATGTTCGTCTCTTACAACTAATTGTGTTACTGTGGGGCTGTTATCACCCGGTGAGCGCGTGACACTTTGCCAAACAATTACTGGGTAACTCGGCTAAATTAAAATTGATATACCATAAAAAAAACTTCTAACATTTCTCGTCCTAAATTGAGTTTAATGATCCCTGAAGAAAATTTTAAGAGGGCTTACGCGAAGTTTTTTACAGCCGAAGATGACTTTAACGTTCTAGTCGAAGTTTACGTTTAAGTCTAGTCGAACTGAATATATTTACTTTGCCAAAAAATACACTCGTAACTATCCTTACTGTTACAAAATCGTCGCGCCGCGATCATGCTGCAGTGCGGTTTTTATTAACAATAAAAGAGGGTCACGGTATACGTAAATTTGTGCGTACAGTAAACTATTTTGATTGTCGATCAGTGTTATGTTGCTAGCTCACACGCACTTGCCATACACCGCACACGACCTCGACCGTGACCACGCCATCCTTGATCGTGACTCGTTGGAAACAATTTCGCCGCAGAACTAGTCACGTGTAACCTACGTAACGGTGGAAAACGAGAAAAAACGCGTGAGTGTTTTTCGTGATAGCAGTTTATCTTTATTTTTAGGACAAGGACAGACGATGCGGAAATAGTAAATTGTCCGAAATGTTGAAATAAAAAGAAAGATAAACATTCTAACCTGTGATCCTACACTGAAAAAAATAATTAGTCCTTTCTAACAAGATTGTGATTATTGTGCATAGGCGTCTTGATTCCATACGAGCCTAACAAGACGCTTGATACATCAACTAAGATGCTTGTAAGGGTGCAATATATTTTTTAAACAAAAAAAATGCAAGTAGAATCACTAAAGAACTTGCTGCTGCTACTATAAGCTTTGGTTGACGTAAATAACACAATAACTATTGTATTCATTTTGTGTCAACTAATGGAAAATCTCTCTTGGTTGGCTCACATTTTTCGAGTGTAACACTAACAAGAATGGTAGCTATAAATGTAACGCATGCCAAAAAACAAAGCACTTGTGGTCATCATAAAGTTACACGTGACTCTTATCATATCAGTCAGCCACTACCAAGTTTAAGAACGCCGAAAATAAGATGACAAGTGGGAATGAGGTCTGACGACATCCTAAAATGAGGGCGTATCTTGAAGCTGATTTACATATTGTTATAAGGGTCGGCTATAACATCCTGTGCCCGACAGCCACAACCCCTTTTATCTGCATATACGCGATAACAGCCAAGGACAATTACTTAGCCGACGACACCTGAATTGTAATATCATTAAGACTTCGAAACTGGGCAGTCTGGCAGCATTAACGACTAGGATCGTACGAAATACTAACTAAGCTAGTAATCCCAGACGGTTTTAAGTGGCCGTACTTACCGTGTTTCGTTTTGTACGTGGCTTTTCTTTACTTATCTCAACATCAAGGTTAGTTTCTTCTAATTAAGTTTTCTTTTCTTTTTAAATCATACTTGTAGATCTGTTAGTACTTTTCGTGATATAATTAGCTAAGTACAATTAAATATTTCAAATAAGTGTCGAATGTTATCGACAATAGAAACAATATGATTGTATTCAAACTTGTATGACCAACAAATTTAGATACATAAAAATATATTGACCTACCAGTAAATAGACTTTATTTTGGTAAAGCGACCATAACATACCGGAAATTATAAAATGCGAAATCATTTTTAACGAAAATCACTCGAGTACACATAATTTATATTGTGTTCTTAGTTTGGGAATTTAATTAAGTCCCTTTGTATGGGTCTTATTTATTTCATACTAGCGACCCGCCCGCGGCTTCGCCCGCGTGGAATGTATTATACATATAAACCTTCCTTAAGAATCACTCTATCTATTAAAAAAAACCGCATCAAAATCCGTTGCGTAGTTTTAAAGATTTAAGCATACATAGGGACAGACAGCGCAAGCGACTTTGTTTTATACTATGTAGTGATTCAGTGGACAAATTTGTCTAGTCAACGTAAAATATGCGATGGTTCTGACGTTTAATTTAATTCTGCTACGCAAGCGTTAGGAATATGAAAATCAGGGCAAAGGCCTTATTAAAATTAATGAGAACTGGAGATAGTCTTGTTGCGGTAAACATTTTTTTTTTTTTTTTTTTCCCGCGGTGGCGCTGTAAGCGCATACAACAACAAAAGTTTCTATCAAGTTATAAAATCCAAAACTACTAATTTTTCACAACTGTCGTATGTTTTGTTTAGTCTCAGTGTTTCCTTAGTGTATTTAGTTGACGTGTAAATGTTATCTCAGTGAATCTTGCCGGATATTCCGTAAAATTAGCTAAAATCACAACTGTGTTTACCAAGTAAAAGTCGTTTTGTACCTCGTTTTGAGCCCTTCCCGCGACTCGGTGTATTGTGTGAAGTGTGTGCGCGTTATTTTCTTTCGATATTAGTAAGTCCCTTTAATATCGAACTGGAAAAAAAGACTACTTGAAGGTTATTTCCAACATTTACACGCGCTATTTTTATCGCGAAAGCAAGTGGCGCCATCTGTGGTTTTTTATCTATACCAGCAACTCTTTTTCGATAGCAAATTTGGTGGGCGCTAAGTTGCGGAGTTCTTGGCGTAGTGCATCGTTCTCGCCAATAGAGTGCGCTTTCGGTTACCTGACATCACGAATTCTTACGCTTCAATCAACGTTCCGGGTCACTCGCAAATAAACAAACAAAATGCTTTGTGGTACTTGTAATAGTGATATAAAGAGTAAATTGAGCGGTAACGTCATTATTTGTTCCAAGTGTCCAAAAAAATACCACTCTGGTTGTCTCAAGTTGACGAGGGATGAAAATAAAACTATAAAACTGAACGAGTACGCCTGTCCGAGCTGCAAGATGGTCAAACCAAGTTATAGTAAAGATGATAAGCCAGTAAATACCTGCTCTTCGACTAGTCAGCTCAATGCTACAAATGAACAAAACGAATGCGCTGCGTCAAACTTTCTCAACTCGGCCCAGAACCTGGCAGCGATGACGGTCCCCAGTGAAGTACTGTCTTCGTTTACCACTGCACTCCGTCAACTCCAACAAGTCTTTGACACGATGAAACGGGATATGAATGATTTTACTTCATCCCTCAATTACACCACAGAGGATATAGCTACATTTCGCAGTGAGATCACTGAAATGAAAGGCCAATTAAAAGAGCTTGACTTCTACAAAAATGAAGTTAAAAACTTACGTGCCGAAGTTACCGAATTGCGCCAAGAATTAGATACTAGGGAGCAGCGTCGGCTACTCAAAGACATCGAAATTACAGGTTTGACAGAACATAACGGAGAAAACGTACAGCAATTGGTGACCACCATATGTAATACGCTAGGTGTCACGTTGGACCCTCGTGACGTAGATGACGTGAGGCGTGTAGGCCAGCGCGGCGGCGGTGTCGGCGGCCTCGAGAGGCCGAGACCAGTCGTGCTGACTTTGACACGCCGAGCGCCTCGTGATCAGATCCTGCGCGCTGCCAGAGTGCGACGCGGACTCACGACGGACAAATTAGAGATTTCAGGAAACCCACGCCGTGTTTTTATAAATGAACACCTCACGAAAGGAAACAGAGTCCTATTTAGCAAAGCGCGTGCGGTTGGGGCCCATCACAAATTTAAATTCGTCTGGACCTCAAATGGCAGCATTTACATGCGCCGAACTGAAACCAGCTCCGTGTTGCGCGTCTCATCGGAAGCAGTCCTGGAGAAGCTTGGTGGAGAACCAGAGAATATGAGGCAGTCGGTGCCGTTTCGGGATCATGACAATTGAAAGCTGGTACCTCGTGATTATGTCAATTTTTTCAAGTTTTATGTCAATGGCGTCTCACGTCTGTTTTATTTTATATACTACCGTAAGCTACTGTCTGATAGTAAGTTTAACGATAGATTTATTCATTTTCAATTTGATATTTAATGTTGTGACTTACACAACCTGTCAAAATGAATATTTTTACATTTCAATTATTTCTCAATTTGAGCTGCCTAAAACAAAAAATTCTACTCTTACTGTCTATAACTTTAGGTTTGCAAATTTTGCTGTAAAGTTTCCATTAAGTTCTCTCACAGTGTCAAACAAATTGTACTCTTGCTGTTATGCTAAACTTACCTTTTCAAACTTTGTTTATGATCATTTCAGTGCCTATTTTTTAGGATTAGGATTTAAATTTTCAGTTTTGAATACAAAAATTAACGATAGATTGCTGCGTGTTCTCCGAAATCTTGCTACTCATACCACATCTAAACTCTGTATTTGGGCACATTTGCTAGCAAACTATTTTCACAGTTACACATTATTTTTACGCAAACGCATTTTTTCAGGCGATATGATGATCTTCCCATACGTAAATGGATTGTGTTGAAGTAGCGGAAGATCTTGATTCTGTCTTTCAAATCAATTGTCTCGAGATTAATAATCTAGAATCGTGTAAAAAAATATTTAAACCTAACATTAATTTCAAAGTCCTAACATTTAATATTCGTAGTATAAACAAAAATTTCGACCTTTTCCTCTTAAATCTTCATCGTATGCAAACTGAATTTGACATAATTATTTTAACAGAGTGCAGATTACAAGATGCCCCTTTGATTGAGCAAATTCCGGGTTACACCTCCTTTTTTACATCTCGCAACATTAACCAAAACGGCGGTGTTGTAGCGTTCGTTAGAGACCATTGGAACGCAACCGTCACTGAGCCCATGTTTAATGAAGCTTGTTGTCTAATGATCGACATCCCCAAGCAAGCTACAATTCTCGGGATTTACAGATCCCCTTCCTTTAAAAACACTACACGCTTTATTGTAGATTTAGAACGAAAACTTAATTCTCTTAAACGCATGAAACAGTTAATAATCGCTGGTGATATTAATATAAACATTTTAAGTAATAATACCCAATGCGATTCTGCAGGTGTGTGACCCTAACGTGACAGACCACAAAGCTGCCGCTATTGGAGTATCCTCTCCTGTTCTGAGTCACCAAAAACCAAATCGGTATAAAACCGTAATTGACTTTGAAGGTGTCGCCTCTGAGCTTTCTTCAGCAAACTGGTCTGAAGTCTTTAGTCAAGCTGAGGTGAATGCAGCCACGAACACTTTTATGACCATTATTAACAATGCGGTAAAGATGAACTCAAGGCAGGTGAAGATTCCCAGGTCTAAATTCACCCTCAAACCCTGGATGACTCCTGGTCTATTCAGGTGTACTCAACACCGTGATCGATTACACCTCAAATCCAAGCAATATCCCGAAGACGCTGTTCTACAAATGACCTACAATAGATACAAGAACTTTTGCAATAATCTTTTAAAAAAACTCAAATTAGAATTTGAAAAGTTTGAACTTTCTTCAAATATGAAAAACCCAAAGAAATTATGGAGCACTATTAAAAACATATGTAATATGAATAAACGTAACACTCAACCAGTTGAACTAATTCCCGTAAATGATCCAGTCAAGTCCCTTAATGCTTGCAACGTATTTTTTTCATCTATTGGACATAAGTTAGCCTCTCATATTCTTTCGCAAGCAGGAGACACAGAAACTAATCTTGCGTCCAAAGCACGCCCAAATGGACGCTCAGACACATCATTCTTTATGCAACCCACAGACGCAAGAGAAGTAGAAACCATTATAATGCAATTAAAAGTAAACAGTGCTCCAGGGCTAGACGGAATAAATACCAATCTTATCCGCACTATCAAAAAAAATATCATTGTCCCAATCACTCACATTTATAATTTAAGCCTAAGCTCAGGTTGTTTTCCAGAGCTCTGGAAAATTGCATCTGTCACACCTATTCATAAGGACGGCCCCAAAGAAGTTCCCGGAAATTATAGGCCCATTTCTTTACTGAGCACCTTTTCTAAAATCTTAGAAAAGCTTGTAAACTCGCGACTCGTCAAGTTCCTGGAGAAGTTTAATCTTCTTTCCGACAGACAGTTTGGCTTTAGACAGCATAAATCTACGGAAGACGCCACTTCACTATTGATTAAACTAACATCATCCTATCTAGACAGTAACTCTAAGTGTATTGGAGTCTTTCTGGACTTGGCTAAAGCTTTCGATACTGTCTCAAGACCTATTCTTCTCCGCAAACTTGAAAGTTTTGGTATTCGCGGTGTCGCACTAGCGTGGTTCGACAGCTATCTCTTAGTCAGAAGACAGTTGGTAAGAGTCGGTTCTGTTAGGAGTGATCCCGAACCTATTAACTTTGGAGTCCCACAAGGAAGCATCCTTGGCCCTACCCTTTTTATAATATATATAAATGATATACACAACCTCTTTATTAAAAACTCCGAAATAATCTGCTACGCCGACGATACGGCAATTCTTTTTAGAGGTAAAACCTGGGCAGACGCTTTATTTGCGGCAGAAACTGGCATGAAAATCGCGTCTGACTGGCTTCGCCTCAACCTTTTAACTCTAAATATCGATAAAACCAAATTTATCTGTTTTCACAAAACCGCCTCTTCCAAACCAACAATCAATACTAATATGAAAATTCACTCTTGTAAAGATTTTCCCTCAGGTAACTGTAACTGTACAACCATACAACGTACTAATGTTATTAAATACCTAGGACTATTCGTGGATGAAAACCTAAATTTTAAAACTCATATTCACAAACTTTCTTCTAGAATTAGAAAATCCATTGCTGTTTTTAAAAAAATCCGTCATTCTGCCGATAAACCCCTGCTCACTTTAGTCTATACCGCACTGTGTCAGTCTGTAATTAATTACTGCATTCCAGTTTGGGGCAGCGCCACAAAGTCTTCCATGATAGTCATAGAGAGAGCTCAACGGTCAGTGCTAAAAGTGATATTTAATAAATCTTTCAGATATCCTACAGCTTCCCTATACGCTGAAGCGAATGTCTTAACAGTCCGACAACTTTTCCTTCATAGAATCTGCTTGCTCACGCATAAACTTGCCCCAGCTATGCCTAACTACAGTACCATTCTAAATAATAGTACATTGTTGCCTAGGCGCGGAAAGTAAGGGTTTTCCTGACGAGGTGGTTAGCAGGCCGAGCAACAGCGAGGCCTGCTAAAATACGAGTCAGGAAATCCTCGTTTCCGCCGAGGCATACATAATGCTTTTCTCAAACATGTGAGGAAATAATACAAATACATTTCTAAAAAGCAAGTACCTAATTTAATTTAATTCACATTAAAAGTTATGTTGGTTAATATTCGGTTTCACAATTACATTATGCAGAATGAACGAATGTTACCGACTGTCAATTGTTTTTAAATACTAACCATAGTCATTGGAATGCAAATTCAAAAAGAAACACACGCACTGTGCTAAAAAAGCGAGCTTGGCTGTTTGGAATTTTTGTCTTGGTCCTTTTGATTTTGTATAGAAATTGACAGCATTTTTAAGAAATATATGGACATGGACGGAAAGTGTTTTCATATGGTTTTTTTACTCCTAGGAGTAAAATGAGGCTCTTTCCGTCCTTGTGTTTCAATCGGAAAACCGTTTTTTCCGAGCATGTTTGAGAAAAAGAGTTTTTCAGTTACCAGTTCCCAGAGTACAATCTACTTTCGGGAAGCGTTTCGGAGAACACATTTGCATATCAATATACAATACTGTCGTAAAACATTGTAATCTGAAATACCGAACTCTTGTTGAAACCAAAAAACTTGTTTTCGATTTTCTAATAAACTTAAATTATGACGAGACAGAAGCCATTTTAGATTAATTTGAATAGATTATTATTTTCCATTAGTTCCTAATTATTTTGTCTAACTACTGAATGATCTCAAATTTCTATATAAGTAGCTTTACTAACTAATTTGTAATATCAATATATTATTGTAAATGGTTCCCCGCGATACAGGCCAAGCCTAGTGCAGGGACCCCTGGCAAATTATGTACAAACTTGTGTGCGAAATAAAGATTTATTATTATTATTATTATTATGTGATGCAAAAATTTGCATGGCATTATATTTCTGACTCATTTAGTTACATTCGATTTCCCAAATGAAATATCAGTTAGCCCTGTTCACTATAGCGTAATGTTGAAAGAGTAAAAGGGATGGATCTTCTTAAGTTTTTTATATTTTGTGATGCACAGTAACGTAAGTTATGCGCACTGTCCTAACCGTTATCTATTTGCTGCAGAAGCTCGTTACAAATGAATTAGTGTAAACTAACTAAGTTGATGCTACATTGCCGCTTTGTGAACAGTGTTTTGTTATTTTGTATAGATATGACGCTTTGGGCTTATAACTTCTAAATTGCATTTTACCTTTTTATCAATATTCCCAGATCTCAAAACTTCTTGGTCTCAAAATACCTAAATTGCAGAATCCCTAATTTTGTTTTCTTATAACACCAGAATCTTAATATGGCTGAATTTCAAAATACCTTAGTTTCATAATACCTAAACTTCAAAATAACTTTCATTGGAAAACAACATAAATGCTTAAAACAACCAAAAGTTAAAATACTTACCTAAATTTGTATTACACGGAGATTCTCAATTTCGACGGTAATCTTTTGTCACAAACTCTGTAGTTAACCATTTTGATACCTAAATAGACGCCTCAACACACGCATGCCTCATAAGCCAACTTTAATGCGATTTCTGTATAAACTAAAATCGGAAGCGAAATGGCAGGATTATCGAATCAAGAAGTCTTTGTTTACAGCAAACAGTAGGAAACGAAGAGAAATATATTTCGATAATCAGTACCAGCATCGAAAGAGGGAACTGAATGATGGAGTCGTAACGGCTATACAGTTTTTGAAAAAAGTGTGAATTGAAGAGACGCCTACATTAACTAAAAACCTGTATGTGTGTGTACTGTAGGTACAAAAACTTGTTGTAAGGTTGAATTTTAGATAGTATAAGTAAATAAATAAAGGCAATTTTTATTGCATACTCGTATATTCCTGTATTTTTATTTGTCGCCGTAGTAAGCTACAGTCCATTTCACATCTGCAGGGTAGAGCGAGGCACGTTGAACAGGAATTATACTAAAAGTCAATAATCAAAATCCTCAAACACCACCCGTGAAAAAAAAATTAGGCGTTTTGCCTTTTGGGTGTTTTCGGTTTGAGTTGTTTTAATATTTTGTCATTTCTGTCATTCGGTATTTGAATGAATTGTGCATTTCAATCTTTAGGTATTTAGAGAATATGACATTTTAAGTCAGTCATAATGAATTTCGTTCATTTTAATACAACAGCCAATTTGACATTTTAGGTATTATGAGCCCATGGTAATTTGAAAATTAGGGGTATTAGTGAGTAAGGTATTATGAAATTTAGTGGTATTAAGCCCAAAGCAAAGCCCGTAAGCAGTTTAGCAGAGGATGGAAAGCATCAAATGTCAAAGACTTTGATCTACAATATATGAGCAGTCGGTTTTAGTCTTAATTTGAACTAAAATCTCGAGTTTAATCCGACCAGTGAACAAATATGAACGACATTTGCACAGAGATCAGGGCAAATGGCTCCGATAAATCGTCCAGCAAAAAGTACACGTTATCGTCAGTAGACTTTTCGCAATAACAAAGCCCCATGTATGAGAAGGGGAAACGGCGAAAGATTTACATTTGATGTTTCCCGAGATGACGCTACGAAATTTTCTGTACAACTTCATTTTTAATCTTATTTCGTAAGATTGGTTCAGTACCAAATAACAATTTATCACCTGTATTCTCGAACTCAACGCAATAAAATGGAACGTTCAATGAGCTAGTGGTTCATGAATTTATGAGTAAACATAAGGATAAAAATGTGTTATACAAACGGTAGGTAGCTAAACCTGGCATTTAGTACAATATTGTTAGGTAAGCTGTGCATTTTCCTTTTAGCGCAAGGTTTTTGTAGACCTTTTATAAGGCTAGAACTTTATATTAGCCACCGAGCACGTAGAGGGGCATGCGATAACAAAATTTGAAGTTATTTTAAATTTAGCAGCAACCGTCTAGCCCGTCCCTTCGTTTTAATAAAACTGAGAGGGTTTGAGGACAAATATGAATACAAGAGTTTTTAGTAAAGTACTACTGATTTCAAAATGAAGTTCATGCGGTAATCGAACTTGGCTAAACAAGTCTCAAACTTGTTATTCAATGCATTCTGGCGATAAAATGATAATAACTGTATCCACCCCACATATTAATTTTGTGCGCACGATAATAACACTACACAATACAATGCTATTCCGCTTCCATTTTACTATCGAGGTTAATAAGTAATTTACTACTCCACGAGACCGCTATGTACTGCCAAAGCATCTCTGAATACAGAAGAAGCTCAATATCAATTGGTATGTCAAATTCCAGTAAATGAAAAAATTGCTTCACCGATCTCTAACAAAGGCACGGACCGTCATCTTCGTGTCGTCCCGTTTCGCTTATAAATATGCAAACCACGTCAGAGTTCGTATCCCGTTTGATTACGTTACCGCGAGTTGCATAAGAATATTCCCTTCTATAGGTATATTTTTACTTTTTTGGGTCTAATGAGGTGCTTGTTGTTTAAACATACATACACTCCACTCGCTTCGCTCGTCATGCCGAAGTAAACACTTGCGTCGAGGCATCAGGCAAGACCAACAAGTTAAAGCAAATATTATTTTTTACTTTGGTTTTATTCGAGTCATTCAGACTTGACTTACGGGACTCGCAGGTTATCCTTCTAACTTAGCGAGTAGGTACTATCAAACATTTTTATGTTTTCCTGCTTTCCGTCAGGACATAAACAATGTTTATGCTCCACTTCTGTTGGCGAGAAAAATATCTTAAGAGGAAATAACACTACGCCGTTAAGGTACTAGTAACACGAGTAATAATATCTACTAATAGCAATAATAGTACAAAATATGAAACTGTTAAGGAAAGTTCAAATCTTTATTACGTATAAGAAAAGACAACATAAATTAAAGGTGTGGAATAACACTCAAGTGCCATCAAAATGTGGGAATGCCGTGTGCAATCTTTACGAGCATCGTAAGGGTTACTGCGTATCGTCACGGATCCAGTTTGGGCCGTAACAATTAAATATATTTCTTAGTATAGCTATATTTTTGTACGAAATGTTTGTGACATAAGGACATAGCCATTGAAGTAAGGAAACGTATCTTTTTTACATATTTATAGTTACCTAAATTTTAATTCGAGCGAAAAATAAGACCATAGGAAGTCAAATAATTACCTACGATTTGGCGTGCATAAAGTTTAATAGTTTAATTTTATTCATACAATTGTATGTACTCTATGAATAAAATTAATCTATAAACAATATATTTTGTAGAAAAAAGACCCGTCAATATCTTACATATTTCACGTGAAAAAAGGTTTTTTTTTCCATTTACTTCAATCAATATGAATCAATGTTAACTTCGAACGTTTCACTGCAAATGTTCACTAAGCGAATCGACTGCTAGTCAGTCAGTAAATTTACCCTTGTCCGGTTAATTTGATCAACAAAGAAAAGGGTTCGTACTTGCTTACAACCTTGCTCGACTTAACTTACTTCGAAACAAGTTAACTCCCTTTATATTAAGTAACTGAAGTGGTTCCCGTTCCACAACATTGTTTCAAGTATTCAAATTGTCTATACTTAAGTGATTTTAACCAATTTTCAGAACACAATATGTAGGTACAATATTAATATAGAGAAATAACTTCCACACACAGTCATCAATTTCAATTGATATGAGCTTATTGATAAGTGTCTTCCGTTATTAAAATTTATGACAATCAATCATTAACTTATTTGCGGGTGTTAGGTACCTACCTACGAATCAAACAAATAATAATATCAAGGGGCAATGTCACAAACTAAGCTCTAGGCTTGTAATATGGGTACTACACAACAATAAACGAGAGAAATACATAGATAAAATATCCAAGACTCAGGAACAAATACTCGCGCTCATCACACAAATATCTTACCCTTACCGGGATAAGATTGACTTTAATTTTTTTAATGTAGGTACTCTGTATTTTTGTTGACTTTTACTACATATATACATACATTAAATCACGCCTGTTTCCCAGAGGGGTAGACAGAGACCACTTTTTTTCCACTTCCTACGATCTTGTCAAATTTCTTTCGCTTCTTCAACATTCATACATGTACGCACGTCGGTTTCGGGTACTTACTTAAGATTCTTGGTTTACCCTTGTTTCGCCGAAAATTATTTAGCAAATTCTTAACTCCCCAAACTACGTACTTATCCCATATTTTCATTTGGTCAAATTTTCATTTCCCAATTCAACGTTTCGCACTGATATCATTTCCCAACGAATGAATTGATAAATTATTGTTAGGCAAATTATTAACTGGGATTATTTTAAGATGTCAATTATGTTTTCGTCAAATGTATTGATTGGCATAAAAATTAACCATAACCTATCTATCTGAGAGCAGTTTCGTTCTTGGGTTCTTAAAAATAAATAACCCTAACCTACCTATCTCTGGGAGCAGTTTCATTTTTAGGGTCATAAAAAAAATACCCTAACCTACCTATCTCTGGGAGCAGTTTAGTTTTTAATCCAATTTATGTTTGTTTCAGACAACACAATTATTTACCACATGAAGTTTGACAATATGTTATTTGCCTTAGCAAATCATTTGCTACACAATTATTTACCACATAAAATTTGACGTAATAAAATATTGCAATATAAAAATGTAGCGAAATAAAAAAATTACGATGTAAAATTATGCCAAGGATTGATTTGCCAAATAAAACTTCGGCGCAAAGTTGATTGCTAAATGAAATTTGACGAAACATAATTCGGCAAAAAGGCAGTACACCAAGATTCTTTTACTATTATCATTTAATTATATTTCTGACGACCTCAATGTAACTGCATATACTTTTACATGCCATGTAATTTATACTGTGTTATATAATAAAATCTGAATCTGAATCCGGGACCCCTAGCTTCGTACGCAGGGTCACTACCGACTAGGATACCTAAGACTTGTCGTCGCAAAGAACAAAGAAACCAACAAAAGAAAAAACCAAGGACTATATTTATTTAGTGGTACATCTATTGTGTTTCATTAACTTAATACATTAATGGACTATATTTTAGGCTGGGGTCCAAATTTAATTAACGTAAAAGTGGTTTTAAGTAAAAGCCAGTACCTTAATTAGTGTCCCAAAAGTTACTAACGCTTGAGATTTCGTGAGATGGTCTACGCAGTTTATTATACGTGCTCTGCGTACCATGAAAAGAGCACTCAAGAGAGCTGTACATAATAAAAGCTTCCCTCATAAAGTGGACATTAAACCCTGGCTCCATATCTCTTTTGGCCAATTTCAATTTTGTACCAGTAAACCTTGTTTGCTACATATTTTCGACAATCTTATTTTTCCAGCCAACGATTATATTTTTCCTAAATTGAGTTGGCATTCATTCTATTTTATGTTATTGGCGGTACAATGAAATGGGGCGATTTCAGTTCAGCGTTTTATTTTGATTCCAATGTACCTACCTATGTTCACCTAAAGCGTTTCAGTTGCTTGCTAGCTTGCTTTACCATGAAAGGTTTCTATTGTAAGCATTATAATTCCTAATTCAACCTAACCTAACCTTTATAAGCGCAGGATGATTTCAAATTTCTTTCTCTCAAGACAATCCCCTTTAACAGGCATAAAAGCCGCAATAAAAATTTCCCCTTGACATACTCTATTAAAATATGGTTAAAGACCCTTTCGCATAACTGATACAAATACAGGAGGCGCGTGTCGCGTGTTGAATATGAAAACAAATGGACGTTTACGTTGTAATGGCAAATAATGGCCGCCGAAAGTTGCGTAACGTTAAGCTGACTTGGCCATATTGACCGTGAAAAGTCATGGCAAAGCTGTAAAAGTGGATTTGGTAGTTCGCCGGCGTTGTTTAATCTCTGAATTCTTACCAAGTCCTCTTTGATATTGGATGCGACTTGGGTGTCGTCTTTATTTTTTTCCTTTTAAGGCGTTTAGTGTAACTTTTGTCGTTTCTAAATTTCGCTTTCCGTCGACTAGAAACTACCAGTGTTACGTAACGCTGAATAAATATTGTAAGCAATGTCCACCGCCCAAACGTGGTGGTTGATTTATGCTTCGAAACTTGTACTTGTATTTATTTCTCTCCAAAAACTTTATGACGATGATCTATTTTTATTCCCGCTGTTCCCTATCTATTTCCGTTAGAGGTTGATTTCAAATTTACCTTCTATATTTTATACAGGGTGTCCCAAAAATAGCACGTCACAGTGACACTGGAGATTCCCCAGCCTCAGACGAACCAAACCAGTCTAACATGACCTCAGTAAAAGTTGCACCGTTTTCGAGTTATACCAATTTAAAGATTTTTCCAAATTTTCACCTCTTTTGACATTGTAAGTGCTCGCATTTACTGGGATAGCTTTAGAATTTAGTTTTTTTTATTTGTGCGCGTTTATGAATAGTTGATTAAGATGATATAAGCATTATTATGTTAATAACTAATGTAAAAGTTGGAAAAATACTGCAATGAACTTGACTTAAATTATCATCAACATAGTAATTTAAACTTTGAACACCTGCCATAACTTTTTTTTACTACAAACGAAATGAGCAAATAACTTTAAAAACATGCGTATTTTATGCCAATTCTAAAATGGTATGACACATGATATCTTAATGCATAAAAGTAGGAATTCGTATGACATTTGCCAATATGGATCCTCGGAAATCAATGCTAATCTTCTAAAAAATTATCTTGTACTCTACGATATCTCATTTGTTTGTGTTCCTTTGAAGAATATGATTGATTTTTGGTTGACCTTGGTTCAAAGATAATAAAAAACGTGTTTAATTTTCATTAGTTTTTACAGTAAATGTTCGAATTGTTTCCCTCCGACTCTAAGGCACAAATGGCATCTTCGAATAAAATTTCGGTTAAATTTTCGTAAACTGGTTTCCGATATATCTCGGGCTGCATTGAAGACACGTCGCCGTAGTTCCTCTTCGTTACTTATTGGTGTTGAATAATTATTGTCTTTCAGAAATCACCAGAAAAAAAAAAAACATTTTACAAAGCGAAATCAACTTCCGTTAAGAGTGCCGAGTAGTCGTTTCAGTTCCACAAACAAAATCAGAGTCACGAAACGCAAGGTAACGAACTATGAGTAGTTTGGGTCACAGGGCTACAACTGCAATAAATTAATAAACTATCCTACAATTCTTTACATGATAAACTTGCAAAGCGGCTAATCGCGTTTCATTTGTTAGTTTGGTTGCCGGGATCCTTATTGGCAAATGTGATACGAATTCCTACTTTTTTGCATTAAGATATCATGTGTCACTCTGATTTTGTTTGTGGAACTGAAACGACTACTCGGCACTCTTAACGGAAGTTGATTTCGCTTTGTAAAATGTTTTTTTTTTGGTGATGTTTGAAAGACAATATTTATTCAAAACCAATAATTAACGAAGAGGAACTACGGCGACGTGTCTTCAATGCAGCCCGAGATATATCGGAAACCAGTTTACGAAAATTAAACCGAAATTTTATTCGAAGATGCCATTTGTGCCTTAGAGTCGGAGGGAAACAATTCGAACATTTACTGTAAAAACTAATGAAAATTAAACCCGTTTTTTATTATCTTTGAACCAAGGTCAACCAAAAATCAATCATATTCTTCAAAGGAGCACAAACAAATGAGATATCGTAGAGTACAAGATATTTTTTTAGAAGATTAGCATTGATTTCCGAGGATCCATATTGGCAAATGTCATACGAATTCCTACTTTTATGCATTAAGATATCATGTGTCATACCATTTTAGAATTGGCATAAAATACGCATGTTTTTAAAGTTATTTGCTCATTTCGTTTGTAGTAAAAAAAAGTTATGGCAGGTGTTCAAAGTTTAAATTACTATGTTGATGATAATTTAAGTCAAGTTCATTGCAGTATTTTTCCAACTTTTACATTAGTTATTAACATAATAATGCTTATATCATCTTAATCAACTATTCATAAACGCGCACAAATAAAAGAAACTAAATTCTAAAGCTATCCCAGTAAATGCGAGCACTTACAATGTCAAAAGAGGTGAAAATTTGGAAAAATCTTTAAATTTGTATAACTCGAAAACGGTGCAACTTTTACTGAGGTCATGTTAGGCTGGTTTGGTTCGTCTGAGGCTGGGGAATCTCCAGTGTCACTGTAACGTGCTATTTCTGGGACACCCTGTATATACATGATGAGAACATGAATTATTTATAATTTGTATCACGAATCCAAAAAATAGTTTAATACAACATTAGCTTCTCGACGACAGAGTATCGGACTAACCTTTCACCCTATTCCTTTTAGTTCCTTCGCTTCCTATATATGTATTACTACCTGTTAGGGCGGCTTTCTGTCACAACACTTCATTTCCCGTTTCCGTCACATTTATCAACGGCTTCAGGCAGTCCCTTTCGGGTCATTTGTTCTTTGTAGATACCGCTATTACTCAACTTTTATTAGACGAAATATATGAAGCTTATTGATAAATGTGAGATACCAGTATTCAACAAAAAGTGATACTTCTCTTATTGCGGGCAAGTGAGTCTGTTACTGCAATGTTTATTGACTCGCTATTATGACCTTCGTAATGTTGGCTTATTAACTTTACGTAAATTAATAAATGGCTAAAGACTTGGCTTTTAAATCAATTCCTTTCCAACAGTAATTTTATGAATACTTCTAAGATAAAAATCGTTCATTATAAATTATCTTCGTATAGATAGATCATAGACAATCTGTTGGTATCAGCGGAGGTATATTGTATTTTTATATTCTTTATATAGTAATATTAGAAGAGATGGAGATAAATTTCACAACAAAATGGTCCACTTCTGAAAACACTCAGGCTCAGGAGTCACTGAATAGGGAACTATGGGAGACTTTTGCCAAACATTAAGACGGAAACAGATCGATAAAATAAGATAAGAATAGTTGAGATACTAAACGTGTTATGCGGCATAGGGCTCGGTGGCAGTTAGCAGCGGTTCTTGGGGAACTGCGAGGTTTATACAGTGGATCGGCTAGCATACGAGTAGCCCACCACACTGCTAGTCTATCACTAGATTCCCTTCTACCTAGAATATCACTGAATATAAGTGCTAGCCGTACAGAGGACGTCTTTCGACTGGCAAAGTGAAGGTGAAAGCAAAGAGTAAAAATATATTATACATAATTATGTCAGAATACACATATATCACCTATGTTTATTGCAGAATGTTACAAGAGCACAAATAAAGTGCAAAAAATAATAGGGTCGTCAACGTAAGATGGCGGTCAGCCAACTGTGCTAAAATAACTTGGTGGAAGCAAACAATTATTCCTCAAGAATAACCATCATCGCATTATATAAGAATGACAAATTGGCTTACTAAAAAACCATTAACAAATTCATTGACCCGCCAACTACAATTCTATTGATAAACAAGACGTACAATTATGTATATTCAATCTTCTTTTGGTTTTACTCGTGTTTAGTTTAATTTATGATTGAAGACTGCTCACGTAAACTTATTAAGAAAATAATCAAGTTTAAAATTGAAATAATAAATCTGAAGCGGAATATTAAATTAAACAAGCTATTAACAGTTGCCATCTATTGGACGTTGTGTAAAACTGGTGTCCTAAGTTTGAGCAAACTTTACGACAGAGGGCGATCTAACGCTATTCTGTCTGCTGAACTATATAAGTACTTCACGACTTTCAACGGCGTTACACAGATGGCGCCTCAGTAGCTGACCTAATTATGACAACATTGCATACTGCATTACTGCATTACTGCATTTTTGCCGTTAACGATGACTTTTTGTAATTTATAGAGCTGGAAAAACATCTATCTAATATGACAACATTGCTCATTTCGATAATTTGATAAAATATAATAAATCATGTGTTTTTAATAATTCGGTATTGCTGGAAAAACTTTGATAAAAATGGAAAAAAAATTAGAATAATAGAATAAGTGATTGAAAACAAAACATGATCTTTATATACACTAGCAACAGACATCATAAGAAAAAAAACACTTCAATATCGAAGTCAAACATCATTTTATGCTTCAAAATCCCTAGGAGCCGATAATGCATCGGAAATTAAGAACAAAGACATTATTGACGTGCTTTATCACTTCTTATAATAACTTGAATAAGTAGGTACCATAAATACGAATAACGTTCAATTCCATTTTTATAATGAATATGAAACATTCCTAATTCCAAAGGATTGTTTTAAACAGTGTATTGTTTTTGTACTTACGTGATTTGAACTGATGCACAAGTGACGCGCTGTCGGCAGAGTGGTGGTAATCATAAAGAGAATGACCCAGCAACTCGTCCTTTTCGAATCCCAGCGTAGAAGTCAATCTGCAAAAGGCAATCAGTAAATCAAAAAATAATAATCACGACATAGGTACTTGCACGACAATTAATTGTTAGCCTACTTTTTTAACATACTTAACAAAAATAACGCAATTTTTTAAGTAGGGCACAAAGAAAGTCCTACATCCTTCGACAAGGTCACCCACAAATCAGGCCAGACTTCCTATGTTTAGGTTATGTCAGGTTTACCGGTAGGTGACCTTGCGTGACCTAGGTATCGCCACTCCCTTTACAGCCTAATTTCGCAAAATTAATAGCTTTTAATTAATTTAAATCTCATTAAAGCCTTTAACCATCTTATTAGCCTGATATTCTGACATATTCAAAGTCTTAAACTTACGAATCTGTTTAAATAACCCGCCATTTCTGGCTAATCCCGAAACAAAAACACAATCCAGACTTCCGTACACAATCACAAATAAAACACTGATATTTGTCACAGCACAACACTGGTCCTAACAAAAAAACAATACCGACACCCGTAAGTTACCGCGGACTATGTACAAAACCGCGAAATCACTCGTGTTTAACCTACAAAATACATTTGAAGGTGATATTTTTGTTGATATTACCCGGCTATTTACGAGAGAGTCGCGCTAGGGACGGGCGTATGCGATTTCAATAGCCTTTTTTACTTGGCCAGGTATAGAATTGCCTACGAATCATTTTTTACAGCGCCACCTTTAGTTGTGATAAGGAATTATTTCGCTTTGACGCTACTAACAAAAGCGAACGCGAAAGCGTTACGTCCTTTAGAGTATAGATGGCGAGTAACACAAAAAAACGAATTGTGCGTATGGATTTTTTTGAAAAGGGTTTTTTTTATGTGTACTGTCTACAAAAAATGTGTCATATTGTTAAACTTACGTTTCGTCGATGTAGGTGAACTTCATATCGAGGCTGTGTTTAGTCAGGAAGGTTTTGCTGTCCAAAGGGATCTCTATGTTAGACGGGTGGGGGATGGGCCGTCCAACCGCCACTAAAGCGGGCATTTTTACGTCGTTCTTGTCGGCCTCGCTTGTTTCGTCAATGTTATGATCGTTGTTATTTGGTTCCGACTTGGTGGGTTTTACCGAGGGAGTCAGCATGTGGCCTGTTACGTGGATGACCTGAAACAAACAACAAGTCTCGATTAGATGACGAAAGATAGCGGGACAATTTAGATATTCCAGGCTGGCTATGCAGCAAGGTCTAGATATGAGTGGGCTAATGTGGTAGGTACCTCTCTGCGCAGCAGTGACACATTGAATAGAATAGGGTATATTAAGGGTACGTATAACAACGCATAGAAAAACAGAAACACCGGGCAAATTTCGGGCAGTTTTGGTGTTGTTAAAAATCTTATGTACACATTAAATATAAAATGATTACATCAACAGGATATGTTATCGACGAATATTGCTCCCTCACTTAGTAAATATCTTTGAGCTGGCAACACTTTTGAATCCTTTGGAAGTATTTCAAATACACTTCTTTCTTTGCCCCCGCGGCGACTTGAACAGCTACTACCGCGGGGATATGGCGTTTTGCACGTGAAGTGATTTCGCCAGTGTCAAGTATATATAAGTATAAATCAATATAGCAATAAAACACAATCCAATCTTCTCTAGGAAGATTGGGGGCAACGTGGTACGGTGATTTGTAGGTCAGAGGTCAAGATAGTTTTAACCTCTGCACCACTGCGAGTCCACTTGAAACAAGAAGAAAGATGCCAAATACACGAAATAAGTCCAAGTCTTCAATCACTGTGCGACACAAAGGCATAAAAAGTACAAATCACTATCAGAAAAGAACTTTGAACACCTAATTACCCAAAAATTAAAGTCTAAAACAAATTACACGTCCGCCATCTTTTAACGTTGCAAATGGCCCCCAACAAATACACCTAGACTTTAAACGCTGTAAAAATACCGATTTATTTAGCTTACGACTGTTTTGTAATACCTATTAAATTTATATTTTCATGTTGTGCTAGATGACTGTACGCAACGCAATACTTAATAAATACGAAGTATTTGGACTGCTTTTTCTTTACACATACACTCGCGAGCAAAAAAATCGACTCAAGCTGCACGTTTGGGTTCTCCGTCCAGTATCTCTTGACCTATTCAGAATATCTTTAAAAAAATTATACCAAACGAAAGCTGATAATGTAACAATTTAAAAAAACAAGAATCCTGGGAATCCGCCCAGGCTTTTCCAAGTTATGTCTCATTTCCCGATATGTGGATCATTTACTCGTTCCGAAACGTACGGGGTGTGCCCCTTTTGACCCCTATAAATATGGGGTAGGAGGGGGAAATGTCATCAGTCACTTATCAGAAGTTGACCGGTACACATCTCTGCTAACCTTACTCGGAAACCCTGAAGAAAATGGATACCACCATGACTGAAGCCGCCCAAGTCGTGGCCTTGCTGGAAGAGGGACACAACCAACGCTTCGTGGCTGACCAGCTGAATTTAAGCCAGTCAGCAGTAACCCGAGTTTACCGACGGTTTCGGGAGACTGGGGCCTTGACACGAAGACCAGGTTCTGGCCGCCGGAGGTGCACATCTGAGAGGGATGACCGCTTTATAGTCACTTCCTCTCTCAGAAATCGGCACCAGACCGCCCATTACTGTCAATCAGCATCTTCGGGATGTACGAGGGGTTACTGCCAGTGAGTGGACAGTAAGACGAAGACTCAAGGAAGCTAACCTGACCCCAAATCGGCCCGCCAAGGGCCCCAGACTGCTCCCGCGTCACCGCCAAGCACGCCTGGAATTTGCTCGTCAACACGAAAATTGGACCATTGAGCAATGGACCCCAGTTCTTTTTTGTGATGAGTCCAGGGTGTGCTTGAATGGCTGTGACAGACGAGGAAGAGTTTACAGGAGGCCAGGAGAACGGTATGCACAATGCTGTTTCAAGAAAACAGTTGCCTATGGCGGAGGTTTCGTCAGTGTGTGGGCGGGCATTTCCATCGAAGGATGCACAATGCTGTTTCAAGAAAACAGTTGCCTATGGCGGAGGTTTCGTCAGTGTGTGGGCGGGCATTTCCATCGAAGGGCGTACAGAGCTCGTTTTCGTACCTGGTGGGGGCCGTGGCGGTGGTTTGACCGCTGCCAGGTACATCACTGACATCCTTGAGGAGCATGTTGTTCCTTACGCCCGTTTTTATGACGAGGGGTTCGTCCTGATGCAGGATAATGCCCCTTGTCATACCGCAAGGATCACTCGGGCCTACCTTGCCGAGGTCGGCATTACCACCATGAACTGGCCAGCCGTCAGCCCGGATCTGAATCCTATTGAACATCTCTGGGACTACCTGAAAAGGCAGATTCGGAAGAGGGATCCAGCTCCTTCAAATATTACGGAGCTGAAGACAGCTCTGCAGGAGGTGTGGGATGCCATCCCCCAGGAGCTTATCAAAAAGCTGATAAGATCCATGAAAAACCGCCTGAATGCTGTGATAAGGGCCAGGGGTGGAAAAACGAAGTATTAATGAATAAATGAAACCTTATTTTCCTTAAAATGCCTTTTATTTTACGATTTCCCTTTTCTTTTCTTTTTGTTTTTTTTCATGCATCTCTGCAAAACCTGGCTCCTGTCACTTGTGGAAAATGGAATGACTGAAAATTATTATTTTTTAAATCGTTACATTATCAGCTTTCATTTGATACCATTTTTTTCAAGATATTTTGAATAGGTCAAGATATACTGGGCGGAGAACCCAAACGTGCAGCTTGAGTCGATTTTTTTGCTCGTGAGTGTATACACCGTGTTTTTATTGATTTACGATAACTTCGGCATATTACTAGGTACATCCATAGAAACTAAGTGGTAGATTCTTTTTTTTTATATTGCAAAAAAAAAAAAAAAATTTCTATGGAGCTAAGTTCATTTAGTTACTTTGCTCCATAGAGATTTTTTTTTATTTTTTTGCAATATAAAAAAAAAGAATCTACCACTTAGTTTCTATGGATGTACCTAGTAATATGACGAAGTTATCGTAAATCAATAAAAACACGGTGTATATATAAATAAAAAATATATAATCTCACGCTTTCATTCCCAGAGCGGGGAAGGCAGAGCTACAGATATATCAACAACTTAACCACCACACATTTTGCACAACCAGGCAAGATGTTTACCAGTATTTATTAGTGACAGGTTGCAAGCCCATCGCCTAACACTACTATAATCCTTTACCAAGTCATTTAATTTATCAGACGATTTGCAAAAACACGATAAAGTTTGGATAAAATATGAAATCATACCATAACGGGGTATATGATATCATTCTTCTATGTTTCTTTTTTTAACACAAATTGCCCGAATTAGACAAACATTAAACATAAGAAAAATGTATCTAAATGAGTAAGCAATAGAGATGTATTTAGTTTAGCCTCCTAAAATAACACGGACTGCATGTAGAAAAAAGCATATTTTTCACATGATTACATGATTTTTTATGGACTCGGTCATTATGCCTTACAAAGAGTTGAACATGACAAAAATACCTAGTAAAAATTATTTGAAACAAAAAATTTTTTTTTAAGTATTTTAGAGAAAGTAAGGCTATTTCGTTATCTAAACGTTTCGTAGGAATATCAAAATTGTGCCATGATGTTGTGTCTCGGAGTTCATTACATACATACATAAATTCACGCCTTCATTCCCAGTGGGGTAGGCAGAGCTAAAGAATTACCAACAAGTCTTAAAACTTCTTGATAATTCTGTAACCACATTTTGCACAAGTAGGCTAAGATTTTTCCCAGTGTATTAGTGACAGGTGGCAAGCCCATCGCCTAACAGTACTACAAGCTTTTATTCCCTTAGTCGCCTCTTACGACATCCACGGGAACACATGGAGCAGCACTATTCTAACCCGGCAACCACACGGGCCACAGGGTCTTATAATTGTATGTGTATTTAGTTTAGCCTCCTGAAATAACACAGACTGCATGTAGAAAAAAGCATCTTTTTCACATGATTACATGATTTTTTATCGACTCAGTCATTATGCCTTACAAAGAGTTGAAAATGACAAAAATACCTAGTAAAATTTATTTGAAACAAAACCTTTTTTTAAAGTATTTTAGAGAAAGTAAGGCTATTTCGTTAGCTAAACGTTTCGTAGGATTATCAGCATTACCAAGAATCTATTTATTTAGTTACATAATTAATTATGCAATCGTTTTCTGGGAACTGCGTTCGTAATGCGCTTATAGAAAGCTGACGATGGCTTTGTAATATAAGAATGAACGTAATACTAGAGTTGCAGCTATAGGATTAATATTAAAGAACCATAGTGCCGAGTTTTATAGTTCCGTACCGTGCGTTGTTCGTCTGTCCGTCCCTCCGTCCGTCCTACTTTAAAGGGCTGTATCTTTTGAACTGTTTTAGACAGCCGGTTGTTTTTTTAAGAATATGACTTTTAAAGGCGGATTTTCCAACAAATAATAACTCACTCGTACTCCCATCCTATTTGATATTATAACTTAAAGAAATCAGTAAAAATAAGCTATTTTGGTAAGTTTCAATCCCAGATGAGATTTAAAAATCAACCTTTTGTAGTGATGTCGTGAAGACGAACTAAACAAAACAACAACAAAACTAACGAACGAAGGTCAACTGGAAGAGATCCCTTAAAGGGATAAGTTGTAGTGTACATACCTTCCGTGTTTCTGTTTATTTTTTAGTTTATTTTCAATGCAATTCAATTGCAATAAAAAGTTACGTACATAGAAAAAAAATGCATCAAGGAGGAGTCTCAACATTGAAAATGAGATCGTAATTTAAATTTGATACAAATTTAACAGCTTTAATTGTAATTCGTCGCATACTTAATAATTTATCGTTATTAATTTACCATCATCGCAAATTATAACACAAAGCAACTAGTTATTATAATATTATAATGAAAAAAAATAGTTTCAAAACATTCTAGAAACAAACGCAATATATTAACGGAAACATTTATATTAACTTACGGGCTATCAAATTAGGCCACGGTATGACGGTACAATGGACCTTGAACTATTGATGATACCTTTGCATTGATGATGTTATTAATTACAGTAATTACTTAGATATCTTGATTTCTTAGTATATTCGTCATCCATCTGGCAATAAATCTTAAGTATAGTTCAAGCAATATGAATTGGCCGTCTGTAATCTTCACTAAGATCTTTTTTTTTATATCATAGGAAGGCAAACGAGCACACAGGCCACCTAATGGTAAGTGGAAACTGTGACCCATAGACATTCGCATTCATAAGACTTCAAATGCACTGCCAACCCTGAGGACTAAGATGGAATGCCTCTATGCTAGTCATTTCACCGGCTGTCTTATCCCCAAACCGGAACACAACAATGCGAACACTGCTGTTTGGCGGTAGGTTAATGGATAAGATGGTGGTACCAACCCGGACGGACCCTGCACAAGGTCTTCCCACAGGTTTTTGTTAATATCGAACAAAAGGCTATCGTAAAACTGCCCTCGTTCTTCAAACAGCACGGTGGGTTGAAAGGTTAAGGTCAAGGTTAGGTCCGGTAAGTCTTAAAGCAGAAAAAAAAGATCGCAAAGTATATAACAGACGGCTAAATCATATTTCCTGAACTATACCTCCCTCATCGTCTTTTTGTAAAGTAATAGTACCTATCACGTGTCTGACAATACAACTAACTATACACAAGAATAATAATACTTCAATTTGTGATGAAGGACAAACAAACAGTAATGTACATAATGTATATTACCTACTTAGAGTTTTCTACAAACATTTTAATAGTGCAATAACACAGCTTAGAGGCATAAAGTTGACTTCATATTAGCTCAATATGGGTCTATATCGAATGGAGTAGTCATTACTTGTCGTAATACGAATGTAATGTTTGATCGAAAATCGTTTCAAATTGTTTTTTTTTCAATTGGTATAAGAACTAACCTAACCTACCTAACCTAACTAATTTAATCTACACAATAGATGTTGATAAAATTCTGTAATTTCAGCCTGATAGAACGTGAGGCGAAAAGTTAAAGCGAAACTACTGTTTTATATAGACAAAAAGTTCTCTTTCATTTCCTAACTTTCCAAAAATGCGCGTCATAAATAAATCATCAATGAGTTTACTAAATGAGTCGCTTCACTTCAAACTGGGATATCTCCTTGAAATTTGGTAAACGAATTTAAAGCTTAACTTGTTTAAAAAAAGACGCCAATTCCGTTGTCCTTTTGCATGGATTTATCCGAGTTTGAAGTTAAGCGACTCAAATAGTCCACTGATAAATAGTAACAGACATCATGGGAATCAAAGCTATTATTCTGTAGAACTAATAAAAAACGCTTATGTTTTAGGTTTCTCAATAGGCTACGAATAGGGTAACATGCAACAGAAGATTAATAACGCATATCTGACATTAGATAATGGAAGCGATTCTTCGTCCTTCCATAATGTATAGTGAAACTGACTGAAACGGTTCAAGTTGTGCTAATAGCTCAGTTACGCCCTTATTCTGAGTAAAGTCTGTGTCAACCCAATTAAATAATTATAATAATAATAATAATAAATGGCCGCAGGGCAGCTAGTGGCGAGCTGTTGGTGAGTGGCGACACCACGAACCTGAATGCTCCCGAGGGTAGGTCCTGTTCCTCACCTCACGCTTGCCTTCACCGGCCGGCTGGAGTGTATAATGACGAGGGACAGACCCTCACCTCTGGCTTGCCTTTATCGGCCGGTCAGAGTGGAGTCGCAAGAGCTATATGCTCGAAGGGTGGATGTGTTGCATAAGTGGTGAGTGGGCACCTTATGGTCGTTTAAAGTCCAGAAGCACTTCTCCACCCTTAGCCCCTCTGGAACTGTTACCTCCCTGCTGCTATATATATGTGGCTATTTCGGGAGGCCCATTCCATTGAGTTGGCGAGTCACCGCCTGCCATTTTAACCAAAGTAATTAGCATTGGCCAGGCAGGCGCCGTAGTTTCATCAATAGCCTAGTTCACCTGTCCATATCTGTTCATTCATAGAGCCTATTTTAATACTTCAATCCTTCTTAAATAGTCCTACACTAACCGTTGGTTTTCCGTGGGAGCATACTTCTATAGTTTGAACTCAGGGACAATCGCCGGTTGGTGTCCCATCACTTTACTAAATTAAACTTGTCTAAAGGGCCTCTGCGTGTTGGCTTCGGCTCCATGTACGCCTTCCAAAGGTCCGGGACTCTCATAGTCCCGTGAATGGTAAAGACATACATAATAATAATAAGTCATTTATTTCAGGAAGAACCCATATAAAATACATAAAACAAAATTAAATTAAATACATTAAACACGTCACATCGATATAACACTACTAATTTTACTTTTTATTATAATCACGACGGTGCACAGAAACCCAGTACTCGTGGATTCGACAGTCCAGGCGTCCGGACAAGGCGCGGTGAATGCCATTGCTTGACGAGCTGATGCGATCCCAGAACGACGCGACGCGATACGGGTCCTCATTATAGCGAAGAAGTCGGGTACCCTTGCCTCCTCGAAAATGCTCGACGCGCTGCAGTAGCGCGCTAACTTCATCAGAGTACGATACGCGTTGTTGTATTGAACTCTGATGGAGCTCAACGCGCGTCTGGTGCAGTTGACCCAGAGCTGGCATGTGTAGAAACATTGACAGAATGCTCTGAATAGTGTCAGCTTTACTGAGTCACTACACCGCACAAACCTTCGCGCGAGCATGTTGCTTCTAACCGCCGTAGTCCGCCTCTCCCGTTCTATATCGAGGTCATCTCTGAGGTTCTCCGTCACAACATGTCCCAGATACCTGAACTGTCCAACCCTCTCCACCGAGACTCCGTCCAAGAAAACAGGGAGAACATTATCCGGACCCCTCCCCGACCTGAATACCAAGTACTGTGTCTTTTTAACGTTATACTTCAGACCGTGATCTGAAGCATATCGCTCAGAAATGTTCAGAAGCGTTCTAAGACCTTTGACTGAGGGACTGAGAAGCACCATATCATCTGCATAACTAAAGTTATTCAGGCACGTGGTGCCGATATGACAACCTACTTTGGTGCTCCTCAGCTCCGCGATCAGGTCGTTTATGTAGACGCTGAAAAGGTCAGGCGATGTTAACCCACCTTGACGAACTCCACACTCTAGTCTGTAGTCACTAGAGAAGGAGTCGCCCCATCTCACTGAGTTGGTTTGGTTCTCGTACCAATATCTCAACAGATTCACGGTACTTGTTGGCACATTAGATTCAGCGAGTTTATTCCATAGTAAACTATAGTTTACCAAGTCAAAAGCCCTACTGAGGTCTAGGAAGCACGCATAAACCGAGGTTTCCCTATTAACGTAGTAGTCAACGGTTGATTTAAGGCTGTATATAGCTGAATCTGTTGAGAGATCAGTGCGAAAACCAAACTGTGCATCATTCAACTCGATGTTCTGCTTGAGCGTTATGTTAACCAACTGGTCGTTAACTAACCAAAAAGTAATTAATTGCTACCAATCCTAGAGCCAATTACACAACAATTAATCTAATTATTAGATTTATTCATTACATTTCAATCATAATAAATTAACCTCAGTTATCGACTCGGATTTTTTACGTAGTTACGAGTATGTTAAAATGAGTAAACCCTTCGAAATATAGGTAAAGTGTTCCTAATTCCATCAAAGATTTATTTAGATATTTACATTTAAATAAACCGACGTGCGTGGATGACTCGATGTATGAATGTGGAAGAAGCGAAAGAAATTTGTCAAGATTGGGTCTCTGCCTACCCCTCTGGGAAACAGGCGTAATTTAATGTATGCATGTAGGTATGTTACATAATTCAGTTCGTTTGTATGTTTATGCTGGTGACCGTCGAGTGTCATGACTTCTGTACACTTACCATGACTTAGAATTTAACGTGCTCGCTAGCGAGTCGAAGCTCTGTCCCTCGCAGACATCGCAAGTATTCTTATAGAGTGCGAGGGACAGAGCATTCGACTCGCTAGCGAGTACGGAAAATTTAACTCATGGTAAAGGGTACTAGCCGAAAGGTGTAGTGTTCCGGCGCTTTCGGGGAAACCTACCAGTAGCGACAGGCTCTAATTTTTGCAAAACAGGACCATTGTGTTGTGTCACCTCGGAGTTCATTTTAAGTTTTAAATTGTTATGTTATGAATGTTAGTCTATACAATATTTGTAGTTATGACCCTCGCTGCTCAAAAAAAAACTTATTCTAACATACATACATATATACGCCTTCGCTCCCCGAGTGGGGTAGGCAGAGCTACAGAATTACCAACAACTCTAATAACTTGTTGATAATTCTGTAACCACATTTTGCACAATTAGGCTATGATGTTTACCAGCGTATTAGTGACAGGTTGCAAGCCCATGTCCTAGCTGTACTACAAGCCGTTATTCCCTTAGTCGCTTCTTACGACATCCACGGGAAGACATGGAGTGGCACTTTTCTAACCCGGCAACCACACGGACCACGGGAGTCTTATAATTATAAAAGTACATCAAAACAATACGACCCATATTTGACCTTGAATTGGTGGTGATTACTTCCCATCAGATAACCCACATGCTCGTTTGTTTCCCTCTGTTAAAAAAAAACGATTCTAACCTTAAAGGAGGCCGATTTGAGATGCACATTCCGCCCTTTGCTTGTAAGAGTGCACTTCAAGCGCAGCAACAGGTCCCTCCGGCCGTCGCCATTCGATCTGAGCGCCTCGCGAATCTCATCGTGGTCGCAAGGGTGGCTGAACTCGAAAACGCTCTGGCCCATTATTTCCATCTGAAAAAAAATGGGGTTTTAGAACCTGAATAATAAAGGCTTCTAGTACTCTTAGGCGATGGGCTTGCAACCTGTCACTAATACACTGGTAAACGTCTTAGCCTGATTGTGCAAAACGTGGTTACAGAATTATCAACAACTTATTTAAGAGTGCTTGGTAATTCTGTAGCTCTGCCTACCCCACTCGGGAATGAAGGCGTGAGTTTATGTATGTATGTGTGTATGTAGAACCTGATATATTGAATTAGAACTAAGGGTGAGGCGGTTAGGAATGGACGGATGTCTAGTTTGAGTAGTTTTTTTAATTTTGTATAAACTCTCAGTAATTGAAGCGGACTTTAAATAACTTTTTTCTTTAATGGGTTTAACTCCTTGTTTTAACAAGGTGTAATTCGCCGGTGTCGAGATTTAGACAATCACCGTATTATGGCAGTCATGTCCCACTGCCGGCGAGGAAGCGATTATCTATTGACTATTTTCTCGCTCAAGAAACAAACTAAAGGTATAGATCCCGTGTCAATAAAAGAGACACATAATATTAATAGTTGATCGCTGGCTCTACTCGCTTCCCGCTTATCGTCGGAGGTGGAACAAGTGCCTATCGCACGCGAGGACAAGTTTCCGGTTAAAGAGTATTTACTCTGGTGGACTAAAAAGAAGTGAAGAATGTGGTTATTTCCACGCGCTTCCGTCGAGTCCTTACATTACATCTTTACATTTGTCTTTGTCTTTCATTGTGACATTTGAATTTGACAGAAAGTGACAACGGATACTTTAACTTTAAAATAGGTTTATTGTGAGTTTATGATCAAGTACCTTTATGCATATCTATACTTCGTTTTTATGTAAACGAAAAAAAAAAAAATCCCTAATTTTTGGATTACGCTACCGTGATATCTTTTTCTCTTATCACAGTCTATCACCCGTATTTATAGACGAGTAAAAGTCATTACTTGAGTAAAAGTAATTACTAAAGTAACGATTTTTATTCTATAGTTAAGCTATTGCTTAGAAATAGAACTGACAAAAGTTAGATTTCTCGGCCAAGTAATAGTCACCATTTTCTTTACTTAAGCATTTACTTCTGGTTACGACGCGACGGCGACGCTTGTCAATATTGTGAGGTTACCTACATTTAATAAAATGGAATCTTTGGACAGAATCGAAGAAACTTTTTCTGTTGTAGACGATTTGGATAATGAAATGTTTGGGGAAATAGAAATTAGAAATCCCAAAGTTTACTTTCGTGATGTGGATCCATTCCATGATTATACGGAAGATTTTTTAAAAATGAGGTTTCGTTTCTTTACAATCGGAGACCCAAAGAGGGCTTCCTATTAGTCCACTGTGTCAGCTGCTAAAAGCACAGACAGCAGAAACACAAACAAATCTCATATAATCCTACTTAATAACAAATCACTTGTCAGTACATCATTTAAGGCTTAAAACTAAACATTCAAATTGAGTAGGATAATATCGTGTGAAACGTTTTATTTTTGCAAATTTTAGTATTGTGTTTGGATAAAGTAAAATTATCTTTTACAGTTGAAATTACTTTCTAAAACGATAACTCTATCAGAATTACGGATTTAATTGAAATTAGGTGTTATAATGCCAGCTTTTGCTAAAATAATCTACACCTCACATTTGTCTTTTCATGAAACGAAACGCAGTAAAGAAATGTTGCCAGACAGAAACAATCATCAAGCGTCGAGTCTTACTTAAGCAATTGCTTATGTAAGTAATGTGTATTACTTAACTATAGAATAAGATTTTGTTCTGAAGAATTCTATCATCAAGTAACGACTTAATTAAGAAATTACTTAGCAACAAGTAATTACTTCTTTATAAATACGGGTGTATACATAGAGATAGTATCTCATGAAACTGTTTTCGTTTTTCTTAAGTGTTTATTTAACAGAATATTTATTATGTTTTTTTAATAAATAACCAAAAACTAGACCTTTAAAACCCCACTAAAGAGCCTTAAATAATGAATCGTCTCCATTTAAAATTTCTTTAACTGAATAGTCAATGAAATAAACAATACATGGTAAGAATTATGCGTGACTAAGGACCTGTCACTATTTGAAAAGCGGTTACAAAAACCATCTATTCGATTCGTATATCATTATTTTATATATATATTTATATATATTTTAGTGACCCCCCCATGACCCTTTGTAAATCGACACTAATATAGTCAATGGATGACAAACAATTAACTGCATTTTCCTGTTTCCTTAACACTTACTGCACATTATAAATTGAGACACAAATATTTAGAGAATACCAAACTAGACATTGACTTAATTTCTATTTAAACACATTTAATCAATAAACTGTTTGTTCGTCGATGGACAGTCTAATTCAGTATAATATGTAATATTACTAGCAGTAAAGTGAGTTTTCTGTAAGTAACGCATGTATATAATCCAGAATTTACTAAACATAAAAACCTTCCTCTTGAATTACTCTATCTATTGATGAAGACTGCATTAAAATCCGTAGTTTGAAAGATGTAAGCGTACATACAGAGGGACAGACGGTGCAAAGCGACTTTGTTTTATACTATGTAAAGATATGTAAAGATGACGCGGGTAAAAAGTAACCCATGTCCTTCTTTTTTACAATATGGCGTCTAGCTGCCACTGTACCCCCCCCCCCCCCCCCCAACGAAAATTTGCCTCCAGGCTAACCTTGGTCCACCTGGAGAAGCCTAAATAGGCTGAGGACCCAGGTTGGCCGAAGCAAAGATAACCTGTGTCGGTGGGAGTACTCAAGTAGCGCAGACGCTAGCTGTGAATGTGGTGAACCCCTGCAAACCATGTTACACCTCACTAACTGTCCCGCGTGCCCGACCACCTGCTCGCGTGAGGACTTACTTGTCAGTAACCAGAGGGCTACCACGGTAGCCGTTTTCTGGGCAAGTAAGATTTAGCCCGAGTTCTTGCCGACACGAAAGAAGAAGAAGAAGAAGCTGCCACCATATTCAATTTTAATTACTGTTATCTTTAATGACACTCACAAGATTAAGACCAATCGATTGCCATAAGAATCATCAAAATCGGTCCACGCGTTTAGTTTCTAGAGCCACAAAGGAACAAACATACATATACAAACTGATAAACACATTACCTTCCTCCTTCGGCAGTCAGTTAAAACAAAGTAGCTTTTCGCGTCTGTCTGTAAGTATATCCGCTTACTCCGCCTAAACCACGCGACGGATTTTGATGTGGTGTTCACCATCAATTAGATATTTTTGAAGAGAAGGGACGGCCGTACGCTAGTTTATAATATTATTACTTATCCTATACATTAAAAAACTATTGAAAATTTAAGAAATTATTAATGGTTCATGCCCAAAAATAAACAGCTGATGAAGATGAGCTTGCACTTATTCCTCAGTCCTAACATTCACAATCACATATTTATCACAAGCTTTATCACTATAGGTATTAGCTAGCGTCATTACAATTCTGACCGAATACAAAGATAAAGGACAGAAAAGGATAAGAATATGAAGCATGCTTAGGAGCACAGTTCCTTTAAAGAAACTCGTGTTATTAGGAGTTTATACCACTCGCTTGTGACGTCACGTCCCGAGCGAGGCCGACCTACTTGCGCCGGCGACGCTGCGCTGCATGTAAACACGTGGTTTAGATCAAGATATTTTTATTCTCAGAAGTTCGGTATTTGAGCAAACAACATTTTTAATTTGGATCACTTAGGCATAGGAATTCCTATAGCAAGGGATGATGTGATGTAACTTCTTTTAATCGCAAATGAAATATTTTTTCAAAATAAATTTTGTCATGCGTCACACATTGATATTTTTTAAATCTTTACAGGATATTTTTTATATTATAAAGGTCATGGGACGTTTAGCAATTTGCCATTTCATCTTCTTCTTACAAAAGAGCAGAGCTCCTGTTTGTGTAACGTGGCAATGATGCAATAAATAAATAAATAAATATCAGGGGACAATGTGATGTCACACCAATTGACCTAGTCCCAATTTAAGCTCTAGGCTTGTATTATGGGTACTAGACAACGATATAAATACTTATATAGAGAAATATATACTTAAATACATAGTAAACATCCATGACTCAGGAACAAATATTCGCGCTCAACACACAAATATCTGCCCTTACCGGGATTTGAACCCAGGGCCGCTAGCTTCGTAGGCAGGGTCACTACTAACTAGGCCAGCGCGTCGTCAAAAAATGTCCTCCATTTCACTCTATCCGCATTGTCAGGTACTTTACCTCCTTATACGATATGACGTCGCCCTTTACTTGGAATAATGGAATAAAAACAAAATTCTAGTCTAATTTTACTTCACCTTATGCAAAAATCAATGAATGAAACAACACAAAATGTCACTTTAAAGACTGTGTCTACACTGTCTACAGAGATAGGTACATTACCAACATAATGGATAAAATTGACGTCAAAAACATTGGCAAATCCTAAATGCATTGATTAATGCTACAATCGAACGTGTTAAGCTCTAATCAAAGATAACCTTGTCAGATAACAGCAATTATTACCATAATACACAAGTATTCGGAATTATTTTGAAACACAAAGATTACATGAGTAGGCAAAATTTGAATCTATGTATGTATTTGTTACCAAGGTACAAAAACTAGATATGATGTCCATTTGTTTAGTTGGCAAGTACTTTTACTTAATCATGGAAAACCGTATTACAATATTTGTTGACAGTAAGAATTGCATGTGATCGAAATGTTATTACTCTAAAGTACGCTTTATAGAGAACTCAATTATTATTTAGACGATTATTACAAGCCTAGAGTAAACAAAAGTAAGAGCTGTGCGGCAAGCGTAAGACAATTTTGTGTGAGAGTGTACCGTGATATTCACTTATTTATCTTATTCTTCTTCTTCTTCTTCTTCTTTCGTGTCTTTATCTTATTGGGATAAACCTTAATATCATATCAAATCTGCTTTTCGGAATTTCCCAATTTTTGACTAAGAAGAGAGAAGGGTAAGAACTGGAACAGTTCTTTCAGTAGTGAGTTCAGGAGTAATTTATCAATTAAATTGTGACCTTTCGACCTTTGCCCAACAGTCAGAATAAGATTTCTAGGTAATTATTAAATTTTACAAGGCAGTTAAGTGCGTCGATAGACCACAAATTAAATCGTCGGCCGATTGTGTTCTGTCTCCATAAAGTTCATAAAAATGGATAAGGACAACCTCACAAAAAGTCCGATAGAGTTAACAGTCTGCGGAGGCTCAAGTAAACCAGTTACCTGTGAGACTCCTAAATGATCTGCGATGTTCTCGCTGCAGTACACGATGTCGCCTTGCTGCGAGAGGGCCAACACAAAGCCGTCCAAAGCTTTCATGTATGACAGCTCTGAAGACAGCTCTTCGACGCCTTTCGGGTTCTCGTCCTTGGGCTGGTCCTTTGTGACATTTGGAACTGCAAAAAACAGACAAGTTCATATAAGTATTTATATCGTTGTCTAGTACCCATAGTACAAGCCTAGAGCTTAGTTTGGGACTAGGTCAATTGGTGTAACATTGTCCCCTGATATTTATTTATTTATTTTATTCAAAGTTGAATATATAATGCTGTTTTCTGCGTCATTTCTTATTCGCACTGCCAACGAGTGGAATGCCCACCCTGCGTCTGTATTCCTGGAATGGTAGGTATAACCTTGGTGTTGTCAAGGCAAAAGTGAATATAGTTTTTTTCTGGTTAAGCGTGTACCTACCTTCCACCTCGTCGTCACTTAACATCACGTGAGACTGAGGTAAAACGCAACCAATTTTTGATATAAATAAATTAGAAGCGAAGTGTGTATAATATAGACACCTAGGGCTAGATTATTTATAGTTATTACATTGTACTTGTGCTAAATATTGGGAAGACTGCGGCCAATTCGAAACTTAAGATCAGTTGGGGTAAGGAGAACTTAAGGGGGAGGGAAGCGGTGTTTTGTGAATCAAAAACTATAGACCGCAGCTCGAAGATCTATCTATAGACCTATTTAAAATTACCGTTATATCTACCGAGTAATTATGGAAATGCAGTAGTTTTTGATTTACCAACTACTGTTTGTCTATCCCAGTAGTTCTCTATACTCGACCTGTCCTTAAGTTTCGGATTGGCTGATCTCTCAGATTGAACATACTAAAATATTTAGGTACTTTAGCAACACAGGAATCGAGTTTGATGATGCTTAATATAACATTTGGTCAGGTCTTAAAGAAGTGAATACAGATTCGCGTTGTCTCCAAATGACTCTTTTAAATGATACAGTAAATACTTGAATTATATTTGATTTTATGTTTTAACGGTAAAACGGACCACTGCTCGATGTGTTAGTCAAATGGCCTTATAGTCAGTTTAAAACACAATGAACGAAAAATGTGGGCATTAACTGCTATTTACTTAACCTAAAATTCACGTATCCCAAAGGATGACTTATCTATATCTCTACTAATATTAAACAGGGAGTACAAATTTTGCAAGTATTTGCCAGAGAAAAAATCTTTCACATTTGTAAAGTACATTATACCAGAAAGACATAGGCTTTATTATATTATGTTACTCTTCAACCCGGGCGAAGTCGGGGCGCGCTAGTATGTAATAAGTTCATTTTGTTGCAGGATAATTGCAAGGAATGCTATTGCGCTAATAGTAGGTAGTTTAGTAGACTCATCGTCTGAATAGATGTAATGTTGATTCACTGTAATTATATTAATATTCATTGATGAATTAAACTTGTATGTGTAGCCACTAAATTACTTTAAATATGTGTTTAGTTCCAAAATTAATTATTAATAGACAGTAATTTTTAAACGACTTCAACAAGAAGGAGGTTCTCAGTCTGTTTCTATTTCTTATTTTTGTTACCTCAGAACTCTCGACTGGGTGAACCGATTTTATAGATACTTTTTTATTTGAAAGCTGGTGCTTTCCATTTGGTCCCATTTTTATCAAAGTGAAGATCTGATGATGGAGTCCATGAGGAATCGACGGGACTCTTCAAAATGTATAGCGATTTTGGTATTTTTTATTGTAACTCGCGTATTTGCTCTTGGAAAGCACTATTTGGTGAAGTGGAATTGATGATGAACACTGTGGTCTTCTGATGGCCACCGGAACTCCTAAACGGTATATATTTCAAGGGCGGCGACAAGACATTTCGATTAAGATAGTTGAGCGACTATGACGAAGCATATTTAGGTTTAAATATATGACTATGAGTTTCCCACGGCATTGCTTGCGGCGAGATTGAAATGTTCTATAGTTTCTTATTAATTAAGAAGTGGGACATAACAGCATAATAAATCAAAACAATATTGTTTTACCTAGTAGATTAGACGTCCAGACAAGGAAAACTTAACTTTAGTAAACTTAGTAACCATATAAATAAAATATATGCCCTGATTCTTCGCGAGTCGGGTAAAAACACATAGCAACTTAACTGAAGAAGGTGACTCATTGTGATATAAGAGCATCGTACTTGTCTATTCCATTCATGGATGGCACTCCATCTAGAGTAGGTGCTAATGTTTCCTAGGAAATAAGTTATAATGCACAGAATGCTAACACTAACAAGTTTAAAAGAAGCCATTAAGAATTTCATTGCAGGCGTGGGGATTCCATGTTGTAAGTTGAATAATAAATAAAACTTTAACTGCAAGCTCTTTTTTAGAAAATCTCTTCAAAAGAGAATAAAAAAGACCAAGAACGACCAAGCTGGCATTTTTCGGCGGCCATTAAAGGTCGGTTTTCCCTACAAGTGGGACCAATTCTTTTTTGTTAAACCTCGTATTAAATTCGCAGTATAGGTAAGTATCATCAAAAAGGCCCATGTACAATTCAACAGCTAAAGGCGAAATCGACACTGTTGACATAAGTAATGAAGTAGGAAATCCAGACAGATGAGATGATTTACGCGTGTGAAACGGCAACCGACGTCATTGCGGTTTGTCGCGCCGCCATGCGAACGCGTGCCAAAGTTACGAATGAGGCGGAAACCTGAGGAGGTTTAATGCAGTCTTCACATTCGGTAATAAAACTTTAAACAATCGATAACTTATATACAATGGCACGTTTTAGGAAACACCTACATTGAGCACATGCATGATAGTTTGTATGTGAAAGAGGGAGCGATGATTATTTAAGATTGAAAATATTTCACAAAAATTTAGTTTTTGCTGATAACCATACGGAATGTTAACCTGTTTTTAATGACTCGTCTGCAACGTCAAGAATGGAGTTAAAACAATGAAGCATGAATATATTTTTAGAAGAACCAGTTTCAATATTAAATACAATACATTGGAAAGTATTGATTCATTATTTCCTAATGCATCTTTGGTTGATAAGCCGCATGGTGACAGTGACATTGTATAGTTATCAATCAGGTATAATCAGTCACTCACGAAGGCTCATTTTGTTAGATAGCCGATAAATACATCCATGATAAATAATAAAGACATTTTCCATTGACCACATTCAGTGTTAAAATAAAATCCGTAACTCCACTAACTAGGTTGACAGGGTTATTATTACCGTACGGCCTGAGAAGATAATCCTGCGATAATGGTGTGTTGACAAATTATCAAATGTTGCCATAGTAGATAATAGTAGCGCTGGTCGTATTCATATTTAACCAAATTATCACAGCTTCACCTAATGTATTAATATACTTGTTTCAATGATGGACATTACGAGTACTGTATTTTACCTAGTCAAGATTTACCAGGCCATGACCGTCACAATAATAAAGTAGGTAGTTGACATTACCGATATCACTATTCCATATCTGGTTATCTGGCAACACTCGAACTCTCTCTGAAATGATTTTCCCCAAGAACGTACTCACTATAGTTTCGACATTAATTCATCTAAATTGGGCTGGCAACCTGTCACTGATACACTGGTTAACCTCTAAGCCTAATTATGCTACATGTGGTTACATAATTATCAACAAGGTTTATTTTATTTTATTTTTATTTTATTTATTTTATTAGACACACCAACAGTAGCACAAAAAAATGGAAGTACAAAAGAGACAAAAATAATAAGACCTGTTTGTGCATCAGCATTAGCACAGTCAGGGATCAATTAAACTAAAAACTAGGCATTTATCACATTACACTAAAATTCCAAAAAACAATGACTGATTGATTTAGACTTGTTGGTAATTCTGTAGCTCTGGCCATGTAGTGGGTTTATGTATGTATGTAATGAATCTAAATTGTAAGGTTCGTGCATCATTTAGAAGATTGCCTGTGATTTTCCGTCAGTAACATCATATTTAACCTTCCACTTGATAATAATTGTATTGTTGCTTCCACAAATTCATCAGAGTTGTTTTTAATATCTCATAACAGCCATAACATGATTGGATTCACCAAGGTTATAAATAATTCAAAATTAATCTACCCGAAACCCAAAGGTGACCGTACATTTTTATAAATGGACTCCATGGGGCGTCTCATATTGTTGTAACACTTTTAACAAACAAGACTGCCTTAACATTCTTCACGAAGAGGAGATAGATGGATAGGCGTTTCACTTCTCATTCTGAATTAGTCTGAATTGCAAATTAAAGTTTGCAGATAATTCATGTCCACGAGTCGATTGACACTTTTGGTAATGTTGGTAACATTAAAACCAACGTTTAACATAAATTATTCTGACAATTAAAAGTCTAATTGTCTAAAGAAATTCAGATTTATTGGACGTCTTTGATGGCTGTGTTTACGACGGTGGTGCATCCAGTGGTGAACAACAGAAATAGGGGAGGAGCAAATGAGTCCAAAACATATTGGACAGGTTCGTCTTATAATCCCGATTTTCAACCGTTTTTAGACACTAAAGAAGATAATACTTACGCATCGAAACGACATCGCGGGCCCTTAGGTATGATATCGCTAGACGCATCACAGAAGCCTTGTCCAGTTGTTCCACCTCCTCCTTCTTAGCGGGGAGTTGGTCCATCAGGTCTGAGAATAGCTGCATCTCCTTCGTGCGTCTACAGCGGGCCGCGACGCGGGACTTCTCCTTTCTCTTTTCATTATTCCTGAAAAGAAAAGTTCGAATAAACTCCTTGATTTAATCGTATACGGTAAAGGGAAATGAAAACGGGTGATACCTACAATAGTACAATGGCTCTTAGAACGACTTTCAAGTTTTTACTTTTTTTTCACTCACTCATATGCAAGGATCGGAAATTCGGATCGATATTTACCTAAAGTTGGCAAAATCCCGGAAAAAGATAGGCAAACATGGCGTCGGCTTCTTAAATTTTATTTTTATAATTTAAGTTCTGGGATTCTGGGATTCTACAAAACGTTAATATAATAATTACTTTACTTGTAGGATAAAACATTCTGTTTTGCTCCTATAAATTCGTTAGATTAATAAGTTACAGGTAAATTAAATAACATTTGGTTAAACATACCTGTCACTAATACTCTGGTAAACATCTTAGCCTATTTGTGCAAAATGTGGTTACAGAATTATCACCAAGTTTTTAAAGTTGTAGGTAATTTCCTTAGCTCTGCCTACCCCACTCTGGGATTTCAGGCGTGAAGGTATGTATGTATGGTTAAACATATACATGGAAATTAACTTCAAACAGTTAATATAAATAAATATTTATGAATTTTTGCCTGTGTAATTTATTTATTTTGAAATCCCGGAAATTTTATTATGAATTATATGATTGAGTCCACCTCCATACAACTGAACAACAAAGCCGGCGCGAAAGTATAGGTAAATATCGATCCGAATTTCCGATCCCTGCTCATATGTCCGTATAACCAACTATAACCGAAAGCTAAAATAATATAACTTAATATAGCTTTTTAAGAGCTATTGTACTGTAAAAGTTTATGTACATCGTTTTTATTGAATTTAAATGTAGATAGTCAGAGAGCGGCATTATTTGGGTTTGTGCGTGGCAAGTGTTTTAGATGTTATGTCAATTTTAAATTATATACCTACTGTTATGTTATGTATGTTACTCTGTAAAGTATTTGTAAATATGGGCCTTATGGCCGATAACCAAGGATCGGAAATTCGGATCGATATTTACCTATACTTTAGCGCCGGCTTTGTTGTTCAGTTGTATGGAGGTGGACTCAATCATATAATTCATATAAAATTTCCGGGATTTCAAAATAAATAAATTACACCGGCATTAATTCATAATTATTTATTTATATTAACTGTTTGAAGTTATTTTCCATGTATATGTCTAACCAAATGTTATTTCATTTACCTGTAACTTATTAACCTAACGAATTTATAGGAGCAAAACAGAACGTTTTATCCTACATGTAAAGTAATTATTATATTAACGTTTTGTAGAATCCCAAAATCCCAGAACTTAAATTATTAAAATAATATTTTTAAGAAGCCGACGCCATGTTTACCTATCTTTTTCCGGGATATTGCCAACTTTAGGTACCTAAATATCGATCCGAATTTCCGATCCATGCCGATAACAAAAGAAAAAAAAAAGAAAAAAAAAGTAATGCTATTCTAATCTATACTATTGGGCCATTCCATATGATTTCAACAAATTTGAATTAAAAAGTGTGCCGCATGACTTTTGATTTGAATAAAAAAAATTGAGGATATACTTTATGGTGAGAGAAGTGCTGAACCACCACCATTTATTTTTTTTATATTTTTATTTCCGAGTTTTACCCATTCGAAGTAAATAGTGGGGTCAAATTCCTGCTTGTATATGATACACTCTAACTTTTTTTTTTGAAAAGATAACGAAATAATTGTTGCTGTGTTTGATTAGGTAAGAAATGTGGATGTCATACTGTATGATAAAAGTTATCTAAATTAACTACAAAAAAAATGATGTCCATTTGAAATGTTCAAGTAACTGGTAATTTTTTGCAATTTTAATTCAATTTTGTGCAAACCCTGATGCATATTAGGGATAACTTTTTTCAGAAATATAAAGAACTAGTTTTGTTCATTCTGTAAAATAAATATTATCGTTTTAGAATTATAATTCTAACAGAAAAATAGTAGTGAAAATTGAGAATTTCGAAAAATGCTTATGTTTGACCCCCAAAAAACCCATGTGGAAGAATAATTGAAAATTTTAATTTATTCAGAAAATATAGTCCATGTCTTTGTTAATTAGATTCAGTTTAAAAAGTTTCGTTATTTTCCCTATTTTTGGATATATGATTTTTTTAAACAGCTTATCTCGTGAATTTTCTCTCATTGTTTTTATACCTAGTTGGTTAGGTACTAAGTTCTGTTACTAAGGTTGATGCAAATAAAACTAACTTATGTTTATTTTTTAATTTCAATATGTATAAAAATTAAAAGCTTAATTAATATACATTTTGAAAAACAATTAATCATTTTTCTTAGTTTCCGCAATTCCCGATACGATCTTTTAGCATTCACAGCCGGCATCGATGAAATTACGCATGACTTTTCTGTAAATTTCATTTTTTGAAATCGCTTAAAAGTTAGTCTTTGTTTACCAAAGAACTTTTTTTGTATAATATTATAAAAAATCCTATCTCTTTATATGTTTAGAGACCAAAATTATATTTCTCAACATGACTTTATTCCAACTTATGAAGCAAGAGATTTGGTGTGTTTTCGTATTTCTGCAAAATCATGTGAAATCTTAAAGTCGATTTAATGAGTCATCAAGATTGACCGGTGTCCAAGCGGATCTTTAGTTGCTTTGAATACATTCGTATCAGAATTTAAAGCTAGAAGTCTATTCAATATGTCACGCAAATTTGAACTCTCTACAGGAACTCTTACAAAAGTTGGGGCCGTTATCAGTATCATCGTCGTGCGTGATTTTAACTATGATTTTATCGTCCGAAATGGGAATACTTCAAGCTCGTACATCAAATAATTGCAATAGTTTAGAATACATTATTTTTATTATTATTCTATATAAATCAAAGTTTTGATTAATATACAGGTTTATGCAAAACAGCTTTAATTTTTTTTTTAAATTGTTATTAATCTCAGTAACAGAACTTAGTAACCGACTAGGTATATGCATATTAAAATATTTTTGACTATAACTTTTAAATGTATGGTAATCAATTACCATACACTGAAAAATCATTACATAAAAGCCAGACGGTTCAAATTTACTAAATATATTTAATAATACTTATATATAAAACGAAAAAAAACATTACTTGCAAACCTTTGCTACTTCGAAATTTTCTGAAGTACGAGGGGTGATCCATAAGTTTTGAGAATCAGTATGAACCATGCACATAATGATATTTTTTTAATGTGGAATATACCATGGCACTAATCAAACTTAAATTAGAGAAAAAAAAAACTATATTGTTCATTTGTTTTTCTGTGATAGCTAAACAAAAAACATCTGTATGAATAATTTTACAAGACGGTAAAATAAGAGTTAGTTTTGTAATAATTTGGAGCGGTGTGGAGAAAATTCTGGTACACTAATAAAAAATATTGTTTTTGAAAATGAAACCTTGATTTATCATTACGATTTAAACGATAAATAAGTTATCATTGCAGTGGATTTTTTATCTCCAGCTCTGTCACCAAAATTTAGGGTGGTTTTGTCGGCCTCGCCCAAGATTATTGAGGCCTACAAATAAATACTTTGACATTCGTTTTTAGCAATTGTGTTTAAATAATCTAGGAGAGTTATATAACATTATTCTATCATAGTTATGGGAAAATATTAAAAATAAGCTCAAGAAAAAAAAATACGAATTTGCGGCAGGAAATGTGCTTCAGAGCCTTCTAATTGACAAGGGTGCTGCTCATCGACCAAAGATCAGAACTGAGAACCGCTCTCCCCGTTATTAAGCCCTAACTTTCGACTACTACTTCTCATTCACTAATGTTAAAAAACGACTACATAAAAATCACGACCTGATGATGACTTAGTGAACGTACAAAATTTGACCTCCTAAAGTAAAATTATTTTTATAGTGGTAAAATAAAACAATTGAATGACGTTAACAAGTGTTTGCAAATATAGAAAGTGTGCTTATTTCAATTAAAATATAACGATTTACATATCTCCCATTTTTAATACCGATTATCAAAACTTATGGATCACCCCTACTTGCAAAGTAATGTTTTTTTTCGTTTTATATATAAGTATTATTAAATATATTTAGTAAATTTGAACCGTCTGGTTTTTATTTATTGATTTTTCAGTGTATGGTAATTGATTACCATAAATTTAAAAGTTATAGTCAAAAATATTTTAATATGCATAATATATAAAAACAATGAGAGAAAATTCACGAGATAAGCAGTTTAAAAAAATCATATATCCAAAAATAGGGAAAATAACGAAACTTTTTAAACTGAATCTAATTAACAAAGACATGGACTATATTTTCTGAATAAATTCAATTTTTTTATTATTCTTCCACATGGGTTTTTTGGGGGTCAAACATAAGCATTTTTCGAAATTCTCAATTTTCACTACTATTTTTCTGTTAGAATTATAATTCTAAAACGATAATATTTATTTTACAGAATGAACAAAACTAGTACTTTATATTTCTGAAAAAAGTTATCCCTAATATGCATCAGGGTTTGCACAAAAATGAATTTAAATTGCAAAAAATTACCAGTTACTTGAACATTTCAAATGGACACCATTTTTTTTGTAGTTAATTTAGATAACTTTTATCATACAGTATGACATCCACATTTCTTACCTAATCAAACACAGCAACAATTATTTCGTTATATTTTCAAAAAAAAAAGTTAGAGCGTATTATATACAAGCAGGAATTTGACCCCACTATTTACTTCGAATGGGTAAAACTCGGAAATAAAAATATTTAAAAAAAAATGGTGGTGGTTCAGCACTTCTCTCACCATAAAGTATATCCTCAATTTTTTTTATTCAAATCAAAAGTCATGCGGCACACTCGATTTGTTGAAATCACATGGAATGGCTCTATTGGAAAAGCCCTCTATCTCATACACAATATTTTACACAAAAGTTGTCAATTTTGACACTTGTAAGGTTATGTGACGGAGGGCAAGATGTTATGTAAACTAATACAGTAGTCACAATTTAGAAAGCGTGGGCTTGGCTTTATGTTTGACGCTGTTTAATATAAGTGAACTTATACTATAAGATAATGATATTTATTTGTTTCTTTTAGGTTAACATTTTATTTTTACAAACGAGTATGTTATATTTTACTTAATAAGTAACATTAACAAGTTTTCAACAATGCTTACAACAAAGTGGCGGTTTAAAGTCGTCACAACATTCCTTATAAAACTTTGAGGTCAACATCGACAGTTCCTTTGTAATTCTTGCTAAGATCGTTAACTTTGCTCCAAAAATAAACGCGTGTCCTTAGTCCGAGTGCGTTTATCTTGTAGTTGTTTATACCAAGATACAATACACCGAGAATAATGTTCAAAGCACTTGAATAAAACCAACCTTTTAGATACACCTTGAAGTTCAATATGTTGATTCACAGTTTCATCAAGGATGCCAGGAATGCACATGTTTCAGCACTTTTTACATTAGGTTCAACAATAACTTTAGAATGCAATTATTTTGACACGAGTCACTTCCACTCCGATGCGGTATTAAGAATGAAAGAATGAGTAATTACAATTTTATATCCCATTAATGTCTCATTAGGCCCCTGCGCAACGCTGGCTAACCGATAGTTCCAAATAACATTAGGAGTCGCCACACCATTTAATAATCAAAATCCTAAAGCCGTCCATCAAGTTTTCAACTCGCTCCTAACGTTAGCGACGTCACTTTGACGCCTATTTTTATATTTTAAGGTATTCCTAAATGTTGTTAACATAGGCAATAGTGTTAAGCTAACAACGATTTCAAGCGTCTGATAATATATTAAGTAGCACTTATCTAATGTAACAAAATATACTTTCAAACTTAAACAGATTAGAAGTAGAGAGAGAAACAAACAACAGTAACAATGTGGTAGGTGCAATGGCGTAGACACCATAAGCAACGCTGCGGTTACTAGTCAAGACAACAATGATAGTGAAGAAATCAATAAAGCATAATTCAAATGGACTAGTGCATTAGGAGTACTGACGCACGATCGATCTTCGTGACCGCCATTCCAAATTAATAGATAGGAACGGTAGCAAGCGCTTTGGGCAGAGCGATCAATGTGTACTTAACTAAATTAACACGCTAACTCATTAAACAATAATCTTTTAAAAATTAGAACATCTTGTTACAGTGTGACCTAAATCTAAGGAACAAATTATGCGACAAGCCGTTAAAAACAAACAGAATAACACAAAGAGGAAGCCGTGCAAGGCGGAAGTATTGATGTTAATGTGTTTGGCTTCTCTGATCAGATTCAACATTAGAAATCTGTGACCATGATTGCAACAGGCAATTCAATATCCTATAAGCACCTATTCAGAATTACTTAATGACGAGAAGAAAAGATCAGAGTATAAACGTAACGATAAAAAGTTAATGTTATTGAGAATTTTAGATGTAGTAGGTACAAGTAGCAATCAAGTACCTACTAAACTACTGAATTTGTGTGCTAACAAAAAACCCTGTTAGCACAAAATATGCACAATGCACCTTTTTCCGGTAGTGAGTAAGGTAAGCACTAATTTAAGCTAAAATCCAAGTAACTGCGTATTTTCAAATTGTTTACCACACAGCAGCACTAGTGTTATTTACAGAAGAAAATGATAAGTGTATCTTCGCTTCAATTGCCTACAATACAACCGAAACAGATTAAATAGTAAATTAGTCATATCGCAGGATTCTAACTGGCTGCTACTTTAGATTGACGTCAGCACAATGTTAATGGGATATTTTATGTTTAAAGTTAGCTGTAAAAAGACCTTGCGATGTAGACACAAAATGAAAACTAAATCAACAGTAATAAAATTAAACCCTTTAAATGTTGAACATTGTTATTTTCATAAATTATTTTTTACAGGCCTTTTATCACTAAAAGTTTTGATGTTAAGAGTTTAAGCAAGAAGACTTTAGTGAGACACTCCAATATAAAACTATCGAAGACTAACATTAAACGTCAAAAGTAGGACACATACTAACTATAAACAGCGGGTCACGTCGTAAAAGAAAAACTAGTTTCGGTGCTGAGAGCGAAAAGGACGGCATAAGGCTGTCAAACGAAATGCATTGAGGAAAAGTCAATCGGCGTGTAAAAAACCACACGGGGAGGAATATCAATAACTGCAATTAGCTCAATCGACGTTTCCAGTTCTTTGAAACGTTCAACGCACCCAATCGACCAGTTAATAAAAAAATACAGAGCTTGACTTTACGAAAACCTGAAAAAAGCAGGTTTCGAATAACTGTTACGTCTGGACAATGACAACACACTTAAAAAAATGCCAGGGATCCAAAATATCGTTTAAACAGGGATTGAAATAACTTTAGTACCAACTTTATAATGTAACTAACTAAGGGTACAGGCATGCAGCGTGCGTACATTGCAAAATATCAAGACAATAGCGGGCTTTACACGTAAAGTTCGGACCGCGGGAAACGCCACGCGCCGTTCCAATCCGATTCCGAACCGTATTTTTTTTACTATTTTACTATTACAGTTGCATTTACACGTACGATTCGGAACGAAGATTGGGACGGCGCGTGGCGTTTCCCGCGGTTCGAACTTTACGTGTACAGGCCGCTAATGTAAAGATATATTTTATCCCTGGACATATTTGTACATTTAGGAAATACAGAAGTAACGTCGTGATGTTCTAAGTTAGCATAAAGTCAGACAAACAAAATGTCAGCAAGTGTAATCACGCGCCGGTTGCTAGGGAAGTGCAACCACTTATCTACATTAGAACTAATAATAGGCCACGCAAATTGTGCATGAGAGACACACTCGAGCTTCGATTAGAGTATTGAGGTTAATTTAATGACATAATATAACGACCAAAAGATGTTTAGTCGTCAGTTGATTGAGGAAAAGAGGTATGTCTAGACTAGAGTATCAGTGTCTGACCCCGCCCCGCCTCCAGTTTTCTCTTCCATCTCGATGGTCGCGAACGTACTTTCATTGCTGATTGTTTTTGGTCGATTTAGCTATTAACCATCACATCACGATTAAAATTCATTTTGCACATTAAAAAAACACATAATAATCGGTTTATAAAAGATAATTAAAAAACGAAAACCCGCTTTCAAAAACGCAAAAAATGGTTAACTTCTGAAGTCGGCGTCCCACAATATTTTAAACCAAAAGCCGAATACAGTTATATTTTTATGGCATACAAAGGCAAACGAGCACAGAGGCCACCTGATGGTAAGTGGAAACTGAGACCCATAGACATTCGCATTCACAAGACTGCAAATGCACTGCCAACCCTGAGGACTAACATGGAATGCATCTATGCTAGTCATAGAGCTACCTATATGCTAGTTGGACTGAACTACCATTTTAAAAGAAGTTCTTTTTTGCGCTAATTTAACACTTTTTAGTGATCCTATTATTTATTCTGTTGTAGTCCCACTTCTCAATTAATGGGAAACCATAAAAAATTTCAAGCTCGCCTGCGCACGCAACGCCGCGGGAATGTCATAGTCATATAATATTTGAAACTATGAGGGGTGGCTGAAAAGTTATCTACCTGACTATGAAAGAAAAGACGCAGCTGGCTGGTTTTTTTTTATTTTTCTATGTAATCCCCTTCTACCAAAATGCACGTGTTACACTTGTCAATTAATGAAATTAAACCGTTAAAAAAAAAACTTTCGGTTTCTCGTCAAAATAGTCGTTCACCGCGGCTATCATCTCATCATCGGTAGAAAATCTACGTCCCCTGAGATTTTTCTTCAGAAGTCTGAATAGGAAATAGTCACACAGGGGGCTAAATCTGGGCTGTAAGGGGGATGGTTTATGACATCGAAGCCATTTCTGGTCATGGCGAGCTGTGTTGTGCGAGCCGTATGCACAGGTGCATTGTCGTGCAAAATCAAAATTCCTTTGCCGAGTTTGCCGCTTCTTTTTTCTTTTATAGCGTGCTTCAGCTGGCAAAGTAAATTTGCGTAATAATTGGCATTCATTGTCATTTTTTTTGGCAAATTATCAATGAGCAAAATTCCTTCTGAATCCCAAAAAAATGTCGCCATGAGTTTACTAGCCGAAGGACGAACCTTAAACTTCCGAGGAGGCTTTTTGTCTTTGAATTTCCATTGTAGGGACTCTTGTTTACTTTCTGGGTCCCATTGTCTAATCCAAGTCTCATCACACGTCACAATCCTGGAAACAATTTCTTCCTCTTTCCCGCGACTCATGTCTAAAAACTCCTCACAACATCTGACACGTCTGTCTTTGTCTAACGGAGTCAGCATTTTGGGGACCCAGCGTGCACTTACCTTAGACATACTTATTTAAATAACCATGAATTATTTTGTTTACCCGTTCCTTACTTAAGCCCACATCTCTAGCTATCTCCCACTGTTTCACCCGTCGCGTCGGTCTTCTAGAATAACTTTTTTCACTTTGGCCTCATTTTCTTCAGTGACAGCAGAAATTGGTCGTCCGCTACGAGGATCATCTTCTAGGCTCTCACGACCTGATTTAAACTGTTTACACCAGAACTTTATGGTAAAATCGGAAGGGCACAAATCACCAAATACAGGTAACATACGCTGTTTGATCTGGGATGGCGTATTACCTTCCTTAGAAAGAGATTTTATTACTGCACGCTGCTCAATTTTAATCAAATTAGTTTTTTCAAGCGACATGATGCAAGCAATGACGAGCAAAAAACAAATGAAAAGCAACAAACAAATGAGCGTCCAAAATTTTGAAAAAAGAACAGTCAATAAAAACGAATTCATAGTGGCCAGTATTTTTTTTTAACTACACATAGGCTAGGTAGACTTTTCAGCCACCCCTCGTAAATGGGTCATACACAGATTTAGGTTCGCGTCTTTCCTGTGGACATACCCAAAGTAACGTTTTCAAGGCCTAATTTTCTGGCTGAACCCGCATCCTCATAAACGCCGTCAGGTCTACTTTAGTCCTAGCAAATAAAAACATAACTTAAATGCACACAAGCCTTTAACTATTGTCCACAGGAGAGACAACTTTTGTTTTTGCGGGCGTGTATGACCCAAATGCGGGGTTTCTGATCTAAAAAAAATCGCAATTGTAGTCATATGACTTTGCTCCCAATTTGAAGGTTTTGCGGCCATATAGTTATCAAGCTGGCAACGTCCTGAGTCGTGGGTAAGTGGCTTACAATTGGCGGTGATTGCAAAAATAATGGCGTGCCGCCCGGCCAATTGAGGCGGCGTGACGCGAGTGAAGGCAAATTATTATTTTCCGTTCAGGCTCCAACTGGTATCACCGCTGCTGTATCTTTCAGAGAATAAACAAGTACCTACGTCAATTTTGCGTCTTTTTTGGTGGAATTTTTTCGACATTTTACTCTGCGTTGTTAAGTCATTTTCTTTGCGTAATTTTTGAGTTTTGTTAATTCTCAAACAATTCTGTCAATCTTGTGATTTTATAGAGCTCTTCGTACGCAATGTAGTAAATTACACTACACATTCAATATGGTAACGACGTACGTCCATAATATTTTTATTTGCTGACCTCAAAACAATGACTTTAGGTTCAAATAAAAACGCATTCACCGTGACTATCAGATCCTGAGTGCATAGTTAGATAATACCGATAATACGAGTAGAAGTTTCAAAATATATGAAAGTCAAGCCAGACATGAAACACCTAAACACAGAATTATGGAGATAAAATATTATCCGAATGCATATCAGACTGCAAAGCGCGAGATAAGCTATGTTTTTGTGCATTTAGACAAACACACAATAAACTGATCAAAAAATGAGGTAAGGGCATTGCATGTTTTTTCAAGGTCAGAATAAATAATATTCTGTTCTGTAAAATGTCGACACTTTTTGGGCATGGTATGGGACGGGTATAATGTTAATTTTCTCAAAAATTACCGGAAAAGTTGACATTACTAACTCCATACTGAGACGCGAAGTACATAGTTTACAGACAGTTCCCAAAATAAAAAAAATTACATTGCGTGCTCGCTACACAAGCCCGCAATGTTGCATACAAATTTCATTGTTATCTAGTTTGTAACTTTTTTTAAAGTGAAAACGGCCATAATAAAATGAGGGCACAAGTCTTATACATCCATATTTTATTTGAAACTTAACTTTTTAATCTGTGTCTCGAATAGGTTGAGTTTTTTTTTTCTAAAAAAGCTTGCTTTTCTCATAATGGCAGTAAAGACTGTTAAAATTACTAGCATAGAGGCATTCCATCTTCGTCCTCAGGGTTGGCAACGCATTTGCAGTCTTAGGATTGCGGTCTTGTGAATGCGAATGTCTATGGGTCACCGTTTCCACTTACCATCAGGTGGCCTGTGTGCTCGTTTGCCTTCCTATGATATATAAAAAAAAAAAAATGTTATTTCACGTGAAGTTTCTGTTTATATGCGATTTGTATCTTACCATTTTTGAGAAAAACACTATATTATATGCCTCGGCAGGAACGGAAATTGCGGGCCTCGTATTTTTAAACGGACTCGCAAGCTCGTCCGTTTAAACCAATTCTCGGACCGCAATTGCCTGCTTCACTGCCTAGGCAATAATGTACTATTGTTTATTTGTCAATTTACGTAGACCGCAGGAAATATTTTCTTGTATTTGTATTCTAGGTAAATAAATCAATTTATTATTTATAGACCAGTGAAGTACGCCATCGTATTTTGTTGGATAATTTCTTATCTATATTGCTTTCTCAGTTAAGTATCCATCGATAATATGAATTATGTGAAATAGAGAAAGAGAGTGAGAGTGAGGTAGATCTTATTGCACGCAGAATCATTTTACAATTGTTATGAACGGGTCCATTACATTATGAAACCAACCCTTTGTTTCGAGCAAACAATAGATCCGATACGATTAGTTAAGAATTCCAAGACATTCGACTAATCCAAGATTTTACTCAAAACAATTACAATGTAACAGGACCGATTATGTATGATTAGTTTTAATTAGAACATCCCACCATCTTGTCCATGACGTGACTTAGTTTCAACGCGTGACGTTTTTCACCCATACAGCCGATCTAATCAAATTAAAAACTCATGCATTTTTTGAAAATATCATCCACATAAAGAAATAGTTTTAATTTAATGAGGGTCTCAGAACTTTGATTAAAAATTATAGCCAAATTATATGAGTGGGGTCATACTGTGGGTCATACTGTGGGGACACAAGATGAATTTAAAGACACATATAACGGAAAGTCAATCAACCCCTTTAGGTTGAGGAGCCGAACGAACCGAGGCGTGAAAACAATTCTATAATGAGCGTTGCCATGGTAATAACAGTTCATTTCGGATATCATTGGCGTATAGTGAACACACACTTGACATCCTAATTAGATAAAGCCAATCGGAATAATGAAAATGACTTTGCTGACAAGTAAGTGATTTGTTAGCAGAAAAATCGTGAAAAGTAAGAAAAGTTAACGATTGTTTATTTTTATCATTATCTTTTTAAGCTTGTAGAAAAATGTATGTATGCAACGGTACATAATTAGCCCTTAAGGTACTCGTGTCTGTAATTAGCACCTCAGCACTCGTAGGTACCTTAAGAAGTTTCATTATGTAGGTACCAGTTACATTAATAACTATTAGTGTAGTTTTTATTTAGGTAGTTATCAAAAGATCTCGCTTTATGTACACCTTAGAAATGAATTATGTGATTTTTTTCCTTTTTTTATTTCGATTTGCATTCTTGACCATTATTTTTTACGTAACTGTTACCGAACACACCATTTGGTAACGTAATTATTACGTAATGGGACACATGCTTCTCTTTTTTTAGTTTAGCTTAGTTTGGGACTAGGACTAAATTAGTGTTGTTTAAGATTGTCCCTTGTCTTTTGAAATAATCTTGAAAATCGGTCACTGCATAAACGCCTAAATAATAATTAACATTACAAAAATTCTAGACTTAATATTTTTGAGCATTTAAAAACCTGAATACCTGGGTTAGTATAGTACCACTCCATGTCTTCCCGTGGGTGTCGTAAGAGGCGACTAAGGGAATAAAGGCTTGCAGTACTGTTAGGCGATGGGCTTGCCACCTGTCACTAATACACTGGGAAACATCTTAGCCTACTTGTGCAAAATTTGGTTACAGAATTATCAAGAAGTTTTAGGACTTGTTGGTAATTCTTTAGCTCTGCCTACCCCACTCTGGGAATTAAGGCGTGAGTTTATGTATACTAAGTTTTAGTGATTTAGGAGTATATTTTAGTGAATCTTAGTCGATGTAGGTATGTAACGATAGACTCATATTAAATTAAGACGCTTATTCGAAAACCACAATCATGTAAAAAGCAAAGTTTTTGATACCTTATTTTACATCATCACATTCATCACCAGACCTAGGAATATACGGGGCAAAATTAAATGACAGCTAGGGATTGCCTATATCGATAAACTCAATCATCGATGCTTTTCCCATACACTAGTGATCACTCCAAGCTTTGTTTGTGAAAATATTTTTTTATTGAAAGTATGCAAATGAAACAAAATAACAACATAATTCTGGTTATTCTTTATATAAAAGGATTTTTTAACCTTCATTCTTCATTATCATTTTTTTTTCTCCTAGCAATTTCTGATCGTTTATATTAACAATAGTACCTAAATGGGAAAGGCACTCTGAAATACACAATAAGGAAAAAAAATATGATGATGATGAGTGGAGGTTAAAAAAATATTTTAAAATAAAGAATAACCAGAACTATGTTGCTACTTGGTTTCATTTGCATAATGTCAATATTTTTTTATTTTCACAAGAAAAGTTTGTAGCAATCACTAGTATATGGGAAAAGCATCGATAATTCAGATTATCGATATAGCAATCCCTAGCTGTCATTCAACTTTGCCCCGTATATTCCTAGGTCTGTTCATCACATACGAGGGGAGATCCAATCATTCGCGGAATGAAGCAGAAGATGAGATAATTCTGTAAAACCTCTTTGCATGGTTGTAATGTGACCTCTTTGGATACAGTATGTCAAATTTCAAACCCAGGTTGTCATTTGTTTAGAAATATTGCCATTACCTACAGCAAATTGATTCGTCACAAACTGCGACTGTGGAGCAAATTGAATATTGTGCTCGTATAAAGTTTATTTTTAAGCAAAGAAAACCTCCGCAATTAATTTATTCCGAAATGGAAGCTGTTTACGGGTATCAGTGAAAACGGCGTTCTTTCGTTTTATATATATTAGCTTAATATAATATAAATATAAGCTAAATATAATTAAATAGTCTCATCAGAGCGTACAAAACACATTTTAGCGCTTGCATTCTCAATTAGGCAGCTATTGAGAATGCACGCATTTTATTTAAATTGTTCCGGCTAACTATTGGAGAGAGTTCTCGCCGGCAGTGTAAATACCCAGCAATCAACTATTAATATATAGGTATGTATCTCTTTTATTGACACTATATCTTTTGTTCATTTCTTAAGCGAGAAAATGGTCAATAGCTAATCGCTTTCGACAGTGGGACAAGCGACTAAATACAGACAGGTTTTCAGGATCCAAAAAACAAAGTAAATCTATCTCTGGACCAAATTTTACACTGATCGGTTGAGGTGTTTAACCGTGAGCACGGAACTAACAAACATACAGACATCAAGATTTCACATTTTGGATAATTTGTTGTGTTAACCAATACAACCAACGATACATCCAGTGTTTAGTAGTACGAGTTAAATACCTGGGAAATGGGGTCTCATTCTCCTCGGTGGAACCGAATTGCTTTTGATATGTTATCGTATTGTTATGCTGTCATAACGTTGACAATATCCTAAAAAAAATTTTTTTTATTTTTTATTTACCTCTAAGTTACCCGTTCATGCCAAAATTTACAACTTTCTAGTTCTAAGAGTCTTTGACTGACGGACGGACGGACGGACGGATGGACCACTTTTAAAAGCATTTCAAGTTACTATTACGGATGATAAAAAACTGTAAACAATTTTTTTACACTGTAAGTACCGCAGTTTATTTGTATATTTTTGATATCGATGCATATATCAACGTTTACTATATGAATATCGTATATAGGCACGATAGCGAGACATATCAGCTCGTTACGGACGCATGTAGCCGCTAGCTAATGAACGGGTCATTTTAGAATTAAGGTTATCGCTAGGATATCGTCAGTATACAGTCGAACTTTGTATTTGGTCTCGGGAAACGCACCGGTTACAGAAAACCGGTATCGCATTACGAAATGTACTTAAGCTTGGGTTAAGCCAACATAAGCAAGAATGACTGTAGGTTGATAATCCGCTTTATTTATTTGTTAAAACTATCACCTGTTCCAATATCAATTAAATGCGCTTTGTTAGCGCATTTGGTGCCCATGACTCGATTTAGGGTCAATTTAATATCAAATTATAAAGCTCAGTATTATAACGAACGGTACACATAAAACATTTCTCAATTGAACACCTCACGTGGTGGTCATCTGACGAAGCACGAGGGAGTTTGGCCAAGATCCAAAACAGATTTGTGAAAGCGTTCTCGTAAACATGTTGAAAATGAAACCAGTAACAAAAACTGAACGCTACCTTGAAGTTATTATGGTAGGTTTGTAATACGTAAACAAAGGCACGATTCTTGTATGGGGACTGGTTTAATTCTCAACTTATTTATTTTATTTATATTTGTTGCTACGATTATAGTGGTCATAAGTAAGACACACTTTGTGAAAATTTTAAGTGTCTTACTATTACGGTTTAATAGATACAGCCCAGTGACAGATGGACGGAAGCGAAGCCTTAGTAAAAGGGTCCCATTGAGTCCCTTTGGTACGGAACCCTAAAAAGAAAGTACAAGTGTAATGACTAATATTCGATAATTAAAAATATCTTGCCGTTATCATAACATTCAACACGTCGAATACGCGTGCTAGACAAGTACAAATATCAATTAATGCATTGATGTAAATTATCAGTAGGTATACAAAAATATGCCACAAATTTCAATGGACTTAAATCGTTGTTTATGTTGACGATCAATATAGAAGCCTAAGAAAGTTAAGATAATAAAACCGACAATGAAACTTACATAAAGTCTTCCAAGTCCACGACGTTCGTGTATTGGCAAGGCTGTCCGTTCACATTGTAGCACATGCTCCCGTAATCCCACTCCTGGCTTTGATTACACGGTAGGTTCGGCATGATGGGAGCTGCCTGATAATGGCTGACCGGCCGAGGATATACCACTTGAGGGGGGTAAAACTGAGGAGCGTTCTGAGGGACGTTATAGTTTCTATTATAGCACTGCATTGGCTGAGACACATCGCGGTAGACCGGTTCACTGGCACCGTAACTGCCCACATTGTTCACCGGCGGTTGCCTCGACCAATGGCCACTCATCGGACACTGCAAAGTCCAACCAATATCCTCGAGCCGGCCAACGACTGGGCACTGCTGTGGACCGTTCACTTGCCCGTTCATCACCATGATGAGGCTGGGTACCTCAATAGAGACCAGAACAAGAACAAGTCCATCGAGCTACGTAATCCACGAGCAACTGATAGCGTCAAAGATGCGCTTATCTCACACCAACTGTTAACTAGCATGGTAGCAAAACTCCGTATAAACTTAATAGATAACGAAATATTATCAATTTCGACCCTGGCAAGACAGGCTGGCGCTGATATGAGGCAACACTTTATCAAGATAAGTAATTTCCAAAGAGCTGTTCGAGTCACATAATTAAACGGCATATTGAAGTCCCGCTTTTCCCATATTCTGCGATTTGGGCATATCTTTAATGATTTATAATGTGCAACAATGAAAATTATTAGATGATGTCATACGATAATAAACACGTAGTACAGTTCAAAGATATAAAGGTATACACTTTTAACTCCTACCTAATACTCGTAGTTAGCATCTCTACGTCATTCATCGGTATTCAAAACGTTAACTTATCAATGATAAAAACAAAACGTCCATTAGTAAAAATATGTTATTAACTTATTATACCAACATTAATGTCTAAGCTTTAATGTTTTGTTGACCTGTTATAGAAGTCAATGAATGCCACCTTACATTAAATAAAAGCAAACTATGGCTTTTTGATGATGCACTGATTTATATAAATCTGATAAAACAACATGTTCCGTCTAACAGGTACAAATAAAATACATTACTTATTTAATTATCAAATAATTTGTGCTAAATCTCATCAACATGTTTGCTACCTACCTTTTTTAGCAAACAAACATGTAAACCTAGATAAATTCCCGAAACATGATTAATACAAAACAATAAGGAAAACAATGCCTCCCTAATCCATAAATTAGCGGAGGAAATATACAGGGTGTATTGCAAGTCGTGTGCCAAATGAATATGGTGGGTAGCTAAGGTCACTTGCAACTAGTGTCCGACCGAAACACGATTTTTAGCCGAAACCGAAACCGAAACCGAATATTCGGTTTTTTTCTGATTTCGGCCGAAACCGAAACCGAAACCGAAATTTTTGAAGACTTATGAAATTATTCAAAATTACTGTACAAATCGTAAGGAAAATGTTATTGCAAGGATTTCTTATATGAGAACAGCTACTGTTTTAGTTAAACAAAATAAAAAACGTTTATTTTTGATGAAAATAGATATAATTAGAGGTAAACTATGAAATTTTAAACCAAATAAAATCAATTTTTTTAAGTTTTAAACAAAGTTACCTAATTAATATAATACCTGGATAAAGTAAATCACAATCACAAATTGCAAGATAAATCACAGCATAAACATACATCAACTTTTACATAAATTATAGTATTATCACTGTAATCAGTGATCTTTAAACAAAGTTTTAGAATAATACTCGCGCGCACAAACAAACGTCACAAACGGGATGAATATGAATACTGTCGGCCGTCCCGGCTGGGACGGCCGCCGATGCATTACCTATACATATATGTATACATATATGTATAAGGTGTCGCGAATATATCAATTGTGGAGGAAGACAATTTGAACAAAATTTGAAGTAATTATTAAAATAAAGATGATTTTTAACCATATTGCGTTTTGTATTGTGCATTTAGCCCATTTAACTGGCTGGATCTACTGACCGAATAAACCCACCATTTTAGATTGAAACCATATTTTGATGAAAAAATGAACGTGATTCTAGACATGTGGTATACCGTAAGAATTTTCAGGAACTGGAGAAGTTTTTATGATGTTGGAAGATCTGAGGAGCTTCTACTTTTTTTTTAATTCTGCCGTAAAGTTGACCGTGACGATTTTTTATTTTCTGTCCTTCACACTTTGTTGGCTAATATTTTTTTATTTGTTTACTATATGAATAAAAATTACATTTCATTAGAATGCGCAAACATTAAAGATAAAAAAACTACAAATACTTTTGTGCTGTCACATAAAAAGAAAAAGATAGGTGAACAAAATGGTTAACTTTTGGAAGATTCCGAGATTTTTTCAAAAAAAATATTAAAAAAACACCGTGGGTAGGACAAGTGTTAATTGGCCCAAAACGTGTTGCAAGTGACCTTAGCTACCCACCCTATTCATTTGGCACACGACTTGCAATACACCCTGTATATTACAGCTGACTTAAAAACACAACGTCGGTGATACTGTAATTCCGCGTAACTAACAAATTCATTAAGTTGCAAAATATACCTTACTCTGTTTATTTGCTAAGGTGTATTTTCCACCCTATTTAATTTGTTAGTTTTTTTTTTTTATTGCATGGGAAGGCATACGACACAGGCCACCTGATGGTAAGTGGAAACTGTGACCCTGTGTGTTCACAAGACTGCAAATGCGTTGCCAACCCTGAGGACTAAGATGGAATGCCTCTATGCTAGTCATTTCACCGGCTGTCTTATCCCCCAAACCGGAAAACAACAATGCGAACACTGCTGCTTGGCGGTAGGTTAATAGATAAGATGGTGGTACCAACCCGGACGGACCCTGCACAAGGTCCTCCCACATGTTACGCGGTCTTGCAGTATCACTGACGACAAGTATTATTAATGTTATATTTGTAGGTATTCCGTGGCAGACAGCGGATGGACATAAGTGTGACCCTGACACACCTCCCCGTCTGCTCAGCATAGACCAATAGCTGAGTGAATATCACGAGCTCACGCGCAGCATGCTAAGGCTGACATCAAACTGCGTTTCCCCAAATATTTCATCTTAGTTTAGCACCGGGGCAGTCCCAATTTAGTTTTGCAAAGCAACCAATCATCATTAATCCCACACAACACATGGGTGAAAAATATGTTTCGCAAAACGATACTTAACTAGCGTCGCAACATCTTTTTTTATAGTCACGTTTATATTTCATTTTTATAAAGGGGAAAAATACCTATTTCACGTATGAAATATGTCACGGTTAAAAACCAATAACGATTGCATGTAACGAGTAGACGAGCAACATCTTTAACCTCGTAAGGCCTAAGACAAATTTTGTAAGTTCGAAAAAGAATCTTATGTCAGTCAACTTAAGTCAAAAGTCACTTTGACAAATGTCCTAAATTTAGGACGTTAGGCATTACGAGGTTAAGACTCGTTCATGTTTTTTTCCGAATTTGTAGTAGTTAAGCAACTAGGCTGTTCTACCTTAACGAGTTATTAGGTCTAGCTTACCCATGTCTTAATTTAACTGTACATTTTTGTTTACTTGTTCGCCTTTACGGTTTGTTGGAATATTACAAGTCTATTTTGAACCAGTTTCCGTTATTGGAATGAGCTTCAATTTTAAATTTATGTTTAAGTACACTACCCATAGAGAATGGCGTCTGAGAATATAGTAACTTTCCGCATTGCATAACATAGAACCACTAATTTTTGATAGTTTTAACAAACTTAAGTATGGAAAAGTTTAAAAATTATATTATCTTAATATGATAGAAAATAAAAAAAAACATCAAAAGGAAAATATTTAAAAAAAAACAGACTGTCCAGCGTTTTAAAAGATTGCATCCTTTGGGATCACACACTTCATCTTCATCAGAATTACAAGTCATACACAACTTATGACAAATCTTATTATGACAACGATAAAGTTTGTTATTGCTAGATCCGCTAGATATTTTTAGTGGTCGTCGTTACTTGAGATATAGCGGATATGACTCCGATATGAACCAACTAACATATACATATTGGGCTGGTGTTTACTGATATCATTGACATTGGAAAACATACAATGTTCGCGTTGCTTATCGGACAGTATGAGAGATATTTCGGAGAGAAATATGTTTTTGGCAGCGTGTGTCAAAATAATATCACTACATAAAGTACCGCTTGTCTGTCTGTCATTTTCATGTGATTTAAGTAACTATCGTACTTTATGGTCAGATGAAGCTGGTTTACAACTTAATACATAGTACCTGTCAGGAAATGGAAAATACATGTAATTGAAAATTACGCTATTCAGTAATTAAAGCATAGGCCTTTCTCTTCTAATTAAAATTCTGTTAAGTATAAATAAAACCAGTTAAATGAATTAGTTGCATATTTCAAATACCTGCATTCCAAATTACCTTATTTTATTTCAAATATTACTAGTTGGACTACGAGAGGAATTAAAGTTATGTTTCTATCATTATACCAGGGCCTTTATATCCCGCTTTGTTTTAATCTATTCTGTTTTAAATCCATTGTTTTTTACGACACTGACGCCTTCTCTCTCTTCTTCTCGTCTCTTGAATAAGTACCATAAAATTAACAATATGGATTAATACAAACGCGGTTATCACACCGATGCGGATTTGTACGCCGCTCCGGTGTGTGAGCGGGACATCGCTATAGACGTGCATAGCGCTGTCTCGCTCACACGACCAGCCCGGACCGGCCCGGATCCGCATCCAATGTGAAGACCATCAAAGCGGAATACTCCCTAACATTTTACGAATTTCTAACTACATATACGTATACGTATCGATCAGTGTATTTATTTGGATGATTTTCGTTTTTGTTGCTAAATAGAAGAGCACGCAATTATCCGGGTAACCTGCGTAAAAACGGCTCACTACCAAAATATCAGATTTTAAAAATACTTGACTACTCTCATTATCAGATTCCCAAAAGAGCAGCAGCGTTGAAATATAAGGTAAGGATGATCAACAATACCTTACTTAAAATGTTACGTTTTGGGATTCCAGTATACTTATTGACAAGAGATTCGGGTATTTTTAAATTCTGGTCTTTCCTTGATATCTACGCATAGTTGTTACAGTTATAAGTAGACTTAAATGTAGGTACCTACTTCCGAATCATTATAATCAGAATGAGATTATCCAGATACAAATAGGTACCTACTACCGTTTTATGTGGAAACAGTAAGATCTACTAGTTAAAAGTAAACGTTATAATTATGGTTAATATTACAAAGCGGTTTACCCTGACTGCTTTTATAGCCAAGAAACGCGCAGCTCCCGGCTTCCGACCAGAATTGATTTTAGATATTCAACCTTCATCAATTAAATCATCATGATATCCATATCGTCGGTGAAACAGCAAATTCACATAAGTAACATTATTAATAAGGAGCCAAATGCACCTTTTTAAAAAGCCATTAAGGTTTATTTTGCTCTATCACAAATTTGCTAGTTACGCGGTTTAGCAGTGTTACCGACGATAGGTCATTTTGTTATAATGACGTTGTTGCCACTTGTAGGCAACATTTCAAAGTATTGCTTAGGGGCATCACAGGCATAGACAGATAGAGATAGGAATTCATAAACGCACTACAAACGGATTTTAGTTAAAGTATGCAATGTGACTTTCTGTCCGATGCAGGCAATGGCAGATAAGGACAAATCATATTTTAAACACACTTTAGCTATTGAGCGTTCATGAATAGGATGGTTAGTCTGAAGTGCCATAGGTATGGCATTGTCATCGGAGTATATTTTGATTAAAAATCCGGCCAAGTGACAGTCGGACTCGCGCAGGAAGGGCTCCGTACCATTATCTATAAAAAAACACGTTTGTTGTATTGGAGCTCCCTTAGAATATTAATTTTATTCTGTTTTTAGTATTTTTTGTTATAGCAACAGAAATACATTATCTGTGAAAATGTCAACTGTCTCGCTATCACGGTTCCTGAGATACAGCCTGGTGACATTCAGACGGACGGACAGACGGACAAAACGACAGACGGACAGCGGAGTCTTAGTACCTAATAGGGTCCCGTTTTTACCCCTTGGATACGGATCCCTAAAAAACAATATTGAGCTAATCTGTTGTTGCCAATTGTAGTTTTTTTTATACAGTCATCAAATGCTTATCAAGATTAATGTAAGGGGTCCAAACTCGATCTTCATTATGATATATTAACTAGAGGAGATCCTGGCGCCACCTTCGGACTCCATCATTAGATCAGCTCTTCGATACCACAATATTGCAGTGAGTGATTGGGACATTTGTATTTCAACTTTTAGCACAACTAGAACTGGTTCAAAAACAATCGCAAATTTTTGAACATAAAAACAAAAGTAAATTATATAGGTTTTACACTTTGGTGTCCTGTTTACAGCTCTGATAGATAATTTAAAACCGTATTTACAATAACAATTGAACATTAACCTGGAACTCAAGTTGAAACTGTTGAGAGAAGATAATATTTTTAATTACAAAATGGAAGGAGGACAGACTGGATGCCGTGGAGTCATTCAATGCGCACACGCATCTATTAAGCATAATCAACCGCATTGCATGTAATTAACGCGTGTACTGGACAGAGATAATTGGTGATTAAAAACACAACCTTTGAGGTTAAAACTTTTCTCGATTGATACGCGTCATATAACTTACGTTTATTGATAACTAGCGACCCGCCCGCGGCTTCGCCCGCGTGGAATTTATTATACATATAAACCTTCCTTAAGAATCACTCTATCTATTAAAAAAAACCGCATCAAAATCCGTTGCGTAGTTTTAAAGATTTAAGCATACATAGGGACAGACAGCGCAAGCGACTTTGTTTTATACTATGTAGTGACTAGAGAATGCAATTTAACCGGTTATTATCCGATTTTGTATGAAAATAACCGGTTAAAACCGGTAATAACCGGTTATTTGCATTCCCTATTGATAACCAAAACGCAAGCAGAGCAAGATGTAGGCATAAATTAAAGTGATAATTTTCTTCCTCTTTCGAGACTAACAAACTTAAAAGAATTAATTGTATCTGAGTGGGTAATAAGTTAATAACAATAAAAAGCGATGATACATTTAAATATTTATTATATAATATGATATATTTTGGTTATTTCATATTCTTATTCTTATTAATGAAAACGTTACGTATTACCTAAGTAAGCGTTAACTTTGAAACACCTGTGCTATACATATCAAGAATATGCAAGAATACTATCACCCGTCCAACGTCTTGCTAACACGAAGTTGGTAACTATATGGTTCATAGATTTGGTTAGTTATCGCATCATACATTTATGTTCAGTCCATCTCATTAGTTGGTGCCACGCGTCTTGTTAAATTTGATAATAAATGTTCAGTACAAATTTTTTGGCTGATCACGACCCACAGACTTTTCGTCTCGCTATTTGTCGCCACGCCATTTGACCGTGACTACAGTGAGTTCAAAAACCTTGCGCCTGGGACTTGTGAGGTGACCGTAGCGCGCGGCGTACCACCGCCCGTGATTGGGCGAACTGTCATCCTTGAACGGTACAATATGGAGTATCTCGAGGTAGTGTTCTGGGTCCTTTCCTCTTCCTATACAAATGTTTTTCGCACTGCGCACCAGGTGGTATTGTTGGTGGATGATAGTACGCCGTTAGTGAAACACGGCCAATGCGCCAATTATTCATCATCATCATCACCATCATCATCATATATATCATCATCATCATCGTCATCATCATCATCATTAATCAACAAATTAAATTAAAACTATAATCAAACCTGATATTAAATATAATATCAGGATGATACGATACAAGTAACTGACTCCGTTGAAATTGTGGCTCGTCAAATTTATAGCGGAGTAACATTTAAACGAAAAATAGAGCATGTGTTTAACAAGGTGAACCGGTTAATATATGCGTTATTCAAAACTGTCAAGAGTGGTCAAATGCGAAACCGCACTTATGGCATAGAACACGTAATAGTACAAACTTGTGGCTTACCTTGGGTATATACGTTACATTAACCCTGAGGTATGGAATAATCTTTTGGGGGCCTTCCACTAAAACAAAAACCAAGTCCTGGCGGCTGCTCAATAGAAGTATGTAAGGGTTATTATGCTATTTACCATATACCGGTAGCTGCAAGCGGCAAGCCCTTCTTCTAATCATTAAAATTGTTAACGACATTTATGAAATTGCACTTAAAAAAACTAGTATGCTTTTGAAACAAACCTCTACAAACATGATTATTTTTAGAACACATTTAAAAAAGTTCTTGTAGTAAATTGTATAAATTTTAACGTCAATTTGTATGCCTCACAAGCTCACAACAGCAGTATCTAACGATAAATTGAAGTATGTTGTCCATGTTTGATAAAAAAAAGAATTAGATTTGATTTGCGTGTTCATCGACCGCCATGAAAACTATTCCATTTGATTGGTTCCGATTGGACCAGATCCATTTGCCGTCAAATGGACTGACCGTGAATGTTCAGCTTTAGGGTCTATCAGACTAAAGCACTCTGTTAAAATTGTTTGAAAACAACATAATTTATACTTTAGGGAATTTGATTCATTCACCGTTATATCGCATGATTGTAATGACCGTTATCTATGAGACCATAAATCCTTGTTACTTTAAAAGAATCCCTGAATAAACAATGCCGCTTATATTAAAGATTGAGCACCTTTTCTAACACACTGTGCGGTATTTCTAAAAACGTTCTAATCTTACTTAGTCGTAGTCAAAGTTTATTTATTTATCAAACAATTAGAACAATCCTTATAAATCTTACAGTATAGTAATTTAAGTAATAGTGTAGTCTCTCTACTCGAAATACCTACTTGTATCTTAAACAAATAATAAACCAAAGCAGGGGCCCGTTTCATAAAAGCTTGTAGCTTGTATTACAAGTGGAAGTCTCTTTTTAATACATAGGTACTGTTGGAAAAAGAGTTCCGTTTATAATATAAGCTATTATTTTATATGCAATAGGACCCAGTTAATTTATATTTATAGACAACTAGCTTCTGCCCGCGACTCCGTCCGCGTAAAATTAGATTATCGTTATTCCCTCGGGAGCTTTCAAAAATTCCGGGATGAGAAGTAGCCTATGTGTTAATCCAGGGTATACAGGGTGTCGGGTAAATAGTGGACTATCTTACAGGGCTGGATAGCTCAGCTCAGGAGTGGCCAAAATATGATAAATTATGTTTAGTAAAAGTCGCAGCAAAAACGAGATATCTCAACTTTTAAAATTTTTGGAAATGCGGTACCCTGGTTCACCATTTTCGATGCCGCGGCCACATTTATTAGAATTTTTCAGTTTCGTTTGCTGTGAAAGATAGCTGTTTAAATTTGCTATAAGACCCTATCAACAAAATTAATAAAAATTCAGCAGTTTAAAAAAAAAACAAATCAAATTTAAAGTTTAGGAATCTGCGTTTAACTTGCGGCAAGTTTAACATGACACGGTGTAAAAAAAATGTACTAAGACTTGTAGTGCTGCTTTCCTAAAAATTGGCCTGGTTAATGGAGATTCTAAAATGATATAACAATTGAGTTTATTGATTACAGCAGCGAAGTTATTATTAAATTTGTCCAACAAAGACTGAATTTTATCAAACTAGCGAATTTAATAAACGACTTTTGCTTCCGTTTAAAATCAGGTTAGCTGGTTCTAAATGTTTTAAAAGACAGTTTTTATTTATGTGAAATACAACGACAATACGATAAAAGGTAATAACATACATTTTCTTAAATTTAAAGCAAGTGTTCGAATTGCTTGCCGCCAGCCCTAATGCAGGCTCAGCAGCGTTTCATGAACGACCTCTTGAGTTCGGAGGCATATCGTCGCTCACCAATTTGTCGGCTAGCTTCTGCGACGCGACTACGCAGCTCTTCCAAAGAGGCAATAGGTTTGCCGTACACTCTTTATTTTAAACAACCCCAATAAAAATAGTCTAGTGGGTTCAAATCCGGTGAACGAGGAGCCCAAAAATTGGCCCTGAACGACCAATCCACCGGTTAGGATATGTTTGGTCCACGAACCTTCGCACTGGTAATGCATAGTGGGCTGGACAGCCATCATTCTCAGCTCTAAGGGCGTATCTTCCAATAGTATCGGAAGCGACTCCTGAAGAAACTGCAGGTACCCTCTTCCGTTTAAGTTTCCTTGCAGCTCGAAAGGTCCAATGATATTGCCGTCCAAAATGCCCGTCCAGTAATTGATTTTAAATTGATACTGGCTTCGGTCTTCTCGCATTACGTGGGGATTGTGGTCACGCACCTCCCAATAGTGTAGATTGTGGAGGTCAATACTAATAATGCATATTTGCATACTCTGCCGATGTGTACGGCCCTCGAGACATTTTTTTTCGTGTGATACAATAAGATAGTTTAATTTTGCTTTCAACTTCATTGAATTGTTGACAAGAAAAAAAAAACTAACGATGTAATTGTCTAATTAATTCAATCTGGAATTGAAAGTTTGGTGGCCAGTATTACTAACAACAATTAATCAGAATGGAGTTTATGTGAAAATTACCTATTTGGAAGCTAGCCGACAAATTGGTGAGCGACGATATGCCTCCAAACTCAAGAGGTCGTTCATGAAACGCTGCCGAGCCTGCGTTAGGGCTGGCGGCAAGCAATTCGAACACTTGCTTTAAATTTAAGAAAATGTATGTAATTACCTTTTATCGTAGTGTCGTTGTATTTCACATTAATGTAAACTGTCTTTTAAAACATTTAGAACCAGCTAACCTGATTTTAAACGGAAGCAAAAGTCGTTTATTAAATTCGCTAGTTTGATAAAATTCAGTCTTTGTTGGACAAACTTAATAATAACTTCGCTGCTGTAATCAATAAACTCAATTGTTATATCATTTTAGAATCTCCATTAACCAGGCCAATGTTTAGGAAAGCAGCACTACAAGTCTTAGTACATTTTTTTTACACCGTGTCATGTTAAACTTGCCGCAAGTTAAACGCAGATTCCTAAACTTTAAATTTGATTTGAAAATTTTTAAAAACTGCTGAATTTTTATTAATTTTGTTGATAGTGTCTTATAGCAAATTTAAACAGCTATCTTTCACAGCAAACGAAACTGAAAAATTCTAATAAATGTGGCCGCGGCATCGAAAATGGTGAACCAGGGTACCGCATTTCCAAAATTTTTAAAAGTTGAGATAGGTATCTCGTTTTTGGTGCGACTTTTACTAAACATAATTTATCATATTTTGGCCACTCCTGAGCTGAGCTATCCAGCCCTGTAAGATAGTCCACTATTTACCGGACACCCTGTATAAGCTATCTTAATTTTAAATTTCATTAAAATCCGTGCAGCCGTTGCAATTAACACCTTAAAATTCTGAATTACTTTTTTAATACAGTTGCTCAAAAAGTGGTACTTGTCGTAGCTGTATATCGTGCGGAAAGTTGCATTTTCCCAACTAGTGTTTTATATTTTCTTATTCGTACTAGTGCGTTTTACTTTTCCATTTTTTTTTAAATATACTAAGCCCTGCATCCAACCAAAGAGTTTGTAGTAAGTAGGAGGTAGCACGGTGAGGCTCAGCGGCGGGCGGGAGGGCGCGCCTGACACAGCGCGGATGACGGTCGTTTAAGTAAGTACTTCTAATGTTTATGCACTCCTAGTTTTTGACGACATAATTTTGGTTTTAATAATTTTATTAAAATTTAAGTAATTTTGGACAGAATGTTTGCACAGGATGAGCTCACTTCAGACGTCCGAGGGGAAGAGGACAGGTACACAGATACCCACATACACAGATACCGATACCAACACGGAATAGGTAATAATGCTAACAATTAAATAAATCCAAAAATAGCCATTTAAAATGAACACCATTTTGAATTCTTAATAAGTCGTGCACAGATTTTATTTAGAAATTATATAAATTATTTCACTTACATACATACACATGTAATAAATACGTACAATTCGAAAATCTTGTTGACAACTCCGTAGCCACATTTTGCACAATCGGCTAGGATATTTACCAGCGTATTAGTGACAGGTTGCAAGCCCATCGCCTAACAATACTACAAGCCTTTATTCCCTTAGTCGCCTCTTACGACATCCAAGGCATGGAGTGGTACAATTGTAACCCGGCAACCACTCACTTAAACTCCATAATTCCAATAATCATTTCAGAGTTCTTATTAAGCTTAAAGATTGGCAATCATAGATGATAGACTTAAATAATCATAGAAATCCGCGTACCTAGCGCATGAGATAATAACTTTGATGGTGGCTCCTGAACTAGGTATATCATATTAAGATAGATTGCCTCCATAACATATAATACGTACGTATTTTGTCTACAAGGCTGTATCTGATGACCACATGTCATACGCCATAAAAATGCAATTTTAAATTAAATTGAATGGATTAAAAAGTGTTATTCAGTTCTACAGTAGCGAAATAGCAAGATCTTTTTATTTTTGTGGCATATAAATTGTCGGGCTAGATAAAGTCATAGGCCATAATAAAACAATTTCACACTTTATTAAATTAGTTTTCTTCTGTATAAGTTGAGTAACTAAACTAACTCAGAGATCATTAATTCATATCATATATTCGTACCTAGCAGACATTAGCATTAGATTTAAAATTAAAATGGACAGAAATAAACCAGTTTGCGTTTGAAAGTTTCCAAGTTTTTTTTTAGTTTTATACTAAATAGGTATAGGAAACACCATCTTTTTTAATTTTTGTAGATGCTGATGCTATGTCATAAGCTCATAAAGCTCATTGAATACAAAACGGACACATTCCAAAATAATTGTCTCTTGCATTGAAAATCTTATACGAACAGCTACTAATTTCAAAATGCAAACTGACTGATTTTGGAATGTGTCTGTTTTGTATTCAATGAAAGATAAGTAGTCATAACACTAAATAATACTTTGTTATTAAATAATTATAATCCCAAATCATAGACAATCCCACTCCATTTACATATACAAAGAGAATTTACTTTCTTGTTCTAAACAACCAGGCCTTTTGTCATGTTGAAAAGTAGTGCAACTTACCAACCTAGGCAACACTCCAACTCTGCCATCCAAAAGAAAAAGGCAGTATATGAGTATGAGATACACGATGCAATACTGCCTTTCGACTTAGAAAGGCGGCACCATATTATTATATTATGTAGAAGGAAGGATAAAACTCAGAGTAAAATAATTTCAAATATTTGGGTGAATCATTAGCCATTCGCTTATGTAATTTATGCTACCTTTAAATAACATTCTGTGCCTAAAACTCTAAATTGGACTTGTTTTGCATGTTATTAACGGAGCCCGGCAGTCCGCTAATTAAAATTACTTATTGGTTAATATAAAAGCTGTTTGTGTACTGACTGAGTTTGCAAAATACAATAAAATATATTGAACATGTGTCATCCAATAAATCTTAAAACATTGTATTAATATACCCTTTTAATTGTAGTTCTAGCATAACCTATTGTCTGCCAAGAAGCTTGATATACTGGTTCCTGTTAACAATGATTTTTAATTTACATTTATTACACAAAATCGAAATTTCAGCCATTATTTTAGGCTTCTAGCCAGCGAATGGATATACATGTATAATTATTAAACAAATTATGTCAACATTAGCCTTGAAATTTTAATAATTTTTCTACTTCAGTTAATTATTGAGCTGAAAATTTGTATGATCAAACTGATCAGTAAATAGTAATTTTTTGCATTTTTTTTATTACAACATTACAAAGATCTTAGCTAAATAGTAGCTTTACTGTTTGAATAGTTAATTATATACCCTGATGGACACAGCAGTATTAGTGAGAGTGGGACTCACTGTAGCTTTATTTGGAACTAGCGACCCGCCCGCGGCTTCGCCCGCGTGGAATGTATTATACATATAAACCTTCCTTAAGAATCACTCTATCTATTAAAAAAAACCGCATCAAAATCTGTTGCGTAGTTTTAAAGATTTAAGCATACATAGGGACAGACAGCACAAGCGACTTTGTTTTATACTATGTAGTGATATGGCATTGAAGTATTTATTGATTGTAGAACAACATTTATCAATCAGTAGTTGTTTAAGATTATTTATGAATGTGTTAAAATTTGTTTATCCTGTGAATGATTATTATTTTTGATAATATATCCAACATGATACTACCAAAAGTTACTCAAGAAACTACAGATGACCTATTGAAACATGAGAAAACCATTTTCAGCCTTTGGTTTATTTGTTATTAATGAATATAGGTAGGCTCACTCTCAGATAAGTAATTATTAATTAATTATCACATATTTTGATGGTGAGAATTTTCAAGGTTTCATTATCACTCGGAATACGCACTGAAAAACCAACAGATGGTTAGGATAAAAGCTTACGTAATCTCATAGGTTTACACGAATTTGTTTGTGCAAAATTTGTGAAATTATGGTTTTTTTACATACATACATACATACATACATAACTCACGCCTTCATTCCCAGAGTGGGGTAGGGTAGGCAGAGCTACAGAATTACCAACAACTCCAAAAACTTGTTGATAATTCTGTAACCACATTTTGCATAAACAGGCTAAGATGTTTACCAGCATATTAGTGACAGGTTGCAAGCCCATCGCCTAATAGTACTCCAAGCCTTTATTCCCTTAGTCGACTCAAAATTTTAAATTTGTTTATTAAGTGTATTAACAGATGTAGCAAAATTATCATAATGTTTTGTGCTAATGCAGAATGTTGCACTCTGTAGACCATTGATTAAGCATGCAACTTTTTGATGAAGCATGTTACTGATGATTATGCATATAATTTTGGCTTGAGTTCAAATTTATTTCACGAAATCATCAAAAAGATGATGTTGAAAAGAAAACAAACAAATTAGGTGCCTAGATGATGGGAAATTACATTAGTCGGGCTACTATTTGCAGATATTGAGTTTTATTTCAGCAGTAACTGCTAATTATGTTTAAAAATATCTTAAACCAGAAAGATTTTAGGGTGTTACATTACATTATACAGTTCATCATTCAAAATGGTGAGTGTGCTAAAACTTTTTGATTATAAATGTCATTATCAGAGGCCCGAATTTGAGCTGTCATAGGGACTTCTCATTTATCGACTTCCGTATACATATTTTATTGAGACATTATAGAACACAACATATTAAAGATTAAAAGAATAGGTAAACAACAGGAGCCATAATATATCCAGGCGATTCTATATCCAGCCTCTGGTCATTATGTTCAGCTGTAAATTCATTACGACTAAGTGCTAAAGGGATTAACATTTCCAAGGGGTTCTGTGGAAATACTTTGTATAAATAGGGTTTATATTAAACGGGCAACATTCAAAGGGGCAACATTACTATCACATAATTACCTCATTCTTCATATAAAGTTACGATTTTGTGATATTAAAATGACTACATTACTTAGATATATGGTCGAAAATATGATAGGTGTTATAAAATCACAAAGAAGATAAAATAAATTACTCATACGCTAAAATTAAGCTTTGATTTAAACAGGTTTACTTGGGGAAATCTCAGCTTTAAGTAAAGTACAAAGTACAGAAAGTTAATCACAAGGTAATTGGTAACCTGGCACTTTATTATAGTTATCATGGTAAATATTTAATTAATATTAAATTAATCTAGAAAACATTAAGAATCAATGTCAGGTGTTAAAAGCAGGGACTTAAGACTTTAGTTAGACAGAGACAAAACGAAGTTAAAAGAATACTGACATGGAGAAAGTTTATACCAAGAGGGTTAGGTTAGTAGCTATAGAGGAAAAAGATAAGGTTATATTATAACATTTCAAGGGACGATGTTAAGTGTATCATAATGAAACTTCAACTAATAACAGGTTCTGTCCTTACCTTCGTTTTTGATTACTAGGTTTTGAAGACATCTCGAATATTATCTGAGTGACACTGTTATGAAACTTCGCGATATGACCACAATCTCAGAACACTGCCAAGGATAGTATCACATCGCTTTTCACGATTTTTACGTTAAATTTGTTTACTCTATCGCCACAGTTTTTATCACTTATCACGAATTATGTCATTTTACGATGCACTTCACGAAAAAATACACTTTGTTGTTGTGAACTTGCACAGTAGACACGCACACGATCGCTTCAGATGAATTTTACTTGACAAGGCAGGTTGTCACTTCACGGTTCTAAACAAACGCAGGTCTGTGATTGGTTATTACACAAACAAATAATTATAATGTATTGTTAGTAGCCAATACAAGGCGAGATGCTCGAAATGACAAGGATAACAGACTAACCCTAGAATTAGGATTTACATTAAATTTCAACAGATGTCGCTAATTTATTAGTCAAATCAATGTGTCAAAGTGACGAAATCATTATGAAAAAGTTAGTATTTTTGAGTTAAGGTGGCGCCATGGTAGTGCAATCAAATTGTGACTTGAACGATAGACAGATATGTCATTACTGAAAAATATGTTTATTTTTACTTTTATTCAACTATTTAAGTATCTTTCAGCACACAAATGTTTCTGAGAATAGCGCCATCTATGTCGCGATTCTCAGAAACATGCACAATTTTTGCCAGTGAGTTTTTAATGCTATGAGTCGCCACTAGATGTCACTAGTTAACCGTCAGCTGTTCCGATCACTTGTAGGTAGGGCATGCAATATCGGACGGTTTTCAATTCCGGAATTGATTTTCGAGATTAGCCTTCAATTCCGGAAATTTCATTGCTTTTTTGTGATTCTTTCAATGTAGACAAAATAAAACTAAAAATTGTAATCAACATTTATGTACTAATAATGAACAGACGTAATCAGTCGTTTTTTCTTAAAACAAAATTAATAATCACAAACATTTTCACTGAAACAAAACATATAGTTATTATAATAATTTACAAAAGTTTTGACGACGCGCTGGCCTAGTTGGTAGTGAAGTGACCCTGCCTACGAAGCTAGCGGTCCTGGGTTCAAATCCCGGTAAGGGCAGATATTTGTGTGATGAGCGCGAATATTTGTTCCTGAGTCATGGATGTTTACTATGTATTTAAGTATATATTTCTCTATACAGGGTGTCCAGTAAATAATGGATAACCTTCTACCCATCTATGGGGCACCTCAGGCTGGTCCCGAAAAAGGACTTACAGGTTTAGTAAAAGTTGCATGGTTTTCGAGATAATCGAACTTTTCTATTTTCTTAATAATTAGCACCTTGCTTCACTGTAATGACCGCCAAGGCCACAAATAAAGAGATTTTGTCGTTCTGTTTGCTGTTAAATATTCTTTAATAGTGATGCTAACGGATGTGTCTTAGAGCATTATGGTAGCGACACTAATTTCTTGTTAAACATATCTTAATTTATAACATCACATTTTGCTTTAAAGTTTGCAACAACTTTGACTGCTTGTGGTGAATTTTTTTTGTATAAAGACCAGAGTGGCCAATATGTTGAAAAATAGTGTATCTAATACTGATTCTAAACTGGTATAACACATGGTGTTTACGTCTTTACAGATAAAGTTATTGCTGATAGTATTCACTAAGAGCGAATTTTACCAAAACACCAAGTTATCGATAAGTAACTCTTTACTTGATTGGGTTAGTCATATCATAAAAAACGCTTCTCTTATGAAAACCAACGTCTAATTACAGCAAGTGTGACGTTCGGTACCATTTGATGTGGTAATGTTTAGTAAAGAAACAGCCGAGTCATCAACATAAATTTATTAGAGTTCGGTCGGGAAGGGTTTTAATAAATAGCCTAGTTCTGGTTCTGCCGTCGTAGGTCGGTACTCCCCTGCAAGGTGGCGGAGGCTGCTAGGTCTTCAGGCAGGCAGCAGTTTGGGAGATGCACCCGGACCGGGAAGCGCCGGCTGGAGTTGGTTGGTGTCTTGTGTTTCAATATTCAGTATACCAGACTTGTAGGGTAAAAGTGACACCCCTTATCGGGGTCCGAGATGTCACTTATAAATCACTTATGTGAAACCAAAAACTTCGACGGATGACGAATGTGAAATGCGACTACTTATTTGGTACTTACATTTATTCAACTTTTAATGCAATTCTTTTATTAGTTTTAAATAATATTTAGGATGTTAACTAAGTACATACTTTGCTTACAATCTCTCCTTTCTCTGCTGAGTAATACATACTTTTTCACAATTTTATTACCTAATGTGTATTTTTGGCTATGAATTTTTTATCCGTTTTGATGTTTTCTTTTGACATTTATCAAGTACAGTTTTGATTCCACGAAGAACCATATTTTGGGTAACTATTTGGATTTTGTTTGCGACGGCCTAGTTAGCTTTGCCCTGGACTTCGAAAAGGATATAACAAGGATTCATTATTTTGCAGTAATTAGACGTTGGTTTTCATAAGAGAAGCGTTTTTTATGATATGACTAACCCAATTTGACGACAGCTGTAGACCACTTTTCCAAAAGTTTAAAGTTCTCCCCTTAGCCTCTATGTATATTTTAAAAATTTGTCTATTTACCAAAAACCATCCAGATTATTTTAAGAGGCGCGACAAAATGTTCGCAGGAGAGCTACGTGCGCAGTACAAAAATCTACTATATCAGCCATCTTGTAGATCTGATATCTATAGGAGAAACGCATATAACATGTGTATAGTTTTATATAATAACCTTCCTGATAAATTTAAACTGCTGCATGGTAAAGTGTTTAAGACGAATTTGACCGAATGGCTACAACATCGTTGCTTTTATAGTGTAAAGGATTTTTTAAATTTTAATGGTACATGACAATTATGATTGCAACCTCAAGCCTGCTAGTCACTAATTATATATTAAGTAGGTATCGAAAATACTGCATGTAATTTTTAATTTTAAATTATTGGGTCTGATTTGATTTTTTAGATTATAAGCATACATAATATTTTGCATGTCGATTGCATGTCGACAGAATACTGATTCTACTATTAATCTTAAGACCTGATTGTAACGTATTCTAGCAAATAAAGATTTCATTTCATTTCATTTCAATCAAGTAAAGAGTTACTTATCGATAACTTGGTGTTTTGGTAAAATTCGCTCTTAGTGAATACTAACAGCAATAACTTTATTTGTAAAGACGTAAACACCATGTGTTATACCAGTTTAGAAATCAGTATTAGATACACTATTTTTCAACATATTGGCCACTCTGGTCTTCATACAATTTTTTTTCACCACAAGCAGTCAAAGTTGTTGCAAACTTTAAAGCAAAATGTGATGTTATAAATTAAGATATGTTTAACAAGAAATTAGTGTCGCTACCATAATATTCTAAGACACATCCGTTAGCATCACTATTAAAGAATATTTAACAGCAAGCAGAACGACAAAATCTCTTTATTTGTGACCTTGGCGGTCATTACAGTGAAGCAAGGTGCTAATTATTAAGAAAATAGAAAAGTTCGATTATCTCGAAAACCATGCAACTTTTACTAAACCTGTAAGTCCTTTTTAGGGACCAGCCTGAGGTGCCCCATGGATGGGTAGAAGGTTATCCATTATTTACTGGACACCCTGTATAAGTACTTATACGAGGGTTGTCTGAAAAGTTTCTGGCCTAACATGGAAAAAGGTGTTTTTTCGGTCCGATTCTTTTCTACTTTTCGACATAGTCTCCTTGTAAGATAATACACTTCTCCCAGCGATGCTCCCATGTCTTCAACCCTTCGAGGTAGTTAGTTGACGTCTTGCTCTGCAAAATAGGCGTCCACGGTGGTTATGACCTCTTCGTTACTTAAAAATCTCTGTCCACCGAGCCAAGTTTTCAGTCTGGGAAACAGGAAGAAGTCGCTAGGAGCAAGATCTGGAGAATACGGTGGATGTTCAATCAGTTCGAATCGCAGCTCCTGAATTTTTGCCATCGCAATCTTTGACTTGTGGGATGGTGCGTTATCTTGATGAAATACCACTTTCTTTTTTTGCAAATTTGGCCGTTTTTTCGAAATTTCTACCTTCAGCTTGTCAAGTAGCGATGAATAATAAGCCCCGTTATAGTTTTTCCTTTTTCTAGATAGTCAACGAATATAACTCCGCGACTATCCCAGAAAACGGTGGCCATCACCTTTCCGGCCGAAGAAACCGTCTTCGCCTTCTTTGGAGCAGGCTCATTCTTCGCAGTCCACTGTTTAGATTGTGATTTTGTCTCTGGCGTGAAGTGATGGATCCACGTTACATCGACGGTTATCAACCGACGCAAAAAATCCGACGTATTTTGCTTAAATCGCTTCAAAAGGACTTCGGAAATGTTCATTCGAACTTGTTTTTGGTCCGAATTTAACAGACGCGGCACCCAACGTGCAGCTAGCTTTCGCATGTTCAAATCTTCAACTAATATATGACAAACTCTTTCTTTAGAAATGCTTACAGCTTCTGCAATCTCCCTAACCTTGATTCGACGGTCGTCGAGCACCAATCGGTGTACTTTTTGCACAATATCCTGGTTGGTTGGTCGCCGTTTTTGGCCGTCCTACGCGTTCATCATCGTATAAGCTGGTACGACCGCGTTTAAATTCTGCTACCCAAAATTTTACGGTAGAAAATGATGGAGCAGACTCGCCGTAAATAGAATCCATCTCAGTTTTGATTTGGGTCGGCGTATTTTTTTTTAAATGTATGAACTTAATCACAGCTCGACACTCTTTTTTATCCATTTTTCAAAGAACACAGGCACCTGTTCGCAAAATCAGCCGTTAAGGAAAAACTAGCCGTCAAAAATGGAGGCAATTTTGACATATAACTCCTGAAAAAAGTCTAATTATAATGCCAAAGAGGTTTTAAAAAAAAAGTTTTTATTTCATAGTGTGGCCAGAAACTTTTCAGACGACCCTCGTATCATTGTCTAGTACCCATAATACAAGCCTAGAGCTTAAATTGGGACTAGGTTAATTGGTGTGGTGTGACATTGTCCCCTGATATTTATTATTTATTTATTTAAAAGTGTTAATATTAGGCAAAACTAATCAACATAATTACGATTAGGTACATATTAAATAAGTAGCTTCGTGAAACGGGCCCCAGGACTCGACAGCATTTAATTATTTTTAGTTTTATTTACTTAGATACAGACATTACAGACCCTACAAAACATCATCATCAAACAATCAAATATAATATACAGTGTGTGTTGTGTAATACTAATAACACATGCAACTTAGATTGACTACAGAAATCGTCAGTAAGGAAATATTTTAAATGCTATATAGTTTAAAACATAATCATGCCTCAATAAATAAGTAGTTACAAAAAAATAACGGTTTTGCAAATAATCAAGGTAAATAATTCTTACATTGTTCTTTGATGCCGCACGCATGTCACACACACTTAAAATATGAAATACTCTCGCAACTGTCACGAAGCCACAAGTCACAACCTTACAACACAACTTTCATTAACAGGTTTGCACTAGGAACTGATTGTATTTATTATTGTTTAGGTGAAAGAACAATGTGAGACAGAAATAGGATTTTAACGGGTTCTAATGATTTTGTCTCGCTCTGACTTAGGGCCATAAAACATTACCTGAACATTAAGCGGAGCCGAAAATAAAAATATTTGCAATTGAACTACTTTTTGTTGTGGTTATTTCGTAAAATAATGATTTTAAATAAACATCTAATACAATTAAAAGTATTAAAACTGTCTTTGTTCAATTCCGGAATTTCGATATTGAGTGTAGCTCAATTCCGGAATTGAAATATCGAAAAAAACTCCGAAATTCCGGAATTTCGAAATTCCGGAATTCCGGAATTCCGTATTTCTACTTATTTAAAATAGTTAACCATCGATTTTACCAAACTGGAATAAGACTTAGGTACAGTACGATTAAATCAGTTAAACGATTCAACTTTTCTCGGCTATTATCGGCGAGACGAAAATGACACAAAATACATTGCTGCGATTTCTTTTAGGTATCAGTCAAATTAAAGAATCGTAAACGCAATGTAAACCTGCCATGATGACATTAGTTACCAGTAGACTTAAGAAGCGATATAAACATGCATTATTCTTATTGGGTACCTATATTATGAAAAAAGATTACTTTTTATTAATCAATGGAATAGATAGTTACTGTTTTACGTAAGGTAACAAACAGTACGATATTATGTCGGGATTTATAAGGATAGTTTGAGTTTGTGTATTATTAAAAAAAACACTAATTATTTTACTTGTTTCAATATAAAGGTTGTTTTACTTTAGAGCAATCATCCCCAACGTGGTCTATATCGACTTCCAGGGCTCGACGACGACCTGCAAGCGGTCTATGTGAGCGGAAAATATAAATGAGGGTCCATGAGATGAAAATGGGGGTCCAAGATAGTGGATCCCATTTATCATATCAGGTCGTGGCTTTAATTTTGGCTTTCCATTAATGGAATAATCAATATTCGTACACAGATAGTAGATAAGATACTTACTTACGTAATACTTTCTTATTAAAGATATTTGATTTGTTTATTTATAAATAAACAAATATTATCTTTACAAATTATGTTGCAATTTTCTCCGTGTGTAGTCTTTTACTTGGTAAAAACTATTTTTATTCGCTAAATTTTCATAGTAGACTGTGACAATTTTTAACCTCCAAAGTTATGTACAAACTCAGCAAAAATTCTCTAAGATATTTTGCTTAGTTTTTACGTGATAGATAAACTAAATATTGGGTAAACAGGGGGGTCCACCCAAAACCGAAACAAATATCAAGTGGTCTATGAGACAAAAAGTTTGGGGACCTCTGCTTTAGAGCTATCAGGAGGGTTTGTTACTCATATCCTGCTGTCGTATTGTGTTTAATAAGATAACGGGTGGTATATGTCGGCGCAGAGCTGCCCGGCAGGGGCGACTCCGCGTCGGGCATCACAGGATTTTAAATAAAATACCACTTTAGCACACACAACACTCTATAATGCCACTAACACAATATGTAATTACTATAGGATTGAACAAAACAATATAATTCGACACCTCTAACACTCGCGTAAGATGTATTTTAACAAAAAGCAAGTCAGAGTAACTTTCAGTACAAGTTACCGGACCATAATGGCGGCGGCAGAGAAAAACCATATCAAATTTCCCGCCATCGCAAGGTCAACCTCTGATTTGCAGAAAGTCAAAACAAAGTCCCATAAATTATTTTATTTCTCTATAGATTTAAAAACATAAAACTCATTCAAAAATATTTTAAACCGAGAAACAATATTAAAATTGATTAATTAACGTTCTATTACAAAATATGTTGATGCCATAACTCTAATTTTGTTACTTAAAATGCAAGATGATAACAATTCTTATGAAAAGTTTCCTGGAGGAAATAACTGTCAAATATCTGATTTTAAAACTTTACTTTAATAACAACGTCGATATCATATAATCTCAAAGGTTATTTATTTATAATTAAAGTAAATATGAATTTAGATGTCTTTAAAGGTGACAATTATTTAAGTTTTAAATAAACATAACTTGTAATGAAACATTTGTTTTGTTAGATATAGTTTCAATTTAAGCCGGACGGTGGCGCTTGTGCTCGCGCCCATATATATTTAAAGCTCATGTCTGTAATTTGATATACGCTATGTGAAAAACGAGGGATACCGACAAAAACAAAGGATGGTCGAATGGTGAACTTATTTTAATCGTATACCTACACTGAGATTAGTCTATACAAATTCGTCATTTAATCTAGGTATAAGTCGTTTGGTCGAATCCGCCCTTAGTTTGATAAGGCAAAGAACTACTAAAGTGCATGCATACACACAATTGTCTTACCATGTCTAACAAAACTTAGGACTGGATTCACGATGAAACTATACTTACTTAAGTACCTATATTTATGTAGTGTAGACTTAGGTATCTTAAATTGGCTTTAGTTTAGTGCCTGCCTAGATTATAACGATCATAATAATTATTTTATAGATATATAGATTAAACGCCGAATTGGTATAGGTACCTATAGAGTAATCTCGGAGTAAGTCTTATTCCAGTTTGGTAAAATCGATGGTTAGTCTGTTAATTATAACATTGGGAAACCTTCAAAAGTTACTTTTTTTATTTTAAGCACGCTTATAAATTAATAAAATCCGGTACTAAAAATATATATTTAAGAATCCCTCCAGGCATAGACACTGGAGAAATAGTAATTCTAATGCAGTGAAAAGGTTTTAGGCCATATTAATTATCGATGGGATACATGATGTAAATAAATCACTCGATAATTGCGCCGGCCGAGACGTACGCGCTCTAATGGCGTCCATTAATTATTTTGAAGCCCTGTCATGTGTGGAAATTTAGGGTTCAGTAAGGTCGAAATTTGCTTGTTGAAATAGGCATTATTAAAATATTTAAATAAAGAAATTTTACTTACAGTCAAGTGTAAAAATATGTATCGAAAGAATCCCCTTATACATATTAAATATTATGTTAAGTACGAAGTTCTTATTATACTGGAATAAAGTGCATTGGGGCATATTTTTGAGATGTTGCGTTCTCCCATATTTTACACTTGACTGTAGTTATTGATACCTTAATTCAGACCCAATGCTGCACCGCCACTACATCTGCTTTGCCTAAAGGTTAACTGGCAGAGCATGCGGCATTAAGTTCGCCTTTTGTAGATCGAGTACCCACCTACCTATATTCTTTTGGGCGCTAAAGATTAAATAAATCAACGACTTTGAACAAGGGTGAACTCTGCTATGAGCTGAATCTTGAGTCTGTTAATAGAAATCTCACAAATCACATTTGCTGTCTCAGGATTGCAGTCTAAAGATTGTAGTTTTGACAATGCATATATATCTATGGGTCACAGATCCCACTTACCATCAGGTGTACTGGTTTGCCTCCATGCCAGTCACAATCAACCTCCAGACCACAATAGAAAACTTAATACAAGGCCTATAGACCCGTTGAAGAAATGAACCCTAACTTAACCTCTGGCATATTATATTAGTGAAATAGATCAACTACTAGGCTATCTTTACTGGTCCTTTAGTAAATTATTGTGCCATAGTGCCAAAATTTTTAATAAAACGTCGGTGAAATTGCAAAACCACGTAAGTAACATTTTAAATAACGAGCAAAATGCACCTTTTTAATTATAAAGTAAGGTTTATTTTGCTCTATCATAAATTTGTTAGTTACGCGGTTTTGCAGTATCACCGACGAAAAAAAAAACCCTAGCGTTCCCTCACAAGAACTCAATTTCGGAGCTGAAAACTTTTGGTTGGATGAACCGATTTTCAAGATACATAACCTAAAATCTGTATAGCTTTTCAAAGCCTCATTGAAAACATTTCGTCTGTTTGGGCCCTATACTTCTTTCTTTGTCAGAAGGTACTTACCTACATTTAAAAAAAAGGTAAAGTCGCCGTCAATAGAACTTGCAAAAGATGTAAACAAAACCAAACGAACCAATTCACCATGATTACTTGATAATCTCGATCTTTTAAAGATCAAGTGAGGTCTTTGCAATGATTTATGCACTAGATCATTATTTTCATTTTAAGTTTGGGATGAAATAACTGTTCATTATACGTTATTTTTAATTAAAACACGCTTGCTGAATATTTGAGGTTACCTATGTGTCAGTCAGTACTAATTTGTTTACATCGTTCGCAAGTTCCATTGACGGCGACCGTAAGCATTCAATGTAACGTGAATTTTAATCGTTAGCAATTCTACAGTTTAAATTGTACACAAATTTGAGAATTCCATTAAGGTACTAAAGGGAAATAAAAATTACTTATGTACCTAATCATTAGTGTCATAAATGGCTTTCCCGTGAATTTAGTGCGCACGATGTAATTTCAAATTGAATTACAAATTGCCACGAAACCACATTGAAAATTTGAGGCTCACTCTTATCGTTATTTTGGAAGGCGAAATTACGTTTTTATTATCATAAATCACAACATAAATCATTATAATATTGAATTAATGAGGCTTCTGTTTCTAATGGAACCGGACCGATTAAAGTAACAATTGCAGATTTTTAAAAAAAGATAACTAAACCTACGAGAAGGTAATGATCTTCCGCCATCAGCAGTGAATTGAATAGCCTGACTTTTCATCTTACTCATCAGGGTTGGAAAGGCATGCACTCTTGAGATTGCAGTATTAGGGTTGCAATTTCACAAGTCCATCAGCTAGCACATCAGCTGTGTGATCATTTGCGTTCTCAATCCCACAAAAACTTGACGTTTATTTAAGTAGTAACTAGGTAAGTGCTGTCCAATGCAAAAATATGTATCGAAAGAATCCTCTCATAAATATGTTGCGAAGTTCTTATTACACTGGAATAAGGTGCATTGGGGCATACTTTTGATATTTTGCGTCCTCCCATATTTTGACACTTGACTGTACGTAATATTGTAATTTTCTAAAAACTATCTCTAAGAATTTTTCTTATAAGTAAGTAACTAGGTATTCTTCATATTTTCTTTTCTTCTTTAAGTTTTTTCTTTTTATATTATTTTATAATTTGTCTATTGAAGATTTAAACAACGTAAGAGATCTTGTGTTAAAACCACCTGGCAGTTGAGCCGAAAAACTTTTTGAAGAAAAGTCATTAGCGTCAAAAACGAAAACAGAAACAAGTTTCTTAAGTTTAATGACCCGAAAAAGTGATTTCCTGAGAATATTGTCGCTATCTGTGAAATAACTTAATAGAAGGTTATATATTTATTATAGTGTTTTTAAATGATCAACGGGGCGTTATACTCAATCTTGATAAACAAGGTCATATCGAGTAAAGCTCGCCTTGCTATTTATTGATCAGGGAGTATTGACACCAACATTGATGTAAGTACAGTCTGTGAGCACTTAGAAGAGACTTCGGTTTAGTACTTCTCTCTCACTCGCTCTTAATAAGATCGTATGAGAGCGAGTGAGAAGTACTACACCGAAGCCTCTTCTATGTGCTCACAGACTATATGGTAGTGAATATTGGGTATGGCAGAAGACGAACGCAAGCAGGATTATTGCAGTTGAAATGAGGGCTCTAAGAAGTACGTGTGGAGTTAGGATGATAGATAGAGCAAGAAATAGCGAGATCCGAGAACGATGTGAATTGTGAGAAGATGTAGTGACTAAATAAAATGGAAAAGGGTATGCAGAGATGGTTTGGGCTATTAGAAAGGATGGATGAAAGAAGGGTTACGAAAGATATATGGCGAGCGAGAGTGAGCGGAGGTGTCGGTAGGACGGACGTACGGTGATTAGAATCGCGATCTACTGAATAAAGGCCAAATCAAAAGCACCCGAATCCGACTTACGTATTTATTTATTTTATGTCATAGAGAAGGCTAACGAGCGCATAGACCACCAGATGGTAAGTGAAACTGTGACCCATACTTAGACATTCGCATTCACAAGACCGCAATCCTAAGACTGCAAATGCACTGCCAACCCTGAGGACTAAGACGGAATGCCTCTATGCTAGTCATTTCACCGGCTGACTTATCCCCAAACCGGAACACAACAATGCGAACACTGCTGCTTGGCGGTAGGTTAATGGATAAGATGGTGGTACCAACCCGGACCCTGCACAAGGTCCTCCCACAAGCACGTGCATGAAGAGATTGATGAATGTAGAGTAAGCGAAAGTAGTATGTTTAGACCGGTGCACCTGACGTTCCATAGTCTTTGCCTACCCCATAGGGAGACAGGCGTGAAGGTATGTATGTATTTTTTAAACCCTTATTTTAGAGCATCGCTTAAACGACCCAACAGATATTCATGAAACTCATAATAAGAATATAAACCATCCCAATTAAATACGCTTTAGCTTTATTTAAAAAAAAAACGCGTACAAATCAGTCCATCAGTTTGGGAGTTACGATGCCACAGTCACACACACAGATACACACATTAAACTCATATCCAGACCTAGGAATATACGGGGCAAAATTAAATGACAGCTAGGGATTGCCTATGTCGATAAACTCAATCATCGATGATTTTCCCATACACTGGTAATCGCTCCAAGTTTTGTTTGTAAAAATAAAATTTTATTAAAAGTATGCAAATGAAACAAAATAACAACATAATTCTGGTTTTTATTTTAAAAAGAATTTTGTAACCTTCATTCTTCATCATCATATATTTTTTTCTCCTAACAAATTCTGATTTGTTTATATTAACAAGTACCTAAATGGGAACGCCACTCTGAAATACTCAATAAGGAAAAAAAAAATAATGATGATGAGTGGAGGTTAAAAAAATCTTTTAAAATAAAGAATAACCAGAACTATGTTGCTATTTGGTTTCATTTGCATAATGTCAATAAATTTATTTTTTCACAAGCAAAACTTGTAGCAATCACTAGTATATGGGAAAAGCATCGATAATTCAGTTTATCGATATAGCAATCCCTAGCTGTCATTTAACTTTGCCCCGTATATTCCTAGGTCTGCTCATATCCCTCTTTTTTGAAGAGGGTTAGGAATAGCAAACCAGATCGTCAGTAAGCAATTTAACTAAGACAAATGTTCTCTAATGGCTTTTATGAAGAGATAACATCATTGCAGCTTAGTAACTAATTCAGCGCCAAGAATTTTGATTTCCTTCTAAAACAGACTCCATCTGGAGTTTTCGGGAACATGTTAACGAGGATCCTTAACTAGAGTTCCCGAGTAGCGGCGCCTTTGGTTAATAGTACAATTTATCGGCCTGCCAATTCCTAGATGCCATTAAAAATACGTCTTATAGATACGTCAATTGATCTCAGTGGTTAAGTTCACTTAAGAATTCAAAAGATAATAAAATGAAGCCCGTCTGGCGCCTGGTATGCTGCCGTCCTAAGCTAAAGTAATAAACAATATCAAACAGGGGGTAGAGGGGGGGAGTGAGAAATCACGTGTAATGCCACGCGCGATTTCTAAACTGATCCTGTTTTTTTTCAGATGTTTTTTGTACTTACCTTAAACCACGTACTTACGCAATTTTGGGTAGTAAAGGGGTTAATATAAAAGCTAACCTAGTCACGACGTATCAACAGTGGGGAGGGGAGGTTTAAAAGTTGATTAATAATATTACGTGTTTGATGGACGGGACCTAACCTTCATTTAGCTTTGGCCAATTGGGTAAAAAACAGTTGTACTGTTTGTGATTTTCGTCTAAGTACGTCTTACGCACTTGGTTACCAAGGCTGTGCTAAAGTCACAATTAGGGACTCAGATCGCCGCGCAATGCGCAATCTTTCGCGCTTATGGAAAAAGTTAGAAGAGTCAATTAGACCCTTTATAAGTAGGTTTTTGACAGTCTTAATGTGATATGATTACGGTCAGCAGTGACACATTTAGGCCCGCTTGAAACCCTAGGCTAAGCCCAGGTTACATTATTCACGAATATCAGATTCATATAAGAACTGTAAATTTTAAGAAATTAACCTGTTAACTTGGGGTTAACCTAAAGTTAAAATCAATTTCGTTATTAATCCACTCTGTCTTTAGATTGTACTTTATCCCTTTAATCAAAATACAACTCAATGTAACGCATCTACTATTTCATTATTTCCTAGAATCGCGCCATTAGCATCGATGCATGTAATCGCTTTCTGGAATAATTAAACAACTTGAACTAATGCAACTGCACCTAGCTTGACATTTACTTGCTTTTAAATTGGCTAAACTGGCGCCTGCGCTGTAAAGGTACGCAAACCTACTAATATAATATTGTATAGAATGGGCAACATTTTTGTGATGAGCACGATAGTATTTTTTCCTGAGTCTTGGATGTTTTCTTTGTATTTAACTATTTATTTATCTACATATATAGGTATTTATATCGTTGTCTAGTACCTATAGTACAAGCCTAGGGCTTAGTTTCGGTAGTCCCTAGACCTAGACCTAGTGGTCACTGAATGTCAATGAACGTAAAATTAAATAAAGGGGTAGCACTTCATGAATTAAATCACCATAAATCGTACTACGTTCTGGTAAAGAAAGCATTTCACAAGTACCTTTTAATTTATTTTTAAACTGTCCCATTAGGCACATAATCAGTGATTTATTTTTCCTTTAAACAGCCCTAATTACCTTCTGGACAAGTAACTTTCAGATGTATATCACATTCTTTATTATTTCCGGCCAGTATACTCGTAATAACCAAGTTGGTTAACATCGGTTTATGGTAAACAAGTAAAGGAATGTTAATTACGGATTAATAGTTTGTTAGTTCAATCGGACAATAAATGGAAGGAAAACATCACTTAAATCCCTTGTCGTTTCAACACTAGCTTTGAAATATCATACAAATGCATCAAATGATAAAAAGCGACAAGGTACTAACGCGATCGGTTACTTATGACAACTACGCTATACGATTTTCCATCTTAATTGCTAGAAACAAGGCAATATCACTCTTACACGAGTATCATAAGGTGCATGTGTATTAGATGCATCCTTGATTATTAGAGCTGCTACAGTTTATGACTGGGTGGTATGCGCTTGAAACAAGTTTTGAAACGTGTAGCCTTACCATGAGTTACAATTAACGTACTCGCTAACGAGTCGAATGCTCTGTCCCTCGCAGACCTCGCAGTGTTCTTATAGAGTGAGAGGGACAGAGCATTCGACTTGCTAGCGAGTACGGCAATTGTCCACTGGCCACTGCAAACTGAACAGACATCTGTTTCTAATGGGTATGAAACAAGACGCGATATGCAGGTTCTGTCAAGAGACAGAGGAGACAGCAATGCACATCCTCTGTTCCTGCGGACCACTAATGCGCAACAGAAGTATCTACCTAGGGCGACATATAATGGACCCACAAGAGATACAACTCCTCACTGCCCAAAGCATCTGGAAATTCCTGGACGCAACGGGCCTTTGCGGTGAGCTCTACAACAAAGGGCTGCTACAAAAGATCAGCAATGGTCGAAGTGGCTCACAAGGCCCACCTCAACCCCCCAATAATAATAACGGTAATTGTAACTCATGGTAAGGGTACTGATCGGTAATCAATGTCCATCGTGAGAACAGATTTATATTAATTTTACGGCCTAATATATCCTTATCGTAATATCGTACCGACAAGGGCCTATATTCAACACGGTGAAACCATATTGACTGACGACAGTGTGCAAGAGAGTGATAGAAGGAGAAATGCCCAAGAGCACGATAGATTGATGTAAGTTTAGTTAGACTAAGTACTTAGCTGTAAGTTTGTGCTGTTTTGACTTTAGCTGTTAAGGTGCAAATTTGTTTTATAAATAAATAAATAAATAAATAATATTGCTCTTGACGTGTTATGATATTGCTTTTATGTCGGCCGCCATAAGAGCTAAGGAAATTTGGTCAGTACTGTGATTAAAACAACAAAGTTCGATTTGCCCCACACGCTCACGCCGCAGCCAATACACTCCAGCAGTGACAGCTCACTGCGCATTCGGTTGTCCGGAAGTGGTGCCAACAGTAGGGCGTTTATTCTAGTACGCCATAAGTACGATAACACGTCAAAGGCGTATATTCTTTATCCAATAGGTGTAATAGAGGCTCTATAACAATCTATTTAAGTTTCCCCTTTCTCGTAACAAATATGCGTCAGCACATTTTCTCACTTAGGTATATTTAGTTTTTCCCTTCTTAGATTTAAAATTGCGTTGTCTAAACATTAAGTGATGGTGTAATTAAATTTAATATTATGTAAACACACATTTTGGACGTGCTACTCTGTACTGTATTAGTTAATTGTGGCAACTTCATTGGTCAATGTGTTATGTAAGCTTTTTTGTAATATTTTTTCTTTCCTGTACCGTTTGTGCCCAAATAAACATGAAACATTATATATGTGTTCTCACTGTTAAGCTTTGGGACAAGATAGCTAGTGTAATAACTAATAATTAACATTGAGGTATTCCGTCTTAGCCATCAGGGTGATAGGTACGCATTAGCGATTACAAATATGGCAATACAATTCCCTCGGAGCTTATTTATTATCTTTGCCTTAAAAACACTGATATTATAGAGAAACGGCGTTGATGGTTTGACCATAATATGTCCGGTTGCCTTTACGTTAGTTTGTGTCCTTTCAGATCAAAATGGAAGAGGCCAGAATTAACTTTTACGAGTAGAAGCCTTTGAACCGATCGATATTGTCTGATGTAAGAGAAGCGTTTAATTGACTTTGTTTTTTATATTATTTTGAGGATCGTTCAGCCGAAGCGAGTTCTAAGAGGCAACTCAGTAGGCATTAATATGTCATTCAACTATACTCGAAACTGTAATTAGATTCCAAAATCCTAACCTCAACCGACGCACATTCGCCGTGATTACTGCATTTTGGTTTAAGTGTAGGTATTTTTATCAATTAAACTGACCCTAATATTACTGGTTACACGAGTTCTCATTGATATGTTTATGAAATAATATTTTAATAAAGAAATAATCAAGATGGGAACTGTCAGATTTTGGAATCTAATTAGATTTTCGAGTATATGTCTAGTCCAGGCTAATACATTTTCTAAGCCGTAGAATAAGCAGGATCGGTCAACGGGTTATGTAAGCAGTAAAAGGGGGGGGGGGGGAATCGTGACGTGTCAGAGGCAAAGTACTTACTAGTTTTAGTAGATTTAAACTTTTAAATTACTTTCTACGGGAACTTTTTAAAAGGTGAAGCAAATCATTATTATGTAGGTTTGTCAAAAGCATGCAATTTTTTTTAAGTATAATTTATTCTGAATATAAATTAACAAACTGGTAATGGCTAATGAGCTTACATTTTTCTACGTCACAGGTAATGCTAGACTTAAAAAAAACGCTGTTACAAACAAAATGACGGCATTCCGACTATTTCCGACCACAAGTCCAGAGCGGGCGTAGCAAACAGATCATTATTATTTTCTCAGTAGGGAATAATCAAAGCAGAAGAGTATAAAAATAAACCTTTTCAAAACACTTTTATAAATAAACCGGGGGTAAATTATTTCAATATAAACACGAGTTGATTGTCAAATGTTAAGTAGTATTTGTATTTGTATTTATAATGCTGTTAAAGTTGATGGGTGGCGCGCTAAACTAATAAATGGTTCGCGAATACCTATTAATTGTAAATTGCCCATCGTTAATTTATTGGATCGAGGCGGACAGCAATGACTGTGAACTATAGGCCTTCTGTTTTGATTAAAACGTTGTTAATACTTACTAATACACTCAGGGACAAAAAAAACGGGTCAGAGTGCGTTTTCATACAAAAGAGGCTATTTCGAAGCCTTGGATCTCGCCAGGAGATGCTTTTAGTGAAATCTGATGATGGATACACCAAGCATCGATACAGGACTTCCAGAGTGCCTAGGATACCCAACTGATTTAATCTGCGGCTAACCCCGGAATTGATCACATTCAGAAAAACATGTAAAATGCCAATAAAATGTAAGGAAATCCGAATGCTGACCCAAACTCTCTCGCGCTGTGTTGTTAACTGATTGTGCGATAAGTTAGGTATCTTAAGAACATTTGACCTCCTCTATTGCACCTCGGAGTATCCGCCATTAAACCTCACTCAAAACCACCCCTGGCAAGGAACCAAGGCTTCGAAATAGCCTCGTTTGTATGAAAAACGCACTCTGACCCGTTTTTTTTGTCCCTGAGTGTATTATAAACTAGTGACCCGCCCTCGTTTCGCTTCGGTTTACATGAGTTTTTCGTAACACCCGTATTTAATCCAGAATTAATTATACATAAACAACTTCATCTTGAATCATTCTATCTATTAATGAAAACTGCCATAAAACCCGTTGCGTAGTTTTTTTTAAATGTTGATAATGTGTTTTCTCTTAGCTAACTCTAGTTTAAAAGATAAGCGTATAAGTACATACAAAGGGACAGACGGCGATGCGAAAGTTTGTTTGACGACTCGACAGATGTCTGTTTATTTATTTATTATAATCTGATGAAGTAGAATCGTTGGTTCGGCAGAGATAGTTAGCCTGGAGACGAAAAATACGGAAAGAGGGTACGTTTTATTTAGGAAAATTCGAACAGTTGCCCATGGAAATAAAATAGACGATTACTACGCAGACGCAGTCGCTGACAAAAGCTGATAATTTTTTATTTACTGTTTAGTTTATGACCGTGTGGTTGCCGGGCTAGAATAGTACCACTCCATGTCTTCCCGTGGATGTCGTAAGAGGCGACTTAGGGAATAAGGACTTGTAGTACTGTTAGGCGATGGGCTTGCTACCTGTCACTAATACACTGGGAAACATCTTAGCCTACTTGTGCAAAATGTGGTTACAGAATTATCAAGAAGTTTTAAGACTTGTTGGTAATTCTTTAGCTCTGCCTACCCCACTCTGGGAATGAAGGCGTGTGTTTATGTTTATGTGTAGTTTATCCTTGGGGTTTTTTCAAGTATTCTGGCATTTAAAGTATCTCCTTCTCAGGACTTGTGAACGCGTAATAAACAGACAGATAAACTTCATTCATAATAACAATTTAGCAAGCAAGGTTGTAATCTTAATATTTTAAAGGCTGAAGCCAGACGAGCGTATTTTTTGAGTTGTGATTGTGAGTCGCGTAATTTCTGCTCCTAATCACAACTCAAAAAATACGCTCGTCTGGCTTCAGCCAAAAACTGAAAAAGTTGGCCAAGGAAAGTTACCTTTGAACTCACTCATAAAAGTAAATTTAGAAAAGTGAAAAAAAAAATATTGGACTGTTTCATGTGAATACTTAATCGTTTTTTAATAATTTAACTTTTTACAAAATGTTACTTACCATAGACATGACGCAAACTTCTTACATAGTTTAGAGCATTAGTAATTACGCAGATCTAATAAAACCTGAGTATTAAATTATGCCTAGTAGCTGTGTTGAGCAGTAAATTAATTTAAAACGAGTTTGAAGGAGTAACCCGTTTCGTGAATTGTACAATGTCCTACCTCAAATGAAGCGAGGTAACGCTACGTAGGTAATTAGGTATGCAGTTTTACTCACAGTCGAAGTAACTCGACTCTACTACGCTATCATCTATTTCGGTCGTTTTCTCTTGGTCTGTCATCAACAAAGAGTTAGGACATTTGTACGAATAGTACACGGAAAAAAATGCTCGTAAAATGTGTTTCTAGCCAAGAATATTTAATGTTTCAGTAATATTGTTTAATGTCAAATAAATATTTTCTTGGATTAATAATAAAGTCTTAGCTCAAAAGAAATGATATTCTCAACGAAAAAACATATTATTCTTCCTATTTTTACTAAAATCAAAACAATGATCTTCGTTTCAAGAAGGTTTTAGTGTTGTGACAACAATGTGTTACTTTCTTAAATTATTATTTTCATGTGGCTTGATAAGAGAGTACACTGTCTCAATTCAAGACATGTAAACGATTGAAACAACAGTTTTATTATTTCTTTAAACAATTCATAAAACATTCTTTACTGAAGAATTATATTATTAAAATGAAACGTGCCTTTCTTTCTTTAAATATTTTCCATTTCTCAAAGGGAGAAAATATGAATTTTCACAAACAATAATAAAAGGATTTGTCGAAAGACGAATGAGTTTTAATGTGAGTAAAAAATATTGTTTGATTAAAACACTATATTATTAAATTAAAGATTATTAATTATTAAGTACAAAAAAAGACATTCTTGGTTTAAACAATTTTTTTTTTGGGTAAGTAAGTAGTAGTATTGATGTAAAAATATCATAATTCAACATAAGATTGCACAAATGTTTTTAAACAATACTTTTTTGTTTTGGTAGAATAACTTATGGTTTTAATTCAGAATCTGAGTGTTTTGATCGAAGCTTTTTGTTACTTTTGTAAGGAGAAAATAAGTGAGATTTAATAAATATTTTTTCTTCGAGCAATACATAAAACATTATTTACTGAAGAATTATATTATAAAAATGAAACGTACCTTTCTTTCTATAAATATTTTCCGATTCTCATTGTGAGATAATATGAATTTTCACAAACAATAAAAAATACTTTGTCGTAAGACTACTGAATTTCAATGTGAGTAATAAATATTGTTGGATTAAAACTATAATATTATTAAATACAAGATAATTTATTATTTTGTATGAAATAAAACATACTTGGTTTAAGAATATTATTTTGGGTACCTGAGTAAATAGTAGTATTGATGTAAAAATATAATAATTCAACATAGGATAGACAAATATTTTCAAACAATACTTTTTTGATTTGGTAGAATAGCTTATACTCTTAATTCGGATTTTTAGTGTTTTGATCGAAGATATCGGTAACTTATTGCAAGGAGAATATGTTTTCTTCAAACAATACATAAATCAATCTTTACTGAAGAATTATATTATAAAAATGAAACTTATCTTTCTTTCTATAAATATTTTCCGATTCTCATTGTGAGATAATATGAATTTTCACAAACAATAAAAAATACTTTGTCATAAGACTAACGAATTTCAATGTGAGTAAAAATTATTGTTGGATTAAAACTAATATTATTAAATACAAGATGATTTATTACTTTGTATGAAATAAAGCATACTTGGTTTAACAATATTATTTTGGGTACCTGAGTAAATAGTAGTATTGATGTAAAAATATAATAATTCAACATAGGATAGACAAATGTTTTCAAACAATACTTTTTTGATTTGGTAGAATAGCTTATACTCTTAATTCGGAATTTTAGTGTTTTGATCGAAGATATCGGTAACTTCTTGCAAGGAGAATATGTTTTCTTCAAACAATACATAAATCATTCTTTACTGAAGAATTATATTATAAAAATGAAACGTACCTTTATTTCTATAAATATTTTCCGATTCTCATTGTGAGATAATATGAATTTTCACAAACAATAAAAAATACTTTGTCGTAAGACTAATGAATTTCAATGTGAATAAAAATTATTGTTGGATTAAAACTAATATTATTAAATACAAGATAATTTATTATTTTCTATGAAATAAAACATACTTGGTTTAACAATATTATTTAGGGTAAGTACCTGAGTAAATAGTAGTTTTGATGTAAAAATATCATAATTCAACATAGGATAGACAAATGTTTTCAAACAATACTTTTTTGATTTGGTTGAATAGCTTATACTCTTAATTCGGAATTTTAGTGTTTTGATCGAAGATATCGGTAACTTCTTGCAAGGAGAATATATTTTATTCAAACAATACATAAAACATTTTTACTGAAGAATTATATTATAAAAATGAAACGTGCCTTTCTTTCTATAAATATTTTCCGTTTCTCATCGTGAGAAAATATGAATTTTCACAAACAATAAAAAATACTTTGTCGTAAGACTAATGAATTTCAATGTGAGTAAAAATTATTGTTGGAGTAAAACTAATATTATTTAATACAAGATGATTTATTGTTTTGTTTGAAAAATAACTTAACTTGGTTTAATAATATTTTTTTTGTTTTCTTCTCGTCTATCCCATATTTACCTACATCATTGAGATTTGCATCTTCTAGATACAGACATAACAGTTTTTTGACGTGTGCTGGTAAGGGCTTGAATAATTTGGTGAATAAGCTGGATATCGTATTTTATTGTAAAATCCCTTCCGTGAGGCGAAGTTTGACAGCTAAGTGTAAGTCTTGCATTAATACAATTAAGAAAAACTGGGCAAGAGCATGTCAAACCATGCTCAGCATGGGATTCGGTCGCCGACATCTACCACATGTACCTACATACCAACTACTACGGGCTAATTTTCTATTGCGAGTTATTTGGTCTGAGATGATTTTAGGTACCTATACCTAACCCCTTCGCTCCCTTCCCGCCTGCGCCGCTACTTTTACGTGTATTGGCTACAGATAGACGGTAAAACTGGGAAAGGACACCAGACAGGTCGTGTACCTAAATGCAATTGTATGAAAAAAAGCAAGTGTTTCTAATTATGTGACTAGGTACCTACCTATGTAGGTACATTTATATACATACATATATAAACCCACCCAGCACAGTTATTGTATAGGTACTAACTAGCCGCCGACTCCGTCCGCGTAGGTAAAAGTAGTTTAATACGAGTAGCTATTACTTCGGAAACCAGCCATTTTTTCGGGACAAAAGTAGGTGCCTCTACCTTGTCTGTCTCGGGGGTACCTATAATCTATATAATGTAGCTACCAAATTTGGCATTACCTATTGACATTCTTCACTGACACTAACAAGGTAGGTAGGTACCTACCTATTTTAAAAGTAGATAGATAGGCGAAAACAGGTTTCTCCGAAAAATTACTCAATTGCGGAATCACGATAGGTACAGGTACCTAAATGAGTTCTAAACGGACGATCTCGCGAGTACTTACGTATTATACTTACCTATCTAAGTATACCCTGTATACCTAACTTGTCAGAGTCACATTATGTGGTCACTTACCTGTTTACTTGACTAATTAAACTAAGTAAGTAATCATTAATAACAAAAGTTCAGCAAGGTAGGTAAATAGGTACTTTTAGTTTATTATTACACAGTTGGCAGGTACTTATATTTGATGCCACGACGTATTCAAAATACCAATGAGCTCAGTCACTTTTTTGTTTAGGCATACTAAAGCCGGGATTAAGTACCTACTCTCAATACCAAAACGACACACCAAATTTTAGCTCATCAAATTAACTTTTACTTACGGAGATGCGCAACGTTTGCATTGCAAATCACTAAGAAAGCGACGAGTAATATGCGTGCAATAAACAAATAAATAGGCAAACAATAGTAGTTCACGCCAAAAATTCATAACAAGTACCCAAAATATTTGCAAAAATAGTCTTAAAGATTGTAGAATCAAGGTTTAGTTTTATATGACGGCGCACTGCAGCGGCGGCAATTCACAAAGCTATGACAAATGCCGCCACGAGCGGCTCGTGGCACTGCACTCACCTTTGAAGCGCGCACGCCGCCCAAGTATAGGTTTTTATAAACGGTCCAATAATATGTCGTACACAGTTTGCCTAAGAACTAAAATTGCTTGAAGGTATTTTAAGCGGTAACCCATTCGGAGGTTTTGATACTGGTAAGCGGTAAGCCAAATTAACTCAATCGAATGGATTATCCGTTTAATGTGTAACCCGATTTAGCGCTTACCGAAATGTGCGGGTTTTTAAAAATCAGCGCTATAAAAACCCATTAAAAACCCCGGGTAAGGGTAAGCGGGTCCGGTCCCTGATTAATTTAAGATATTTTACAGATTTTTATTATTTGTAGTTTTGGTTTTGGAGACTTTTAGCTCTAACGAAAATGACACTTTTAGAGTTCAATATTTCCTAAGGGTCCCCAAATCTTAAAATGGATAATACCTGCACATGATGATCCTTTAAGGGCTATCCAATAATACCTCACATGATGTTGTACTAAGATAAAAATAATAATTTCACACTTACTTGCGTTAGGTAAAGGTAACCCAAGGTAAACTGAAAACCTTTTTTTTTATCCAATCCAAATAATCAAATATATATCTTAGTGTGCGGACGTATAAATATCTATCAGCCTTATTAAAAAACCGGGCAAGAGCGTGTCGGAGCATGCGCAGTGCAGGGTTCCGAAGCCGTTACTACAAACAAGTTAGACCTCGCGACATAGGTCGCTGTCAGTTTACCAACACCGCAAATAAGTTTTCGGTACCTAGGTGTAAACATAAAAACTGTTTGTAACTCAAAAACCTCCATTCCTGTTAAATTCGTTATATATATATGTGCTTACATTCAAGATATTTTTCAGATTTTTAACATTTGTAGTTTTGACTGTAGGGGACGACGACGACGACACTTGACTCTAACAAAAATTAGCGCTTTAAAGCTTAATATTTCATAAACGGATACCTTAATCGAAAAAATGATCCATCTACACCCCACTCTATGGGGTAGACAAGAAAAAAAAATCCACCCCAGGTTACGTGAAGGGGAGCTATACCAAAAAAAAATATTTTTTTATATTTTTTTACCACTTTGTTGGCGTGACTAATATGTATATTTATGCTAAATTACAGCTTTCTAGTACTAAGAGTGTCAGCTAGGCTGGGGACGGACGGACGGACGGACGGACATGGTGGAACTGTATGGGTTCCTAGTTTGACTACGGAACCCTAAAAACGTGGAGTAACCGTGGACTAGTTAAAATATGCTTTGTCCTTATCTGTCACTGTGACATTTAAATTCGACAGATAAGGACAAATAATAACTTAACTAATCTACGGTTACTCCTCATTTATTAATAAGGCTGTATATGTTTCCCAAATTGATGAGCGACGAAGACAAATTGGTGAGCGACGATATGCCTCCGAACTAAAGAGGTCGTTCATGAAACGCTGCTGAGCCTGCATTAGGGCTGGCGGCAAGCAATTCGAACACTTGCTTTAAATTTAAGAAAATGTATGTTATTACCTTTTATCGTAGTGTCGTTGTATTTCACATTAATGTAAACTGTCTTTTAAAACATTTAGAACCAGCTAACCAGATTTTAAACGGAAGCAAAAGTCGTTTATTAAATTCGCTAGTTTGATAAAATTCAGTCTTTGTTGGACAAACTTAATAATAACTTCGCTGCTGTAATCAATAAACTCAATTGTTATATCATTTTAGAATCTCCATTAACCAGGCCAATTTTAAAGAAAGCAGCACTACAAGTCTTCCTACTTTTTTTTTACACCGTATTATGTTAAACTTGCCGCAAGTTAAACGCAGATTCCTAAACTTTAAATTTGATTTGAAAAATTTAAAAAACTGCTGAATTTTTATTCATTTTGTTGATAGGGTCTTATAGCAAATTTAAACAGCTATCTTTCACAGCAAACGAAACTGAAAAATTCTAATAAATGTGGCCGCGGCATCGGCAATGGTGAACCAGGGTACAGCATTTCCAAAATTTTTAAAAGTTGAGATATCTCGTTTTTGGTGCGACTTTTACTAAACATAATTTATCATATTTTGGCCACTCCTGAGCTGAGCTATCCAACCCTGTAAGATAGTCCACTATTTACCGGACACCCTGTATAATCATTCAAAGCATCTCTCCGTGGGTGATAAGTGATAACTGATAAATATGTGTAAGTAATCAAATAAAATAAATGACTAAACTTATTCAATGAACCCCGTTTTCAAAAATTTAAAATAAATGATTTTTGTTTTTCTTTACCAAATTCAATGATAGATAGGTACCTCGGTGCTTTATATGAATGCAAATGCTGAACTTATTTATATTTGAGGAGTTCCTTCAATTCCTCATGGATTATTTTTATCACATTCTGAATTGGTGATTATAGGACAATCTGCAGAGTAGGTGTACACAACACTATTTTTTTTAAATCGATCCACAATTGACGGAGAAATCGGTAAACATACTTACATAAAAATACATTAGGTACAAACAGCTGAACTGAACTGAACCCTGTAGTTACTTTAGACAGTAGGTAGGTCTTTTTCAAATAACCCCTTGACTTTAAATATCCCCTTTGTACGACATGAAAAGACTAAATAAACTGAATAATTACATTAGGTACACAACAAAATTTAAGAAAATTAAACAATAATACATACATAAATCTATACCTATAGGTAAGCACTTTATTGAAACTGGAAACGAAATTTTCTTTATCCAAGATAGTAGGATTTTTAAAACAAAATCGTGTTTCTTGATATTTTGCTGTCTCACAAAAAACGTCAGTTAAAAAACAGTGTCGCTATCTCAAAATTGACTTCCCTAATAATTATTGGGGTGTTTAAAACATGCCGTGCCACAAATTATTTTTTAAACTCGTGTGTACTTTCCATTTTAATTTTAATATATTTTTTACATTTCAGAAAACAGTCCGCCATTAATTTGATGTTTTGTATACTTTAGATAACCGATGATATAATTGACAGCAAGGGTAATTTGAGTTAGGAATCTAGCAACACTTCATCGGTCGGCGGTCGGCGATCGAAGCTTTCTTTCAACTTCGACTGACTCTTTCTTTAAATTGACCGCTGCTTGTGAAGACGTTTTTAATTTTTGTTCTCTATGTGCTTATGACCGGTGAGCGGCGAACCGCTTGCCTAGTTTATTTCTTGAAATTCATCAAAAGTGAGTAATTTTTTATTATAAATAAGGTGATGGTAAAAATATATTGTTGTGTTAAACTTGCGTTGTTTTGCAGATGGAATACATTGCAGCGCAACACGTGGAGTTCCGGCCATTAACATTATTGTTAAAAAGTTAGGTTATTCCTACATCTGGTATAGATGGATTCAAGGGTAAGTAGCACATATTTGAAATATGCGTGGTTTCGTTCTTATTTACGTTTACGTAAGTTTGATTATTCGTTCACACTGTACCAAAGGGGGGCCGTGACTGGGACTTAGATTTTTTTTCATCAATGCGATGTCTTATTGACACTATTTTTTTATAATTCTATCACATAGAATACGTTAAAATAAGCACGTTTTACTTGAAAAACTTTTTTCTAAAGTTAAAGATGACTGAGATAGACGCCATCAAAGATTACAATAGCGACGTCGACGGAGGTCCGCTTCGCGGACAACAAACTAACCTAACCTAATACTATGCCCTACGCGTACGGCCTTCGGCGTTTTTCTAAGTCCAACATTTTTATGTGTCGTATCTCGCCCATTTTTAATTTTAGAGAAAAGGTTTTTAAGTAAAATGTGCTTATTTTAACGAGTTATATACGTTGCAATCATAAAAAAATAATGTTATAAAGACATCACATCACATCCAACAAAAAAATCTAAGTCCCGGCCCCCCCTTTGGTTATAGTCCAACCGATTATTCGGCAACATAGGTTTAGTTTATAAAATGACTTTACTAACTACCTAACTACAAGGTACCTACTTAAAAGTACCATAACATACTGTAACTAACAAGGCCAAGTAGTGTATGTAGCCTGTGCTGTGTTATAACTTAATTGTATAAATAGTTACCGATTGTATTTACATGTATATATATTATATCTGTTTATGATATGGGATATTAGAATAATTTTGGTCTTTCTTATTACAGAAATCGAAGTAAGATCCGATCAACTACAAGATTTGTGCATAAATGGAGAAATTTTTAGAGATTTGCCCACTCAAAGGACAAAGACTTATCATCAAATCCAAATTAAGGGAATTCATAGCTAAGGTATGTACCTACAATCATAAAAAGATCTCATGTAAATGATTTTCATTATCGAAATTGGTTTATTTCCACAAAACCTTTTAAGAAATCACATTCTCCATCTACTTGTAAAAAATTCTGTTTCTTTTTTATAAATGTAAATAATATTGCCTTTTATTTTTTGTTTAAATGTAATTAATATTATTGTTTTACTCACTAAACACATTTTATAACTTAGTGATTCATTTATGAAGGGAATAGCAATAAACTTTAACTTGTTTATCGCTATTCCCTGATGTTCTTCCCCGGGCTTTCAACTACTTACCTGACTATTATTCCAAATCCTCCTCGAAACATTCCGCTCGTTTATAGAATTATTTGTTTATTTATCCTATTTAATAAACGTATACGTAGTTATTTGCTATTTTTATCTTCATATTCTGTCTCTTAAATTTTTGTATGTCTTGCCTTTCGCTGTCTCATTTCTCTCAATTGCTCAAAGGTTAACTGGATGAGATCCCGTAAAGTGATAAGTTCGCCTTTGTTCATACATTTCGTGTTCCTGTTTCGTTTTTTCAATTTTTTTACATCCATACATACATTATTATCTCCATACCAAATTTCATCTAAATCGTTTCAGCAGTTTATCCATGAAAGCTAAACCAACAGACAGTTACTTTCAGCTTTTATTATATTATATTAGTAACTAGCGACCCGCCCGCGGCTTCGCCCGCGTGGAAGGTATTATACATATAAACCTTCCTTAAGAATCACTCTATCTATTAAAAAAAACCGCATCAAAATCCGTTGCGTAGTTTTAAAGATTTAAGCATACATAGGGACAGACAGCGCAAGCGACTTTGTTTTATACTATGTAGTGATTTAGTATGGATCGTAATAGTGAAAGGTGATAGTTTTTTGCCATTGCTTATTTATTTTATTTATTTCATTTGAAAGTTTTTCATGTCCTCAATCAATTAGATTTTAAACAACTTAATTCAGTTTTATTTGTTTTCAGATGGATTCGGCCACTACAGTAACATACAAGTCTCCAATTAGTGATGCTGAAGACAGTCTTGAGGACTTGAATAATATAGTAACCGAAAATCTGGTTTCAACAGCCCGAGCCCACCAGCTTTTCCGGATTTTGATTTGAAAACTTTACTTACTACCTGTTTGTTACATTTTCCTCTTTCGGAGGAGGGGAATTAAGTCTCACAGCAGCTTTATTTGATCTGAAACTTTTTATCTGAATATTTACTACTCCTGTCTTTATAATGTAATTTAAGAACAAAATAAATATGGTGTTATAAATAACTCTTATTTTAATTTCTTAGACATCTATTACAGAGCACAGATTTAAAAGAAGATGGATCAGTCTTGCTTTGAAACTTCCGGACTCTCAAATTAAGAACATTAATGTTCACCTTAAAAAAAGGCATTCTAAAATCAAATCTCAAGCTTTTTTAAGCCAAGTATATGATATTTTTAAATATTTTTTGTAGAATTATCCACTTAAGATAAATCTGTTCTTGGTATGAAAATCCTAACTACTTAAATCAAGAAAATAATCGAATTTAGCTGAAGAAGTGGCTCTTAACTAAAGTAGTGCATTATTTTGCCTGAAGATAATAAGACTCTTGTACTAAAGCATTTGTATTCTTCGCATAAAGCATACAAATTATTCACCCGACATTTATCTGATTTTTCAATGAAATATCTGGTTTTTCAAATGGAGAATATGAAAATATTTAACTTAAAAGCTAGAATTTCAAATCAAAACTACCACTAGTCTTCATTTGAAATTTTAAAAATACATAATTATCTTGGTATGAAAACCGCCACTACTTTAATTGAGAAAATATTAATATTGAGCGAAAACATCATTACTCTTCACTTAAAATTTAAAAATACTTAAGTTAAGTAACTTGAGTATTCTATACCAAATCTAGAAGATATTGGCTCAAGATTAATTTAATCTTGATATGAAAGAGCTATACTTAAACTAAGAAAAGGTTAAAATCGAATGAAATCATTGCATTCTTAGTATGAACCGATGTACTTTGGATAGAGAAATCGCATTATCAACCTAAGACAAAATTTATCTTGCATCAATAACTTGTCACTTCAAATAACATTGGATCATTTTGGTTGAAACATTTATCGAATCTTCACTTAAAATTTAAAATACTTAAGTTAAGTAACTTGAGTATTCTATACAAAATCTAGAAGATATTGGCTCAAGATTAATTTAATCTTGATATGAAAGAGCTATACTTAAACTAAGAAAAGGTTAAAATCGAATGAAAACATTGCATTCTTAGTATGAACCGATGTACTTTGGATAGAGAAATCGCATTATCAACCTAAGACTAAATTTATCTTGCATCAATAACTTGTCACTTCAAATAACATTGGATCATTTTGGTTGAAACATTTATCGAATCTTCTTTCAAATGCTAAGTTTTTCTGTTTAAAGCTTATTTGCTTTTGAGAGAAAAAAAAACGTTCTTGTTAGAATACAGTAAATTGTAAATTGAAAACAGGTTTTCCTTCTTCGGAGATATGAAAAGTTTGCATCAAGACTTAAATAAACTCCGTTCCAGAAAATCTGACGTCTTAAAGGCCAAGATATTCGTGCTCCTTACAATAAGACTATAGTTGTATCTTCTATTCAGAATATTTATTCTTTACTTGAGTAAATAATTTATTTATTCAAGAATTAGGCTCAAAACAATAAAATACTGAAATGAAGAATATAAAGTTTTCCCCAAATATGAAACTGTATTATTCTTGACCAATAAATATACTCTTGATTTAAGACTATTTTTCTTTCCGTGTAGGGGATCCGACCGACCGACGGGGGGAGACGACCTTCACCCTGCTGTTTATTCGATAAAAAGTATTTTATGTCAAATTTAATATGGGAAGTAATATATGGCGAATAGGTTGACTAAAAAAATTCAGTCAGTTTCTTTAAAAATACGTTATGATATGACTGGCGATAATTATGCTCTAAACCAAATAACGGCTAAAAATTATTATGGTAGACAAAGACCCCGAAGAAATAAACAAATAATAACTTACTTGTTTAAGGAACCCGCCGTCTAATCTAAAACGCCTCCAAGGAAGTAAACATCAGGCTGATTTTGGCTAATGACACGTTCCTACAGCGAATAAAGCTTTAGAATTCCCGAAATTCTAATACCGAGTCTTGAATCCCGACTAATTAACGGGAACAGGCACGGGAACAGTCAATGGAGGTGAATAACCTTCGCATTACTCTTGTAGGTTTGAACGTGAGTAAATGAATTCTCTCGGCGAAGTTAATAAATTGGTTTGAATTAGTTTGCCTGGACCGTGCATTCTTTTGTTTTTAGAGATCCCTGTTCGAAGGGTTAGTGGGGCTCTACTACGAGTAGAAGGTCAATGCGTCTGTCTTGCCCGTCACATGTTGTCTTAAAATGTACATACATAAACTGACGCCTTCATTCCCAGACCACTTGTTGATAATTGTGTAACCACATTTTGCACAATTAGGCTAAGATGTAATGTATCTACCTAATAAAGTAGGAAGCCAGTTCAAACTTTCCAGCCAACAGTAACGCACATCTTTGTACGTTTTTTTTTAATTTGCTTGGCCTATGAATTCTCTCGCCTCATGACTACGAGGGTCATGCCAAAAGAAATTAGATACTCCATGCTCATTTGTTTGATACTGGCCAGTTATACACCATAGTGAAGGCTGATTATATAGCTATAAATTTAAAAATGGAATACTCCGGAAATCTGCGTAATTATTTTTTAAATATTTTTTTTCTGATTGAATCTGACGGGAATTTGCGGTTACAATGGAACTTAGTCGACGAGATTTTCGTGTTATGATTTACTATGACTTTAAAAAAGGTTTAAAGCCCCAAGAATGTTTTGAACTTTTAACCACGACTTTTGGTGAGTCTGCTTGTTCTCGTGCAACTGTTTTTAACTGGTTTGCTGAATTCAAAAGAGGGCGGGAGAGCTTTGAAGATGAGGCGAAGTCGGGGCGACCGCCAACCGCAGTTATTCAAGAAAATGTGCAAGCCGTGGAAAAAAATATCCGTGAGAACCGACGAATTACATACGTAGAGCTTGAACGAGATCTAGGCATTGGATCAGCAGCACTGCAAACCATAATTCATGGACAACTGTCCCTCCATAAGCGTTGTTCGAGATGGGTGCCGCATAAACTCAACGATTTGCAGAAAGAACGCCGCGTGGATTGGTGTAAATTTATGATAAATAAATTCGACGCTGGCGAGAAGAAAACTGTGTATGATATACTGACAGGTGACGAAACATGGCTGTATAACTACGATCCTGAAACAAAGCGGCAGTCAACGGTATGGTGCTTCGAAGATGAACCGACTCCAACAAAATGTCGCCGAGCACGAAGCACACAGAAACAAATGGTTGCCTCATTTTTCTGCAAGACAGGGCATATTGCGACTGTGGTGCTAGAGGATCAAAGAACTGTCAACTCAGAATGGTATGTGACAGTTTGTGCTCCACAAGTGTTGTCAGCTTGGTGTGACAAGCGGCCAAAGTCAGGAACCCAGCACCTGCTCTGGCACCACGACAATGCCGCCCCGCACACTTCTGCCCGAACACTCGACTATTTTAGTTCGAAAAATATCACTATACTCCCTCACCCACCATATTCTCCTGACCTGGCACCCTGTGACTTTTACCTGTTTCCGAAAATTAAAGAAAAATTAAAAGGAAGGCGATTTGAAACCAAAGAAGATGCCCTGGCTGCCTATAATTATGAAGTTTCTGAGGTACCCAAAGAAGAATGGTCATTGACATTTTCCAAGTGGTTTAGCCGAATGAAAAAGTGTATACGTGCTCACGGTGAATACATCGAGAAAATAGATAGCAATAATAAAGAATAAACTTTGTAGTTTTTGAATATCTAATTTCTTTTGGCATGACCCTCGTATGGCTCTGATGCTAATAAAAAAACAACATCACAAATAAACAGCTGAAAACAATGTCCTTAATTATGACACGTTAAAACCATGCACTATCAATATTGAAGAATGCAGGATTTTTTAACATCACATTTCCAATCAAAATAATAAAAAAATAGTAAATAGGCCACGTGGGGTTCTTTTACACGTCGGTCATATACAGTGAATCTACTAGCGCTTCGGGCAAGACCATCACTGCGGAGAAGAAGCGCCGCAAGAAACTCCAGCTATGAAAACACCGTAAAAGAGACCACCAAAAATTAAATTAAAAATAAAATCGGGCAAGAAATACGGGTTTATTTTTTCCCAATTTAAACTGCTAATTAGACAGAGAGATCCGAGACGCCGTGTGGTATGACGTCTTGTAATACGTCGACCATATAAACTCCATTTTAAATTCTGTTTTGCTAGAAAGAGATAGGGAAAATCTTTGCTGGCATATTTGTACAAACAGGAAAATAACGAACAACAAAATAGACAGAAACACAAAAGGTAGGTATGTACAGTCAGCGTCAAAAGTAACTGATCACTTAAATACCTTGTCGCTTTACTGTCACATAAGCAATGTCAAACAAGATTGTCTAATGTGTTAATGCGATAAAGTACAAAAGTAGCTTAAAGTGACGCTGACTGTACAAAGACGAACTTATCCATTTAAGAGTTCTAGCTATATATTAAAAATTCACTTAATATCTAGCTACATAAAACGGAACTGATTCATTATTTCTACATAACCATTATTGTTACAAACTAGTGTCAGACGACTCACTGCTTACGATTAAGCCACACAGGCTTCTGTAAGCAATTTAATGTGAATTATTAGATAAAGTTTTTTATATTGAAAAATAAACGAAAAAAAAACCTTATAATCTTGGTTACTTTTAAAGCTCTTAAAAAAATGCATATTCTCAACTGTTTGTTTCATTAATCAAGATTTTATTTTGAATCTGTGAAAAGAAGCCATGAATATTCCCATTTCAAGTAATTAATGTAAGTATGCAGCATTGATACAAATCTGGGTAATCAATGACTCTGATTTGACCAGTACTATAATTTTCAAATCAAGCGCAACAATCCTTCTCCCGTTCCGCTCCAGCTATCTCCCGATCTTCGGGGAGCCGGAGACTCCCTGGATTGATGGGGTCAGCCGAGGAATGTTAATGGCGCATTAAACGAACGGGACTGATAGACAGATAAAGTTTTACATCGATTATCTTGGATTTTGAACAAGAATTGATTTAATCTGGTAGCGGCTGTGAAAAATACATGTAATATGTAATAGACTGTCTTTATTTTAAGTTTATGTCGAGATAGGATACATTCGCCGAACGTTTTCATAGTCAATTTTTTTTTACAGTTTTGGAAAGTCGTTTAGTGATTATAGATAGAGTATTTAGCGTAAGGGCCCTAAAACTGTTAGTAAAAGCGATTCGTTCATCGTTATTTTTACGGAATAATAGACATCGATCACGGCTAGCATAGCAATTTCCAAGTTGCAGAACATTCAGAAGTTAAGAATATTATCGGAAACATTTGAGAATATTGAGAATGTTCTCTATCCATGCAAAATTCAAGAATATTCTTAGAATTCTCAATTTTTCATTTTTTTATTTACTTATTCCAAAAACAATGTGTGTGCCAAACGTAAGTATATTGGCATTTGAGAAGTTACTTTTCGGTACAATACTATTCACGGCACATACCTATACCTAATTGAATTCGTGTGAATGTGAAATTTGAAGCTAGTGCAGAAGTGTCTGTGTTTATTTGTATCTTGTATCAAATCGTTCGGCCGTTGCAAACTATCAATGATGTGGAATTGAAGACTAAATTGGAATCTACTTGGATAAGTGTATAGATAAATCACGAAGGGAGTGTGTTTGCGTATATAAAGGCGGAATCAGACGGTTCACTCGGATGAATGTTCCCTCGGGTGATTGATTCTTTTTTCTTTCACTCAATGTTCACACAACTCAGGTAAAATGACATATAAATGAACATTCACTATTCTTTTTCGTCAATATGTCATCGAATGAAGTCGTGCTACACAACTCTCAAACAAAATGGCCGAGTCCGAGTGAACATTCTTTCCGTGTTTAGACCGTTCATTTTTCGGTCATTCGGAGTTCGAGTGAAAGATGCCGAATGAAAATATCTAACATTGTTGGATCGGTTCACTAGTGAATTCATTCGGCACTTTTGGTTCACTTCATGATCAGACGTGTCACTTCGGGTGAAAGGTGAGGAATGAAACACAAAAATGAATGAAAAATGAACCGTCTGATTCCGCCTTAAACAAACAATTCACCAGCAAATTTTGTATTGACATTGGCAGTTGAAATTGTACGTGTTGGAGGTAAAATAATTAGGAATATGATCGTTATCAAAACCATTTCTTCAATTTCAATTTCGGCAGTCTGGCAATATTTTAAAAGCATAAAATCAACCACAATGGGTCACAGTTTTCACTTACCATCAGGTGGCCTGTGTGCTCGTTTGCCTTCCCATGCCATAAAAAAAAAAAAAAACAAACATCGCTCTATGAAGAAAATAAAACTTTTAATTATCTGCTTCGAATTAATTAAGTAACTAGTTTGTAAAAAGCCACAATTTAAACTTTTTGTTGAACATTCTTTGAATTAAAATTCTAAGCGACCTTTTAAACGACGTATTTTTTTTAAACCTAGGTACTCTCCGATCAGGCTTTAATGGTTTAAGTTCCATAATTCAAATTTACTGTTGATTTAACATTCTGTTACTAACCAACGTTCCTACTATAATAAACCTTTTTATAACAAAATTTTCCAATTTTAAATTGAGCTTCACACCTATCTTTGTATCCGACAATTGAGTTTCGTTTCACGCGTCTCGTCAACCTATTGAGTTAAATTTACATTTTTACTAGCTACAATAAAAATACGCAAGTGAACTGAGATAGCCCTATTTCAGATAACTTAATATAAATACCTAAGCTACTTGCAGTGTTGTAAATGGAAGTATAGACACTGTAGGGGATATAAAGTAAATACATCTTAGTTTCGAAGATATATACTTACCTCAACGGATGGAAACGAAATAACAGATTAACTAGCTACGAACATTGTAACTATTTCCGCCTTTTGTATTTCTGTTTCTTTTTTAGTTTTGTTTTCTGGATGTGCAATAAAGATATTACGTAAGTACATACTCTTAGAAATACTTACCTACTTAATAATTTTTAATTCCTAACAAAGCTATATAAAAGCAACTGCTAAAGGCAAAAAGGTAGGTATGTCCTTATTAAAATATGACAGCCGTGATCGTGATCTTAAGTCGGCCTTTTGGAGCACGATCGGCAAGATTTAATTGACACATTTGACAATTTTTTTGTTTCAGGAAATTAATGTTATCTTTTGTAAGATTCCTTTTGTCAGGAATTTATTTCTCATCAGTTAATTGATGTACCTATTGGATATAATGGAGTTGACAGAGAACAGAGTAATATAGGTATTATAAGTAGTTATTTCAGTTCAATTGCTGTCTTTTATGTAATGTTTTACCTGCATTGTATTGTTGTACGTTTTGATACGTAAATAAGTAAATAAAGGTCGGAATAAGAAAAAGAAGAATAATAATAAATATAAGTACAAAGCTGGTTAATAAGTTCTAATACGTAAAGTAACTTATGTTTATTTTTAATTTCACTTTTCAATTCACAGCCGGCATCGATGAAATTACGCGTTACTTTTCTGTAAATTTCGCGTTTTGAAAACGCTTAAAAGTTAATTTTGGTTTACCAAACAACTTTTTTTACATAATATTATAAAACTTCCTCTCTCTTTGTACATACAAGAACTTAGAGACCAATAATATATATCTCAACATGACTTAATTCTAACTTAAGACTTATGAAGCAAGAGGTTTGGTGTAGTTCTGCAAAATCGTGTGAAATCGTAAAGTCGATTTAATGAGACAGATTGAACAGTGAACAAGCGGATCTTTAGTTGCTTGGAATACATTTGTATAAGAATTCAAAGCTTTAATTTGAACTCTTTACAAGAACTCTTACAAAAGTTGTGGCCGTTATCAGGAATCATCGTCGTCCATGATTTGAATTATGATTCTCTCGTCCGAAATGAGAATGCTTCAAGCTCGTACTCAAACAATTGCAATGGTTAAGAATTCATTATTTTTATTAATATTCCATATAAATTTAAGTTTTGATTGATATACAAGTTTATGCAAAACTCCTTTTATTTATTTTAATAAATCTCTAAATTGTAATAAATCTAAACCGACTAGGTTAATATCTGGCGACAATCTTAAACCAATTGACCCTAAACTAAGCTGGCTTGTTCTATAGGAGATACTCTCCAAGAGATGCTACTTCCAACTACCCATGTATGTAATAGATTTGATAGCGATCTCAGGCAAGATTAATCTTAAGACCGCTATAACTATCGTAAGACGGCCCTATCTCGGTAGCCCTTGATATTTGAAATATCACGTCACGTACAGAGAAAGTGATCATCCCACACCAAACCGGTAAGAGATCATAAAACGGTATTCGACAGTAGCGTAACACAGAGATGACGTCACCAAAATGTATTTTATTCTTCGAGTTTAAAATCACGCAGTCATCGATGTAAAAAATATTATTTCAAAATGAAATCCATAAAAGTAATTAATTTATTAAGTTTTTTTAAATTAACTTATTAAGGTTTAGTAAAGGTGACGTTAAAATGATATAGAAACTGCCACACTAGCAAACACTAACCAATGTCAATGGTATCCCTTGTGCAGTCTCTATTTTTTTCCCATAATTGACTACAACTCGATAAGTTAGATCGTCATCTCAATAATTGTATTCGGTTTGTTTTCTGTCTTCGTAAATATGATCACGTGTCTTCTTTCCGCTCTCAACTTTAATGGCTTCCTATTCGTCAACGTCACAAAATTAGATTACTTTGTTTCCTTTATAATATTTTATACGATCGACAATCCCCTGAGTATCTAAAATGTCTTTTTAATTTTTTGAGTACAGCTACGATCCAGTGACAATATTACACTTTCCATCCCTCTTCACCGCACAGGCTTTATGTTCAACTCCTTCGCCCTTCAGGCAGCTCGACTTTGGAACGACCTTCCCCTTATCAAGCAAACTCCGAATAAGTTTGCCTTTAAAAAGAAAGTTCGCAAATTTCTTTGCAGGTAGAGTTGACATCATATTGATTTTCTGATTTCGTTATCTGTAATTTTTTATTCTTACTAATATCTTCGTATATGTATGTATGTATCTATTTATTTATTAGTGCTATTTATGTTAGTAAATATTTATATTAATTTAATATATTGATATATAGGTGTATATTATTATTTACACCTATGTTGCACCGCCACTACAAGCTCTGCTTTGCCTATAGGTTAACTGGTAGAGAATGCTTTTAGGCATTAAGTTCGCCTTTTGTATATTATGAAGATTATTTTGTGTGCTATATAGATTCAATAAATAAATAAGTAAATAGCTCATAAGCTTAGCTATATGTAGGTATATTTCAGATAAAGGTTGAGGAAGTCTTATGTATTGTGTATGCGCATGGCACAATACCGTTCTCGAAGCATCCCTCAGGAAAGGCTTGTCTTGCAGTGGACTCTAGTTATGATTTCAAACCATTATCTGGTATGCGAGAGATGAAAAGAATATCAAGTTCTACTGTCTTTGTATTATCACAGAGCCCAAAAAAACGCTGAAAGAAATACACACAGATATCCCTTTGAGAACGGAATGTCTAACTAAACACGGAGGGTTAATTGAAGTATAATATTTTGTTTCGCCTTTTTTTTGTATTACCACGGTTTAACTTCTGACGTGTCCTATATTGTGGTGTAGCTGGTTTTATGATTTACTCACTAACAATGGTGGATATCTATCGGTCATTTTTCAAATTATTGTAATTTGTTTAGTAGTGCCCTAAGTTCATAGTTTATGTTAGAAAGGCTCGGAAACATCCATAGTGTTTGTTTTTGTATCAGAGATCAGTATGACCTAGATACTATAAATGGTAAATGTTTTTTCGTTAAATGACGATTGATTTATTCGAAATAAAAATAGTTTTGCTAATTATGTAAGTATCAGTGCCGATTCATTATAAAAAGAATACGATTTTAAATATTTTTAAAAAACTTAATTTTCTATGTTATACGGCTAGGCACAAATGCCATAAATTATTCAAGTACCTATATTTATTTATGTGTATAGAGATCCTCGAAACCATAATTCGGGTTCCGTCACCATTAAGTACTACAACATTCTACTATTTATACTACAGAGAGAAAGAAAAGGACAGAGCTATATAACTGCTATAGCTCGGTCCTATACGCTCGCCGTAAAATGAACTGTACTTATAGCAAAGTCATAATAACCCCCAATAGGTACTAAGCGTAATAGGCAGATAAGAAGTGAATCCTAGCACATTGCACAACCATGAAGTTTCTTACTATTGACATTGTTGACAGCGGTAAAACAATGCTAAACTTATTTGTCGCGTGTGAAGGCATAGAATAATAATTACATCATAGTTTTCCTGCTGTCAACATTATCCATATTTGGAAACTTCATTGTTGTGCTAAGTGTTAATGATTGACTTCTTATCGACCGGACACTTTAGGGCAGCGTCCTATAGCACTAACTTACATTACGTCGGTGATATTTACTGCAAAACCGTGTAACTAACAAATTTATGATAGAGCAAAATAAAACTTACTGTCTTATTAAAAAAGTACATTTTTCTCCTTATTTATAATGTTAGGTACTTACGCGGTTTTGCAGTTTCACCGACGCAAAGTATAATAATATTCTACTAATATTAATATAATGCGAAAGTTTGTGTGTTGGTTTGATACTCCTTCATGTTCTAACGGCGGCGGAATGTATTTGGATGAAATTTTAAATGAAAATAGCTTATACTCTGGATTAACAGATAGGATAATTTTCATCACAGCCAATTTAAAAATTCCCTAGGCAGAATCTAGTACCTATATTATAGCATGTTTATTTGAAGGTATTTTAAGATCCTTGCAATAATATATATTTATGTATTTCTTTCCCTCGCCAGTATTATGAATGAGATTTAATTTCGATTTAATCGCATTTTTTAGATTTTCGCAGAATGTAAACCTTAGGTATAGTCTTTATTATTTCTACTGAGCCGATCTTCTACACAAAGGCCATTGTTTGTAAACAATACCATTGTCTTTCTTGTGTCCCTAACCGCAAGCCGATTACATACAAAAAAGTGAGAACTACATTGAATGTACATTGAATTATCAACCCTACCCTCTTAGTCAGTAGGTTTAAAATGTAAAGTGTCAGGATACAGATATAAGTCTTTATTATTTGAACTGTGCTTATTCTCTACACAATACTATCATCTACACAAGACTAAAGAAAGACAATGGTATTGTTTACAAACAATGGCCTTTGTGTAGAAGATCAGCTCAGTTCAAATAGTAAAGACTATACTTTGTTGTTAAAAAGGTTTATTTTGCTCTTTATTAGAAATGTTACTAACGCGGTTTTGCAGTTTCAAATGTTTGTTCGATATCGTCGGTGATACTGCAAAATCGCGTAACTAAAAAATGTATGATAGAGCAAAATAAACCTTAATGTTTTATTAAAAAGGTGCATTTTGCTCCTTATTTAAAATGTTACTTACGCGGTTTTGCAGTTTCACCGACGATATGCGACAATTTGTCAAACAGTGTAGGTACCTACTCAAAAACAAGCTGTTTCATTTTATCGTTCTCATTAACGAGCTGAGCGTTGTAACAATATATTCCGAGTACCTCTGCTAAGGTTATTCCAAAGAAATAAAATCGAAACTTCAGAAGTTCTCTCTCTCTAACTCCTCATAAACTCCACTATCGAAAGAGATAGAGTTATGGAATCTCGAACTTCGATGTAGCGAGTTCCCACACACATCGATTTCCGCGGCTCAGTAAATACTACATGGGTTTCAATGTTTGCTCTGTGCAGTTCGATTCACACAAGCTGCAACTGCTGCAAGCAAGGTATTACACCTGAGCTCGGCACAACCGGGCCTATAATATGTATTAATATACCAGAATAAATAGTACATTATAGCAAAGGACCACGCATTACTGAGATATGAAAATATCGTTTATTCTCATTTTATACACTTTCGCAGTTTCTATTTTTATTAATATCCATACTAATGTTATAAATATAAAAGTGTGTATGTTTGTCCGTCTTTCACGCTTCAACAACTGAACGGATAGAGATGAAACGTGGCACACACAGGATAGTTTTTATCCCGGAAAATTGGACAGTTCCAGAGCGATCAGCGATAAACGACTTCAACGTAGACGGAGTCGTGGGCGAAAACGTAGTTAGTATCATAAAATTCATAAATATGGGGTAGGTAGGTGAAGGTTATGTTAGAGTTCCGTCGACATTCTGCGAAAATCTAAAAAATGCGATTAAAACGAAATTAAATCTCATTCATAATACTGGCGAGGGAAATAAATACATAAATATATATTATTGCAAGGTATCTTAAAATACCTTTAAATAAACATGCTATAATATACTAGATTCTGCCTAGGGAACTTTTAAATTGGCTGTGATGAAAATTATCCTATCTGTTAATCCAGAGTATAAGCTATTTTCATTTAAAATTTCATCCAAATACATTCCGCCGCCGTTGGAACATGAAGGAGTATCAAACCAACACACAAACTTTCGCATTATATTAATATTAGTAGAATATATTATTATACTTTGCGTGTGTGGACTCTGTCAACAAGTACGGAAAATATATCGTAAGATGCATTGCGTCGGTGAAACTGCAAAACCGCGTAAGTAACATTTTAAATAAGGAGAAAAATGTACTTTTTTAATAAGATAGTAAGGTTTATTTTGCTCTATCATAAATTTGTTAGTTCCGCGGTTTTGTAGTATCAGTGACGATTGCTATAATATATATTTTGATACACTAATATTTATACAATACATATTAAAGCACCTTAGGGGCGCCTTTATCGCGATGGATAAACCATACCCTTTCGCACTTAGGTAGATACTGGTATGAAAGCGACAGATGCGCTCATCCACGTTTATCCACATTGACAAACACAACCTTCATAGGCTGTGGACGAACTGTAGAATAATAATGGGATAGCAGTGAAAAAGGGTACACATCGACTTAACTCGAAGTTGTGTAATACCAGTAACTTTTTGATCTGAGGGAATCCCATCTTAAAATTGGCATTCATCAGCATCAGTTTAGAACTGTAGGTATTCCATGTCTCCAGCGCTATTAATATCACTGTAGAGATGTATATGTAGATGATACCTATATCAAAATTTGTGAGTTGGAGTTGGCCCTTGTCATGTAATGTAACATCAGCAAACTTCATAACTTCTTGCACTAAAACTTACTGATAAACTTTAGAAGCGTATGCACCTCGTACAGGTACAAAACTTCCTTACACCTTTCATAACTATGTAAGATGTAAGCTATGCTCAGAGACGTGTACTGTTTCTCTACAAGGACTTTGCACGTCTCTAGGTGGTAAAAACGATATCGTAGTTAATCTGTTATGGTCTTGTTATGACGTCAGCCGCCTTTACTGTCAAGTAAATAAGAGCTATCAAAATGGTGACGTTAACAGCTCAAACACGATATGGTTATTACCGTGTTGAAAAGAGGCCTTGGTCGTCACCTCGGTGTTTACGTTGACGAGCTCATAGTGTCTCACGAAAGAAAACTATGTGACTCCGTAGGTACAGTCAGCGTCAAAAGAAACTGATCACTTAAATACCTTGTCACTTTACTGTCACATAAGCAATGTCAAACAAGATTGTCTAATGTGTTAATGCGATAAAGTACAAAAGTAGCTTGAAGTGACCAGTTACTTTTGACGCTGACTGTACAAAGAAAACCAAAATAACTCGACAATTGACAGAAAAGGTTACAACTTTGGTATGAAGTCATCATCATCATGTCAGCCAAAATACGTCAACTGCTGGACATCGGCCTCCCCCAATGATCTAGAACCGTTAGGGGGGGGGGAAATGCCGTAAGTCGCCACGCTTGGCAAGCGGGTTGGCGACCGCAGCGCAGTTATGCCATGTAGTCCGCGGAGGACGCTGCTGCCCATCCTCCGGTTTATCCCTTAGTCGCCTCTTACGACATCCACGGGAAGAGATGGGGTGTGCTATTCTCAGCCGGTACACACGGTCAAGGTATGAAGTGACTGCAGTTTTACCAAAAGTCGTAAGAAATTTTCAAAATAAATGAAAATGAGATAGAAACGTTGATTATACTTATAAATAAACTTATGATTATACTTATGAAACACCGACGAATCGCTAAAAAACTGAGAAAGTGCACGCACACATATACATAGTACATTTGAACAATTCAAGACTCACCGTATGTATGAATGCACTCAACAATATGTTTAAAAATATAAACACAAAGCAATAATTATTGCTGACAATTTGCTTTAATCGAAGCACGTCCAAAATGAAATGACCGCATGAATGACATAACAACATGATTGTACTGTCAACACTTAAAAAAAATCAATTTGACAGCACAATCCCCATCTTAAAAAAGTTTCAAATTGTCACAAAAATCCCCATTAGCAAAATGATCCGCCATTTATTGAATTCATTTGTTACAAAAAATGTAATAAATGAAGAACCGCTCGACCGATTTCGTGCAAACTTCACATAAACCATCTACTAAATAGTCCGAACAAAGACTAAACATTTGGTTTGGATAGGTGGTCCCGTTCTTGAGTTATAAAATTACAACGAAAAATGGCATTGATTTTTATATATATAGATATGATCATGAGAAGGAAGATATTTCTCCAAAAGGTTTCTAATTTCCATATGTTATACAACATGTTAAACCAGGTGGTGTATCCCAATTATTGATGTAAACTGTAATTTTGACCCTATTCAGTTCATAAACACCTCGAGCATCCCATACAACGCGTGACCTGTTACCGATACCCCCCTGTATACTTACCGGGTCTTACTACTCGCTCGTTACGATGAAATATCGTGATAATGAGCTCCAAACGACTAGTTAACAAGCCCTTTCATCTGATTTAGCCGTGAAATGAATTCTTTTTTAATTAAAGTGACAGGCGATGATGTGTTTTGGTGAGGATAACTATGGGGTCTTGATCGTGAAAGGTTTTTTTTTAATTTTGTTTTGTTGATGCAGACCACACAGTTTTTGGGTTCCGTGGTATTTGAATCAGTCGTTATTTTGGAATAGATTTTAAAACAGTCAAGATAAAAGATTGATAATTAATTTTGCGCAGAGAACAAATAGCGTTTAAAACAAACAGTTTCAAAGAACAGTTGAGACTTTGTAACCAGAATTTATATGCAGATTAGTTTTGGGGTTTGGTTGTATGAACGTAAGTTTCGCAATGTTATGATTCGGTGTCGAGAGTAAGAAAACCAGTGAAACGACTAAAATATAACCCGGTCAAGTGTTAGTCGGACATTCTTGTAGTGGAGCGGGAGCTATTTTTTTAAGCCTACACACTTACACATTGTGTCAAAACTTCGACCATCGACTCGTGTGCTGTCTACCAGTAGAATCACCTATATTCCCGACGTGTAGAAGAGCTCGTATGTCGCCAATTTGGTGAATAAATATTTTTTTTTTGAGATCTCCTCAAATATTATAGGCATACAGATAGCAAGCAACCTTAGTATAAATATTTAGAAATAAGTCTAGCATTTGCATTCAGAAAATATCATTTGGTGAAGTGGAACTGATGATGAAGATCTCAGATGGCCAACGGAACTCCTCAACGATATTTATTTCAAGGAGGGCGATAAGGTATCTCGATTAAGCTACTTGAGCGACTATAAGGAAGACCATTTTAATTGTTTAAATATGACTATGACTTTCCTGTGGCGTTGCTTGCAGCGAGCTTGAAATGTCTTAAAGTGTCATATCAACCAGTGTTGGGCATAATTCAATTAATTTGTAATTGAATTACAAATTAAAATATCGATGGTTAAAATGGCAATTGACGTATAGGACATTTGGCCAATTTTTTTTTTACATAATCTGAAACCGGATGCAAAGCTCTATTGGAAAATGTACTTTAAGATAAGTAAAAACAAATTAAATATACATTAAATTAAGACCCAACCGAAATTAATACCGTGTTGTTGTTGTTGTTTTGTTTTGTCATTGCATGTCAATATTACTGTGGATTTCATTAGTATCCAATTCCATATCACGGAGTCTACTTTTAAATAAACACAATTTGCGCGCGCTTTTTTCGCAAACAAACTTCGGGCGGAATCGGAACGTACCTAAGTGCCTCGCTCGCTTACGCGCTTGCGCGCCTGCTTTACTCTGTCGGCCGGCCGGCGTTTAGTGACCACTCGTTGTCGCATAGAATGACATCTGAACTGTTTTGTTTTGGTTGTTTAAGTAACAAGTGTTTTTAAAGAAGTGACAATGAGCAATAAAAAGAAGCTTCCAACTACATTAACGACTCGAGGCCGACTTCCTGAGACAGATGAAGAAGAACTAAGTACAAATGATGATGAGGCCAATAATTCACTCAATGACTAAGTTTTGTAATTTTTTATATATTTTTCTAATAAAAAAAAATTTTTACTTACGTATTTTTATTTTAAAACTTACCATACATACATACATAAACTCACGCCTTCATTCCCAAAGTGGGGTAGGCAGAGCTACGGTATTACCAGCAACTCTAAAACCTAAAACTTACCAATTTCTTATAAATTCATTAAAAGTTGAAATATTATTACGTCCATATTTTAATGAAAAAGGTTATAGTTATAGCTATTAGCTTATTTATGATTCGGATGTTAAATACACTTTTTTAGATTTAAACGATCATTATGCTTACATTCATTTCAAATTTGTCCAATACGACCCATAAATATGCTTTGGATAGTCTTTTAAGACCTAAAAACGAAAATATTTTTTTTGTGATTAGGCATTAAAGGGCAAGTTTGTAAAATTTTAAACGTAAAGGACATCTATCTTGGAAACTATTCAATTTACGTACAATTTAATGGTTGTAATCGATTCAGCTCGAAAAAATATACTATAATGTCCTTTACACCAAAACGAAAGCATCATTTATTTTTTAAATATGGTAATTTTTCTATGTATTTTTTATTTCCTTTGTCCTAAAAAGTAGTGATTTGTCCCTTACGTCAATTGCCATTTTAACCATCGATATATTTAATGCAATTACTTGTAATTAATTACGCTCGCAATTGAATTACATTTAATTTAAATTACTTGGTAATTTTTAATTGAAATTACATTAATTTGTAATTGAATTACGCAATTACGTTATATAAACTTGTCTATTACTTACTCAAAAAGTATCAAATTTACCCAATGAGTTCTTATTTATTTTATATTTAGTATTTGGTATGGTGCCTCTTAGCACAGGTAACTTGATTTGATTACTTAAAAAGAGGCATCAACCCCGGTTATTGTAACATTTAATGTGCTTACGTTTTTTCATTTTCATTTTTCATTTTCATATAAATATAGTAGCATACTATATAAAAACAATGAAAATGCTTTCCTAGATGAATGTAATTCTAATTTCATAAAGTAATGCATTACCAATTAAAATTACAAAATGTAATTTCTAATTGAATTACAAATTACATTTTGAAATTCAGAGCTGATCGTAATTCAATTAGAAATTACACATGTGTAATTTTAATTCGTAATTGAAATTACATTCTGTAATTGCAAATTCATAATTTGTAATTCAATTAGGTACTTTTTGCCCAACACTGATGTCAACTAAGGAGTGGGACTACAAAACATCTTATTAATAATAATCTATAACGTATAAACTAAAATAAATGTTTTAAAAAACAAAAACCGCCGTTCAAAAACGTATAAAATAACTTCTTTTAAAATAGTACTTAGATATTTAATAGGTCGTCCAACTTAAGTCGGTGACTCACAATATTTTAAATAAAAGCCGACATTAGTTGGACTGATCTATTATCGACCATTTAAAAATAAGTTACTTTTTACGTTTTTGAAAGCGGTTTTTTGGTTTTTTAACTAACCTAACCTAAATTTATAACTCGGTCATTACTAAATTGCAGGACACTCGGGGAAACCTCAAAGGAACGAAGCTGATCAAGAGTGCCGAAGATTATCGATTATTTAAAACTCGGAATGCGCGAAGTGTAAAATTGAAAAAATAATCGTGTCTTGAAATCTTGGAGAGACTTGATATATTGGGTTCACCGTTCATGGCTCGTTACCGTGGATTGGATATAATTTGCAGTATTTATAAAGATTAAAATCTCTATATTTTAAAATTAACTACCTACACTGATGGGGCTGGCGATGCGATGTACTGTAAATCCAGCGTTTAATAATATTCTAAAAACTGTACAAAATAAAATATGAATACTATCATACTTTGCTTAGGTAGGGTGTATTCAAAAAAATCCCGTAGCGTCAAAGTGCTAAGCGTATACAAATATATGTAGCTGAAATATTCCAGAAATTTGGACTGTTTCCGAGGATAGTGATAAGTGGACACAGTCCCAAGCAAGAGTATATCTTATTATACTTTGCTTATCCTTTATCCTATCTCCTGAAGGCATAGATTACCTACCTATTTAACAAACCGATAATCATTATAAATCGATTAATTACCTACTGTTCAGTTTCATGCAAACAGTCTTCACTTTTTATTCACTGAGTTACTATGCCAAAAATGGTTTACCCTTGAAATATCGAAATTCATTTCATAGGACGATTCAGTGCAGGAGCTTTATTTTTATTGTGATCACATGTCTAACCTAACGTAACGAAAGCTTAAGTAACCCTGAAAACTATAAGGTTTCTGCAGAAATTAGCTTTCGATGAAATGAAATTCGGTGAAATGACCCATTCGATGAAATGTTTGTCGATATTTCAAGGGGATCCCGCCAAAATTATGTACTTAAACAAGTTTGACTGAAAAAGATCCGCTAATTCCCCCGTGTGGTTGCCGGGGTAGAATAGTGCCACTCCATGTCTTCCATGTCATGTGGATGTCGTAAGAGGCGACTAAGGGAATAAGGGCTTGTAGTACTGTTAGGCGATGGATGGGCTTGCAACCTGTCACTAATGCGCTGTTAAACATCTTAGCCTAATTGTGCAAATTGTGGTTACAGAGTTATCAACAAGTTTTTGGAGTTGTTGGTAATTCTGTAGCTCTGCCACCCCACTCTGGGAATGAAGGCGTGAAGGTATGTATGTATGTAGATCCGCTAATAACTGGTTTATTGAGAATTTATTAACATTAACCTAGCACATCTTGAGATTACTCGAATTTTAGATAAAACAAGTGTCGATTACGATCCCTAATCATTAATCAATCATCCATCACACTATCTAGAAAGTTAGGTATGCGATTAAAGAGAGATATAATATTTCGTACACTAAGCATGCTTATTACCTATAACACAGCATTGCTCAGTTATCCGTAGTTAGTACTATACACATCTCTAGTAGATTGACCCTTGCCTAACCACAAGGGGGATTTAAAATTGACGTCGGTCTAGACTCTTAAATTCTAGTAATTCACGTTATTTCAAACGAGTACATTGTTGTGTCGTCGAGATGGCTATATTCCCAAGGGATCAAGCCATAAGCCAGACAGTAGATAGGTAGATAAGTGAATTTAGGCGTTTTCAGAACCAGGGAATGCAATTTAGCAGGTTATTAACCGCTTTTGTATGAAAATAACCGGTTAATACCGATTATAACCGGTTATTTCCATTCCCTATTCAGAACGCAGCTTGGTAAGTTAGCGGATAAGATGGTGGGCAGGGACCGGAACCGCTTAGCGCGAAAGGGGTTTTTGATATGCTTTTTGATAGACTTGTTGTTACAAACCCCAAGGATGCGCTTAGCTTATCGTCGACTTAGCTCAAAGAAAGGGCAACCCAACGATACGGTTAATTCGACTAAGCGCTAAGCCTATTCCAATACCCTATTGTATGTCACCTTATTCAAGCTTATTCGAACGGTTTCAAGCTGGTTTAACCTCTATGCGCAAGAGTTTAGACGTATTATTGAATTACCTAACAATTGATAGGGTGGCGGCAGGCAGTAGCCGCTTAAGCGAGACGGCTAGAGTTCGCCCGAATGCGCAAAAAAGAGAGAGGCGATCGATGGGGTAATACCCAGTCAATGAACCGAAACCCTAATGAACCGGGTAAGCTCTTTGGATGCGGTTAATTACTTCAAAGGGGTTCGCCCTAACGTTAAGGTGACTCAATCATAGCTAAGCAAATCGATTGGCTAACCGAATGATAGGCTAAGCCTATTGATAGGGTTAATCAAAAGAAGGGGTTTTCCGGTCCTTGATGGTGGGTAACTTAGCTATCCAGATGAAACCTCCACGAGGATCTACCCTACTACTACGCAATACTAGAGTCTATTTAATATGTTTATTCTTTATATGGTAAAAAAATATTTATGCAATTACCTTTTCTACCGCCGCAATTCATTGGACCGACTATATCATAGTATTTTATTTCATTCTAACTTAAAAGTCGTGATACTTTAGTCACGCAACTTCATCCTCAATATTTTTTTCGAGATTCAATTTATAATGTTTTATATGTACTTATTTGTATTTAATTTAATAACCACGATAGCTAAGAATAGTGTAGCCTTTTAGCGGTGAAAGAATTTGCAATCAAAGTATGTATAAGCATTTGTAACTCATTTTTAGATCAGTTGGAAACCACTATATTAAACTTGTTTTGCTTGTGGGAGGACCTTATGCAGGGTCCATCCGGGTTGGTACCACCATCTTATCCATTAACCTACCGCCAAGCAGCAGTGTTCGCATTGTTGGGTTCCGGTCTGGGGATAAGACAGCCGGTGAAATGACTAGTATAGAGGCATTCCATCTTAGTCCTCAGGGTTGGCAACGCATTTGCAGTCTTGTGAATGCGAATGTCTAGGAGTCACAGTTTCCACTTACCATCGGGTGGCCTGTGTGCTCGTATGCCTGCCCATGCAATAAAAAAAAATGTTACTGTGTCTATCTAGGTAGTAGGTACCCATGTAATATTCAGACATTAATGAAATGAAAAATGAAAATAGTTTGAACGAGGAAACAATTTCGAAGCAAAAATTTCCGTACCATATTGTAACTTTATTAAAAAGCCTACGAATACGATTTAATTAACGTGCAGTACAGGCTACGATTTTTAATTAATTTTACAACTGACACGAACACGTTAAGGGGCGGGAACTTCGAATTAATTCATAATAATCAACGTGCATCGACATGTGAATTATCAATTAGATTTGTTTGCCGATCGCTGGAGCTATTAATTTTAGAACAAGCAATAAAACCCGGGTTTATACTGGTAATGTAGCGTTAGTTGGTTTAGCTTTTGGGAAATAACGAGGTTTGAAATTAAAGTAAACATAATTAAGTATTTGGTTACAAATTGGATTTATATTAATTTATAAGTTCACCGGCGGTATGACATTGTCATGCCTGATGCACTAATACCTTATTTATTAGTTAATGAAATGGCCTGATGATAATTAGGTCGTGTAAATTTGTATACTATCTACCTAATTTTAATACTCGCACTATTTAACTACTCCATTACGTCATGAAAGGCAAAGGATTTAATAAGAGCCTTCAACAAACAATAGAAAAGAAACTACAGGTTTCTATCTACTTAATTTTTCTGTTTCTTTTTATCGGAAAAAGTTACCGTGGGGTATTGCTTAGAGCTGGTTTTTAAATCCGTATTCACTTAACAAAAATGTAGATAATAATCGGAAATTGTATAAATAAATTCTGCGACATTTGTAGCGTAGTCAAATATTGGTGACAATTTTGAACTACTGATTTAATAATAATACCCACCCTTACCAGTGCAGCTGCTCCATTATCTTAAAGCAGAAAACATTTATGTATTACAGCTACCTACTTAAAATGCGTGACACACATCTGGCTTTCCCTACCTCACACCAAATATTAGTCAAGTAAATTGTGTTTATTTAGCCAGCACTTACTTGGGCCATTGTCAGAGTGTGACGGTGTCAACACAGCCGCGGCTGCCAACCGCGTTCCAAATCGAGCAAGGAACGCAAATATCACTGTTTACTACAAAACACGAACCACGAACATATAATGCAGACAGGGCTGAGATTCTACACGGTTAAACCTTATTGTTTTTGACTTGTATTCGTATTTTTAACGTTTTGTTAGCATAACACGTCAAAGGCAATATCGTTTTACCAAGTTAATTAGAGGCCCAAGCTTGTTGAAGATGGTGCAGGTTTTTACTTTCAAATAACTTTTTTATAAAACCCAACTTTAGAAAGTAAGGCTGAAGCTAGACGAGCGTATTTTTTGAGTTGTGAGTCGCGTAATTTCTGCTCCTCCATTCATCATACTACTACTACTACTATGAAACTGAATGGAGGAGCAGAAATTACGCGACTCACAACTCGTCTGGCTTCAGCCTAAATGTTAGCTTTGAGTTAGTTTTGACATGTATCCAAGTGCTTCGGGATCAATTGACCAGAATTACAGCCATTGGGTCCGAAGTAACAGCTGGGAGAGCCGGCAGACAAAATAAAGATGGTCCAGAATAGTCCCCAGATGGATTAATCCAGGCTCCAAGGATTTGCTAAATCTAAAATGAGCGGAGAAATGAGGAGTGCCCAGAAGGAGTACACCGAATACGGTAGGTATTTAGTTTAAGTTTATACAATCACTAAGCTGCCTATTTCGATCAACAATCAAAACTTGAAGGAGGTAGTAATAATGTTGGAAGTTAGTTTCAAACAAGAGCCAATAATACAAACACGATTTTGCTTTTTTTTAGACCACCTCCCCACTGCCCAATGCGTGGATGACATTCGTGAAACGGTGTTTGAATGTAATTAGAGTGATACAGGCTGAATGTGTGATAGACGGGACTCCTAAAAACTGAAAAGTGGCAGTTTACGCAATACATTATATATATACGAGTATCTACCTTAAAGAGTGAAACTGAGCAATACAGCGTGAAGAGATGTATGTATGTATGTATGAGCAATACACTTGCAGAACACCAGGGGCTTTAAACATTCTTATTTATCGCTCAATCCGTCTAAACCCTGGCTTTATTCAAGAACACTATCGGAATATTGTTTAATAGGATACTATACTTTATGGAGGTGTTCTAAATGGTATCGCGATGGAAGGAAATTGCTTTATTTTGTTCCCCGGTTCTTTTACAGCTCACAAAGGGCTTTTATTAGGCTTGAATCGGAGATGCAAGTGAGATGAATTGTTAATGGTCAGTCTCAACCTACGTAACGTTTTTTTTTTGCCCTTCTGGTTTTTTTTACATTTTTACTTGCTGCGGGTTACAATAATTAATATTTATTCTACTTAATCATATTTTGTAACGGAACGGAGAGTAGTTCTTTTGTTCTCGTTGGTTCGTTGCACTACCTACTTACATTTTTTTTTTGGGAATCTGCCCACATATTTTGATCATGGCTGAGGTTAAAATTCTATCCTTACAAAAGGATGAGCTTATCTATGAGGTGGCCATCTGCGGTTCTACGCCGACGAAAACTTGTAAATTCTAAATGAACTATTTCTACTATATTATTACTATCTAAAATAACTTCTGTGCTGGCAGGATGATTTTTATGATAAGTTCTCAATTTATTTATTTTTAAATCATTATTATTTTTGTTTGTTATTTGCATTACACCTACCTAGTTGTTAAACTTTTTAAACTCAATACAAGTCGAACTACAAAGCCTTACACTCAAGCGGTTGGTAACTTGATAAATAAGCCCTACCTTGACCACTACTTATCTAACATACGTGCCCCGAGCGGATAGTGACTCGTTAAATAAGCCCTTGCTGCATGTATTGTTAGGTGATCTATATCACATTAATCTGTTCTTTGTTATGCATGCCCGTGTGGTTACCGGGATAGAATAGTGCCACTCCATTTCTTCCCGTGGATGTCGTAAGAGGCGACTAAGGGAATATAGGCTTGTAGTAATGTTAGGCGATGGGCTTGCAACCTGTCACTAATACGCTGGTAAACATCTTAGCCTGATTTTGCAAAATGTGGTTACAGAATTATCAACAAGTTTTTAGAGTTGTTGGTAATTCTGTAGCTCTGCCTATCCCACTCTGGGAATGAAGGCGTGAGTTTATGTATGTATGTTATGTATGTTATGCATATCACGAATAAATTTTCTTTCTTTCTTTCTTCAAATAAAGTGTAACAAAAATTCCGTTAAATACCTAACTACTGCCTAGAATGGTACGGAACCCTTCATGTGCGATTCCAACTAGAACTTGGCCAGCTTCATTTAAGCCCTGTTAGGTATATTTACCCCAACGCATTTTCATAAATATACTAATTTCAATGAATCATAAAAAATATATTTCGTGTATCTCCATACGAGTATCAGCTATACAGCTATAGGTACTAAGTAAGTATGCCCCCTTACAAATCAACAAAATGAGGCTCGTATTTAAATAGATCCATCTGTAATTTTGCTCGCCAGTCTATTTCAACTTGTAATTTTACGTAAAAAAGAACGCAGAAGTAAGGTCCAAAAAAAATAGACCAAGAAAAAATGCAGATCACAGTGTAATATCTGAAATTCCGAAATTCTAATTCAGCTTTGGCAGAATGTTATTTCAGACGCGTGGCCTGCCGTCCCGCCGGGCGGAACCGCGTTGGTTGTGAATGCATAATCGCTGCACAATCTGCGACCTCAGAATCTCATCAGGGTTTGTTGCCGTAATTTAGGTTTCTATTACTTTGTAAAAACAATTGGATTATGTTAAAAATATTTGAGTAAAGAAGTAGGTACTGATCTTGCACACTTACCGTATCCCAGCTGTTAGATACTTATGAAAGACTAGCCTCTGCCCGCGAAATCGTCCGCGTAGATTTCGATTATCGTTTTCGATGAACTTGTTATGTGTTATTGCCGTGTGGTTGCCGGCTTAGAATAGAGCCACTCCATGTCTTCCCGTGGAAGTCGTAAGAGGCGACTAAGGGAATAAAGGCTGTAGTACTGTTAGGCGATGGGCTTGCAACGTGTCACTAATATACACTGTTAAAAATCTTAGTCTAATTGTGCAAATGGTGGTTACAGAGTTATCAACAAGTTTTTAGAGTTGTTGGTAATTCTGTAGCTCTGTCTACTCCACTCTGGGAATGAAGGCGTGAAGGTATGTATGTATGTATGTTATGTGTTAATCCAGGGTTTAAGCTATCTCCATTCTTGATTTCGTCCAAATCCAGCCGTTGCAGCGGAAGGAGTGGATCGGACGGATTAACACAAACTTTCCCATTTATAATATTATCCGTGGATTATTGCCTTTTTCCTCCAACGCAAACTTATTTGCATAACTCTTTGTTTATCTATTAGCAAGTTGGGTAGTGATACACCTTCGACGATAAAGAAGCACGAACAAAAGCATTCCATTACGAATTCTTCAGCGGCACAGCAAAAGAACACTCGTGACGGTTTTACAAACATTTTTAAAGCTTTAACACAAGACCTTCAGCTAACATAAACCTTGAGACTAGGTAGGTAAAAGTGCGCAGAAGGCGACACCCCAAAGTGAAAAAAATCCGCAGAAGGCGGCGCGTCAGCTCACACCGGGTGTAATGGTGTGAGCTTAGCGTGGACAGTTTGGAAGAAACTGCCCCAAAAATTCCTCAGTCGCCTCTTACGACTCCTCGGATAGAAAGAGGGTGGCACTATTCTTGACCCGGACACCACAGGGGTAAGAAAAGCTTGCTGCGAATATAAATAATAAAAACACAAAAAAAAAACAATAACATACACCAACAATTAGACACTACACAGAACCAGACTTAGACCACGTAAAGGGCGCCACTGTCACGTCCTACCGGGTGGCAAGAAAAACTCGATAAAAGTTTAAAGAATTTATTGAAAAGAACTCCGGTAGTGTGAACAGAAGAGGGTAGTAGGTTCGTAGGGTGTGGTCTGATTCTGTGAAGTGGATAGCACTTCCCTCGTAATTAGAGTGACGCGGAGCGGCGGTGGAGGTAACCCGTCGGCAGCCCGACGGTGTACGATGCCAGGATCCTGGCGTCAGGGGGTAGCACCCGGTGTGTAGCACCGGACCCCACTCGACGATCCTGGTCCCGGAGATAGACGCCGCGCCGGCCAAGTAGGTGAGTAGAGGAGGAGTAGATGGGTAGTTGCGATGGTCTGCTCTTAGCGGTGGACGCTCCTAGCGGAGGTGTACTCCCAGCGGTGATTATGAACGGTGAACGGTGAAAGGTGAACGGTGATCGTTGCTCCCTGAACGGTGAATCATGATGGGTGATCGGTGCTCCCTGTAAACCCAAGCATTGGCTGTGTGAGCCTGGTGTCCAGCATTGGGACAGTTAATGCCAGCCGCCGTTGGGTGAAGCCCGAGGGAATAGCGCTTTAATTATTGGCGGTGGCAAGAACTATCGGAACGGAGTGACATTAAACAAAGAAAAGCTAAGCCAAAATAACAATTTACTAAAGAAGTTAATATACTAAGGACCGTTATGAAGTAACGGTCGGTTATTTATTAGAAATAAAAATAGTTAAAAGAATAATTTGGAATAATCTAGAAGAACACACAATAAGAAAATATAAAACACGATAACATTACACAGCAATATAGAATTAGAATCAGTCTTGTCACGATACTCGCGTTGAGCGCACGTATCGGCCGGTTATCGGGATAAGAGTGTTTCGTTTACGACGCGCAGAACTGGCAATGCGAGACATCAGTCTCGGTTGACTTACTGGCTGCAATGGATAGTGCGGTTAACTTAGAGTTAGTGGATATAGATGAAGATCAGGAAGTTCTGGAGTCCGTACCCTCTTGGAACGAAGACAGTAACTTACAGCAGCAGGGAGTACAGTCGGATGGCAGTAGCACGAGGATAAATTTGACGACACCAACGCAAAGAGTGTACGAAAACAATGAGGATAGACCAGTGAAACGGGAGAGAGAGAATGACGAGGAGTGGAATGTCGCGGGGGAGAAGAAAAAGAAGGTGAAAAATATGAGAACAGAGGTTACCATTACAGCCAGAGAACAACTACCGAAACAGTTTGCCATCGCAAAGTTGTTATCATCCACAGGATTAAGCGAGATAAAGAGAGTAAAATACATTAACCCCTACAAATTAAGGCTGGAGGTACCAGATGATGAGTACGCGACCAAGGTCATTGAATGCGAGGAATTTAAAAAAAGGGAGTGGAAAGTCCATCGGGCCATGGATGTGAATGTTTCGTACGGAGTAATTAAAGGTGTAGACCCGGAGTTGACAGAAGAAGAAATTATGAGTCAGATAGGGGGCCCCATAGAAACTAAAATTGTAGGTGTAAAGCGCCTGCAAAGGCGAAACGACAAAGGTGAGTGGGAACCCAGCGAGGTGGCCAGGGTAGCTTTCTCGGGCTCATACCTGCCACCACGAGTAATGATTGACCATTTAAGTATTAAGGTAGACCCTTATATTTTTCCTGCTACCCAGTGTTCAAGATGCTGGAAATTCGGACACACGAAAACTAAATGTTCCTCCAAAAAAGTTGTTTGCCCTAAGTGTGGAGATTATCATGAAAACTGCGAGGTGACCACATTTAAATGCGTCAATTGTGACGGGGGTCACATGGCTTTAAACAGAACATGTCCAGTGCACCTTAAGGAACGACGTCTTCGGGAGCTGATGGCTGAATTTAACTGCACTTACCGAGTCGCCCATAACATGTATGTACAGCCAGCAACTAATTTTAAGCCGCCGTGTCATAATTCAGGTCAAGTTAAAAATACGGCCTACATAACTACTTCTAATAGATATGCCGACTTGGAAGAGGAGGGACCAACAACAAGTAATCACAAGTACACGCCAAATATTTTGCTGTTCTCACAACTATTTACGTCACCTAGACGTCCTCAGTCCCAAAATGCTAAGAAAAAAAAATCATCTGTTTACGCGCGCAGCAACACTGGTGCATCGGAGCGGGAATCTAGCGAGCCGCCGCCGCAACAGTCGTCAGACCGCATTCCAGAGCCATCAGCTGATAACGCCGACGGAGTAAACAACTCGCATGGGATGCGATTTATTGATCTATTGATGCGATTAAAAGATGTCATATTTATGAGTAACCTAACTTGTCACGAAAAGTTTCAAAGTGTCATTAGAACATGTATTGAATGGTTATTTTTAGTCGTGGTAGATAAAATCTCGGATTGGTCGTATTTTAGTAATATTTTAGAAATTATTAGTAGTATTATTAATAATAGCTTATAAAAATAATGAAATTAAGCTAAAGTTACTGCAGTGGAATGCGCAAAGTCTGAGACCTAAAATAATTGCTTTAGAAAACCTTTTATTGGTAGAAAAAATACACATATGTGTCATTTCCGAGACCTGGCTCGCACCGAACAGCGGTTTAAAGATAGGAAACTACAACATTCATCGACGGGATAGGGCCGATTCATATGGAGGCGTGGCAATCATAACACACAAATCTATAAAAGCACAAATTACTAACATTAGTCTACTCAACCAAAATATTGAAGTCTTATGTGTTAAAATTTTAAATTGCAGTTACTTGGACAATGTTGTCGCGGTTTATTGCCCTTCTAATATTCAAACTACAGGGGAAGATTGGAAAAATATATTTTCCAAATGGTCAAATAAATCTCTTATATGTGGCGATTTTAATGGGCATCATACAAATTGGTCATGTAAATTGAATGTAAGAGGCTCACAAATATATGATGCCGCGTTTAGTTATAATTACGTTTCAATTAATACCGGTGAAACCACGTGGTGTAGAATGGCACTGAATAGCTGGCAGAAAAGTTCTCCCGATGTCACATTTGCCACTTCTGACATAGCATTGCGGTTCACATGGAGCGTTCTTAATGAGACTTTAGGCAGTGATCATCTCTTAATATGTGTTTCTTCAAACATGAAGACAACTAAAAAAACATTTCGAAGACGTAATTATAAAAAAGCAGACTGGCAAATTTATAAAAAATATATTATTGAAAAAATGCAAGGCATCTGCTTTCCAAGTGGTGCTCAGGACATGTATGACCTCTTGATAGAAATTATTGACCAGGCGGCTGAAGGAGCAATCCCATTTATTACAACTTGCGATGACCCTACAAGTAAATTTGTCCCCAAACCATATTGGTCCCAAGAATTATCCCGGGTGGTGGCAAGACGTAGGCAGGCACTGGCGCAGCTACGGAGGAACCCTATACCCGCAAATCTTTTAACGTATCAGCAATGGGTAGCTAAGGCTCAACGGTTAATTCGGAAGGCCGCGGGAGATTCTTTTCGTACATTTTGTACCAGTATCGGGGAAACAGTATCTAGCAGCGAGATGTGGAAAAAAATGCAATGGCTGAAAGGTTATAGGGGTACTAAAAACTGTTTAGACTGGAATAAAGCTGATGAGTTCTTAAGGCAGTTGACACCCGAATATGTTTTGCCACAACCCCCGATCTTTAAGTCAAGGAACACACAGTTAGAGGCTCCAATTTCTGTTCAGGAAATTGAGAATACTTTAAAAAAAAAGGATACAGCACCCGGGTCCGACGGTGTTTCATACTCTATGTTACACCAGTTTCCAAATAAAGCAATCTTAGTCGATTTGTTTAACAAATGTTTATCTCAGGGTGCTGTACCCCAACAGTGGAGGAACGTAAAAGTGATCCCAATACCGAAACCGGGAAGGGATCTTTCTAGCGCTTCAGCATTAAGGCCGATTTCACTAATATCTTGTTTATGTAAGGTTTTACACAATATCTTAACAAGACGGCTAGAATGGTATTTCGAGAGTAAAGGTTTATTTTCTAGTCATACAATAGGTTTTCGAAGAACACAGTCATGCTTAGATAATTTGGTGAGGCTAGTAATGCAAATACAAATAGGTTTTACACATAAACATCAAACACTAGGGTGTTTCGTTGATATTGATAACGCGTATAACAATGTTAACATAACCAAAGTACTCTTTAAGTTAGATGAGTCGGGAGTTGGGGCCTCGCTGTGTAAATATATCTGGGAGTATCTTCATGAAAGACATATTATTATCATGGATTCAGGAAGTGATAACTCGATGACTAGATGGACATCGACCGGCTTAGCGCAGGGGGACCCCATGTCTCCTATATTATTTAATATTGCGACCAGCGACATCTGTAAAAAGGTGGAAGGAGTATACATAACTCAATACGCAGACGATTTCGTTCTCTACGTGTCCGGACAGAATTTGAGATTTATGACAACAAGTCTGCAAGGCGCGTTAGACAGTTTGGTGGCACTGTTAAATGACTTAGGTCTCGAACTATCCCCTACCAAAAGCAAATTGTGCTTGTTTTCTAGAGGAAGAATGCAGCAACATGTTGGTGTTAGTATTAAAGAAGTATTTTTGGAAAATGTGTTGACCGTTAAATACTTAGGATTATGGTTGGACCACTCATTAAGATGGGGAAAACAAATTAATGAAATTTGTGAAAAGTCTAAAAGATTTTTAAACGTGTTTAATGTTTTAGCAGGCCCGTCTTGGGGGGTTCATCCTCTCCATCTGAGAAGATTGTACATTGCCATTATTCGGAGTAGAATGGAGTTTGCCTGTTTTTTGATTGACAATTGTGCTAAGACTCATACCCAAAAATTGGATAAAATACAAAACCAGGCAATGAGAGTGGTGGGGGGCTTTATAAAGAGTAGTCCAATACATGTAATGGAATCCGAATTGTGCCTACCCCCACTCTTTCTACGACGTAAATATCTTGCCACCAAATTTTGGTTGAAAGCTAAAGCAGTGGACGGTGGCGAGACCATCTCTACTATCTCCGAACTAGCGGCCATCTGTGATCGCCCGTAATGGAACCGATAAAAGATACCACTGCTGGTTTTAGTTCACTACAAATTACGCAATCAAGCACTACGCAGTTCTCAGAGGGTGGAGATGTTTTCGCTATCAACATGGATGTCCAACATTGACCTCAAATCACATTTAAACTTAAACATTAATGATGTTAAGGGACCCAAAAGGTCTTATGGTTCTTCAATATTGTTAGGAAAAACCATACAAACCATTGAACAAAAATATATCGGATATTACCAGATTTACACTGATGGATCCATGGTCGGAGACAAAATTGGAGCAGGCTTTTATGATCCACACGCTAAAGTATCAGCCAGTTTCAAGTTGAGCGGGAAATCATCCATAATGGGCGCTGAACTGTATGCAATTTCGGAATGTTTGGCGTACATAAGGTCATGTGAGGCAATCAACTTTATTGTACTTAGTGACTCAAAAAGTGCTCTTCAACATTTAGCTCAATGTACCTCGGGTAAACGAGGTCTTCCTGTAGCTTATGGTATTTTAGAGTTATTTTTACTACTAGAAAAAAGTGGTAAAAACATAAAATTCCAATGGATTCCGTCACATGTAAACCTGGTAGGTAATGAACAAGCGGATAAATTGGCAAGTATAGGCATTGACGAAGGAATGGTCTTGAACCATATACCTTTCTTTACGGAATTACTTAGTGAAGCAAAAACAAATTGTTTCCAATTATGGAGCGAATATTTTGATAAGAGATCTAAAGAGAAGGGTATATGGTACAAGACATTCACGAGCGAGCCACCTAAGATTCCATGGTTCTCGGGGGTCAAATTAAGTAGAAAAATTCTGGTTACCAGTTTGCGCTTGCGCTCCGGGCACATACCCTTGAATGTATTTGGACATATGATGAAGATCGAAGACTCCCCCAATTGTACAACTTGTAATAAACGAGAGGATGTCTTCCACGCCTTGGTGGAGTGTGCCCGGATCGAGACGGAACGCAGAGCTATGGAATCTGAGGCTGGTGTTAAGTTAAGTCATGTTGGAATGTGCAACATTATATTGTCCAACCCAACTTCTAAATTAGCGATTAAATTATATAGTATGATTCTTAAATTAATTAAGTATAGAAATAGACAGTAATTTTTTGTAATGATACGAGGCTGGCATAGTCGCTACGCGACCAAAGCCTCTTTTTCTTAATAAAGATAAAAAAAAAAAAAAAAAAAAAAGAATTAGAATAGACAGTTAGTTCGTTGCACTGAACTTACCCGATTTGGGGATTTGCACCGATTTTATAGATAGGTATTAAGTACCTATACGAACGTTAACACTAAGTGTTCCAAGTGTAGTACCTAGTTGAGGCGGTAAAGAGGACGAATGAAATGAGCGCGGCCCTTTATAACCTTTCGCCCATTTCGGTTAATTTTGAATATGAGTAGGGCGAACAAAGAAATGTTAGAAAGCCAATTCGCGTCATGAGTGAAAATATCGGGTCATGTAGGTAAGACACCAACATACCCTCCATTATTTTCTCATGCGCTGAATCGGATAAGAAAGAATACATTATTTAATTATTTTATTAACGAGTGACAATTAAAAGGTTATTTATATTTATGTTGAAGTTAATTTTATTAAAAGATTTAAATATAAGTAAAGTTACACAGAATGGCTAGTAACGCCATCTGTTGGATAAGTGTCGTCAACACTTGACAAAGATCGATTTGTGGTTAACGCAACTCAAATAATCTGTGGAATTGAGCTGTCTGTTTGACAGTTATTAGTAAACAATTCATAAAGATGTTTACAATACGAATTTAAATGAAAATGAAGTTAAATTGAAGTGAATTAAGCTTGTTTGTATGTTAAAATGCAGCACAGGTAAACAGCGTAACAACTGCATTGTTACACAAATACATAAGTACAAGAAGAAAGTAGCCACGAAATAGTCCCAACTCAGCGTAATGCTGGCATTAATGTCAGCGCTGGTCTTCCGTTGGAACCATGAGGTGGAACCACGGAAGGTTACACACACATAATTAATTGCACACAAAATATGAGTAGTAAACTTAAAATAATGATTATAGTATCGCGTGCTTTAAAAAAGGTAAGACTTTTTGGGATCGAGGCGAAACTTGTATTTTTGTCGCTTTTGCCTGAGTAAGCTTTTTAAAGTCCTGACTAAGCCTGTTAACGTGTTCACTTTATATTTACATGCTATTGTCAATGTTCCATCATATAACAAGGATGCCTTTGTCACCCAAAAACTTAATATATTGGCTTTTAAACGATAATTTATTTTTAAATATTATGTATGCTCATAATTGCTGACGACGCGCTGGCCTAGTTGGTAGTGATCCTGCCTACGAAGCTAGCGGTCCTGGGTTCAAATCCCGGTAAGGGCAGATAATTGTGTGATGAGCGCGAATATTTGTTCCTGAGTCATGGATGTTTTCTATGTATTTAAGTATTATATTTATATATTTAAGTATTTATATCGTTGTCTAGTATCCATAGTACAAACCTAGAGCTTAGTTTGGGACTAGGTCAATTGGTGTGACATGGTCCAGTGATATTTATTTATTTTAAATTATTATCGATAAGCATACATTGTAGAGCATAATGCTTAATTATTAAGCATAATGCCAACGTTAATGATGTAGAATTTTCTAAAGTCATAAATTTTATATCAGTAACGTGTAAAAGCATATCAATAATTATTCAGAAATATGTAAGGGGATTTATTCGACAGTCATAAATTCATAATTGATTTTATTCATACCGTGCCTAGAGTTCCAGCGGAGTGAACGAACGTCCAATCAATGCAAAACCAACTCTGTTTGGTTAGGTTCAGCTACGTTACGCTCCCGCCTTAGTGTAAGGCCTGAGTGGACGCTCGAGTCGGGCGTGCAGCGGGGCGGGGCGTGCGGCGTCCATGTTAAACAAATGAAACTCTATACTGGTGTCCTGAGTCGACGCTTCAAAAATCGAATACAGAGCGGGCAAGTTTGCGTGCAATAGAGCGTCGAGCGGAGCGTCGCGGGCAGGTTCAAACCTGTTTGTGATTTGCAGCGGCGAGAAGAGCGTGCAGTCATGTCTAGCGAAAAATATTATAGAGATAGAAAATAAACCAGCACTTTGGCTTTCATCTCACACTTTATGCAAAAATAGACTATATAAAAATATACAAATAATAAATATTATTACTTTCTTATAATTAAATTGTACAAATAAACCTTGTTGTTCTAAAAATAGTCAGAAAATAAATTAATATCGTATAAAGTGGAAATCTCCAAACCGTCTTCTTTGCTTCACTACGAAACTAGGACCTTGTTTTGTAGAGAAACAACACATTTTGAGCCATAAATTATCTTCTAAAAAGAAATCAATAATGTTGTCTGCCGTCGTTGCCATGGTGATCACAACCGATTCACACGAGCGGTGACTGCGGTGAGCGTGCACTGAGGCTACTCGCTGGACGCTCTACCTCACGCTCGCCCGCCACGCTGCACGCCCCGCCGAACGCCCCGCTTCGAGCGTCCACTCAGGCCTTACACTTAGCCTTGGATGTAAGGGTTTTTTTTTATATGCCTGAAGCAATATTACTGTGATTACATCCTTGCATTACATTAAATCACGCCTGTTTCCCAGAGGGGTAGGCAGAGACCACTTCTTTCCACTTGCTACGATCTTGACTTTCTTTCGCTTCTTCAACATTCATACATCGAGTCATACACGCACGTCGGTTTCGAGTACCTACTTAAGATTCGGCCCTTTTCCAGTACTTCTCCGATTAGGTTAGGTATTTAAATTGTGTGTACTTACAAGCTACTGCCCGCGACTTCGTCCGCCTAGATTTTGATTATCATTATTCCTCGGGAATCCTTAATTTTTTCGGGATAGAAACTATCCTCTATGTCCTATTCCAGGACCTGACCTATATGTGTGCCAAGTTTCATCCCGATCCGTTTAGTGGTTAAAGCGTGATTGAGTAACAAACGTCTAAACATTCAAACTTTCGCATTTATAATATTATTAGTACGATGTAAAAAAAAAGAAGAATTCGACAAAAATGTCTAGACTAATATGAAAAAACCGAGACGTACGTAATGGCTGAAAATAGGGGATACTTTTGCTCCGCAGTGAGACACTATACTTCATTTAATTTAGAATGAGAAACCACAACAACATTATATTGCGGCTCGTGAACTGTAATCTCTTTACAATTTGTACTAGAGTAACAATTGACGACACGCAAATAAAGTGACATTAAAACAATTTTATTTTGCGGCTCCCAGACTATTGTACTGTACTGTACTATACTATTTGCTAGGTAATAAATAGTTGACCAAACGCAATATAATGTCATTGTGGTTTCTCATCCTAAAATAAATGAACTATAATACAGGCCAAATAAAAGATTTAAAATTAAGTACCTATAAAAAACTGAACTTTGGTAATAAAAGCATATTATATCAATGTTTAAAAAGATAATTTAAACACATATTTTTAAAATAAAAGTAAGCACTAAGATCATATAATGACCATAATGATAATGAGATGATCCTTACCAACGGACTCGTAAGCATTCAGAAGCATGTAACATCCTTAAACAATGTTTAGGTGCCTAGTGAATAAGAAGAAAATCAATATAAAGATACAAAATTTATACTAATATCCAGCATTAGCATAAAATAACACTGAAAACCTACTTAAATAACCTGATACTTACAATACTTACACTTAAAGTAATTTCGCAGCCGGTTCAGTGGAAAATATCTGCTGTATTTCCTCTAATGAGTAAGTCACTGGGCAAGTTTGTCGGACACGCGAACTGAGGGTTAGGTACATGTCGTACATGTATACATTTACTTATAAAGATTTAAGTGCCTTTAAACTGTCATACTTCATGTCTAGTTACGTAGTTTTTGTTTGTTTTTTTGCAATGTGGATTGGAGGGGGAGGTCGGCATTAAAAACAATAATATTTTAATGACAAGTGATAATATTTTTTTATTGATACATTGAAATATTAACAATAATACAATACAATGTAAAAATTACGAATTCAAACTAAAACTACGGGAAACAAAAAATAAATAAAAAAAAAGTAAACCTTATTATATTATAACCTTATTATAAAGAGGGCCCCGTGGCAAAGTACCACAGATGCTGGCAGCATTTCTTCGTTGAATAGCAATGCTAATGCGCTGCCCGAGGAAGCTGCCGGCTCTGTGGTCTCCGGTTGTTTCTGTTAGCCTTTTTGAAATGTCCTTAATTTTGGAAATTACATTATATTACCTATACACCTGAGCTGATACGATCGTGAGGTTGGTTCGCTATAAAATATGAACCAATTAAATGTGAATGTAAGTCAGAAAAATGTGGATCTACTGGGTCTTATTATATCATAATTAACTCTAGACTACATGCTGGATTATAAAATACCATTCCAGTCCAGTCTGTTTACATAAACTATGTTATAAACTCTTCATGTCATTTTGTTTTGAATCATTTTACATTACCTCATTTAAATAGTTATATTTAATGAGATAGTAATATAGTTACCATTACTATATCATTAAATATAACTGAAAAGTTTTTACCACTAAATATTTGTCCGGAGACCGAGTTGACGTGAGCGAAATGGTGACTCTTAATGTAATTTAATAAAATATTCTCTTTCATTTCATTGTAGGCGTAATGGTTTTAAAAAATAAGTAAATACGCTAAAATTCTTGAAAGCTTTTGTTTTTTTTTGTTGAAGTAAAAAACACTAGGTAAGTATAGTCAAGGAAATAGATTGTTTAGCAGTTTGATGATTGAATCAAATTCCTCGACTGTACTTATGTAGCTTTACGGGTGACGTGGACGGGATGGACGGACAACAAAACAATCTTCAGTTTTTCAGTATTTAGTACAGAACCTGTAAGAATAATAACTAAATGAAAAGCTTTGAAAACCAGACAGCATTTTTTATACTGTCGTCGATATACCTATGTCAATAATTGTCGTCATTTTGCCATTGTTGTTATTTCAATTTTAACGGTTTTGGTCCTATGTCACCCGGGATGGTGAAAGGATTCTAACTATACCACACACATCTGAACCGGCTCAGTCGTTTAGAGGGAAAATATTACACTCCTTTTTTTGGGCAGAACCTTTATAATATTACTTAGCGATGTCGTTCTTTTTGTAAGTATATTATAATTGTAAGCGAAGAAAAGATTTTCCAAAGGTCACCTTATTACGCGAGGTCTCTAAAGGAGGCATTACCAAGTTTAATACCTGTCGGGGCTTTAACACTAAGACAGCCCATTTTAATAAACAAAATTCACCATTCCCATGCGGAATGCTGCTCCAAAAAGATTTTCGAGACCAAAGGCTGTGTCAAGAGTCAAGAGCAAAGCTAACGATCTTAAATAGTAATTTAAAAGCAGATTACCAATAAAAGGATTCTATTTTAAGACGTCGCTTCGAATTCTCCAAGTGAGGTTAACAAAAACGTTTCTCTCTTTGATACACATCATGTCAATAAAATGAAAATAACAGTTGAACATGCATCGTAAAAAGGTAAGCTTTGTTTAAGTACCAAGCGATGCACGTACCGCCGCATTTTGGGGCATTACGTAAGATCCCAGCTTGCCAGTTTCGGCAATAATGTTTACCTGACCTGGACTCCTTGTTTATGACAGAGAAACACACCTAAATCTACTACATTTTGATCTATAACAGTCCCGCTTTGAGATTTAATGAATTGTTAGGAGTTTAAATAGTTTCGAACTCCGCGATCGGCATTCCAAAGTCAATTTCGTTCCTTATCTGCGCACAGGAAATTGTTTTTTAAAACTGGACGTCCTTAGATTTCTTTGGTTTTGAAAACGAAAAATCTGATTAGGTATGTGACGTTTTTAAATCGTCCAATAGCTTTATTAAAAGAAAAAAAGTGATAAGTCCTAAGACAAGTGTACTTAATTTGATTTATCCGAAATCGCTTTAAGTAGATACGTTTTAGTGATTTATCTTGAGTTCGCCTTTTACCCAAATCAGTTGTTCGTGCTAGAAAGCTATCAATATTTACATGCACCAAAACGCAGCTGTCTCTCTTTATTTATATCTAATCAATATTCTACGGCCATTAAAAAAATTAGTGGCCAGTGTTCGTCAGGTCTGTTGGGGAAATCGATAAATTTGAAAAAAGAACGGCACGCCATGTTCTCGGTTGGAGTGTGCACATGTTCGAAAATGATTTGTGGTTCCTCGAGCACGCCCCATACGCTACCGCGGGAACAATCCACATTCCTACTTGTTTATGGTCACCTTCCCCGAACATCGTGTGTGGACTGTTTAAATATTCAACGCCAAACGACACATTTCGCGTGTTCAAATTAAGTGCAAAACAAGTTTGCGGCCGCGAACGTGTAAGTTAAACTCGTTACCTATTTGAAACTGCATTACGCGTTCCATACAATATATGCTTTATGCGGTACAAATTGCGACAGTGATTTATAGGGACCGTTTCTCGCACGTTGTAAATTGTGAGGAATTTACGGGCGTGTAAATAGTGCATCGTATGACTTATGACCTGATTTTTAAGCCAGTGTCTATTTTTTTTCCGTGTCGTAACAGTTTAAATGGTCCAAGGTGTTAGTGAAATTTAAACATCTACGTAATTGTTTAGTCAATTTTACTGGTATTTTGGGGTTTGGTTTCATGACAATTTACAAAACACTAGACTTGTTATAGCATTGGTCAATAATGTTATTTAAAATACCTACTACATATTTATAGTAAGATCTTAAAAAACCAATGAGATCATCAATCAACCGTGTTTCGGGAATGTCTTTCCAGTTCGACAAAGGTTCCAAAATGAACGGTCCGACGTCAATAATTCACTGACAGCGTTACAACTCAAGAGACAAGTGCATCTAATCGTGTGAAACGTCTTAATCGTCGCGTGGCTAATGCTTCGTGTGGTGCGGCTCTAAGGGTCAAGCGGCCATTTTGCCGTTCAAAAGAAAAAGGCAGTATAAAAGTATAAAGTTTAAAAGCGCATACTGCCTCTCGGCTTTGGAAGGCAGCATAGCGGCCTTCCTTTAGTGTTATTAAAATACTCTTTGGCGGCATAACACCTGATACCTCTTATATAACTCGCCAACGAGCTAATCGTCGAAGACACATTGGTGAGCGTAACTTGACCAATCAGTGTGCTTAAAGCGCATTTTCGCGAATGTCTCGAACTTGCATTTTGGTGCAGCTCATATTATAAGTGCTTGGTACCAGAATCAGGTTTACGTATAACCCCCAAGCGAAAACTACGGCTGGGTGGTTATTATGACGTAGTTTTGCAGTTCGGTTTACGCTGAGAGAAAAGGACAGAGCTATATAACTGCTATAGCTCTGTCCTTTACGCGCGCCGTAAAATGAACTGCATAGCTAGGTCATAATAACCCTGCTGTTCTTATAAGTTATTTAACTCATCATGTCACGGTTAAAAATATAATGAATTTACTAATTTTGTAATACGGATGTACTACTCATTAAAAAAAAAACGCATTCAATTCGGTTCATCCACACACACACACACACATATAGGTCAAGCTTATTACACCCCCCTTTTTTGAGTCAGGGGTTAAATTGGCCCAATCCGTCTCTAGGCATACGTTAATACGAGCATGTACTAACACAACACAAGACCAGAGACTCCTAATATGAATTATGTTATCCAATGTCGTGTTTAAAGAATCGTTATCTCAACTCAAGAATGCTGTGTTATTTGTCTTTTCTTATGGTTGATATTCAGTTTGATTAATATAGCATTTACATAGTGTTATATGAGGACGATAAATCACTTAATTCGTTGTGTTGTTGTGCAACGCGACAGATTTACTATTTTAAATAATTACAATAGATACCTAATCGAACTACACCCAGGGGCAAAATTAACGGGTCAGAGTGCGTTTTTCATACAAACGAGGCTATGTCGAAGCTTTGGTTCGTGGCCACTCTTGCCAGGGATTGTTTTGAGTGAGGTTAAATAGTGGATACTCCGAGGTTCAATAGAGGAGGTCAAAAGTTCCTAAAGCTCTCTGGAAGTTCTTTATCGATGCTCGGTGTATCCATCGTCAGACTTCACTAAAAGCATTCCCTGGCGAGGAACCAAGGCTTCGACATAGCCTCTGCAGTATGAAAAACACACTCTGACCTGTTTTTTTGCCCCTCAGTGTATCTACACTTATAACCAGCGGCTTATGGACGTGTTTGTCGATGTGGATACAAAGCATCTGTCACTTTCTCAGCCGTGCATGTAGGTGCGAGAATGATTGATGCCTCATCCACTGCGATTAACGGCCGAACCCTATATTCAAACCGAGGATAGATAAGGCTTACCTCGGGTTAAAATTTGACATTTGCCCATACAAAATGTGTCAAATTTTAATCCGAAGTAAGCCTATCTGTCCGCGGATTGAATATAGGGTTCGGCCGTAAGAGGACCATAGCTAGGAGTCCAGGGGATATATTCTATCGGTAAAACCATTTTGTTTTTGACTTGTCATCGTATTGTTGACTTTAGTAACCGTACTTTTACTCGAAGTAACGGCGGCCGAATCAAAAACAATACGGTAACATGACAAAAGCAATATGGTTTTACCGAGTAAAATAGAGCACATTATGCGGATAAACGTGGATAAGACAACTGTCACTTTCTGACCGTTATGTTAGTGCGAGAGTGATGGATACTTAATCCACCGCGATAAAGGCAACCATAACGCGGGCCCAGAGCCTGGTATAACTGTGTTTATCGCGTGACAAATTGTGGATAAAGCATCCGTTACTGTCGTACTTATAAACGTGTCAGACAGTGACGGATGCTTTATCCACATTTTGTCACGTGATAAATGCAACCATACTAGTCCCGCTGTTCTGTTACTGACAGATAGACAAAGCACAGCCTTAACTAATTGAATATTATTAATTATACTCGTGTAAAGGAACGGTTACTTAGAGAGGATTTCATCTAATAGAATTCAACCCCTCGCTGGAGAAAAGGGGAGAAACAAATGACTGGCGTAGTAAAAAGTTGCATTCGTCCACAAGTACAGTAAGCAGTAAAAGTTACCAAAGCAGAGGTAGAGTTTGTGTTAAAGTGCCGAAGTAAAAAAACAGTTTACAGTTTGGGATGCCACATTCTCGTACATATTACCTGTTCGTTATTGTAATTTAAATTCAAATAATTTGATGTTTATCGTGACTTTGCATAATGTAACATTTCCGGTGATCATTGTAACATTAACTTGACAGATCATGTAGATCAAGTTGATACAGAAACAGACATTTTGTCATAAATATCAAAGAAATCAGCAACAGTATCTAACTAACTGATCCGTTGAATTGTAAATTTTGTTTTTATTTTGAGTGTTTACTTTAGTGTAAGTTGCATAACGCTAACTAGCGTTTCTATTCGTTTCGTTTTTAAATCGTCACTGGAAGATAGTACCACTCACGTGCTACCAGTGATAGCCCTTATTTGCTTATAAATAAGGTCTATCAAATTTGCACGAGCACTCAAGTCGGTAATATGAAGAGTTACGTGATGTATCAGTGACGCGATTGGTTTAAAAACGGAACGAATTAAAACGCTAGTTAGTGTAATGCATCTTTGCTTAGTTCATGTTATTTATAGGAGAAACGCAAACGCCTTTGAAACGTTTTTTTACATAGGTAAGCAACTTACACTAAGGGCTTTGTTCCAATATGGTGGTAATTTACTTGGTCTTTGGGTTTGAGAATAAGTGGCAGTAAAGCAAACACTACAAATGGTTTAGAACATAATAAACATCAGTTGCGATGGTCAAAGGCAAACGCAAAACGAAGCGACTTAACTGTGGCAATATAGAAGTCAATAAAACTCGTGTTCCTATATTAAAATGTAAGTGTTTAGTAGATGCGGGGAATTTGCTGTTCCCTGCGGCTTACGGCGACCATAAAGTGTGCTCCGCTCCCCGGAGCAGTTTATAGGCATATTAGACATTCCGTCTTAGAGCGGAGCAGCTAAGCGACATTTCGCGCCACTGCGGCGATTCAGTTGCGATATAGTAACGACACAATCTTAGTGCAGGGTCCGTCCGAATTGCTATCATTATATCATACACACATTATGTATACTCTCTAGCCTTCATTCCCAGAGCGGGCTAGGCAGAATTACAGAATCACCGAGAAGTCTAAAACATTGTTGTTAATTCTGTAACCACATCTAGCACAGACTAATTGTTTCCCAGTGTATATTAGTAAAGTGGCAAGCCTATCGCCTAAAATACTACAAGCATTTATTCCCTTAGTCGCTTCTTACTACTTCCGCGGGAAGGCATACAATGGCAGCACCACAGCATCCACACGGCAGCCACCACCACTACCACCACCACCATCTCATCCTTTTAACCAACCGCGAAGTAGCAGCAGTCACATTGTTGAGTTCCGGTGTGGGTATAAAACAACCAGTGAAATTACTTCCATAGACGCATTCGATCGTACTCCTCATGATTGGCAACACATTCGGAGTCTTAGGACCGTATTAATAAACTGATCTCGACATTGATGCCCGTCTCACCATGCGTCAGAAATGACAGTTTTCTATGGATTGACGTTTACTTTGACGTTTCTTGTGACGGGCGTCTCCTTCTTCTTCTTTCTTTGCCCCCGCGGCGACTTGAACAGCTACTACCGCGGGGATATGGCGTTTCCACGTGAAGTGATTTCGCCAGTGTCAAGTATATATAAGTATAAATCAATATAGCAATAAAACACAATCCAATCTTCTCTAGGAAGGTTGGGGGCAACGTGGTACGGTGATTTGTAGGTCAGAGGTCAAGATAGTTTTAACCTCTGCACCACTGCGAGTCCACTTGAAACGAGAAGAAAGATGCCAAATACACGAAATAAGTTGGTCTTCAATCACTGTGCGACACAAAGGCATAAAAAGTACAAATCACTATCAGAAAAGAACTTTGAACACCTAATTACCCAAAAATTAAAGACTAAAACAAATTACACATCCGCCATCTTTTAACGTTGCAAATGGCCCCCCGACGGGCGTCTCAGCCAAGATGAGTTTATTAATACAGCCCTTAGGGTTGCAATCTTTTGATTGTAGACCAAGAATACAAATGTCTCTGGGTCTCGGACCCCACTTACCAGGTAGCCTGTGTGCTCGTTTCGACGGGATATCAGCGGGGTTATTATGACATAACTATGCAGTTCAGTTTACGCTGCGAGAAAGGGACAAAGCTATATAACTGCTATAACTGATATATATACACACACACACACACACACACATACACACAAACGGCCTCAACTACCTGTTTAAATTTAATTTAAATATTAAATATGTAAGTTTCGTAAATTAGCAACTAAACAAATAGTACTTAATTATAAAAACATACTGTGTAAATTAATCTATACGTAAATTTAATAAGTCTAGGAACTAAGCAAATTGTTAAACTACAAATTAAATCTTACCTCACGTTGTCGGAGGAAGAGCGGCGTCTCCCAACACAGGCTACATGTAGCCTAAAGGGTGACTCCATCCCATGTAACATTTCGTCATATATTTTATAAATAAAGAATTTTGTATTTTGTATTTTTGTATTTGCTATAGCTCTGTCCTTTACACTCGCCGTAAAATGAACTGCATAGCTATGTCATAATAACCCCCCAGATATCAGCTATAAAAAAACTTACTAAATTAACCAGGCACGTCGTAATCACTGTTAATTGGACAGCTTTTCTTGGACCTTAGAGTACAGTAAAGTGCAAAATATGTATATAAAGAATCCTCTGATATATGTCACGAAGTTTTTATTACACTGGAATAAGGTGCATATTGGGATATATTTTTGATATGTTATGTTCTCCCATATTTTGAAACGTTCCCGAGGAAGCCGCCTTCTACGTCTTCCACGCGGAAGGTCCGCAGTACTGTAATTAAGAGCTATAATAACGATGACAATATGACAACATGTCAAAATCAATATGGTTTTGCCGAAAATAATAGAGCCCCAGATCTCCCGACGCCGCCGACATGCCGTACACGTCCTATTCCAAGAACATGAAATGTATATCCTGTTCAACAAATACCTGTTTCTCTAAATTCTTTCTCATTCATTCTTCAGTTAATATGTGGTGTTTCAACGAGAGGGATAATGCAAGGCTAATTTACAATTACTCAAAGAGCAAGTATGCGGCGGGAAATGCATTTTACGTTAAGTTATTTTGAAGCGCCCCGTTGGAATGCTTAAGTAAAGTAAATGAAATAACTAGTATGATTTTGAGCTCATGGTAGATAGCGTTTGAGTTCAAAATAGTTCTCACATTATTTAGCTTTGTTATAAATGTATTGAGCGTGCGGTTTGTCAGGATATTTAGAACTTTGTAGGGTTACATACTCGTACACGAGTATTTTAGAAACTAGCCAACTTTGTTTGTGTCGAACTAAAAAACTATCATCTAGTTCGAGGGTTCCCAAACTTTTTTTTCTCATAGACCACTTTCATAAGTAGACTAGTTCTGGTAGACCCCCTACACCACATTTCTACCATATTCCCAAAACTTGGCAAACTAATGTGAATATTGATCGCTTGTCGAACAGCTCGCTCGCGATTTGTTGGAGACTTGCAGTCGACAAGTTTTGGAGGCAAATGGTGTAACTTTTATAAAATGTCACTTTAATTTTAAGAAATTTTAATCGAGGAGCAGCGTAATAAAGCTATCTTGTATTTATCAGTCATCCAGGCTATAAAAATAGCACAAAAAATAGTACTCATCTGTTTTCGTTCTTTACTATCGAAACCAGATACATTTTCGTGGACCCCCACTTACGAATTGTGAACCCCCATTTTTTTGTCACGCCAACGTAGACCCCCGTCGAGTCTTCTGTGGACCCCTGGGGGTCCACCTGGACCACTTTGGGAACCCCTGATCTAGTTGGTAGTGAACCTGCCTACGAAGCTAGCGATCTTAGGTTCAAATCCCGGTAAGGGCAGATATTCGTGTGATGAGAGCGAATATTTTTTCTGAGTCATTTTTTCTATGTACCAGTGTACCTATATATTTCTCTATATAAGTATTTATATCGTTGTATAGTACAAGCCTAGAGCTAAGTTTGGGACTAGGTCAATTGGTGTGACATTGTCCCCTGATATTTATTTATTAAACTTTATGATCTAAGATCCAGAGAAATTTGCATGCTCAAGACTCCAATCTTAAGACTGCGTTGCCAACCCTGTGGACAAAATTGGAATGCCTCCACGTTTCATTCGTTACCTTATTCCCCACACCGGAACACCACAAATGCGAACATTGCTTGGCAGTTGGTTAAAAAGGAGATGGCGACATAGCGATCCGGACGGACCCTGCAGGTCCTAGTTACAGATGTAGTCCATAATTGTTTTCCATCGAAGTTTCACGGAATCGCACGAACGTGTCTTGCTATTTCAGTCGGTCACAAAACAAAAAGTACTGAGATTGACTGAAGTAGCATGACAAATACGAACGTTTCCGAGAAAATACGATGGAAAACAATTATGCATTACATCTGTACCACCACTAACAAAGTGAATGCTATTCTAATTTTGAATCACAATGCAAATGACAACTTCACCATTCAATTTGCACATATCATAAGGAAAGTAGAGTCGTCCAACTGAGGAGAGTGCGGGACGGTAGAGAGTGTGCAGTTTTTTTTAATGGAATGTGTTCGGATTCCGGCTGGTGCAAAAAAGAAAAGTTGTTATAAACTGTGGCACTAATTGTTCTAATGTAGGCATCTTCCAATCCATATTGGCAGAGCCTTATACTGTCAGAGGTAGCGAAATTTTATTTATGGCGTTCTTTTGTAAATGAGTAATCGAATTTGGTAGCGTTTTTTATGTGTCATATTTAGGCCAGCTGGAGCTGACATGATCAAGGTTGGCCAAAACTTCTTACATAATTAAAGAAAAAGAAAATGTTGCCGTAGATGTAACGAATATTGTGTAACAACTTCTCTTAACTAACCTCGTGACTACGAAAATCATTTATATAACAAGTCTTTATCAGGGATTCTAACTGCATAGGTATTGGGGCCTTGCCAAGGCCCAGTTTGTGGAACCAGGTTATCGGCTGTCGGGCCGAACTGAGTTCACTGGGCTTCGTTGTTTGCAGTGTAGCTCGTGGTGCTTTTTTTACGTGGATTTTACGTTCGCTTCATGTTACGTTGAGTTTTTTTAAATTCGACTAAACTAACATGACAGCGGAATGGGTTAACCTTTTGCACGTTTTATTGTAACAATTTTTTTTCTCTCTGAGCAGTTTACATTTTGAAAATATTACTTGTTTTTTTTTTATTACATTAAACATTAGTATCTATTTACATTTTTAACAAAGTACTGTTTGTAGAAGTGGCGATGTATCCAACAAAATTCGACTCAATCTAATTTACACAATACCCGAAACAAAGTTGTGTATGTTCAAATTTAAACCATACATAAACACAATAAAAACAAAACTTTGTTATAGATGTAGATAACAAACCTTCTTTTTGTTTGTTTTTACGTTAGGTTACTTACCTAAGTATTACGAAAACGTATAATTATGTTGAAACTACAGCAAAAAAATGGCGAATAATATTTAAGTATTTTTAATTTCATCGTCAAAATAGTAGCTTAAATTTGAACATGTTTCAATTGAATCCGACAAGCAGTAAAGAAAATTCGCTTAAGTTTAAATGGGTTTGTATGTGCCGCGAATCAAGGAGGGTTGGTGTTTCTTTAAATTTTATAGCGTCTTTCTACGTATCTGCACCTTTTTTCTCCTTTGTATTGTCGGCCATGAAATTTCTTTATCAAATTTAAACCCGAAAAGTGGTAAAAGACTTTCTTATGTAGTCGAGTATACTACTTACTTATGTATAGGTTTATTCTTGCATGTTTATACAGAGATAAATCATAGCTGTAATTCGAGTATTTTTTTGTTAATATTGATATAAATACACAAATACATTTAAGTATTTGTGAGTTGGTTAGCCTAGTTGGTAGTGACCCTGCCTACAAAGCTAGAGATACCTACCGGGTTCGATTCCCGGTATTAGAGAATAATTGTGTGATAAAGCCGAGTTTTTTTGTTTCTGAGTCATGGGTTTGTTTTATTATATGTATTCAAGTATGTTTATCGTGGCCTAGTTAGTCTAGTACCTAGGTATGCCACAAATCTATAGCTTAGTTGAGATTAGATCAATTTTTGTGATATTATCACCTGTTTTTTGTCATGGACCTATACCTGTTCTATGATATAAATATTAATCGATCGTTTTATTACGCTTTTACAGTTAAACTGGCATAACCAATTTTGTTGATATTTCACATAGAGATAGCTTGAGTTCCGGGAAAAGAACTAGGATACTTTCATTCCGTAAAATTTGACAGTTCCCGAGGGAATAGCGATAAGCAGACGGCCTGAGTAGATGGAAACAGCTAGAATTAAATAAAATGAGATAACTAAACCTTTTAAAGCACTCCAGGGCTTGTGCATGCCTTAGGGAATAGATTAGAGGTCCTTCGTCTCAAAACGTCCACATAATGTTCCGCGACGTAAGAACTAAATAAAACATTTCGATTAGCATAACATACGTACACATTTATTATGCTTTGTTCACGTCTGTAGAGTTGGTTTCCATTAACGTCACCCGTCTCAAGACGGCATGTACATGTGTACACTCAAGTTGGCTGCTTTCAAGTTTCATGACTTAAATTGCAACGCCAAAACTAAATTTATTACCTTCTTCGTCTGTGTCGTGGTTAACAATATGAACAATAAGTAAAATGTAACTTAAGAACCATTTGCTAAATATAATTATCCATAAGAAATCAAAAACGTTAACTAGGTTACCGAGATGTAATTTACCATTGATGATATTTACTTTAATTAAAAAAATACTAACGTATAAAACGTGTTCCAAAAATACACAAAAAAGAAAAAAAAAATATGTGAACATATAAGTACCCTGTCATCTCAGTCATTCAACTTCTGTGACTGAGATGTCAGCTTACATAGTATCGATATTATTTTTATAATAGGGTAAGCACCAAAAAGTTGGGCACCCTAACTCACTCAATTAAATTTTGTATGAAACTTTTCCGTTGGGACACGAAAATTAGCCATACAATTGTAGGGTTACTTTGTTGTTTGTATGGCTAACTGCGCTTAACCATGGTCCAACTTTTTTCAAATACTTTTTTTAGGTATTTTTGTAACACGTTGTATTGTATAGTATATATAATATCTTTGTCCACTGTTCTTCAATAAAAAAAAAACTACTGCCGCTACTAACTGACCATAGTTTATATTGTCTGTGCCTTTGTTTCAGCAAAAATTACTTCTGCTCCTTCGTTCTCGATTCCCGGAACCGTTGTGATAGCCCAGCAACAGCAACACTAATCGATTCCTCCCGCCGCGTTCGCCGACGTTTTAATGGCGACGGTGTGAGGTTCGAATTAAAATTACATTCAATCACACCGCTCATGCGACTGGACACCCGACGGTATTAAAACGACGCTAAGTAACTTTACGTCCATGATACGCGAATATGACCACAATTGGTGGATATATTATTGGAAACACTTGCGTTTTTTCTATACAATTGCCTAGTAGGCAATTGAATTGAATCATAAAGTTCTTGACTAATTTTATTATTATTTACAATTTACGGTCCATTCGAGAGGTCTGTTACATTCAAACATGACTAAAGTGCTGACGCGTCCATACAAAATATTATAACTTTTTATATACACTTGAGTTTTTTCCTTCAAATCCGCAGACATAAATACACATGGATAACACAAATGCATCTACTTCGCGTCCGAATCCGGACTTAAACCCCGACGAACTGGGTTGGCCTTCGCGCGTCGTATGTTATTGTATCTGGTCGGCGTGAAAATTAAGAAAATGCTTCGTTGCGTGATAATAAACTTCAATAGCTCAAAGAAGCGACTTTGAATCGATTTTGCGCGGAAAACGGAAAATTCTCTTCTCTTGGTGTGCCCCAGTTGGTAGTAAAAAGTGACGCGGTTCGTTTTCACACAGATGAGGTGTTTACGTTATCTTTGTGTATTTATATCTGTGTTCAAATCCTTATAGTTAAGTACTGATTAAGCAATCGACCCTATGAGCTATACACTTTGCCTCATACCATGTAAAGTCCAGCATTACACGTGCATGGACTGATATGATAATAATACCTAATGATGAATTCAAGCTTCATTTTACCGCCACAGTTACAAAACGTACAACTTTACGTTCCAATTAACATTCAAAATTGTAACCTTCCATGACTATTAAAGGTTTTATCTAACTTTGCCGACACGCGCGGGAAACTTCTAAAAAGATTATAAATAGGCGCCGCCGCGAGATAAAACTAGAATTAATTTACGCATCTTCAAATAAACTTGCAGAATTAACCCTATCGCCATACCCTTAAAGTCCACATTTGGTTTTAAGTCTATATCTAAATGATGTGTTCCCTTTGAAAGTCATCAGTTATAAGGAGGTGTAACAAGCCGGTTAAAGGGTCTACTACCAAAAGTTAAGTCTGAAATTATGTACGCGTTATCTCCTTTACTCTACCCTGCCACTGGCATTGAGTGGAAGAGATAGGGTGTGTGAAGTTTGAATTGATGTGTCTAGAGAAGTCTACCAGTTCTGTATCAGTTCCCGTGTTTAATACGTAACTAATGGTCGGTACTGTTTGTTTGTCCGTGGTGAAATATAAAGAATCACGCGGCTTAACAAGTGCGTAAGGTGAAAGCTTAAACGTTGTTTTATTATTGAATTTATTTCTGTTTGTTGTAGTGCCGGTTGGCCCTCTAACTAGGAACTGTACAGAATGGGGATGGTTCATATTTTTACAATTACTCTAATTTGAAAACCATTTCGAGGGATAGGGTTTTAAAGTCGTTGTGCATTATAAAGTTTTTGAGATATGTTTCTATTTCGGATATTTTGACAAAAGTATATTTAACCTTTATTTGACTTTCGTTTTCAGCTTGATGCCCTCTTAGGTGTATCTTACGGGTTAGGCGAAAACCGCTTGAAATAGTATGTTTCAATACACTATTACAATATTTTTTATTATTAGATATCATTTGATTGTAGTGATTTATTAGAAAATGCCAACCCAAATTTAATATAATCATGTCATCCATAAAGTTTCCGCTGTATAGTTAATGATATTAAAACAAAACTATAGGGTCAAATACAAAATGAATGAAATTGGTGTCTTTGGCTTATCCCAAATAAAACAATAAAAACATCTCAACCTTTTCATTATAGTTATGTTTATAAGCCTATTGACTTTTTAAGGTTCTGCAGAAAGGAGGGTAATGTTTTCAACCTGTATGTGTGTATGTTTCTTTGTTTTCTTGTAGAAGCTGTGCGGAAGGCTCGATTTTGCCAAACGAGGATACGATAGATTTGTCTTTGCGCCGCGAGTGACATGGGAACATTGATTAACAACATGGGAAATGCCGCATATTAAAACGTGTAGGTATGTATAAAGAAATATAACAAAGCATGGAATAAAAAAGAAGAGGTTTTCAGCGTTTATCAAAATAGAACAGGCTATGAAAAAAATCAGGAAACATCTTGTGCAAGTGAAAGCAGAACCACATACTTTGGCTTTTGTTCTTGTTTATCTGTGAATTATCATAATACCAAATTACCCTTAGCAACCCCATTATTGTGAACTGCCTTTTGACGTCATATGTAGGTAACATCTGTGTTTGGCAACGTTTATTTTCTTTTCTCACTTGAATGGACGAGAGTTCTCAATCGAGTAGGGTCGACACACTGACGCCGTGTTGTGGGCGGCGGTGACAATAATCGAAAGTTTACAAGCAACTGTGACAACTCTATTGTTGAGTAACTATAAATTAATGCTGTATAAAACGGCGTAACAGCAATGTCCATTAAATGAAAATTTGATCTTTTTCTGAATATAATAGGGGCGCAAACGCTAAAAAATCAGGTGTAGTGACGTCGTTTGGTCTTTTGGGCATGTTATTAAGTTACGAGATATTAACGAGGTAGGTGAGAGTATTCACAGCTACTGTTAGTGATGTTGATACATCTACTGAACCAACTAGTGCGCAAAATATTACTTTAGCTAAGAAAAAGTTTGTACACAATTATTATTTCTGAAAATAAACAGTTTTTTTTAAATTTAACATCATTATGAATAATAACTACACATCGGTAACTCGTGGCATTTAGGTAGCACTTGACAGATTAGTGATGAGACAATTTTTCTTAGTGACACTGCAACTTTACAATATAATGCTTATTTACCCATTAATACGTTAGTGGAAGTTGAAAGATCTGTTTCTTACACAAAGTGGATTTTCTCAAGTAGAAAAGTAGGCTGACGTTTACAAATTTAGAACAAATATTAACTGTTAATCACGAATGAAATGATTGAAAATATTTTTTTTCAATTAATTTCCTTTTCTCGACTCGTACAGGAAGGTCATTGTCACATCACTAGTCTGTTATAAACTGTCAAGTGCTACCTAAATGCCACGATTTACCGATGTGTAATAATAACTCATACATACTAATAGTGCGTCAGCTGATATTGATCTGTCTGTTCATCGTTTAAGGACACAGAATATCAGTTTCTCTTAAGTTTTTTTTTCAGTTTTTTGGCTGTCAGGCGACCTGATAAACAGCAGGTATTTTTTTTGTCTGTGGTGGGCTTTAGCGGCTAACGGCGGCGGGGTCTAGGTACCGGATTCAATGAAACTGGAGAAGAACTCGTTTTATAATGAGCGGAACTGATCCGTATCGTTGATACCAGGTTACTACTTTCCTGATGAAACTCAAATTCTTAGTATAAAAGTGTGTATGCTTCGTATAGTCGATTCGTTCTTACTAGTCAGTTCTTGTAAACAAAATTTTAACCTAAAAGTTGCCTTTTCTGGTCATTAAAGCACAACTTTCATTAAGAATGTAGAAATTGCAAGTAAAAGCGAAGCACAAAAATTTACATTTTAATCTTGTATCCATTATACCTCTATTATAGCTTGGGTTATCCTTATGAACTTTTAATAGTAGGTAAATTTCTTCACTCAGCAAAACTACTGTTGTTGTTTATATATTATTTGGATCCAAGAAGATATTTGTACAATTGGGATAGACCAAAAAAAATAACTCACGGTTTTTACATTCTAATTCGAAAGAGTAGGTAATTTTAAGAGACCTATTTCATTAATTTTGTATTTGACCCAATAGTTTTGATTTAATATATTTATTTATGGGTGACATGTTTATTTAAAATTTGGGATAGAATTTTCTAATACATAACAATAATTAATTGATATTCAATAATAAAAGCGATTGTAATAGTGTATTAAAACATACTATTTCAAGTGGTTTTCGCCTAACTCGTAAGATACACCTAAGAGGGCGTCAAACCGAAAACGTAAGTCAAACAAAGGTTAAATATACTCTTGTCGAAATATCCGAACAAGATAAATATTTCAAAAAAAATAATGTAGAACGGCTTTAAAACCCTATTCCTGGAAACGGTTTTCGAATTACTCAAGATTTCAGACACCGTGGCATGCCAAGATAACCTTAACTATGTTGTAAATCATTTAAACTACCTATTTCCGGCTTCTCACACTCACAAAACACGATTTCAATCATCCTCACAAAGATATTATCCGTACTTTTGACCATAATTGCAGACGTAACGAACCCACCGCCAATAAACGCATGCAGCTGCGTGCATACTGCAATTGCAGACGATGCATTCAGCTTTTACGACTAAAATTATACTTTAAATGTAGTTACTTCTGGTTTAAACTAGTTTGAAGTGCTTGTTTGTTTAAAAGGATTTTATCGGCACTGTTAATACATTTTGTATCATGATAGTACTTTTATATGCATCTAACGTAGTAACTGCAAATTGCTATTCGAGTATATTACAGAATCGTTGGGTTATCGGTAATCATATGTGGTTTTCATGTCTAAGATCTGTGAAGTCATGTATCATTATTTTCTGTACCTATTCATTTATTGTACTATAAAATATACATACAACCAAACATACCTTCCCGCCTGTCTCACAATTGGGTAGGCAGGGACTATGGAACTAGTGATGGACGGCTTGTAAGTTTCAAAAGTGAAACTTTCATTTTAATTTCTGCAATATTCTGAAAGTTTCAAAAGCGAAACTTTCACCTAAAATTTCCTGCAATATTTTGAAAGTTACCAAAGTGAAATCGATTAATTTCTGAAAATTACTACAGTTTTGTAATGTAACGTAAGTAACGGAAACTTTTCATGAAATTTAAATGAAATTTACTTGTGTCGGAATAATTTCCACCTAATTTTGTAACTTTCAGAAGCTGTAATTTTCGCAGTTAAGGAAAGTTTTGTAATGTTTCAGAAATCGCCCATCACTATATGGAACGCCAGGTGTCCCGGCCTAATCATACAACTTTCCTCAACATTCATCAACCTCTTCATGTGCGTTCGTCGGATTCTGAAGTTTTTGATTTAGCCTATTTTCAGTGAATCGCTAATCTGATCACTGTAGTATGAGTATCCAGGGCGTCCCCTACCGACATCTCCACTTACTCTTGCTCGCCATACGTCTTTTGTTTTTTCTTTCATCATTCCTTTCTAAATTACCAAACAGTCCATTTTATACCTAGGTACCGGGGAAATAATGCTAAATTTAAACATCGGTTTGTAAATACATAATATACTCATACTCATACTCATACTCATTTATTCATATTTTTCGATAAAATTACACGTCAAAGGTTACATTATTTTATAGATTAATTAGATGTAGGTACATAATAGAAATATATATCAATTTACATTTCAATTAAAATTACTAATTAAGGACTGTTCAATTTACTAAGCGGACATCAAAAATAGGTTCATTTATGGATTTTTTATAACAAATATATCTTTATTACGGTGAATATTTATTTACAATATTAAAATAAAGTAATATATAACACAAAAAAAAAAGAATTAATTACAAGGGTAAAAATTTTGGACTTTAGCCCGGATTCGTCGCATAAGTGTTTGCACATCGCTTTTGGATACTTTTCTACAAGCAGCAAACCACATGCGTTTAAATTCTGCCAATGCACTAGCTTCTCGGCCATCCTTCCTCAAGTATCTTTTTACAATGGCCCAGTATCGCTCGATGGGGCGGAGCTCCGGGCAGTTTGGTGGGTTGTCTTCTTTCTTAACAAAATCGATGTTTTTGAATTTAATAGCACCACAGTCTCACCAGCATAGTGAGCACTCGCTAGATCAGGCCAAAACAAAGGGGGAATACTGTGCTTTCTATATATAGGAAGTAACCGTTTTGTGATGCATTCCTTTCTATAAATTTCGCCACCAATAGTTCCAGTTGCAAAATAAAACGTACTTTTGAGGCCACAGGAACAAATTGCCTGCCATACAAGGACTTTCTTCCCGAATTTGTAAATTTTTATGTTTTTTTCGGAATCGGGTACAATTTCTCCTACAGCCGCCTTGTAATACTGGGGCCCCGGTAACGTACTGGTGTCAAATTTCACGTACGTTTCGTCGTCCATGAGAATGCATCGAGATTTATTTTGCAGCAAAATATCGTATAAATTGCGGCATCTTTTTTTGGACCGTATTTGTTGCTCGGCACTTCTTTTCGGTATTTTTTGTTTCTTATATGTCCGTATATTATTTCCTTTCTTGATATTTTGTACAGTGCCTACGCTAATACCTGCTTTTTTAGCAATTTCACGAACGGACATGTACTCTGTTGATTTTAACAGCCGCACGACTTTGTCTTCGACATTTGGGTTTGCCGGGCCACTTCTCCGCCGCGATTTTGGTAAATCGTCGAGCGTATGATGCTCTCCAAATTTTTTTATGATTTGAAACACGGATGACTTGGAACATTTAAACTCATTCACAATTTTCCGTAGTGAAAATTGGCCTATACACCATTTTTGCAAGATCAATTTGCGTTCTTTAATATTAATTCGCTCCATCGTGAAAAATACTTAGACAATTAAAAAAAAAATACGACACTTGATAGACTTGTCTACGTTTATTTTATAACCAGCCACTGCCTATCAGTATTTTTTTAGTTGAAGGATTAATATTGAATTAAGTATGTCCGCTTAGTAAATTGAACAGTCCTTACAATACATTATGAATTATAGTAGTCGTCAAGTGAATAAAATGCATGTATAGTAAGCCATTTTTTCAATTTGTTATAAAATAAATCATTGCAATCAGTATTTTTTATTTCGTCGGGTAGTTTATTATAGATATTAGGCCCAGCAATACTTATTGTTTTAGTAGACTTAGCCAGTCTGCAACTCGTTGTGGCCAGTATGTTTTTATTTTTTAGAGCGATCCGTACACTTTTTGGATTTTTTTTTGGAAAAAATTCTAAATTACTTCTGACGTACTTTATAATGTAAAATATGTATTGTGCAGTTAGTGTCATAATGCTGAGATTTCTGAATAGTTGCTGGTACCTGGTGGGGCGTGTGAAATAATTCTAACAGCTCGTTTTTGAAGAATGAATACCCGCTGCCATTCTGCAGCAGTTCCCCAGAGTTCGAGCCCATAACACATGACTGAGTGAAAAAGAGCGAAGTAACTAGACCTAAGCTGGTGGTGGGGCAAAATCCGTGCCAATCTGCCCAGAGCAAAGCATGCACCTGACAATTTGCCACAAACTACATCAATGTGTGAATTCCACTTTAGTGCAGCATCCAACATGACGCCCAGAAATTTTGTTGATTTTACTTGGGGCAGTACCTCGCCATTAACACTGATAGCAAGGGGACGCGGTGGACGTCCTCCGAGATTAAAGTGCATTACTTGTGTCATCTGCAAGTTCAAGACTAAGCCGTTTGCGTGAAACCAACTTTGTAATTTTATTACAGACAGATATGCAGACAATATTTTATAACATAGATATGCAGTGCAGTTTACGCTGAGAGAAAAGGACACAGCTAAATAACTGCTATAGCTCTGTCCTTTACGCTCGCCGTAAAATGAACTGCATAGATATGTCATAATAATCCCACTGCTCAAATATCAAATTCAATTGATAGAAATATACCTTCCTACAATACCTTTGTTACGTTGGAACTATTATTTGTCAAAAAGGACGACTACGACGTACGACTTAGCAATGTGAAACTCAAGAACATTCTTAGAAGTTGTGGAATTGATTTTACCCGACTGCGGCGAAGCTCAAAAGGGTTATTCGTTTTACCTGTTTGTATGTATGTATGTACAGTAACGAACGTTAATTTGTGACTTATTTCAAAAATATATCCTTGAAGTCATCAATGTCATTAAAGATGCCAAGAAGTAATTTGTAACTTGTAGGAAACTCAACCTTATTTTTCTAGAATGTCTGAATGAGTTTGGACCTAAGGTTTTGTAACCTTTTGTAAATACTGAGCCGATTTAGATAAATGATACGTCATTAGATTCGACTTTATGGCGCGAGTGACACTTTGAACATAAAATTCTTAAAAACACATTTTTCTATCGGATTTTATGTGTTTTAATATTTTTACCATATGTACCTATATCGACGATAGTATCAAAAAATGTAGTCTGGTATTTAAGATTCCCTTTTTTAATTATTAAGAAACTACGGAAAATATTTAAGCATTGCGAATGATATCATCCATCACACAAAACGTAGGAATATACCTACTTAAAAGTAACCGAGAATATCTCAGCTGAAAGACTAATTGGAGAAGTTTCTACTCAGTGCAATTTATTTATTTTATAACCAACTTACATTAACAGACATGCCGCACATACATATAAGTTATACCTATAGGTTACATACAGTATAGTATTCACATGTTAAAAATAATACAAATTAGAAGTCAAAATTAAAAAGGAATTGTTATATTTAGTAATTCTGTAGCTTTGCCTACCCCATTCTGGATCACAGGCGTGAAGGTATGTATGTATGTATGTATGTAATATTATATAAGCTGGAAGAGATCCCATGTAGGGATAAGTTCGCCTTTGTACATTACTTTAATATTTATATTGTAATATTTATATTTTTGTGCAATAAAGAGTTTACATACATACATTCATAACTAGACAATGGCCAATAAAATTAGCAATGCTAGTATGAGCGTATACTCTCTAAAATCGAAACTTTAATACTATTCGGAACCTCTTGAACATTCAAAATAACGAAAGTATAAATTATTAACCAGGTAGAAGGTAACTTTATTTGGTACGAATATAAAATATGCAACGTGAGATATTGAACCTCCGTTTTCCATTGCAAGTGCAGAATATTGAGTCTAAAGTTCCGACTTTAACGCCAATACGTTCCCGAGTTTATATTCAACTGTATGTCAGGTGTCAATATATTAGATCCGTATATGTACCTACTGCATATTATTATGGGTGTTTTTTTTTGTTTTTTTTTTATGTCATAGGAAGGCAAACGAGCACACAGGCCACCTGATGGTAAGTGGAAACTGTGACTCATAAACATTCGCATTCACAAGACTGCAAATGCACTGCCAACCCTGAGGACTAAGATGGAATGCCTCTATGCTAGTCATTTCACCGGCTGTCTTATCCCCAAACCGGAACACAACAATGCAAACACTGCTGCTTGGCGGTAGGTTAATGGATAAGATGGTGGTGGGTAAGTAATACGAGATATAAGAACTGATAATATAACACTCATAATATATACGCTCACTTTGTATAAACACGTTTAGTAAAACGTTCACTGGATATAATGAACGGAAGATATAATAAAGGCTTGCAGTACTGTTAGGCGATGGGCTTGCAACCTGTCACTAATACACTGGTAAACATCTTAGCCTAATTGTGCAAAATGTGGTTACAGAATTATCAACAAATTTTTAGAGTGGTTGGTAATTCTGTAGCTCTGCCTACCCCACTCTGGGAATGAAGGCGTGAGTTTATGTATGTATGTAGATATAATTTCAAAATATCTATTTCCATAAAGTATAACGTTATTAATATATAATATCAATTTATATAACTATTAAAACGTATAACGTTCATAACACCTAAGATTGAAAAGATATATTGATCAAATTATCTAACATCAAAAAACATAATACACGTATAATATAAAAACATGCATATGTTATTTATTTGAAATTAAATTATATTTTCAGTATTAAGTGGCCTTCTTAATTAACAATCAACCTTACTTTACTAACTTTACTGGCAGCAGTCTGAATTTTCTGGGCAGAAAAAAAAATAACCTCGAAGGCCTAGGCGGGAGCAAAGCTCCCGCCTAGGCCTTCTAACCTAACCTAACCGAGTCGGTTCTGACCTGATTCGTCATGCTCGTGGCATTTTCTGGTTAATTAAAACAAATTACAAGCAAGACCGTTCTGGTAGACTCGAGTTCATAAATATGTGTACACTTTAGTACCTTGTCTATTTATTTTATGTCATGTTTAAACTGCCATAAGTATATGAATTGTCACAGCGATTAAAATGACTACTACAGGGAACACATATCTATGAACTCGACTGTACCCGCTTCTTACTGTACCCACCCATTGAGTATAGCATACGATATTAGATCTTATAATCCTTATACTAAAAGATATTATGTATTATGATCGCTATGTCATGTATGTTATACGAACTGTCATTAGTCATTGTGAGTGTTATATTAAAAAATATTATATAAAATGAATATTATATGACTTGACCGTTATTCCTTATAAAAATATTGATTTTGTTATTATAGCTAACGTTCATTATATCTCGTAAACGTTAGTAAGATGAAAATAGTTATTATGTAGTTATATCTCGTGGGACGCACCCGATGGTGGTACCGACCCGGACGGACCCTGCACAAGGTCCTCCCACAAGTAAAAAAAATTAATTGAATTGATTGGTGTTGAATGGGTAGTAAATTTTCTACTGCGATGGTTAACTTCACATGTCTGTTTGACAGTGCGTTAAGTAAAAAAAAAACCTACATAACTTAAACCTTACAAAATGCGATCTCCCCATAACCAGTCAGATTTTTGCTATTTTTGAATGTGTTGTTACTATTATGAAAAATTAAATATTTGTTTCTTGGAAATATTACTTGGAAAGAAACAAATAAAAATCGGAAACATTTAAACTTCTGCCTACCCCACTCTGGGAATGAAGGCGTGAAGGTATGTATGTATGTACTACAACGTAATCAAAAAACGTTGAAATCGGACTTGATTTAAGGGGTGAGAAACGTTAGCGCCGGAGTTTTGTGTTTTTTCTAACAGCAGCTACGCGTTTTAAACGTCGCTTCAAAATCCTCTCGAAAACGCGTTGATTTGGTCAAGGCTTTTTAGGGTTCCGTAGTCAAACTAGGAACCCTTATAGTTTCGCCATGTTCGTCCGTCCGTCCGTCCAGAGCCTAGCTCAGAGACTCTTAGTACTAGAAAGCTGTAATTTGGCATAAATATACATATTAGTCACACCAAAAAGGTGGTAAAATAATATGTTGAAAAACATTTTTTTTTGTATTTCTCCCTACCATGTAACGTGGGGATGTATTTTTTTTTCTCATCCACCCCATAGTCTGGGGTGTCGTTGGATCGGTATTTCAAAAATATTGCGGGTTTGGAAAACCATTTTTTGATTAAGTTATGGCCGCGACCTGTGTTGATGTATGGGGATAACAGTTTTCCAACAGCAAAGTAAAGTTTGTCGCTAGGTCAAATTTGTTTGTAGTAACGGCTTCAGAACCCTACACTGAGCATGGCCCGACATGCTCTTGCGCGGTTTTTAAAGTTTAATCGAATCACTTATTCGGACACGAGTTTAATCTCGAGGTGCGGCTTTAAATATTTCCTCAACACAAATCATTGACAGTGATTTGGAACGTTCCTACTGCAGTACTGGTTTATAAATGATTGTATGCAAATACGTTAGTTGCTCGCATAGATCACGGTGTTGCGCAATCGAAATAACATTTGATTAATTTACCACGATCGTATGAAATGTGACAGTGGGCGAGGCGCGTTGCTTGTAGGATCGATGGCTCCCTCGAAAAGGTATAACAAGGTGGTGACCACCTATTTGGCCACCAACCAGGCCAGCAAGTAAACATTTTAAAAGGCTACAATGTTATGATCTCTACGATGCTCTTTACGAACTGTTAAAACAGCTAGTATGTACGGAGTTTTGAATGAAACCTCAACCGGTGACGTTCCGCGTTGTTGTAGTTGTTGAATTCAATCTGTACAGGGCCTCTATTCTAGGCGGTAAAAACCATATCGTATTTGACCTGTTACGTATTGTCAACGTTTTTTTTTTTTTTTGCCCCCGCGGCGACTTGAACAGCTACTACCGCAGGGATATGGCGTTTCCACGTGAAGTGATTTCGCCAGTGTCAAGTATATATGAGTATAAATCAATATAGCAATAAAACACAATCCAATCTTCTCTAGGAAGATTGGGGGCAACGTTGTACGGTGATTTGTATGTAGGTCAGAGGTCAAGATAGTTTTAACCTCTGCACCACTGCGAGTCCACTTGAAACGAGAAGAAAGATGCCAGATACACGAAATAAGTCCAAGTCTTCAATCACTGTGCGACACAAAGGCATAAAAAGTACAAATCACTATCAGAAAACAACTTTGAACACCTTATTACCCAAAAATTAAAGTCTAAAACAAATTACACGTCCGCCATCTTTTAACGTTGCAAATAGCCATTGTCAACGTTTTGATAGCTCTTTTACTTGACAGTAATGGCGGGCGAATTAAAAACAATAACATAACAGAGGGACTATTAGCGGCCTTTTCACGTAAAGTTCGGACCGCGGGAAACGCCACACGCCGTTCCAATCTTCGTTCCAAACCGTACATTTTTTACTATTTTACGAGATAGAGAGATGACTTAGATTCGTTTGAGATGGATTGGCAGGAATGCGTTCTGGATAGGGACGAGTGGCGAAAGAGAGGGGAGGCCTTTGCCCAGCAGTGGGACAACAAAACAGGCTAGTTAAAAAAAAACTATTGCTTTTACACGTAGGTACGGTTCGGAACGAAGATTGGAACGGCGCGTGGCGTTTCCCGCGGTCCGAACTTTTCGTGTACAGGACGCTAATTGTCAAACGAACTCGCAACCGCAATTGTTTTCATTTTGAAAATCGAACGCTTGTCTGCATACAAAATGAAAACAATTGTTCCGCTTTGAAGCCTGTTGCGATTGCCAGTGCGTTACACAATAGCCCCTCTGGTATAAGACGATATGGTTCTTACCGCCTTGAACCTGGAGGCCTGTTTTTGTTATATTTTATAGACCATTATGGACCACCGGGTTTTTTTGAAAATATGTTCTGATTAAATCCATGCGTATAAATGTTTGACTCAAAAGCAAACTATTTAAAAAAATAATGTTTCCTGATAAAAAAAAAATCATTTTATCAGCGCCTTTATTCTACGACGAGAAACAATATTGCTTTTGACCTGTTATCGTATTCTCTTATTTACTTGACAGTAATGACAGCCGAGTTAAAAACAATATTATAACACGTCAATGGCATATGGTTTTACCATCTTGAATAGAGGCCCAGTGTTTGTGTGAATATCATTAACTAGCATTTACTATATTACCGCAGGAGTATAATAATAAGCCAATTTCCATATTTCTACGTACCCACTACGTGCTGTGCAGCTCTATTCTGCTCGGCAAAACAATGTTGCTTATGTTATGGAGTTTAACATTAACTTCATATTTCATCATCATCATCATCATGTCAGCCGAAAGACGTCCACTGCTGGACATAGGCCTCCCCCAAGGCTCTCTACTCAGACCGATCTTGTGCTTTTCGCATCCATCTTTTTTGTCCGCGAACCGGGACACGAGCTGTGGGTAGGCCTCCAACAAGATGGAGTGACGACCTTGTAAGGATAGCGGGAAAGCGGTGGATGCAAAAAGCACTACATATTTGCTCGAGCCGTTAATGGCGGCAACGATGACATCTCAAACGCAATGTGGTTTTACCGAGTAGAATAGGCCTCTGTCAGACGATAATGCCTCATTAACACAATGTCGTAACGAAAATATTGTAAACCAGTCCAGCGCAAAATTTCTACTAGACTTGTGTGTCTACAATGCTGCCCTTCTACGGAAAAAAGGCACATCTACTATAATAATTGTATTGCATTTCCAACCTTATACCCAACCCAACCTTAACCCCTGAGAGTTCCATATGCTTCTATGAATTAATTGCATTTGTACACTTTCTCCATAATAGGGCAGAATGTTCATCCGTGTTTTGTGTTGTGCCGACGTTGAGCTTGCAAGTCAGCCCATCTGACTAGCTGTCCGTTCTATTCTCGGGCCCGTAACATCCCCATAACTCCGTTTACATGAATCCAGTGATCGCCGAAATTCCAAGTCACTGGCTCCAGTAACTGCTGTGCTATCAAAACGATTCGACTCGATTTAAACTTGTGTTATGTTCATACATCACACCGTTAATTAATAAATGCAAGCTTGTGAATGTGTTAATTATTGTTGTTACTCTTTCACGCTGGAGATGGCTGGACAGATTTAAATGAAATTTGACACAGAGTTAGCTCTTATCATAGGTTTATGTAACGTTGAAGTCGCGGACAAAAGCTATTCAGTAAGTACAGTATACACACACAGTAATGAATCAAAAACGGAGCTTAATAGCGTAAACACATTTGATTTACCTCAACGTAAATAAGCACCAGCCTTCTCCAGGCGGCTCGTGACCACGGTCGTTGCAACACGATGAGGGAACAGTTGTATAACCATAGATTACTTACATTTTACGCGTATATTGTGCATTTTCTTTTGTTTTTCTTTTCTATAGATTTACCTGAAATCGACACCTTTACAAAAACTGGACTGAATTTTTTCAGCCTACCTATTCGCCATATTATATTAATTACTTAACATTTTTAAATTTGATATAAAATATTTTTTATCAACGTATTCGGATCTTAGACCATTAAGTTTTGTTCTAATAAATGTCGGGCAATAAAAATATAAAAGATAAGATAAAAAAGATAAAAGATGTTTATTCGGTAAGTAGGCCGCACGGGCAGTTTTACACGTCAAAAATCTACCAGCCCTTCGCAAGAGATCACTGCTGAGAAGAAACACCGCAAGAAACTCAACAGACAGTCGTTTTTTTAAATATTGCTTATGATATTATACAATCAATCAATTGTTAGAGTTGTTGGTAATTCTGTAGCTCTGCCTATCCCAGGGATCTGTTCTGGGATGAAGGCGTGATGGTATGTATGTAAGTATTATACAATAATAAACTTAACCTAGCATTATATAAAACAATGAATGTCACATAAACAAACAATAAATACATGCATGCGTAGTTGAGCAGGATATATTCTATTATATCTTTAAATTATAATTATTTCCTCTTGTTTGGCAATAAGCTTAGGTTTCACGGATAACATCAGTAATACAATAACCGAAAACTTCTAAGAAATCGCCCTAAACCCCACTTATATGTTTTCATGAACCGTATCATGAAATTTCAGTAAACTTTAATGCGGAGGAGCCGATATCTCAAATAGAAATCTTAGAACATCTCGACATATCAACGAACTTTGACCGCCCGCCGCCTCTCGAATAAATTGGAATTGTTTATATTTTTACAATTACTCTGATTCGAAAACCATTTCGAGGAATAGGGTTTTAAAACAATTCTGCATTATTACGTTTTTGAAATATTTATCTATATTTGACCTTTGTTTGACTTTCGTTTTCGGCTTGAAGCCCTCCTAGGTGTATTTTACGGGTTAGGTGAAAACCGCTTGAAATAATATGTTTTAATACACTACTACAATCAATTTGTATCTTTAGATATCATTTAATTTTTGTAATTTATTAGAAAATGCCAACCTTGAAATTATCACGTCATCCATAAAATATCCTCTAAATAAATAAAGATATTAAAACAAAACTATTGGGTAAAATTCAAAATTAATTAAATTAGTCTCCTAAAATTGCCTATTCTTGCTATTTAGAATGTAAAAACCGTGGGTTATTTTTTTTGGTCTATCCCAATTGTCAGAGTTAAACAATCTAATCATAATTTTCTCCGTATAACGAGTAAAATGGTCTATGACATTAATAGACAGACAAAAACTAGTCCGAGATGCTACGCTGTAAATACCGTATCGTCTTTACAGAATAGAGGCCCATGTGTCAAAAATTACATTTTGACAGAAACTTTGCGAAATCCTATCACGTTAGTTAGAGCTAGCTCGATTATTCGATAATTTTTTTAAAGAGTAACACCATCGCAAATTGTGCACCATTACATTTTGAGCGCCGTAATTCACTAACAACTTAACAAAATAATCAAACGTGAAAATGGTTGCCAAACTAGTCAATAAGCAGTCTGTTAAATTGTTTGGTGAAATCCACCAGAAACATTTTGATTGTTAAATCCACACGTGAAAGTTGACGAGTAAATGATGTTCAATTTATTTAATACTTGCCTCGTAACATACATACAATGGCAATTCAGTAGTAGCTGTAAGGGCTTGAGGACAATTCAACATCGCGATGCACTTATACAACCATTGAGTTAAAGTAGTATGATAATACTATTTATATTCGAATGTATAAAGACAGCCATACACGATATGACACCTACAGCTCCAAAGAAAATTACATTCGCCGTGATGCATTCTGCATTCAAATTCAGAAACGAATCTAAATTTAAATTGTTCTGTTTATTTCAGCTTACTCAGCCTTGGGATAACCATGTGGTTTCGTTTATTTTCTCCTTTGTTTATATTTGAAATTTAAATTATTGAAAGTCAACACGGCTACCCTGGTGTTTACTCGTCCCCGTCAATAAACAACGAGTCTTAATCCTAATCATCCATTTATAGCTTAAACGCTTCGGAATTCATTGTATATGTTACAGACGCATAAACTATTTAATAGGGAATATTCGTGATATTTTTTACAGCTATAATACTTTCATGATCAGCTTCAGCTTTCATGTAACAAAAGCTGGAAAATTCATTTCTTGAAAAAACTATTAACTAAAAATAACCAAGATTTAACAGCAAAACAGTATTTAAAATGGAGTTTAAATGGCTGACCTGTTACATGACGTCACAGTGCATATCGGATCTCTCTGTCTAATCAATGTTTAAAATGCTTTGTAACATTATTATTTCTTGGGCGATTTTATTTTTAATTTTATCTTTTGGTGATCTTTATTACAGTATTACCATATCTTGTTGAGAAATGCGATTTAAAAAAACCATGCATATTCCTTATTAGATGACATTCACGACTGAAAATGAATTTCACACAAGCACCGCGACCGCCAAGTGTGTGCGTCAATTGAGAACAGGAACTTTTTTCGAAAGGAATTCTGAAAATATAATTAAATAAAGAACATTTTTTTTTCAGAACACCTTTTAAAAAAATAACTGTTGTCAATTTGGTTCTAAATCTTTGTTACATTGCATCTCTATGGCGCAACCCTGATTCGCAAATACTACATACAGGCCAGGGTAAGTGATTTTCGTACTAATTTAACCCAACATTGAGTCGCTGGCTCTGAACGTATAATTCAGCGACAATCGCTCCCGTGACGTGTTAAAATTACACACAATTTGCTGGTAGGCGTCAGCACGCGACGTTGGACGCGTGTTTATGTCGGAAGCCTCGGAAGGTGTGTTGCTCGCTTTATTTATGTCGTGACAATAGAAAGAGAGGCTCGTAAATCATTCCGGCCGCGTCCGGACGGTGCTTGAATTCAATGACATTTTACCGATTTGAGGGGCTGTGTGTTTGCCCTGTCTGAAACACGTGCGTTGACCCCTGGATATATCCCTTTATATAAAAGAGCACATGTTGAAAATAAATGTTGTACGATTTGGAATGCGAAAAAGCCTTTTGATCTTTAAAATAATACTAGTGCTTTTGTCAGTCGTCTGTGTAATAACGAATGTAAACAAATACATTCCTAACGTTTGAGCTTGGTACAAATTTGGATCGTTGTTTTATGCCTAGTTTACACGATTTAGAGCTGGCCACTCACTCTATTACTTACTTGGGATTTATGTAAACCAGTAATTAGGGTATTTTTTCTGATTAGTGGAAGTTAATACGGAATCAACTTATATACTAAACGGACCTAGAATATTCTTAAATTGAAATCACCATTATTAAGAAGCAGTGGCATAGTATAAATATTAATGTAGTTCATCTCAGGCCATTATCTAAGGAGTTTCTATTGCCTATTGCCGCTCTGGCGCTAGGGTTGCGTTTGAAGACGAACTGCTGTTATACCGTGGCTGTGGATGGTAAACTGGTTCATGTTACTAATTATACTTTGAACAGCAGCGTTCCAAAATTATTTTTGCCGAGTAATCTCCTTGTGTCTGGTCACTAAGCAGCTTAAGCACTAAGGACGTGTACTAAATGGAATGCCGTGCAAGCACTAAGTGTATGTAAGCTGACGACATCGCTTCTCGCACCGTATCACCGAAGTTTATTTTATGGTCCATTTCGTCACAGAGAGATCAAAGAGTTTCTGTTGTAGTCTGAATTTGGTGCTATGGTCAAATATAGAATATCTAATCAACGTTTCCGCTTGCCATGGACATTCGTCTTTCTTATCGGGAGTTTCTCCAGTTTACTGTTAACGATAAGAGCTTCTTGCACCATTGACCATTTCTGGACAGTTACCATTTTTCGCTGTCTGTGAGTACGATAATCTTTTGTCAATAAGGGCCTGTTTCACAATCGACCAGTAAATTTATGTGCCATTTAAAGTTGTCTCTCTCCTTGTCTATTTATAAGTATAAGAAAGAGAAATAGCTTAATTTATCTGTCAAATATGCTTTACTTGTCGATTGTAAAACAGGCGGTAAATCTCGCAGATATGAAGTCTTACGCAGGGATCGGAAATTCGGATCGATATTTACCTACACTTTCGCGCCGCCTTTGTTGTTCAGTTGTATGGAGGTGGACTCAATCATATAATTCATAACAAAACTTCCGAGATTTCAAAATAAATAAATTACACTGGCATTAATTCATAATGATTAATTTATATTAACTGTTTCAAGTTATTTTCCATGAATATGTTTAACCAAATGTTATTTAATTTGACTGCAACTTATTAACCTAATGAATTTATAGGAGCAAAACAGAATGTTTTATCCTACATGCAAACTAATTATTATATTAACGTTTTGTAGAATCCCAGAATCCCAGAACTTAAATTATTAAAATAATATTTTTAAGAAGCCGACGCCATGTTTGCCTATCTTTTTCCGGGATTTTGCCAACTGTAGGTAAATATCGATCCGAATTTCCGATCCCTGCCACGACTTACGAATTTTATTTTAATACCGTACGAATTTATACATATTTATTACACGTTTTTGTAAGTGTCAATAATGAAACTAATTTGACAAATATTAAAAGTTAGGGAGCTAAAGAAAAATAAAAGAAAGCAAAAAAATAACGTTTATTTTCAATCTCAAACAGATTCCTTGTTAAAGTAAACCTTTGTACATCAAAATATCAAAGAATCGAGTTCGTATTTCATTCATTAAAGATAAAGGAAAAGTAATTTTTTTGTACCTAGGTCTTGAACTCGGGCTAACATGTCTGCCATCTTTTTATTAGAAATAAATCAGTGCGCCAAGTCGTAAAGACAAAGCATATAACTAGATATAGAATCACATATTAATCATGCAATATTTTATATCAAATTGTAGAAAAATCGACAATTTATTGTTCTTATATGCATAGATTTTGAATAGGCCCACTTACTTTATTTTAAACTTTTATAGTTGTAAATAGATTAAAACCCTCAATGCAATTTTAAACTAACACAATTTTCTCTTGATCGCCAGACTTAATTTCTAAGAACATTTGTATATAAACTACTTATCGCTGTCTAGTACCCATAGTACAAGCTTAGAGCTTAGTTTGGGGCTAGGTCAATTGGTGTGACATTGTTCCTGATATTTATTTATTTATATAATGACCCTGCGTACAGAACCAGGGTCCCAAGTAAGATTCCTGGCAACCCTTTGCATTTGTAAATATTTTGTGAGAGTGCATTTGTTCCTAAGTGTTGGATATTTTTTAGATATTAATCCTTATCTATTTAAAGTATGTTAATTGTTCATTGATGAGGAGGTAATTGGGTGAATCAACTTTTAAGGTACTCCCCATTTTTCGACAAATTTCATGTTTTTAGAAAAACTATATATTTGCTAACGACTTGGCTTACACGCTTATTAAATCAGACTAATAGGTTAACATTTTAAATAATTTGATTAAAAAAAGTACAGTTTAAAAAAAAAATACTTTGTAACGCAGGGGACGATGTTGTTGCCCCTAGGTTTTGTATGGAAAATGAGCATTTTCCCCTGAGTGACCAGGTTTTTTCGAAGAATCAAAAATATTTGAGGTGTTAAACGTGTAAGGTCTGTAAATATGGTGGTCTCATTTTAATATTCATACATTATTATTAAACATAAGTCATCCGGAAAGTATTAATATCACAAAAGAAAAGGAGTACTTACCTTAAAAATTGATTTATTTATTTTTTATTTTATTTATTTATTAAGGTTTGCCAACAGGTAAGATACTATAAAGCTTACAAACTAATTATGACATCTCGTTTATATTGATTGAGTATCCACCCAATTACAGGCAAACTCAACATGCATTATATTTAACGCTTATTATCTAGAAGTTAAACATTCTAGTAGCTACTATGTTATTTACTAAACATTTAATATAGTAAGCTAATTTGAAAAGTGAAATGCAATACAAATTCTTAACAAGTACAAAATGAAGAAACGATTCTGCAACCGGCACCTAAATTAGAAATTAACCTTGAGTTTGTATAAATATGTTTTAAACTTATTTATTGACACCCAATTACCCAGCATTGGGACACAATTTATATTCTAATATGAAAATAATAATAATAATTTATTTAAAAACCCCTCTTTATTGTCGGAAGTTAAATCACCGCCGATTACCCCAAAAAACGAAAGTTTAATAAAGATGCAACCACACTCGCGTGACCGTTTCTCCATTACGCGCAATCATTCAAGTCCACATGTTAGCGGCCACTTCCAGGAGCCCGCGGGGGCCGGGGCTCGGCCGAGGCGTAGTTCATAGAGCCATTATAATGTCGTTATCTGGGTCTATGCGCAGCATATTTATATTGTAGTGATATTATTTCCGTCTATTTGTTTGTTTGGTTTCGACAGTTCCAAAAATAAATCGGTGGCTTCTTACAAGATTGTGATGGTTGTCAATAAATAGCAATGACTAAGACTAAGACGACTTGCACGAAAAAAAAAAACAGTTATACTCGTACTTAGTGTGAAATGTGGATTTAACAGTAACAGTTTTATACATTTTGACGCACAATCTAGTTTTGTTTTATGTATATTTTTTAAGATTACATTTTGTTTAAATGGACAATATCGCTAACAATAGAGTATCTTACGTCAGATCCTAGTTTCATCCCCGTTAGTTACGTTACCCAGTTGGGCCACAAGTTTAGATTACCTAGAGTTCCACAAATAGTACTACCAACTTAGTAACACTACACAGCCTTGTCACGATGCACACTCGTGTAATTCCGTGAATAAGTAAGCGCTGGTCTGGACATCCATTTTTGATGCGCCTTGATGCCTGCATCGTTGGATGTCTTGGACGTATCTGTGGACTATGTTGTATATTGAATTAGTTAAATGGAAGCCCCATATTAAGCTAGATTAACTTTATTTATAATAAATAAATACTTCCTGTGTGGTTGCCGGGTAGAATAGTGCCACTCCATGTCTTCCCATGGATGTCTTAAGAGGCGATTAAGGGAATATAGGCTTGTAGTACTGCTAGGCGATGGGCTTGCAACCTGTCACTAATATGCTGGTAAACATCTTAGCCTATTTGTGCAAATTGTGGTTACTGAATTATCAACGACTTTTAAAGTTGTAATTCTGTAACTCTGCCTAGCCCACTCTGGGATTACAGGCGTGAAGCTATGTATGTATGTAATATTGTAGTAATGGTGACGGACGATTGGACGGACCGACGATTTGTTGTGTTCCGGTGTGGAGAATAAGATAACTAATGAAATGAATAGCATAGAGGCATTCCAATTTTTGGGTTGGCAACGCAGTCTTAAGATTGTAGTCTTGAGAATGAAAATTTCGCTGGATCTTAGATCATATTTAATAAATAAATAAATAATAAATATCGGGGTACAATGTCAGACCAATTAACCTAGTCCCAAACTAAGCTCTAGGCTTGTACTATGGGTACTAGACAACGATATAAATATAGATAAATATATACTTAAATACATAGAAAACATCCATGACTCAGGAAAAAATATTCGAGCTCATCACACAAATATCTGCCCTTACCGGGATTTCAACCCAGGACCATTAGCTTCGTAGCTACGAACTAGGCCAACGTCGTCTTATTAATAGGATCTTATTCTACTACACAGCAATGCAACCGCTATCACCGAGCATGGAAACAAGAGATTCTATAAAAAAAGTGACAGACGTCATATCGTATGAGCACAGAGTATAAACTCCAATTTAGCGTGCTTATTTAGAGTGTGGCCAGGTTGTGGTTACCATTCGATACTGTCATAATATTTTTTCTTCTCTTTATCTTCTTCACATATTTAGTATACCTCCTATTTTTCACCATCAGTACCTACATAATTTTTCACGGAAATTTGTTATACATGTATCCTTGTTTATGTATGTGTGTTACAGAAATCTCACATAAACCAAAGCGAGGCGAGGGTGGGTCGCTAATAACAACAAATCTCTTATAACGTAAATGACATGCCTAAACATACCGATGCCACTTGCATACCATTCGTTTGCAGGAAAGGTTTTGCTTTTTTTTTAAATAGTATGAACTGCGAAGGGTTGGAATTCGCTATATTTATCCTTATATCCTAAGAGATACAACTAGGGTATAGGTATTAAAGACAATAATAAATAGCCAGTTACTGAACCACTCCACATTTACCGTGAGTGAACAAAGAGGTCAATCAAACTTTTTTTTAAATAAATAGTACTTGGGCATGGGTACTACGGAATAGATAATGTCTGCCAGTGCTAACGATTATTCCAAGAACGGATCATGCATTTCATGTAGTATGAGTTACTCGTAGTCCATATTTTCAAGGTTTTCAATGGTTGGATTCCATCAGAAGGCAGTTGTAGTAAGTTTTATAGCCCGACTTCAGACTCCAGCGCAGGGATCCAGTATGAATCGATTGAGAAGGCGCTATAAACTAGCTTTAATTAACTCTTAACGTGCTATAAACGCTTTATTGCAACTGCTGTGTTTTATCGCTTTCCGATTGTTATTGGCTATAAGGTCCAGTGTAGTAAGACTTTATCACCTAGCGCCAAGCTCAAAACAGTAAGCATTAGGCACTTGTCCTACACTGCCGAGAATGAGCGGGACGCGAGTAGAGCCAGCGATCAACTGATAATATAGTATGTGTCTATTTTATTGACACGGGATCTATACATAATATTTTGTTTCGAAAAACTAGTGGAGAGAGTTCTCGCCGGCAGTGTGAACAGTCAGCGATCAACTATAATATATGTGTCTCTTTTATTGACTCTCTATCTTTTATCTACTCGTATATCTTTTGTTCGTTTCTTGAGCCAGAAAATAGTCGATACCTAATCGCTTCCTTGCTGGCATTGGGATAAGTTCCTTTAGGAGGTCTGGGCACTTAAATTATTTTTCAAACTGGGAGCCCACTTTAAGGTATGCTGCCTCACGGGTTCAAGGAACCGAACAGATCAATTCTGTAAAGAGAGCCAACCTACATTATGGTAGCATTGGTAGCTTTGACTTGGTTGACCTCGGTGTGGCTTGTCTTATTTTCTATAGTAAAAGGGTCGCAATTGATTTACCTATATGCGGCCATCTATAATTATTTTACTAGTATTTCGCTAGCGGATCTACAATGCATCAGAAATTATAGTTAATCCAGCAGATCATTGACACCGCAGTCATCAAGTGAACTTTGTCGGATAAAATTACTTTCCTCTCGTGTCGAATATAAAAATCATAAAACATCTCTCGAGTCGGATAACAAATGTATGCACTCGACGTGAACTCTCGTCTAGCTGTCCGCAAGCTACTCATTGCATATATATTTATGATTTCTATTTCCCACAACTTGTTCACCCATATTTTGCAGTAGTTCAGACTAGAGTCGTCACTTAACTGCAAAAATCCGATATTCACCGCGTATAATTTGCATTTAGAATGTAAATTACTTACACTAGTTAAATTTATGGTAGTATTTTATGTTGTTAATTTTCGTTTTCATCTCTCCTGTTCGCAATGTAAGGATTTCCATATATCAATAGTGGGATAAAACGGGATTTCCGTCCAAATCAAACACCCAGCCATTCTTGACCAGCCAGTCTTGTACAGCTATTACGACATAACGTTACATTTTTAAAACTCATTTTGAAATAGTGACAAGAATAAAATTCCAAAAATAAAACCTCTCACTCGAAATGAAGAGTGCAGTGTTTAGGCCAGCTAGAAGTATCGATTGCACCTTCAAATGATACTCCCAATCGCTAGTACTCAATTCAATTCAAATACTTGTTATTTGTATATAATATTCTTTTATTTTATTAGTTTTTTAAAGGTGGGAGGACCTTGTGCAGGGTCCGTCCGGGTTGGTACCACCATCTTATCCATTAACCTACCGCCAAGCAGCAGTGTTCGCATTGTTGTGTTCCGGTTTGGGGATAAGACAGCCGGTGAAATGACTAGCATAGAGGCATTCCATCTTCGGCCTCAGGGTTGGCAACGCATTTGCAGTCTTAGGATTGCGGTCTTGTGAATGCGAATGTCTATGGGTCACAGTTTCCACTTACCATCAGGTGGCCTGTGTGCTCGTTTGCCTTCCTATGATATAAAAAAAAAAGAAAAAAAGGTACTATTATGCCCATGGTACATAGGTAAGTACCTAGCTAAATTACATTTGTTTATAATCGATTAATTTTGCATGGGCCTGCGACCAAAAATGTTTAGCACTGGCACAAGGCATCAATGGAGTAGTATGGCGTCAGATGCCAGTTTGGTTTTGTTTATTAGTTAACGCTGTATCACTACAGGCTCTTTTGAACTCTCGGGGTAACCCCGTGTATATCTTGGGCCCCACATTATGCGGACATTTTTTTGATTTGGCGAGTCGCGTCAGAGGTTGGTGTAGCTCACCGTACCTCGTAGTGTACGGTGTAGGCGTACCATGCCATTAGAAACTGCTTTAGCTTGCGCCTTAGGTACATATTTGAATTGAAATGAAATGAAATGAAATGTTTATTCACAGGAACATATGGTAAGCAATAAGGATCTTACGAATAGTTATATACATTGATTCCCAGATATGTTCAGCCGAGTCAGGCGTGTGAAAGTTAAAGTAAACAATATTTATATTACTATGTCAAGATGAATTAAAAAAATACAATAAAGATAATCGCAACAAAAAAAAAAGAAGTTAATTTCAAACTAGTAGTTACAAAATAGAAACTTATACTTATCTACAGATATCATTCAAGTCAAATTATAATAGTTATAAAATTAAATTAAATAAAATGTCAATTTGGTATTTAGACTTAAAACTTATACATTAAAAATTCATTTATGCTGTAGAAACAATTGCTATACAAGATTTTATATAATTTAACTTTAAATTCATTATGTTATGACAAAATGCTTTCAATGCAGCCGAGATTTTATTATAGATTTTAATACACATACTATACGCGCTTCTGTTCCTAAGTACTAGTTTACTATTCGGTAATGCTAATCTATAACGTCTTTGCGGCCTTGTTGATTCCTTATCAGCGGTATTTGGCCTTATTTGGCCACCTCCAGAATATATAGGGACGGTAAGGTAAGTATGCCTGTTTCCTTAAATAGTTCCTGAGCTGGGAGGTCCCACGGGGCCCTGGGTATACAACGGACTGCCCGCTTTTGTAGTCTGAACGGTCTCAGTCTATCGGTAGCGTCGCCCAATCATTCCCTGTTTCACAATCTATAATTAAAAATGTACACTTTTTACAGAGAAACGTCTTTATAGAACGATGAACCTTCTCATACCACTTCGAGCGTTTCTAATCATTTGATTCGCGGTTACAACTTTTTATAATGGCACGGTTGTGCCTACTGATTGTCCAAACAACTTGACCGAGGTGACGCAACTATGACTAACATTAAGAATTCAAGACACGTCCATTCATTACTCATTATAAGTAAGCATAATTTAGACAAATTTGTAAATCTGTCGACGATTGAGTTATGAGGTAACTGTTGATTTAAAATAAGTACCGAAACTATTATTAAATTGCCATTTTGCCGCGCCTCAGCCGTATTTGGTAACATAATCATACATAACTTGTTTTTCTGGCAGAGAAACTAAATGCCATCAGAACTTGGTGTGCGTTTTAGGGTTCCGTACCCAAAGGGTGGCAAATGGGACCACTCTTACTCAGCGTTTACATGCAACTGCAGTGAGCAAGAAAGTGGACAAATGGGTAAATGGATCACTTATCCTGCTGCGGCTGCTACTCGCGCTGCCTGGCGCTAGGCTAGCGTCATCAGCAGTTTTGGTGCGATAATCAAATAGGGCCATTGCTAGAAGTTGAGCGCGCAGTAATTCGTTTGCCCTTAAGGCGATCCGTCTCTGGAATGAGCTCCCACTGAGCATCAGACAAGTCCTAAGCAAGTTAGCTTTCAAGCGGATGCTTCATAAGCATCTGCTGGAACGAGCGCAGTCGTAAATCAATTTAAAACACATCGCCTTATCAAATTATGTATGTATTTATTATTATATTTATATTACGTATTTATGAATAATTAAATTTTATGTACCCGTATCTTGTATATATTTTATTTAAACAGTTTTTTTTTCTTCGCACCCACTTTCTGCCATTGGGCATTAAGTTCGCCATTTGTACTTTCTTGTATTTAGTGCGAAAAAGTTTAAATAAATAAATAAATTAGGAGTTGCATGTATGTACACGTCTCCTTCCATACTTGGAAGAGTTCTGACTGGCAGCGCAAACAGCAGTACCAGTGCCTGCATGTAAATGAGGTATTAATGTCAGGAACTGGCCTGACATGCGAGTTTCGAAGTCCTTCATCAGGGAATGTTATGGTATGTAGTTAAGAATTACAGATTTCGGAGCGTACGCTTTATAGAAACACATAAAAAAGCCTCATTACCTTTATGTTTTCGTTTCATTAATAATAGATAGATGTAAACGAAAATTAAACGAGCGTAGGAGTAGAGGCTCTGAATCATCTACCCAAACATCCGCGTAGATCGACCATGCCATAAAAACTTTTGCAGTCAGTGCCAAAGGGCTCCATAAAGGGACCAGTTTCTATTGTAGGCTTTTAATGGGCTATCGGTCATCATTGTCGAATGACAAATAAACTAGACCATATGCAATGCTTTCGGTGAATGTTATCGCTGTCGCAAATGTGTATGACTGACTTACGCTGCCGAATGGTCGCTTCGAGCACTTATGTCAATGACATACGCTAGCTTTAAGCACAGTAAAGCTTTAAGCAGCTTGTCTAGGGCCCCAGATGCCAGAGAGAGAGTGATGGCGACAATTTGAAAAAATAGAGGGACAATGTTAAATAAGGGCACAGGCCGTGGGCACCATTTTGTGTTATTTTGCATATTTAATAGAGAAAAGTTGGAAATCAATACGATTACAAAAATATATCTATCCACTTTGCTACCATGCTTACTTGGTATTATTTAAAACTAACCTAAAAGCGTGAAAAAAAGGTGGAAGCAATAATGTAATCCTAACATTACCCACGTAGAAAATATGGGGGTATTTTTCACATAAACGTTTACAATCACATATCTTCATAATTCCACGGATTTCATTGGATTACGCACGAACGAGGGAATTCCCTAATGGTTGGCTTATTTATTATATTTATACGTCACATTTGAGCCGCGTACGGTTTTCGAAACAGAGGCACTCAAACGTCGACTAATGAAATTTATCAACTTTATCTTTATAATGGATAGAACACAACGATGTTAAAATTTAAACTCGTCTTGAATAGCCGCCGCGGTGTCGTGGGCTGTATCTCTTTATCTATATTTAAAAAAAGTATCAAGTTAATTTATACTATATAGATAAAACTGCTTAAGTATCGATATTAAGATATTCTTTAATTAAGTAGGTAAGAATGCAAATACATTGCAAGGTCAAGTTTCGGGACACCTTGTATATTTCGTTAGAATGTACCAACTGGCCATCGCAATTAGTTAGCGTATTGTTAACTTTATGGTGGTTATTAATAACTTAATAGGGCCTCTGTCCAACACCGTCAATCAATTCTGGTTTTGACGTTGTAAATGTTTTGTTAGGTCTTATTGACTTGACAGTACCTAATCGCGGCCGATTTAAAAACAATACCATAAGACGTTAAAGACAAGAATAAGTATGATTTTACCTAGTAAATGCAGCTGTATTGTAAAAGCGGTGACGTGACGACATGCCTAATTCTAATTTTAATTGATGGCTTTCACTCGTGTGGTGTATTTATTTATTTATTTAAACTTCCTTGCACTAAACAAAATAGAGTACAAATGGCGGACTTAATGCCCAATGGCATTCTCTACCAGTCAACCAGTAGGCGAAACAGAAAAAGAAGATCGGTGCGAAGAAAAAAAAAAGCGTTGAAATAAAAACTGTTTAAATAAAATATACAAGATACAGGTACATAAAATATAAATATACGTAAATACGTAAAATAAATATAAAATATACCTATAAATAAACAGATATGGCGTGTTAAATCGATTTTACGACTATTATCAATTTGCGACGTGTATTTCGCCAATATCGAGTTATTATAAACACTCCCATGAACTTATTAAAGAAACATGTCCACATGGATATCACGCGCGAAGACAATTGTTCGGTAAAATAGTTTTTTCATTGGATTTTAAGATGGAAAATTAAAAAAAAAAATCGACGAATTGCCTTAAAAGAAAGTGGAATACAGACCCTGAAACAATGTCACACAATGCATAAATAAATGCATTGTGACTTTTGCTGCACTATTTTCTTTGTATAAATTGCCTTATCTCGTCTGAATTGCACGCTAAGGATACAGCCCCGTTGTTACTTACCCGTTATCTTAAACTGAAAATATTACCCACACGAAGTCTCGGGGACGCCAAACCTCGGATAACCTAGAGGGTGACTCTAAATTATAATAAACTTGGCAAATTTTTCTTTACTTTGTTTCGGGGTACTCATAGGACTTTATTAAAAATAATGGAAAGAAATATGCATTTATTTAGCATAAGCAACCACATGAAAAACGAAAACAGATTAAACACTAGAGAAAACTAGATGTACTTATACATACAAAAACAAAAGTAGGTACATTATGTTAAAAAGGGCCCCTCTCAGCATTGTGCCGCGGCAACTCGGTATTCAGAGGGAGCCTGATTCAATCTAACTTAAACAAAACAAACAAATAAACGAATAGATAATGCAGCGGATTAGTTTAACAGAAAAAGGTTGTCAGGTATAACTACGTAGGTTTGCTGGCAGTGACTGGAGGAGAACAGCCGAAAATCAGGCTGCCTGTCGCAAAATGATAGTGATAAGGTAAGGTTTATTCCATCTAAAACATAAACGTAAATAAGTTCCAGTGAAAAAGAAAGCTAAAAAAAACGTATAAAGCAGGTTAGAAAAAATGCAATTACGTATAGGGTAATATGGCCATGGGTGATTCTGTGATATATAATTGACAACACTCAGGATTACGTAACGGCATAATCCGCGACTCTGGTTTTTTGATGCGTGTCTAAGTTTATGCGATTCGTTAACTGCGACCTGCGACACAGTACAAAAATGTACACCTACTGCTGAGTTTGACTGTACCTATACCTCTATTACCTCTTATTAAAATTGTCAGTCAACACTCCTTCCAAGGTGTCAAACGTGCTACCTGGGCCCTTATCTAAACAAAAAATAACATTTGACTTCATATAATTTAACGAACCACTTGTGCGTCCTCGACCCGCTTCTAGTGGCTGCCCTTAGCAATATTCCGTTTTGTTTTCCCTCGCCCACATTTTGTTCAAAATTTTAACTGTCTTTTGTTCCGTTGGATTGTTATCTGTCGTGTTGTTTATACAATAAATTAGACTTGAAAACAAATGCCGCATTACATACGAGCATTAGGCTAAGATGCAAACGCTGCTAACGTCTCTGTTTGGGTTATTCCCACCTATTACCACCAATTTGTTACCACTGGTAACAGCTGGGATTTTTTCCCCAACCTGTTACCACTAAAGTACTCACAAGTGAGGATATTTTTCCCATTTGTTACCACTAAAATATTTGGTGATAACTACACTTAAAACAATGGTGGTAACAGTTGGGAATTTTATTCCGATTTTTGTCTATGTTTTGTCATATTATCAATTCATTTGCCTAAATGTTTATTATGTAATGTTTTTTGCGTTAATAAAGCATTTGCTAAAATGTTTGTATCCGAAGTTAAACTCTGCTTAATGAAAATTTGACGAAATGAAAATTAGCGTATTATAGTTATGCCAAAGATTGCATTGGCAAAAAAACAGTTGCGAAAATTTGTTTGGGTAATTATATTTGACTAAAATAATTTTGGCAAAACGGCAGGATCCCAGTTGCTAGTGGTAACAGGTGGGAAAAAAACCATTATTGCACCATAATCACCTACTTTTAGACATTAACTTTTACATTCTGTTTAAAATTAAATAATTACTAACTATACGTTTTTTTAAAGCAAAACTCGTTTGTAGAAATATTGAGGTTATGTGCCAACCAGTATTAATTTGTTTACATGTTTTATCATTTCTACTGACTCCGACTTTATCAATTTATTTTATTTAGGAGTAGCAACATCTTTAACAATTCATATAGTAACTTAAATAGAGGTACAGAGCCAATTACAGGAACTCACAAATATATACCTCTACTTAAATAATTTAAGAAACATACGCCTTAAGTGACACGCACAACAGTGCCACAACAAAATAAAAATTAAACCAATAAAACAATGCATACATATATGTAAGACCTAATAGAACTTAAAAGAACTGTGAACCTTCATCACATGCCCGACCCACTAAAGCTCGCTTATCAGTTCGCTTCGCTAGTTAGTTTTCGCCTCACAGAAGGTATATTACACACTTTAAATATATCAATATCAAGCTCTCTCGTCAAATTATTCATTTTTCGATTAGCACGGTTAAGAAAACTATTCTGTCTGTATTATATTTAGTTTAATTTGCATTACACCGAGCCACTCTAAAGTGCTCAACTTTTTAGTAACCGGTACGTAACCACCCTAGTATCTGTTGTATATTTTATATAATAAATATAAAATGCTTACGTCACTGGCTGATTGACTAGATAACGCATAACCTAAATAGCTGAACGTAGGAACTTTGAATTAAAAGAGTAATAAATAAATCCCTAGAGTAGATACTCCAGCGGGGAAAGGATTTTTTGAAAATCGACCTTCGACAGGAAGAAATAGGGTGAGATCCGGGAAATAATTCCATATATACAAAGCCACGGGTCGTTCTCTACTCGTCGATAATGTTCTTAAGTGTATGTACAAAGTGTTTAAGTGTTACGGTAATTAGATGGAAATCGCGGGAACCACTAAGCCCTAGCGGTCCATGTACCGGTTTGTCTTTTATAGCCCTTGGCGATTTCTCTTGCGGCGATACCTATTGGTTAAGTTTATGGTTTCATCGATGACTGACAGTGAATGGGACGTCAAAAGAAACTTAGAGACTAATGATGCTAATTAGTGTTGCTAACGAGGAATACGAGGGGTGATCCAAAAGTTTTGATAATCGGTATTAAAAATGGGAGATATGTAAATCGTTATATTTTAATTGAAATAAGCACACTTTCTATATTTCCAAACACTTATTAACGTCACTCAATTGTTTTATTTTACCACTATAAAAATAATTTTACTTTAGGAGGTCAAAATGGTCAAATTTTGTACGTTCACTAAATCATCATAAGCTCGTGATTTTTATGTAGCTGTTTTTTAACATTAGGGAATGAGAAGTAGTAGTCGAAAGTTAGGGCTTAATAACGGGGAGAGCGGTTCTCAGTTCTGATCTTTGGTCGATGAGCAGCACCCTTGTGAATTAGAAGCCTCTGAAGCACATTTCCTGCCACAAATTCGTTTTTTTTTTCTTGAGCTTGTTTTTAATATTTTCCCATAACTATGATAGAATAATGTTATATAACTCTCCTAGATTATTTAAACACAATTGCTAAAAACGAATGTCAAAGTATTTATTTGTAGGCCTCAATAATCCTGGGCGAGGCCGAAAAAACCACCCTAAGTTTTGGTGACAGAGCTGGAGATAAAAAATCCACTGCAATGATAACTTATTTATCATTTAAATCATAATGATAAATCAAGGTTTCATTTTCAAAAACAATATTTTTTATTAGTGTACCAGAAGTTTCTCCACACCGCTCCAAATTATTACAAAACTAACTCTTATTTTACCGTCTTGTAAAATTATTCATACAGATGTTTTTTGTTTAACTATCACAGAAAAACAAATGAACAATATAGTATTTTTTTTTCTCTAATTTAAGTTTGATTAGTGCCATGGTATATTCCACATTAAAAAAATATCATTATGTGCATGGTTCATACTGATTCTCAAAACTTATGGATCACCCCTCGTATGTTTCATGATGATGTAGATTGTAAATGTATGATTGTGTGGTTGCCGGGTTAGAATAGTGCCACTCCATATCTTCCCGTGGATGTCGTAAGAGGCGACTAAGGGAATATAGGCTTGTAGTACTGTTAGGCCATGGGCTTGCAACCTGTCACTAATATGCTGGTAAACATGTCAGCCTATTTGTGCCAATTGTGGTTACTGAATTATCAACAACTTTTGAAATTGTCATTCTGTAGCTCGGCCTAGCCCACTATGTATGTATGTAAATGAATAAATATCAGAGCGGAATTAGTTCAATCCGACATAACTAAAGTGGTTGTGGATAGTGTGTAAGAATGAACCTTTGGTCCTAGATAAAATGCATTCTACAAACGTTATCGTTATCGAAAATGTGAAGGATTGACGTAACTGCCGCATGGTCGTATCGAGGGTTATGTCAATTCCGTGGTATCTCTTTAAAACAGATTTAAAACTGTTTAGTAGGTATTGTTTGGCCTAAAATCTTTTCACGTAACCTTTAGGCTGAAACGAAATAACAGTTGAGTCGACTTTCACAACTAAGATTTCATAACTGGTTATGAATAAGGATTTTTAGTCACTGTTTCATAACCAGTTATTAAACAAGACTTTTTTTTCCATTTTCATAATCAGAAACTAGGTAGGCAAAGCTAACATAACCTCATTATGTTAGCTTTGCAGCAGGCCCGGAGGGCCAAGCCACCCAGAAATAGGAGCTCCGCGTGAGTGGAGCTCCGTCGACACTGTCCAATTGATTTGAAATAAGAGTGGTACCTAGGTTCTGGTTATGAAAATGAAAAAAAAGTCTTGTTTAATAACTGGTTATGAAACAGTGAATAAAAATCCTTATTCATTACCAGTTAAGAAATCTTAGTTATGAAAGTGGACGAAACGGAAATAACAGTATTTCATAAACATCATTTAAAAAAAAAACAAATCGCGTATTGAAGGCAAACGAGCACACAGGCCACCTGATTGTAGGCGGAAACTGTGACCCATAGACATTCGCATTCACAAGACTGCAAGTCTTTGTAATTTTTTTCTGTTGTGTTGATTAAGTAAGGTTAGATTTGTTTTTAGGGTTACGTGCCCGAAGAGACAGCGGGATCCTATTAAAATGCCTCCGCTGTCCGTCCGTCCGTCCTAACTTTAAACTGTATCCGTGTGAACCGTTTTTTTTAGAATACGTGATTATTACAGTGGATTTACTGACAAAAATAAAATGATTTTTTTTCAACAATTTTTATTTTTATTGTATCGTAAAAACGGTAAAACATACAACCGTCGAATTTGATATGATAATAGTACTAACATAAAAACCCTTAAGACAAACAGCACAGTAAAAATTGGTCAAGCGTGAGTTGGGCTCGAGCTGATTCAATTTGAAATCGAATTCAAATTGAAATATAATAATACCTACTGTACCCTCGGTGCGCGAGTTCGGTTTTTAACATACAGGGTCCACTAAAAAAAAAACAGCTAGGCCCTTTTTTTATTTATTATTAATTTTTTTCGTAAAAAAAATATTTAAAAAACAAAGGGCCTAGGTGTTTTTTTTAGTGGACCGCGTAGCAGATGGCCCCACCTATCCCCTATATACGTATGTCCATCCATCTGCCAAACAGCCTATATATTCTGCGAAGCTTTTTATTAACAAAAATTTAGCTTCCTCGTGCAGGCTTAAGGCTTAGGACTCGTTCATCATTACGTTCATTAATCATTCAGGCCTCATTTCTGGCTACCTGCGACGCGTGTTGCTCGGGCATAGGTATGCTAATCTAGCTCGTAATGCGGCATTTACATATCAAAACCTGAGTGAATGAGAACCTCGTTTAGGTACGTACTTAACTACCCGAGCTTTAGATTGGAGATGCTGATAAAAGCTATAAGTACAATAGTCTTATACGCCTTTTTATGTATTATGAACTAAAGATTAAATGTTTAAAAAGCAAGTTTTTAAAGCCTAAGTATACTTTAATAACATAGGTACAATTAAAAGTTAAAACTAAACTTATTTATAACAAAATTAAACTAAGCTACTCAAATATTAAAGATGTAAATAATAATCACCACTATAAAAAGAACACCCCCTTTAACAGGTCCGCTCGCGGCATGGTCCCTATGACACTGGCTGCATTACCTCTCAGGATAGCTAGCCCAATCCTTTGGGAGAGGTAAGCACCAGCTCTAAGATCTCCGGAGGTGTCTATGAGCCGGGATGACAGAGCCTTCATAAAGCTAAGTATATATTTTTTATTTCACCAATATCACATAAATAAAAGTACCCGGGTGTCAACCCGTGACGCGACGCTAAGACGGATGTAACGACACCTCTCTTGTCTTAATCGGGCCATCTATCCGTTCAACCTTTACAAGGGAATAAAGAACCATACATACATAGTCTCCCTTCAACAGTCGGGTAAAAAATATATTTTCAAATGATTATTGTCAGCTAAAGTCGGCTTTTGATCATTCATCATTTGAAAACATATCATTACTTTTTTAAAACCATTTTTTTTATACGTTAGTGATCACAATTTTCTGTCATGTACTACCACCACTGCTGAGAAGAAACGCCACAAGAAACTCAACAGTCAGTCGTTTTTTAAATATTGCTTATAATATTATAAGTACAATATTAAACTTAACCTAGCATTATATACAACAATGAATTTTACTTAAAACCAAAAATAAATATATTCATGCGTAGTTGAGCAGGAAAATGTGTCAAAACTCAGAATTGTGTATACAATATCTATACACCTTTATGCCACTAGCAATAAGGTCCGTGTATATTTGACGCGATGGAATGTTGCGTCCAAATGATTTTAGGACGTGCTGACGTTGTATACCAGCAGCGTTTACGACCATCTGATACTAATTCATTTGTGTGACGCTTCTTACGACTTCGATCATAACGTCACTGACACAGTTCTATAGTGAGTCAGGGGTCCATTGGGCTGATAGTACATTATTTACATTCCTTTTCCATACGAATAAATAAATAATGCTTGGTGCCGTGTGGTTGCCGGCCTAAAATTGTGCCACTCCATGTCTTCCCGTGGAAGTCGTAAGAGGCGTCTAAAGGAATAAAGGCTTGTAGTACTGTTAGGCGATGGGCTTGCTACCTGTCACTAATATACACTGTTAAACATCTTAGCCTAATTGTGCAAATTGTGGTTACAGAGTTATCAACAAGTTTTTAGAGTTGTTGGTAATTCTATAGCTCTGCCTACCCCACTCTGGGAATGAAGGCGTGAAGGTATGTATGTATGTATGAGTCATGGATGTTTACTATGTATTTAAGTATGTATTTCTCTATATAAGTATTTATATCGTTGTCTAGTACCCATAATACAAGCCTAGAGCTTAAATTGGGACTAGGTCAATTGGTGTGACATTGTCCCCTGATATTTATTTATTTATTTATTTATGGTGGGTCAGGGTTCCATTGGGCTGATAGACCATTATTTACATTCCTTTTCCATACGAATAAAAAATAATGCTTGTAAATTATCCGTTTATTTTTTACACATACCTAAATACATTAATTAAGAACATAGTAATAATTTGTTTAATGCATGATTTTCTAATTATTTAACGTCTGCTTACGAGTATCAAGACTTATTATTGTGATTTCACTAGAGCGATGACAATTAAATCTCGTTCACCACAACTTTCAATCGGCTTAAACGAGCTTACGAAGTGAAACAAGCTTTAAGCTTCTTTACTACATCATGTTGGCGTCGACTTACTACGTTTTTTTTATAATAGTTGTTAGTCTTAACTTTTATTATTGATTAAGTAGGTAGGTACCTTTTTAAATGTTGCAAATTTAATGAATTGTATTTATTATCATTTTCGCGTAGCTTTAGGCAAGTTAAAATGTACTTCACTGCACACAAAATAATATAGACATTCCATTCCACTGAACTCAAGTGAAGTGATGGGAAGGCAGCCCAAAGGAGCCCTATTAATATGCTTCCGCTGCCTGACTGTCTGTCCGTCCATCCGTCCTAACTTTAAACAGTTGTATCTTTTAAAATAGCAGCTCGTTTTTTTTTTCAAAATATGTGCTATTAAAATTGATTTACTAACAAATGTAAAAAACTAAAGAAAGACAAATAATCAAGTGTGCCCCATACAAGAAAGGTTTTTTTTCAACTATTTTTTATTTTTAGTAAAAAACGGTAAAACATAATAGCGTCAAATTTAGGTATTATGGTACAAATGTAAAGGAAATAACAAAAATAACTACTAATAATGGTCAAGTGTGAGTTGGGATCGCGGTGATTTGATTTGAAATCGAATTTCAATTGGAATGTATTAATACCTAGTGTGCGGCGGTACGGAACCCCGGTGCGCAAGCCTTTACTCCAATATGTTCAACTATCTGTACAACCAGTTGAACATATTGGATGACTTTTCTCCAATTTTTTCAACTTCAAAATGTAGTTGAAATCATTGGACTGGAAATTATAATAAGTTCAATCACACACCTTTCTTCTGTGGTCTGAACGAGAGCGGACGTGTGCACCGACGGGCAACAATAAGGTTCAAAATCGCATGGAAACTCCAATATCTGCACTAGTTAAACAAGGTATTTTAATTTCTATCCTTTTCTGGCACCGCTGATATTTGCCGCGAACGTCGGAAGCGACGCGGAAACGAGACAGTTGACATAATTGCTATCTCGCTCACACGCGGAGCAGCTTATCGTCTACTACATTTATTATAATAATAACTGCTACTAAGATTACTAGCTGCGTCCAAGACGTCGCTGTTCGCTTGTGTTTTGCTGTTGGCTGCCATACTGCTTGCTTTGCAAATAACAATCGCCAACTAAAACTGCTTCTTAACTATTACACTACGCATATAAATACTAGCCTGTAACGACAATGATACGTACGCCGGAAAAATCAAGTTCCGTTCCCGATATGCTTGTAATAAACGATTCATCAGAATCAAATGTTTCCTTTGCTCGAAATAAAAGGAAAAGAAGCAGTGATAGCCTAAGCATAGCACAGGTTATGGACATAACCATGGATTTGAAAAAAGAAATGAAAGAGCTCATTACCAATTTAGCCGAAAAACAAAATTCTCAAATCAACACAATGATGGTAACTTTGAATGAAATTCATCACACAAGCAGCAGCGTGCAGGCCGCATTAACACACCTCTCTGAAGAGAACGCTCAGCTTAAAGCAAAAATGGAGCTTATGGAAATTGAGGCGAAAAAAGATAAAGAACAAATTATATTAATGGAAAATAAATTCGAAGAACTACAAAGACTGGAAAGGAAGTGTAATTTGGAAATCAAAAATGTACCCCTAAAGGGCGACGAGAATAAAAAAGACCTGCTTCAAATGGTCTCCAAGTTATGCACTAATCTAAAAGTTAAGTTAGAGAACTTGGAAGTGAAAGACATAATAAAAATAAGAAAACAAAAAACAGAAAAAAGTACGATTATCGTTGAGCTAAACAACACATTTACAAAAACGAACATCCTTAAGGCTGCTAAAACATTTAATTATCAAAACAGAACGAACAAACTCAACGCAAACATGTTGGGACTGAATGCCCACAGCGATACCCCAATCTTTATATCGGAAAATCTTACGCCAACGTCTTCAAGGCTACATTTTCTAGCTAGGGATTTCAAAACGATGAATAAATATAAGTATTGCTGGACCAGCTATGGAAAAGTCTACTTACGTTATGATGACAACTCTCCAATCATCACTATAACTAGTGCAGCACAATTTCAGCAACTAAGGAAACAATGACTACATCCAGCAAAGTTCCAAGGCAAAACCTCACTGCAGTTCATGGGATACTTAGTACCTATGGTTTCTTACGTGTTACTAACTTTTATAAATATTTTTGCATATATTTTGTCAATGTATTCATTAACAGTGTGTTTGGAAAAGTATTGTGCTCTATACACAACTATCAATGGTCATCACAAGGCAAAACAAACATATACATCCAATCCAACAACACTTCAAATATGTATCAATTTAAATAACTATTTAGATCTAACACTTCATACAAAAGAATTAGCAAAACACTTAAACATCCCCATTTCTCTCCTTAAACATTCCAATGGCTAACCAAAATATTCTTCTTCAAGAATTAGACTCACTGCACGCTTCAAACTGTATATCATGCTCAATAGACCAACTTCAAAAAAATCTTTGCCCACATAATCCTACCCTTTCCGTAGTAATTCAAAATATTCGTAGTGTCCATAAAAGCTCTAATATCGACGACTTGGAAGTCAACCTTGCAATGCTTAACCAGAGTATAGACATTATTGTTTTAACAGAGTGTCGCTTAAGTCCAGAGAAACCGCTTCCTATTAAGACAGATTATTCAACTTATTGTTCTACTAAAAAAACGAATCAGAACGATGGTGTTGTTGTTTTTATAAAAAAAAACATAAAACACTCCGTTAAAGAAATCACCCTATTCCGAGCATCTTGTCTAGAAATTACTACACCCACTAATACACTTGTGTGCATCTATCGCTCCCCATCAGAAAAGAACCCCGACAAATTTATTCGGTCTTTAGATAATTACCTTAAATCACCGCACCTAAAAATTAATACCACTATAACAGGGGATATCAACATAAATATAATTAATGGCAACAACGATAAACACTCGGATTTGTACCTAGATATGTTGGCCTCGCACAGTCTATTACCAAGTCATAGATATGACACCAGAGTCAATAGTTGCCTGGATCACGTGTTTACCAATTTGGATACTTCCCAGTTTACAACCTCAGTTGCTGTCTTGGACACGACTATAACTGACCATAAAATGATATTAATCTATTATTATCATAGAACGAATAATTCTGTTTCGACAAAAACTACTAAGACTATAACCAATTACTCCGACGCGATCATTTCTCTAACGGATACGGACATTTCTGACTTATATAATATACAAGACCCTAACATACTATGCAATGAATTAATAAATATAATCCAAAAATGCTTAAAAGAAAACACTTCGACCGTAAAAATACCTTGTAGTAAAAAAATATTAAAGCCATGGATTACACCGGGAATTTTAAAATGCATTAAACACAGAAACAAATTACAAAAACAATTACGTACTAATAATACAAATGAAATACTCAAAATAACATATCGCCGATATCGCAATTATTGCAACAACCTAATAAAAAAAGTTAAAAAACAATATGAAAGAGAACTTCTTAATAATGCTAAAACAAACAATAAAACCCTATGGAGCTGCATTAAAAACCTAACGTATCTAAATAAACAAAAAACAAATAATAAAGAACTCAATGATATAAGAAACACACCCTTAAAATCAGCTGAATACATAAACACACACTTTAATAATGTAGGAAGAAACTTAGCTAAAGATAAAATTAAAAATGTAACCTCTGAAAAGGTCAAACTTGACAATGTTCCTTCAATTGTAAATTCAATTGGTCTAATCGAACCAGAACTGTTTGAAATAAACTCAATAATAACTAACCTAAAATCTGATTCCGCCTCAGGATGGGATAAAATTCCAACAATTTTTTTAAAAATGGCTAATGATTTGTTGACTCCTATTATCTCATACCTAAGTATTCTATGCTTTCAACAAGGCATTTTTCCCATAGCACTTAAACGCTCTATTATACTTCCAATATTTAAGAGTGGGGATCGAGACGATATAAACAACTATAGACCTATATCAATTCTTCCGGGCGTTTCTAAAATAATAGAGAAATTAATTAATACTAGATTGATAAAGTTTTTGGATAAGTACAAATTACTCTCAAAATCACAATACGGGTTTCGAAAAGGTATAAGCACAGAAGATGCTATTTTAGATTTAACCAAGAGTATTACTGAACACCTTGATGCAAAGAACAAAACATTGTGCATTTTCTTGGATCTAAAAAAAGCTTTCGATACCGTCTCTATCCCTATTCTACTTCAAAAACTTCAAAAAATCGGTATCAGATCAAAATTTCTTGATTTAATCACTGACTACCTCAAAGATAGGACACAGCGAGTCAAATTAGATGATGAAATTTATAGTAGTGATGAAATAACATCTGAATACGGTGTCCCACAAGGTAGTGTCCTGGGACCTACTTTATTTTTAATCTACATCAACGATCTAACTAACCTCCATCTAACCAATGGCAAAGTTTTTTCTTATGCAGATGACACTGCTTTACTTTTTCACGGTAAAAGCTGGGAAGAAGTATACCAACATGCAGAGAAGGGCCTGGGCGAAGTTATCAAATGGCTAAACCAGCACTTGCTTTCACTAAATACTTCAAAAACCTGCTACATACCATTCTCTATTCGAAATTCTATGCAACCAGACGTAGGTTTAACAATAACAGCACATCTATGTGACAATCAGGCTCCTGACACGTGCAACTGCCCTAACTTGAATAAAGTTCAATCGACTAAATATTTGGGCATTATGATAGACAAAAACCTTTCTTGGAATCCCCAACTAGAGTTAGTCGCTAATCGTGCGAGAAAATTAATTTGGATATTTAAATATTTACGTGATATAACAGACAGATCTTTAATAACCTATATATACATTACACTTATTCAATCTATACTTTTATATTGCTTACCAATTTGGGGAGGTACACATAAAACTAAATTTATAAGTATAGAACGTGCCCAAAGAGCCATATTAAAAATTATGCTGCATAAGAAAAAACGGTTTAGCACTGACCAACTTTATCATGAAGCTGATGTACTGACAGTGCGACAATTATACATACTGCAATGTATACTCAAGACTCACAGAGGTATAAATATCGACCCTAAAAAACTTAAAAAACGCAGCCCACATTCCATAATCACAACAGTGACAACTAAAACAATATTTGCCTCCAAACAGTACAGTTCTCAATCAGTTAAACTATATAACAAAATCCATAGGAAATTAAATATTTACAATATGTCATATAAGCAGTGTAAGAAACAAACTACTAGCTGGCTAAAAACTAAAACCTATCAACAAACAGAAGACCTTTTAGTAAATTAGTAATATGACAAAAAAAAAATAATAATATATATATATATATATATATTAAAACAACTCTTATGCACTTTCTTGCCTTTCTCTAATTGCCTTTTAAAAATAAGCTCACGCAAACACTATCGAACACACTAGCACACCGAAATACGCACTAAAAACACACACACATACACACACACGCGCACACACACACTGGCAGATCCTCTATTGCTATATGTTGAAAATGTTTATTGTGTTATTGTTAGTTAAAAACCATATGTTGCTTTACGATTATTTGTTTATCTTTAAATATCCAACAAACCACAGTAAAGAGGGGACTCTTCTATCACAGGTTTATATAACTTAAAAGAAGAGCTCCCAACCCTTTTTATGTTTATCGTGTAATTATTCAATAAATGATTTTGATTTTGATTTTTTTTTGACGGAGCTCCGCTTACGCGGAGCTCCTATTTCTAGGTGATTTGGCCCTCCGGGCCTGCTGCAAAACTAACACAACCTAAACCTACCTAGGTATTGGTTAATAAAAATATTATGATTGAACTTGTTGTAATTTTCAGTCCAAGTAGTTCAACTAATATTTAAAGTTGAAAAAATGGAGGAAAGTTGTCCAATATGTTCAACTGGTTGAACATATAGTTTAACATATTGGAGTAAACTGTGCGCAAGTACGACTCGCACTTGACATGGTTTATTTTTATTTTTGACCCGCATAACGGAACCTTACACATGAATATAGTATGAATCTTCTCAGGTGATATTTTCGCTTCGAGCCCTAATCTTTCAAACAAAGGCCATCATTGTCTCTATTATCCCAAAGCCGCTAGCTACAGAACCGAGTTAGCACGTGCCACTACAGCGTTCATATTGAAAAACAAACGGTTTTTATTATTATTATTTGTATGTCTTTACCATTCACGAGACTATGGGAGTCCCGGACCTTTGGAAGGCGTACATGGAGCCGAAGCCAACACGCAGAGGCCCTTTAGACAAGTTTAATTTAGTAAAGTGATGGGACACCAACCGGCGATTGTCCCTGAGTTCAAACTATGGAAGTATGCTCCCACGGACAACCAACGGTTAGTGTAGGACTATTTAAGAAGGATGGAAGTATTAAAATGGGCTCTATGAATGAACAGATATGGATTGGTGAACTAGGCTATTGATGAAACTACGGCGCCTGCCTGGCCAATGCTAATTACTTTGGTTGAAATGGCAGGCGGTGACTCGCCAACTCAATGGAATGGGCCTCCCGAAATAGCCGCATATATATAGCAGCAGGGAGGTAACAGTTCCAGAGGGGCTAAGGGTGGAGAGGTGCTTCTGGACTTTAAACGACCATAAGGTGCCCACTCACCACTTATGCAACACATCCACCCTTCGAGCATATAGCTCTTGCGACTCCACTCTGACCGGCCAATAAAGGCAAGCCAGAGGTGAGGGTCTGTTCCTCGTCATTATTCACTCCAGCCGGCCGGTGAAGGCAAGCGTGAGGTGAGGAACAGGACCTACCCTCGGGAGCATATTATTATTATTATTATCGTCATAGCATTAAGGTTCAAATTGAATGTCACTGATATTCTAGATATTACGTTTTGGTAGTGTAGGACGATAGACCACCCCGAGGCAATACGGCACTCATGTCTATGATAAGAAGATTCATACTATACCTACTTATAGATTAATTGTTACACTATGTAGAACATGTGTATCAGCCCAATTGAACCCTGACCAACCATAAAACGGGGTCACATTGACATTATAAAACAATTGACTTGACACCTCATACGACTTCAATCATAATGTCACTGTGACACAGTTTTATGGTGGGTCAAGGTTTCAATGGGCCGATAGTACGCTCTTCCGTACGTACGGAACCCCCTCCGGGCACAAGTCTGACTCTCACTTATATAACATTATTCTTACCTGTTGGAAAACGGGAGTGTGTCCGGCCAAGTTCGAAGAAATAGCCGAGCGATGTAGTGTGTATATTTACGAGAACCCATTCGGACCTTTTCCCACCCTCGTAACTTTTTACCCAGACCAGCGATCCTGATTTTGTTACAGATTACTAAAGTCAATAATATTACAGCCTAGTATCAAAATGAATGTTCTATCTTTATTTAAAGAGATATTAATTGCTAAAAACTGCTTATTTTTTACTGACTAACTGACTGACTCACTCATCAAAACTTCAAAAGGTGCATAGTTTGGCAGCACTAGTTGTTAACAGTCAGACTAATTTATTGCCACTAATCGCATTTAGAGCCCTAACTTGGCAGTTTTCTATACATTACGTAGACAATATCATATTGTAATCTGTTGGGTATTTAAGAAAACTGACAAGTTATGGCTCAAAGTGCATTTAGTGGCAATAAAATGATCTCACTGTTAACAATCTAATGCTAAACTGGGCATCTTTTTAGATATCGCTTCTTTTGGTGGCACATGAGAACTTGGCCTATTTTTTACATTTATGTTTTTGTTGTGATTAATAATTACACGATTAAACATAAGCACCATTCCGGCTTTATCATTTATAAATTATCAAACTTAAGCAAACAACATTAGGTACCTAATTAAACTTTTAATCAAAAATAATTAAGACGGTATCCTCCAGAAGTTATTATTAATCCGAGCAAGCAGGTAGGTCGTAATTATGTTTTAATTGTACGCAAGCGATGACAGGGCCGATGTTCAGGGTTTAATTATAGTGGGGCTTGAGCAGTCATTATAACATGAGTGTATAAGAATTTTAAGGGAATTCAAAGGTTTTTGTTAGATTTTTTTTTGTGATTTTAGAAAAATATTAATCTTATCCTTAGTAATTATTATCAGGGATCGGAAATTCGGATCGATATTTACCTAAAGTTGGCAAAATCCCGGAAAAAGTTAGGCAAACATGGCGTCGGCTTCTTAAAAATATTTTTTTAATAATATAAGTTCCGGGATTCTGGGATTCTACAAAATGTTAATATAATAATTACTTTACATGTAGGATGAAACATTCATTTTTGCTCCTATAAATTCGTTAGGTTAATGACTATTATAAATGGGAAATTGTGTCTGTTTGTAACAAACCTTTCAATGGTTGAACTCCTAAACCGATCTACATGTGTACATAGTTTATAGTTTATAGCCCGAAGTTTTATATCCCTCAAAATCAGACCCGTTTATGAGGCGTTAAATTACTTCTACGCAGCCGAAATCGCGCGCAAAAGTTATACCTACACATACATACACACTTTCACGCCTGTAATCCCAGAGTGGGGTAGGCAGAGCTACAGAATTACCTACAACTTTAAAAACTTGTTGATAATTCTGTAACCACATTCTGCACAAAAAGGCTAAGATGTTTAACAGCGTATTAGTGACAGGTTGCATTGCAAGCCCATCGCCTAATAGTACTACAAGCCTTTATTCCCTTATTCGCCTCTTACGACTTACGACATCCACGGGATGACATGGAGTGGCACTATTCTATCCCGGCAACCACACGGTATAAGTTATACCTATAATAATAAATTTTCAACAGGTTAACGGTTAATATTGCTCTTATTTCGTAAGTACACCAACTTTGACGTTTTCCCACGAACGGTTAAATTTAAGTCGTAAAGGCGTCCTTGGAGGAATTTCTAGTGAAGGTTTTCGTTAATTAATGCCGAGGTAGTTTGCGGCAGAAGTTGGTTAAAGTTTTCGTGACGACGTATTCTGAAGCACAAAATTTGAACTTTTGGAGGCTGTATCTCTTTCACTCTTCAGTTATTATGCGTAAAGAGGTAGAGACAGGGCTAACGTAACTTTCAATTTAGATTTCTGGGTTGTTCTTAGAGTGGATTGAACTGTAGATAAAGTAAACCAATTACAGTGGCAGTTAGCATGTACACATTTTTCCACACTAAGATATAGTTCTTTTTTAGAAATATTAAGAAAAATTATAATCTATTTTTATGTCCTTACCTATGCCATTCTCAGTGGTCATCCTCATGGGGCTATTTTCGTAAAATTTTAATGTTTTATATAATGTTTGCTGAAGAATCAACGGGGCGTGACGGGGCCTATTGTTATCAAATTGTAAACTTTACGAGAGTTCTTATTGTACCGTTATACCGTCACTTATGGCGGCCTAGTTATCAACAATACAGTTGCAAAAGGGGCAAAGCAATGGTAAAATGCCCCTTTATTATCAAATATATGACATAATACAGTTTAATATAATATGATTAGTGAAACAATTCAATTATTATTTTTATTTTAAGTAAGTACAGCTTTACTTAACTTAGATGACTTGTTTTTGGTCGCGCTTAACAGTAAATATCGTTTTGTCTATAACAGCTTTGATGTTTTTTTTTTATTGCATAGAGAAGACAAACGAGCACACAGGCCACCTGATAGTAAGTGGAAACTGTGACCCATAGAAATTCGCATTCACTGCAATGCAATCCTAAGACTGCAAATGCGTTGCCAACCCTGAGGACTAAGATGGAATCCCTCTATGCTAGTCATTTCACCGGCTGCCTTATCCCCAAACCGGAACACAACAATGCGAACACTGCTGTTTGGCGGTAGGTTAATGAATAAGATGGTGGCGATCCGGACGGGCCCTGCACAAGGCCCTACCACCCGCAACGTGTCTAACTAATTCATAAATCATTAAAACGCAGCCTCGCTTTGCAAGTACAAACTCCCGCCATAACAAAATTTATGAAATTCTAAAACCCTTCGCAATATTTAAACTCATTAGCATGCGCGACTATCGATCATCGACGATCGACGGCTGTTTACCGACGACCGATGAGTCTGCCGAAAGATTAACGCGGTGTGTATGAATGCTAACATCTGCGTCTAAATGCGTTTCGGAAGCATGTTGCAGAAAATTGCAGTGAAGTAAAAGCTGTAAGGACCTATTTTTAACGTTAATAGGGTGGTAGGGGTAACAATGTACTTAAGTGGTCGGTTTGTAATAGCTTACATGCCTGATGTTTTTTGCTCTCTTTGTTTGCGATTATTTAGAGGGAGAGGAAAAGTGTGACAAAACCAGTTGGACGACGTCGAAAAAAAAATCTGTTCTGAAATTTTGTCTGATGAAATACTATCCAAGTCTACAGGGATTACACGCGTGAAGGTATGTATGTATGTATGTAAAGTATACTTTTGTCGGTTTCTGTCAAAATCAAATGTCGGATAAAGAGCATATTTGGAGCACACTTTAGATATTGCGTGTTTATGAATCCCTAAGAGGGAATTTATTATTAATTAACGTTTGAAGTTTAACTCTACGGATTATTCAGAACAAAGTGGTTTCCACGTGAATGGAGTCAATAAGTTAGTAGTGTACTTATCAGTTACGTTTTATTGTTACGCAAGTATTTTACTACTTACGTTCTTGTAATGGTAATGTAATGTTCAGATCCAAAGTCAATTTAATTACGGTTGATACTGTTATTCGACATTTTCATCTAAGAACCCCGAGTGATAAGACCACGTCCTGCTTCCACAATTTATCTCTAACCGTCTGGCAAGAAGTAGTGTTTGTACTATTGAGATTCGGTTTCAGTGTAAGAGAGCTTGGATATAGTCTATGTATTTAAGGAATTTTCTATATAGGAATCTTAATCGTTGTCTAGTACCCATTTTAAGTACAAGCCTAGGGCTTAGTTTGGGACGATGTCAATTTATGTTAGATTGTCCCCTGATATGAAAAAAAAGAGTATAACAGATCAAAGAAAAGAGTGAAAGAAGTTGTGGCTAGAAAGAAAGATTTACTGAATGAAAAGTATGATAGGAGTTTCTCTGACAACTTCCGATCGAATATTATACTCTTTTGGAGCTTGATTAAATCGGCTCGGGGGAAATCAGAGAAAACTAAATTAAGCGCAGTGAGGGATGAGTCTGGAGACTTAATATGTGAGGAAGAAAAAATGCTTGATAGATGGAAAACTTATTTTCAAAGCTTGTTTGAATGCGAAGATGTTTGTCTTGAGCCAGAAAGCATGAGTAAAGATGCAAGTAGCGAAGATGAAAGTGTGATTAGTATGAGTGAAATCATGAAATCTTTAAAAAGTATGAAAGCGGGAAAGTCAGCAGGTTGTGATAGAGTGTCGATAGAAATGCTGAGGAGAGGAGATGGCCTGGTGGGTAGTCTGTTGTACCGTCTTTTCAATGCATGTTGGAGTAGCGGCCGAGTCCCGGAAGATTGGGTCAAGGCCGTTATCGTCCCTCTGTATAAAGGAAAGGGGTCACAGCAAGACTGCAATAACTACCGCGGTATCAGCCTCCTTAGTGTTGTCGGCAAAGTATATGCGAAGATTTTAATTGAAAGAGTACTGAATGTTACGAATGACAAAATCTGGGATGTACAAGCGGGATTTTGAAAGGGAATGGGATGTACGGATCAGGTCTTTTCACTACGGTCCATCACAGAAAAGTTCCTGGCTGTCAACCAAAAGGTTTTCTGTGCTTTTGTGGACCTGGAAAAGGCCTATGATAGAGTAAATAGAAAGGAGTTGTGGACGGTGCTGTCTATGTATGGAGTGAGCAGCAACCTGGTGCAGGCTTTGAGGTCCCTTTATGAGGGCTCCAGAGCCTGTGTCAGGATAAATGGGGCATACTCGGCCTGGTTTAATATCTCTAAAGGTGTTAGACAGGGCTGTGTTGCCTCACCATGGCTGTTCAATCTATTCATGGACAGTTGTATGCGGGATTTGAGAGAGTATGATAAGGGTTTGCGTATGCAAGAGTTGCTAATCAAATGCCTCTTATATGCCGATGATCAAGTTATACTTGCCCCATCGGTACTTGAGTTGCAGGAGATGGTGACAGTAATGAATGAGGGATTTAAGCAAAAGGGGATGAAAGTAAATGTTGCTAAGACCAAGTTCATGGTGATAGAGAAGGATGAAGAGATGACTGAGTGCGTGATAAATATAAATGGTGAATTAGTAGAACAAGTGAGCGAATTTGTGTACCTGGGAAGTGTGTTTACAAGAGATGGTAAGTGTGAGAAGGATATCGAAAGGAGGGTAAATGCGGGGAATCAAATTAATGGGGCACTGTACTCCTTTGTGAGCAGACAGGGCGTTTCACAAAAAGCCCGGCTGGCTGTTCACAATGGAGTGCTGGCCCCTACCCTGATGTATGGTAGTGAATGTTGGGTGTGGCAGAACAAGCATGTAAGTCGTGTAAATGCAGTTGAAATGCGCTCTTTGCGTAGTATGTGTGGTGTGAAACTGATTGATAGAGTAAGAAATGAAAAAATCAGAGAGAAATGTGGAATAAAAGAAGATGTAGTGACTAAGATTGACAAGGGCATGCTTCGATGGTTCGGTCATTTAGAAAGGATGGATGAAAGAAGGTTGACGAAAGAGATATACAGATCGAAAGTGAGTGGAAGGGTCGGAAGGGGCCGCCCTAGGCGTACTTTTTCGAATCAAATCGGAGAAATACTGGAAAAGGGCCGAATCCGACGATTAAGTACCCGAAACCGACGTGCGTGCATGACTCGATGTATGAATGTTGAAGAAGCGAAAGAAATTTGTCAAGATCGTAGCAAGTGGAAAGAAGTGGTCTCTGCCTACCCCTCTGGGAAACAGGCGTGATTTAATGTATGTATGTGTATGTCCCCTGATATTTATTTTATTATATTTATTGAATCTATAAATGACATTTTTCGGGCAAACTTTTTTTGTAGAGTCATTATCTGCTTCTCATGACCAATCAAATGAGCAACTGGTGGGTCTACGAAAAGTATAGCGGAGATTCTGTCGCCACCTTCTGTCTCCATCATCAGATCAGCTCCATGTCATAATTTGCATTGTCATCACATTTACACATGTATGCAAATTTTCAGCTTCATCGGAAACCGGGAAGTGGGTCTTTAACTTGGAAGATTTGACCCGTACATACCATACATACCTAATAGTCCATACCATCTGACGTTTCTTATTAAGTAAACACTTTTATAACCTCAAAATGTTTTTGGCAAAAACTGCCGTTTTCTGGTTTATAAAGCAACTAGAGACCACGTTTTGCAGCCCATTTTCTTGATTTTATATCATAAAAGGTTTATTTTATGACAAAATTGTCATTGAAAAGGGAACATTTTGAGGTAATAAAAGTGTACTAAACAAGACAAGTCAGTTGTGATGGACTTTACGTACATTGTAAGTTAAAAAATAACCAAATCTCGTAATAGATAACCCAAACGTGATCGACTCGGCCATACCCAAGCAGCCATTTGTTAATTGACGCAACAAGTTTCACTTTTTAAACCACATTGTCGTGGATAATGGCGGCCGGCGTGACTCGGCCCACGACCCACGACTGCTCGTAATCCTCAAATATTTGCCCCAGTTTAATTTATCTATTCGATCACGTCTATTAATATCATGATTTATTTAATAGGGAATATTCAGGCCTTTTTTTGCAGCTTCAGTAAGATAAATGTAGATAAACAGTTGAGAAAAATCATTTTTTGAACAGCTATAAAATTAACCAAGTTATAAGCCAACAATAGTTATTTTCATCTCACTAGCTCGGAAAGCCTTTTTTGCTTCTTTGATATCTATTGAGGAAATCGCTTTTTATCCACAAGTGAGGGAAGAGTTTTGACATTTGAAGGTAGCTTAAGTGATATTTGACAGCTAACAAAACGTAAAACCTTACAAGTGCTGAATTTTTAACATCACAATTAATGAATTGCATCGAGTAAAAAACACTAAATACAGTCTTACTACTTTATTTTAATTCATAAATATCAGCATTCAAAATTAACCTTCATTCTTGTTTTAAAAACGGATAAAATGTTCTGACAGTCCAAATAAGTCGATGTGCAAACAAAACGCATCCGAAATAATAATAAAAAATACTTACGTCAAAACTTTTCTATTAAGCCGTCAACGTTAAAATATTCGTATGTTGTTTTCTAGTTTGTTTTGTTATTAAAAATGAGTGATTCGAGTGATAAAGACGTATTAACACCCGTGGAATTACAGGAAACCGTGCAAAATGCGGAATTGAGCTTACAGTACAAACCATTTTCTTAGTTTCCTCGCTGTAGTCAACGTTAAATATTCGCATGTTTTTCTAGTTTGTTTTGTTATTATTTGAAGTGGTTCGAAAATAGAATCCTGAGCGTAGCGAGTGTCTCAACACACGAGACGTAAAATACATTTCACCCGTGTATAACACAAAACTTTTCACCTCACTACAGCGAGGAAAATAAGAAAAAGGGTTTGTACTATAAGTTCAATTCCGCATTTGGCACGGTTTCCCGTAATTCCACAGGTGTTAATACGTCTTCATCACTCGAATCACTCATTTTTAATAACAAAAAGAACTAGAAAAACATGCGAATATTTAACGTTGACGGCTTCATCGAAAATTTTTGACTTAAGTTTTTTTTTAATATTGCGGATGCGTTTTGTTCGCACATCGACTTACTTGGACTGTCAGAACATTTTATCCGTTTTTACAACAAGAATGAAGGTTAATGTTGAATGCTGATATCTATTATTAAAATAAAGTTGTAAGACTGTATTTAGTGTTTTTTGCTCGATGCAATTAATTGTGATGTTAAAAATTCAGCACTTTGAACGTTTTACGTTTTGTTACCTGTCAAATATCACTTAAGCTGCCTTCAAATGTCAAAACTCTTTCTTCACGCGGATAAAAAGCGATTTTCTCAATAGATATCAAACAAACAAAAAGGGCTTTCCGAGCTAGTGAGATGAAAAAATCATGCATATTCCCTATGTATGTATGATATGGGGTTTACATACATACATAAACTCACGCCTTCATTCCCAGAGTGGGCTAGGCAGAGCTAAAGAATTACCAACAAGTCTTAAAACGGTTTGACAGTTTATAATAAAATAAGCTTGTTTTTTTTAAGTGGCCGCCAATACCGCCCTTCCATTATGTAATTTATGTAAACCGAGTAGCTAAAATCTTCCTCCTGTACATGGAACTTAAATCCGGGCATTTATTAGACAGATTTACGATGGCAATTCTGTAATTCTGTAGCCCTGCCTCTGCTCTCTGGTAACGAAGGCGTGAGTTTATTGTATGTATGATATCTAGGTAACTTTACTAAGCGGTTCCTTATATAACAAAAAACAGATTAATGATGGAGTAGTGAAGTGGACGGAAAAGGTTTACTGTACACAAACTATCCCTAGGTACGTCAGTATTAAAAGTTCATCGGTGACGTCATCACATGCTCAAGTGGGGAGTCAAATAACGAGTCATATTATTAGGTAAGTACCTACTAGTGACGTATTGATCTTTTTACTTTGGTTCATTTCATTACACAAGTGTTTATTGACTTTTGCGTCGCCCTGGTTTAAATACAAACGTTAAGTCCTTTTAATTTTTCAATGCCTTTTCGAGTAAAGGTGAAACCTGGCCGATATTTTTAATAGGTATAAATAAAGATAAGTCTATGCCAAACATTACTTTTCGTATACCTACACAATAGTACAAGTTTTTTTTTTTTAATCACCGACCCAAAGAGAGTGGTGTTTTAAGTTTGACCGCTGTGCGTGCATGCGTGTGTTGTGTGTGTGTGTGTGTGCTGCGTGCGTGCGTTTGTGTACGTTAATGCGTTCGTGTGTGTATCTAACTGTCTGTGGCACGTAGGTCTTAAACGGGTAATCCGACTTATATGTGTTTTTTTTAAATTGAAAGCGAGTTTTTTAGCGTGGTTCTTAGTTAGGTTTTATGAAAATCGGTTCGTCCGTTTAAGAATCAGCTCTAAACGGGGGTTTTTATCTATCTAACAGTTACACTCTCGGTCAAATAATACGGATCATAGTGCGTTTTTCATACAAACGAGGCTATGTCAAAGCCTTGGTTCCTGGCCAGAGGTTGTTTTGAGTGAGGTTTAATGCTGGATACTCCGAGGTTCAATAGAGGAGATCAAAAGTGCTTAAGTTAAGATGCCTGACTGATCGCACAATCAGTTAACAACACAGCGAGAGAGTTTGGGTCAGCATTTGGATTTCCTTACATTTTATTGCCATTTTAGATGTTTTTCTGAACATGCACAATTCCGGAGTTAATCGTAGATTTAATCAGTTGGGTATCCTAGACACTCTAGAAGTCCTGTATCGATGCTCGGGGTGTCCATCATCAGATTTCACTAAAAGCATCCCCTGGCGAGCAACCAAGGCTTCGAAATAGCCTCTTTAGTATGAAAAACGCACTCTGACCTGTTTTATTTGACCGTGAGTGTATCTATTCTATTTTTTTGAGTAAAAAGATAATTCTACTTACATTAATAATGCTTATTTTTAAACCATAACAAAGAAACTTTGTTTTAGAGTGTGAGTTGACTCGTATATAGACTGAGAGGGTACCGTCGCTGGACCTACCTGAACAAGATTCACCAGAATTCTCGCAAGGACCTACAATCACTATAGGGAAACATACAAAAAGTTCCTTGGTAAGAAATCGGTCTGTAAAGGCGAAACCTGGCAGGTTGTTTTGTTAACAATTATGAAAATAATAATGGAGGTAGATACCGTTAATTAACTTTGATAATATTATTAATCTCGTTTTGTATAAATACTTGAAAATTAATAGTCGCACTCATCACACACTTGCCCATACCTGGAATTGAACCCAGGTCCGCTAAGCTTCGTAGGCAGGGTCACCCACAAAATATGGTCTAGGCACTTTAGACTGATTTTAGCCTGCAGTTTTTTCTAACTGACCGAATTTTATGTTTGTATAATAAAGTCGTCAATGTATATAAATATCAATTAAGCAGGCCTCACAACGAATTTAAATGTTTTTTTTCTTAATATTGTTACATCCTGTTAGTATTCACCTAGGCAGACCAAACTTTTTACAGGACTTACTTTTTTTTTTTCCTCGCATAATAACTGTGTTCTTCTGCTACTCGATCAAGTAGGGCTACCGACGGTTGCCTCTTGGCCCACGAACAAGTTTCAACACGTGGGTGATTTTAAAATGTTAATATATTGACGCGCTCATAACATCGGCTGTCAATTAAGTCTGTCAACAAATTAGTGGCTACTTGCGATGTATTTATTTTAATCCCCGTTTTGTGAAGACTCTGGGTTATTATACTTTGACAAAGTTCATGAGCCTTTGACGAAAATACCGTCAACATCAACTGGCTACGGAGTTGACAAGGGGTCATGAACTCAAACTTCAACGGGCATAGGATCGATTTTAATGTGATTACAGCGACTATAATTTAAAACATTAATTAAGTATAGTCGGGTCAATTTGGGAAACTGCAATGTATATGTGTAAGTAAGCTTGGACGCGTTTGGCTTAGTTGTTAGTGATACTGCCTACGAAGTTAAGCGGTCATGGGTTCGATTCCCGGTACAGGGAAATATTTGTGAAATGTGCGCGAGTAAATACATACATACATACATACCTTCACGCCTGTAATCCCAGAGTGGGCTAGGCGAGTAAATAATAAATAATAATACATTTTTATTTCGAGCAACGAGGCCCAACACAACTCCTTTCGGCCAGAAGTCAGTACACTCGACGGTTCCCAGCATAAATTGCGGCACGCGCACTACAAACGAACTGAAGTGCACGTAGCGAAGCAAAGTTTAATGATTATTATATATACAAAACCCGGGCAAAACCTAGTCCTAGCGGTTTGATAATACCGTACATGATCACTGATCCGTACTTCATTGTTCTACACAAATCACGATTGCCCGCGTTAATTCAGCAAGCTATTATTACACAATAGTAACATTCCGTTAGTATTTAAACCCTGCGTTATGTAAATTAGAGGCGTTTAGGCAAATTCTATTGTTCACTCGAACTGACAAAACGGTGAGGTTGGGTGACTGCGGATAGTGTAATGCTAACAAACATAATCACCATACCAATTTGACCTATAAACGAATCTTAGGCTTGTACTCGTACCTATAGAGAAAAACATACTTAAATTCATAGAATACATCCAAGACTCAAGAACAAATACTCGCTCATCACACAAATGGTTTCGTATAGGTACCGGGAATCGAACCCAGGACTGCTAGCTTCTTAAACAGGTTCAGACTGAACGATTCGTTCACATGATTTATAACATGACCAAATATTCAATTATTTTTTTTGGCATAACCATCAGTTGCTCAAATTAAAGAAAGCCTAACGACATTTCGACCACAAACGATTACGAAAATTCACCACATTATTAGAACATTATTCCTTCTTTAAATACTACGAGTATTACTATTCTATTCGGAAAAATAATATTGTTTTCACATTTCATCGTATTGCTTTTAACTCAACCACCAACACTGTCAAATAACGTTGACAATACAATAACATATCAAAAGCGATATTGTTTTTCCAAACAAAATAAAGCCCATGCAGAACAGTTTTTATTGAGTTATGAAGATAACTTGCGGCTGAGGAACGGCATGAAAACAATTTATCCCAAAAAAAAATCGGAGTTAAAAACAAGAAACGAAGTTAAAATGGACAAAGTCACAGGCGCAGTATAAACAGTAGTTCCTCTTCAAACAAAGGTATATCGTGAATCGTGAGGCTTGCACGTGTGTGTGCCTCTACCGTAAGAAGAAGAAGAAGAAATCCAACAAGACAGACCGAGCCGGCTTAGTTGGGCGCCGTCTCGCCGCGATTGGTCGTGTGTATTTAGTATCGAGCGACGTGCGACACAACCCTAGGGCCCCAGCGGCAATAGGTAACAGTAACTCCTAAAGGGCCGAAGACGAACTACGTTTCTAATCTACAGCCTAGTCGGTAGTGAACCTGCCTGCGAAGCTAGCGGTCCCGGTACGGGCAAATATTTGTGTGATGAGCGCTAGTATCTGTTCCTGAGTCTTGGGTGTTTTCTGTGTATTTAAGTATGTATTCCCAAGCAGCCCGCCTAGCTCCCTTGAAAACCAGTTGTCATCCCCATGCCAACCATTTTGCTGAGTGGAGACCATTTCGGCACACATCATCCTCATTGTTTTTTAATTTAATTGTGTCGCTTATTACGGGATAAGAAGTGATTGTATAAATTACTTTATTGTATCTTTTCTATGACGTATCCCTGTGTTAATGTGTTTGTTGAATACACGTTTTTGTGTTATATTATATTCTATTATATTCTATATAAGTAAGTTTATCCTTGCCTCGTACCCATAGTACAAGCATATAGCTTAATTTGGGGCTAGGTCAATTTGTGTAAGATTGTCCCTTGATATTTATTTGATATTTATATTTCATCGCGGGCAGAGTCGCGAGTGATCGCTATCCGATATAAAATAAGTTTAACTGTGTTACTTTTGAAGTTAAAAATTAACAAAACAGTGAGAAATAAGTGGGAGGTGAGTAAACAATAACATTCGAGTATTCCTTATCAACTAGTCTTTAATGAACAATCCGTAGGCGTTACTTTACCTTAATGAATGGTAGGCGGTTAATTTGGTTCACGCTAAAACCCACCATTAACGAGTTCACGGGATTTAAGAGACGTCAGTAAACCATGCTTTAAGTTTAAGTTTAAGCAAACTAAGTTTTGTTTGTCTAACTTCTTGTATGTATGTATGCTACTTAGCAGTAAGATCGCCTATTGTATACCTGTAGTTTTTTTATGCCGTGAAGAAGACGAAAAAGGACACAGCCCACCTTTTGGGAAGTGGTATTTGTGACCCATAGACATTGGCATTCTTAAGACTATAATGTAATAACTGCAATCTTAAGACTGCAAATGCGTTGCGAACCTTGAGTACAAAGACAGAAAGCCTCTTCAGTCAGTGAGCACTTACAAGGTAGTTCGGGTTTGAAGTGTTTGAACTTCTTTCTCACTGGTTCTTAATAAGAGCGTGTGGGAACGAGTAAGAGGTAGTATACAAACCCGATGCACTTTCTAAGAGCTATCGTACAGTACGCTAGTAATTTCACCGGGTGTCTTATCCCAACACAGGTACACAATAATGCTGTTGAAACTGCATCAGATTGCAATTACCATCAGGCCTGAGAGCTTGAAAGAGATTTAAAGAGATTTCCACTTATAACATACTCGTACAAGCTACAAGGTTTTCGTGAAATGGGCCCCAGATGCATTACGCTAACTAGCGTTTCTATTCGTTTCGTTTTGAAACCAATCGCGTCACTGGTAGATCATGTGACTTTTCGTATCACGTCATCTACCAGTGACGTGATTGGTTTGAAAACGAAACAAATAGAAACGCTATTAGCGTATAATACATCTTGGCTAGGGCCTCAGATCTCTTCCTTTTCATATCGGATTGACAAAACTTCGTCGATAATTAAATAAAACCTTATTTAGAAACTAGCTATTTGGCTAGCTATCCAGAGAGGTAATGCAGCCAGTGTCATAAGGACGGAGCCACGAGCGGACCTGCTAGAGGGGGTGTTCTTTTTACCCGACTGCGTCAGAAGGAGGGTTATTATAGTGGTGATTAGCTTAGTAAGAAGATAATTATCAAGAAGTTTTAAGACTTGTTGGTAATTCTTTAGCTCTGCCTACCCCACTCTGGGAATAAAGGCGTGAGTTTATGTATGTATGTAGCTTAGTTATATTTTAATTTAAGTAAGTTTCATTTTAACTTTTAATTGTTAACATCAATAAAACTGTAGCTTTTTATCAGAAACTCGTGTCGAATAAAGATCAGATACGATCAATTAGAATTTCAGCTGCTACTATTTATAAGGTAATTTCTAATCCCTTAGCACCTGCCTTACGGGCGTAGAACTTAATTGAAAGCCAGGGTTGGCATGAGGTGCAGAGGTGAGGTATGATAAAGCACAACTGGGGGGTTATTATGACGTAACTATGCAGTTCATTTTACGGCGAGTGTAAAGGACAGAGCTATAGCAGTTATATAACGCTGTCCTTTTCTCTCAGCGTAAAATGAACTGCATGGTCGTCATAATAACCCCTCTGGTCACCGTTGCTCCTCCCCCGCACCTCATGCATACCCCGGGTATCAGTTAAGTTGTACAGTCGAAGACATAAATTTATCACCCATCTTAGGTATAGAGACTATTTGACATTCTACAGCAATAAGGTTGTTTCCAATAAGTTACAAATGACTTGGATTTCTAACGACATTGACGACTCAAAAGCTACTTTTTACCCGACTGCGTCAGAAGGAGGGTTATTTAAATAGGTCTTATAGTTACGTTTGTGGCAGTACGCCTAATATATATGGGGCAGTAAGCCAGTTAGTCCTAAGCAAAAATGCAATATCTAAATTCAATAGCCAAAGCGGATTCAACTCTGTTCTTTTAGTAACTAGATTACAAATTCTACAGGTGTTTTGTCTGAGATGTCGCCATTAAGCTTATAGGCAGTATAGGTGTTCAACCTTTAATTGGCACTTAACGTCGCCTGCGATTTTTTACTCGAAGAACTAGTTTCTTGTTTTTGGTGTTATTACCTCGAAAACTTGATTTCTCATGGCCATTCCTTCATACAATTTTTTATCAAAATCTGTTTAGGCGTTCGGCCGTAATGGCGTCACAAACTGACAGTTAAACGCAAACAGATGATAACAACATTCGTAGGTATAAATATTGTGATAAAAATATCTTGCACCTATATTATTAGAGGCAAAATATGATTATCATTTAATAATACAAATTAGATTTTCTGTTCGTTTTGTGCAAACAAAAACAAAAATTAATTTTCACTGGGACAAAAACATAATGAAGGGGGAAAAACCACGTTGTATTGTGATACCATGACCGCTTGATGGTCGGCGGTCACAAGTATTAAAAACAAAGCTGCCCACATAAGCCAATAGCCGGCACGTATCTCAATTTCAATAGCCAAAGCAGATTAAATCTTCTCCTGTTAATAATAAGGTCACATTTTCTATGGGATTCAAGATGCATAACGCTTAGTAGGTATACGATTTTTGAAAATCGAATATCGAAATATAGGATTAAATCCACGCCATACAATTCGAGCCTTTGCATCTTGGTTAAGCCAACTGAGAGACAAATCAAATCAAATCAAAATGATTAAGACGAGCGATTACAAGCAAAATACATCGAGCTGAGCTAACCGTCCTGCCGATATAGGTACTATACCATTCAAAGCGGCTAACTGCATAGTAATCTGTATCAGCATTTTAAATTGAATGAGGTTAGAAATAGAGTATATATTGCTTCGACCACTACATTGCAGTTAGGCACAAAACGAAAAACCTATTCCCTGCTAAACGACCTATACAAATCTAGGGCGATCGAGCTGAGGAAGTCCGCTGAAGGACAAAACCACTGAAAATCACTAATTAAAAGGTCAAAAGCAAGCACTCCAAAGAGATTCAACAACTCTAAAGAGAAAAGACTTGCGCAGTGACAAGGGTCCTAACCGGCCACTGCAGACTGAACAGACGTCTGTTTCTAATGTGTGTGAAACAAGACACGACATGCAGGTTATGTCAGGAGACAGTGCAGACAGCAAGGCACATCCTCTGCTCATGCGGACGACTATGCACAACAGAAGTATCTACCTAGGGCGACATATCATGGACCCACAAGTGATACTACTCCTCACTGCCCAAAGCATCTTGAAATTCCTGGACGCAACGGGCTCTAAAACAAAGGGCTGCTACAAAAGATCAGCAATGGCTCGATCGAAGTGGCTCACAAGGCCCATCTCAACCCCCCAATAATAATAATGGCCGCCTTGTATACGTAGCTACTGTGCCATCTCCCGATTTAAATACAAAACTGAACTAATATATCAAGTACCTACTTACCTCTTAAGTACTGAATGAATTAACGTCCGATTCATTAATGTGCACTTATAAAAATAACATTTAAAAATGGCTTCTGCCTTGCCAGGTCGAGTAACCTATTAGGTAACCCATAAGCTTTAATGTCATGCGCATTGCCATGGTTCATGGCCATTCCCATAGAGATCAAACAAGTTTGTTTGTTTATAACCAAAATGATTGTTTAAGGACATCTACATTGATTGTGAGGTATAAACAAAGACATTCAAAAATAAAATGTCAATAGGAAGGAGTTCATTGTTGTACAAATGACACCGTATCTATCAAAAAATATAACATAGTTTATGATTTTGACTTCGCTTATTGTTTAGAAGTTATTTAGTCCATACTAATATTATAAATGTGAAAGTGTGTATTTTTGTACGTCTTTCAAGCTTCAACCTCTTAACTGATCAAGATGAAACTTGGCACATATATTGGTTAGGTCCTGGAATAGGACATAGGATAGTTTTTATCCCGGAAACGTGGACAGTTCCCGAGGGAGCAGCGATAAATGACTTCTTCGCGGCCAGAGTCGCTTGCCAAAGCTAGTATGTATATTAAAGAAGAAACTGACTGGCTGACTGATCGATCGGGACCCCTGGACGCCTGGTGCGAATTTCGAGACGCGGTAAATTTTTGTAAGATTGTTCACTGTTATAGGATCACGCCTGTTTCCCAGAGGGGTAGGCAGAGACCACTTCTTTCTACTTGCTACGATCTTATCAAATTTCTTTCGCTTCTATTTTAAAGTTATTTAGTTTAGACACAGAATTAGTCGCATCCGTGTCCCGTTTTTACTAAGCCGTATTATTGTGCAAAAAGGCAAACACATTGCATATGCATAAAACTGCATTTATAATGTTAATTAAGGATTATACAAATTACTTTGCAGTTTTTATTATTTTTATTATCTTGATTTCATTTTGCTGTACGTTTTAACTTTTCGTTTTGCTTATTTAAAATCTAACTCACGTACCTTAACGTGTTATTTTATCATACAGGAGGTAAGCAGTGAGTGGTCCTTATATTTACGAAAGACAAAAGAGTACAAGCAATTTTAATATACTAATTGAATTATCCTTTTTTGTACACTTTTTAATCTCATTTACATTTTTGTACAGGGTCCGTCTGGATCGCTGCCACCATCTTATCCATTAACCTACCGCCAAACAGCAGTAGGTATTGGCATTGTTGTGTTCCGGTGTGGGGATAAGACAGCCGGTGAAATGTAGTCATTTCACCGGAAGCATTCCATCTTAGTTCCCAGGGTTGGCAGTGCTGCAGTCTTAGGACTGCAGTCTTGTGAATACGGATGTATATGGGTCACAGATCCCACTTACCATCATGTAGCTTGTGAGCTCGTTCGCCTTCACAAATGCCAAAAAAAAGAGTATGGCTCCAAGACAAATCGTCGGTGATACTGCAAAACGCGTAACTAACAAATTTATGATATAGCAAAATAAACCTTACATTCTCATTAATAAGGTACATTTTGCTCCTTATTTAAAATGTTACTTATGCAGTTTTTCAGTTTCAACGACGATATACTACTTACGAAAAACTATTTACCAACAACTCACAAGTGCTTAAGGTCTAAGATAAATAAAATCATAAATAAATATCAGGGGACAATGACACACCAATTGACCTAGTCCCAAACTAAGCTCTAGGCTTGTACTATGGGTACTAGACAACGATATAAGTACTTATATAGAGAAATATATACTTAAGTACATAGAAAACATCCATGAGTCAGGTACAAATATTCGCGCTCATCACACTATTATCTGCCCTTACCGGGATTTGAACCCAGGACCGCTAGCTTCGTAGGCAGGGTTACTACCAACTAGGCCAGCGCGTCGTCAGATCCGAATAGGAGACGACCTTGACCCACCTGCTTATTCGATGAAAAGTATTTTATAAATTTAATATGGTAAGCAATATATGGCGGATAGGTTGGCTGAAAAATTTCAGTCCAGTACGTAATAAAAAAAAAACAATTGCTTAAGTGACAAATTACATACTCGAAGGTGTGAAGCCTATAGAATCTGCAAACGTTAGGTTTAGTGCAAATGATTATAGTACCGAGTTACCGTTTATAGCTACTTACCCAATAGTTATTATGGGAAAAAATAGTCAACCTAACGTTTGCATATATTCTATAGGCTTTATTCTTTCGATTGATATTGCAGCAATTGCATTTTTTTTTAAAGATGTTTTTGTTTAATTATGTCCTGGACTGAATTTTTTTAGCCAACCTAAACGCCATATATTATTTACCATATTGATATAAAATACTTTTTATTGAATAAACAGCTAGGTCAAGGTCGTCTCCTATTCGAAACCCCTACTATTAGGTCTCTCGAGAAGACACGAGCCAGTTGAAAGTTAAACCTTGTTAACAAACAACGTGTCTAGGCCCCCAGGCTGCACAGAAAAGCTTGAAAGAGACAGGCGGCCTATTCTCGCGTCTCGTAGAGATCATTTCACAGAATTTAAAACGGAATGCTAACTAGATGTTACAGGATAAGCGTTGTCTAGTGGTGGTAGGAACTTGTCCAGGGGGTGGATGGCTACCACCATAAATTTAATCTACCGCCAAGCAGCAGGGTTTACATTGTTGTGTTCCGGTGTTGGGTTAAGACAACCGGTGAAATTACTAGAGTAGAGGTAATGCATCTTAGTCGTCAGGGTTGGCAATGCATTTGCGGTCTTAGGATTGTAGTCTTGAGAATGGATTAATGTGGATAAAACATCCGTCACCTTCTGATCAGTATGTAAGTGCGAGAGTTTTGTACCTACACCGCTATAAAGGTGGCCATAACACGGGCCCATGTAGCCAGTGTCATCGGCTTTCTCCATGCCATAAAAAACGTAGAACCAATATAGAACTTTGTCGCATAACACCAACGATTAATTTCTATCTTGTCACTTGATGCGGTCATTATAACAAGGTTCTATGGTGGATCGACATTTGAAGTATTTTTCAACATTATCGTTGCAAATAGCAGAAATGGAAATACTTTTATTGTAAAAGAACAGATTATGATTCACAAAACATAAGTTTTTTAACACCATTAAAGGGCCGATCTCAGCGCAATGCCGAGGCAAACCGCGGCTCCGACGCACTTTAAATGTGACTCTTTTCTACGGACCCTACAATAACAGAGGATTAATTTTGCATTTAAGATTTTTTTCGGGACTATCTCGCATTAAAATTCATTAAACCTTTCGGCTAAAAAGTTTTTATGTAAAGTCATCAACGTAGAAAGTGCCAACTAGAATTAATCAATTGATTATTCTAATAATGGATCGTTAACTCTTCTTGCGTTGCTGGTGTTTATTGGTGGTGGTTATTACTTCCCATTTTCCCATCAGGTAACCTGCGTCTTCGTTTACCTCTCTTTTATAAAAAAGTTACTATTCATGTGACATCGAAGTATATGAACATGTATTCTAAATGTATGGACATTAACAGTGCCATCTCGCTATCCTTCGACTTATCTCACATCTAATAACGAATTAAATTCAGCAATAATAATTTTGGGCTTTAGAATACACCCTCAGATTAAACGGACCGTGTACGGGCTTAAGTCATAAGTAGCATAATAACTAAACCTTTAATCTAGATTCATTGTCTGGCTTTGCAACGGCATATTATCCAAAAAAACTACAGCTAAATATTATGAACAATTGCCTAAATGACCTGAATAAACATTTTCGTTAACATTCCAAAAGCTTAGATGCCATAACTTAAATCTGATTACTTCAGGCTAATTATGTTAATTTCTACTTGTCTCGAATTTACTCGTTTAATTTAAATTTCGGGGTGCTACGAATTAACAAGTGTGGAATGAGAGTTGATTTTGATAATTAACCGAAAAGTGTTTATCTCGAAAACGGCTGCTTGTCGCTCAATCGAGCGAACACATTCCACGGTTAAGCTACCAAGTTGAGGATGCCCACCCTAAAATCTTATTTGTACGGCGATACAACTTAAATTCGACGGTTAATAATTCGTCCGTCGTGTTGAAAAGTGAGTTACATTTGGTAGCTGAATCGTGTCGTGAAACAGTCGTTTTTTAGTATGATTTGTTGGGGTTCTGTAAGCGAAGGAAACCTAACGGGACCCATTATTATACCTACGCTGTCCGTCCGTACGTCCGTCCGTCCGTCCATCCGTCCATCCGTCTTAACTGTAAATAACTGTATCTTTTGAACGATAATAAGTAAATAGCGGGTTGTTTTTTTTCCGAATATGTGTTATTATAGCAGATTTACCAACAAATAAGAAAAATAAATAAAGTTAAATAAAAAAGAGGCTCCTGGCTGAAACAATATTCAAAGTAATTTTATTTTGGTTGTACCTACTTATCGTAAAAAACGTAAAACATACAAGCATCTATGATTGTAGTACAAATAGGGCTTCCAATCCCGGGATCCCGGTATCCCGGGATCCCGGGATCCCGCGATATTTCATGTCTTTTTCAATACCGGTATTCATTAAGCAATACCGGGATCCCGCCCGCGGTATTAAAAATAAAAATGGAGAAATAAACCATTCGTTTATTTATATGGTTTATTAACAAGTGTGTTTCAATTACATGTAATGTAAGAGATTTCGATACTCAGCCGTTCTCTGGTCATTGTTTTAGCAATACCGAAAAAAAACTGTTGACAATAAGGTTCTAACGGTACTTTCGCTCTGACTGCTGTCCTGCTTATACATATGCCTCGCGTTTATCTTTTATCTTACTCTACGCTTTGCATAGCCCTTGCTAAAGGGAGTAAGTCAGTTGCCTGCCGGAGTTTGTCGTGTTTGGTCACGTGCCAGTCACATCACGTCACGTGCCAGTAAGTGTTAACCTATCCGACGGCGTCTCTTCTGGTATATGGAGTGCACTAAAAAAAAAAAATCTACAGAAAAATCACCAACCATGACAATATTAATAGGAAATTCTTAAATTTTTACTTGTTTCAATTGTGATTCAATTACAAGGATGATTTAGTTTTACGATTATATACATTATATTTGTAACCTGAAAATTTAAAAAAAAACATATTTTATCAAGTTTGTTATTATAAATCAACCAGGTTTTGACGCTTTGTGCCAGAATCGAAAAACGCCAGATTCGCGGAACGCCAGATTCGTAGAACGCCAGATTCGCATAATGTCAGATTTTCAGATTCGCAGTATACCAGATTCGCAGAATGCCAGATTTGCACGATGCCAAATTTCAGATTCGCAGAATGCCAGATTCGCATAGTACCAGATTCGCATAGTACCAGATTCGCAGAACGCCAGATTCGCAGAATGCCAGATTCGTAGATTGCCAGATTCGCATGGTGTAAGAGTGAAATAATCAATTTCCGTTGCCAGCTCTTACGCAATCATTGGTTCAAGTACAGTAGTAATAAAATATACTTTTTCTCAATAATGAAATGATTCAACGCTCTAAAACGACTTGTTCCTGATAAAATAATAGGCAGTAATGTTGCTTAGTAATGTTGCTTTATAATTAGATTTATATGGATCATTCCCGCCCTAACGCCGGTAAAGTGATCGTCAACTTATATGGCAAAATGATCCGATAACGGTTCTGTACCTTTTGAGGTATGGAACTCTAATTAATCTTACTCTCTCTATTACTATTATGTGAAAAATAAATCTGGCACTATGCAAAATCTGGCAATCTGCGAATCTGGCATTCTGCGAATCTGGCGTTCTGCGAATCTGGTACTATGCGAATCTGGCATTCTGCGAATCTGAAATCTGGCATCGTGCGAATCTGGCATTCTGCGAATCTGGTATACTGCGAATCTGAAAATCTGGCGTTCTGCGAATCTGGCGTTTTTCGATTATGGCACAAAGAGTCAAAACCTTTTTTTAAATAAAAGGATATATCGAAATTAATCTGCAAGTTTAATTTTTAATAAAAACTCAATTTTTATTACTTTTTCTTAATACCGGTCCGGGATCCCGGGATCCCGGTATTGAATAACGAATACCGGCATCAATACCGGTATTATGAAAAGTCCGGTATTTGGAAGCCCTAAGTACAAACCCTGAAGAAAAACAAAAAATACTAAAAATTAAAGTCAAGTGTAAGTGAGACTGGCACTGGACCGGTTTTTATATGCTGTTATTTATTTGTTCATTTTTGTCATTGATTGATTCATGGATGAATTGGGAACTTATTTTTACATTCTAATTCGAAAGAATATGTAATTTTAAGAGGCCAATTTCATAAATTTTGTATTTGATCCATTAGTTTTGTTTGATTATCTTTATTTATTTAGCAGACATTTTATTGATGACATGATTATTTTAAATTTGGATTGGCATTTTCTAATAAATTACAACAATTAAATGATATCTAATGATAAAAAGTGATTGTAATAGTGGAATAAAACATATAATTTCAAGCGGTTTTTGCCTAATCCGTAAGATACAGGAGGGCTTCAAGTAGGGTTGCCAACTATTTCTTGGGCAAATATAGTATTTTCAAGCCCAAGGTATAAAAAATATAGTACACTGAAAGAAAATATAGTATTTTGAAGTAAAACTTTGTAATAAGTGTGTATTAAATATAATGCACAATATTTACTACTTACTAACATTCTGCCTGCTATAGGGGTCACTATCAGAGCTGAAAAATGCTGTTACTCCACTCCAACTACATTGGTGCTTAAAATCTGGTTGAATCTACCAACCCAAATTGCATACATATTATAAGGAATGACCGAAATATAGTATTTTTGCGTACTATATATTTATTTAACAGTATATAGTACACAGAGTCAAAATATAGTACAATACTATATATTATAGTACGGTTGGCAACCTTCAAGCCAAAAACGAAAGCCAAACAAAGGTCAAATATACTTTCGTCAAAATGTCCGAAATAGATAAATATTTCAAAGACTTAATAATGCAGAACGGTTTTATAACCCCATTCCTCGAAATGGTTTTCAAATTAGAGTAATTTAAAAAAATATGAACAATCCCAATTGTGTGACAGAACGGACAGCGAGCCTATAAGTTTTTTTTTTTTTTATAGCATGGGAAGGCAATCGAGCACACAGGCCACCTGATGGTAAGTGGAAACTGTGACCCATAGACATTCGCATTCACAAGTATTCAAATTATCGTATTTCACAATTGGGCAGCGTTTCGGTGATAGCGGGGTTGTAACTATTCATTTACAGCCCGGCTCCCGGGCCACCATTCTGCCACAAAATGTCGTCTCTATTCAGGTTTAACAATACGAAATGAACGTTTTAGGGTTTTGTGCCCCAAGGGCAAATGTGAGCCATATTGTTGATTCAATACTAATGTCCGTCTTCCGTTGCGTTTAGAGATACAAAAAAAATGGAGTGAAAAAGGAGCAAATCTTTAACTTATTTACGAGGGGAGGTCCAAAAGTTCGCGGAATGGAGGGGATGGGGGTGGGGATGACTATATTTTTTAGTATAGTACTAATGGCCAACTCATTAAGAGTATATATACCAACGTTCAGCCTGAAGAGCTCATTACTTTACAAAATATCGTCGAGCAAGCAAGTCAATCTGGAAAAATCCTGGAAGTATGGAGCAAATTGAGTATCGAGCCATCATCAAGTTCCTGACTAAGCAAGGAAAAACTCCTCAGACCATCATGAGTGAGGTGTCAGTAGTTTACTGTGATCATTGCCCTGGAAAAACAATGATTTACAAATGGCACGGTCTTTTTAAAATTGGCAGAGAGTCCATTGAAGACGACCCTCGCCCAGGACGGCCTGTCGAGGTCACCACATCAGATACCGACGGAAAAGTTGAAAAATTAGTATTAGAAGATGCTCGCCTGAAGAAGAAACAGATTTCTGCATTAGTTGGAGTATCTGAAACCACTATTTTGCGGATTCTACATGAACACCTCGGCATGATTAAAGTGAGTGCAAGATGGGTGCCGAGAATGCTTACGCCGCATCAGCGACAGCAGCGAATCGACGCGTGTAGCAGTTTTTTAGAACGGTGTGGAGAAGAAAGTACGTCGATTTTGAAGCGGATTGTTACTGGAGATGAAACTTGGGTTCATCATTTTGAACCTGACTCTAAACAGGAGTCGATGCAATGGCACAAGAAGGGTACCCCCCCACCTAAGAAATTTAAGGTGTCAGAATCGGCCGGAAAGTTGATGGCTACGATTTTCTGGGACTGCCAAGGAATTTTGATGATCGATTACAAAAGCAAAGATGTCACAATTACTGGAGAGTACTACTCTAGGCTACTGGAGCAGTTGCGGGAAGCTATCAAAGAAAAAAGGCGAGGAAAGCTGGCTAAGGGTGTGCTGTTACTTCAGGATAATGCTCCAGTTCACAAGAGTCGTATTGCGATGGCTGCCCTGAACAAATGTGGCTTCGAAGAATTGGTTCATCCCCCCTACAGCCCGAACCTGGCCCCCAGTGATTATTATTTATTCCCAAATTTGAAGAAAGAGTTGCGGGGAAGAAAATTTCACACCGATGATGAAGTAAAGGACGCAATTTTGGCTCATTTTGACAGCAAAGAAGAAAATTATTTTTATGTGGGTTTAGAAAAATTAATATCACGATCTAACAAATGTATTAACCTTAAGGGAGATTATATTGAAAAGGAAAAATAGTAACGTCTTTTTATTTAATTATTTAGCCCTCCATTCCGCGAACTTTTGGACCTCCCCTCGTAATCATGCCATTATAATATCGCACCTTTTGTAAGACAAAGGCACCATTTTTTCCCTTTTTTTATATTGTACTTTGTCCCCTTGTTCCACCGAACGTTCGATATAATGTACAGACCCTATTGTCAGTGACGTAAAGGCGTGTAAATAATGATTTGTTTGACTTCTTCGTAACATGTAGGTATAATTAATTGTGATTATAACTTAGAATTTTGATGTTTACTATTTTTAATTGAAAATTGTTACTGACAGTTTTGGACCATTTTTGTTCGGACTTCAAGTTAAAAACAAAATAATAATAGTATCATAAAAAGTAATTCGTTCTTCCTAACCTTTGTTCTTTAAGTTTTTGACTCAATTCTTTCATTAAGGCGGTCTTATCAAAAAAAAATATATATAAGACGAAACAAATTAGAACCTCTTTGAATAATATAAACGTTTCATTTTTTCTAGGCCTTTTTATTTACATTACAATAGGTTCCTACCATTTTACTTCCAATGGCCCATTTTGGAATATTTAGTAGACAGTTATGGTACTGTCGACGGGGGGATTAGCCATATCGTTGTCAATAATTTATATTTTAACGTTTCTTTAATTACTTCGAACATCTGCCTTCATAATAAAATATTTTTTGGGTTCCGTATTTAAAAATGTAAAAGGACTTTTTTTTTATCGTTGTACTTAGTGCCTCTAATTACTTGATTGCGTCAAGAGGCGTTTTCCAAGTGTATGTATGTATTATGTAGGTATGTCTATTTCTTTGGCACGTTCTGCAGCCTAATCGCCTTGATGGATTTTAACATAAGAGGTGTCGTTATTTTCGTCTTGGTTGTGAGGATTAAAAACGTTATAATCAACTTCATGCGAGGGAGCATAATTTTTTCAACATTTCATTGACGACTGTATAAAAAAAAACTACTTTTAAAAGCTTTCTTTTTAATATTACGCGCATTATTAGATACCTTTACAAGGCCCTGTTAAAATTATTAATTGTCTCTTTTCTAAGCTCATGTTTTATTAATTAAATTGTCTTTAGTACCTATAAATTTCCAAAATACCCTTTTGAATATAAATACAATTACCTACATTTGCAAAGAAACTAAAAATGACCTCAAAAGTTCTGAACCATTTTAACTTCTTTCTATTCAATTTCAAAACTGGTAGGCGATTCTCTTAAACAACTCGTTCTTGACCTCGACGCACGGAATATTATCCGGCGAGTTGAAGTTGTCCCGCCAGAACGTGAAAACAACATGGCGTGCCTTCTCAGCTTACCCGCTTTAACCGTCGAGCTCGAATCACTTCGCTCAATCTATCGACATTTTGCCAGAGCCAAGATTTAGCAGTCTTGAGACTTTGTCTTGATAGTTCAAACCTCAATGGGTCTTTTTACCATTAAAAAAAAAATGTTATAAATACACACATAGACAGAGACAGAGAGCCATTTTCAAACACCTCTAGCATACATATTTTTTCGGTCCGCTACTGAGCTTTGCGTGAGACTCGGTCTTGTCCATCCATAAAGCTTTTTTAAGTAGTTTGGTGCGGCATATTGGACTCCTATTGAAAACGGCTTAAGTATTTTTAAGATCAAGTGAAAAAGGGTATAAGTCTAGTCTACTCCGCATATGATTCATACCCTTTGTTACGACGAGTTTCCACTTATAACCTTTTTCCATATCACCCCAAGGGTCCGATTTGTTTGACTTTCCTAATTAGCATTCTAACCAGTGCGCTTTTTACGATTTCTTATTTGACTTTTTTACGATAATTACCCGATCGCATGTAATTATCTTTAATGCTTGCACCTGCGTTTGATTGAGATTTTCGAATTAATTGGTGTAGAGCAGTAAACTGCAGTATTATAATGTTAAGCAGTATTGTAAACAGTAATTTCCGGTCCGTTACTCTATGGATAAGAATCTTTGTTACTTTGCTACTAAATATTTAAATTAAGAACGCGGGTATTCTGGTTACCAATGTTTAATAAAGGCCCGGTTTCTATCAGACAGACACGTTTAGTGCCTAGATATCGACGTGGAGCCCACTTTGTATCGAAATCTTGGCAGCCTGGCTTATAAGCCAACTTTTAATGAAATTCAAATCCACCCATCCGTATTTCGCACTTTGTGCAGGTTCCTTACAAAAGCTACTTCCTACAGATTGCTCCAATGCTATTTTAGGAATTGGAATTAAGAAATTGTTAATTCTCGAAAAGGACGAGCGGAGTGGTTGGAAAAGTTTCTTAGTACCTAAAGATCTTAGTGGCTGAGACTCAGTGGCTTTAGATTTAACAATAAAGCCCCGTATTCATTGTAAACATTTGTTGAGCAACCTTGTTTAATCAACATGTTGCTGAGTTGCTGGCAACATGTTGCAGGCAACACTGCGTGTTGCAGAGTTGCTGACTGCGTGTTGCAGTGTTTTCGCTTGTCGATCAAAAACATCAGTTGATCAACTCATGTTGATGTGTGCATACAGTTCTTACAACTTTTCCAATAAACATGGTGGTAGTTTGGGACAACGACAAAATAATGCAATTAATAGAACTCTTTCAATCGAAAAGTGTGCTATGGGATTTGTTGTATTTAATTGTAAAGTCGTTGTATATCTAGTAAACGTTTTATTAGAGTGTCATGGTTACATCAACTTTTATAATGACAAGTTAGTAATAGAACATCAATTTTGATTAAAGAAAAAGTATATAAAAGTAGCCAGTAGGCACATTTTACAACACCCGCCTATAATCAAAATTCTCGATATAAAAACACAAACAGCAGAAAAACCTAAGCTTATCTAAAAAACTTAAATTTAAATATTAAACTAAGTATCATTTCCACCAAGTGATGATTTTATCAAACCTATTCCTTTAATACATCTTTGATGTGCAATATTTGACAAACACTACTTGGTCAAAACATCAGCTGGCATATCACTAGACTTAATAAATTTAAGTTTTACAGTATTATCTGACACCTTTTCACGAATAAAATGGTATCTAGTGTCAATGTGTTTAGTTCTGCCGTGATGCACAGGATTATGTGCCAAGTTTTGTGCACTCTGACTATCGCTACATAGTGTTACACTTGGATATTCTGTGCTACATACCTCTGAAATTAACCGACGTAGATATACAGCTTCTTTAGCAGCATCAGTCAACGCCATATACTCTGCTTCTGTTGAGGATAAAGCCACCGTAGATTGCTTTTTCGATGCCCACGACACAGGCCCATCTGCCAATTTAAAACAATATCCTGTGTAAGACCGTCGATCGACAGTACAATTGGCCCAGTCGGCATCAGTATATCCTTCAAGAGTTTTTCCAGTTTTTCTATAGATTATAGAATAATCTATAGTGCGTTTCAAGTATTGAAGTACCCGTTTTGCTGCAACCCAATGACTTTTGCCACATTTATTATTAAATTGGCTCAAAAAACTTGCAGCAAACGCGATGTCTGGCCGCGTATTGACAGCTAAATACATAAGGCAGCCAATTAATTGCTGGTAATCAAAGGTTGAGTCGTTACCTTTAGAGTTAACATCCAACTTGCTATTAGCCAATGGTGTATCAAATTCCTTCGCATTTTCCAGTTTAAACTTTTTCAATAGACTGGATTTATAAGATTTTTGATTTATTTCTATTTTTCCAGTTTCACATTTAATATTTAACCCTAAATAAAACTTTATTAGGCCTAAATCTTTAAGTGAAAAATGTTTTTGTAAATCACTTTTGACTTTGACAAACGTCATGTCATTCTTGTAAAAAACTATCAGATCATCCACGAAAACAGCCAGTATTATTATTTCTGAACCATGAAGTTTCTTATATACACACGGTTCAGTATGTAACCTATTAAAACCTATTTTCATCAGTGTTTCATTAAGTTTAATATTCCAAGCACGGGGGGCTTGCTTTAATCTATATAAAGATCTTTGTAGTAAACATACCTTATCTTCATGACCTTCCTTTACAAATCCTAGAGGCTGGCTCATGTAGACCTCCTCTTCCAAGTCACCATTTAAAAAGGCGGTATCTACATCCAAATGGTGCATTTTAAGGTCCATTTCAGCGGCTAAGGCGAATAAAGTTCGCAGGGACGAATGTCTGACCACTGGAGAAAAGGTCTCGTGGTATCCTCAACTTGATCAAGTTATAGGCAGAGTTCGGAAACTAATTTGGATATTTAGGGCGCTAAGGCACATTGTACCAGGGAAAAACAATCGTTCAAACTCGCATAATATCATTAATGAAATATATATATCCTTGGTACAATCTGTCCTGGTGTACTGTATCTCCGTTTGGGGAGGGTCGGCTAAGAGTCGCTTTATTGACCTGGAACGAGCTCAACGTGCATTACTCAAGGTCATGTATTTCAAAAAAATTAGATTCCCTACTGACCAACTCTATACGATCACTGACCTCCTATCAGTCAGAAAATTATACAGAGTGTCTGGAAAACCTTCGGAGAAATTTTAACTGTAGATAGGGTGGATGATTTGGATCATCCCTATATTGGTAACTTTTGTTTAAGTTAATATTTGACTGAGTTACAGACAGATTTATCATCGACTTTCCTGACGATGCTCTCAGTGTGCCCCATCTTAACTGATTCATTCATAATATCGGCGGTGATACTGCAAAACCGCGTAAGTAACAAATTTATGATAGAGCAAAATAAACCTTACGATCTTATTAAAAAGGTGCATTTTGCTCCTTATTTAAAATGTCACTTACGCGGTTTTGCAGTTTCACCGACGATATGTGTCACAACGTAATGTAAATAAACAAGTTGTTCCTTATGAACAATGTTTCCAATCATGGTCAAAAGCTCCATGGAGATTAGAAAACTGACACATTATCCTGTAATGTGAATGAAAAGACGGTGTCTGATAAGGGCTATTATGTGAAATAATCTAAAACTGAAACTTACGATTATGATTTTTACTCACACTTTTCTCACACTCACACGGCTAAAATAGCACTTGCACTCGTAGGCACATTACTTATTTTACGAGATCATGAATCATGGCTGTATTTCATTGATTTGTACCACTATCAGGGCTTCCGACGAATAAAAAACACAATAATTAATTATTGACAATTTGACATATTATCTTTTTAAATCTTGGACCATTAAAACTCTTTATGAAAAGAGTTTTAGGTTTCATTTGTAAACAAAAAATCCTACCTACACGTTACGTTTTATCAAATAGTACATTGTGTATTAAGGTCGGTAAGTAAGGAATTACGATCGAGGCTCTAGTAGAAGCCCGAAGTCGAAGACTGAGGGCTTTCTGAGTCGAGGTACGTAATTCCCGTACCGCCCGTGAAACATACAATGTTTTTCATCACATTTGCGAGTAAATAAACACACAAGTCATCACAACTATTATTACGAATTACTTGAACTTTTTTTAAGTGGTTTGCCGTGTGGTGCCGGTAGAATAGAATAGCACTACCCCATATCCTCCCGTGGGTATCGTAGAAGGCGATTAAGGGATTAAGGGATTATTACATTGGAAAGATCTCCTCCGGGCGGGATAGGCGTCGTTAGCATTGGGCTGCTACCTATCTAGGAGAAGGAAAACTCCGAATTCAAACCCGGCGGGATAGGCGTCGTTAGCATTGGGCTGCTACCTATCTAGGAGAAGGAAAACTCCAATTTCAAACCCGACCCTGCAAAATGGACCATGCGAGCACCATTTAAAAAGTTTATACCCCAGGAGGGTACTGGCAATGCCAGAGAATCCCTCCCCAGGCCTAGCCTGGGCAGCCCTTCGTACTCTGGGGGGGGCAAAATAGTGCGCGTATGTTCGGATCCCTCCGGGGATCGGAACGGCGGCGATGCCGTTTGCCACGCGTCACGCTGTGTTCGCAGGGGGGTTGGCAAAAAGCGGGCCGCTGAAAGCCGCCTTGCTACGATGAATGTTTGTGGAGGGATGGATCATAAATTAGATGAGGTATGTATGATGATGAAAGAGAGAAAGCTAGATGTTCTATGTGTGACTGAGACGAAGAAAAAAGGGGTGAGTACGTCCACACACGGAACCTTGACGGCATTGTGGTCCGGAGTTCCGGTATCCGAGCACGGTCGTCAGGGAGTTGGTATCGTACTCACAGAGCGAATGGCTGAATGTATGCAAGAGTATGAATGTGTGAGCCCAAGACTTCTCTGGGTGAGACTCAAGGTAGGTCTCACCCGTTTATTCGTAATTGGGGCTTATGCCCCAGATACGAATAAATGTAAAAAAGAAAGGGAGGAGTTTTGGGAAAGTTTGCATGAGGTTTCAACAAAATGCAAGGAGAATGAAAGGATGATTTTGCTAGGTGATTTTAATGGTTGGACAGGCGTGCAAAGGGATGGTTATGAATCGGTACTGGGTAAGTATGGTGATGATCGAGTGAACGAGAATGGCAAATGCCTTCTCAATGTATGTTTGGCTAAGAATCTCTGCGTGACAAACACTTTGTTTGATCACAAAGAGATTCATCAGTATACATGGAGACGGCAGAATGAGAAGTCTATGATAGACTTGATGATTGTGGATGAACGGCTGCGTAACAAAGTTGTAGATACCAGAGCATTTCGAGGAGTTAGCGTAGGTTCAGATCACTACTTAGTGGTAACACGAGTAAGGGGTCTGTTCACACGTTGGCGCCATCGTGTTCCCGTACCTACCACTGCGTTAGAGAGGATAAAAGTAGAGAAACTGAAAGACGAAGTTATACAAGATGAGTACGTAAGAAAGCTGAAAGATTGTTTTGAATGTGTCAATAAGATGAATGACAGTGAAGTTGAGGATAATGTTAATAATGTATGGGAGATTATGAAGAATGGCATGGTCAAATCGGCCACTGAAGTATGCGGTGTAGTCAAAAGAAGAAAAAGCAAGAATGAACGTCCGGAATGGTGGGATAGAGAGGTAGATGATGTAGTGAAAGAGAAGAAAAAGTGTTGGTTGGATTTGGTAGCTGTAGATCCAGGACAAGATCTAAGCGACAGAAAGAAAAAAGAGTATAATAGATCAAAGAAAAGAGTGAAAGACGTTGTGGCTAGAAAGAAAGATTTACTGAATGAAAAGTATGATAGGAGTTTCTCTGACAACTTCCGGTCGAATATTAAACTCTTTTGGAGCTTGATTAAATCGGCTCGGGGGAAATCAGAGAAAACTAAATTAAGCGCGGTGAGGGATGAGTCTGGAAACTTAATATGTGAGGAAGAAAAAATGCTTGATAGATGGAAAACTTATTTTGAAAGCTTGTTTGAATGCGAAGATATTTCTCGTGAGCCAGAAAGCATGAGTAAAGGTGCAAGTAACGAAGATGAAAGTGTGATTAGTATGAGTGAAATCATGAAAGCATTAAAAAGTATGAAAGCGGGAAAATCAGCAGGTTGTGATAGAGTGTCGATAGAAATGCTGAGGAGAGGAGATGGCCTGGTGGGTAGTCTGTTGTACCGCCTTTTCAATGCATGTTGGAGAAGCGGCCGAGTCCCGGAAGATTGGGTCAAGGCCGTTATCGTCCCACTGTATAAAGGAAAGGGGTCACAGCAAGACTGCAAAAACTACCGCGGTATCAGCCTCCTTAGTGTTGTCGGCAAAGTATATGCGAAGATTTTAATTGAAAGGGTATTGAATGTTACGAATGACAAAATCTGGGATGTACAAGCGGGATTTCGAAAGGGAATGGGATGTACGGATCAGGTCTTTTCACTACGGTACATCACAGAAAAGTTCTTGGCTGTGAACCAAAAGGTTTTCTGTGCTTTTGTGGACCTGGAAAAGGCCTATGATAGGGTAGATAGAAAGGAGTTGTGGACGGTGTTGTCTATGTATGGAGTGAGCAGCAACCTGGTGCAGGCTTTGAGGTCCCTTTATGAGGGCTCCAGAGCCTGTGTCAGGATCAATGGGGCATACTCGGCCTGGTTTAACATCTCTAAAGGTGTTAGACAGGGCTGTGTTGCCTCACCATGGCTGTTCAATCTATTCATGGACAGTTGTATGAGGGATTTGAAAGAGTATGATAAGGGTTTGCGTGTGCCAGAGTTGCTAATCAAATGCCTCTTATATGCCGATGATCAAGTTATACTTGCCCCATCGGTACTTGAGTTGCAGGAGATGGTGACAGTGATGAATGAGGGATTTAAGCAAAAGGGGATGAAAGTAAATGTTGCCAAGACCAAGGTCATGGTGATAGAGAAGGATGAAGAGATGACTGAGTGCGTGATAAATGTAAATGGTGAATTAGTAGAACAAGTGAGCGAATTTGTGTACCTGGGAAGTGTGTTTACAAGAGATGGTAAGTGTGAGAAGGATATCGAGAGGAGGGTAAATGCGGGGAATCAAATTAATGGGGCCCTGTACTCCTTTGTGAGCAGACAGGGCGTTTCACAAAAAGCCCGGCTGGCTGTTCACAATGGAGTGCTGGCCCCTACCCTGATGTATGGTAGTGAATGTTGGGTGTGGCAGGACAAGCATGTAAGTCGTGTAAATGCAGTTGAAATGCGCTCTTTGCGTAGTATGTGTGGTGTGAAACTGATTGATAGAGTTAGAAATGAAAAAATCAGAGAGAAGTGTGGAATAAAAGAAGATGTAGTGACTAAGATTGAAAAGGGCATGCTTCGATGGTTCGGTCATTTGGAAAGGATGGATGAGGGAAGATTGACGAAAGAGATATACAGATCGAAAGTGTGTGGAAGGGTCGGAAGGGGCCGCCCTAGGCGTACTTTTTCGAATCAAATCGGAGAAATACTGGAAAAGGGCCGAATCTTAAGTACCCGAAACCGACGTGCGTGCATGACTCGATGTATGAATGTTGAAGAAGCGAAGGAAATTTGTCAGGATCGTAGCAAGTGGAAAGAAGTGGTCTCTGCCTACCCCACTGGGAAACAGGCGTGATTTAATGAATGAATGAACTTTTTTTAAGCGGATGGCTGGCGGACTCCACAGATTATGCAAATGTTTCGTTCAGAAACGTTAAGGGCAAATACTTACGTAGGTATACATACAGCCCTGAAGGAGTGTAAAAAAAAACGACGTTTGTTACAGACAACTATTAAAATCGATTATTAAGAATATTAATTGAGTATTTAAGTAACATGTAGCGAGATTGCAATAAAATTCCTGTTTAAATAACATTTTAAGACAATTTTACAATTGCGTGTAAACTCTTTGCTTGAACTTGCATGACCTGTGTGCTGTGCTATAAATTAAAAAAAAATTACTTACCGACCTTGGGTTTCATGGTAAGAAGAAAGGTCGAGGGTTTTATATGGGGCATTGCGGTCAAGTTAACCTGTATGTTTAGATACTGTTTACATGCAAGTGTGATGAAAATTACATTTAAAGCTGGCATCATACATGTTGTTGCTAGATATTCGTATCATAGAAGAAAGAGAAAAATAGGATCGCTTTGTAAGAAGAGGTCGACGTGATTACACTCTGTGGTAAAAACCCTTAAAAGAAAAAGGCCACTAAAGCCGGATACTCACACACCTGCTGCAGGGGCAATATGGGAATTGGACCCTTGATGGCCTCCTTAATTGTGATGTGTGTAGGCAAGCAGGAGCAATTTTTAGATTGGGCCTGCGGCAGGGCGGCAGGGGCGCAAGACCTTCCTAGCTCCCTAGATTGTGTCTACCGCCCTGCAAGGTTGCTGCGTGTGTAGTAGGATTGGGGCAATTCCAGTCAGTTCATTGGTGACAACCGAGCGGAGTGGACAAAAATGGAAAAAATGGTGTTACCATAGCCAGGAGATCTTCAAAAGAATCAATATCCATTCGCAAAAAGTTTCTAAGATCATCTACTTCCAATTCTTTCATAATATTCATGTGGCACAATTTGCTTTGTTTCTGCAACCAATTCTTCACCCAATATCTTCTCTTCCTTTTTTTTTTGGTAGCACCACAGAAAGTGCCAAGGCGATACCAATCCTCTGGTGTTTCGACAATACAGGAGGCTTTCTCGTGGACGTGCGTTCAGCGGGACTATCAGTTACACACTGAACGGCAGGCTAGTGTGTAGAGAACAGCCTAAAATTGGTCCAACCGCCGTGCGACCGGTATTGCCCCTGCAGCAGGTGTGTGAGTAGCCGGCTTAAGGAACACCCAGAAAATATAAAACGTGGACTACAATCACAATCAGTCAAGGAAGCGATGTCACAAGCGAAGCGATGTTTGGTTTGGGGTTTGTTTTGTTTACTTGCATGTGATGTGACTTCACATCACACTCACAGGTTATAAAGTATTTCTAATATCACATAGCGTTTTTGCCACAGATTAAATTTCAAAAAAAATCCTTATTATTTCGTGTAATTTCCAAAAAAATAGACATAATTTAATGTGAAATAAAGTGAAATACGTTATTTTACGCTAGTATCAGATAGGATGACCACAATTTGTAGTATATTTTCAATGTTGTCAAATAGCCTATTATAATCAATTATGCGACGACCTTTATATCCATCGACAAAATGTTTTGCACTTGGACTTTTGGCTACTGCCACAAATACCATGCGGATCAAAAGGAAAGAACCAGCAGCCAGCAGCGCTTTCTCCCCGTCTGGTTGCCCTGAAAATCAGCGCGTGCAGCGTCACGGCATGTCTGACACTATGATGCTGAGTAGCACCCAATTTGGTGCATTATTATTTTATAAAATAGTTTTAAGGTTTTAAATTATTTTCTCACTGTATTTAATTTGATTATTATTTTTCTGTGGTTTGCACCAATAAACGATTTTCTTTTTCTCCTTTTTTTTCTTCAATACGGAGAGCAATAATCGGATCGTTCAATCCGTCTATTTGAACTTTGAGAAGTCTATGAATTTATGGCTGTCATTAGATGTCAGTGTTAAATTATGTTATTTTCAATATTCACGTCTTCAATATTTTTGCTGTAAATCAGTTATATGGGCTACTTTAGAGCAGAAAACAATGGTAAATGGTTAGATCTCGACAGTAAAAGACGGACGATATGATCAGTCTCGGCAAAACATGAACAAGAGACCTAGTGATTTCACATTTAAAACCAATTAGTGTTCAAATTGCAAAAACGAAAATACAGTAAGTTGCACTAAAATTACTCATTTATTTTTATTATAATGCTACCTTGATTTTTGTTTACATGGAGCGAACTGTTTGTTTACATGGAGCGAACTGTTTGTTTACATACCATGTGACAACGTATGGTCTCAGGTCATTGACCTCGGACATTGAATTTTGACGTAAGATACTACGAACTGTTGGAGTAGTATACTATCAACGTCAAAATGTCAAGGTCGAGATATCGGCTGCGATACATCAAGTAACAAAATGAATATAATTAATCCTTCTTTTTTTTTACATTAACAGAAACAAAAATGAACCATACCCCCGTGATCAGAATCGTGCCAACTATTACCCCCCCAAATTTCTCCGAAGGTTTTCCAGACACCCTGTATATCCTGCATATTACATTAAGAAAACATAAAATATTACCCTATAATACAAACCACAAGAATAGAAGAAAAAAAGCTGTTGTAGCAGAATGTTCAAAAACTAGAACATCAATTGCTCGCAGACAGTTTTCCTCAAAATCTTCTCACATTTACAACAAATTGAATAATCAATTGGACATTTACCCTAAACCTTACCATGACTGCAAAAGAGATATCACAAATTGGCTTAAGACCATATCTTATGATGAGACAGAGATTTTGTTACAATAACCTTGTCTAAATACACACATAGACACACACATACACAAGCACATACACATACATACACACACGCACATACACACCATATACACAGACACGCACACACATACACAGGGAGAGAGAGAGGTACACTCTTTGATTTTGTTTTCTTGGTTTCATGAACACAGTAGGTACCTCATTTCACATTTCACATAAATCAATCATAGCATGTATCTTTAATCTTTAGTTTCTAGTTTTTAATTTTGCAAATCTAACAGTGTAATTACTAATTAGTCCAAACTGTAATTTTAAATGTAAAAATCATGTAACCTAAAGGAAGAGCGGCGCCACCTAACACAAGCTTATTTTTGCTTACCGGGTGGCGCCATCACCTTAGATTATAAAAAATCGTATATTTTGAAATAAAGAATTTTGATTTTTTTTGAATTTTGAGTCTATTCCCGGAACTTGATTAAAACCTTTTATCACCAGTCTAGCTTTGTACCTTGTAATATTGCCATGTGCGTCTGTCTTTAATTTATATAACCACTTGCAAGGAATTATTTTTCGATCTGGTCTATCTACTAGCTTCCACGTATTAAGTCTTGTCAACGAATCATACTCATCTTGCATAGCTGATCTCCATTTATCAGCATCATCGACTCGTATTGCTTCGTGATACGTTTGAGGTTCACTATCTTCAGCCAATGTATGATAGGAGAAATAATCTGGAGGTTTCCTATCCCTAGTTGGATATCTCCGATTTTCTACGATTGACTGATTGTCCATTACCACAGACTCAGGTGGACACGATATTTCAGGAAGTGGCTCAGAAGAAGCATCAAGAAATTCTTCCTGTACTATATCATTTGCCTTTTCAACATAACTGGTAGGGACCTGTGATTCCCTAGATGTCTCTGGTAATATGCTATCGTCACATGCACGAGAGGGAAACTCTACCGTCGTATCATGACATCCTTGTACCGGGCTCACGTTGTCCAATAATATCACAGGACCAGGTACAGGAATGTTTTTGAACGTACTTGGGCCTTCATGCGATTTATTGTTCCTCAACTGTGTGAAGCAATCTTCGAAGAAAGTAACGTCACGCGATTTCGTTAACCTTCTTGGATATTGAGGGTCTCGAAATATGTAACTATTTGGATCATCTGAATATCCAACAAAAATACATTCCACAGCTTTCATATCCAACTTCTTCCGTTGACAATCAGGTACATGAATTAAAGCTCGACACCCAAAAACCCTAAGATTACTTAGATTCGGTTTTCGATCATACACTTTCTCAAAAGGAGTTAGGTTGTTCAGCGCGCGATGAGGAGATCTATTCTTCAAATAAACAGAAGTTTGTACCGCATCTTCCCAATAGGCTTTGGAGAGAAAACAATGTGCCAGCATAGAACGAGCTTTCTCGACTACCGAACGTATAGTTCTTTCTGCAACACCATTTTGCTGCGGACTGTACGCCACGGTTGTTTGATGTATAATGCCATTAGTACGAAAATGATCTGACAATTCTTTGTTGACATATTCTCCTCCGTTATCCGTCCTAACAGCTTTTATTTGAGCTCCAGTTTGCCGTTCCACTAGTTTTTGAAAATGGCAAAACTCTTTTGTCACCTCTGTCTTAGAAGAAATAAAATATATAAAAATAAAACGTGTATAATCATCTACAAATAATAAAGCGTACTTATTACATTGTAGAGAAGTTTCTGACATTGGACCACAGATGTCGCTATGTACCAACTCAAGTATAGAAGTGGCAGGCTTATAGGATATTTTCTTAAAAGGTTTGCGAGCTTGCTTGCCTTCTACACAAGCTACACAACTCTGTTTGTCAATTTCTGTAAATTCTACACCTACATGACTATTTTTCAAATGGTTCATACCGATACGACACAGATGACCCAACCGCAAATGCCATAATTGGTACCTAGATGCAGAGTCAGAGTGCACATCACAGGCCACATCACGAGGAATATTGACAGTACAGTCTAATTTGTACAGTCCTCTATAGGGCGAACCATGAAGCATAGAGTCACCTACAACAGAAAAAGTATCAGAATTATAAAAATTACAGCCATTTTTATCAAACAATACAGTAAATCCTTTTTCTACAGCCTTATTAATTGATATCAAGTTGCTATTCAAAGAAGGTACATAAATTACATCGTTTATTTTATTTACAGTAGAATTAGTGTTAATAGAAATATCTCCGACACCGTTACAGTCTATTTTGGTACCATCCGCTATAGTAATCTTCTTATTTGATTTAAGAGATCTTAGGTTCTCAAACCATTCAGATTTAGACGTCATATGTTGGGTTGCTCCTGAATCGATAGTCCAATAGTCCTCACTTCCTGTTACACCTAAAGCTACTAAAGAAGTCGATAGTTGTGGCTTTTTCTTCGTCTTCTTTAATGGACAATCTGGACGCTTATGACCAGGTTCATTGCAGTCATAACATATAATAGGTTTTTTAACCTTTCTGGGTTTGATTTCCTTTGAACGCAGAGCAGAATCACTTTTTGTCACTTCGCCTTTTGACAATTCATTTAGAAGCTTCGACTTCACAAGTTCTGTTGTCACAGTCTGGTTGCTATTCTCTAAAGCCATAATCAAGGGATCAAACCTGGATGTAAGTCCTCCGAGTAAAATAGCAGCAACAGACGAATCATCGATCTCTTTTCCTATGTCGGATAAATCATACACAGTCGACATCACTGCATTTATGTATGTTTCTATATTTGGAAAGTCTGAGAGACTATATCTATATAGTCTTCGTTCTAAATAAAGGCGACGACCCATACCTTTATCCTCATATGCATTTTTCAGTGCATTCCAGGCTTCAGATGCTGTTTTTGCAATTCTTACTTGCGTTATTGCTGAGCCTTCGAGTGTGAGGCATATTTTCGTCAAGGCCTTTTTATCAATCTTTAACATTGTGGCAGTAGAAATATTATGGCCTTCGGGATAACCCTCTATGGCTTCCCATAAATCCTCATGCATTAAATAATTACGCATTTTGAATTTCCAACTGCCATAATCGTCTCTATTTGTTAGACAAAAATTAGGTAGTGAATGAGAACTAGAGCCTCTTACCGTATTCATATCACCACTCGAATGTGCCATCGTATGTATCCACTCAAAACATAATACAACAACAATATTATTATTTTTCTAATTATATTCCAATTATTTTACAACTATCTTCGTGTTGATAACGTTTTGTTGTAATTAATTGTAAAGTCGTTGTATATCTAGTAAACGTTGTATTAGAGTGTCATGGTTACATCAACTTTTTATAATGACAAGTTAGTAATAGAACATCAATTTTGATTAACCCGTCGAGCGATATGTCAAAATTGATGTACATCAAAATTAAACTTTATGTCAAATGAATAAGTCATGTAATGTCAAAAAATCTACGCACACATGTTGTGCGTAGGACACCTGAGGGGTTAAAGAAAAAGTATATAAAAGTAGCCAGTAGGCACATTTTACAACAGGATTCGTCAAAAAAGAAATATTTCTTTTTTGACGAAAGATAAAAATAAAAAAAACGATGCATGGGACGAGATTTCCGCTAGCCTAAACTTGCCAAAAAAGGACGTGGAAACTAAAATGCATGTACTACTAGATACACAAGAGAGCACAACAACACGACTTCTTCAGGCAACATTTTCACGCAGTCTGCGGTGTGGACAGGAGGTCATGCCGTAAACAAAGTTTTCCGCAACTTTGTGCCATTTCATCAACAAAATTGATCAACTGTTGCTCAACAAATGTTTACAATGAATACGTGGCTTAACATTTGCCAAGTCGTCTTTGCTATTTCACCTCGCCATTATAATTTCAAGATATTGAATAAAAACGGTTTCGCTCGACGATATTTTGCCATAATGGCGACATAAATTCTTAAGCATACCCACCAGATATTCGGTCTTATTTTATCATTTTATCTTCCTCAATTGTGCCACTCGTCCAATGGGACCTCCCGAGGAGGGTGTTCAGTTCATTCATTTAACAAACACCCCCTCTTTTGTCTATCTGTCGAGTCACCAAAGACTTATTTTACTAGAAGAGATAAGTTTCCCTGATCTGGAATGGGAGGAGAGTGTAATACTAAACATACAAAGGTATACGCATCAATTGACATCTTTTAACGGCAAGGAAAAAGCACACGAGCACACAGGGCCTGGCCACCAGTAAGTACGTTTATATAAGCATGAAATAGAGATTAAAAAATCAATGTACTTACAATTAAATAAGAAGCTATGACTTGACTCACCTAAAAGTCTTCCTAATTAAGATTTAGAGTCTAATAATCGGACATTATTGAAATATACAGTTTTTTTTTTAATATGACGGGTAGGATCTAAAACCCATAGACATTTGCATTCTCAGGACTACAATCTCAAGATTGCAAACCTATGGGCCGTATTAATAAACTGATCTCGACGTTCGTCTTAAGATGCGTCAAAAATGGCAATTTTCTATGTCTTGACGTTTACTTTGACGTATCTTGTGATAGTAGGCATCTTAGCCAAAATTAGTTTGATAATGAGTAGTGTAGTACATTGATGAATTGGTTCTAAAGTTTGAAGCGAGAGCTATTGTAACGACGCAATGTACTTCTACTGGCATGCTTTTGCTGGACCAATGTGAATCAGCCATAAGACTCCAAATGCGTTGCCAGCCCTGAGGACTAACATGGACTGCCTCTATGGTAGTAATTTCACCGGTAATCTCATCCCCACACCAGTTCAGTTTAAGCTGAGAGAAAAAGACGGAGCTATATAACTGCTATAGCTCTGACTTTCACGCTCACCGTAAAATGAACTGCATAGCTATGTCATAACAACCATCTACAACCAACTTCTCCTTAAGAGTGATTGCACAAGTAAGAATATGTTTAAATATAAGGTTAAAATGTGTTTAATAGATGCCTTCCTCGGAGGAGGCAGGCGAATGTAAGAAAATTAATTGCTTGCATCTGTCTGCCTAGTCTGAGAAAGGAACCTAGGCATGGATTTTAGGTTAACGTTTTTGTTTTTTTAAGCTAATTTAAGTAGGTACACAGTAAATATACAGAGTGTTTTTAAAATTCGCCAACAAACTGTTACCGCAGTTTGGCGAAGAGTATTTTTGTAAAAAAGTGTACTTTATCAGGAAAATAAATGAAAATAAAATAAAATAAGAAACCCCAGAACAATAATGCAATGATAGATTTATTTCAAACAAGAGATTGAAACTCGAAACTGATGAAAACAAAATGGCCGAAAGATTTACAGCTCTATTCGGAAAATGTTATTATTTCCAATTGCATTTTTTAACGGAAGCACAAATACTCTGACAAATGATATTGTGTTTCGTTAGCAGAAATTAAATCAACACTGATAATTTATGAATGCTTATGCTGGCAATCCAAACGGTCGTTACAATGAAACGACAAATCAAACAACAATCAAATAAAACACTGCAGCACTCGAAATTCGAGAATCTCCTGTCTACTTAGCGCAATTCAATTTCAGGAGTGAATAGGGAACTGGAATGAGTCCTTACACATTCATAAAATAAAAAGGCATTATATTGTTTTACCTTCGTAAATACGAGTAGGTAACTTAAATTGTTGGCTGAAATAGGGCTACCAAAAACACAACTTTTTATTTTTAAGATGTATTGGATACGTATTAAACAACAAACAACAATGCACACTTTTTCCCCATACTAAAGTCAAGCTATAAGGCCGCTAATAACCAGGGATCGGAAATTCGGATCGATATTTACCTAAAGTTGGCAAAATCCCGGAAAAAGATAGGCAAACATGGCGTCGGCTTCTTCAAAATATTATTTTAATAATATAAGTTCCGGGATTCTGGGATTCTACAAAATGTTAATGTAATAATTACTTTACATGTGGGATAAAACATTCATTTTTGCTCCTATAAATTCGTTAGGTTAATGAGTTACAGGTAAATTAAATAACATTTGGTAAATCTATACATGAAAAATAACTTCAAACAGTTAATAGAAATAATTGATTATGAAACAATGCCGGTGCAATTTATTTATTTTGAAATTCCAGAAATTTTAGTAGTGAATTCTATGATTGAGTCCGCTTCCATACAACTGAACAACAAAGCCGGTGCGAAAGTATAGGTAAATATCGATCCGAATTTCCGATCCCTGCTAATAACACAAGGCCGGTTTTAAAAAACCCGACCGACCGATTTTAAATCGTTATAAATCTTTAATGAACATTAAAAAGGAAAAATTATGAAATAAACCTAAAGATGATTTTTAAATACTATGGTTAGGGTTTGGTGGTAGTGGTTTGGTTTGGTTATTCAATGATACTCCACATTGTCACAGTTAGTCAGTTCTTTTTTACTATATGGCGTCTGGTTGCCGCCTATTACTGTCATATCTTTAGTGACAATCACAAGATTAAGACAAATTGGTTGACATAAGAATCGACAAAATTTCTAGAGCACACTAAAGGAACAAACATACATACCTACATTACATACATTATAAGGCTGATAAACACATTACCCTGCTCGGTTGGCAGTCGGCTAATAACAGAATAGTACATTACTGCCGAGACCGGGAAAGTGGCTGTTGCGGGACGAGTAGAGTTACGTATGTACGAGTCCAGCAACCGCCCTTCCCGGCTGAGGCTTGTATAGTGCTTTTCTCCAATAATGCGAGAAAATTTGACACAATTGTTAAAAATATTCTTTATAAAAATATCATTGTCGCCGTCATCATTAACGTTACTCATAGTTTTTTTTAAATTCGGTACGATTTTGCATGAAACTGAAATAAAGCATTAAATAAAATCACAAAACGTAATAAACTCAATTTGAATAAAATGCACTCGTAGTTATGAACGCAATTTCAATACTAAAAAAGTTAAACGCTGTTTGGAAAGGCATAACTTTTTAGTCTATGGCATATTAAAAGTAAAATATACAAGGAAGCATTTTGATTGCACAAGTGTTTGGCGGTTTGGAGTTTGGTTAGTTGTCATAGTCCAAACATGGTTTAAAAAAGTAAAACATTAGGGCCGGCGCTGACTGCCGGCATGGCACGGCGTGTCATGGCAAAGGATTTCGGTACTGATATAACCATTTTTAATCTTATTACCATGAGTATAGAATTCATGTTACTTTATTTTGACACAACGATGCCGAGGGAGGCCGCGGTAGGACAGAACGTGCCTAAGCATTCCACGGGATGCCGCGGCGTACTGCTGCATCTCGCGAGACGCACGCGCATGACACGGGCCGCCGGCGCGCGGCGCAGTCCGTTCGCCGCGCGGGGGGAGGGCAAGGGTAGGAGGCGCGCGTTTGTCATTTGACACAGTGACTGATTATCGCGCGAGTAATAGGCGGAGTTAATACTAATTGTTGCTTGAGTGGCTGGGTCGACAGCAGGATGCCACAGCATACCGCGGAATGCCGTAGCGGCCTTCGGGATGCCACAGTATAATTTGCCGTGTCATGCCAGCAGGATGCCACGGCATGCCGCGGAAGGCCGTGTTATCCTTCGGAATTCTGCAGCACAACTTACCGTGCCATCCTGTGCCGTGCCGGCAGTCAGCGCCGGCCCTTAGGGTACGTAATGAAATTTCATACATTTTCGCATAACTTTTTTTATTTTGTTTTGTCTTGGACTCAGAACTTTTCGGACTGATTTTACTACAGTAAGGTTAACATTCCGAGCATGTGGGTGAAAAGACTATCTTAAAACATTTTTCTTACTCAAAACTATTATACTCGTACGAAGCATTGTTGTAACAACGCCTGATAATACTTTTATCTAGTGTGATCGTGTATTTTGAAATGCTGGTAATGAATATTTCGTTTGCAAAACGTCCTTACACCACGAATGGTTTTCCTTCTGTATATTCATGTGCTTCTTTTCTAGAACATGTTTTGTTAACTGGAGCGTTACATAATTACATAACTAATGATGGGGGTAAAAGATTCTACTCTAATATTAATGATAATATTTACTTAGGTAAAGTCACGTAGTTAAAGATTGGGCCAGGAAGAGTTAGAACACCGCCTGATGCCAACTTATTATTTAACAGAAGATTAGCTCTGTACTTAGGATACCGTAATAGTTTCCTATTATTATAAAATAAGCAGAGTTCATTATAAATGAAACAGAGGTTTTTTTAAAGAACAACCATCAACAATAAAACTTAGTAATGAAGATGTTGGATTCCGATTCAGATTTAGATTTTATTACTCAATATAACACAGTAAAAAATGTACATGGCATGTCAAATTATATGCAGTTACATTGAGATCATCAGAAATAGAATTAAATAATCTATCTATATAAATAAAAATTAATTGCTGTTCGTTAGTCTCGCTAAAACTCGAGAGCGGCTGAACCGATTTGGCTGATTTCTTTTTTGCTGTGTTCGTCATTGTCAGGACAAGGTTTGTATGAAAGAAAATAATTGAAAAATCCACCGGGGAAGTCAGAAATTTGCAGCGGGGCGAAGCCGCTGGCGGGCCGCTAGTAATAGATAAATACATTGGTAACTGAGGGCTTTTGTTTTAAATTGAAAACTCGACAATTTCATTAGAAATCAAAAGCGAAACGTTAGAATCGTAATTTTGTACTTTTGCGTTGGTAGTGACGGTCCATTGCATGCGATTAATTTTCCACTTCCGAGCTCTCGATTTTACAAAAATAACCATACTAAATACCAAATACGTAGTAGTAAGGAACATTTTCAATGCAGTAATTTACATCGTTTAGTTCCTGTAAAAGTAACAATAGGTAACTTTTCTACTAAAACCTTATCCATGATTTTATCACTTCAATCCGAGAGACGAATCACAAAACATTTCTACACTCTTTTTCTCTTTTCCATAAATTTAGAACAGAAACCAATGCTACTATCCAAATAGCAGAAAATCCAGAAGAAACTACAAAAACCAAAAATCGCAGTCAACTCGGTCGCTACCTATCTGTCTGTACGAAAGAAACATATCCACGTCAGCTAAAAAAACCATGCCGTTTCCAGTTCCAGGGCATTTATCAGCCTCTCAATAAGGGTGACAATGAGTTACCGCGACAAAGGATCATTCCTCTGAGCGTTAAATTAGTGGGCCTATAAAACAGTGACGTCCGTCAATGAAACAGCGTGCAGTGTGGTGTCACTAATTAATTAGATGAATATAAAGATAACGGGGTGATACGTGATAAAATAAATTGGGTATTTGGTACGAAATGTGGGAGGTCTTTGAGACGGCCTGATAAAGTAGTTTGTATTGAATATACGATAAAAGATGTCTTACTTTTTCTAATCTCGGTCAGTCTCTGACGGTATTGTGGTTGAGATGTAATACTAACATAAGTAGAAGTAGGTGTATCATCATAGTCTGATTTTCGTATTCACGCGACTCCCTTCCATAGGTACTTGTCTTTGTAATTGTATTGTATAATTAATTTGTTTTGCCCTGTGGTTGCCGGGTTAGAATAGTGCCACTCCATGTCTTCCCGTGGATGTCGTAAGAGGCGACTAAGGGAATAGAGGCTTGTAGTACTGTTAGGCGATGGGGTTGCCACCTGTCACTAATACACTGGGAAACATCTTAGCCTACTTGTGCAAAATGTGGTTACAGAATTATCAAGAAGTTTTAAGACTTGTTGGTAATTCTTTAGCTCTGCCTAGCCCACTCTGGGAATGAAGGCGTGAGTTTATGTATGTATGTTTTATACATTTTAGGGTTCAAAGAAATAGACTCAGGCTTGTTTCGGGTCCGCCTGATACCTCATTTTTATGGACCAGTATACTCTTTTTCTTTTGAGCAAATTTAGTTTTTTGTATTTAATTAGTATATTTTTGGCCTTTTTAAATTGGTGAGGTAAAAAAGTGATTTCTAGTTCATTTATAATTCTGTCGATATAAGTAGGGCGTGCATAGTACCAGCTATCGTTGAAGATAGAAACCAACGTTAAGGTCGAAATCCTCAAACAGATTTCAAGAGAAATACGTTCAGTTATTATGTGAAGCTTACAGATTAATACTGCGGTTATGGGAAGCCGTCTAAAACGTGTTCAGCGAGGAATGTACTCGAAACATTCATTTATTCAGTGATTCATTAAAAATGTATAATGTAGTTTTATTTAAATCTCTTAAATCATTGCAAAATGTCCTCGTTATAATTAATAGTGAAGGCTCTGTTTCACAGGCAATTAACAAAGACCACTTTAACAGTAAAACGTTATAAGACTCCCAAATAAAATAAAATAAATTTGGAATCTGTTGAGAAGCACACAAGGTTCAAAATGGGAGGAAATTGATCGATGTTTTTTTCTTTTGAAATGTACGAAAGAAAAGCTGCCTGTGTAGGATTTTCTCGCTTTTTTAACCGCACGCCGGAAATGGGTGGATTAGGGTCTTTTCCTGAGAGAATGGCCGGAAATCGCGCGAACCGTTGGGATAAAAAGGAAGCCTTTGCTTCAAAAGATGCTTAAAATAAATTGAATAGGCATAATTATTAGCCTCCATTGTCTATGAATTTATAATGGTATGAAAGAAAATTACATTTTATTTTTTAAATCACAGCGAGGGCTGCCGTAAAACCAAAGAAGGCGGCTAACTAAGCACATGTACCTAGTATTTAAAGCATTATGTACTCTATTGTTAACTACATCAAATATGAAATGCTAATACTTTTTCTATAAAGCAATATTATGGCAGAGGGTTCCTCGTGTGGTTTAAAATGAAATTGGTAAGAATAGAAACGTTTAATTCAGGCAACGTGACGTGACCCATGTGTCCAAAAAATACTGGCTGTCATATATAATAATAATAATATAAAACTTAATATATGTTATTAAATTAAAAAACCACCGTTCTTCATAAACCAACTTCAAAAGAGGAGGAGGATCTATGTTCCGATGTTTGTATTTGTTTTAGTCAAAACTGTACGTACTTTGTTCTCGCTACTGGAAGGCTTCCTCGAAACATCTTTCAGCCAGAGTCTACGCAAACGTGATTCATAAAAATAGTTCGATCAAGTTCATTATAATAAGGGAGTCAGTAAGCAGAGTAATGGCACCAGTGTTGGACACTACTGAACAATTTTAGCTGACCGGCACCAGTAATGGACACTTAACTTTTAATTCATTTTTCATACGGTCGTAAATTGACAGTCGCGAAGCAAATGAATCTTCAGTAACACATAGAATCAAAGTGTCCATCATTCTGTCCGTTCCGTCACCCTAGTTAGTTTAGTTCAATTTAGTTTATTTATTCATCAATGTAAATATTACTATATAAATTGCATTGCATATCAAAAAATATGAAATTACATTGATATCGTCAACATTAATACAAATAATAAAACAAGTGATACAAAAATAACACTCACTATAGTAGTAAATAAAGTAAATACTTAATATCCTGTCAGAGCGGTCAGAGTCCAAAAGTGACGAACCTTTTCATACCGTGAATATACATCCAATTTGAAAATACCAGTCATTAACATCTATTTAGACATTGATAACTAAAGCAGGGAATTAAAACATAACTCAATCACTTTATGAACGCTTTTGCATATGTGTGTAACTGTGTGAGCAAGTAAGAATCAGGGGGGTTATTATGACATAGCTATGCAGTTCATTTTACGGCGAGTTTAAAGGACAGAGCTATAGAAGTTATATAGCTCTGTCTTTTTCTCTCAGCGTAAACTGAATTGCATAGCTACGTCATAATAACCCCCCAGATGATAATCGCAACTAACAACTAATAATTTACAAGCACCGTAAATAACGCCGTCAACGTATAACAGCGTAGTGGGTAGGTACAGTCAAGGCAATTGATTCCTAGACCACTTTGGACTATGTCAAAGTGACGTAATCTTATGATTTTATTTAGTGTCACTTTGACATACTCCAAAGTGGTTTAGGAATCAATTTCCTTGACTGTTCTTAGTATTGGATAATAAGCCAATATTCCGTATCTGTTTATAACGGATGGCCACCGCTTCCACGCAAGAAACGTACGCAAGACGTAAGCAAAAGTGTACAAAAAGAGGGTAGGACGCATTAAGCCGTCCCCAATCAGCCGTCCCTAGCCCGTTGCAATCCCAGACGTCTGGAGAGCTTAGCTGGCTACTGACATATAGGTGGTCTATAAAACAAATGTGATAAGCCCATTTCCTTTCTCTTTTTCAAAATGTAAATGCCTAAATAAACCCTCTTATTCACAAACGCGCAATAACGACGGTGTTTTATAGATTTGTTTCGCCCTTATCAGACACTATGACATTTGAATTTGACAGAAATTGAGAAAGAAAGCTTTAACTAAAATAGGTTTCAAGCGATTTTATGAATAAACGGGCTACACTTTAGTACTTACCTATTTTTTTCTTCCTCAAATTCTTCAACCGTGGCAAACTACCTATTTACATTTAGCTTATTTATAAGCAAGATAACTTTTGCATTTAAATGAAAAATAATTATATCAATAAAAATAAGGCTGGGGCCTTGTATTCTACTGGTTAAAACCATATTGTCATTGACATATTATCGTATTATCAACGCCACAGTAGCTCTTGTTTACTTGACAGTATTGGTGGCCGAGTTGAAACAATACGATAATAATAATAAGTCAAACGGCAAAATTGTTTTACAGAGTAGAATAGAGGCCTTGATAAGTTATGCTGAGTTTCTTGCGGCGTTTCTTCTCAGCAGAGTGGTCTCCTCTTGTGAAGCGCTGGTAGATTCTTGATGTGTAAAAGTGCCCGAGCGGCCTACTTACCGAATAAATGTCTTTATCTTTATAAACGGCCTAAATGATTTTCATCAAAATCTTTATTTGCTTTAAGTAGGTATTAATAATAAAACAGTTTCGTCCACTTTCCACCTATCAATAGGCGTACAAATTATGGGTCAAGCAATAGAAATACATCCATTACCTTATTAAAAAAGTTGCATTGCCTTTTATTAGGGATATTACTGAATACAATAGTAGATTGTACAACAAGTGCATAAAACGTACCATTTTACCCGAGACGTGCATATATGGATGGTCACGTTGAGGGTAAAATGGGTTTTATGCTCGAGTTTTACACTCTGCTTTTCACTTCGATCGCAAGGAAATAAAACAACGATTAAGCATATACAAGAAAAATTAATTAATTTTTATAATGTAATTAATATGTTCTATCACGCATAAAATGTAATTTCATCGACAGTTCGTCAAATTAGCTTAAAAAAACACACTCCGCAAACGTGTTTACGCTTTTTTGGTTCCTCCAAATCATAAAACTTTCGTATGTGCTGAGATAGATTTTCTTCGATTTAGGCGGCAATATCTGCTCAATTACATTTTTCGCACTTCTGTACATTAGTCTCAGGCGAAATCATTTTTTGATCGTCACTATCACTACTTGAAGACATTGTTCAATTACTTACGAATAATTTATTGACTTTTCAACCGCAACACAACAAATTTAGTTAGTTTTTAATTTTGTTTGACGAATAATTAGCTTCCCGCTACACAATTTTTCTTAATTTTTTGTTTTAATTTTCAATTATGTGACGTTTGACTATGGACACTAGGTTTGAGCCTTAATGCCAAGTTATTATAAATATTTGCGTTACTTATGTTTTTTTTACGTAAATGCACGCCCGTATTAATCTTAAAGTATTTAGATAGTATTACATATGTCGTAATTAAAATAAGATATAACCTAAATCTCATAAAAATATATCAATAAAATGAAGGTGTATTGTGTATGTGGCTGTAAGGCCTTATTGCCTTAGTCTTAAAACAAGAAATTACTTTATGCACTAGAGCATAAAATGCGATTTTATGCAGCCTATACCCAGCATAAAGAAGGACTTTACGAGCATGAGAAGTGAAAATCACATTTTAAATTCAATTAGGTTATTTTTCGGCACAATTCAAGTGCTAGCGCCTGACTGAGTAAATTTATCTCCGGATTCAAACCACCCGCGTGTAGTCGATAGTATGCTAAACTCGGATTTTCCTCAATCCAGGGAATTTCCGGATACTTTTTGTCCGGGCCCTACTATTGCTCCGTGGCACGTTAGTTTGTAAAGTTAGTGTATTGTTTTGGTTTTAGCATAACTCTTTCGCCTATTCATTCGCTTCCCTATTGCAACGACGACGAATTATAGCACCACATATAAAAAAATCGCACGCAGGACTGATGGCCGATGGGGTCAGAAGGTTCTTGAGTGGCGTCCGCGAACCTGGACACGAGCTGTGGGTAGGCCTCCAACAAGGTGGAGTGACGACCTTGTAAGGATCGCGGGAAAGCGGTGGATGCAAAAAGCACAGGACCGGTCTGAGTGGAGAGCCTGGGGGAGGCCTATGTCCAGCAGTGGACGTCTTTCGGCTGACATGATTGATTGATTCATTGCGAGACCTTATTCGCCTATTCATTCGCATCTCTATTGCAACGACGACGAATTATAGCACAATATAAAAAAAATACCTTGTTGCTGTTAATAAACAACTAAGTTTTAAAGTTACTACCAAATATGATAAATTTCAATATTCATTTATTAAAAAATCTGTTTCGGTAGGTATAGCTTGGTTTCATATCGGGCGCGCCGATCACTTGTTACCCTAGTTCATTTAGACCCTGCGGAGTAATATTTTTTCATGTTTTTATATGAGGTTTAGCGACATTTAAATAAATAAATAAAATAAATATCAGGGGACAATTTCACACCAATTGACCTAGTCCTAATTTAAGCTCAAGGCTTGTACCTATTATGGGTACTAGAGAACGATATAAATACTTATATAGAGAAATATATACTTAAATACATAGTAAACATTCATGACTCAGGAACAAATATTCGCGCTCATCACACAAATATCTGCCCTTACCGGGATTTGAACCCAGGACCGCTAGCTTCAAAGGCAGGGTCACTACCAACTAGGCCAGCGCGTCGTCAAACCCTAATATTAAACATTTAGCACCCGACGAAGCACAGAGGTGCTTCTTTTCTTCATTGTCTTCACTGTTATTGCTACCATTATCATAGCTCTTATTAGCATGAAAGTAAAGGTGGTCAAGTCGTAAAAACGATTGCAATAAGGGTAAAACAAAGACGAATAGAGGGCCTAATTTGGAAGCGGCGCCTTACCATTCACCCAGCACTGGCCGTTTAATCGTTATTCTGGAACGTTCGTTCACGGTGCGAATAATTCCAGCAAACTCCCGAAACTGTTTTAAACTTTGACGGACTCCATCCTGCGCTTCCCCTTTTAATTTTCCGAGCGCCCAAGTATTTTCGTTGACCTTTTTTAACGAGCGGAAAACGTTCCAAGGGGCTTTTTATTGGTAACGATAATATTGAGGAACTCGATTCCAGGTCAAGTCAAGAAAAATATTTTTCTAGAACGTGCATGCTTGATTGTACCTTTCAAATTTCAATTTTCAAAATTATTTATTTCAGAAATTTCATTTCCATATTGCACAACAAATTTAAATAAACATTAAAATTAAAATCAAAATGAAAGTTACAAATAGAATCATAATTAAAATTAAAATCACACAAAACATTCACAACTAAAAACTAAAACACAATTACTAATAAGTATGATTGCTCCCTACATGGAGCTGCATACAGTGAACCATGTAGGGGCAAGGCTTTGGCAGATTAGTGCAGCAGTTCAAACTTAACGTTAAAGTGACAAAACACCACAGTCACCAGCTACCTCTAAGGCCGGCGACCGCACGTCACAAATTAAAGGAGTTTATAATATTGTATTTTTTTAATGCTGGGCAATTTGCGCATTATACCTAGATCCAGCGGTTCAACTGGTAGAAAGTCACCACGGCCACCCATGGACATTGGACACATGCACCACCAGCGGGCCCCTATTATGGTCGTGTGTATCGATGTGGATAAACTTGTCAGTTCCTTTCTGGCCAGTATGTAAGTGCGAGAGCGAAAGCGACTATGATACTGCAGCAGGAGAGAAATCGCAGATACCTTATCGACCTTTGAGAAAATTAAATACCTACCGCCGCAATAATCCAGAACAGTTCCACAGAACTATCGTGCGTAGTAACCTTACATGATTCCAAAGAGTCGTCTAATCGGATTTTCATAATTCTACTTCATACTTTGGTGTCGCTCATAGTTCAGAGTGGTTATAATGACGTAGCAATGCAGTTCATTTTACGCTGAGAGAAAGGGACAGAGCTATATGACTGCTATAGCTCTGTCCTTTACGCTCGCCGTAAAATGAACTGCATAGTTACGTCATAATAACCCCCCAGGCCTTTTTTTGAGCCAGGAGAAATACTAAAACTAATAAGGCGGTGTTTAAAATTATCCCGTGCGTGATACCTTTAACCCTTTTGTACCTATTTATATACAATACAAATATCGGTTGCTTCATTTTCATATAAAAAACAGATGAAACTATCTTTACAAACACGCTAAAGCATCACGAAAGGTGAACACATGAATCACGAAACTCGTGGGCTAGGAACGAGCTCACGTGTTAGAACATTTTGTCACTCGTAACGACGACATATTTTAGGGGTTTTCTCATAAAAGTCATAGTCTGAGAGCTTTTATAATGTGCTAGGAGTTTTAGATTTTCTCCGAGTACCTATGTGAACAAGAACTGCCATAATGTGCCTTGAAAGAGACAAGTAAAATGTAAAATTAAGGCGAGGTTTATTACGCTCATTTGCAGGCATAGCTTAATTGACGCTATCGCATTACGCAACACTAGAATGCCATTAAAGTAGGCTTTAACAGGACTTAATTTTAAAATTATGTTGATTTTTCCCAAAAAAAAAACCTACCGATTCGAAAAAGTAGAACGCTTAGTTAATCTTAAATATTAATATCTCAATATTATTATTCATTATGCAACTGTTTTAACGATACTGTACGATAAAGGGTAGATATAGAAAAACTGTAAATTTATGGAACTGTCGTAGCGACGTGTTTGTTTGCAATGCAAATAGCTCTAGAAAAAAATGTGAGTTGGTAGTGTACGGAGCTGGCGATTCCAGGTTGTGGAAATTATTTTTACTTTGGGATGGATACGTATTAGGACGTCTAAAATTAATTAGCTTTTAGGATTATTATAAAAAAACCTAACCTAATGAGTTCTATACAATGGCCTTTTAAAGTATATTTATGTAACTGGTATTTAATGAAGCTTTTGCTACAAGCTTAAAATGTAAATGACAAAATATAAATATATTATTAACGGTTTATTATACAAAATAGGATTAGCAAATATATTATTAACGGTTTATTATACAAAATAGCAAGTTAATTATTATAGAACTGTTATTTATTACCATGGCAACGCTCATTATAAAATTGTTTTAACGCCTCGGTTACGCAATAGGTGGTATTCTGATACCATTAAGGATATCAATATTAGCAGTTTATAGTACGCGAGTAGAAAAAATCGTGTACGGTTTCAGATAAAAAAACCCATAAGGTATTATGACACTTTAGGAATTATGATACTTTAGGCTCATCTTCTGATACGGAACTGTTTGGGACTAGGTCAATTTGTATGAGATTGTCCCCTTATATTTATTTTATCGTGCTTCACAATAATAATTCATTCACATTCTTATGATATTCGGACACCAAAACGTTGACCTACCTTAACCTCGACGGCAATTAACGGGTAATTTCCGATGTTCCTCGCCCCTTAATGACACCTTTTAATTGTTCTTCTAATAAATACAGTTTTTTAAGGTAGTTATTTTTAATTGTATTTGAAAACCGAAAATATGTCGTTGACATAAATGACATAGTTTAAAGGTAAATCGATGAATACGTATGGGCCGAGTTTTATTCCACTGTGGTTAAGCAAACCAGTTTTCTATATCGTAATGATTCACTTGACGGCATAGTGCCCTGGTGATTGGGATACACCATACATTTATTTAAATGTATTATAGTCATCCAAAACCATATTCAAACATTCAATTGTCAAATTCGACTTTAAAAAAAACTTTTTTGACACCTTAGCTTTTTGTTGGTAACATTTCCAACCCAGCTTATGTTTTAAGGTGTTGAAGAAGAGAAGAAGAATAAATTCGATTATTTGGTACAAAAAACAATAATTTGTAGTAAGTAATAAGTTGTCTACACGTAGATCGGTTAGGTTTGGTTTATAAGCGATTTCGGAAAATAAAGTTGTCTATCAAAATAATGTTTTCGGGATAATAAATTCGGAATGATTTAGTGTACCGGCAAAAACAAAACAACTACTTATAAATAATATAAAATACATCTAGGAAAACCACCTTAGAGAAATTAACAATGCATGCCCTCTCTTTTCCTTTTATTTAATATTTTGGTTGTGTTATTGGTTTGAACGGGAACGCGGTGGATGCGAAAAGCACAGGACCACCGACCGGTCTGAGTGGAGAGCCTTGGGGGAGGCCTATGTCCAGCAGTGGACGTCTTTCGGCTGACATGATGATTGTTTTGAATAAATATGATCCTTTCTTTCTTTCTTAAATTTTAATAAATTTATAATTGTTGCTACCCCAATTGGGATAGACCAAAAAATATAACTCACCGTTTTTACATTTTTAAATAGACTTTTGTCAAAATATTCAAAATAAATAAATACATACATACATACATAAACTCACTCCTTCATTCCCAGAGTGGGGTAGGCAGAGCTAAAGAATTACCAACACGTCTTAAAACTTCATCTTAACCTACTTGTGCACAATGTGGTTACAGAATTATCAAGTTTTATAAATAAATAGGTATTCAAAAAACGTACTAATGCAGAAAGGCTTTACAACCTTATTTCTCGAAATGGTTTTCGAATTACAGTAATTGTAAAAATATGAATAACCCCAATTGAATGACAGTTAGAAATAAGTTTGCCATTTATTTCCACTCGTTTGCACACATGCTCACAAAACACCGAAACGATTGAGCAATAACATTAAATTGTCCTTTTATGAGTCTATAAGCGTATCTTTTGGGTAAATAAAGGAGATAGAGGACCCCCGGGGGACGCCCTGCGCACGTGGCTTGCGTCAACATTTATTACAAGTGCTTAAATGACATTTACTTTTTTAGAGTTCCGTATAAAAAATGAAAAACGAAGCCCCTATAGGGTCACTCGTGCGTCACTGTCTGTCCGTGCGTCCGTCACTGCAAATTTGCTCCGAATCTAAAAGACCAAATCAGGTGAAATTTGGTAGGATGGTGTAAGTAATTCTATGACCGAAATACAGATATGCAAAGTATTTTTTTATAAATAAGTGTCGTTTTCGGGGGACAGAAGCAAAAAATTTGCAAGCCTTACTGTGTTATATATCAAATTGAAGAACTCGTTATGAGGATCTCAAATATATGTTTGTTATTATTTTAAAATAAATCGATTTGATTTTATTCATAAAAGAAGACGATAATTGACCATGCACCATTCAAATATTGAAAAAAAAAAACAAAATATAGATAGTTCATTGCTTGTAGATTATAGGAAAACCTGTAGAAATACTACCAACAACAAAAAAAATACGTGTGTGTGTACGGAACCTCCCCCACGCGAGATCAACTCGAACTTGGCCGGTTTTTACACTAAACTTGATGCGTGTGTTACTGGCGGAAGGACCATGTGCAGGTCTGTCCAAATTGCTCTTACCATCTTACCGTTTAACCTACTGCCAAGCAACAGAGTTCGCATTGTTATGTTGCGGTGTGGATAGATAGCTATGATGACGGGGTTTTTATCTGTTTTATATAGTCTAACTACATTTATTTTTCTATGTCACGATGGCAAACGAGCACACATGACACTTGATTGTAAGTGGGATCTGTGACCATAGACATTTGTATTCTCAATACCACAATCTTAAGGCCCGTATTAATAAACTGATCTCGACTTTAAAGCCAGTCTCAAGATGCCTCAAAAATGCCAGTTTTCTATGACTTGACATTTACATTGAGTTATCTTTTGACGGGCATCTCAGTCATGATGAGTTAATAATACGGCCCTAAGACTTCAATTTTAAGACCTCACATTTACATTTCGTTATAAGTCTCATATTAATTCCACATGTTTATTCAGTAAACTTCGCCTGTTACTGAACGGTTCTAATAGCCCATTTAAAACTTTCCTCGTATCATTGTGAGCTCGTTCCAGCCCTTACTCATCCCAAATTAAAAGTAAGCAGAAAATGGAGAATGTAGGTACCCATTCCATCGGTATATAAAGAATTTCAATTTTCTGGTTTCTTTTTTCTGCTGAAATTTACTTTCAATTATATTTAGATAGGAACACATTTAGCATGAAATAATTATTTGCCTATTCAATTTATAGTAAGTACTTTTTAAGTCGGTTGTACATTATTATTGCATAGTACCAAATCTACTGCTTTTTTTTATTTAACGGTTTCCATCCAATCCAACTATAAATTAACGGGAGCGACGCGACCGTGCGGCAGCATACGTCAATACTATACATTTTCGATAAGGATAACCATCTCGCAATGCATTTTGTCTAGGGCTACGGGTTACAGTTTTAGCGCTAGTAGAAAAACTGGAACTGGAAGGTTGACGCGATGCCTTAGGGTGCGGCTCCACTGAGGCGGAGACGAGCGGAGCGGAGCGGACCGGAGCGGAGCTGTGCCAATAATAACCAATAGAAGGCGCATGCTTCACGTCGAGCGCGCCTTGCGCACGATAATTTGGATTCTATTGGTTGATATAGGCACAGCTCCGCTCCGCTCCGCTCCGCTCCGCTCGTCTCCGCCTCTGTGGAGCCGCACCCTTAAAGGGATAAGTTAATTTTTTTACATACCCTTTCAAAATACATTTGTTGCCACATTACATAAACACATTACAGGTACATTACATTACAGTTTTAGACATTCGCGAAAATAAACTAAATTACACCATACAAGCATTACACATTAACCCATGTCACAATCATACAATACAAATATAAAAAAATAAAAACAAAACAAAACAATACAGAAAAGAGAGACTGCCTGCACCTTGGCTCACTGAGAATAACATAATAAAGGGGGTAGAGCAAGGATATTACTTAATAAAAAACTGTCACAGTCTGTTAATAATAATAATATAATTTTGTGTTTTATTTTTTTACTTTAGGTACCTACCCTTATCTGTTTGTGCAATATTGAGTTTACATACATACATACATACAAAAGTGCCATGCGCGGTCTACTTACAATAACTATCTAGCTATCCCTTCTTTGAAAGCTAATAAACGGCCCGACGGATTTTCATAAAATCTAACTAGGAACCGTCCCAATTAAACTAGCTTTGATTTAAATCGCATCCAAATCAGTCTCTCCGTTTGGTAACTATACGAAGTTACGACATAGGGCCTCCGCACACGGCGTCGTATCGTAAGCGTATCGTATAGCGCGTAGTACGAGAGCGATAAGAGCACGTCCATCTTTAACTTCATACGATAGTCGTAGGTACTGGTGTAATTAAATAAAAACAAAAAACCCGACTGCAGTAAAAAAAAACAACTGTAAAGCGAGAAACAAGCTATATAATCGATAGGTAAATACTTATAATGTACCATGCAATGATTTTTTGTTTGATACCTCGTTAACAAGTAATGCAATTTATACCAATATACATACAACTTGAATAGTGGAAAAGGTTTTCCAGGCGGGGAAAAGCTATTAATCCAAATGTTTTTTGTTTCAAGAAAATACTTAAGTACATTTTATAATTCATTGCTTGTCCCCGCCTGCAATACCTTTTCCACTATTCAAGTTGTATGTATATTGGTATAAATTGCATTACTTGTTAACGAGGTATCAAACAAAAAATCATTGCATGGTACACTATAAGTATTTACCTATCGATTATATAGCTTGTTTCTCGCTTTACAGTTGATTTTTTTTACTGCAGTCGGGTTTTTTGTTTTTATTTAAATAATTTAGTTTATTTCACATTTTTTAGTTTTTATTAATAAAATAGTGGTTTTATTAATATAACCAAACGTTAAATTAGCTCTGGAGCTCGATTTTTTAATGTCACGAAGCTATAAGTAACAAATTACAAGCGGAACTCTCCTTTTAGCAAAAGAAGCATCGTGCATTCAAAAATCGATCCCCAGTAGTAACGTAAGATTAGTTCATTTGGTTAGATGGAGGCCGATCGAACAGATTGTAGATACCTACTTAGGCCGAGAAATTGAAGTAGGTATAAATCAACTAAATTTCTCTTAATCTCTAACAATTTAGTTCCTCAACGGTCAGTACGTCATACGTGTACCTGGGTACTAGACTAAGCACCTACATTGAGGTTACCTATTCCGTGTATCTTTACTTAAATAAACTGTCCATGCGTAGGCAGGATGGCGCATTAGGTAGGTATTAGCCAGCAATTTATACTATAACATCAATGTGCATTAATCAAGTATGTAGTAGGTATTCGTGAATTATTAATTATTACACTACTTTCTTAATGGTTTATATTGTAGGCGTTTACAGCTCAACAAGAAATATTTATTACTTAACAATTAACGTCCTTTTTGATTTCCCTGTCTAAATGGTAGCATCAAAGTATTATAATGTATATATATTTGGAATGGGCTATTTACTAGCTTTCATTTGAGACCCATATTGCTATAATAAACAATTTTTTTTTTTTAAAACCCCCTATTTTTTTTTGCAGACTCCATTTTGAAATATTATATACCCTATGTCACTTCGGCAATTAAGACGAATCTAATGACACCTAGTATGTTAAAATCGGTCAAGCCTTTTAGGCTGCAGAGCGTGCCCAGAAATAGACATACATACATACATACATACATACATACATACATACATACATACATACATACATACATACATACATACGCTCGAAAAACATAACCCTCCTTCTGACGCAGTCGGGTAAAAAACCAAGATGTGCGTGGTCCGCTTACGATACGACTTCGTACAATCGTGGAAGATAATTGAACACACAGGTTCATACTTTAAACTAGCTCCCCCCCTCTTTTTTATCAGGCGTAAAAAAATAATACAATTTAATCATACATTTAATTATTTCGTCAACGAAATCCTGTCATTTTCAGAGCAATATTAGACACTGTATGTAATAAACCTATTGCCTTGTCATGTCATTTATAACTGGAATAAATATTGTGTCTACCTAAAAAACATGTGAAGCTACTATCTATCATGGGAATTCCTCATAATTATATCAATAGTGTAAGTATACTCAAATTGAAAATAAAATCATTCCAACATCGCTACGAGTCAATAGCCACGCTACACTCGCGGCTACGGACAGTCCCGAAAAGGTCTTTACTCGGCACGCACGCGTCTGTTCGCTCTCGGCGGAGCTCGCGACACGACTCCAACTTTTGCTCTGTGACTTATGGATTCTAAGCAGCCAGTGACATTTCCAAATTTGAATTATGGAATGTGTGTTGTGATTGGTGAAAACTGAAGTGTTTGTTACAAGAAATAAAACTACTTAAAGTGATTTGTGAATGACGGTAAGCCCACGTTTTTTGTTTAATATTTATTCAAAATATAATTAATGTGTTACTGAGAACCAATATAATAATAATGAAGACTTTATGCTTGTTGGGGATTTTTATTATTTCACACTTGAGTGAGAAACAAGGTTTCGCGTCGAGGTTTCGTAAATTTAATATTTGATACTTTTCTCACCGAGTCTGAAGCCGCGATATTACTTTCCCTAATAAAATACTTATTTTTATTTTATATAAAATGGAAAAATAGATTTTTGTTGGGTGTTACACCGGCTTAATAGATCGTAATTAGGTATAATTTTATTAGAACATTTTATTTTATTTTACAAGTTGTATTTTACTTTGTGTATGTGTTTTGTGCGTAATTGAGGCTAGGCTAGATACCTAAGTTTTAACCACCCGTTAGTTGAATTTGTTGAAATATGGAATACATATTATGTATCCACGATGACATTATTGTAATAACTGCTACGAAATCGGAAGGTGCCTACGGTATCTCTGGTATACTTAACCTAGGCTCACCGAGTTAGGATTCTTTAGTTTGGTCTAGATAAGCAGAGGATGTCTATGTGCATAAAAAGTACAGTCAGCAACAAAAGCTTGTCCGAATTGACATTTGTGACATTAACTTATTTAACATAGGCAGGTACATTATTTTGGATTAAAACTTAGGTAGGTACTAAAATCTCAGTTTTTAGGGTTCCGTACCCAAAGAGTGCCCACCAGACCCTATTAGGTATTTCAATGTTTGTCTGACTCGCTGTCTGTCTTTCAGCTGGGTGAATCCCATGAACCGTAATAGCTAATGGGTACTTGACATGTTCATGGAGTGTGAATATCTATTGCGGTTCTATAACAGATATTCAAAAATTAAACAATACAAATGATGCCAACGCAATCGTGATTTTTCTTTGTTTTGTGCTTGTTTTTTTTATCGTGCAACTATAATAAAAACAACCAAAAAACGGTATAGCTGTGTATTGTAGCCATAATATGAAATCTTTTGACAGTTATTATTTTATTTTAATATTTATAATTTTTGAATTACTAAGACGTTCCATATTGGAGAAATGATATTAATTAATTTTAAATTTAATTATTACGTTTTGACAATCATGATGAGGCTACTTTTAATTTTGACATGTAATGCAAACATCTTAGCCTAATTGTGCAAAATGTGGTTACAGAATTATCAACAAGTTTTTAGAGTTGTTGGTAATTCTGTAGCTCTGCCTACCCCTCTCCGGGAACAAAGGCGTGAGTTTTTGTATGTTGTTGTATGCAAACCCATATTGTTATTTTTTCATGAAATAAATAAACAAAACTAAACCAACAACAAATAACAGACCCCATAACCGTAAGGGTGGTACAAAACCTTTCGTGTCCGAGGCCGACCCACTCTCGGTCGGTTTATCAACTTCCTCACAGGAACAAGAGTTACCTCAACAGGGCAATCAATTATTATCAGGGTATTTAGTTACCTTGATGAGAAATTCGAAAATCCTCTCAAAGTTGTAAACTTTGTTTTGCTTTGTTGTTTTCCTGCCAAGATTTGTAAGAAAATCTTGGTAAGCTCAGGCAGTCGGCTATCTAGTACGATATAAACTCAACCCGAGATTTTGGCAAGTTTGGGGTCAAGTATCTCGCTTGATGAATTAGAATGGAATAGAATCATTTATTCGGGTAGGTATTAAATAAAAACAAAAAATGTAAAACACGTACACTTAGCACGTACGTACATTTAACAAAACAAGAAATACGAGTACCTACGTAACCTATTTATAAGTAATTTAAAATAAAATATTCGAAACGGTGTACAAGAAAAAAAAACCATGTTACCCATAATGTACGAAATAATTAGTAAAACAAAGGTCTGAGAGCACCCAGTTTTCGCCTACAAACTGACTGTGCAGTTTGGCGAGGAATCACAATGTCCCATGCCTGTTTACTTTGAATAAATGATTTATTATTTATTATTTTTATTCAGCTCACGGAGCCGCAGCGCTGATTCAGCTGGACCCGTATAAGATAGTTTTATTCGCCACTGTTGCATTAGAAAATGAAATGTCTTAGATTATTTTATTTCAATTTATCGCAATGGCAATAGGAACACAAACTGTCGCAAACATAATAATTAGAAACTATTTTAAACTACAATTAATCATCAACAAACAGTGTTCACGGTTGACATTATGATGACAAACATAATACATATAGATACCTATGTATAACACGGTACTTATATTCTTTATAAAGCCGCCTAAACATTTTTTTTAATTAATTGTAATGATTTAGCGATGTTTAATATCACAGTCTAAGAGATAATTTTAAATAGTTTATAGCTACCTATGACGATGCGAGTGGGGCATAGTATCGGTACTTGTGGCAAACCGTCTACACAACGATAAGACACGACCCTTTGCCACGTTAAATACGTACAGTGTTCTTGCCACGCGAAGGGTTAATGCACGGTGGAACGTCGTAAAGTATGTTACTGCAAAACTATACGTCAAAGTTTCTAGACTGCAATGTCAGTCAATGCACAGCTGTAATGGTTTCACAACCAACAAAACTCAACAAAAAAGTCTAAACAACGTTTACACATTGACGACGAGACAGCCTAGTTAGTAGTGACTAGCATTGAACCGACAAGTAACTTCTCAAATTGTGAAAGTTTCTTATGAGAAATTCTCGGAAATTTCTAAGAAGATTCTTATGTTTTGTGTGGAAGGAGAACATTCTCAATGCTCTTCAATTTTTCAATAATATTCTCATTAATTTTTTGAGAAGATTCCTTAACCTCTGATAATGTTCTGCAACTTGTACATGTCTAGTAGTGATCCTGTACCCACGAATCTAGCGGTCCCAGGTTCGATTACCATTAAGGGGATATATTTGTGTGATTAGCACGAGTATTTGTTTCTGAGTCTGAGTGGGACTAGGTCAATTTGTATGAGGTCCCCTGCGTTTATATTATTATGATATTATCGATGAGGTCAGACCTATGGGTCAGGAAGGGGCCAGAGAAGGAACCGCGGTAAAGAGCGATGTTTTGGCAGGCTTCCCACAAGTTGGACCGACGAGCTGGGATATAATTCTCTTAAAAACGGCGATTGGTCGATCGAAAGAGTGAACGCGCCACACCGGGGAGATTTAATAGTCACGACAGAGCGCACAAAACACATTTTAGAGCGTGTATTTCAATTAGGCAGCAGGGCTTCTGTCGACTTCGTTCGTGTCTTCACTCTCGTTTTTAAGAGAATAACACCCCTGGTGCAGTTCGCCGGAAAATGATGGATGCGAAAAGCACAAAACCGATAGTTGCGGAGATCCATGCACTGATAAAAATAATTTAATACTACACACAGTAGCGTAAAAAACACTTGGAGCAACCGGTCACAAAAAGTATCATCGAGCGCTTGAAAAACAGTTAAAGACAAAACATTCCCGTTTACTGATTAAACGATACTATTTAATTTATGTACAATATTTACAATGCTGTACAGTGTACATATCTCAATTTAGGTATGTAATGTGACAGTACAGTAAAATTTAGTCGCAAGTTTTAACCGTTTGGAGTAGTCATAATTACCGTATCGATCGTTAGGCTCATATTCTATGCAGCAGTGAATGTTCATGGTTTTTCGGTTAAACATCCTGCATTTCTCATAGTGGGGAAGGCCCTTGTCTAGTAGTGGACGTCCTTTAGCTGAAGTGATGATAATAATTATGATGACAACTCATAGTTAAATACTTACGCAATAGGCTATTTGACAAGGTGAAAAAAAAAACGTAATAATTATGTATATTCATATAAATTATGAGTTTTAAAATCAATTTAACCCTTAATCAAATATTGGGAAACTATTTCCCACTTAATTTTATAATTTTCATTTGTTTTTCTGTTCTTTGTTTGTCTTCAAAAAGTTTATATTCCATTATCTTCTTAAAATTGTCCCGTTTGATTAAGGGTTAAGGTATTCTTACTTAAAAAAAATGGATGTTTTATCCAAAAAACCACGATAAAACTTGATAATTTTTTATCTGTAGCCATTTTATCGAAAACGGCGCCGAATCCATGATGACGTCAAGGGTCGGTAAATATCACAGATTATAGGATGTCTGTATATCCTGTAATCTGTGATGTCTGTAAATATTGCATCTGTCGTTCATGTCGTTGTCGTTCTGTTCTTACGTTCATTGGTTCTTGCGGTTACCACAGACAGTTTGACGTTTGTTTGTTTTTCTGGCTTTACTATGATTAGCCAATGTCAGTTTGTTTATGTATTGACCACTGACGTCACTGATTCCTGTGCGACGCCATCTTGCCCAAGAAAGCGTTTTGGCGGCATATTTTAAAAGTGAATTTTTATTTCCTTTTTTTAGACGAAATACATAAAAGAATTTAAAATACTCATGGCGACTGAACGACCCGTTACTAAATTTAAGCCTTCTTAGTGAAAAGTTGTTAAATGGGCGTTCTGTCACCACAATCAAAAACCTTTCGACGTAAACAGTTAAAATTTCGACGAAACGTAGCCGTTCAACTAAGTCCGCGCTGGAAATTAGTTTTTACGGAGTTCAGATTTGTTTACAGCATTCGTTTTTGCGTGTTTTGAAATGTTTATTGTTTGGTTTGCTGTTGCGTATGTAAGTTTATATGAAAACTAGCTTCTGTGCGCAAGTTCGTCCGTGTAGATTTCGAATATAATTATTCCTTTACTAAAATTTAAAAGTTCCCGTCTTTAAAAAAATCCGGGATTAAATGTCGCTATATCGATTTTAAATTTCATCAAAATCCGTTCTGTCGTTGCAGCGTTAAAGAGTAATAAACATAACATACAAACAAACTTTTGCGTTTTTAATATTATAAAATAATATAATATTAAATATTCATAATCATATAAGTATAATAAGTAAGGAAGTAAAAAAGGTTTTGAAATCGGTTCAGTAGGTTTTGAGTTATATACAAACATACTAAAATACAAATCTTTCCTCTTTATAATATTAGTGTAGATGTTTAAAAATACTCCAAATTTCTGAGGTCCTGGTCTTCTTAAGATCAAGTGAAACACCGCAACGACACCGTATTTTACGCAGCGGTGGGGTCGCACCTTTATACGGACCACCTACGGAAAAATAACGGGCAAAGCTAATCAAAACGAAAAATCAATAAATGCGAGTTAGTTGCAATATTTTATAACAAACTAGTCAATTATCTTAATAAATTCGCAACTAATAGCACCATAGATACATTTTACTAATTGTATTAACACCATTTTCTCTTAATTCTCTATTAAAACTTCGTTTACGTCCACTCTAATTTCATCTAACAATCATAATCATAATCATGTCATAGGGACCATGCCGCGAGCGGACCTGTTAGAAGGGGTGTTCTTTTTATAGTGGTGATTATTACTTACATCTTTAATATTTGAGTAGCTTAGTTTTAATTTAATTTAAATAAGTTTAATTTTAACTTTTAATTGTATATGTTTAACTTGATTGTGTTTGTCTGTTTATCATAACCTAACACGTAAGCGCACGCCGAAGCGACGAGCTTACCTACATACATAACGAACTAACTAAAAAAAAAACGAGAAAATTTTCGTTTTCCCGAGAAAAAATCCACTGGATTTCAGTTCAGTACAATGGTCTGAAGCTATGGTTTCAGTTTTCGGTGAGCCGTCCCTTACACCCTGTATAACATAACTATATAACATAAGAGAAAACTGCTTGCACGACACTCATTAACATCGAAAATAGAATAAACAATTGGAATAATAATAAATTTCGAAGGTTTGCTTTTTCTTTACGTAGGTACTGAGATTGAATGAAAACTTCAAGAAGCTTTAATTCAGTATAAAGTTCGTACTAAGAGCTTCTTCAACAAACGTTTTCATAATTTTCGGAAGCGGAATTCCAATATAATTTAGTAGATCTCCCTTGTAAGTAATTTGTTTTCATATTACTTGCTAGTATCCGAGATTTCTTTTATTATTGTTCCTTATATTATGTTAACCTTTTTACTTTATTAGCTGGTTTACTTTTTATCTTATTTTAGATACGAGGCAGAAGCACTTTCCATGATTAAAATTGTATTTAATGTGGTTATACTGATATTCGTAATATATATCCACTCCATGTCTTCCCGTGGATGTCGTAAGAGGCGACTAAGGGAATATAGGCTTGTAGTTCTGTTAGGCGATAGGCTTGCAACCTGTCACTAATACGCTGGTAGACATCTTAGCCTAATTGTGCAAAATGTGGTTACAGAGTTATCAACAAGTATTTAGAGTTGTTGGTAATTCTGTAGCTCTGCCTACCCCTCTCTGGGAACGAAGGCGTGAGTTTATGTATGTATGTATATCTGTAGATGCGACTATATTAGCTATATCTATTATATTATAATCTCGATCATTCGACCTCTACTTACTACACAAAGTTGGCTTCTAGCAGGATTCAAACCCACGTCTTGACATCGTAGGCCACTTACCACTAGGCCAGCCAGTCGGTGTCGTGGAATATCTTGAGTAAGCGAGTATTTCACATTTAAATATTAGAAAGGATTATGATTTAAATGAAAGCCTTTTAATAAAAACACTCCAGACAGTTCTATCGCGCTGTAATGATTTAATCAAAAAAGTCTTTATAAAAACCATCAATTAAGTTTTAAGCTATTAAAAGTCGTAAAGGGCTTCTTGATCTTACCGCTCATAACGCTGTACAGTACAAAAGAGGCTTAAGTCAAATACTGATCGCCAATTTCAAATCGTATCTAAACACCTTAAAGTTGAAAATGGGATAGCATTTTTTTCGACTGACGTTAGTTTTGTGTTCATACGCTAAGAGATTATTAAAGCGTTCGGCGCCAAGATGCTTCAAACCGTGTCAAATTTGTATGTGAAATAGTGACTTCGGCATTATTACTTAGACGTATGAGGCATCAAACCATTTTAAATGTCTTAATCTAACCACTAGCGCACTTAATAGAATTTCCATCGCGTTTATTCATTACTAGTGAGATAAAAAAAAGTATATCCCTTAGTTAATAACTTCTTATGGATACTTTAACGTACCGCGACCAATCGAAAGTGTTAAGAAATCAATAAGTCGTAATTGCTTTTAGTTTTTTATTTCGTGAAGGCCGTTTAGATAAACAACAGGAAATTATACGGTTTTGTTTAATATTACTTGAATATTCAAATCCTCACGTATAATGGCGTAAACGTTTTAGATCACCAGTTTGAGATTGAAATGTAGAGGATGTTCAAAAGTTAGTAAGGTTCCTAGAGCCAGAGGAATGCGGCCGCAACTGGCCATTTTGAGCTGCTTAGCATATTTTTGTATAATTTGTTCATTTTCCCGTGTGGTTGCCGGGTTAGAATAGTGCTACTCCATGTTTTCCCGTGGATGTCATAAGAGGCGAATAACGGAATATAGGCTTGTAGTGCTTTTAGGCGATGGGCTTGCAACCGGTCACTAATACGCTGGTAAACATCTTAGTCTATTTGTGCAAAATGTGGTTACAAAATTGTCATCAAGTTTTTAAAGTTGTAGTTAATTCTGTAGCTCTGCCTACCCACTCTGGGATTACAGGCGTGAAGGTATGTTTGTATGTATGTATGGTTAATTTTGCCCCATGTCATTGAAAAAGTTAGCTTTGTAGAGCAGAAAAGCATTGTAGATTTTCATTTTGACATCGGGACCCTTATTTATTTATTTTATGGCATAAGAAGGCAATTGAGCACACAGGCCACCTGATGGTAAGTGGAAACTGTGACCCATAGACATTTGCATTCACAAGACTGCAAATGCACTGCCAACCCTAAGGACTAAGATGGAATGCCTCTATACTGCCCTTAAACTGTAGCTGGTTAAAAATCGAGCTCTTCCATGGTAACATATACAGAATTATCTTAGATACACAATTAGCCCGACGTAATCCGCCCTCTTGAAATGGATGGTCGAAAATTTACTAAAAGTACATAGGGCATATGTAGATAATAATGGTATATGCAATACGATTTCTGTTCTACTAAGGGAAACCATCAATGGCCTAACGCGATCGGGTCACCGCGGAGAAAGTCCGCGCCCTAGTGAATACAAAATGACCATAGCCCATTATCATATAAATAACTAGCTAATTTGAGAATTATACTGGATGTCGTAAATAAAGATGGTTATATCTCAGATTATTATCAGAAAAACAGTATTATGTACCTTTGGACAGGCTATCCGCACGCTAACGATCTTTTGCATTAATTTCGTTAATTTAAATAGAGTTATTTAGGATCACAGACTGACGACAGTTCGTCTGCCGATATTAGCCTGTCAATATGTACCTATATATTAACTCTGTATTGCGCAAAAAACAAATTACAAGTAAATTCGTTCATAAACTTAAGATTCACTTGTACAATGGCGAATGTCATTGTGTAATTAGAACATTTGACTATCACGTTCTCTTAGGGTGTTTCGTTTCTATTCCACTCAGTAAATAAATATTGCTACACAAAATTATGTGTGTATAAAGGAAACTTATAGGCGAAAAAAGGGAATATATGGTACAGTTACTGAGGGGATAGCGGTCATACGGTACTTTATCTCCAAGGAAATAGTGATAAATGACTTCTACGCAGATGGACCTGTTATTCATAAACGCGCGTTAGCTAAACTTTGCTTAAAATGTGCTTTGTCCTTATCTGTGATGACATTTTAATTTTATAGAAAGAGACAAAGAATACTATAAGTAAAGTACCAAGTTTATTCTACATTTATGAGTAGAAGACATCTCGTATTTCCGACCCGCTACTTTTTTAGCTGATATCTCTTAAATGTACAAACTAACTTAAATGATATTTACCAAGAACCGATCTAATAAAATGAGCTATTAATTAAAATAACGTCCAAATTGCTGCAAACGACGGACAGACGGACATGTCGAAAGTATAAGGGTTCCTAGTTTGACTACGAAACTCTAAAAAGGCCATCGTTTTATTTGCTATCACGTTTAGACCAAATTTTCCATAATTTTAATGGTGACCTAAATACTTACAAACAAGTGCTATTGGTTATTTACGAAGTAGGTAATTCAATTGTAGCGACTTTAGGACTTTCCCACGGTTTATTTTTGTCTCGTAATTGTCAGTTATTAAATCACAATTCGCGAATAATAGAGACATTATGTTAGCGTTAGTAGAGATATAATAGCTAAAAATTGTATACCTACCTAAAAATTGTTCCCTGCTACTAATATCCTACTTTTATTATAAATACGAAATTGTGTGTGCTAGTTGGTTACTCCTTCACGGTGCACCTAGAGATACCTAGCTTATTGCCTGGATTAACCTAATAATTTTTGTCATCCCTTTGTTTTATTCCAGACTATAATCTATCTCTGTGTCAATTTCATCGTTCCGTTCCGCCGCTCTGGTGTCATTGAGCAACAAACATGCAAACTTTAAATTTAATACTTATTAGTAACAAGTTCTTTTGCATTTCAAATCCTGTTTTCTTTTTAGTAAATATTTCGCTCGTTCATTATATTTCGTACGAACATAAAACGATAATCCGAATACATAACTACATACCTACATACTTTCACGCCTGTAATCCTAGAATGGGGTAGGCAGGTAGAGCTACAGAATTACTAACAACTCTAAAAAGTTGTTGATAATTCTGTAACCACAATTAAGCTAAGATGTTTACCAGCCATGTTTATAATCCGAATAAATACTGTCACAATTTTATTTATGATTTGACAAGCAAAGTAAAGTGTTATGAAATGCTCTATCATAGTGAATGTGACATGTGAGATCCGTCATGTACTTTATGTACGTATAACTCGCACTTCGGCGAAGGTCAAATTTAATTCTATTATTTTAATGCCGTGTCAATACTTGATTATCTGTGGGCACGAGACGTGAGTAACGGACCTTTTAGGGCAGCTACTCTTAAAGTGTGCTTCGCAGACTCCTTGGGCTTCGTAAGGACCTTTGTAAGGGCTCGGCTGAAAATTAACCTAAATAACAATGTTATGCAAAGTACTTGTTTTTTTATTTCTACAGGGTTCGTTGAATATTAAGTGCCCTTTAAACTGATGCCCACGACTGCATTCGCGTTAAAATTGTTTATTTTAATCGGGAAAAAAAATGTGTTTCCCCGGGGAGCTATACTTTGTTATTCTTTCAAATTAGAATGAATGATCGTTATTTTACACACGTTTTCGTCTTCAACGAATTCAAAATTAGAATTTTAATGCAATTAATTAAATTAATTAGACTGCCTTAACAAAAATTTTTCAGAATTATTTTCGTGTTAAAAGAAATTTGACCGTTACTATTGTAAAGAAAAAACTCATAAGAATATGTATCAAATATGTATAATATCAAAATCGGTTTTTGGTAAGGACCAAAAAGTTGGACCATAGTTAAGCCGAGTTAACCATACAAACAAAGAAGTTGGAAACAGTTCCGTTGTGCAACGAAAAGTATCCCTACAATTGTATGGCTAATTATCGTGTCACAACGGAAAATTTTAATATAATTTTTTTTTGAGTGATTTAGCGTGGCCATCTTTTTGGTCTTACCCTTTTACCGTTGCATGACAAAGAAACAAGTTATACTATATAAATGACCTAAGTAGCCAAGCCATAACTAGCCAACTTGCGAATAATGTCTCAGTTTCTAGTGATATGGTTATTATTTATTAAGGCGAGGTCGAGTTCCGTGACCGTTACTAAAGGCGAAGGTTGCGTCGATTGAAATTGACGTAGGCTTTCTTGCCTAACAACGAAAAAAAAAACACCGCTAATTTTGGCACTTTTCTAATAGTTTTATTGCGCCACTAATTCTGTTTATTTATTTTGGGTTGCTTAATGATCACATATTACTTGAAAGTTAACTAAAGGACCAGGTACTTAGAACATAACGAAGTTAAATAAGTTTCGAAGGGACAAACTTTTGTTGCCGACTGTACGTTTTTTTTGCAAAATCTTTATCTGCTTATCAAGACCAAACTCAAGTCCTAACACGTTGGGTCTACCTTAAGAATAGCGGAGATCCTGTCGCCACTGTCCGACTCCATCATCAGATCAGGTCTTAGATACCACAATATTGCATTGTCATCGGGTTTACGTATGTGTGTGTATATGTCAAATTTAACTTGCAAGATTTGACCCTTACATAGATACATACATACATACATTGCAAGATAAATAAAAACTTGTTGAGACGATTGTTTCACCGGCAGGATATAATATTTCTCGATCGCTCAAAGGTTAACTGGAAGAGATCCCTTGAAAAGATTAGATCGCCTTTGAACATACGTTACCCTGTCGTGCTTACTTTGTTATTTTCTGTTCGTGCTTTATTTGAGTCTCCATAGTTCTAATCATGCATCACCTTGGTGCTGGCCACAACGCCCACAACACTACAACAATTCAAAATTTCAGCCTTTGCAGTTTGACAGACAGATGGACAAATGGAACTTAAAGTAATCTTACTGAAGACCTTAATGAAGAGCTTCATTAGTGTTTAGCACAAAACTCTAAAAACTGTTTAAATTCTGATGATAAATCACAACAGTGAGCACACATTTGAAACAGGTTTCGACTATTTTATAGGCTGGATAAACATAACAACTGCCTTAAGTATAATTAGCATCTCGGAGGGTCATTTTACATAATGTAATGTCCTAAGTTTTAGCCTAAGGGCTCTTAGACTCGCCGTCTAATATAATTTAATTATTGTATAAAATATTTAACATTTCAAGGGTGAACGAATAATTAAATAAAATTAAGATCCTTCTTACTGTCTCATTATTATAATATCTATTTTATTTATGCTGTAGTGTTTAGTTGAAATTCGTTATTATTTAATTTAAACTTAGTTATTTGTAATACAAAGCACGTTAAAGAGCTTTAAAATTTGTTAATTAATTAATAATTTGCTTTTTGATTAATGTTTCGATTTCATACTTAAGACATGTTAAACCATTTTTATCTTAATGCCGAAGATACTTCACAGTATGAAATAGCATAACGAACATTAGTAGTATCATACAAAACTTAATACTGTCCTGTTTTTTTATTACGTCAGACGTAGCTTTTGGCTCAATATAGCGTACATGACTTTTTTTATAATTTGCTATGTGACTCTTGGTTTTTTGGGAATGCCCTCAAAATGACCCCAACTTTATTTTTTTCTTGGATTTGAAAAGGTAGGTAATATAGTTAATTATGCAATTCAAGAGTTTATTTATTTATTCAGTAGTTGCAAGACAAGTAGATTGTGTATCTCGCATCAGATAATTTAAGGCCGGAGTTTCAAGTCAGCACTCTGCAAAAATAAATCACTTTCTTGGTGCAACAATGTACTATTTTTATTGCACGGACAATGCCAACTGGCACGGAGGCCACAGGTCATAGGCTCTGATCCCTATAAACAATTACTTCTTATGCCAGGGCTACAAAGCTATTATTTGGCACAAGTGCTGCTATTGAATCCAAAGGGTAGAGTATGATTCAAAAGCACGAGATGATACAATTTATCATCCGTGCTAATCACGCAATTTTTAAAATTCCAGAAAAGAAATAGCGGCAATTTTTACAACAGAATTTAGGAAACTTACGCGTGTTTTTTCAAATTATTTTAAGTCCATTCGAATAGCGTCGCTATTGCCTAACTTACTGGCAATCGCAATCGGCTTCAAAGCGCAACAATTGACAACATTTCAAAAAAAAAGCATTATTGTTTTTTCGCGTTTATAATAGCTGGTTAAAAATTAGACTACCCGTATTTATTGGTTTTTCTTTATTTAACTTAAATTCGTCGTTAGTAATTTATTAAAGAAATAGTCACTAAAAAGACCGTATATACAAAGTTAGGAATACTGATGTCGTGATCTTAGCCTGATATAAAATTAAAAAAAAGTAACTTTAAACAGAAACAAAACTGACTGTCATGTCATGTCAATCATTCGCTGCCGTTCGTTCACAAATTTGTTATTTGGCGTAATTTAATTAATTACCTAATTTGTAGACGCCATTAAAATAAATAAACTATTTTGCGTAGAATTGAAAGCGTGTCGTCAGAATCAAGTAATCCGTCAGACAGATAAACAATGAACATGACAGTTGTATATTTTTTTGAATTCCTTTGGTAATAAATGGACTAAGGGCACTATAAGTGTATTCCTAACATTCACAATCCAACATTTTTTTTACTGTTTTTCCTAAATATAAAACAACTACTGCATAAAAAAATCCAAAGATATTTTTACTGTAATCAGCAGTGTAAAATCTAGAAACGGTATTTTATTTTACTACCTTAGCACAAAATGAATTGTTGTCAATTGTTTTCTTTTTTTTTTTTTTTTTTTTTTTTTTTTTTTTTTATATCATAGAGAAGACAAACGAGCACACAGGCCACCTGATGGTAAGTGGAAACTGTGACCCATAGACATTCGCATTCACAAGACTGCAATGCAATCCTAAGACTGCAAATGCGTTGCCAACCCTGAGGACTAAGATGGAATGCCTCTATGCTAGTCATTTCACCGGCTGTCTTATCCCCAAACCGGAACACAACAATGCGAACACTGCTGTTTGGCGGTAGGTTAATGGATAAGATGGTGGTACCAACCCGGACGGACCCTGCACAAGGTCCTCCCACAAGTAAGGTATGCGCGGTTATTAAGTATTTTATTTCAATATTTAATTAAATAACATCTTTTAGGGCTTTGAGATCTGATTAAGGCTCGTCGCATCTTAAATTAAAACTTATCACTCGGTATCTCTTTCGGTCTTGACTCTATCTCCTTCTTTATTAGTCTTGGCGGAGAATCTTATAGTGAGTCGTCAATTTTCCTCGATCTTAAGTGCGTCTTTAAATTTATGATACGAGACATACGATTTACTTCGTTTTTAGGGATCCGTAGTCAATCTAGGAATAACTGAGTCCTTTGATTCTTAATGAAGTTTAACACCTCGCTCGTCCGAATTATCATTTGGCCTAAACTGGTTTTCACCTGTGTTTGGCAACTTTTTAAAGTTTTCAAAAAAAAACCGGCGGTAAAGTTAGGTTAGGGTTATATTATAACATATATTACGCTTTAGGCGTACTTTTTCGAATCAAATCGGAGAAATACTGGAAAAGGGCAGAAACTTAAGTACCCGAAACCAACGTGCGTGCATGACTCGATGTATGAATGTGGAAGAAGCGAAAGAGATTTGTCGGGATCGTAGCAGGTGGAAAGAGGTGGTCTCTGCCTACCCCGGGAAACAGGGGTGATTAAGTTTTCAAAAAAAAACCGGCGGTTAAGTTAGGTTAGGGTTGTAACAAGGCTTTAGGGAAACCGAAAATTTGAACGAACGAGGCGAGAAATGACGATTTGGGATTCCACGGGGAACCATAATCGGTAGATAATCCGTAAGTCGTAGTTTATTATAATATAATGTTAGAGAAATTAAGCTTATAATTAATGAAAATGAAGACGCATTCTGTCTTCATAATGGATTAACGTCGTTTAATGATCGTAATGAAATATGATACCATACACCCGTTTTGATGTATCGTATCAGTAATTTATTACTCAAAACAGTCGTAAATTTGACTTTATATTAATACACTACTCACTCAATTCCATTTTGAACGTTATGTTTATTCGTTTAGTAATAAAGTCGTACGTAAAAATGTAATTTACGTTTTCTAAGATCTTTCTAATTTATTTCGGCGAAGAGACTTATCTCCACGGGGTTTAAAAATTACAGTTTACCAAAAAAACAATAAGAGAGAGAGTTTGATATAGGTACCGGGTCCTCTTTCTGATGAAATTTTCGTTTTGATTAATTCGAAAGTATTTTTGTATGTTTCGTCTTTACAATTTGATTCAACGCATAAACCCATTGGTATATGTTTATGACCCGAAGACCAAGGGTACTTTTTATTTCGGAAAAATATACTACTCCCAAAAGCTAGTAATCCATACTAACATTATAGTAAGTCTGTTCGTGTGTCTATCTGTTTGTTACGCTTTCACTGCTAAACCACAGAACAGATTACGATAAAATTTGGTATACAGATAGCTTGAACGCTAAGAAAGGACATAGGATACTTTTTATGCCGGATATTGTTACAGTTTTCGAGGGAAAAGCGATAGACGACTTCTACGCGGAGTCGCAGGAAATACCTAGTACCTATATAAAAACATTTTTTCCAAGAGCATTCAGCCACAATAAGCCAAATAAAACGTAATTTTACTTTGACTTAAATCTGTTCAAACAACCAAACGAACGTAGACAAGGAGTAGGTATACTTTACGATCCATTTCACGTGTATATCATTCACGGCCCAGAACTCGATATCGGCTCTATTTCGTACTGGAATCCTGAGCCCAGGCACTGAACGTCCTAAAACCCAAATAACGGCATTGCAGAAATCCGTTTAAGCATGGAGCCGCGGCAGGCTGATATCGTTACCATCTGTCAAAGCCGGGGCTTAATCCAATGACAGGTGTCACGTGAAATGGGAGACAACCAGAGACATTAACTTTTTTCTCTATGGCAAGGAGGCAAGCACACAGGCCACCTGGTGGTTAGTAGTAGGATGAGACCCAGACATTTTCATTCTCAAGACTGCGATGCGAAGGTCCAATCACCACCAAACTGTTAAACGGAGACAGTCCAGTCCAGACTATGTGCGTATCTGTGTGTCTGTGTATCTTTGTATCTGTGTGTATATTTGTGGCTTCGTAACTTCTATTCGGATCACAGAGCACAGAACCGTGCCCCTACTCAGAGTTGGGCGTTATCTAGATAATTTCTCATCTAGATAATTATTTCAAATAAAATCATTTCAAATAAATTTATTCGAAGATAAATTCAATCACAAATAATGCGTTGACAACTTTTTTATTTAGATAAAATTATCTAGATGAAAATAACTGGCCTCGATTGTTATTGAAGTAAGCTTAGATAAATAAATTTATATAGAATGTCACGTCGGATCAAACCGTCACACTGACATTTCTCATAAAATCAGTATTTTTTTTGCAATTTCTTAAACGCTGCAATGTCGTCTACTAGGTCCAATTCAGCATTATTAGACGGCAAGTTTTTTAAATACCATTCCGGAAGGTCTGATGTCTGTATGTTATGTTTACCGCTGAATGAAGTGAATATAAAGGGAAGCATGGAAACGGAGCATTTGAACACGTTAAATGTTGTAAAAGAGACAAAAAGAACGGTAGCGGAAATATGTCGACGAACAATACGAAAACAAATGTCCCATATATTTATATTTCATAAATTTAAATATGTACAAAACATTCATAAATTTTGTTGTTGGTTATTTTCATTTTATCATGCCCAACCGCTTCTAGTTCTACATGACTGTACTACTGACATTCATCTTTTATTTAAAATCCCAACTAATTTATCTAGATAAAAACGAAAATCATCTAAATAAATTCAAAATAACAAATGACGGGTTATTTAGTTATTTCAAATAAAAGATGATTTAGTTAACTTCCCGTTTATTCGTAAATAGATAATTTTTGCCCAACTCTGCCCTTACTAGAGACGGTATGCTCCAAACTTTCCATACAAATCAAGCGTGTCTAAAATTAATATTAAATTAACAATTTTAAATGGAATAAAAATGCATTGATACTTTATGGACATCGATGCACTCTATCGATATGACGCCATACACCGCTACACTTCACTAACGCATTTACTGGCGTCACTGGCTGGTGAGACTGCTTACGGCGCGGTGGAGGTTTTGTGTTAAGAAGAAGAAAAAGAGGAGGTTTTGTGTTCCAAGATAACCTCAAATCGCAATTTTCAAATAACCAATAATTGATTTTAAATACTTAATTGTGATATGATACGCCAGAATTTTGTTTATTCACGTTTTTACTTTGGGTATTACACCATAATTATCACAGCACAATGAGGCATAATATCGCTTTTTTTGATCATGTGCACTCTACAACGTCCAAATAGACACTGACGGCCTTTACCTCCATCAATTGCGCTCAGCGCAATTGCGAAGCACGAATATTGTCTTCACTGCCGTCTCTAGAAGAGGCGCGCGGTGACGATTCAGTGCTCTGTGATTCGGATGGACCGATTAATATGTGGTATTTTTTCAAAATTAGCTAGTTTAATCAGGATGGTCTTTATCAATGTTTTATAAAAATCAGTTGAACCGATTAAGAGGTATCAGGTCAGGAAGCGGTCAAAGTAGGGGTTGCCATTTTTACGGGGGTTATTAACTATTCAATTGTTTAATTTGCTTAACACTCAAGAACCTGCAAATTAATTTGATTTTGAATGAAATTCAGAAGCTAGACAGTAATCTGAATAGCGATAAGTGATAAACCATTGGAAAGATAACAGACACACACTAAAGGTAAAGTTTGTTAAGTTTACTGGGACGTATTTCAATCCATGCAGAAGAGCCCGTCTACTTAGATATACTACGTACACTTAAAGTTAAGTGGTGGGGGCGCCTCCGAGCTGTACGTACGGGCGGCTTTATAAGTGTATACACTTTAGCGCTTTGTCACTTTAATGTCATAATTGAACTTTTATGCTAATCTGTCAAAAGCATTACAACGACAAAGTACAAAATTGTGCCAAGTCACTTTTGCATGTTTACACCATTTTTTGCGTCATGGGGATGGCTATCGAGCAGGGACGAGCCCACGGGCCTCAAGATTGCCAATGCGTTGTCAACCTGACTGACATGGAATGCCTCTATGCTATTTCACCGGTTATCTTACCCCCGCGCCGGAATACAGCAATGCGAACTGTACGGTTACAGGGTAAGGTGATGGTAGCGATCCGGACAGGCCCTACTCAAGGTTCTCCTACCACTAAAATAGAACACTCAAATACATTTGAAGTGACGTATCTTTTTATTCCACGTCTGTACCTAACCTTTATACAGTTCTCCTAAAATTTAGATATTTTTTAACTCTATGTTATTGATTTTGAGTTCTAAAGTAGTAAAGAACAAGGAATACCAAAAAGTAGTTGGTTGACTGTGAGTGAGGACCGAAAAGATGGATCAACCATAGTTAATCGTACAAACCATACAAACAAAGAACGAAGGCGAAAAAAAATCCGTTGAGCCACGAAAATTATCCTTACAATTGTATGGCCAATTTTTGTTGCACAACGGAAAAGTTTTTTAGAAAAAATATTAAGTGAGTTAGCATGCCCAACTTTTTGGATCTTACCCCTTTAAAATTACATACGACCGTAAAGTGTCAATTACACTGAGCTCGTCCAAATTACATAAAAAACATAAAACATTGAATCATCATCATCATCATCATGTCAGCCGAAAGACGTCCACTGCTGAACATAGGCCTTCCCCTAGGCTCTCCACTCAGACCGGTCTTGTGCTTTTCGCATCCAACATTGAATAACGATTTAAAAAAATAAAATAGATGTGATGTCATGTTCATAATAAAACAATTAAGTAAATTGTTTTCTCCGTAACGATCGTTACAGCAATCATAGTCACATGAGTAATGTGATTTACAATGTATAGGTAGGTAGTAGGTACGCTGACGGATTTGCGCAGGGCCGTATTATATTTGCAACATTTCCTTGATATTTTAAATTGTAATTTAGGTAATAACATAGGTTTTTAAATAAATTTATTGAAGAAAAAAAAATCGATAGTAAACGAGATACCGACACTGTATACCAGTATTCTTGTATGAAAATAATATCGATATACGACCCCTGGATGTATTGCCATAAAATAATTAAATAAATAAATATCAGGGGGCAATCTCACACAAATTGACGTAGCCCCAAACTAAGCTCTAGGCTTGTACTAAGGGTACTAAAAATCGATAAACTATACTTATTTAGATAAATACAACAAATACTCGGGCTCATCACACTAATATCTGCCCGTACCGGGGATCGAACCCGGGACCGCTAGCTTCGTAGGCAGGGTCACTACCGAATAGACTGTAGTGTCGTCAAAAAAAAAAAACTAGAGGACGCCCGTGATTCCGCGTAGAATTAGTTTCGCTACTCCCCCTACGAGTATTTCTTCCCGTTACACCCCTAGGGTACCCAACGAATACTCCGTCCCAATTTCAATTACCTGTCCCCCGGTTTAGGCTGTGAATTGTCTGTCAGTCAGTCACTCAGTCATGGGACATATTAAAATATTTGCTGTTAGAAAGTTTGGACACTGGGGTCCTTGTGAAAAAGTTGACTAACTGGCAATAAAAAAGGGTGTATACATTAACGAGGTATACTAGACTTAAAACCTTTTACACTTGATCTTCAGACGACTTATGCCCTTTTTCACTAGGACCCCATTGGTGTCGAGTTAGTAACCTTTTAGATTGATCTGAAGCCAGCTGATAAATCTCGTAAGACATATAATACAAATACAATCATATTTATTAAAAGACAACACACAGTTAATGCATTTACAGGATAGCACTGACTCCTACACTCGGCGTAGCCTGTATCGTGCTGCCGTCCTACCCAAGAAGGTAGCTAACTGCAATGTAGTAGTCGAACCATTCTATACTCTATCGATAACCACATTGAATTTAAAATACTTATACTATTACTATGCAGTTAGCCGCCTTCTTTAGTAGGACGGCAGCGTGGGAATCAGAACATACACGAGAGTATGTTAAACAGTGCGGCAAATAACAGAAAAAAAATTATAACTTAACTTAGGTAGCTATTCTTGTTTATGTAACTTATATGATAAAAAATATCGAGGTTATCTTCACATGCCATTTATTTTAAAAACACAACGTGGACAAATGGCCAGGTCATTAACCTTGAAGCGCTCTCTGTTCTTGACTTTAATTTTTTAATCACTCTTAGCTCGACACGCTATTGTAAAAGGCAGATTGTAAGTATATTGCTTCAATCCTTGCTTGGCTCGCGATACAATGGTTTTTGCAAGGTTTCCGCCTGACGTGTGGGCCTCGTAGCTTTCCAGCAGTCCCTCTTATTAAACATGATTGATCATATTTTGGACTCTACTGAGCTGAGCTATCCAGCACTGTAATGTTAGCCACTATTTCCCGGACACCCTGTATATTGTTAAAAACAAGTCTATTCCCAAATGACCCATTATTAAAAATAAAATTGAATAAATGAAAACCTGCGACAAAACAGTGACACCTAACTTTAGAGCTAAATTCTCCTTAATAGGCCAACCGATTTGAATAAAAACTACCTGAGAATTAAACTGATTAAATGGAACTCCATCTGTAAATAAACGCATATGATAGACACACAGATACTTATATACTTACTTTTTTATTTTTTTATTGAAAGGTACACTTACAGCAAGTGCAAAAAGCATTTATATATCATAGTAACAGGTCAGGGTATTATGTCTACTGTACAAGCCAATTACAAATATACACAGCATTTCACTTTAACCATATAAAATCCCGTTTTTCGTCGGGGTTTAAACATGTTTCGGATTACGACGGCCGTCCCCTATTTCACCATCCTGACAATGACAGGTGATATCTCAGTGTATATTTCGCAGCTGATATGAATCCTACTTATGTGGAAACTATTTAACAGATGTGCAGATGACGTTCAAAAGATAATTCCACCTTTCCTACTATGTTCATTTTCCCGTGATAATTTATCTTCCTGATTCCTTATAGTTCGTTACGAGGATTGTGAACAGATGCTTAAATCGCGTAGCTGTCAAACAAAACATAGTAAAGCTGTGAGGGGTAATTATGACAAAGCTGTGCAGCTCTTTTTACGTTGAGCGTAAAGCACAAAGCTATGGCAGTTATAAAGCTCTGTTCTTTTCTCTAAGCGTAAACAAAACTGCATTGCTATGTCATAGTAATCCCCCTGGGCGATAAAGTTCCTCATCCCAAAAATCATGTTCAATTTTCACGATTTTTGAACACGTTGTAGATATTATGAAAATCTAGGTCTGAACATTTCCTTTTTTTTTGCAATCCGGTACAGACCAAATTTTTCATAATATCCACAGACATTATAAATCGAAACAATTGGACTAGAATTAAGGGGAGAGAAATGTTATCGTATTTTGTATGGAATATCCATCTTCACAACCCTGTCAAGGAATACAATAAAAACTTAATCACATTGGTAAATTGCCCGCATGAAGGGTCTTTTACACGTTGGTTTGAAGTGAATCTACTAGGCACCGCTTCGAACAAGACCATCATTGCAGAGAAACGCCGCAGGAAACTTTCATTAACTCTTAAAGATCTCAAATGTCAAATTAACACCGAATACTCTTGTCAACCATTATTTTCCTAAAGTCACAAAGCAGTCATAACAACGTGAAAAAGAACGAACACCTTTTAGCGTGATGCTCCTTAGTACATAATAAAAGATTTTATCGTTATTTTGACCGTTATTGTTAAGCTGGCTTTTATCTCGGCCGTGGTTATTAATTTACCAGGATAAAGGACACGACCGTGTAAGCCCAGTTATTAGTGACTGCCTACGAAGTTGGCGGTCCCGGGTTCGATATGAGTAAATACTTGTATGATGATCGCGAGTATTTGTTCGCGAGTCTTGAATGATTTACAAGGGTTTAAGTATTTATTTATCTATATAAGTATGTTTATCGTTGTGTAGTACCCATTGTACAAGACTAAGTCAATTTGTGTGAGATTGTGAGATTGTCCCCTGACATTTATTCATTTCACGCTGTCGTGTTAATTTCTCCTAACTAATTGCCAAACATACAATGATTTACTTATCTGTGGCCCTAAACAAAACTCAGGCCGGACGGTCGCGTCGATTAAATGACCGATTCTGGGGGGTTTACCCTTGAAATATAGAAACTCATTTCATGGAACGATTCACTTCGCCGAATTTTCATTTCATCGACAACCATTTCCACGTGCAGGAGCTGTATTTTTATTGTGGTCACAAGTCTAACCTTAAGACTTAAGATTGACGTCAATATTCATATCAAAATCGAGTAGTTTCTGTAAAATAATGTATGATACCGTAACTGGGGCTCTATTCCACTCTGTAAAACCATATTACTTTTGCCATTTACTTGTCAGTAACGGCGGCTGAGTTAAAAACAATACGTATGTGTTTGTGTATCCGTGTGTCTGTCAGTCGCTCTATGTCATCAGAGCTCCCAAACAAATGGCCTGATTTGAACGTAGTTTTTTATAAAAGAAAGCTGTTACAATCGGAATGGTTCCTAGCTAAGTTTCATAAAAAATGGTTGAGCCGTTTAGATTTCAGCTCAGAAAGAAGGGGCCGCCAGCTGTCACCATTTACCGTGATGACTTTAATGGCCCCTAAACGATTTATGTAAACAATAAAACGATTTAAAACACAAGTTTCCTCCATTTGAATTTATTATCGTATTTACATAATCACCAAACACATTACACGCAACTTCACACCACGCCACACGTAAAATAACAATACGTAGTTAGCCACTCGCGCCGTTAGCCAAGCGAAGCTGTATTTTACTTAATAAGTTTTTATTTCATATCGAAAATTACATTATTATTTTATTTGTCTACAAACTGGATGGTATCAACGATACAATTTCAAAAAATAAAAGCTTTAAAACTGAGTGAGTACGCGTACTTATGCTCGACGACCTCTTTCGCCCGTGTGTACTTTTAGAAGCTCGCGTACTTAGTACACACGGGCGAGCAAGGTCGCCGAGCTATAAGTACGGTGTACTTACTCGCATGTCTATCTGGGACTTAAACAGTACTCAGAGCATAGAGCAGTATGCTTTGAATTTCAACAGTAATACGACAAGTAAAATTAAACAAAAAATGCACAAACGGAGCAATGTTTCAGCTCTAAAATTATTTAATGCTTCCCTGGTTTTATTTTGAATTTGGCTGAGGCTTTTTCATCGTTATCACATGTCATTAGGATGTCAATTCCATACATTTTGACAGATTTCGAAAACTGTTTACATCAGCGTTATGCATCTTTTTTCTTTTTTTTTTTTTGCCCCCGCGGCGACTTGAACAGCTACTACCGCAGGGATATGGCTTCCACGTGAAGTGATTTCGCCAGTGTCAAGGTTTATATGAGTATAAAACACAATACAATCCAATCTTCTCTAGGAAGATTGGGGGCAACGTCGTACGGTGATTTGTAGGTCAGAGGTCAAGATAGTTTTAACCTCTGCACCACTGCGAGTCCACTTGAAACGAGAAGAAAGATGCCAGATACACGAAATAAGTCCAAGTCTTCAATCACTGTGCGACACAAAGGCATAAAAAGTACAAATCACTATCAGAAAAGAACTTTGAACACCTAATTACCCAAAAATTAAAGTCTAAAACAAATTACACGTCCGCCATCTTTTAACGTTGCAAATGGCCCCCGTTATGCATCTTGTCTAGCCTCGGAATAGATAAATTGACAATGTCAAAATGCCTAAACATAAGAATAATAACAAAAAAAAAATTAATAAAATTGCTCACTTACATTGCACTGCGGAAATAATGTCAAAAATATAAATTAATAAAGGAATAATGTCAAAGATGTGTGTGTACTTAGGGTTAGACCGATTAGTCTTAAGGAGATAGTAGCTGTCAGTGCTGCCTAGCTTGAACAAATAGGGGCATGGCATCTCTTAAGGAACAAGTGAGAGGTTATTCTCTTAAAAACGGCTCTCTGTCGAATCGAACGGTCCATCGAGTGAGCGAAGGCATACGAACTCACGCAACGGGTAAAATGGGTGAGTTGGGAACGCTCGGGAGCCTGCCGTTTGGCCGACATACGTTTGCCAAAATCTGCCGTTTCCCAACCGTTTCATTTGCCAACCCAATGTTTTTCCTCCACTAAATGTAAATATTTCGGAATTTATTTCAAAACTATAGTGTAGAACCCTATAGGATAGATAAGTTTTAAGTAAAATCTAGAAATATTAACGGTTACAGAAAACAAACTGGATTGGGAAACTATACAATTTGGCAAATATATTTCGCCGAAATTTGTTACCTTTGGGTAACCCGGAATGCACGCGTTCAACGTGGTTTCTACGCTCCGACGGTACAACTTCCACTCGCCGGTTAATATTTGGTGCGTCGAGTTTAAGAATGAGTAGTGGCGGCACCGAGCAGACGGCGACCGTCTAGTTCGATACGTACGTATAGTTCAAGCATTTTAAATTTAATATGATTACAAATAGAGTGTAGAATGCTTCGACTACTACATTCCAGTTAGCCGCTTTTTTTGGTATTACAGCAGAGTGGCGCTCTCACTGAAGTAGGTTTTTTTCAAAAGGCTTCAATTTGTAGGGTATAATCATGATATAACTAAATAATATTTGAGTGAGCTGCTTAGCGGAAAATGTTGCCTCCTTTTTACAAGCTTTTATTTTACTTGCACTGTTTGTATGTGTGTAAGTTGTATTATGGGTTGTTAATGATTTCTACAACCTCGGACTTTATTATGTTCATTGGTAACATACTGATCTGGGTATGTTATAGCATTGTCATAATAGCTCTTAATTACTAGACAGTAATAGCGGCCAAGTTATAAATAACTAGCTTCTCCCCGCGAATTTGTCCGCATAAATTTCGATTACCGTGTATTCTCTTGGGAACTTTTTATTTTTCCGGGATCAAAGTAGCCTATGTGTTAATCCTGGGTAGAAGCTATCACCATTCCAAATTTCATCGAAATCCGTCCAGCCGTTGGAGCGTGAAGGAGTAACAAAATATATACACATTCACACAAACTTTCACATTTATAATATGAGTAGGATGTGGTTTTACCGAGTAGAAAGAGCCCCTGATGAAGAAATAAGCAAAATCTCTTTAATAATAGGAAACATAAACTTTCTCTGTAAAAAAGAAATATAGTTAATTCGTTTGGATAGAGTTATAAAGTCTGCAAATAAAGGTAATTATCGCCGATTGAGGTAACTACGCACTCTAATAATGCTTCTTAATAAAAAGTACACAATGGCAATTAAATAGTCAAATAAAATGTAACTCATCTTAAGAAACTACGTCACTAATATGTACGCGGTTCTATTAGACATACGCCCTTTTTTCTATAGCGGGCAGAATACGGGATTACCCCATCCGCAAAGTTCGGACTAGAAACTGAAAGCCGCCTCACATAAACCTGTTTACAGAACCCTTGTCATTTCTGACGTATCTGGATCTAGACCTTTGTTGGCACATTACATTATGTAATGTTTTGCTTTATTATCTACCACCACGTGTGTTCAGTTACATGTTCCGGTCCCTTACCATGAGTTATAATTAACGTACTCGCTAGCGAGTCGAATGCTCTGTCTCTCTCAGACCTCGCTGTTCTTATAGCCTCGTAAGGCCCACCATACTGAAAAATGTTTTTTTTTTGTAACTGGTACACACAACATCACACCTAAGTAACCATTAAAGACAGAGCAGAGAGAAAAAGAAAGAGATGTATATATGTGTATTTGTTGGGAACCGGTTACACATACGCGCGGGTGGAGACGCGCGGGAGGACGACACGTCGACGTCACGACGAGCCGCAGCGACGTGGCTGCCACTCGCCTTACGATACTCCGCCGCGGTCGGACGACTACTCAATTTATATTATATTAATTCATTTTACAACGAGACTGAGTAATTGTATAAGTACGGTGGATTAAATCAGCCCTATAAAAAGTATACAGTCCACTAGTTTTATTTAATTCACGTCCCAGGACTCTAACAGTATTATGTCAACTTGTATGCATTCTAGTGCGACTCTCTTTCATGCAATATTTCAGATTTCTGAAGTGTATAGCTAGATGTGTTGCTGTGTGTACTTTGAATCTACATTCAAGGGAATATAATTCAATTGCGATTGTCCGAAAATGCCATTTTCCGTTCATGAACATAGGAAAATAAACCATATTCTTACTGCTTCAGAGTTCAAAGTACTGCCTTGATTATGTACGTCCTATTGCACACTGCGCCTTACGAGAATAGAGTACGAGGGATCGAGCGTTCAACTCGCTAGCGAGTACGGTAATTGTAACTCATGGTACAGAGCATTGTTACTTCGCCTAATGGCCCCTCTACATGTCAGCGGATCATGGGCGTGCGTAAGGGATGGAGCAATACGTAAGAGTGATATGCAAGAATATGTTGCTCACTCTAAGGTGTAAATGCGTCTCTTACGCACGCCCATGATCCGCTGACGTGTAGAGGGGCCTTAAGGCATAAAGTAAGATAATCGTAATTGGACATTACAGCTATAACAGGTGAATGTGGAGAAAATATTTTCACGGGTCTCTATTCTACTGGGGAATACCATATTGCTTTTGACATGGATAGGTCATATTTACTTGACAGTAATGGTAGCTGATTTAAAAACAAAACGATAACAGGTCGACGGTAATATGGTTTTTATCTAGTAGAACTCTAGACCCAAGGCCTAGGCAGTAAAAACGATGTCGTAGTTAACCAGTTATGGTATTGTTATGACGTCAGCCGCCATTACAGTCAAGTAAATAAGAGCTATCAAAACGGCGACATTACGAAACAACTCAAACACGATATCGCACCTTTAGAACAATAGTGACGTTATTCAGAAAATTTGAATTTTGAGTTAGGGCTCTATCATAATCAATTTATGACTTAAAGTTTGAAATTTTTAATTAGGTCACTATCGTTCTGATTGCGATATGGTTTTTACCGTGTTGAATAGAGGCTAAGATCAGTTGTAACTTTCAACGTTGACAGAATTTTCCTACTGGACAAGTGGACAGTAGCCAGACAGTAGAAGTAGATATACAGTTAATACATTATGTGGACTCCCAAAATTGAATAGGGAATATGCATGGATTTTAAAAATCGCATTTCTCATCAAAATATGAAAATACCGTAAAAGAGATCACCAAAACGGAAATTAAAATTAAAATCGGTCAAGAAATACGGAAGTTATAAGCATTTCAAACTTCTAATTAGACAGAGAGATCCGATGTGCACCGTGACGTCATTGTGCACTGCGGCCATATAAACTCCATGTAAAATTCAGTTTTTCTAGAAAGAGATAGGAACAAATCTTTGTTGGCTTATATCTTGGTTATTTTTATAGATATTCAAAAAATGATTTTTGTGATCTGTTTGTTACATGAATCAGCTTCAATTGAAGCTGTAAAAAAAAACATGCATATTCCCTATTCCATTTGCATGTTATATTATAAAACAATATGGGGAATTTTTGGTTTAGTTGACATATTTGAGAGACTACTTACCTATTAGGCCTAGTGTAACTTGTGCCATTTTACACCATACAGTTAGCTGTAAGTGTCACCGACCTTCAGTGTCAGACCTGGGGGGTTATTATGACGTACTTATGCAGTTCAGTTTACGCTGAGAGAAAAGGACAGAGCTATATAACTGCTTTAGCTCTGTCCTTTACGCACGCCGTAAAATGAACTGCATAGCTAGGTCATAATAACCCCCCAGGTCTATGTTATAACCAGGGGTCGTATAGAACACAACATGTTAAAGAAGATTAAAAGTATAGGTAAACAACAGGCGGTCTTATCGCTAAAGAGCGATCGCTTTCAGATAATGACAATCTATTTATTTTATAGAAAAACGAATGAAGAAACACTTAGTCTTGTTTGCACTAAAACAGACTGAACATGAAATTCATAAATGATAACACTGAACTGAACTGATTAAAATGTTAACTATTAACTTTTCATCATTTTCATTGCAAATCTCTATTTCACGTTTTCAATTACTCGAAAGTTATTTGAAAGAAATCGCTCTTTAGCGATAATACCGCCTGTGCTTTACCTATATTTTAAATCTTCTTTAACATGTTGTGTTCTATAATGTATCGATAAAATATGTATATCCGAAGTCGATAAACGATAAGTCCCTATGACAGCTCAAAAGTGCTACGAAAATTCCGACCCCTGGTTATGACTATTATGACTGAATAATAGGGTAGGGTGCTGTTTATGTATTTATTTTAACTTTATTACACAGTGCAAAAACGAATTGTAAGTAAGTGCTGTATCCCCACGTCCACCGCTTACTTCCCGGCGCCTACAATAATGTACTAATTTTAGCGCAGAACGGAAAACATTATGAACACAATATTATTCTCTAAATAGGACCATTTAGGATATGCAGCGGTAAACCGCGGCGCTGCGCGCTGGTCAAACGTACCATGAAAAGTAATATTATTGGTTTGGACACGCACGAAAATAATTAACATTCAAAATAAATTTGACCAAATATTAAAAGTAAATGGCTGACATTATATGTAGTAAGCGAAGCAACCCGAATAAATTATAAGTATTATTACTCTAGGTTTTTCATATATTTATCTTACTTCTTCTCGGCCTCGCCCTATAAGTTAGTTTGAAAATCCATTACTGGCCGCTTCTGGTAGGTGATTATTTTAAACAACTCGCTTCTCAACTTGACGGACGAATTATTAACCGGCGAGTTAACGTTGTCCCGTCAGAGCGTACAAACTTCATTTTAGGACGAGCATTTTTAATAATTAAAAGCTTTAAACTCGCTGGCTAGTTCGACCCTTCCAAAAGAAGCCTTTTAAAAAACAAAACCCTGAAACGTTTGTTTTTTTTTGTGTTAAGTGTGAAATAATGTGCATGTTTAAGAAAAGTACTACGAGGATAAGCCTTGGCCAAGAAGAGTGTTTGCTTCCAGTTCTGTTTATACTAGGCTTCCAGGCCTCTACAATAATGTACCTACCTACTTATTATTTCGCTAGGTAGTATTCATTTCGGTCGATGATCCATTAACTAAGTCACCGAACAGAATATTACTTAATTTACTTAATACTTACTTGCTTAAGGATTGCTTAGTATTTTCACATAGTACGTAAATTAGGCATGTTATACATTTCCCAGCATAAAACGACTAATGTCACTTGAAAAATGTATAACCCGGCAAATTGACGTACTTATTATGTAACTGCTAAACTATCAAATTCCTAGTCTATACCTACGACACATAAATGCGCTTTCTTATCACTACATAGTATAAAACAAAGTCGCTTGCGCTGTCTGTCCCTATGTATGCTTAAATCTTTAAAACTACGCAACGGATTTTGATGCGGTTTTTTTTAATAGATAGAGTGATTCTTAAGGAAGGTTTATATGTATAATACATTCCACGCGGGCGAAGCCGCGGGCGGGTCGTATTATATAAACCCTAAACATGCAAACATGACTGGCTGCAAAGTTTGTACCTATATTGGTCTAACTTGCTAGACTTGACTCTAACAGGCGAAGTCAAACATAAGGTTTTAATTACTGAGAAGGTCAAGCTCTGGCAAGTATAGAACCAAATAAGATTCTCTTAATAATTTATTAACTACTAGTTTCTGCCCGCTCCATCTGACCCGAATCGTTTATCGCTACACCCTTGGGAACTATCCTATTTTCAAAGCCTCTGCGAGAGCTCAACCAGAGATCAACAAGAAAGAAGTATCAAGTCTTGCCATTTATCTTAACTTATTTTATTGGTCGGGTCCTTTACAATACATTTCGACCCGTCGACCCGAATGGGATATTTTGTGTAACTACCCCTCTTTTTTTAGCCCAGAGTTCCTTTTGGATGCATTTCGACCGAATGGGATATTTTGTGTAACTACCCCTCTTTTTTTAGCCCAGAGTTCCTTTTGGATGCATTTCGACCGAATGGGATATTTTGTGTAATTACCCCTCTTTTTTTAGCCCAGAGTCCCTTTTGGATATATTTCGACCGAATGGGATATTTTGTGTAAGTACCCCTCTTTTTTTAGCCCTGTTTCTTTTGGATACATTTCGACCCAAATGGGATATTTTGTGTAACTTCCCTCTTTTTTTAGCCCTGAGTTCCTTTTCAATAAACTTCGTCCCGAATGGGATATTTTTTAGCCCTGAGTCCATGACTGCCTCCACTCTTTCCAAAATGCGAATGGTGTACTGCAATGGCAGTGCCTTGTATTGATTGTAGCCAAGAATTACTTTTACCACTTGCCAGCAGGAATCAATGTGACATATGCTCCTTCAAATAACTGCCAGGTACAGTCGGGCAAAAATGTGGTAGACCACATTTTTGCCCACTGTTGAAGTTCATTTGCACGTCATGATGCAACAAGTTCGATTTTTCCCTTGCAATTATATTATGACCAGGTCAAGAGTCCACCTTAGCGATAATTAGATCTTACAGAAACTTTTGTCAAAACTGGTAGACCACCTTCTTAGCCGACCGTAGTACCATCAAAACAAAAAAACCTAATTCAAGCATATCTTTCCGAATTTTATTTAAAAACTAATGTAAAACCAGATTTTGCTTCTTAAATCTGGGAATATTATAAACGAAGTGTATGTATAAAAGCACTCTTTAGCCAGCGTCGATGTAGTGATAGCGATAGACGTGCCTCCTAAAGAGGGTTTGACGTCTACCGATCACACTCGTGACTCGTGCTCTAATGTTGCACAGATTTGGCCGGAAAAGTTCGTTTTTATCTTACTTTCTCAGTTAGTTTTTGTACCCGTAGCTAAGCTAATAGTGAAAACAAGACTAATACGATACATACACATACATACATACATACATAAACTCACGCCTTCATTCCCAATAGGGGTAGGCAGAGCTAAAAAAATACCAACAACTTCTAAAACTTGTTGATAATTCTGTAACCACACTTTGCACAATTAGGCTAAGATGTTTACCAGCGTATTAGTGACAGGTTGCAAGCCCATCACCTAACAGTACTACAAGCCTTTATTCCCTTGGGCGCCTCTAACGACACCCACCGGAAGAGATGGAGTGGTACTATTCTAACCCGGCAACCACACGGGGAAACTAATACTATCTTTTCGACCAAATACAATGTCGTATAATGATACATTACATTATGGCTCTCCATTCTACGGTCTGGGTCACAGCCGCTATTACTGTCAAGTAAATAAGAGAGCTATAATAGCGTTGACAATACTATATTTATATATAGTATTGTCATATATATAATATTGTATTACAAGTCAAACGCAATATGGTTTTACCTAATAGAATAGATACGACTAACGCAAACTATTTTCGAAAACTGTCAAAATCGAAGGATTGATATAAACGCTTGACGCGACCGTCCACAGCTTAAGTCAATCTTATACATTTTCGACAACGATAACGTTTTCACAATGTACAGACAGCTGCAGAGAAAAGGTAACCCCCCCTCCTGGTAAGGATTGTTTTTTTTCGAAAACCTGTGGTTAGATTTAAATGATTTTGAGTTTATGCGTAGACGATAGTAAAATCTTCAATTCACCGAAAAATCATATAAAATTAACCACATGTTTTTGAAAAAAATCGATCCTTACCAGGAGGGGGGGTTACTTGTATAAGGCCACTGGTGGTATTTATATTTGAAATCTCAAGACTGCCTAAATGCCTTCCCAATCCTAAACTCTAAGGTGAAAGGAAAGATGCTTAAAAGTATTAGACTCCTAAAAAGAGTACATACAATTAGCTTAGCAATAAACAAATCAGCATATCTAACGTGAAAAGGCAGCTAAGTGCATAGTAATAGTTAAGGCATTTTAAATTTAATGTGGTTACCAAGAAATTAGTCACCAGCAATAATATACTATCCAACATTGGGCGCAAAAATATCTGACACGTCGTTATTACTAGAGTTATAAGAGCGTTTCAAATATTTTTGCGCCCAATGTTGTATAATATATAATATATTACTGCTGGTGACTGAACAGAAAGCTTCGACTATACATTGCAGTAAGCCGCCTTTGGTATTACGGCAGACCATTTTTTGACGTCCTTTAGATCCTTTCATGGAAAAAAAGTGGGAAATCCAATAACCCGTTCTCAGTATTATAAAAGTTTTTTATGAAATGGGACGAATCCCGGTCGAATTCTCCGCGGTTCGGAAATTACGCCCGATAACATCACTTCACTGTCTCGGCGTCTCACTCAGACTCACCAGAGGTCCTACTTTGAAAATCGGAGTTCAAAGTTACCTTGGCTCCATCCCTGTCCCTCGTCATTCGAGACTCAATCGAGAGAACAGCATAGAGCTAACGTTACTTCGAATTTCGATTATCAAAGTAGGGCCTCAGCTATCTCGAGCTGCGAATGCAAATTGGTAGAATCGAATCATGTTATTTTTGTCGCTACTTTTCTATATTTTGCCACATCAAAGAGTAAAGAGTTAGAATAACGCGGTCAACGACTCGGGATTACAGATTATGCGGGACAGTCCCCGATTTTTAGCCTTTGCTTTGCTTAGAAATAGTTCCGATTCATTTGTTTGATTATTCAAATTCCTATCATATGTAGATATAATTCAAAGAGGTATGATTTTTAATAGGGGATATTCATGACTTTCAAAGCTTCAATAAAAGCTGATCTGACAAACAGTCTGAAATGCTATAAAAATATACAAAGATTTATATCTCTTTCTACCAAAACAGAATTTAACATGGAGTATCTCTCTATCTCATCGCTGTCTTATTAGCGGTTTAAAATATTTGTATATCCGTATTTCATGGCAGATTTTAATTTTATTTTCACTTTTGGTGATCTTTTTTACCCTTTATTTCGGTTCGTAAAATCTATACATACATCTTCCCTATTAAGCGACCTAATTTTCATATAATTAGGGTATTATGAGCTGTCGCCAAGCAAAAAAAAAGCACTCGTACCGATTTTGCCGCCATTATGGTACTTCTTTCATCTATAACCCAAAGTTTAACTTGAAGAGATCCCTCGAAGGGATCAGTTGACGTTTGTAGAATTTTTTATAAATGTTAATACCTGTGTTTTGTGTAATTTATTAATTTACAATAAATAGTTTACACGCATCAAATATAATCTTACGTTTATGTAAGAAAATAGCTAAATAGCTAAAGAATCATAGATGCGATGCTGATCTTTGAGAAAACTTAGCATCGTGTTAAAGGTCCTAAATCGTAGCCCATTATAGCGTCGTAGTTGTAATTAGTCTTAGCTTAGTGATTAAGCTCTAGTGCCCAAAATAAATAAGTAACTATAAATTAATTAATTCGAGATTATAAATTCCGCGTTAGGTACAGATGTTAGGTAACACTGTCATCGACTGTTTACTTTTCTTGTTAAGCAATTAAACAGTGTAATTATTTCAATAAGCATGTTATACACATGTAGTATGTATTTACAGGAAAAGCTAATTCACTTTGTTTATGATTCTCCAATTTCGTTTGCTTGTTAACGAGTTTCACAACAAAATTTCGTAATTACCCCACGGTGCTTTAATTAACCAGAATTTCTAGAACAAACAGTATTATATTCCCAAACGCATAAACATCGGTAAAAGTAAGAAACAAAAATTGAGTTTCGGCTCGCGAAAATTTTACGTGAAAAGAAAATCCCGTTTTCCGGGGATATATGATAACGCTGACAGCCCTAAGTCCCGTAAACTTATGATCGTGAACCAAGGAACGAGCCAGCACCCGTGCCGTTTGACGCCCGGGGAAAGAACCCAACCACCTTTGAAGGGATGTAAATATTAACCGACTAAATCAAACAAACATACGTGTGTTTTTTACGTTTTGGAATCATTTGGTTATTCCATTTTGCTTCCTGTTTCTTTGTGGTTTCTCTTGTCTCCTTAATTGACAGTTAAAATTGTATCTTTCCGTGATGCGTACATACGCTGTCATAGCCATACAAACTTTTAAAGATAACATTTTAATGATTGTGGCTGAAAAACCAGAGCTACAACAAAGGGGAAATATCAAAAGGATTTATTTGACAAAATTTCTAGTAAAAGTTTACCGTAGTAAAGTTTCTAGAATTTCATAGGGAACAGTTAAATAGTTACTTATTCCGAAGAATTGTTTGAAACTTAACAGTGGCGAAGTGGAAGATTGAACTTTTAAAAGTTTTGAAAGATTCTTCAGATTTAGTAGTTTTCCGAGAGAGAAGTAGTTTTTTTATGGCATAGAGACGGCAATCTACGCAGTCCACCTAGGTACTGTGTTAAATCATTAATCGATTAACCAATCATTCACAAATGTGATTCTCATTTTTAGCAAGTTCGGGGTCGCTCTCTGAGGCCCTTGGCAAGAGGCATTACGCTAACTAAAGTTTCCATTCGATTCGTTCTAAACCAATCGCGTCACTGGTAGATCACGTGACTACTCGTATAAAGTCGTCTATAGTATGAATCTTCTCAAATGAACTTTTCGCTTCGAGCCCTAATCTTCCAAACAAAGGCCATTGTTTCTATTATCGCAAAACCGCTAGCTACCGAGTTAGCACGTGCTACTACAACATTGATATTGAAAAACAAACGGTATCGTCATAGTATTAAGGTTCAAATTGAATGTCACTGACATTCTAGATGTTACGTTTTGGTAGTGTAGGACAACAATGGCCAACAATGGACAACAATAGAAACAATGGCCTTTGTTTGGAAGATTAGGGCTCGAAGCGAAAAGTTCATTTGAGAAGATTCATACTATACCAGTGACGCGATTGGTTTAAAAATGAAACGAATAGAAACGCTAGTTAGCGTAGTGCATCTTGGCGCCTTGATTTTAAATTGATTTAATAGTTTATGTAACTTTAGGTATTTTCGTCAATAAAATTACTGTTTGTATGTTTATACTTACATGGTTGTTTGTTCTCCGAAATATATACATATATATTTTTTGCCAATTTTAGCATATAAGTAGATAATCAGGGTTTCAAAAAAAGATTCCAACGAATTGAGATCGTTTTTTTTTAAGTCGGTACTTAATGTTCGAATTATAAAATTATAGTCTACCAACGAAACCACACTGGTCATCGAGCAATGCAATTAGAAAATTATGTATTCTTTCGGGGCCAATGTCACAAAAACAGATCGAATAAAAACTTTGCGGCGGCGGTCAAGCCACACCGGACGTTAGGCGCCAATTTGCTATAACGCCTCAAGGCTTGTTAAAGTGATATAGAAGCTATAATAATCATAAACATAGACAAGGCATCTTTGATATACCTCCTATGTAATTTTGCAATAACATAGTGTTGGTAACTGCCAACAATTAGGGTTTATACCAAGTCTAGGCTTTGTTATTGCATTTTTGTTTATCGGGTAATGGACCGGCCATGACTAAAAACCGCGCGGCAAAGCCAATTTTTCGAACGAAAATGAGCAAATAAGTACCTAATTTAGCATTACTAATCTATAACAATTGACAGTATGTAAAATTAACACAATATATGTAAAAATATATTACAGTACACCTGCCGCCAGTCTTTGTTTCCACTTACCATCAGGTGGCCTGTGTGCTCGATTGCCTTCCTATGCCATCAAAAAAAAAAAAAAAAAAATGGTGAAATAGGCAGCTGATGGTAAGCAGTCATCGTCGCCCATAAACGTTAGCAATGCCAGGGGCACAGCCAACTTTCTAATTAGGGTTAAATTTCATATTAAAAAGAAAATAAACTTACAAGTATAACAAAAAGCAAGCTTTGACCCGACTATCCCTGCAGCATCAGGACTTAGGGAGTTCTTATAATAATATAGCCTGTGACACTCCTCGAGTAAATACCAATCCAACGATACCCTGCCCTTTTAAATCCGTCAATGCATTTAGTCTACATGTCATAAAGTTACATGGATACATACATAGGTACACCTGAAAAATATTACCCCCCTTCTAAAGTTCATCATTTCCACCCGTTAGTAGTCCACTCCTAAACATAGGCCTCCCTCCCTCCCTCCCATAGTACTATGCAACGTGGCCTGCATCCATGACTTCCTACCACTTTCATTAGGTCATCTGTCCATCGCGCAGGCGGTCATCCCGAGCTGCGCTTGCCAGTTCGTCCCAACGGCCGTCGGTTCTTCGAGCTATATTTCCTGCCGGCTGCTATGCTAATTAAGCTATGTCGGTGACCTTAGGTCCTTCTGTGGATCTCCTGATCTCCTGACGCCGAGCATTGCCATCTCCATAGCTCGCTCCTTCTAAGTTAGTCGGGAAAGAAATAATGATAGACGGCTTGTAAGTTTCAAAAGCGAAACTTTCACTTTAATTTCTCCAATATTCTAAAAGTTTCAAAAGTGAAACGTTCGCTTAAAATTTCATGCAATATTCTGCAAGTTACCAATGTGAAATCGTCTCATTTCTGCTAATTTGTATAGTTTTGACATGAACGTAACTTTTCATGATTTTTTAATGAAATGTAAACTTGTGTTTGAATCACTTCCATTTAATTACGTTACTTTCCCAAGCTATCATTTTCGCAGTTACGAAAGTTCTGCAATGTTCCAGAAATCGCCCAACACTAGAAATAAATAAACTCAAAACAAACATAATATAATAATCCTAAACGTTTATAATTTGACAGCTGTCAAACTGAGTTCACTTACAAAGGATCAAGCTTTAACGGCGTAAATTCGGTGAGATCCGGCAATCTATTGTTTCTGAAACAATATTCAATCATGTCGGTTCTTTGTGTTGAGTCGATTGCTTCCACTTATAACGAGATCTGCCGTTAGGTGGAAATCGAGTTCCTTGCGTCATTGTGTTATTATCAGGTCCCGAAGATCCTTAGTGTAAAGAAATAAACTTACATTTACTCAGCATAAAGTAGATACAAACAAAAACATGTAAAGCGAAAACAAATAAAAGACCGAAAGACCAAACACTGCACATACATAGTGTTAATACATAAAATAATGATCATTCAAAGTGAAAAATTATAAAATATTAATAAAGATGATTTTTAAAAACCTGTTTAATGATCAAAGTCCGGACGATGGGAGAAATTATGTGTTGACGTCTCAATAGTGCGAGGACACACTTTTATAAGTCCATAAAATGTCGATATAAAGCACGATGTACTGGACCACCGTTACGAAATTCAGAAAAAATATAGGTGTTGCAAACAAAATTAAAATGAGTTGTTTGTATTTCTTTTAAACATTTTATATAATTTTCGTAATAAACAATTAGTATTTTTCTACATTTTCCGATTTTAAACTCCTTTTGCCTAGGTGATAAAATTCATTTCAGCCAACTAAAGGACCGTTCTAAATCTACTGTAGTAATCGGGGCAAATTTAAATAATTCATAGTGGTTATGAATTACTTCTGTACTACGGCAGTTCCACTTGTTTTCCAGATATCAAATTATTTAAGATTTTTAAAGTTGAAACGCCAACGTTTTTCTTCAACACATTCTAATATTAATAAATTAATTTATATCAATAAATTTCGGATTCAAAAATTGTTCGTATGGATGTCGATAGAATAGTCGATATTTAATTAAGCACTAGTGAAAAGTGCATTTTTGCTCCCGTCGTCCGGGCTTTGTTAATGATATCCCATGTGTCATAATTTGTCAACTTTTTCCCATTTGGGCATTAACTCGTTAATCCGTTAATCGTTAATTGGGTCGTTCCTCTTTTTTACCGACAATAGCCTGTCTCTCATCTTATTAAGCGTCTCATTAGAGTATGGATAATTATGTTTTTCGTGTTAAATATACGTCCATACTTTTATTTATGTAAAGAGTACCAAATAATTGTGCTCTTTCTTTAACCCACTATTTTTTTAATAAAATGGTTTTCCGTAGAATGTCGTGACAGAGTGGTCATCTAATACTTGGTCTCGTCTGAAAACGGCCACTCTGTCAGTGTTTCTGGTAAACCATATTAAAAAGAATAAAATATTAATGCAGGATAGGAAGTATTGATTAGTTTTAATAAAGAATAAATGCAACTTTTTTTTGAAATCGAACACTGAAACCATAGTTATTGATAGTTCAAAAATCTAAAAAACAGAAAATCGACGGTTTATTGTCGGTAAAAAAGAAGAACGACCCAATTAACGTAGTTAGCATTTTGATTAACGGATTAACTTTTAAGTTAACTTTTAAAAATGTTAACTCCTATATATAAGACGGTGCAAGATGACCACATAAGATTGATATGTTTTCCTGCATCAACGGTGTCCCCCAGACAAGATAAAGCTTTTGAATTTGAAAAAAAAATTAAAAAAAATTATTGATTAAGTTTCGGGTTTAGGCCAAGCATTTTTGTCTATTATATAGAACTCGATCCTATAATACGCTTTAGACATTAACGACTTTTTCATGTAATTTTTGAGTGATGGAAAGGGTAACTTTAATACTACCTCAGGTAATTTATTATAGAAATGAATGCATTGACCAACAAATGATTTATGTACTTTACGGACGCGGAATTTTCGAATAGCTATTTTATTTTTATTTCTAGTATTTAAATTATGTATATCAGATTTTTTTGTGAAAGAATCTAATTTTTTTTTAACATAAATAATATTCTCATAAATAAATTGTGACGCTACAGTTAAGATATTAATTTCCTTAAAAAGATATTTTAAGGAGTCACGGGAATTTAAGTTGTAAATAGAACGAATGGTCCTTTTTTGTAACACAAATATAGTTTGTATGTCAGCTGCCTTACCCCAAACCAGAATACCATATTGGTAACATATTTTCTACGTTACGATATCTCTTACCTACACTCTCGGTCAAATAATACGGGTCAGAGTGCGTTTTTCATACAAACGAGGCTATTTCGAAGCGTTGGTTCCTGGCCAGGGGTTGATTTGAGTAAGGTTTAATGGTGGATACTCCGAGGTTCAATAGAGGAGGTCAAAAGTGCTTTAGATACCTAACTGATCGCACAATCACCACAGCGAGAGAGTTCGGGTCAGTATTTGGATTTCCTTACATTTTATTGTCATTTTAGAGGTTTTTCTGAACATGCACAATTCCGGCGTTAACTGCAGATTCAATCAGTTGGGTATCTTAGGCACTCTAGAAGTCCTGTATCGATGCTCGGGGTGCCCATCATCAGATTTCACTAAAAGCATCCCCTGGCGAGGAACCAAGGCTTCGGAATAGCCTCTTTAGTATGAAAAACGCACTCTGACCCGTATTATCTGACCGCGAGTGTATTTACTTGACAGTAATGGCAACCAAGTTGAAAATGACACGAGAGCATCTCAACGACGACAACATATTTATCGACTTTTCATTAAATTTATATTATTCACCCTTGATCGGAAAGGAAGGAAACTATTTTAAGAAATGTATAAAAAGCAAAACAATTTTTCAGGATTTTTTGCATACATATTTTATGAAAAGGCCGTCTGAGGCGGCATTAGAATCTGGCGACATTTCACTAATTATAGACGTGCCAAATGTAAGTGACAAAGACGTCAGAATTGACGTCATTTCACACATAAGGACTGTTCAATTTACTAAGCGGACATCAAAAATAGGTTCATTTACGGATTTTTTAATAACAAATATATCTTTATTACGGTGCATATTTATTTACAATATTAAAATAAAGTAATATATAACACAAGAAAAAAAGAATTAATTAGAACGGTAAAAATTTCGGACTTTAGCCCGGATTCGTCGCATAAGTGTTTGCACATCGCTTTTGGATACTTTTCTACAAGCAGCAAACCACATGCGTTTAAATTCTGCCAATGTACTAGCTTCTCGGCCATCCTTCCTCAAGTATCTTTTTACAATGGCCCAGTATCGCTCGATGGGGCGGAGCTCCGGGCAGTTTGGTGGGTTGTCTTCTTTCTTAACAAAATCGATGTTTTTTGAATTTAATAGCCCCAGTCTCGCCAGCATAGTGGAGCACTCGCTAGATCAGGCCAAAACAAAGTGGGAATACTGTGCTTTCTATATATAGGAAGTAACCGTTTTGTGATGCATTCCTTTCTATAAATTACGCCACCAATAGTTCCAGTTGCAAAATAAGACGTACTTTTGAGGCCACAGGAACCAATTGCCTGCCATACAAGGACTTTCTTCCCGAATTTGTCAATTTTTGTTTTTTTCGGAATCGGGTACAATTTCTCCTACAGCCGCATTGTAATACTGGGGCCCCGGTGACGTACTAGTGTCAAATTTCACGTACGTTTCGTCGTCCATGAGAATGCATCGAGATTTATTTTGCAGCAAAATATCGTATAAATTGCGGCATCTTTTTTTGGACCGTATTTGTTGCTCGGGACTTCTCTTCGGCATTTTTTGCTTCTTATATGTCCGTATATTATTTCTTTTCTTGATATTTTGTACAGTGCCTACGCTAATACCTGCATTTTTAGCAATTTCACGAACGGACATGTACTTTGTTGTTTTTAACAGCCGCACGACTTTTTCTTCGACATTTGGGTTTGCCGGGCCGCTTCTCCGCCGCGATTTTGGTAAATCGTCGAGCGTATGGTGCTCTCCAAATTTTTTATGATTTGAAACACGGCTGACTTGGAACATTTAAACTCATTCGCAATTTTCCGCAGTGAAAATTGGCCTGTACACCATTTTTGCAAGATTCATTTGCGTTTTTTAATATTAATTCGCTCCAACGTGAAAAATATTTAGACAATTAAAACAAAAAATGACACTTGATAGACTTGTCTATGTTTATTTTATAACCAGCCACTGCGTATCAGTATTTTTTTAGTTAAAGGATTAATATTGAATTAAGTATGTCCGCTTAGTAAATTGAACAGTCCTTACCCAAACCAACTATAGGTCATTTACAATAAAAACTCTTAAACGGTTTTTATTGTAATAGCATTTAGGAAAAAATATTAAAAACTGCCTCACAAATGTGGTCACTTTATTAACCCCCGACCAAAAAGAGGGGGTAATTTATAATAATAAATTATAAGTTAAACGTGTGTGTCAGTATATGTGAATCTGTTTATGTCTGTGTGTGTCAAAAAAGGGGTCGCCATTATATCAGGGGTTTTTACACCTATTTATGACGACTGGTTGGCCAAGTTGGTAGTGATCCTGCCTACCAAGCCAGTGGTCCTGGGTTCAAATCCCGATTAGGGAAAATATATATGTGTTGAGCATGAGTACTTGTTTCCGAGTCTTGGACGTTTTGTATGCATTTAATTAAGTATATATGTACCTATTCCTCTCTATATAAGTAATGAGTTTATCGTTGTACTAGTAACTATATAGCTTAGTTTAGGGCTAGGTCGATTTGTGTGAGATCGTCGCCTGATATTTATTTATTTAATATTTAGTATATACATGAATAGAGAAGGTAGCTTAAATTAATACCAAGTATAAGACCCAGATCGTGTAGCACAAAACCACAGACCTTGAGTGGAATTCTAGAAATCCTAGTTATATCTGAATTGTATACATTTAAGGAGAAAACGATGCAACATCTATGAAAATTATGGAATTAAAGTTCTCTTTCACTAATGTAACGTCTAAATCTGGTAACAATTTGTTTGTTGACGGATTTACCGTTGTTTGGAAACCACTAAAATTACGCTGTGATGAAGATATTTAGTTATAAATAGTTTGGAAGCGCTAAAATATTTAGGCCATCTGAGGAGAAACTATCTATACATGGCGGGCGTCCCACGGCTATGCCACATGGAAGGAAAGTACCTTGAATATTTATATGGAACATTTTACTGAAAGAAGACATTATTTAAGCACGCTAACTGTTCATATTTTTTTCTATACGAAAATAGACAGTAACATGCGCACTACTTTAACTTTCGGAAGGAGTAACTATCGACGCTACCAGTGGCGAAAAAAATATTATGGAGGCGTATTCCAACTCCTCAAAAAATACATGTGTATGTATAATGGTAGTTGCTATCAAAGTCACCCCGTAAATTAAAGTAGCCCCTTCCAGTGGTACGGTACCTCTTAAGGTAGCTTCTGGCAAATGAAAATTCGAAAATTATTCACTCGGTCAAATCAAATGGCACATCAAAACATCTGTCACTTTCTGACCTGTATGTAAGTGCGAGAGCGACGGAAGCTTTATCCAGCGCGATAAAGACAACCACGATACAGGCTTAGGAAAGACATCGAACGAAGCCAGCTATGTAAATGTAGGTTTGTTAAACATTATTTCGACTAACTGGTCTGCTAAGTGGTTGAAAAATAAACGATAGTTTGATCTTATTCCATTAGAATGGTTCGGCCATTTGGCAATCCATTTTGGACCAGTCACTCTTTATCAGATTGGACTGAAATTTGACATACATGTACAGTACAGTCTGTGAGCATTTAGAAGATACTTCGAGTTTGTAGTTCTCTCTCACTTGCTCTTAATAAGAGCGTATGAGAGTGAGGGAGAGGCAAGTGCAACCCGAAGCATTTTCTAAGTGCTATCGCACTGTACGATTATTTCCATTTTGACACTCAGGACATCTCGGTTTTAATCGTAAAGGTTCGTCTTTTTACATAGAGTACATAAAATCCTAGAATTTACTCACATAAAATATAAGTATAAAAACTTCATTAATTTTCTCTGTTTTTAAAATAGAGAATATCAACTTTTTCTGGCATGTGTGACGGGTCAAAAATCAAAGGAATTTGCTTCGAATGAAATTATCTGTAATTTAGATTTACTGATTTAAAATTTAATGCGATGAAATAATTAAATCAAGCCACATCTGTGTTATTCATAGGTCTACTGCAAAAATATGTAATTGTGGCAGGTGATCTACATTACTGTTTTAGACTGTTGAGTGCACACTATGTTATTATGAATATTTAGCAATGTGTCTCGTGTCATTTGCACTTCCGATCTCTCCCGATAAATCGTCGGTGATACTGCAAAACCGCGTAACTAACAAATTTATGATAGAGCAAAATAAACGTTACTCTCTTATTGAAAAGGTGTATTTTGCTCCTTATTAAAAATGTTACTTACGCGGTTTTGCAGTTTCACCGACGAAATGTCGACAACTGCCGAGTGTCAAAGTTCTATTGTATGTCCGGTTGCCTAGTCACGTGTGTCGGAGCATATTAAATGATGCACATAAGTGCAAAAGCATCCTAAAAATCATGTTCTTGTCAACTTAAACTTCTAATTTAATAAATAATCTACTTAGCAATAATAAGTGATACCTTCACAAATACGATGTGAACGAGCGCCGATCAGCGACAGATAAACCGTACGCGGTTTTCGCTCGCTGTAATACTCAATGTATTAGATTTAAGTTATTTTGGATAATAAAAAAAAAAAAAAAAAAAACATTTTGGGCTTTACGCCACTTGGTAAAATCTAGTTTTTTACCCGACTGCCGAAGGAGGAGGGTATTGGTGTTTATCAGCCTATATATGTTTTTTCCTTTGTGGCGCTCTAGAAACTAAACACGTGAACCGATTTTGATGATTCTTATGTCAATCTATTTGTCTTAATCTTGTGTCACTAAAGATATGACAGTAATCAAAATTCAATACGTCGGACCCAGATGCTACTGTTAAAAGAAAAAAAAAGTCAACGAACAATGACAAAAGGGGTACCTATTATTGAATAGGAATTTAAACATAATTTTTAGGTTTCTTTCACCATTTTTCATTATATAATACACACATACCTTCACACCTTCATTCCCAGAGTGGGCTAGGCAGAGCTACAGAATTACCAACGCCTCTAAAAACTTGTTGATAACTCTGTAACCACAATTTGCACAATTAGGCTAAGATGTTTAACAGTGTATATTAGTGACAGGTTGCAAGCCCATCGCCTAACAGTACTACAAGCCTTTACTCCCTTAGTCGCCTCTTACGACTTCCACGGGAAGACATGGAGTGGCACTATTCTAAGCCGGCAACCACACGGCAATTTTGAATGATTATTTAGGATTTATAATGATTTAAAGTTGGTTAGCGTTTTCGGGTTTTTAAAGCTTGCTTTATGTTATGAGACTTATGAGAGCTTTTATTTACTTGACAGATATGGCGACCGAGTTCAGAACAAGACGATAACATGTCAAAGGTTTTACCCAGTACAAAGGAGAGCCATACTACGGAAAAGAGGCACATCTACTATAATAATTGTATTGTACTTTCAACCTTATTACAACCACTGAGAGTTCAATATGCTCCTTTGAATTAATTGCACTTGTGCCTTTTCTCCGGCAGCGTAGTATAGGCATAATAGAGAATATTCATGACTTTTTTTCACAGCTGCAACCACTTCCCTGTGCCCCTGGCATTGCTGATGTTTATGGGCACGGGATGCTCGTTCTGCGTTATACGGCTATATAAAAATGGTTCTTGTAACTAACAATAGAGATTCTTTTTATATAGCTATAAAAATAACCAAGATATATGTCATCAAAGATTTGTTTCTATGTTTTTCTAACAAAACAGAATTTAACATGGAGTTTGGGCGATCTGTTACATAATGTCACAGTGCATATCAGATCTCTCTGTCTTATCGCTGTCTAATTAGAATACTTTAACGTCGAGTTTATTGTTCCGCTACGGGTCTATAATTTCTGAAGCGAGTGGTCGAAACTCAAAAGTAGAAATAAAACCGCACGAAAATTAACGTCACACCATTCCCGAACTTAAAAAAATGTTTTGCTCCATCTTCATTTTCTTTCGAATGAAATCTTTGAGTCGTAGTTTCTCCAACAAAGACCCGCTGTTCTTGATTTTCTTTTATTTATTTTTATGGCATAGGAAGGCGAACGAGCACGCAGGCCACCTGATGGTAAGTGGAAACTGTGACCCATAGACATTCGCATTCACAAGACCGCAATCAAGACTGCAAATGCGTTGCCAACCCTGAGGACTAAGATAGAATGCCTCTATGCTAGTCATTTCACCGGCTGTTTCATTGGTGGCTTCCTTGTCGAGTTCACTTTTACTGTCACTTAAAATAAAATATGGTTAATGTGACAATCAATACAGCGACCATTTAACCATTTAAGTAATATTCGAACAGAAAATAATTTTGATCATAATTATGATCGGTTACAATTATAATAATAACTATTATTTACCAGAAATCTTTAAAGTAATTATTGTATAATTACAGTTTTAAGACTTGTTGGTAATTCTTTAGCTCTGCCCACCCCACTCTGGGAATGAAGGCGTGTGTTTATGTATGTATGTATGTATGTATAATTACAGCAGTCACATAATAAAATTAAACGCGATTTACGTCACTCTTAATTAAATCATTTTCAGTACCTATGTAAAAACAAAAAAAGCTTTGAAAATCCGTGTCTGTATTTTTGATATTGTCGTTTTTATGATATGTTAAATAATTTTAACCTCCCCTTTATTTTGATTAAACTATTAGGTATAGCTTTTGTTACATCCACAATTAGACGAATCTAACGATACCTGCGGGCCTAGTATAGTTGAATTTATCGCGTGACAAAATGGGTATGAATCATCCGTCACTGTCGTGCTTATATAAGTGTCAGAAAGTGACGGATGTTTTAACCCGGCGTACCTCCTGCCTGAGGCACGCCGACGCCACCAAAGTCATGGTGAAGTAGACACGGTTTGTTTTACCCAACAACTAGGTACACAGTCTAAAAAAGCTTTGCTAAGATTAGGCCTCCTGTTATATTAAAATCCATCATGCCGTTTAGCCTGCAGAGCGTGCCAAAGAAATAGACATATACATACACATGAACATATCCTTCTGACGCAGATGGATAAAAACACATAAACCACAACTTTATCTACTTTAAAGATAACAACACTAATTTGCATTGTGTGTTTGCGTACTTAAGTGACGTGGAGACAAATGCAAGGGACTCTTGACAAATTGCAACATTACAAGGGAGTGACACGACGTCTGCGCTATTTATTCAGAGGATTTGTCCCTTTTCCCATACGTTATTACTATGAATGCGGGGTACGTGTTACGTAACGCACGTTGTTCAAATATGCTCGATGTTGTTACGCAGTATAAAGGTCTACCATCATCATCATAATGAATCTTGCGTCATTATGCCTTGAAATTTAGGTTTTATACGGGATTTTATCACCCGAAGCGATGCCAAATTTGTGACACTACTGAAAAGGCGTATGAGTCTTCCGAGGTTTTAGTGAACAAGGGTATAAGTCTAGTTTTCTCTGTATATGAGTTATACTCTTTTTTATTATAAGCTTAGTCGACTTTTATCCGTTATCAAGTCCACAGATTAAGAAGGGTCTGTAGGTACGTAGTATTTATTGTGACATACATCGCAAGTTTCACTTTATATTCAATTAAACTTACGATCTGTCGTATGATCTGCCAAAAACGTACAAGTATCAAAGACTATATAAAAAAAAATAAGAGTCATACAAGCCGTCGTCGGGTTTTAGTACCTAATTATAGTTTATAATTTAACAAGACATTGCCGTATGGTTGCCGGGTTAGAATAGTGCTACTCCATATCTTCCCGTGGAGGTCGTAAGAGGCGACTAAGGGAATATAGGCTTGTAGTATTGTTAGGCGATGGGGTTGCCACCTGTCACTAATACACTGGGAAACATGATAGCCTACTTGTGCAAAATGTGGTTACGGAATTATCAAGAAGTTTCAAGACTTGTTGGTAATTCTTTAGCTCTGCCTAGCCCACTCTGGGAATGAAGGTGTAAGTTTATGTATGTTTGTAAGAACAAAACATTTTTATTTCAGGCAAAATGGCTCTTAACAACAGATACCTTACAGATTAACAAACAGCAGTAAAAAAACCTTATGAATAATTAACTACAAAAAATGAACTGTGGAATTGATTCAAAACCTCATCATAAATTGATGTCATCGCCATTAAAAAGTACATTCAAGCAGTTCTACTAAGAAGCTAAGTTAATTTTAAATATAAAAGAATCACTTGCTTGGAAAATGTTCTATCTTACACAATCCCAGTTGGCATAATAAGATTTCGCTCGTACTAATGAAATGCTCCACTATTTTCTACGATAAATACGACGGAATGCTTGTTTAGCGCAAATCTAAGAAAGGTTGTTTATCCTTTAAACGTATACAAACTAAAAAGGGATGCTGCTTGGCCCAAAAGGCTCATTATCTCTTCTCGACCACCGCAGTCGAGAAACCTTTCAAGTTAACCGTGACTAAACTTAACATCTCTTCACATCTCACTAATTTAATAATCCAAAGTGTTTGCATCCATTAATATTCGTCACAAGCTTTTCAAAAAGAGATAAGACAGCCCTTTTTTTCACCATAAATCATTAGGGTAATTGGTGTAAATAATTGGGCATTCATTTTCTTAAAAGCCATTTATGTTTAAGTCGTTATTTATGGATGTTTTAATATCTTAGAGCATTCCGGAATTGATTATTTCAGTTCGTGTGGAAATATTTACCTGCTTAATATTCTAGATCTAATGTAACCCCGGAGGCTTTCAGACCTTCTTTAGTTCGGAATACAGAATAAGTTTGGGTCGCTTAAGTAGATACCTACTCAAATAGTCTAAAATAGCATTGGAATTTACATAAAAATTAGGAAAGGTACTTTATTACTATCAATATCACGTTTTATTAGTTCTCCTACGCGTATAGGTATTCTCGTTATCAAAAACATTCTCCCACCAAAAGGCCAGTTACAAAGAAATAAATGATGGATCGCGCAGTAAATTGATCAAGGGAATTTCCTCTATAAAATCCCTCGTAATTCCGTAAGTAAGGCTTCTGAGAATCAAGATTACTCATAAAAATATCTACCGGACCTTTGCCAATCGTTTATCCGGGTATAAAAAACATAAAAAGTGATCCGTCTTCCGTGATGACCCGAGCGTTATGAATCACGTCACGTATGCTATGTGTCGCTTACCCCAGCAAGACGCGTTTAAAACTTCGAGGTTAGAAAAGTGATTTAGGCATTTGGGCTTCTTATCTCAAAAAACTTTTTATTATCTTAGAGCCTTTAACATTTTGAATGTACCTACTTGTACTATAATACGTAAAAGCATCTGCATTCGTTACTGCGAAATCGATCTATAATAATGTGCTTACTTAAACGCCAAATCTCTTGTTTCGTTTGTGCATAGCCCCTTTATAAATTCGTTAGGAGTAACTAACTAGTAAATATAATATTTAGTTAATTCAATGGCTTAGTCATCTTTATTTTTTACTCTTGTAAAAAGTGTCTTCTGTTTATACCAAAGCTTTAAATAATGTTATTACGAGAGCGTTGTAGTCTATTCGCGTGATGTTTCGGTCTGTAGCCTTCAGAGATTGCGCTTATACCAACGTTTTTACAACTTGTGCAGTGCTCATGTAGCAAAACGTAATTTGGAGTCCCTAAATTTTGTTCAATCTTATGTAACAGTACGTTAATTCAAGTTATTATACCAACGCTATTTTTTTTAGAATTATATAGTGTTTCAGCGTTGAAATAATACAAGTTGAAAAACTTAAAGACCAATGACCCATCACGTTAGTAGGAGCTATTTAACAACTTTAACTATCTTTTTTAGGGTTCTGTGCTCGAATGGTGGCAAAGGGGACCCTGCACTCAGTCTTAACATTAAAGAGCTAAATCTTAATATAATTTTTGAATGTGGTTACAGAAATAACAACAAGTTTTTAGAGTTGTTGGTAATTCTGTACCTCTGCCTGCCCCACCCAGGGAATGAAGGTGTGACGTTATGTATGTATGTATGTATCTTAATAGAAAGATTTTAGAACATTTATGAAAGTGGATTTCCTAACAAAAATAAGCCAAAATGTAAAAAATAAAGTTTTTTTGCTACGCTAGTTCAAATCGAGCAAAAATAAATAAATAAATAAATATCATGGGACAATGTAACACCAATTGACCTAGTCCCAATTTAAGCTCTAGGCTTGTATTATGGGTACTAGACAACGATATAAATACTTATATAGAGAAATATATACTTAAATACATAGTAAACATCCATGACTCAAGAACAAATATTCGCGCTCATCACGCAAATACTGCCCTTACCGGGATTTGAACCCAGGACCGCTAGCTTCGTAGGCAGGGTCACTACCAACTAGGCCAGCGCGTCGTCAAAATAGTCATGATTTCGTTATATTTATTATAATAGTCAAATATTATACTTAAATTTGTTTTCTTCTTTTCTAGGTCCACTCGGATTTGACAACAGCTCACCATCTCAAAACACCACGGCGTTTGTTTTAATTTAAATTGATGTAAGTATATGAGTATAATAAAAATTCTATAGTTCAAACCCATGCTGTGAAATAACCTGATACTTTCCCTTTGCCTTTTTAATCAAGTTTTAAGTGTCGCTTAATTTATGAAGGTTGTTAATTTAATTAATGGCGCATCAATATTCAAGAGAAATAATAATACTATTAATATGGCTTATTAATTGCCAAATTTGTGGATCTCATACTTAAAATCGTGTAAAAGCCCTGAGAATTGGCGTAATCGGTGATTAATATAATGAAATCATTCTTATATTAGGGTAATATATGTATCTACCAAATTAATCATTTAACTTTTTATTTTTTTATTTTGATTCGATTTTGAAATTATAAATTTACATTCAAATTGATTACATGATTTACGTATTAGGATGGATTTACCTACTACCAAGGACCATATATAATAGGACTTACAATCTTCATACTACGCACCGTACTCCGTTAGTTAGTATCTTTCTAAGTGGCTAGATGGCGCTAAGAGTACCAATTCATTCAAAAGTCGTAATTTTACAATATCTTTTCGCGCAAGCGAGCCATCGAGCGTTCAAGGACATTTCAATTGATACAGTAAAAAGTGAATAGATGGCGTTAGGTGCGATGTTGCATTACTTACTACGTTTCGTTCCGGCTCACTTCACTATTTTTAAACTGTTATTTGTACTTACATATTACTTAAAATCCATACTAATATTATAAATGTGAAAGTGTGTCTGTCCGTCTGTCTGTCTGTCTGTCTGTCTGTTACCTCTTCACGCTTAAACCGCTGAACCGATTTAGATGAAATTTGGTATGGAGATAGCTTGAGTCCCGGGGAAGGACATAAGCTACTTTTCATCCTGAAAAATTAGACAGATCCCGAGGGAGCAGCGATAAACGACTTCTACGCGGACGGAGTCGCGGCAAAAGCTAGTGAAATATATTTCAAAGTTCGTTATTATTTATAATTTATTTTCGGAACCCAAATAATGTCCGCAATTATATTTTAGTTTAAAAAGATTAAAAGAAAGTTTAGATACTGCGCGAGTTGAAATGAAAATTGAAACGTCAAACCTCATCCATACTAATCCATATCCATACTAATATTATAAATGTGAAAGTGTGTCTGTCTGTCTGTCTGTTACCTCTTCACGCTTAAGCCGCTGAACCGATTTAGATGAAATTTGGTATGGAGATAGCTTGAGTCCCGGGGAAAGGAAGCGGGCGGAAATTCGTCTTCGAACTAAACTAAAGTCAGAAATGAAACTTCAAAAATTAAAATTCAAAAAAAATACCAAATTTAAATCAACTTTTTTTATTTGCTTTTGTACAAGATGAAATTGCTGTTCTTATGCAATATTAAAAAAAATGTTATCTGTACACGTTTGAGAATGCGAGGCTGAAAACTAAAAAATACATGTTTCCCGCTTCCTTTGTGATCATTTTTTTCAGTTTTTTTTTAAATAAGTTCCTAGTTGTTATGCATTTTTGAAGAGCTTAGAAAACAGTTAGGTTTTTAAAATAATCTGCAAGCCAAGTTTCATAACGTTTTTTTTTGTTTTTAAGGCATTTTAGTGGAAAGCGATCGCAAAAAAATATTGAAAAATTTTCGTTTTCCGTCTCGCTTTTCTAAATTTGGACCGATAATTATTGTTTTAATATTGAGAAATAACCAGTGTTTAATAGTATTTATAAATCAGAAAAAAAATAAGATTTAAATTGATACTTTTTTTGTAATAAATTTTTCAAGTTGAATTTCTGACTAATTTAAAAAAAACTAAAAAACGAGCTAACTCAAAAATGGTTCACTTTTGCATAATGCATATGAGGGTCAAAATTATCGCAAATAGTCACCCCTATCACCTCCTAACGGGAATAGGTCGACTTACCAATAACCCTGTAGAACATACTTAAATATCGGGTTGAGAGCGTCGTCGGTGGCCTAGTGGCTTAGGGGGTTGACTCGTGATCGTAAGGTACCGAGTTCGAATCGAACCCCCGCGGTCACCATGTACCAATGAGTTTTTCTAACTTAAGTGCATTACCCGATGCTCTTACGGTGAAGGAATAACATCGTGAGGAACCCTGCACATTCGAACACCCTTTTTTAACCCCTTTTGGGATGAATTTCAAAAAATCCCTTCATAGTGCACCCCCAGGATATCCAAGGAATATTATTCCCTCCAAATTTCGAGTCGCTAGGTCCAGCGGTTTTGGCTAAACATGCACGGGTTAAAATATTTGGTCCTGGTAGGTTTACGTACCTACCAACTGTTAAGGTACCTACTGACCGACGCAAAATTAAAGCTTTCTAAGCCTCTAAGCCTAAGCTAAGCAGCGGACGGACGGACATAGCGAAACCAGGTAAGTATAAGGGTTTCTTGTAGGACTACGGAACCCTGAAAATAAAAACATTTTAATCTGACCCATATTTGCGGCAGCGGGAAACGAAAGGATAAGAAAGTAGGTACATATTTTATTCTAACCCCAAGGTTTTGATTTATTATTGATTATACTATTACCTGCATCCTTGATTACTATGTACAGTCAAGGTCAAAGATATGTATACACCACAGAGTGACAAAAAGCATAGTCATCTAAATGGACGTAAATTTGGCTACATAAAAATATACATAAATTAGTAAACATAGTTTGTGACATAACTATGTATACAACAGTTGCAATAATATGTCCTCATCTATTAAACCATAGACTTAGAAACAACATAAAGTTCATAAATATGTATACACTATTAACCATACGTAAACACGACTCTATTGTCAGCGGCGTATGAACGTATTTGCGTTATATCGAACTCCATAATCTTGATGTAATCCATATTTCCTTAACTTTTTCCGGGATTTGCCAAGTTTACATAAATATGTCTCCGAATTTCCGAACCCGAACTAGATATGGGAAATCCTTTCGAGGTTTTTTTTTTTTAATCATCGTAATAAAGCCTTGGGAGTATTTAAAAATATATATTTTATAAGTAGCTATTGTAATATAATACCTATAACATCATGATTCATGATCTGTAATCAATATAAAATAAAAATACGAAAAAAACATCTAGCTGCAGGATTGGAACGCGGGGCAGCACGTGACTCGACAGTTACACCTATTGCTGAGCCACAGGACCACGGTAACTGACGTCTGTATGAACGAAATATTGAAACGCATTAAGTACCTACTTTAAGTTGGCAGCTTCAATATTGCGAAATCTGTTAAACACGTAATTCCAATAACGACGTGACAGGTCAAAACATGAGACAAACGTATAAAATGACAAGACTGCACTGTTTTCGTGAATTGTCAAAACATTTTATTCAAATTTGTTTCGTGTTAACAAGACCGTAAAGTTGATTTTAGCACGTTTATATTTTGTATACATATTTCTGTAGCAGTTACTGAATCTATATTTAATGACATAAATATAAGTACAATATATTGCATCATTTGCTGGATACTAATTATGTAACTTTTATGGTATACAAGTTTTTGAACTTGCCTTATACATATTTACGTGGCCTTTGAAATTTAGATATTTATTAGTATTTGTATGAGTACATATCTTTTGAACTTTTTATGATTACCTGTTTTTTATCACATTAGTTGCATATATATCTTTGACCTTGACTGTACATCCATATTTTACGAAAAATAAACTTCTTCGTAAGTACAAACAAAACTTATCTAACAGCACCAAATTACGTTAGTGACTGTTTTATTCGCGGAAAATACCAAATTTGTCAATTATTATGCGTAATTTTATCCACCCACATTTTACCCAGTGCACCAACGCCATCTAGTTATTTAATGTAGCAAAAATTAGCAAACCCGCGAGCAACTTTGAGCAATCAACGATTCCAGAGGTAGTGCCATCTATTAAATAGGACATGTTTCACATTGTTGACGAATAAAAAATATAATATTTATAAGTTGTGTATATAAGTGATATTATGGTTTTAAAATAAAGCACTTGGACGTTTGTTCTTAAAAAATAAAAAAAACACGAGTAAGTATTGGTGAAAATAACATTTTTGCCTCTTCCAGGCTACAAAACAGTGCCATCTAGTTTTAATACCGAATTTTGAGCTATTTAAGAGTTACATTTTTTTGTATGAGATTGTCAGTCCTATTATATATGGTCCTTGCTACTACTTAACTTTTGAAGTCGTTTATCACTATGCCCTCAGGAACTGTTCAGTTTCCCGCGATAAAAAGTACCATTAGTATATCTTCAAGCTATCATACCAAATTTCATATAAATCGATAAAGCACTTTTGGTGTAAAGAAAGGGGTAACATACAGACAGATAGAAAATGTTAATTTCACATTTATAGTATAAGTATTGAAGTATGTATAAATAATAATAAATATTACTACGGAAAGTAAAGAATGGATTCTGTAATAGGTGCGCAAGTTCTAAGCGCCATTCGTTACATTATTTTAATTGTTAAATGGTATAGAACGTTAGATCCTCATCAATAAAACACTTATTGTAATGTTACGTAAATTCGAATAGATGACAATCATTTTAATAGCTGGAATAAAAATAGTCTTAAATACTGAGTCCGACAAAGACTGGCTTAATTTTAACCGAAGGCGTTCTTTGTCTCGTTTTAAGTAAGACTTAAGGCTTTCCTTTCGGCGAGAAATATGCTTCCGCGTTAATTTCATTAAAATGTTTCATTAAAACATTGTTTTTGTGCAACTGGATTAATTAAGAACTTCGTTGAAAGGATAGGAGAATTGATTTAATAATCTTTTGTAATGAACTTATAAGTTAACCCAGTTTAAGTTTATGTCGAATAAAATAGGTAACAATGTAGCTGTCATAATCTCATAATTGTTTGCCGCCAAACATTATTAAGGAAACGAAAGGTTCGAGGTTACTTCTATTTCGAAGCGAAATTCGCTAATGCATGAATAAAAAAAAAAAAAAAAACAAAAAATCATTTATTCTGTAAGTAGGCCCTGTAGGCACTTTTACAAGTCTGAATCTACCATCTACCAGCGCTTCAAGAGACCATTGTTGAGAAGAAGCACCGCAAGAAACTCAACAGTAAGCCATTTTTTTAAATAAAGAACTTATTACAATACTAAACATAAGCTATCTAATTTAAATGTCACAGGGATGTACAGGTCCCAGTAGTAATAATAATTAAATTAATAAAAATGTCAGATTAAAATAATAATACAATTCCGGAGATGTAAAGAGTCTCCAAATGTCAAATTAAAATTAAATATAGGTAAGTAGGTAATTAAACAAAAAAATAAATCAACAAACACAAACAAGGGAGATGTAGAACGTCTCCACGGTCAATTTTGGAGATGTAAAGAGTCTCCAGATGTCAAATTAAAAAAATAAGCATACAAGGAGATGTATATAGTCTCCACGGTCATTAATAATTGTAATACAAATAATTCAGTCCCAAGCATTGTCATCATTTATATAATCTTTAATACTATAATAGGCTTTAGAAATTAGTTGACGTTTAACGTAACTCTTAAATTTATTTACTGATAAATGAGTAACACTACTTGGGAGCTTATTATAGAACCTTATAGAATTACCCATGAATAAATTAGAACATCCTGTACACGTGAGCTTAGCTTAATCAATTATTCAAAAGCAAACAAAAACAAGCTTAATAACAAAACAACAAAGTTACTCGGCGATAAAATCAGTGCCAGGCTGCCTCTCTCTCATACAAAATCGACTCGATGCGGCCTTTGTTGGCGCTGAAAATGTGAATCACAAGGGTAATCTTAATTGAATCAGCTGTTTCGCCACTAACCGAATTAAACGTGCATCGGTCAATTATACTCTATTTCCCGAGCTCCTTCGGGTAGTTGTTAATGGTTAGAATAACATTTGGATTGCAAATTGTTTTTATTTACTTTCAGTGCGTATCTCATGACTCATGAATCATTCTAGGTAGACAATTAGCGACATACTTAATAAAAATAATAAATAAAAAATTAACATAAAATGTTAAAGGGAATAGAGGACATGTGTTTTTCGGCGTTTTTGTCACATGCCCGCTACTCATCCCGTGGTTCATCGCTATTACTTCAGAAAAAGAACAATTTCCGGTATAAACATATCATATTTTCGTCTTCGATCAATTAATTTTAGTGTTAAACCATGTAGGGAACCAACTAATAACGATTAAATAGAGAATGATCCCCGATATAGGGTAAAGTCACGAGTGGTCAGCCAGATGCCTGTAGTCGGCCTCTGCCTAATATACTCTGTATGAGTAAGTAGAGTACTAAAGATATATTTCCTACTCTTCGCACTTGTATAAGGCCGACTACTGGTCTCTATTCTACCTTAATTCGTAATAGCTATCCCAACTTTCAGAGCTTATTATCTCCCCGTGGAGCCCCTCCCCCATGTGCGCAGAACGTCATTGATAGGCACTACTCTAGTTGTCATTATAATAATAAATAATAATAATAAATATCAGGAAATATTGTCACACAAATTGACCTAGTCCCAAACTAAGCTCTAGGCTTGTACTATGGGTACTAGACAACGATAAACATACTTAGGTACATAGAAAACACCCATGACTCGGGAACAAATATACGCGCTCATCACACAAATATCTGCCCTTGCCGGGATTTGAACCCAGGACTGCTAGCTTCGTAGGCAGGGTCACTACCAACTAGGCCAACGCGTAGGTATAGAGATGACAATTAATTGAATTTATTTACGTGAAGCGCTCGACGGGTCGACGGCCGACCCAACCGATCTCCCTGATGTTGATCCCAGCTGAGAGCCATTCCGATAAAGCTAGCTAAAAAAAAACACGGCCGAATTTATTTCGCATTTTATAATATTAATAAGGAAAAGGATTAGGGTGTTTTTTACTAGTACGGCGAGTAGCTATAATGTACATTTAGCAGCTTACGTAAAGTTACCGAGCGTAAAGCTATTCAAACGGAGCAAACTCAATTGTGAAGGCAAATCGTACTTGAAGCAATATTGAAGGACGGTTAGATAACGTATTTAAGCACTGGCCGTAAATATCCAACGCTGAGGCAATAAATGAAAACAGATTTGAATACAATCTTTTCCCGCGCCTCCATCAGCGATCAGCGCGAAGTGATTACCGCTCTTCTCCCGGGAATTCTAGTTTTTTCCGGGATTAAAATACAAAATGACGGCCTCGGCTACAATTTATGTTCAAAGCATTTGTTACAAGTCGCACCTTCACAATGATAGTGACCTAATTCAAAATTTCAGCTTTCAAACTTTAACTCATAAATTGATTACGATAGAGCCCTAATTCGAAATTAAAAATTTCTGAATTATGTCACTATTGTTCTGATGCCATGTGTGCGTGCCTCGAACGTACGCACCGCGAGCCGCCACAAGTAGGTACAATCAACAAGTCACGCCAAGTTGGTTTAGCTCGGGCTGAGTGCGTATTAAGACTCATCATCATCATCATCATGTCAGCCGAAAGACGTCCACTGCTGGACATAGACCTCCCCCAAGGCTCTTGGACCTCCTCTCCACTCAGACCGGTCTTGTGCTTTTCGCATCCACCGCTTTCCCGCGATCCTTACAAGGGCGTCACTCCATCTTGTTGGAGGCCTACCCACAGCTCGTGTCCTGGTCCGCGGACCGGACACCTGTTTATCACGTATTAAGACTGCATCGAGCAAACGTCGAGCGTCCAGTGGCGCCCTCATTCCTATTATTGTGTTCTAATTAACTAAAGAAGTACCTTGGAATCGGATGATGCTTTTTTATAGCGCAAGTAAAAACACAATTTATGGGATACATAACAAACTTTAAAACAATTACCTAACCTAACGAAAATATTTTACGATGAAATGACAATCGATGAAATTAATTTCGAAGAAATAAAGCCGAATGTAGGGTTGTCTGGTTTTAGATATAGAGATATTTTTAAAACTGGCCGCGAGTACATTCTTGTTTTCGACGCACAGTTTGATTTAATAGCAACTTAGTTACAACACGCGATTAAACCCGCAGAAATAGGTAATAAAAATATTTGACCGATTTTATCGCATGTAATTAATAATCGTTTATATTTTGGAAAAGAAAGGAATGTCAGAGTTTAAAAAACACATGATAAATTACCAACTGTCACTGTGTACAGTAGGCTGCAAAAGTGCATGGACAGTTCGGAAAGATAATGCTCTGAGGCAAACTGACGCCATCTATCTGCTCGTAGTAGTTCAACAAGATCTTACTAGATGGCGTTGTTGCAGATAATGATCTAAAAAATTGAAAAAAAAAGTGCACACATCAACCAAACATTTTTTCTTTATTTCATAGATTTTATATTTTAGTATAATAGATGATTTTTAAGTAGTTTCAAACTATTAGTCAATTTCAAACTAAGAGGTTAAAGGACACCGCACGGAAAGTATGGAAAAAAAAACATCGGTGAATTTTGATAAAAAAAATATATGTTACGCGCCTTGATCAATATATAGAAATACTTGGAGGGCAATAAAATCCTATGACTAGTTTTTGTCAAAAAAAATATTTAGTGAAAAATCAAGGGGATTTGGTTCCATAGAAAAATGTATGAAGTAAAAAAAAAAGTGTTCTGTTTTGAACGAAAAAAATATATGTTTTAGAAACCATTAAATTGATCAACTTCATCGAAAAAACTTATTTAAAAAAGAGTTTGGTTTTTAAGTTATAGCGTTTCATAAAAATAAGTAAAAAAGGTATTTAATTTTTTGATTTTTTTTTTATCGTTAATATTGCCGTTTATGGCGATAGTAAAAATAAGTAGAAAGATACTGTGTGCATCTTTTTTACTTACATAAGTTTTGTATCACAGTCACCTGTTTTTCAGTATTTAGATTTGAAATGAATTTTAAGGAAAAAAACTTGGTTTTTCGTGATTTTTTTTTAAACCGGTCGGTGAAAAATTGTGCCTTTTGAATATTTTATAAGTTGTGTTATTGTTAACATAAATCATTAAAATTCAAACATATTCTATGAACGGATTAAAAAAAAAACATTTTTTAAGTCTTATTATTATTAAACTTTACACTCACTATAGCCCCAGCCCAGCTTATCTATATACAGTATTTTTATTCTATAATACACTACTCATGTTCATTCGGATCTCGTCGACGAATTGGTCGTTGCCCAGCGTCAATAACATTTTCGAGAAATGCGGTATCGGGGTACCAAACATTTTGCGCAGCCCAAAAACCACAGAACGCTAATTACAAAGTATTTATAACTACGTCAAAAACACAATTTGCATTTCAAGAAAAGGCCAATCCGAATACTGGCTGGAAAGACACAAACTAATGGCTTTCTGAGCATAATATAGCCGATTAAAAAAAAACTTTTAACTTTTTAACTCCTAGTATTGGCGGGAAAACGATTTAATTTTTTTCAACATAATATGTAAATGTGATTTTCATTTACTTTTGCTGTGAGTCAGTAATTAAATAATAAATTGATCAAAGGTCCGAGCCTAATTATCCCATTGAAAACAAATATGAAATAACTATTTACATCGAAATAATAATAAAGAATTTTTCTCAAACATGCTATGTAATGTCGGCGTTATGTTAGTTATTTTAGGCTTCAAAGTGCCACGTTCCCGACGGAACAACTCGAGAGAACTGTAAAGGAATTTCATACAAAATTGAAGGCCTAGTCCTGGAAGTAATTTTTTTTTAATTTTAATATGGCCATGACAGCTGGTTTTATGAACAGGCTGAATAGCTGAAAATTGTTTTTTTTTTTGTATCTGTGTGGTTCGGACCAAAAATATCCGCGTTAATGCCTATTACACAAATGTTTTTTGAGTGATGTTTTTTTTTTATTTCATTGCATATGTTTGAGAAAAGCACTATACATACCTCGCCGTGAAAAGGGGTTGCCAGCCTCGTGACTATCCGACCTCGCTTCGCTCGGCCGTCTATATGAACTCGGCCTGCAACCACCTACTTCCCGGCGTCTGTAGTAATGTACTATTAATCAAAACTTTTGTTCACTCCACTTTCAAATAATAATGAGCAGTAACTTCGTAAAAACAGTGAACCTACCTCTTGAATCAAATCATTTTCGTTAATGCGGCTCATTTGTGCCGCTAACTGTGACACATTGCACACAAAACAGTTTAGACGAAATCTAAAATACATTTTTATAATTTATTTCGCTCTACAATTAATGACAATCGTTTTCCCGCCAATACTAGGAGTTAAAAAAGTTAAAAGTTTTTTTTAAATCGGCAATATGCTCAGAAAGCCATTAGTTTGTGTGTCTTTCCAGCCAGTATTCGGATTGGCCTTTTCTTGAAATGCAAATTGTGTTTTTGACGTAGTTATAAATACTTTGTAATTAGCGTTCTGTGGTTTTTGGGCTGCGCAAAATGTTTGGTACCCCGATACCGCATTTCTCGAAAATGTTATTGACGCTGGGCAACGACCAATTCGTCGACGAGATCCGAATGAACATGAGTAGTGTACTATAGAATAAAAATACTGTATATAGATAAGCTGGGCTGGGGCTATAGTGAGTGTAAAGTTTAATAATAATAAGACTTAAAAAATGTTTTTTTTTTAATCCGTTCATAGAATATGTTTGAATTTTAATGATTTATGTTAACAATAACACAACTTATAAAATATTCAAAAGGCACAATTTTTCACCGATCGGTTTAAAAAAAAATCACGAAAAACCAAGTTTTTTTCCTTAAAATTCATTTCAAATCTAAATACTGAAAAACAGGTGACTGTGATACAAAACTTATGTAAGTAAAAAAGATGCACACAGTATCTTTCTACTTATTTTTACTATCGCCATAAACGGCAATATTAACGATAAAAAAAAAAACAAAAAATTAAATACCTTTTTTACTTATTTTTATGAAACGCTATAACTTAAAAACCAAACTTTTTTAAATAAGTTTTTTCGATGAAGTTGATCAATTTAATGGTTTCTAAAACATATATTTTTTTCGTTCAAAACAGAACACTTTTTTTTTTACTTCATACATTTTTCTATGGAACCAAATCCCCTTGATTTTTCACTAAATATTTTTTTTGACAAAAACTAGTCATAGGATTTTATTGCCCTCCAAGTATTTCTATATATTGATCAAGGCGCGTAACATATATTTTTTTTATCAAAATTCACCGATGTTTTTTTTTCCATACTTTCCGTGCGGTGTCCTTTATCAAAAACACTTTTCATCCACGATGTGGAATCGAACCCGGGACACTCGGGGTTCTGAACGTTGACGGCCTTATGCCATCGGGCCATCGAACCATTTATTGTTGGGTCGAAATTAATTACCAGTTTATTATGATTGGCTTATTTTCGCATGACACAGAAACACGTTAAGTATTAATACTAGGAGGGTAGACTAAAGATTTATAAATACCAGACTGATTATTACAAAGACTTACGCTCGTTCGTTCGTTAGCTGCTCAATCAATTGCCTTTGTTGTGTAGATTTACTTTCGTTGAAATTTCCTTAAAAATGACTTCTCGTTGCAATATTGACCTAGTCAAAAGATCGCAAATAATTGCTTTGCACAGTGAAGGCAGAAATTTGTCAGAAATCGCTAGAGAAACCGGAGTTAACGTAAGTAGTAATTTTTTTGGTCAACTTTTTATAAAATAATTTCGATTTAGTCTTTATTCATTTTATTTTATATCTTTAATTGTTATTATAAATGTCTGTTTTTAATTTGAGGAAAACTATTGTTTTATGGGTACGGCGGTTTGAAGAGGAGGGATCTTTGCTACCCCGGCAAAGAACGGGTAGACCACGACTCATAAGCACACCCCAGCGTCAAGCCATGGTGAGGGAGTATGAGAAAGATGGATTTAAACCAACAACCCACTACGCTGGTTTATTCAATACGAGTGCGGATACTATTCGTCGTGTTCTTCACAGTGAGGGTCTGCATCATCGTATCGTAGGCATGCTGTCAAACCCTTGCTAACAGAAAGCCATAAAAGAGCAAGGTTCGCTTTGGAGTATTTAAATTTTGACTGGAGTAATGTCATCTTTACAGACGAAAAGACTTTTAAATCGAGCCAACACGGACGACTAAGCTTGTGGCGCCGAAATAATACTCGGTATAATGACAATCATGTAGTGCCCAACATGGAATCTGGTCGTATAACCGTAAATATGTGGGGATGGATGAGTGCGGCTGACCCAGGAGAACTGGTTAGACTTCCCAGTCGAGCGAACAGTGTTCATTATGTAGAAATGCTGGAGGACACCATGTTGCCCACCGTTCGCAATGTGTATCCAGAGGAGGAGTTACCGGTGATAACGTTTGTGCAAGATAACTGTCCCATACACCGTTCACGAAGTGTGAGGGAGTGGTTTGGTCAGCACAATAATATTAGGGTTATTCCCTGGCCTTCAAGGTCACCGGATTTAAATCCAATCGAAAATTTATGGGATATTATTGTCCAACGTTGGGACCACCAGAATGAGCGAACTCCGAAAGCCTTAGAAGACCACTGTTAAAACATTTGGGATAGTATTCGTGGTTCCAATCTGTGTCAGAATATTATCGGTTCAATGCGTGCTCGAATGCAAACTGTAATCGAACAGAGTGGGAGATATACTCGTTATTAAAGTTTAGTATATAAGTAACTCGAGTGGACGACTGGAGATCGGGTTAACGTAAGTAATTATTACAAAATTGAATATAATTTTCGCTCTTTTTGCGTGTCTATACTATTTTGTGACCATACATAATTGTCTTATTTTAAATATTTACGGTCAAACAAATTACACCATTTATACACGAATTTTAATTTTTTATCTATATATAAATATAACCGCCTGTTTCACAATCGGCAAGTAAAGCATACTAGACACATCAATTTAGCCCTTTCTCTTTCTTGCACTTTAAATAGACAAGGAGAGACAACTTTTAATGGCGGATAAATTTACTTGTCGATTGTTTAACAGGCCCTAAGAGATCAAAACTGTATAACATAGTTAACATAATGCGTTTGACTGTTAAGGTAACCCGATCTCTAGTTTAATTTTTGTTTGTTAATAATTACTTTGTTACTGTGGTGAAACTTCAATCTCTTTCCGATTTCGGAAACGAATACTTAAGTTATTACCTCAATAATATGTTAGGTAGACTAAATTAAAATGTTATTATGAGAAATAAAGTTTTTTCATTTCAAATAACAAAAGTTGTTTCATTTCTTGAAAATTATAATTATTTAAAAAGATAATACATTAATATATTATGTGAAACAAAATTAATTAAAAAAAGAAACAGGTGGCAAAAAGCAGACCCGATCTCCCGACCTACGGAGAAGACGCGTTTCTAAGCAAGCTGTTAACTAACTCGGCCAACGATCCTTTAAATTAACTGGCGAAATTATCGATTGTAATACTGAAACGTCATAAAGTTGTAGCAAACAACAATTGAACTAGCTCAGATAACAACGCCATCTAGGTGGTTTCTTACGAACGTCACCTCACGTGTTCACAGGATTATAGACATTAAGGTGTCCATGCAATTTTGCAGCTGACCGTACACGTATCACATATTTTGTTGTATCCTTAACTGAACAGTTTTATAGGGCTTTCATTAAATGTACTCGTACCTACCATGTTGATATCTTTGATAAATAAAAGTACAGTTGCCGAATACAAAATCAGATTTACCTACAAAAGTTACTTTTGTAAGCAGTTTTTCTTTCTAAAACAATATAAACCAAGAGCGAATTTTCCTGTTTCATATAGTTTCGGACTTCTCTATACTGTTCTGATTGATCACTCTGTAATATAAAAACAGTAGAAAATGGAAAAGAGAAAGCAGTAAAATATCCACTATCTACGCTTATTTAATAGTGCCATAATGCCATGTTATTTAGTCAAAACATATTGTACTCTATTGGTGACATTATTAAATTTAAAATGCTCAAACTATTACTATGCACTTAGTCGCTTTCTTTGCTTACGGTAGAATATCAAGATTAGGAAAAAAAAATAGGTTAAATTAATAAAGACAAAACAATGCGCAAATCATCCAAATAAACGACATGGTCAATTACCTTCTGACGACAAAAACGCTTAACGCGATAATCTGTTGGTAAAATATTCGGAAATATAATATTTAATATCGTGGGTTAGTGAGGTCGAGTGGAAGAACTGGTATTTTCTTTATAATTAATTTTAATATCTGGTAAAAAACAGAGAGAGCTGCGGTCCAAAGCCGTAAGGTGATTTCTCTTAAATAAGTTCCTTTTAAAACGATGACGATGGCGAGTGAACCTGCGGGCTATAGCCCTCACTGATAGTGCCCTTCGCTCCCTCTCCATATCCTCATCGTCTTTGAGGTACTCAGTAAGCCAGTGCGCCAGATATTTAAATTGGTTTACCCTTCTTAAGGGGACACCGTGTCGCTTAGGAGGAGCCACGCTATTAAAATTATTTTTTAGTACTTTGTCATTAAAAAAACGAAGAGTTTTATGCAACTGAGACAAAGCATGAGACGAATGCAATGACATATCATTTATCAAAGTAGTAAATATGCGAGAATGAGTTTGTATATCAACTTTTTTGAAATAAAAATACTAAAGTGAATACACTGGCATAAAAGAAAAGTAATTTAAATTTGACACAATGCGTCTGTCATTCATGTAAAAAATTTCATTGTAAATAAACTGTTTACTTCGTATTATTTTGGTTAATTTTCTTGTTGTTGCGGTTATAAGTAGCCGACTCAAAACGTATATTTTCTCATGCTAAAGAATTTACCACAGGTTTATGTTGAATACTTGTTTATTTATTTTACATTGTCATCTCAAGTCAAAGCAGAGGACGTGACGTAAAACAGTAGTTTTTTAAAATTAAATTTTCAATGCTTCATCATGAAAAAAATAAAAATGAAGAAATTTATGCAACTCTCCAGCATGAGACGAATCCAATGGCATATCATTTATCAAAATCGGACCAGAACTGTAGATCTGATGCCATAGACAAAAAATATTTATAGATTAACAATTTGGTGCGTGTATTTTTTATTTAGCAGCAGCAGCAGGTTTCGTCAACGAAGTCTTAGTTTCAATAGAACAGTAATCTATCTACAGATATTGCGCGGCTTTCATGACATGTGTGCGTGGCGTGAAGACTGCTCCGAGCAAACGTCGAGCGTCCGTTTTCGGATAAACTAAATAATTTCCATGGAATTGGACTATGCTTTTTTGTAGCGCAAGTAAAAACACTATTTATGTGATACGTAGCTAACTTTGATAACAGTTACCCTTTGAGTAGTGTTTGGTAGGGAAAAAGTAGCCACTTTTTTCCGTTAAGATGATAACTCGAAGGTCAATTGTTATTAAACTATGTGATATATCCTATAAGTTGTGTTTAAAGACTGTACACGATAAAATCCGGGCATGCATGCTCTGGTGTATTTTTTGAATGAATGCTAATTTTCAAGCAGCACTTTTTTGTAATAGTCAGTGGTTATGAAACGACATAATAAAAATACAATCATAATAAAATGTTAGAGCGTCTGTGACTTAGACCATTATATAATCCGCAGTACCAATATTTTTTTGTACACGGTCTTCTGACATCTTTACTAAATTCTCGTGTTAAAAACATTTTATTATTTTTAATTATACATGCCAAATTATACCTTTATTACATTATCTTTTCACAGTAGTTAAAACTTTTCTAATTGTATTGAGATTGAGATAGTTCTGATTTTTTTTAACTTTGTCGAATTTGACTTTTTGACAAATAAATGCCTCCCATACAAAAACAACCTTCAGTGCTTGAAGTAAAAAGTCTTCCTGACTACTACAAATAGAAATGAGTTAGAAAAAGTATTTTTTTGGTAAGACGACATTCTAATGTGAGTAAAACAGCTTGTAAAAATATAAATACAGTTGTGACATTGTAGCAGGAAGCGAGTGAAGATTGTCAAAAAACGCTGGACAGAAGTGGAAAGGTATGACAGAATATATTCGACGAAAACTCACACATACCCATACATTATGTGATATGATTTTATTTTATTATATAGTAACATAACTATACAAGCTATGAAAAAAAAAACTGCTTGAAAATATGCATTCGTTGCAAAGATACACCAGAGCATGCATGCCCGGATTTTATCGCGTTCAGTCTTTACATTTGTAGTACAAAAAAGGACCATCCGATTTCAAGAAAATACTTTAGTTTATTAGAAAACTTAATATTAGTAATGAGGGCGCCACTGTACATCCGGTGGACGCTCGGTGCAGTCTTAAGACAGCTAACAATAAGTTAAAATGGCGCTAGGATGGACATTTGTCTGGCCGCGTGCACAACATCCTCTAAATAATTGACAACATTTCATTTTGGTGACACCTGCAAATTACTATACGAATCGAAAGGGTTTTGCCTCCTGAACACGACAAAATATTTATTTAGATTTATTTTTCTTTATTGACAAAATTACAAGTAAGTTAAAAAAAAATCGAGTTTTACCAATACTATGCCTGAATAGATATAATACCATTGCCTTTTTCACGAGAAAAAAGCTGTCATACTTCAAGTTTGACATTGACACTATTGACAGATGGATAGATACTTGAGATCGGTTGACCGCCATTATTCAAAAGAAAAACTTTTTTTTTATACAGATTGGACTAACGTAATATGTCCATTGTGTCGTAGAAATGAAGTTACGCCCTTTTAGAATAAGAACATCTTAATAAATTAATAATAAAATAATTATACATCCTAGGGAAAAAATAAAACTATTAGTGTCTTCCTCCTTCCAAACAGTATCTATAAAACGAATAAAATTAAAGTCTTGAAAATATGAAATCTTGTCAATTATAAAACGGCATAAAAGTCTTTTGGTTCGTTTGAACGAACTAAACGTGCATACAGACAGATAGAAATCACACTTATTTTTATACTATGTGTACTGTACATATAATGACAATAATATGGTTAGGAAATATGAAATTTGCATTTTTTACTTTAATTATTGCCTCTCAATTAATGGAACAACGTTGTAAATTCTGTTATTCATGAATATGTTAACGTTATGTAAGCAGTTAAAAGGTAACCAAGTGGTTAAACAACATTTGACTAGTAGCTTTCTATATAGCGTTTTTTCGTATATTTCTTATTTTTCCCTATTTGGGAAATTGAATAGATATAAAAAGTAAAAACCAAACGTATCAGGGTTATTCTTACTGGAATGTACCAATGCCAAATTAGGCTAAGTATTAGAATAGAATAGAAGAATAGAATAGAATAGAAGAATAGAAAATATTTATTCAACGCACACAAAAAAAGCAGTAGAAAAATATAAGTGAAAAAAAGATATTATCTAGGTACGTTGAACAGGATCCCTCTCAGCATTGTGCCGCAGGAAAACTGCGGCGCTGATTTTCAGAGGACTCTATTCATTTAATTCTTACATACGGTAGCTTACTTTTTTTCCGATTTCAAATGTAAACAAACAGTCCTAGATTCTAATCTAATCAATAACGCTTTGATTTCAAAAATGAAGTACCCAAAATGTTTAGTAAAAAATCTGCCAAGTGCGAGTCGGACTCACACACGTACCATTCCATTATGGCCCCCTAACATTTTAATAGTACATTATTGCCTAGGCAGTGAAGCAGGCAATTGCGGGGCGAGTATTGGTTTAAAAATACGAGGCCCGCAATTGCCGTTCCTGCCGAGGTATATATTATAGTGCTTTTCTCAAAAATCGCAAGATACAAATCGCATATAAACAGAAACTTCACGTGAAATAACATCACTCTTTATCGCCTTTATGTTTATGATATCGCGAAACGCAAGCTTTTTTAGAAAAAAAAAACTCAAGCTATTCCAAAGATAAAAAAGTTACGTTTTGAATAAAATATGGATGTATAAGACTTGTGCCCTCATTTTATTATAGCCGTATTTACTTTTTAAAAAGTTACAAACTAGATAACAATGAAATTTGTATGCGTGCTCGCTACACAAGCCCGCAATGTAATTTTTTTTAAATTTGGGAACTGTCTGTAAACTATGTACTTCGCGTCTCAGTATGGAGTTAGTAATGTCAACGTTTCCGGTCATTTTTGAGAAAAAATAATAATAATTATATGTTAATCATAGTGGAAATAGAAATATACTCTGAGAAATTTTAACTGTCTAGCTGTTACGGTTCATATGATACAGGCCGTTGACAAACAGACAGACGAACAGCGGAGACTTAGTAATAGGGTCCAGTTTGCACCCTTTAAGTACGGAACTCTTAATAAGGCTCGAAGCTAAGAGTGTTTGGCTTTAAAAGCCAGTAGGTAGGTAATAAAACATTCAAAGAGCACTTGTTAAAAGCCTTTGCTGGTCCAATTGATTTATTACGCCATTAACTAATGCTACTTAGTTAAATTACAAATCTTTATTAGCTGTTAGCGGTAAAGTTACGTAAATAGATCAAAATATGGAGTTCTATTAAAATTAACTAGTTAACACGTCAACGGCCCACGTCGTATGACGGTGCGTCATGGATTTCCTATTTTCATATCAATTTGATCACGTACCAAGTTATAATAGTCTAAAATTCCAGTTTCTAGCTGGCGGGTAATACACAATTAAGTCTTTTTTTTTAAGATTAGTTCCATACATTTTGTCGTAACTAAACTAAGACTAAATAGGTTTATACTTTTGTTAAATATGGATTTACATACAGGCAGTTTACAAACGATGAAAATTGCTCGAAACATGACTCCTATTTTAATACATTTTAAATTACCAACTTTTTTATCATACTTTACCGGATTTAATTTTTCGTAATTTTTTCTTTACGTCATTACGTCGGTGATACTGCAAAACCGCGTAACTAACAAATTTACGATAGAGCAAAATAAACCTTACCGTCTTATTAATAAGGTGCATTTTACTCCTTATTAAAAATGTTACTTAGGCGGTTTTGCAGTTTCACCGACGATTACCGCCTGCGATTGTTGCTTAGTACTTATCTACTAGAAAATGCTACAAAATATGAAATGATTGAACGGGATTGGGTGGTTCAAAAAGTTGGACAAAATTACCAAATAGTTATAGTAGCTAACCATACAAACGACCAAGTCGAAAACGCTATCAAATTAAAAATATTTGGAAGAGATAACGAAGAGACGTTTAACAAGTATTTCAGAAAGTACCGAAGGTAAAATCTCAACAAAAAAAAAACTAGTTAAGTACTTTTTTTTTATTATTTGAAAAAGGTGGCAGACGAGCAAGCGAGCCACCTGATGGTAAGTGATCACCGTGACCCATAAACACCCGCAACACCAGAGGAATCGCAGGTGCGCTGCCGGCCTTTGAGAAAAGAGTAGGCTCGTTTTTTAAAGGCTCCCAAGTCGTATTGGGTCGAAAATTCAGACGCCGAATACTTTGCTCTTACAGAGTACCTAATGGGTTTTTTTCTCAGCAGCGAATTTTTTAAGCTTTCTAATATTTCATTCAAGTAAGCCCTCGCTGCTCGAGTCAGACTCGCACTTGACAGGTTTTTTCTCTAGTTCTATGCTGTACCTAAATTACTCTAACGTGTCCATTGGGCCTATATTTTACTTAGTATTGTACAGCAGTATTACCCTATGACCCGTGTTTCCAATATCTTACTTTATCAAAAGACCGTTACCACTATTACCACTATCAGTTACATCTTTAAAGGACATGGATTGCTGCTAAAAGCCTTTTTATGTTCAGGATTAATAAGACATTGATTCTCGAAAACATATACAAGTATCAAAATACTTAACACTATAGGCTTTTCGCGTGTTATTTGCTTGAAAAACTCTCTTTTTAACCCGTGAAATTTCACGTCATATATATATATATAAATAATAATAATAAATATCAGGGGACAATGTCACACCAATTGACCTAGTCCCAAACTAAGCTCTAGGCTTGTACTATGGATAAGTACTAGGCAACGATATAAATACTTACACAGAGAAATACGAGTATATACTTAAATACATAGAAAACATACATCTTAGCCTTATTGTGCAAATTGTGGTTACAAAGTTATCAACAAGTTTTTGGAGTTGTTGGTTTCTTTCTTGTTGTTGAATTCTGTAGCTCTGCCTACCCCACTCTGGGAATGAAGGCGTGAAGGTATGTATGTATGTATGTATGTATGTATGTACATAGAAAACATCCATGAGTCAGAAACAAATATTCGCGCTCATCGCGCAAATATCTGCCCTTACCGGGATTTGAACCCCAGGACCGCTAGCTTGGTTGGTAGGAAGAGTAACTAACTACCTACTAGGCCAGTGCGTCGGCGGGTACGCCAAAGTTGAACTAATTATTTTTAGTCCAAATTTAATTTTATTCCTAATCATCGGAACTCCTAAAGTGTTTTTTATTGAAACCGTTATTATTTCAGGATTTTTAAAGTATCTAACTGGTAGATAAGGTTAGGTTAGGTTAGGTTTGTTTTATAAACCCTGAAATAAAAACCGTTTCAGTAAAAAACATTTTAAGAGTTGCGATTTAGGAATAAAATTACATTCACACTAAAAATGTTTAGGTGAGACAATATGGACCCCGCGTCGTCATCTTACTAGACTTAGTCGTCATATTATTTATGTATTACGATATCAATCTTAGTTCGAACCACTCTGAATTCCAAAATCAAATAATTCTGTAGACAGATGTTGTCTACAGGACCTGTACGGGTTAATTCGTTGACGAAGTATTAACCGGCAAATTATAATTGCCTCATCCGCATGATGTAGGCACGTAAGGGTGAGTTAGGTACCTTTGTCGACGAAACCTGCTACCAAATTCAAAATACACCGGCTATTAAATTATTAATATGCTCTGGCGGGACAACTAGGCTTGTCGGTTACTATTTCATTAACAGACCTTTCAGCTACGAGTAAAACTAATGACGTAGCAAGTTCGCCCACATGACATACACAGAGATAATCCCATGCTTACGTTGGCTGCCCATGACGCAAACGGTGCGTTTTCGTTTTAATATAAACAAGAATTACGGGCGTTGAATAAATCAAACATGTTATCTGGGCAAAAATTACTCTATTCCTGGAAAACTATGACACACGAGACTGCATAATGAAGTAATTTCATCCCAGGCGCCCCCAGAGGTCCATTAAGCATCGCAAATGACAAATATCAAGTTACGAAGTACCTTGACCGTCTCAAGTTAACTCTGCACCGAATAAACAAAACGATGTAAGTCTAAAACAAAGACTAAGACACTTACAGCCTTATGTGTTGGATCATTAAACAGCAAGTCTATCGTCATTAATTTTAGAGTATAGATTTATGCTTCTTGTGTTGAGAACTTAGGATTGCATTTCTTGTTAAGCAAATCTCTACCTTATCTTTATATTTATAGGGATGAAATGTTATAATATAAACACTTTGTAAAGTATAGATTATGTTTTGCTAACAACCAAGCATTTATCATGTATTGAAGTTTACCTAATAATTTACTCGGTGTTTCATAATTGATAAATAGTTCAGGGGTTTGTTTGTTTCGGAAACTCGCACGTGCTTTATGTTATGCATTATTAAACGAGACATTCGTTTAAATAAGTACCTTTAGTTTGAACTTTACCGGTCAGTTGTCAAAGCTATCGTCACGCAGGCACTCGTCATCAAATAAATATCACACACACATCTTCACGCCTGTAATCCGAGAGTGTGGTAGGCAGAGGTACAGAATTAACTAAAGCTTAAAACCTGTTGATAATTCAGTAACCACACTGCAAAAATTGGCTGAGATGTTTACCAGCGTATTAGTGACAGTTCCAACCTGTCACTAATACGCTGGTAAACATCCATCCGTCCATCGCCTAACAGTACTAAAAGCCTATATTCCCTTAGTCGCCTGTTACGACATCCACGGGAAGACATGGAGTGGCACTATTCTAACCCGGCAACCACACAAATGAATATCAAATCAGATAAAATGTTATAAAAATATACGAACACGCTCTTGAGACCAGAGCAATAGGTCACCAAATTCAGCTCAGCGGGTTTTTATTCATTTTAGACAGCATATTTCATAGTAACATTCACTGATTATGATTTACACAATCGATATCCAACTCAATAGGACCGGGTTCGATTCCCGAACCGAGTGGAATTGAATATCTGCGGGCTTAGTATGGTTGCGTTTATCGCGTGACAAAATGTGGATACAGCATCCGTCACTTTTTGACTCACTATAAGTACGAGAGTGACGGATTTTGTCACGCGATAAACGCAACCATACTAAGCCCGCAGATATTCAAAGCAACTTGTCTAGTTCAATACAGGGTGGTCCATTTAGATCGCTCAGCACGGGCAAGTCTGTAACTATAAGACATACAAAGATCTGTTCCTAGGAACCATGTCATCGATTTTAATGACAAGAAAAACAGCATACATAGATTTAAAAAAACTTTCACTCGGTTCGGGAATCAAACCCGGTCCTATTGAATTGGATATCGATTGTGAAGATCATAATCAGTGAATGTTACTATGAAATATGCTGCCTAATATGAAAAAAAGCATCTTATTTCATATCGTTTAAATTCACCCAGTTAAAGATACAAAACGCAATAGTAAAATCGTTACCTAAACGAGTTGATTATTGCATTTAAAAAAATGTTTTTAGTTCAGACATCTACTTAATTAAATGAAAGGATATGAAATACAATGCATTTTATTCATTTTAGATGGCATTTTTCTTAGTAACATTCACTGATTATCACAATCGATATCCAAAAAGACAATGTACTTTTCAATTCGACCGGGTTCGATTCCCAAACCGAGTATAAGCTTTTTTGTGTATATGTATGCAATTTTTCTTGTCACTAAAATCGATGACATGGTTCCTAATAACAGATCATTGTATGTCTTATAGTTACAGACTTGCCCATACTGACCGATCTAAATGGGCCACCCCGTATTGGACGATAAAACGATAAATGGATTGGGTCGGATAGGTCCAGATTTATTAAAAACCGTTTACAAACAAAGTATTACTAGGAAGTTCCAAACATGTTTCAAACTCTTCGGGAGTTCTTTCTCTGAGGATGAGTGTTCAATTCTCAGTTCGGATTTATCTTGCTTTTTCAGGTATCGAAGCTGACTTAGAACCCCTATTAAAGAACTCATTCAAAGAACTTAACTGAATATTATGTTTTTAGGATTCCGTACAAAAAATGAGAAAATTGAACCCTTATAGGATCAGTCGTGCGTCTGTCTGTGTGTCTATCACAGCCAATTCGCTCCGAAACTACTGGACCGATGGAGATGAAATTTGGTTCACATAATGTAAATTGATGACCCAGACACAGATGTGCAAAGTATTTTTTTTAATTACTGACAGTTTTGGGAGACAAATTAGGAAATTTTAAAAAAAGTTGCAAGCCTTACGGTGTCATATATCAAATAAAAAGGCTCGTTATGAGAATCTCAAATATATTTTTGTTATATAGTAAAATAAGTAGTTTTGATATTAATCATACTGGTTTATTCGTTAAGATTTTTTTTTTATTTTTTTTATTTTTTTAGTATTATCATCTGTTTTTGATATTTTTTGTGCAAACTCGTATGTGTCTAACCCTATGCATTGTCCTAACTCATTAACTTCAGGGTTAGCTGGAAGAGATCCCATTTAGGGATAAGTTCGCCTTTGTACATTACTTTAATATTTATATTGTAATATTCATATTTTTGTGCAATAAAGAGTTTACATACATACATATAATCATGAAAGAAGACGAAAATTGACCAGATTGACCAGAGCGCACGAAACACATTTTAGCGCGTGCATTCTCAGTTTGGCAGTAGGGTTTCTGTCGATAAGATCGAACGTATAAGGCTGCCTAATTGAGAATGCAAGCGCTAAAATGTGTTTTGTGCGCTGTGACGGCACAACTTAAACTCGCCGATGTGGCGCGTTAACTCGTTCACTCGTTCGACCGACCGAACGCCGATTTTAAGAGAATAACACCCCTGGTGACCTATTTGCTCGTTTGCCTTCTTCGCACAAAATACCCTCTAGTAACGTCGACAAATTACTTTAGTGTTCTGAGGAAATTGTGACTAGATGAGGAACTTTAAGAACTTGGAAAACACTTACGAAAACGTTTTTCCAAACTTTGTTTCAGGGGTGCTATTAGGCTCTTTTAAACTTACAAATTACAAGATTGAAGTTACGTTAGCATTGTGGCGTTCTTTAGAATCTAGGTTTACGTATTATCAGCCCAAGTTTTCACCCTGACCTACCATGGAACTTTGTCTAGCCGTTATATGTATGAAGTTTAAAACAAATTGTTTTTTAATGTCACCGTGACTAGTGATGAGCGGCTTGTAAGTTTCAAAAGTCACTTCACATTCACATAAATTTCTGCAATATTTTGAAAGTTTCAAAAGTGAAACTTTCACCTAAAATTTCATGCAATATTCTGAAAGTTACTAAAGTGAAATCGTTTAATTTACGAAATTTACTAAAGTTTTATAATGTAACATAAGTAACGGAAACTCTTTATGAAATTTAAATGAAATTTACTTGTGTCGGAATCATTTCCATCTAATCATGCAACTTTCAGAAGCTGTAATTTTCGCAGTTAAGGAAAATTTTGTAATGTTTCAGAAATCGCCCATCACTAACTGTGACACCGATCTATGGTGCGTCAGGTTCCATTGGACTGGTAGTACTTTATAGCAGTGTTCGCATTATTGTGTTGCGCAATGCAAATGTATATGGGACCCAGACCCCTCTTACCATCAGGTGGTCCGTCATGTGTACTCGTGAAGCTTTTCGATATCATACTAAAATGCGAGTTATGACATTGTGACTACGGAACATAATTATGGAAGTCATTAGTACCTTTGGTCTTTATGATTTTACTGCCATTCAAACTGTAAAAGACTTTGTTCTTTCTTTCTTTCTTTCTTTCTTTCTTTCTTTCTTTCTTTCTTTCTTTCTTTCTTTCTTATACTGCCTTTTTCTAAGTAAGGCCGTGTATTAGTGTGCCGTTTTGTACGTTATGAATCAATTAGCAATCCCCGTGGCTCTTGACAAGATGCTTTGCGAGAATGTTACCATTATCCAAAATGTATTGGATCAATGTAAGTTGTAAGTTGTGCGGTGGATGCGAAAAGCACAAGACCGGTCTGAGTGGAGAGCCTTGGGGGAGGCCTATGTCCAGCAGTGGACGTCTTTCGGCTGACATGATGATGATGATGATGATGATGAAGGAGTACGACGTCCGCGTCGAGCGCTTGCCAATTCTACTCGTAAAAAATTGACAATTGTTTACGTTAGCGTTTTGTATCTTGTTTAGGGCTATTGGAGAGAAATACTAATAATAATAATTTATATCAGGAAGAACCCTTATAAAATACATTAAAAATAAAAATAAAATACGTTCGAAATGTGTCATCGATAATCTGGGATACTGCACTACGGCGTAACTAGTAAACCCAGTAAAGGTGCGTCATAGTAACAACATGGCACCGTTTTTGACGCACTGTAATATACGCACCGTTACGCAGCGGTGCGATCGCACCTTGAGGCGCAATACTATGTGATTACTCTAAGAAAAGTGTTTTTTGGGCTTTATTGAATTTGCTCGTTACGTGGTATTCCACTAACCCCGATGTAGATCATAGGTACTTAGGACAAAAGGGCTCAATCACTTCCTTCAAAATATTAAGGTTCCTAACGACACTTTGAAGCGTTTAATGGGCTCTTCTCTTCAATTTCCGAGAAATATTAATTAAAATTAGAACTGGTTGAATTATATTTACTTACTACTTTGCGATGTTCGTGAAGTCATACTGTGTAAAATATTAGCTTTTCAGTAACGATGGTTTTGTTCGAAATCCTTGTGAACTTTTTTCTAATTTTAGTTTTATATAATGATTATTAATTTATTTACGAACAATAACCCACCCTCCCGTGGGTTGCCCCGTGTGGTTGCCGGGTTAGAATAGTGCCACTCCATGTCTTCCCGTGGATGTCGTACGAGGCGACTAAGGGAATAAAGGCTTGTAGTACTGTTAGGCGATGGGCTTGCAACCTGTCACTAATACACTGGTAAACATCTTAGCCTAATTGTGCAAAATGTGGTTACAGAATTATCAACAAGTTTTTAGAGTTGTAGGTAATTCTGTAGCTCTGCCTAATCCGCTCTGGGAACGAAGGCGTGAGTTTATGTATGTATGTATGTAACCCAAAATAACTTAAAAATATATAGGTACACTATATACACTGATTATTGAATATAATATTTGTGCACACAACTACAAAAACTAATAACTACTATGTAACTACTTTTAATCAGCTACTGATTTTTTTGCTTCATGTGTCAACTGAAACAATTTCGCGTTGCTAGTCTTAAAAAATGGATACGACGTAAAAATAAACAAATCTTTAGTAAATTGCACCCCACTTCCTTTACTTTAGTAGAATAATGGCTCTACCAAAGCTCAACGTAACAACAAATGACGTAACATCCTTAACGATTGTTTACCTCGATACGCAACGAAATTGAAAAGAAAATCAAACAGCCACATTCTATAAACACGGAACACAATGGAGCCGTTTCATACCGCATTAGGGTAAGACAAGCAACAAATCGCTGATCAATAACGTTATAACGCAAGACACAATGCTATTCAAATTGTAATTCTAACATATTCCAATAAAGTTTACAATTAAAACGCGTTTAATTTTTGTAGCGTCATTCACTATTGACAAACAAATGTTTGGATTTATTCGGCCGGATCTCCGCGTGTTAATGTTGCGTTTTTAATTTAACCCATAGGTTTTTTTATCTTTGAAACCAAAGGAAATAACTTGAGATAAAACCATCTTTATTTTGATCTTTATTCACGTACGCTAAACTTTAATTTTGAATGGTTTTGTTTTTATACTGATATTTCCTTCATAATACGAAGCTTCAAACTTTTTACACCGATTTGACCCCATATCGAGTTAATGGCACTGAGAGTGTTGTAAGACAAATATACTGTACGATTTATTACGCAAGACAGTTATTAACGTGAGAAGTTGTGGGATGTAGCTGTGACGTAAAATGCAATTTAAGATTAATGACTGTACTATATTGAATATTGTTTGGGTTACACCTTGTAGTTTTACGTTTAAACGTTGGCGGTGTAAAATGTCACAATTTCAATTGTATAAAATAAAATCTTTTAATTTCCCCCGCATATTATATTGAGGCACCTTGTGCGTCATGGGTGGCGAATACTTTAAATTCATTTGGAAAGGTTTTAGAATTGACCATTAGACGGTATTAGATAACTTTGGAACTATTTTATTCACGTCAGCTCCTACAAATGAAGACTTATTATTCTATCTTACAAAATCTCTTCTCTTAACAATAACTTGTGTGGTATGTTAACCTCATATTTTTATTACTTATCTACTAATTAAAAGAAACTCATAATCTACTAACGCCGGATAGGAGATTGTTAAGGAAATTAAATAACATTACATAACTTAAAAAATAGGCAGCATTATAGAAAAAACGAATTAAAAGTAATAACGACCATAACGTTGAAAAAATCATGAATTTTCCTTTTATATTTCATTACAATATAATACGATCCAAGATTTATTTGAAACGCTTCAGCACGAAGCGGTTGAAAGTTGGATAAATTATAACTACATAAAAAAGAATGAAATAACCGACCCCATTTTTCCATAACATTAGGCTCGACAAACAGAGATTTAGCCAAACAATCAAAAGGTAGCCATTGTTAAAATAGCCTGGAGCGTAACCAACCCTAGCGTACATTCACCACCCGCGTTGGAATTTGTATAAAGTTATGACGCACCGTATGCGTCATGGGCACTGTAAGCGTTAACCCATTCAGCACCAAGAACACAGGCAATGTGTATTTTTGTATGGAAATCAGAAGAGTGGCTGATTTATATTTAACCTTCTCTGTGTTTTTTCTAACACAACCGAAATCCGTCTTCAAAAGGGGTCGTCCACATATTATAATAATTATACGAATAATCCTTTTTTGCCTTTTTCAAGTACAGAGAAGGCAAATGAGCACACGGGGCCACCTGATGGTAAATGGACACCGTGCTAACGCACAATTTGCTCGCGACTTTGTGGTCGCTCGGATCTCCATTTCTATCTAGTCAGTAACGATAGAGATGCACTGAGCAGCTAGCGAGAAAATATAACTTGAGCTACCCGTGCTGAAGCCCATAGACGGTAATCTATCACTTTACAGAAAATCGATTCATCGAATATCTGTTCCCAGAACACTATTCGCAGAATGTCGTTATGACTTAGGAATCATTCATCGAACTTCAGTTGATCGCTGTTACATTTCTTCGAATTACCTGTTACACCGGAATCGAATCATCGAATTTTACTTCACTATTTTATTTGTTTATCACAATAGTTGTTCATCGAATCACGTTTGCTATAATTTTGATTTAACGTAAGTTTCAGTTCCCAAATTTCATATTACACAGAAAATCATTTCATCAGTGTTACTATACATTGTAATCACAACGCGCTCACGTAGTCCGAGGTAGGTTAGGGTATTTTTTTTTTATGTCCTGGAAGCCCGACACGCTCACGGAGTCCGAGGTAGGTTAGGGTTATTTTTTTTATGACCTGGAAGCCCGACACGCTCACGGAGTCCGAGGTAGGTTAGGGTTATTTTTTTTTTATGCCCTGGAAGCCCGACACGCTCACGGAGTCCGAGGTAGGTTAGGTAGGTTAGGGAAGTAAGTAAGATTTCCCATAAACGCTTGAATAAAAATTAAATAAAAGAATGCAATAATAACAAATGCATCGTTCGATGAAACGTTACTACGATGAAACGTTGTTCGAGGTAGTTATAAAATATGAATGGTACCATTATTGAATCATGTTTCGATAAAACGCATGCTTAGTAATAAACGGGCTTAACTCAAAAATCGTGAATTGTGGTAAATCGAGTTTAAAGTTTCGTAATTGGCACTTCTTGTTTCCATTGAATTATTTGGTATCATGCCATCTCTCTTTAATACGCGATTTTGGCTGGTTTAAGAAAGAGAGCCGAAAGTGCTGTCAGTTATAAGCCGTTTTAATACAATAACTAATTTAATGCCAATTTTGAGTTAGGCCCGTTTATTACTAAACATGCGAAAAGGTAAATTCGATGAATCGTTACTGCGATGATTTGAGACATATTCGAAACAATTTATGATGAAAAGTTGTTCGACTATTTGAAAATCGATGAATTTAAAATTATGTGTATAGAAAATAAAACGTAATTACATTCGTGGAATAGTTTTCGTCGATATGAAATTCGATGACAGGAATTTCGATAAAATGATAGACACCCCCCATAGACACTTGCAATCTCATGATTGGAATTTTACTGTGAAATTCTCAAGACTGAAGATGCGTTGCCAACCCTGAGGACTTAGATGGAATGCCTCTATGCTATTCACGTAATCATATATTGGTCTTACCCCCACACCAACACAACAATGCAAACACTGCAGTGCCACAGCAGTTTGGCGGAGGGTAAGATGGTTGTAACGATACAAACGAACCCCGTATAAGGTCCTTCCACCACTAATTCCTGCAATTCAGCATTCCTGCCAGCATATAATATTCAGTGAACTGAATAATTCATGGTAAGCCGGAATCAATTAATCAAAAGCAATGTATTTTCTTTCCGCGGTTCCCTACTGCGACTGGCGGTGACGCTGTCCTGATTTCGTTGACGGTGTTATCTTTGATACCAGACTTACGTTTCATGATCATATCAGGACGACGCGACAGCCTAGTCGGTAGTGACCCTGCCTATGAAGCTAGCGGTCCCGGGTTCGATCCCCGGTCCGGCAAATATTTGAGCGATGAGTTCGAGTATTTGTTCCTGAGTCTTGGGTGTTTTCTATGTATTTATCTAAATAAGTAATTTTATCGCTGCCCGGTACCCATACAAAGTACAGGCTTAGAGCTTAGTTTGGGGCTAGGACAATTTGTGTGAGATTTATTTATTGATTTATGTAGCCACTGAATGCTTTAAAAAGTTGCATTTCATTGCAAGAAACGCACGCGATTCTCGGGAACAAAGAGCCATTAAATTGCTTTACACATCTGTTATAAGAAGTAGACTTGAAGCGGCATCAATTATTTGGAACCCCTATGAACGTACTTACTTCATACTCATAGAAAAGTTCAGAAAACTTTTTAAAAGTTTTTGTAAAAAAGAGTTTACGGTTATTAACTTTTTTTATACCCCACGAAGTTTCTGCTTGGTGCACTTCGCTTTAATTCCCTGGATGTGAGGCGAAATAACAACCTGCTCACTGCGGCCTGCTGCAGCGTACTGCGCGGTGATAAGAATTGTTCCGAGCTGATGGCGCAGTTTGTTAGGTTGGCCGTTCCTTTTGTGCCTAAGAATTTTCTTAATGTCAAAGTCGAGCTGTCATAACGTCAAAAATATGATTACGATATCGAAACCAAATAGGCTGATTCAAGGTAGAATATAGGTCTTAACTTTAACGATGCCTATAAATAAAGACACTTCACGGCAGGTGTTGTCAGACCCCCATCACTCTGTGGCGTCACGCGAAATTTTTACCTACAACTGGCGATCGTCTTGAGAATTAGCTCTGTCTCGACTTTTTTCAACTTAGCAAAATAAATCGCATAAATTATTAAGATGTAGTCTCAGCATGGCAAGTACCAAATACTTTGGGGTGCCGCTTCTTTGGTCTCAAAGTAATGTTTTTTTTTGGGGTAAGGTTTTGTTGGCATTTAAACTTTTTTTTTCAAAATCTTTATCTGCTTAGCAAAACCAAACTATTGAGTCTTAACTCAGGCAGTGGGTCTACGTTAAGAATAGCGGAGGTCCTGTCACCACCTTCCGACTCCATGATTAGATCACCTCATAGATAGGTACCATAATATTGCATTATCATCGGGTTTACATGTGTGGTCCAAATTTCAGCAGATTCCGTTAATTGGCAAGATTTGATCCGTACCGTACCTACGTAGGTACATTGCAAGTTAAACAAAAGCGTGTATTTTTTTAATTTCTTTTAATCTTATATTTTGTGGAGGCTTTTGTAGACTAACGTTACTATATCAGCCTCTGTCCTCAGGAGATTTTTGAGCTGCGTTATGATGAAATACCTACATTGTTGCCAAGGAATATTTTTAAAGATTATAAATAAGTTTTTTTGCGAAAGCGACCATTTTACTTTTTCTGTTGTAAAATCGCATCAATGTTTTGATCTGTCATGTCATGAAGGAGCAATCAAACCATTTTGCATTCACATTTTCTTTGAAGTACGTCTCGTAATTGAAATAGTCAAGTAACCGTTAAATATATTACTTAATCAGCAATTGAATTTCAAATTTCAAAGGACCGTTCTCAGAATTGCTAAAAGAATTCTCAGCGAATACTTGAAATGTCCGAATTACTACGCCGAGTAACTCGGTTTTAAGTTGAAAACTAATTTTAAATGATTACGCCCTTGTTCGATAATAACGAATAACAAGTCAAAAATTGACAAAATGATTCGGTTGAGCTCTAAACCTAATTACCCACAAACCTGGACCCTAAGGAAGACCTGCGGGCCTAGTAGGTATGGTTGCGTTTATCGCGTGACAAAATGTGGATAAAACATTCGTCACTCTAGTACATACTAGGGAATGCAAATAACCGGTTATAACCGGTTATAACCGGTTTTAACCGGTTATTTTCAGACAAAGACGGTTAATAACCGGTTAAATTGCATTCCCTAGTACATACGTGGCAGAAAGTAACGGAGGTTTTATCCACAGTTTGCCACGCGATAAACACGGCCATATTAGGCTCTCTGATAATGAGAAAGTGCTTTTTTATGTCTTGGAGAAGGCAAACGAGCATTCAGGCCACCTGATGGTCAGTAGGATCTGTGACCCATAGACACAAGCATTCTCGAGCCTACAATCTTAGGACTACAATCTTAAGATCACGAATGCGTTGCCTACCCTGAGAACTCAGATGTAATGCGTCTATGCTAGTAATTTTACCGGTTTGGTGCATAGTTTAATCTTCTAATATATAAAATTTCCATGTCACAATGTTAGTTACCGTACTCCTCCGAAAAGGCTTGACCGATTCTTATGAAATTTTATATGCATATTCAGTAGATCTGAGAATCGGCTACTCTACTATCTATTTTTCATAAGGTTTGTATGAAACCGGGCGGCGCCGGGCGCGGACAGCTAGTAATAATATAATAATGGAAATAACGGCTCCTTTTGATGGCCTCTTTTCCAAAATGTATAGGTTGTTTAAATACTTAAAAAAAATACTATACTCATAAATTAAACGGTATCTTAATTTTTTTGTTATTATTTTTGACGGAAAAAGTTTTAAGTATCCTGAATTTTCGTACCTACCTACTCCTTCTAAACGCCCCAATTTGATTTTTCTTTCACTCATCTTGCACTTTATATAGAGGCATTACTTGCAGAAATTATTTAAAAGAGTTCATAAATAATCACTTGAACACGGCAGTTAAGCAAGAACTTTGAAAAAAAACATTTCTCCTTAACCATAAGGTGGTTCTTGTAAGGATCGCGGGAACGCGGTCGATGCGAAAAGCACAAGACCGGTCTGAGTGAAGAGCCTTGGGGGAGGCCTATGTCCAGCACTGGACGTCTTTCGGCAGACATGATGATGATGATAAGGTGGTTTTTAAATTTAATAGCAAGTTAAACCAAATTCGATTCTCCCCCGTCAACGACATAATGAGGTTGCACAATATAGTAATACAAGTTTTCCGTAAGAGATGTCTCTTTTTCGTTAAGCAAGTCATCAGTCATTCATCAGCCACAATTGTTATCGCCTCAATAATCAAGCGTTCGGTCATCAATAAATAATCTTGTCTTGGTGGGCGCTTTCCGTCATTAAGAACAGTTAAAATTATATTTTGATGGTTTTAGACCTTGAAAACCTTAAACGTAAACGATTAGGAATTAAAATACAAAGTCATGTTCAATTGTAAGATTTAAAACTTTAACTTTGAAAGGTGCACTTTTTAAGAAGTCAAGGCAAATGGCGAGTTGGCATAGATTCTAGTGAGCAATTAGAAATCGTTCACTGTTTGCAATTTTAATATTTGAACTTATTTTTCTGACAAATACCTAGGGAATTTCAGGAAGGGTTATGCCCAGAAGTGGGAGAATAATAGGCTAAATTATCTAGTACAATAATAATAAAAGAAAACAATACGTAATCATAGCTAGTTAAATTAGTTATAATTATACAAATTTGTGCCGCAGCTGGTTACTCCCACATCAAAATACGAAGTTTAATTTAACTTAATTATGTCGTATTAAAGAAAAGCTACATTTAGTATGAGGTAAATGCCTTACAAATACCAAATAACCGTTAAGAGGTTCTTTCCTGAAACCATTTTCAATAATAAATAAGTAGGTATTAACTCTTTATTTTAGAAAAAAATATTTTTTCGCTTTAATATAGTTTAAAATGAAGAAACTTTTACTTACCTACTCATAAACGTACGCTATTTACAGTGTGTTTAAAATATACTTTGTCATTATCCTTCATTGTAACATTTGAATTTAACAGAAAGAGACAAATAATACTTTACCAAAGAATAGGTTTACCTAATGTGTCTGGGAGCCAACAGCTCAAGACTCGGATAATATTACAGAACTACTAGTTCGTTAATAGATTTCGGCTCCTCTATCACGGTCGCACTCACAACTGGCAATATATTTGTCACTCGTGTGTAGAAATACGATGATAACATTGATAACTGATTACTATTAAGAGACTACTTGTATTGTACTGTGATAAATGTGGGGTTTTGTCTGAAATAAATACTGATACTGCTACTTTGAAATATACTTTTATTTACTGTTTCATGATATGATTTACGAGAATACAATTGATGCGCACTCTGCGCTGGCTCCAAGCGACTCCCGACACTAAACAAAACAATGAAGAAGCTGTTCTATCGAATCATCTGCTTTTAAATTTAAATAATTAGAAGCAAATGAGACGTATTGTATAAAAAGTACAATGCAATGAGGTTTGTTTTAGATGTTATAACCAGTTTGTATTACAGTACCAAGGGTGTTACTACTTATGTATTCCCACACCGGACCACAACAATGCGAACTTTACTGCAGCGATTTATAGGCCCTAGCCAAGATGCAAACTCTACTAACTTTTTCTTTTCTATCGCTCAAAATGTATGGGGTGACATTCTCGAGCGTAGCGATAAACTGTCAACTGTCATGCCATACATTTTGAGTGATAGAAAAGGAAAGCAATAGTAGCGTTAGCATGTTGGCTACGGTCCAAGGTAGTGTCAGCAATCCGGTCGGAACCTGCACGAGATCTAAAAAATCCTGTGCTGATCGTATTATATAAATAGCACGCCAGATCGAAGCCATTTGTAGGCAAAGCACACCTATTTAAGAACCCGAAACAAATTGGTTTGCAATTGGGGTCTTTATCGCAACGACGTTTTTCTGCTGACCTAAACACTAACGGTCCATATTCATACAAACTCATTCTGTTAAATTATAATATAAACTAGTGGTTTGGGTACGGACTCTTAAGCAGTGTGTCCCAAGTTTAAACCGGGTAGCGCCTCTGATTTATAATTAAGTAGAATTTAATTTGTGGTAAGGAAAAACATGGTGAGAAAAGCTGCATAAAGCCCGCGTGGAAATATTAGAGGATTTATGCCCAGCTGTGGGCTTATACTGGCTTGTTATGTATTTCAATAATTAGTCCATCGCAGGCAATAGTGTCTTTTAAATTTAGCTTGCTGGCGAAATACGTTTAAATAGAACCAGTCCTTGGATAGGACCGACCGGTTTGGTATTTCTACTGCTTTAATCGATGAATCCATACAGTTTTATGTTCATTAAGCGTAATAGAACCGAATAGCGCAAATTAAAAAATGTAAGAGTACATTACAAATGTAATGGAATTTTTTGACGTGTGTGTGTGACATTTCTAGTACCTACCCTAAGCTAGGTAGTTATACGAGAGTCAGTATTTTAATATTTAAATACAAATACAAATTGTCATCTTTTTTATTTGGTCAAATCTGACGCTTTCAGAAATCATTGGTAGGTATAATACAACTATATTTTCCAAAAAAAGTTAAGGATAGGACCTCAGGTCAATTGTGCATGGCAGCAGGGTTCCTGTAGCGGTCCTTATTGACCCATCTCAACTTTCCACCCTGTATAATTACAATTTTTTTTTTAATTTTTAGTGTTAATTATAGGAATTTGAATAATAAATAAATAAATTTTGCTCTTGATGCCTATCACAGTTCAATAACTAAGACGAACTTTCAATGTCAAATCACTTCTACTTTGCAATGTTTCTTGTAGGGTATACTTAATAATATAATATAGACACGCATATTTAAAGCCGCGTGTCAGGTACAAAAAAAGCTGAAAACTCCAAAACATAAACCATGATTAACCAACAATACATTTAAAACGTGCACATCTAATTTTTAAGTTTTTAACATCCTGTATCAGTAATATTGTTTCACGTACATGTTGTAACTTTTAAATCGTCATGTCAAACGTCAATACTCTTATCAAAAATCTAACAACCACAATAACAAACGGGTTTTTTTCTTTTTACGTACGTATTCTGGCAATGCTATCCCGCAGCGACCGTCATTTTATTCCTGCCTAAAAAATACATCTTTATGCTCGTATTACACGAGTTTAGTTTTTAAGCTAGGATAGTAAATTAATATTGTAAACCAGCAAACTACTTAATGTTCATAAATTATTAGGTAACGTAGCATTCTAAAAAGCTAGCTATTTTTAAGCTATGATAGTTTGAAAAGCTTGGAGTTAAAAAAGGTACCATTACTTACTTTACTTTGTTTTATAGACTTTGTCTATGGTCATACTAATAAAATACAATAAACGGTTGTGAAGTATAATTGTATTCCCTCTTCAAATTTTCTAATGTCCTGTCTACGTTTTCACGACTGTGCGAAGACATAATAGTTCTATAATAACTCGCTATCCTAGCTCAAAAAACTAGTTTCGTGTAACCTGGGGATAAAGCCTATCGCCAACATTGATATGTAGTCCGTCCAACTGTCACTCAGTCTCCAGAGGATAATGTAACATACGACGGAAAAAGGAAATACGAGAGCATAAAAATTCCATCCCTCAGACGTTTTATAGCATTTCCACGCTTCGGCTATAACATTCGAATTTCAAATACCACAGATAATGAATGGAACACTATTTTAAACGGTCGAATGAAACCGGAACAGTGGCGTCATTTTCTTAAATATTTTTTTCTAAGTTCTAAGGTCGAAACATGTTAAAACATGGACTTAGACAAGTCGCATTCTGCCAACGTAAACGGCAAAATAAATCAAATAATATTTTTAGGATTGGCTTAAGGTTTCTTGCGTTCACCTATGTTATACCAAAAATTATGTGGGATTTTTATAGTCGAATGCAACTTGGCTAACCATACGCAAGTCAAATTGCAGTGTGTTTTTGTCGGCAAACTCGGTTATGTATTGGCAACGCTTTTTAAACAACCTTTATCATTCCTATACTTAAAAGAAAAGTACCCTGAAATGCACGCCAACAGCACTATTTATAACCACACTTTATTTTAAATCGTCAAAAGCAAAATCTTTTCCCTCAGCCTGTTTTATCGTTTACATCGGGCACTTTCCGACACTTTCTTTTGAATTCCTCCAACGTACGATTCACATCTGGCGAAGCGTGTCGACCGAATGGAGACACCACGAAACGATAACACCCTGTATACATATAATTACCAGTTTATTTTTCAAGCATTCCTTTTCTGTATTAATTTGCCATCAACATGTCGGGTACGGACACCAAACGATGAACGATTAAGCGACTACACCAACTTTAGACAGTTTATTCTCAGTGAAAGAAATAAATTTCACCCTATTTTATTTTTTTATTTGGTACATTATATGGTCTAGATTAAAGAAGACCATTATAAAGCCTGTTATTATAACGCAGTGTTGTTCTAAATATCGTTGAAAGCAAAAATGTACCGATCTGTGCAAAAGAGGAACAGCGTGCCCTAATTCTGAACGGTTTGGGCCCAAAAGTTGAACTGACATAATAATAAACCTATATCATTGTTATTTTAAGGAACCTTTAGAAATAAAATGCTAGTTAATAAAATCAGTTTTGGTTTTTAATTGTTTACATTTATTTAATAGTACTTACCTACATAAGGTTTCTATTTTTCAGGCAAGTATGTTTTATAAAAATAATGAATTAGTATTTTTTATCAATAATCTTCAGCAAAATTACTTACTAATATTATTACCAACAGACAAACAGAGTTACTTTTACATTTATAATATTAGTAAACATTTCCATAAACACCAGTAGTGTTCTTTTTACAAAACTATGCCTAAAAGTTGAACGATTGAATTTACTTAGTTCAACTGTAGGACACAGACTTTATGAAATGAACTAACAAAATCAATCCGAGTTCAATTATTGGAATAAAATCCAAAACATGAACTATAAATGTGTGTGTGAACTTTAACGAATTAAATGTACTGGTTTATGTTTTGGATTTTATTCCAATAATTGAACTCGGATTGATTTTGTTCGTTCATTTCATAAATTCTGTGTCCTAAAGTTCAACCAAGTACCTAAATTCATTTTATTAAGTGACTGTACATATATAATATGTATATAGTATACTGTTGGGTATCTTAATATTGTGCTGTTCATTGCGTGTCAAGGGGCAAACAATTAGGAACCTAAATGCCTTGGGACTAAGTTCATTTTCTCAAATGGTTAGAACTTTTAGGCAATCTATCCCACCTAATGTTATTGGAATTTTAAAATATTTTAACCATTATTTTAACCAATATTTTTGGTCCACTATGCAGTTACATGTTACATCATCTTGAATTTTTATCCAAGCAGATAATTAAAACATTCCATTACATGACATTTTTTTGACCTTTTCGCGTGTTAGTCTTTTTTGAAATTCCAATGCAACATATTTTTATGGGCTCGCTGTTCGGTTAGATCTATCTGTATCTGACTGTGCCCACTGTATGTTACATTACGCACTTTTCACAACTAAATTATATTCATTCACTCATTTTTTACGGCTTCAACCCGCATAAAACCCAAACAGTATTTTCCTTTCGTTTCGTCCCTTCCTTTGATCTCGTGTTATCACCAAAACAAGACCGTATGATGGCGTTTATTTTACCCAATATCCACAATGTCCAGTTCCATTAAGTTTGCTCCGTGGTCCAGTAGCAAATGTTAGACACTGGAGGCAGAGTTAGATGGTTTATTCAACGAACCTCTGACCAGTATTTTTTTGATCTTTGATTGGCCACGGGGGTAGGTAGGATAACGTTAAAAAAAACATTCGGAACATCAAAGGATAATTTCAGCGGCGCAACGTCTGTTAATTTAAGGATTAAATAAATAAATAAATAATAAATAATAAATATCAGGGGACAATGTCACACCAATTGACCTAGTCCCAATTTAAGCTCTAGGCTTGTATTATGGGTACTAGACAACGATATAAATACTTATATAGATAAATATATACTTAAATACATAGTAAACATCCATAACTCAGGAATAAATTTTCCCTATTCCCTTACCGGGATTTGAACCCAGGACCGCTAGCTTCGTAGGCAGGGTCACTACCAACTAGGCTACCGCGTCGTCAGGATATAAATAAATTATTTATTTATTTATTTATTTATTTATTGTAGGAGAACCAACAGCTTTAACAATTGTTATACTAACTTAAATAGAGGTACAGAGCCAATTACAGGAACTCACAAATAGATATAAATTAATATACATACACCTTAGTGACACGCACAACAGTGCCGCAACTAAATAGGAATTAAAATATATATAAAAAAAAACAATGCACACATATGTAAGACCTAACAAAACTTAAAAGAACTGAGAATATTCATAACATGCCCGACCCACTAAGCTCGCTTATCAGTTCACAACTTGAAGAAAACTCATTCAAAACACATTTTAGTTAATTTACGCCTCACAGAAGGTATTACACAGTTAAATATGTCAATATCAAACTCTCTCGTCAAATTATTCATTCTTCGACTAGCACGGTTAAGAAAACTATTCTGTCTGTATCTGGACGATGTACGCTTAAGAGAAATAGGGGGGAAGTGCCTTTTGGACCGAGATGGAGTAACGAAGGATAGTTCATGTAGCAGCTCAGGACAGTCAATGATGCCAGTTGTGATTTTAAGGAGGAAAATTGAATCAGCTATATCCCGACGCTTATTCAACGGGACCAGGTGGTGTTTCTTACAAATACTCAAGTAATTAGTGGAATTGTAAGGACACTTTAGTTTATAACTCAAATATTTGACAATTTTTTTCTGAACACGTTCGATCCGGTCGATGTAAATGTCGGTCCCTGTGTTCTTTTTAAGGTTCCGTAGTAATCAAGTTTCGCCATGTCCGTCTGTCTGCCTCTCCGTCGCTTAACTCGGAGACTCTTCGTACTACAGAGCGGTAATTTGGCAAAGTTGTACATTTAAATTACACCACCAAAGTTGAAAAATTAATCAGTAAAAATAGCAAAGGTATTTTTTATACGTTATGACATATAGTGAGGTTACATATAGCGAATAGCTCTTAAAAATATTATATACATACGCCATGTAATGATATTATAGTTTTATAGATTTGGGGGGCTATTTATTTCATCAATGTCTTTGTAAAACTACGTATTAATGTGGCCAATTCAGATAGTGTTCTCGAATTTTAAATATCTGTAAACCTACTTACGTATTCAGGCTTCATTAGTAAGCCGATTTTGAGCTCCACATCGAGGATGAACAATTTTTCATCTATAATTCCTAAGCGTTCCATAAAGCCGGATTCAATGTTTTACCAAAACAGTAAAACTATGAAACAAAACAAAATGTCAATCAAAAATCACGCAAACAAAGCCAAAAATAATCTAGGTAATAAGTAAAAATACAACAAGACAGGTTTGTTAGAATTTTGTTACAATTGTGTTACGATTGTGTTACCATTGTGTTACCATTGTGTTACAATTGTGTTACCATTGTGGTACAATTGTGTTTAAATTCGCGTGTATTGTATGGTGAAATACTGAAGTGGCTACATTACCGTAGCATTACGTATTTCCTTAAAAAATAAAACAAACTTATATACATAAACTTTCGGCACCTTTATACACTAACAATGTAAACGGGTCACAGTAAAAGTAAATTTATAGGTACAGTGATCTGTTTGCATTTCTCTTGAGTGTACTCACTTCGCTGGTGTAATGTTGCGTATAAAAATATTTTTCCTAAGTATGGCTCACCCTTTTAAGGGATTCTGCGCGATATTGTGTTATATTCGTATATAGCTTGTTTGAAAAGGTTGCCTGATAAGCTAAACTATTTTATTATTTCAATAAAATCACTGGAAAAGATCGTAGGGTTTCGAAAATTCGATCAAAAAAATGTGAAAAAGGTGGCATGTTTGAAAAAGGAAAAACTATCGAGGATTTGGTCCCTGATCATGTTTTCACGATTAACAGTCTCAAAGAAATATGTCTATCGTTGTTGTTCTCATAGTACAAGCCTAAGGCTTGAGTAGTTTGACTAGGTCAATTTGTGTGAGATTGTTTTTTTTTGTGTATATAGTTGCCGTACCTGTAATGATATTTATTCGGGTTATTGCAACCCGTTTTCATCGTATCAGAGGCCCTAGGCAATATGCATTTGGCGTTTTTATCACTATCAAAAATGTATAGGATTGACGTAAGCTATCGCTATATAAGACGGTCGCGTCAAACGCCTACTTACTTCAATTGGCAATTTGACAAATTTTAGAAAACCGCTTGCTCGTCTGCCCCCTTTTTCAAATAAAAAAAAATAATAAAAAAACCGTTTTTGATGATTCTTTATTACATAACAAGCACACTACATTGATATTTTCTTTGAGATTCTACTGTATTATTAATAAAAATCTATGTTAAAGATTAAACTTTCACAATCGCGCTAAAAGGTAGATTTTTGACGTGTAGAAGTGCCCGTGCGCCTACTTACTGAATAAATGTCTGGGTATCTTTTTTTTATCTTTGTCTTGCCCCATGATTTTTGAGTTTCCTTTTCAGTCAACATAAATCAAGATAATTTTGGGCAAATCATTAGATATATTTTCAAACACGTGGTCGTGTTACATTAGCTTGAATGTTATTATGGAAGATTGCAGAAAAATATTCCTGGACGAGCTAGCGATGCGTTGAAAAATAGAGCAACATATATACACACTCCCGTACTTTCGGTCGAACCATTGAAGTAGACATGAGGTGAAGTCTTGCGTTTAAAGGGGTCAAGACTGAATGAATCATCGCCGCTTTAGGTCAGGGAATACCATGGACTACAAAACGTATTATCTTTAGTTTGATTATACAGGGTGCATGACCTAGGCGCTTTAAATATAGCCACTGACTTTTCTCCTCAAATATATAACTTCTTTTTTTCTACAATTTGTAATAATTGAAGTATGCATAATATTCTCAATTTAAACTGCTTCATTAATTGAACATGCTAATGCCGGCTTCATTAAAAAAAATATAGTGGCGAGATAATCAAATTGTGCTGTTATGGCATGGATGCAATATGTAAGAAAACTAAGATGGAATGCCAATATAACGAAATAATGAAAAATTGAACACAGCAACAAGCTATTTTTAATTTATACAAGAATTTCCATTACTGAGTAGATTGGAATTCCATTTGGTAGTCGATATTAACATGTAAAGCCATGAGCTTATAATCATCCTGTGTATGCGAAGTTCATACGTGAACACATTAAGTTAATTTGGAAACTATTTGAATATGCTCTTTCAACTGTTTAACTATTGGTATTCTCCGATTAGATCAATGAGCCTTCATACCATATTCTGTTGAAATTAAGATTAATTTTAAGCTATTGTTTTGTTTGAAATTTAATCTAAAGGTAAAATGTATTTTAGTAATATTAGAAGTCCATGTTCCTCTTTTTTAGGGTTCTGTACCACAAGGGTAACACAACGGAACCCTATTAAATAGCATACTTAAGCAATCCGTCCGTCCGTCCGTCCTAACTTTAAAGAACTGTATCTTTTGAACCATAACAGATGGCGGGATATTCTTTTTTCAGAATTTGTGTTGATACTATGGATTTATACAAAAAAATAAAAATAGATAAAATAAATTGAGCTGGTCCCCCTGGTACACGAAACGTTTTTTTCAACGTGTTTTCTGTTTTAGTTGTATCAAAAACGGTCAAACGTAAAATTTGGTATGATTATAGTACGAACTCTGAAGAAAAATAAGAAATACCTACTTTAAAACTGGTCAAGTGTGAGTTGTGCTCGCGCTGTTCGATTCGAAATCGAATTAAAATCAGAATATAATAATACCTATTGTGGGACGGTACGGAACCCACGGTGCGCGTCGACTCGCATTAGGGTGCGGCTCCACTGAGGCGGAGACGAGAGGAGCGGAGCGGAGCTGTGCCAATTTTAACCAATGGAATCTAAACTAACGTGCGCAAGGCGCGCTCGACGTGACCGCATGCGCCTTTTATTGGTTAATATTGGCACAGCTCCGCTCCGCTCCTCTCGTCTCCGCCTCAGTGGAGCCGCACCCTTAGACCGGTTTTTTTGTTAAGTTACACACCACACCACAACCACACACCACAGCTCCAACCACCACTACAGAATGCCAGCCAGTTATTTAACCCTTAATCAAACGGGACAATTTTTAGAATAATAAGGAATATAGCCTTTATTAAGACACAAACTAAGAACCGAAAAATAAATGAAAACTATAAAATTGTGGGAAAAACATACATACATACATAAACTCACGCCTTCATTCCCAAAGTGGGGTAGGCAGAGCTCCGGAATTACCAGCAACTCCAAAACCTTGTTGATAATTCCGTAACCACATTTTGCATAATTAGGCTAAGGTGTTTCACAGCGCATTAGTGACAGGTTGCAAGACTTGCAAGCCCATCGCCTAACAGTACTACAGGCCCTTATTCCCTTAGTCGCCTCTTACGACATCCACGGGAAGACATGGAGTGGCACTATTCTAACCCGGTAACCACACAGAGCCGAGAGCAGAGCAGAGAGGGAAATAGTTTCCCAATATTTGATTAAGGGTTAAAAATAATCCTACTTAATATTATAAATGGGAATGTTTATGTGTGTGTGTGTTAGTTTGTTACTCCTTCACGCTGAAACGCACGCTGCTGATGATATTTGAAATGCAGTTTGCTCATATCCTGGATTAACACATAGGCTTTTTTCAGCCCGGAAAATATGAAAGATCCTGAGGGAATACGATAATCAAAATCTACGCGGACGAAGTCCTGGGCAGAAGCTAGTCTAGAATATTTTCACTTTTTTAAACCCCTTATTTATTATTTATTTATTTATTAACAAATTACACTATAATTACAGGACACCCAATCCGATAATATACCAACATAGTACGTATATATAAACTGACTTACTGCCTATTCATGTTGTAGATTATAACATTTATAACTTACTAGCGACCCGCCCGCGGCTTCGCCCGCGTGGAATGTATTATACATATAAACCTTCCTTAAGAATCACTCTATCTATTAAAAAAAACCGCATCAAAATCCGTTGCGTAGTTTTAAAGATTTAAGCATACATAGGGACAGACAGCGCAAGCGACTTTGTTTTATACTATGTAGTGATAACATAAAAAGTCACTTTGGTGAATTCACACAAAGAACATGAGAACAAATCAGTCTTCTCAGAATTAGGCCCATACAGATGCCCTTGTCAAATTTTGTTTTAATGTTTTTTTAATAGCTATGAAAAACTTGTAATTTTCGCAGTCTCAGGTGTCCTCAAGCGGACTGCGTGAGCTCGATAACCGTCTCCTTAAAATAACGCGGTATATCCAGGTATAATACTTATATTAGTAAAGTGGGTATTAAACTTGTGCAATAAGACGTTTGAAACGGTCCAAATGACAGTCAATTGACGGGCACTCGAGACGGTCGCTCTCGACGTTAATTGGATAAGGATATCATTTCTCCGACACCTCACCCGTCAGGGTCAACGGTCAGGGCACTGGCAAGAATGATGTTGGCAGCTTGTTGAGATCAGCAATATGGAGAAAGGTCGTAAAAAGTGCGAGTCGGATACCGTTTTTGCGTATTTAAAATAAAATGGTAGGAAAACGCAAAAGAAAATAGTACTCATTTTGTTATGAACTTTATTTTCTATGCAATTTTAATGCAGATTGTAAAAGTTTTTGCATTTTTTTTCCAGATTCCATTGGACAATTTCATTTATTAATTTTCGCATAAAATTTAAATAAGTTATATTTAAGTCAGGAATTTTTCAGATTTTTTGGTCCAGTCAAGTGTAAAAATATGGAAGGAAAGAAAGAAAGAAAGGAAATAATTCATTCGTGAGATACATACAAAGAACAGATTAGCACGTACAAGAAGAAAGCCAGTCACGAAATGGTCCCAACTCAGCGTAATGCTGGCATTAAAGTCAGCGCTGGTCTTCCGTTGGATATGGGAGCACACAACATCTCAAAAATATATCCCAATGCGGCTTATTCCACTGTAATAAGAACTTCGTAACATGTTCATGAGAGGATTCTTTCGATACATATTTTTGCACTTGACTGTCCATAAACTTCGGAAATAATAACCATACGGGTTCCTTTTATTTCAAAGTTAATGGTTTTAGAACAAACTGCATTCCTAACATGAACTTGTGGACAAATGAAACAGTCAGAAAACGAAACTTTAGATATGTAGTAGGTTACTTTTTATTTAACCAAAAGTACGTTTGGCGAACGCATCACGTGAAAAGTTCACGTGATGCGTTCGCCAAACGCAAATAAGCTTTGGCAAATAAGCACGTGATGCTTAAATCGTCACGTTACATAAATTGCATAGGCTTATTAGCTTATTACATAGGTTAGGTGCGGCTAGACTGGTGCGTTACGTGTTAGCGCTATACTAGCATAATAAGTATAAAAGAATGGGCTAACTGCAATGCAGTAGTCGAAGCATTCTACACTCTATTAGCAACAATATTAAATAAAAATGCTTATCCTGTTACCATTTAGTTAGTGCCTTACCCCCTGCTAATAAAGCGATAGGATAAACGCCCCCGGGTTTGTGACCGTGCTGGTCAGACATTATTTGCATTACCATTTCCAGGGGTTAAAAAAAGTTTTACTTGTTACCACAAAAAAACGGCAAAAAGTAGAACTCTGGGAAAGGGCTTTGTGTAAGTTTGTATGGACATAATTATATAGGCCATGTGTGATTTTCTTTTAATGGTTCAGAGAACCTCTAAATATAAATAAACTAAATTATTTAAATAAAAACAAAAAACCCGACTGCAGTAAAAAAAAACAACTGTAAAGCGAGAAACAAGCTATATAATCGATAGGTAAATACTTATAATGTACCATGCAATGATTTTTTGTTTGATACCTCGTTAACAAGTAATGCAATTTATACCAATATACATACAACTTGAATAGTGGAAAAGGTTTTCCAGGCGGGGAAAAGCTATTAATCCAAATGTTTTTTGTTTCAAGAAAATACTTAAGTACATTTTATAATTCATTGCTTGTCCCCGCCTGCAATACCTTTTCCACTATTCAAGTTGTATGTATATTGGTATAAATTGCATTACTTGTTAACGAGGTATCAAACAAAAAATCATTGCATGGTACATTATAAGTATTTACCTATCGATTATATAGCTTGTTTCTCGCTTTACAGTTGTTTTTTTTTACTGCAGTCGGGTTTTTTGTTTTTATTTAAATAATTTAGTTTATTTCACATTTTTTAGTTTTTATTAATAAAATAGTGGTTTTATTAATATAACCAAACGTTAAATTAGCTCTGGAGCTCGATTTTTTAATGTCACGAAGCTATAAGTAACAAATTACAAGCGGAACTCTCCTTTTAGCAAAAGAAGCATCGTGCATTCAAAAATCGATCCCCAGTAGTAACGTAAGATTAGTTCATTTGGTTAGATGGAGGCCGATCGAACAGATTGTAGATACCTACTTAGGCCGAGAAATTGAAGTAGGTATAAATCAACTAAACTTCTCTTAATCTCTAACAATTTAGTTCCTCAACGGTCAGTACGTCATACGTGTACCTGGGTACTAGACTAAGCACCTACATTGAGGTTACCTATTCCGTGTATCTTTACTTAAATAAACTGTCCATGCGTAGGCAGGATGGCGCATTAGGTAGGTATTAGCCAGCAATTTATACTATAACATCAATGTGCATTAATCAAGTATGTAGTAGGTATTCGTGAATTATTAATTATTACACTACTTTCTTAATGGTTTATATTGTAGGCGTTTACAGCTCAACAAGAAATATTTATTACTTAACAATTAACGTCCTTTTTGATTTCCCTGTCTAAATGGTAGCATCAAAGTATTATAATGTATATATATTTGGAATGGGCTATTTACTAGCTTTCATTTGAGACCCATATTGCTATAATAAACATTTTTTTTTTTTTTTAAACCCCCTCTTTTTTTTTGCAGACGCCATTTTGAAATATTATATACCCTATGTCACTTCGGCAATTAAGACGAATCGAATGACACCTAGTATGTTAAAATCGGTCAAGCCGTTTAGGCTGCAGAGCGTGCCCAGAAATAGACATACATACATACATACATACATACATACATACATATATACATACATACGCTCGAAAAACATAACCCTCCTTCTGACGCAGTCGGGTAATAAATATATAAGACTTAAAACGTTCAACAATATTGGAGCCAAGATATTAAAGATTAAAGTATTTTTTTATACTAGATGTATGCTCAGATAACAATATTGTAATATATCGGCTTCGTTGCACTTAAGAGTGTTGCATTATCTAACAATTTTTTATGTATATTTTACAAATGGATCTGTCATAATATACCAGATACAGAATGCAAAATTAAAACTTGGCGAACAAGAGTGAATCATTTCAATACAACGATTGCACAGGGTAACACTGTGTAAGGTAAGGCATTAAAGATGTTTTATCAACTATTTGTTAAATGATAAATGCGTTGTTGCTTAATTTATATTGAGTGAATAGGAACTATACTTGTTTATGAAAATAAAAATAAAATAAAATATTCAGATAAATCAATCCATAAGTTGTTAGTCACAAGAGTATTAAAGAACTATGTAAGTACAATTAAACGCTGTTTATAGATAAAGACCTGGCATCACCTGGCTTATACATCTGACATCCTTGGTACAGTAGCTGTATCACAAAAAAATACCCTTTCCAAATCACTGCAAATTAATTTGTAACTAGTTCTTGCCTCGGGTTGCTTTGTGTAACAAATATCATGATAGGGACTTTATTGTTACAAAGTAAACTAATTTCACGTAAAAATTAGCTCACTAATTACATGAAGTAAGGAGAGCAGAGTGTAATTATCTATGGCAAAGAGAATCGTAAATGGAGTTACAAAGGAATGGCCAATCTGGAATCTGGATACATTTACACAAATAAAGCAAGTAAACCATTTCCGTGTACAATTCGCTTCACACTTGCAGTAGGATTTTTGATTCTCGAACATAAATAGAAAACAATTTTAATGTAGGGTAGGTAATTACCAGGGATCGGAAATTCGGATCGATATTTACCTATACTTTAGCCCCGGCTTTGTTGTTCAGTTGTATGGAGGTGGACTCAATCATATAATTCATATAAAATTTCCGGGATTTCAAAATAAATAAATTACACCGGCATTAATTCATAATTATTTATTTATATTAACTGTTTGAAGTTATTTTCCATGTATACATAATATAATATATGTATATATATCCCATATAACCAAATGTTATTTAATTTACCTGTAACTTATTAACCTAACGAATTTATAGGAGCAAAACAGAACGTTTTATCCTACATGTAAAGTAATTATTATATTAACGTTTTGTAGAATCCCAAAATCCCAGAACTTAAATTATTAAAATAATATTTTTAAGAAGCCGACGCCATGTTTGCCTATCTTTTTCCGGGATTTTGCCAACTTTAGGTAAATATCGATCCGAATTTCCGATCCATGGTAATTACATATATTCAAATGGGTGTATCGAGAGGTTTCCCAAACTCGATTATTTCCAGTCGCGATTTTCCCCATTCGTGATTGCACCCAATCGCATTTTTCCCCATTCTTTATTTTTCCTATTCACATATTTTCCATTATTGACTTTCCCCAGTCGCAAATTTCCCCACTGTAATAAGGCAAATAGTTGGTTAAGGTTATGTTACTTTTGCAGCAGGCCCTTTTCAAAGTTTTTATCTTACCACTTTGTTGGCGTGACTAATATGTATATTTATGCTAAATTAGAGCTTTCTAGTATTAAGAGTTTCTAAGCTAGGCTGCGGACGGACGGATGGACGGACATGGCGAGGATGACTATAAGGGTTCCTAGTTTGACTACGGAAGTCTAAAAACTGTTAAATTTTGCAAATGATAAGACACCTACCAAAAAAGATTTAGGGAAAAATATCGCCATACTCATTCAAATACGTGTTTAATTAAAACTGTTACCTCCCGACCTCCCGAGTCACCCGAAATTTAAGTAATATTTCCTTTTCTTCTAAAAAGGTTCATTCATTCGCCGACTCAGCGGATCCGCGAAGTAATCAGTGAATTCACTTTGAAGATAACTCGCCTATTCACGGATGACATCTTGACCTGAAATCATCAAATCCGTAGGCAGTAACCGCAACGTCCTTGGCCTTTCGTTTGAATTTGGAAACTATTCGAGAGGTCGGTTAGATTTCAACAGACCGTTATAAAATGACGGCTTTTTAGTCCATTGAACTGTTTACATTAAATATTTTGTTTTTTCTCAATATTGCATGGGTAATTAATTTTATACTAGACTCGTGTTATTGTTGGTAATGTTGGTATAAGTGTTTTAAGTCGATGAAAACAGAAATTTATTTTGTAGGGACCTATACAATTTATAATCGACCTTTCAATTCAAATGTTTTCTTAATTTTTAAGCAGTAACGTTTAAATAAATAAATATAATGCTAACTTAACGCTATAACCTACATGAGCTATTTTTCTAGTAAGGTCCTCTATGCTTCCTTAAAAAGAAAGTACCGAATATCCAATCATCCTATACGTATAATATGTATTATTTAGAAACTAAAACTGATTCATGTTTTCCGAAACGGCGAAGAATAAATGTTTACTTAATATATTTATCGATCTTTGTAAATATAATCATCTTATAAACATTGGCCATATTTATTTATTTAAAAAGTAAACATAATTCACAATATATTCCTTGCGTCATGGTTGGCAACATCTTCAAAACCATGTTAAACACTGAAGTATTACCATATTAACATTAAGTATATTTGCAACGAAGAGACAACATATCGGCATTTTCCAACCTTTTCCCGCTTCAGGGGTTAGACTGGGACCGATAAACTTAGCATCCAAGTACTTCGCAGACCTAACCTAACTGCCATTTTCTCGGACCATTTGCTACACGAAGTTGCAAAATGACTACGAATCGCCTTCTAGTGCAAAGTAATCACAGAGGTGTCGGTAAACTGTGTTATTAGCATATATTACCGAGCTGCATGTACTTAGAACTCGTATATACTTCGAGACTTCAATAATAGCTGCGTACTTATTGTGTTCCTAAAGTTGTGCTATTTTCTTACTTTACCATACATACATACATACATTAAATCACGCCTGTTTCCCAGAGGGGTAGGCAGAGACCACTTCTTTCCACTTGCTACGATCTTGACAAATTTCTTTCGCTTCTTCAACATTCATACATCGAGTCATGCACGCACGTCGGTTTCGGGTACTTAAGATTCGGCCCTTTTCCAGTATTTCTCCGATTTGATTCGAAAAAGTACGCCTAGGGCGGCCCCTTCCGACCCTTCCACTTACTTTCGATCTATATATCTCTTTCGTCAATCTTCTTTCATCCATCCTTTCCAGATGACCGAACCATCGAAGCATGCCCTTTTCAATCTTAGTCACTACATCTTCTTTTATTCCACATTTCTCTCTGATTTTTTCATTTCTTACTCTATCAATCAGTTTCACACCACACATACTACGCAAAGAGCGCATTTCAACTGCATTTACACGACTTACATGCTTGTCCTGCCACACCCAACATTCACTACCATACATCAGGGTAGGGGCTAGCACTCCATTGTGAACAGCCAGCCGGGCTTTTTGTGAAACGCCCTGTCTGCCTACAAAGGAGTGCAGGGCCCCATTAATTTGATTGCCCGCATTCACCCTCCTCTCGATATCCTTCTCACACTTACCATCTCTTGTAAACATACTTCCCAAGTACACAAATTCGCTCACTTGTTCTACTAATTCACCATTTATATTGATCACACACTCAGTCATCTCCTCATCCTTCTCTATCACCATGACCTTGGTCTTGGCAACGTTTACTTTCATCCCCTTTTGCTTAAATCCCTCATTCATTACTGTTACCATCTCCTGCAACTCAAGTACCGATGGGGCAAGTATAACTTGATCATCGGCATATAAGAGGCATTTGATTAGCAACTCTTGCATACGCAAACCCTTATCATACTCTCTCAAATCCCGCATACAACTGTCCATGAATAGATTGAACAGCCATGGTGAGGCAACACAGCCCTGTCTAACACCTTTAGAGATATTAAACCAGGCCGAGTATACCCCATTTATCCTGACACAGGCTCTGGAGCCCTCATAAAGGGACCTCAAAGCCTGCACCAGGTTGCTGCTCACTCCATACATAGACAGCACCGTCCACAACTCCTTTCTATCTACCCTATCATAGGCCTTTTCCAGGTCCACAAAAGCACAAAAAACCTTTTGGTTGACAGCCAAGAACTTTTCTGTGATGGACCGTAGTGAAAAGACCTGATCCGTACATCCCATTCCCTTTCGAAATCCCGCTTGTACATCCCAGATTTTGTCATTCGTAACATTCAGTACTCTTTCAATTAAAATCTTCGCATATACTTTGCCGACAACACTAAGGAGGCTGATACCGCGGTAGTTTTTGCAGTCTTGCTGTGACCCCTTTCCTTTACACAGAGGGACGATAACGGCTTTGACCCAATCTTCCGGGACTTGGCCGCTACTCCAACATGCATTAAAAAGACGGTACAACAGACTACCCACCAGGCCATCTCCTCTCCTCAGCATTTCTATCGACACTCTATCACAACCTGCTGACTTTCCCGCTTTCATACTTTTTAAAGCTTTCATGATTTCACTCATACTAATAACACTTTCATCTTCGCTACTTGCATCTTTACTCATGCTTTCTGGCTCAAGACAAACATCTTCGCATTCAAACAAGCTTTGAAAATAAGTTTTCCATCTATCAAGCATTTTTTCTTCCTCACATATTAAGTGTCCAGACTCATCCCTCACCGCGCTTAATTTAGTTTTCTCTGATTTCCCCCGAGCCGATTTAATCAAGCTCCAAAAGAGTTTAATATTCGACCGGAAGTTGTCAGAGAAACTTCTATCATACTTTTCATTCAGTGAATCTTTCTTTCTAGCCACAACTTCTTTCACTCTTTTCTTTGATCTATTATACTCTTTTTTCTTTCTTTCGCTTATATCTTGTCCTGGATCTACAGCTACGAAATCCAACCAACACTTTTTCTTCTCTTTCACTACATCATCTTCCTCTCTATCCCACCATTCCGGACGTTCATTCTTGCTTTTTCTTCTTTTGACTACACCGCATACTTCAGTGGCCGATTTGACCATGCCATTCTTCATAATCTCCCATACATTATTTATATTATTCTCAACTTCACTGTTATTCATCTTATTGACACATTCAAAACAATCTTTCAGCTTTCTTACGTACTCATCTTGTATAACTTCGTCATTCAGTTTCTCTACTTTTATCCTCTCTAACGCAGTTGTTGGTACGGGAACACGATGGCGCCAACGTGTGAACAGACCCCTTACTCGTGTTACCACTAAGTAGTGATCTGAACCTACGCTAACTCCTCGAAATGCTCTGGTATCTACAACTTTGTTACGCAAACGTTCATCCACAATCATCAAGTCTATCATAGACTTCTCATTCTGCCGTCTCCACGTATACTGATGAATCTCTTTGTGATCAAACAAAGTGTTTGTCACGCAGAGATTCTTAGCCAAACATACATTGAGAAGACATTTGCCATTCTCGTTCACTCGCTCATCACCATACTTACCCAGTACCGATTCATAACCATCCCTTTGCACGCCTGTCCAACCATTAAAATCGCCTAACAAAATAATCCTTTCATTCTTACTTTACCATCCAAATCAAAAATCCTTTATTAACTTTCACCTACAACTAGGCAAAGACAAAGAAAAAGATAGATTGTCAACAAAGCTTACAAACAAGAGATGATAAAAACATACAACGGAAATTAGAAGTATCATATATTAATAATAGGTACTATCACAGTGACATTTTAAAACAATTTGTTTGACACTTCTTACGAGTTGAATCGTAACGTCACTGTGACACAGTTCTATGGTGGGTCAGGGTTCCATTGGGCTGATAGTACATAAGTATCAAATAAAATAGGTACAAAAGAGCGATATGCAGGGAAAATAATAACGATATCAGCCAAACAACACGCTTAAAATCATTTTGAAGTTGTCATTTAACTTCGTGATGAACTATTTTCCTTTGACCCTTGAATTGAAGTTTTGAGACCTCGCTATTCAAATGACTGACTTTGAAGGGCCGGGCGTGCAGTAAGTATAATAGAGTCAATATCTCCGCGATTGCTAAATTTGAAGATTTCCAATCAATGCCACACGCTGCGGCGTTTTCTGTGGAATCCTCAGTAATGGTAGCAACCTCTTCATTATACAGTTGCGGTCAATAGAAATGGTAAAAGATGTAAACAAAACCAAACGGACCAATTTAAAATTATTACTCCATAATCACGGACATCGCGTGAGGTATTTTTAATTATTGACACGCTTAATCGTTACTTTGACATTATATTTAAAATAAAATAACCATTATCATAAGGCTTTTTAAATAAAAACTCGTTTGCAGAAATACGACTATTGAGGTTATGTGTCAAACTGGATTTGTTTACATCTTTTGCCATTTCTATTGACCCTGACTTTAGTTAGCTTTATTTTAACGGAATAATGTAATGATTGGAAAATGTTCACGCGCGCCTTACTCCGGGTGTTTGATAAACTTGTCAAGTGCGAGTCGGACTATTATATATTGGATTTAAATGATGTCTTTACCAAATAAAAAAATATATTTCAATTTGAATGTAGTAGCGAACCGAGGGTTCCATATTAAAAATAATATCCTTATTAACCGCAAAAGAAAATACTTGTTGTTATGAACTTTATTTTTTCTTTCATAAGGATTTTTTTTACTAGCCTACATTTAAATACAGTTTTTTTAATTATTTGTCACGTACCTACATTATAAACTCATGCGTTCATTCCCAGAGTGTGGTAGGCAGTGCTACAGACTTACCAACAAAACAACTCCAAAAAACTTGTTAATTTTTTTTTTTTATATACCATGGCAAGGCAAACGAGCTCTCAGGCCACCTGATGGTAAGTGGAAACTGTGACTCATAGACATTCGCATTCACAAGACTGCAAATGCGTTGCCAACCCTGAGGACTAAGATGGAATGCCTCTATGCTAGTCATTTCACCGGCTGTCTTATCCCCAAACCGGAACACAACGATGCGAACACTGCTGCTTGGCGGTAGGTTAATGGATAAGATGGTGGTACCAACCCGGACGGACCCTGCACAAGGTCCTCCCACAAGTAAAGTAATAATTCTGTAACCACATTTTACACAATCAGGCTAAGATGTTCACAATATAAAGTACCTATTAATTTCCGATAGTTTACATATTATAATATATCCATGTCAAACCATGAACGAACATGACGCAGGTAAATTAGTGATCTGGATAAATTCACCAAAGACCATTTTCTGACTGAAATCTAGTAATTCCAGGATATCCTATACATTTATTACGTACGAGTTGAAACTACTTCTCACAAAATTTTAACATTTGCGGTGGGAAAATATTGAAGGAAATGAAATTTCTACGATATTAAAGTCCACGAGTATGGAACAAGGTTAAATCAATAAAGACTAAATCAAATCCAGAGATTGCTTAAGATCGTTAAACTTTACATTAGTAAAGATAACAATCAAGAAAACATACAGTTTGACCTTAGGATTACGCAAATTCATATCTAAATATTGGTTAATGATGACTTGCAATAATGCTCGCAAATCCGCATCAACTTTTTAAATTTCATGGCAAAGCCGGTAGAAAAATAATGGCGGTAAAAAACATACCATCTTTGACCTTTGTATTGCTTTTAACTCGGTCAGCATTACTGTCAAGTACCTACTCGTAAATAAGAGCTGGAGGCGACCAGCGAGTGGTGACGAAACAATTTTCTCAAATTCTTCATATGGCAAAAAGGGGTGCGTCCCACGAGATATAACTACATAATAACTATTTTCATGTTACTAACGTTTACGAGATATAATGAACGTTAGCTATAATAACAAAATCAATATTTTTATAAGGAATAACGGTCAAGTCATATAATATTCATTTTATATAATATTTTTTAATATAACACTCACAATGACTAATTTCAGTTCGTATAACATACATGACATATAGCGATCATAATACATATTATCTTTTAGTATAAGTGTTACAAGATATAATATCGTATGATATAAATGTGAGCGAGCGAAGCGAGCGAGCAAGACTTCTCTGGGCAGAACCGACTCGGTTAGGTTAGGTTAGAAGGCCTAGGCGGGAGCAAAGCTCCCGCCTAGGCTTTCGAGGTTATTTTTTTTCTGCCCAGATAATTCAGACTGCTGCCAGTAAAGTTAGTAAGGTAAGGTTGATTGTTAATTAAGAAGGCCACTTAATACTGAAAATAGAATTTAATTTCAAATAACATATGCATGTTTTTATATTATACGTGTATTATGTTTTTTGATGTTAGATAATTTGATTAATATGTCTTTTAAATCTTAGGTGTTATGAACGTTATACGTTTTAATAGTTATATAAATTGATATTATATATTAATAACGTTATACTTTATGGAAATAGATATTTTGAAATTATATCTTCCGTTCATTATATCCAGTGAACGTTATACTAAACGTGTTTATACAAAGTGAGCGTATATATTATGAGTGTTATATTATCAGTTCTTATATCTCGTATTACTTACCCGGCAAAAAGATTACCTATGAAACAAGCTATCACATTATTACCTATACAGCCGCTATACATTTCGTGTTACAGTAAAACACAACTGATATGGCTTACCGATGTACCTGCGCAGATGACGAATTGTCGAAGCGCGGGAACCTATCAGCATGAAGGCCTATTTCCTATTTGGGGGAGGCCTATGTCCAGCAGTGGACGTCTTTCGGCTGACATGATCATGATGATGATGGGAACCAATCAGCATGATCCACGCGTTGCGCGTCTGTATTTTGTGCTATTATTGGTTATTAGTGACACCATGTGCGCCCGCGCGCATGTCATTCAGTCAGCCGTGAGTGAGATGGGAAAAATAGATGCAATTTAATTTGCACCTTATACCTATTACGTACAAGTCTGATCGGGGGTTTTAATCGTGCTTTCGGAAACCATCGGAATCGTTGATCGTATCTGCGCGAACGTAGATTCACGACACGCCATATAAATTGTGTTCTACTGTACCAGCTAGTGATATTTTGAATTTCGTCGGTGAAACTGCAAAACCGCGTAAGTGACATTTTAAATAAGGAGCAAATTGCACCTTTTTCATAAGACAATAAGGTTTATTTTGCTCTTTCATAAATTTGTTAGTTACGCGGTTTTGCAGTATCACCGACGATTTGCCGCCTTTTTTTGTGTCACCACTCGCTGGTCGGACCTTATAAAAACGTTGACAAAGACGATATTATTTGTAGTCTTTATTATTTCTATCGAGCTGATCTTCTACACAAAGGCCATTGTTTGTAAACAATACCATTGTCTTTCTTTGTGTCCATAACACCAAGCCGATTACATACAAAAAAGTTAGAACTACATTGAATGTACATTGAATTATCAACCCTACTCTCTTAGTCAGTAGGTTTAAAATGTAAAGTGTCAGGATACAGATATAATTCTTTATAATTTGAACTGTGCTTATTTTTTACACAATACTATCATCTACACAAAACTTATATCTGTATCCTGACACTTTACATTTTAAACCTACTGACTAAGAGGGTAGGGTTGATAATTCAATGTACATTCAATGTAGTTCTAACTTTTTTGTATGTAATCGGCTTGGTGTTACGGACACAAAGAAAGACAATGGTATTGTTTACAAACAATGGCCTTTGTGTAGAAGATCGGCTCGATAGAAATAATAAAGACTATACCGCCTTGAATAGAGACTCTACCTACTTAGGATTCCTTAATTCCCTGGAAAAATAATAATACACGCTAGCACATACATAATACTGATTTGATTGAGATTTGCCCAATATAGTACAGAGTTTGTTGTTCCAGTCTACTGACTATATTTGGCCGTGTAACCTCGGATTAAGTCGGTACAGCTTGTTAATTAAAATGGTTTCCAGGTTTAGTTAGAATTGAGTTAACAAGCGTTTACCTATATATAAACGTAACATTTTATCTATAGAACTATGTCAGGTCCCATACCTTTAAATGAGGCATTAATTTAACAAGTTTTTAGAGTTGTTGGTAATTCTGTAGCTCTGCCTACCCCACTCTGGGAATGAAGGCGTGAAGGTATGTATGTATGTATGTATGTATTTAACAATTCAGCGAGTAAATGCTTCCAGCTTCAGGATAACACCCCAGGGGCCTTTTTAGATTTCATTTACGAATATTGTTAAATAAACAACAGTGTCTTAATAACATAATGTGTAATTACACCAGTGCTATATATTCTAGGCAAAGCCATATTCCTTTTTACAGATGTAGTGAATAATCCTTTCCCATTGTGTTTGTCGGATAAGTTTGTGTTTATCTTGCTTTCTCAATTAGCTTCAGTACCCATCAATAAGCCAATTGAGAAAGCAACATAAATACAAACTTAAATAGAAAATATGTTTTTAACCCGGCCGCCAGTACTCGTACTGTCAAGTTAATAAGAGCTATTGTAACGTTGACAATACGATAACATGTCAAAAGTAATATGGTTTTACCGTTTTAACAAATTTATGAAAGAGCAACATAAACCTTATTGTCTTATTAAAAAGGTGCAATTTGCTCCTTATTTAAAATGTCACTTACGCGGTTTTGCAGTTTCACCGACGATATGGTTTTGCCGTTTTGAACAGAGGCCCTGTACAGTGCGATGGCTCCTCAAAAGTTCTTCGGGATTGTACTTCTGTTTCACTCGCTCCCATTTGCTCTGAGGGTGCTTCTGCACAGGTGTAGCGAAGAGAGACAAAGAGAGACGAGTTTTTTTTTTAAATTCAATTCCCTCGCGCATCTGGTGGAAATGGTTTTTTGATACATATAAAAATTACCGTGTTGTTGCCGGCTTAGAATACTGCCACTCCATTGTCTTCCCGTGGAAGTCGTAAGAGGCGACTAAGGGAATCAAGGCTTGTAGTGTAGTTGGGTAATTATCCCAACCACATTTTTTAGCGGCGGACGTGATAATTGGGGTGTAAAGTACATTTATTGGAAAACTATTTATTTTCTAGAAAATGTTACACAAAGTACCATGTTGAGCCAAAGTTAAAATTGTTAATAACGTATCATGTTTATCGTAAAAAAGAGGACGACGTCCCTTACACTTAAAATTGTGAACCCTACTGAGAAAATAAAAAATACCACCTAAATTAGGATAATTTGACGCTTGTTGAAATTCACCCAGTTAGGTGATGGGCTTGCAACCTGCCATTAATATACACATGGTAAAAATCTAAACCTGATTGTGCATGAAAGTTACAGAATTAACAACAAGTTTTCAGAGTTGTTGGTAATTCTGTAGCTCTGCCTGCCCCACTCGGGGAATGAAGGCGTGAGTATATGTATGTATAAAAAATCTCACGCTGCCTCGTCTTGCCTCGCCTTGCCGGTGAAAAAGTACCTTTACACTGTATGTTATTTCTAAGGGCCACTTGCAACAAAATGAATACCCTTAGTTAAGACTCAGGCCCACTTGCACAGAAAATTTAACACTGGACTGGAATAAGACACTAACTTGAGTTTACATGACAGTTTTCGTATTGCGTCACCCCGTCGGTGCAAGTGGCCCTAACTCGAGTCTGTAAACGTTAGATTCATACGAAAACTGTCATTTTGACTCGAGTCAGAGTTAATGTTTTGGTGGACGTGGACCTAAAATAATTTTATCATTTCATAAAGAAGGAAGATACAACTTATACCTGGATAATGGCCGTTTAAAAATTAAAACGAAGCTTAAATTATACAATTAGTACTTTACACCATGTTTATACAGTCAGCGTCAAAAGAATCTGATCACTTAAATGCCTTGTCGCTTTACTGTCACATAAGCAATGTCAAACAAGATTGTCTAATGTGTTAATGCGATAAAGTACAAAAGTAGCTTGAAGTGACCAGTTACTTTTGACGCTGACTGTACAAGCGGCTCTTTTAAATAAATTGTATCCACTAAGAGCCATTTGTCACCTTCAACAATGGTATTCATACTTATCATAATAAACCTATTATCTTTATTGTTAATAATAATCACACATTCAAAATGGTTTTATTATAATGTGACTTATGATTCTTATATATCCGCGAATCCTGTTCGGAGGTCAAACGTACATAACTAACTAGCTATAAGGCTTGGTAAAAAAAAAATATTCTGCAAACAGGTTTTTACTTTAAGGAGGCCCTAATATGTAAACATACAGTTGAATTTAATAATTAAGAAAAACGGCAAAGACGGCCAATATAAAATTTAAGCATGTTTTGAACCTTGTCATTATAAATGACATTGACTTTATCGTGCCAAGTCTGTCTATGCTTAATTTGAACATCATTATGATAATTATGGCAGTAAAATGGTCATTTTTTCCGTACAATGTTCTGCAAAGCTTCAAGTAATTATGATTTAATTTAGAGTGTAGATAGGGCATAATTTGCGAAGCGATTTCAACTGCCTTCATAAAATCGTCGTCAAAACAATAACGATATGCAACTCGATTGACAGAGTAAACTTAGATTACGTAGACAATGCAAAGGTATTGAACTAGAGATCAAACTTTTTTTGTATCATCATCTACTCTATCTGTCCCGTCCGGGTATCGAAATTCTTTGCAAAGTGACCAATTCGTCAGTGTATATCATTTAATAACAAGATTCTTAGCATCTTAAGTGTAGATATATTAATTACGTGTACACACAACATCACACCTAACTAACCATTAAAGACAGAGCAGAGAGAAAAAGAAAGAGATGCATTCTAGTGCGACAGTAATAGGTAAGTTGAGAGGTATTTTTAATGTGATATTTCGTCGGGAAAACTGCAAAACCGCGTAAGTAACATTTTAAATAAGGAGCAAAATGCATATTTTTAACAAGACTGTAAAGTCTATTTTGCTCTATCATATTTTTTTTAGTTACGCGGTTTTGCTTTATCACCGACTATTTGTAAAGTTAACTCAACAGTGACTTTAAATTAAATTGTCACTCACAAGTCTCGTGTTTGGGATTAATAATAATATTTAAATAAAAAACGATAAACGGACTGCAAATACCTAAATCACTACAGGTGTTTCTATAATACTTCTGTATTTTAAGAGTTCATCAGATTCCGACCTCAGACAATCACCTGGAAAGTTCACCCATTCAACCAAAAAAAAAATTTTATAAATCGGTGCAGCTTTTTTGAGTGATCCGATGAACTGAGAACCTACTCCAATTTTGAAATCTGTTAAAAATGTAGTTCTTTACGATTGTCATGTAGTTATGCTTACACACAAAATGTACACGAAAAGCCAAAGAGTTACGTACATACATACATACCTTCACGCCTGTAATCCCAGAGTGGGGTAGGCAGAACTACAGCTTTGCCTATTTACTGTTTTTGTAACCGTACACCTATAATAATAAATATATTCCGATTTAATCAGGTATCGAGCAGAATTGAGGTGTGGGTGTAAATTCCATTACGTATTGGCTGGTTGATAGATCGCAGCCGATAAGTAAATAAAAGCTGGGAAAAATGGAAATTAATATCAACGTGCTTGTGTTATGTTTGGGAAAGGATACATTTAAAATATTTTCACTTGCGAACTGACGAACACGAACTGTGGGTTAATCCCAGAGGTTAAAAACCGAACTCATGTTCAATCAACCTTAACCCGATTAACAGGTTAGTAAAACTTTAGGGAGCTCGTTGTTTCCCTATTACGCAGAAGTTGCTCAAAAAGTGGTACGTCTCGTAGCTGTACATGGCGCGGAAACTAGTCCTTTTTACTCTTCTTTATTACTTTATTTTTTTTTACTTTTCATTTTTTTTTTAATATACTAAAGCCGTGCATCCAATCAAAAAGTTTGAATAAAGTACCAGGAGCGCAGAGGTAATTAGGAGGTAGCACGGTGCGGCGCAGCGGCGTGCGGTTGGGCGCGCCCGACACAGCGCGGATGACTGTAGGTTAGGTAGGTACTTCTCACGTTTATGCACTCCTAGTATTTGACGATTATAATTTTGGTTTTAATAATTTTGTTAAAATTTAAGTCATTTCTGACAGAATGTGTGCACACGTGAAGCTCACTTCAGAGGTCCGGGCGGAAGAGGACAGATACACATCTATACTGCGTCCAAGATAACGAGTTAGTACTAGAAAACTGAGATCGCACGCGATTGGTCAGCGAAATGAGTCACAAATACGCATCAGATAGGTTTACATGGCGGCCAAAGTTCAGTCAACATCTGTCTCTCGTACGGTGCGGACGCGTTATACTTTCTTTCGATTTGGCGATTTTTTACGTTTACCTGGCTTGTATACTGGATTGTTATTTTCTGCATAACTTGTGACTCGGCTTGTTTATTGGACTGTTTTCTACTTAATCTGCGACTCGGCTTGTGTACCGGACTGATTCCTGCTTACTGTGTGACTTGGATTGTGGACTAAGTTTTGGTGTTCTACAATGGTTAATTCACCAATTAAAAGACCGAAACACAAAGGAAAACAAAGGAAATAATAACCAATTTATAATCCATTTAGAAAATGAATCAAGTGAATCTGACAATGATTAATAAATTGTACATTACGAATATACATTGTTTTATATAGGTACCCTTACACAGATACACATATACACATATTTTCGCATTAAAAAATGTAGGTAGTTTGGTACACATGCGGATCTGTCATTTTGCCCGAGTCTCGAGGTGTTGGCCCGAGCTGCAATGTACTATTCTCGCTGTATGAGCTATTTTTTTTTGCAGTCACCCGTCTAACCTAACCTAACCTTTGTAGTTAATATTAAAGATATCCTAAAACATCATGGCTTCAGCAGAAAATAACGATCGATGAATCCCTCAAATAAACATAAATACAAACATACATGTATACCCGAATAACATTACCCTCCTTATTGTGCTAAAAACGTGGTAAGAATAATTGTCTCGCCGGCATGAGTTAATCCCAGGATTAACCTCCAAAGCTAAATATTTAGGTCGTTTGTTAATAGTTGCAAAAGTATTACGAAGTTTCCGAAAGGCTTAGTGGAGGCTTAGTTGAGATTATAGAGTTCTTTAAACAGTTTATTGTGCAGAACCCGATCGCGAATAGTCGTTTGACATTACTGGTTTTAGCTATAAATGGCTCTAAGTGGGTGTTTGGATCTAGCAAGATAAGTTTTATGTTAGCTGTCACTCAGCGTATTATACGATGGTAAGGCAATTAATAATGAAAAATAAGTTAGCATAATGGTTATTATCTATTCGCGTTTTTGTGGACCATAATAAACAAACCAGTTAAGCATGAATCGGACTCGAGCACGGAGGGCTCTGTACCTAAGTCTTGTTTGTATGAAAGATTAGCTTCTGCCCGCGACTTCGTCCGCGTAAATGTCGATTACCGTTATTCCCTTGGGAAATTTTAAATTTTCCGGGATGTGAAGTATTCCTGTGTGTTAATCCTGGGTTATAGGCTATATTCATTCCAAATTTCATCCAATCCAGCTGACGCAGCGAGAAGGAGTAACAAACTAACGCACACAAAATTTTACATTGATAATATTAGTAGGATAGAAAACTCAAATCAAAGCAGACTACTGCTTGGTTTTATTATTTTATAGAATTCGCCACTACTGAATCTTACAATGATTATAATTCTCAGCCTGGTAGTAAATTCAATTTAAGAGAAAATGGGTCCCGATAGTCAAGTCAAGTCGCCTTATACTTAAGGGTTTTTTAGTATTTGCTATGGAACCCTAAAAACAGATAACGATGTCGACGAAATTAGGATTAACCCTTATTCGAAAACGATTTCGAAGTTCTATTCAATTCAATTTTAAAACCGTTTTAATATTATTCACTTAAAAAATACGCAACTATTCAAAATAAATGTCAAAAGTCATTTTCACCTCTATTAAAGCTCTGGAAGGCTAAAACCACTCGGAGAAATAAGTACGATGGCAAATAATAAATTCTCATCATCATTATTTTTTTCTTTTATTGATAACATATTATCTTGTTCCTACTGTAAAAATCAAAAGATAATGGGGTCATCCATGAAATACACGTTCAACGAATACAATAAAACTGCCGAACTGAATACGAAATTAATGAAAAATGTATCTTGAAATTGCCAAATAACTACATTTATTCCATAACAATATTGAATGCTCGTGAATTGTATTGTTCCAGGTGAGACATCATAATAATAATAACTCATAGTCATAATTTATTTAAAATCACGCCATCAAGGCTACCAACCTAACTACATTTTAAGCATGCAAATTGCCTCGAACACACCTTAGATTATGGCAAGGAAACTTGATAATCTAGCCAAGGATTGACACCTCTAGATACGTTTATTATAATCGGTGGTAATAATTATCTCGATGATGATGACAAATTACGTTTCATTGGTAAAAAGATGTCTCTATTCAACTACCTACGTAAAATAATATTATTTTTACTTGTTATCGTATGGTCAACGTTTTGATAGCTCTTATTTAGGTACTTGTCATTAATGTAATGACAGCCGAGTAAGAAACTACGATAAGTCAGTAACTACGAGTATATTGTTTAACGTCGTAGAATAGAGGTCTAATTTCTTTGACCTTTCTTTCTTTCTTTCTTTATTATGGTTAAACGAATTTCCAAGTTAAATGACCGCGTACTGTTTCTTGAAAAGGATTTCCAAAGGCAATGAAATGATGGAATGAGCACGCTCTCAAAATTTTCAACTGCTGCGCTAAGATAGAATGAGTTATACTGGTGAAGTTATCAAAAGACATATTCATACATACATACATAAACTCACGCCTTCATTCCCAGAGTGGGGTAGGCAGAGCTAAAGAATTACCAACAAGTCTTAAAACTTCTTGATAATTCTGTAACCACATTTTGCACAAGTAGGCTAAGATGTTTCCCAGTGTATTAGTGACAGGTGGCAAGCCCATCGCCTAACAGTACTACAAGCCTTTATTCCCTTAGTCGCCTCTTACGACATCCACGGGAAGACATGGAGTGGCACTATTCTAACCCGGCAACCACACGGGTACATATTCATATACAGTCATATTTAGTAACACGCGCGCCAAATTCAAAGATAGAATTAGACTCTTGACAAAGTAAATGAGACTGTGAAAATGTATATCTAAATATATAAAAGGAGAAACTGACTGACTGACTGACTGACTGACTGACTGACTGACTGACATATCAACGCACAGCCTAAACGGCTAAACGTAGGCACTTGAAATTTGGAAGGGACGTAGCTTAGGTACCGTAGAGATGCACTAAGAAAGGATTTTGATAAATTCTACCCCCAAGGGGATAAAATAGGGGATGAAAGTTTGTATGAAACTTTGCCAATTTTAAACCGATCGGGCTGAGATTTTGCATGCATATAGCTACTATGATATAGGCATCCTTTAAGAAAGGATTTTGATAAATTCCACCCCTAAGGGGATAAAAAGGGGATGAAAGTTTGTATAAATCTTCTTAGATTTTCGACTGATTGAACTGAAATTAAAGATTGGAGCTACAATGGTGAAGACGTCCGCTTAAATAGGATTTTGATAAATTCCACCCCTAAGGGGATAAAAAGGGGATGAAAGTTTGTATAAATCTTCTTAGATTTTCGACTGATTGAACTGAAATTAAAGATTGGAGCTACTATGGTGAAGACGTGCGCTTAGATAGGATTTTGATAAATTATACCCCCAAGGGGATAAAATAGGGGATGAAAGTTTGTATGAAATCTATCTAAATATATAAAAGGAGAAACTGACTGACTGACTGACTGACATATCAACGCACAGCCTGCTTAAATAGGATTTTGATAAATTCAACCCCCATTGGGATAAAATAAGGGATGATGGAGGACGTAAATGTATTAATTTGAACGTATCAGTATCTAATGGAACGAAAAGGAAGAGAGGAGTGAATGTTGAAGGATGGTCAGGGGTCAAAAAAGAACACGTTCTAGGTAGGGTTGATAGGTATACTGTTCATCCAAACAATACAGAATGCTACCACCTTCGAATGCTTCTACATGAGATCAGAGGCCCAATTTCATTTGAAGCGTTGAAAGCTGTAGATGGTCACTTACATCCCACTTTCCAATCCGCGTGCAAGGCTCTAGGTCTACTCGAAGATGATCGTCATTTGGAGTCAGCTCTTGAAGAGGCAGCACTTTGTCAAACACCGCATATCATTCGAGAGCTTTTTGCTATAATTTTATTGTTCTGCCAGGTTTCCGACCCCTTATGTCTTTGGGAAAAATACAAAGAATACCTTTCTGAGAACTTTAAAAAACAACTGGAAAGGCAAGGTGACGTGGATGTAGAGCACTCATCGGACCTGATATTTAACAAATGCCTGTCGGTATTAGAGGATGCCGTATTATCATTAGGCGGCCGTCCTCTTAAAGAGTATGGATTACCTCAGCCAATTCCATCAATACAATTTGGAAATAGAGAGTTCATGAAGGAGACCAGTTACGATACAGTGGCCTTAGAAGACGCAGTAAGACAAAATGAAGCATCCTTGAATGACGAGCAACAGGAAGTTTACAGTAAAATTATCACGAGTGTAGACGCAAATGACGGTCGAATATTCTTCTTAGACGCACCAGGTGGAACTGGTAAAACCTTCCTTATTAATTTACTTTGGCGAAAGTAAGAAGTACTCACGGCATTGCTCTGGCTGTGGCGTCGTCCGGCATAGCTGCTACATTACTCGAAGGTGATCGAACTGCTCATGCTACTTTTAAGTTACCACTCAATTTAATCACTGCCGAGACTCCCATTTGCAACATCTCCAAACAAAGTAATTTTGCTGAAGTAAGAGTACAAAAATAATCGTGTGGGACGAAATAACGATGGCTCATAAAGGTGGTATTGAAGCCTTAAACAGATCACTAAGAGATATAAGGGGTGATACAAAATTAATGGGTGGAGTAACAGTTTTGCTGGCCGGAGACTTTCGGCAGACTCTACTAGTGGTGCCAAAAGGAATCCGAGCTGACGAAGTAAAGTCGTGCATTAACTAATTTGTGGCCCCAGGTTAATATTCTTAAGCTCTCTAAAAATATGAGAGCACATTTGGGCGGGGATGAGTCTGCTGGTAGATTTTCAGATCTCCTTCTTAACATCGGTAATGGTGATTTTCCATCGTTTGATGGAATGATAACCATCCCGGAAGAATTGTGCACAGTTGTTACTACGATTCAAGAATTACTGTCTAAAGTTTATCCAGACATTATTCATATACATGACAAGCCTATTGAATAGTTATGTGAGCGTAACATTCTTACTCCAAAGAACGATCAAGCAGCAGCTATCAACGATATACTGCTCATATCGTTTGAGGGCGAAGAAAAGGTCTATACTTCGATTGATACTGTCGTTAATACAGATGACGCTACTAATTACTCTGTAGAATTTTTAAATTCATTGAAACCGCCAGGTTTGCCTTATCAAAGGCTTATTCTGCGTGTGGGCACTCCAATTATGTTGTTGAGAAATTTAAAACCACCAAAACTTTGTAACGGTACGAGACTGCAAGTGAAAGCGTTACATGCATCGCAATATAGTGGAAGCCACTATATTAACTGGGTGAATTTAAACGATTACAGTTTCCCCTAAAAGTCTGCTTTGCCATGACAATAAACAAGTCTCAGGGGCAAACTCTCAAATTTGCGGGTATTAACTTGAGAGAACATTGCTTCTCTCATGGACAGTTTTATGTTGCTTGCTCTCGAGTAAGTTCACCCAGTAGCTTGATTGTTTTAGCGCCTAATGACAGATTAGTTAAGAATATTGTGTAGACCGAAAGAAAGGTGGTCAGACGAGTTAGATAGAGCTGCTGGAAAATACTGGATTACGAAGGCAAAGGAAAGAGATATATGGAATGATATGGAGGAGGCCTTTACTCGTAGAGAGGTCCTCAATGAATTTAAATAATTATATTATTGCATACTTATGAATAATGTTAAAATAATGTGAAATAATAAATGCATGAAAAAATAAAAAAATGATAATAATAAAAATGAAATGATAAAATATGTAATATAATCATATTAATCATGTATGGAAATGAAATGTAATTTAATGAATGATATTGTAAGATAATACTGTAGATATTAATTTTTTGTTGAGGAATAAAGAGGCTATATTATATTATTGTGTACAAAGAAGATTTGAAGGCCCTATTTTTTTACACACGCTAAAAAAAGTAAAGCCGCAAAAACTATACATAATTAATAATAATACTTCTTAACGCGAACGAAGCCGCGGGCAAAAGCTATGTCGATATAATTCCGGCCAGGGAGGACGTCTAACTATTAAATTACTTTAAACTATGAATGTACTTAACTGCGATTAACGAGTTCTACGCGGACGAAGTCGCGGGCAAAAGCTAGTAACACATATAGGTACGAGGGGTGGCTGAAAAGTTATCTACCTAGACTACGTGTAGTTAAAAAAAAAACTGGCCACTATGAATTCATTTTTATTGACTGTTCTTTTTTCAAAATTTTGGACACTCATTTGTTCGTTGCTTTTCATTTGATTTTTGCTCGTCATTGCTTGCATCATGTCGCTTGAAAAAACTAATTTGATTAAAATTGAGCAGCGTGCAGTAATAAAATCTCTTTCTAAGAAGGTAATACGCCATCCCAGATCAAACAGGTAAGGTAAGTGCACGCTGGGTCCCCAAAATGCTGACTCCGTTAGACAAAGACAGACGTGTCAGATGTTGTGAGGTGTTTTTAGACATGAGTCGCGGGAAAGAGGACGATATTGTTTCCAGGATTGTGACGTGTGATGAGACTTGGATTAGACAATGGGACCCAGAAAGTAAACAAGAGTCCTTACAATGGAAATTCAAAGACGAAAAGCACCCTCGGAAGTTTAAGGTTCGTCCTTCGGCTAGTAAACTCATGGCGACAATTTTTTGGGATTCAGAAGTAATTTTGCTCAATGATTATTTGCCAAAAAAAACGACAATGAATGCCAATTATTACGCAAATTTACTTTGCCAGCTGAAGCACGCTATAAAAGAAAAAAGGAAAAAAGGATAGGCAGACTCGGCAAAGGAATTTTGATTTTGCACGACAATGCACCTGTGCATACGGCTCGCACAACACAGCTCGCCATGACCAGAAATGGCTTAGATGTCATAAACCATCCCCCTTACAGCCCAGATTTAGCCCCCTGTGACTATTTCCTATTAAAGCATGAGGTTTGTGGTTGTATGTTTCGCTCCTACGGCATTACCACTACTTTAATAAAGATAAGATAAAGATAAAGACATTTATTCAGTAAGTAGGCCGCACGGGCACTTTTACACGTCAAGAATCTACCAGCGCTTCACAAGAGGAGACCACTGCTGAGAAGAAGCGCCGCAAGAAACTCAGCAGTCAGTCATTTTTTTAAATATATTTAATATTACAATGGTACTACTTAGTCTAGCATTATATAAATCTATAAATAGCAAATTAAAAAATATTTCAAATATCCTGCGTAGTTTCCGCAGGAAAACACACCAAAATCTTAAGATAGAAAGAGAGAAAAGGAAAAAAAGAACTCCTACGTATGTGTATATAAGACGGTGCAAGATGACCACATAAGATTTGTTGGAAACCCAACACTACCGAAATGTGAACGTAGCCCTTAATTAGTCTATGTCGTCGATAGTCTATGACTACGGCAATCCGCGCCTATGTTCGATCTCTTCTGCGATCAACCACCGAGTGGTTAAGATGCAATAAATGTCGTACACTTAACAATTAAAATAAGTTTGTGCAATCCTTCGTTTACTTTATATACCAGCCAACCCAAGTTACAACATGGTCCTTCGAACAACAATAATCATAAAGTAAGCAGATCATTAGGATTAAAGAATCAAACTTAAGTGCTACGATATCGACTTATTGCATGGAAGCAGCGACCGAAAAAGAACAAAAGTAGTACGTACACTTACGATTATTACGAAGTGCAATATTTAGCAAATATAAACTGAAAAAAGAAAAAAAAGGAGTGCCAGAAAAAAGTTGAGTTTGTCAGGCCGTGGCACGGGGCTATTGACGCATATACCTGACGAACCACGTGGCTTACGCCGCGCCCATCTCGGCGCGTGTTCCCGCGCAGCATAGGATCGTCGGGTTTCATCGAGCAGCTTCGTCACTTGTCGGCAGTGTCAAAACTCACCAATCGGACGCCTTCCTATGACCCTTCGACCAATAGGAAGTCACGCGCGCTCCACTTCGCTACTCGGTTAGTCGATTCGGGTGGTGTCACCGCGCGACGGGACTACGCCATTTTAACTTACGTTCACTCACTAGTTCATTTCTCGCGTAAGCGCATACTAAGTCCAATAATAGACAGTTTTAATTAGCATTTAGTGTTTAAATACGTGTATATTGAGTTATTTATAAGTGCATTGTGAAGTGGTTGGATAATGGAGAAATCGGAGTTGATTGCGGCGAGAGGTTACACTAAAGGTACTATCACGAGACTTTACAATTTTATCTCACGGCCTGAGGATGTAACAGCATCTCAGACTGATGCCTTACTTACAAAAAAAAATAGGATAACAGAAGTGTTTTCGCAATACGAATCCTACAATATTCAAATCTTGTCATTAGATCCAGATGATAATGAAGAAGTCGAGGAGGTTGAAAACCGCTATTATGCGATTTTGAGCGCGCTCAACGAAGAATTAAAAAAGCGCCACACTCGGCAATCATGCACTTCTCCAGCTCCAATATCCAAACTCAGACTACCACCTATCGATGTACCGATATTCGACGGTAAGTTTAGTGAATTTATACCATTCATAAATTTATTTAATTCCGTCATAAATGACAACAAGTCGATAGACCTTGTGCAAAAATTATACTATTTAAGGTCGTACCTTAAAGACGAGCCCTTAAACTTAATCAAGAATTTACCTCTCGTACCAGAGAGTTACGAAAAGGCGCTCAAATTGTTAAACGATAGGTACAATAATAAATTTAAAATTGTGAATGAACACATTTGTACCATTTTAGATTTAAACCCTTTGTCTAAAACGACAACAAGCAGCTTAAGAGAGTTTGTATCTAAAATCAAGCAAGAACTCGCAGCATTGTCAAATTTAGACCAAAATGGGAATTGGGATGCTATAATGATATGTATTTTATCCCGCAAACTAGATTTGTACACTTCTCGAGCATACCAACTCGAGCGAGACACCAAGGAGGAGCCGACATTAGAAGCTTTTCTAGCCTTCCTTGAGAAGCGAGCATTAGCGCTGGAGAATGCAGAACAGGCAACTCGCGGGTCGCAACAGCAGCAGTTTGATCAGCAGCAGCACTACGAGCCGTCTCAACGCTTCGAGCGGCATCACACTCAGCAGTACAACAAAAAGCCTACATCTGCAGCTAATTTAGCTGCAATTTCTTCATGCTTATACTGTAAGTCAGAACACAAATTATTTACTTGTGATAAATTTAAGTTGTTACATGCCAATCAACGTCTTAAGTTTGCTGCAGATAGCAATCTGTGCACAATTTGTTTAAATAACCACAAAAATAAGTGCCGATTCCATTTTAAATGTAGCACTTGTAAGGGAAACCACAATACGCTCTTGCACAGTGAGCAACAGCCAATGCCATCTGTCACAATGGTTTCTAAACATTCTTCTACACAGGTCCTCTTACCAACTGTCCGAGTCAAGTTAATCATGTCCAACGGTACTGAAGTATTTGCGAAGGCGCTTCTGGATAGTGGCTCACAATCTTCCTTTGCCACAACAGAACTAGTAAGGCTCCTGGATTTAAAACCTAAGAATGTAAATACAGGTATCATTGGTATAGGTAATGCCCACAGCACCATAAGGCAGTATGTGCAATTAGAAGTACACTCAACTGTGTCAAAATTCAAAATGCCGATCACATGCTATGTCTTACATCAAATAACATCAAGGCTTCCACAACAACGAGTTGACAGGGAAAAATTTGCACTGCCCACAAATATTAAACTTGCTGATGCAGAATTTGATGTGCCAAGTAATATACACATACTAATGGCTGCCGATGTGTTTTTCCAGGTGCTGCTACCCCAGCCTGAGGGAGTATGCAGTCAACCTAGCAGCCAGCAGTCAGCGGAGTCAACATCCAGTGCATGCAGTCAACAGCCATATTTACTGAACACCCTATTTGGCTATGTTGTGGCAGGTACCCTTCCAAACCAGTGTCATTCTAAACAAAATCAAGTAAATTTATTTTGTCAGCAATGTGACTCAGATATCAACGATACAGTTTCTAAATTTTGGGAAACTGAATGTGTGCCTGAAATCTTCCCAGAGAAAGGTCCTGAAGTTGATCTAAGCGAACAAATCTTTCAAGAATCTGTAGTTTTGAAAGACAAAAAGTTTCAAGTAGCTTTGCCATTAAAGGTGCCACTAAATCAAGTTAATGAAACCATAGGTGATTCATTTAACCAAGCACTGCAAAGATTTTACAACTTGGAAAAACGATTTACAAAAGAACCAGAGTTGTTTGAACAATATAAAGATTTCATTCACCAATATGTGGCATTAGGCCATGGTTCATTCATAAACATAGACCAATACGACCTCACTAAAGATCCAGTGTTCTTTCTGCCGCACCATGCTGTGGTACGACTCGATAAAAAGACCACTAAGTGTAGAGTAGTTTTTGACGGGTCTATGTTGACGAGGTTACATCGCTCACTTAACGATATTTTATTGAATGGCGCAGTAACGCAAAATGAGCTGTTCGACATACTGTTATTATTCCGCACAGGCGGATATGTCTTCAGCACCGATTTAAAAAACATGTTTCGGGCTATAAGTCTTGATCCTAAATACAGGTCATTGCAACTCATCTTGTGGAGAGACTCTACAGATGAAGACATTAAATGCATACAATTAAATACGGTCACATATGGACTCAAATGCTCCACCTTCTTGGCAACCCGTTGTTTAACGGAGTTAGCAATAAGATTTCAATATGAGTTTCCTGCTGCAGCATTCATTCTCCGCAATCAAGCTTACTGTGATGACATATTAGTCTCAAGTAACTCTTTAGAATCACTAAATGAAATGAAGACACAGCTGATTCAACTTCTTGAACTGGGAGGATTTGAAGCGCACAAGTGGTCTTCAAATTGCACTGAAGTATTGCAGGACATACCGATTGACAAACAACACTTTGACGAAGTAGACCTACAAAAGCAAAACTACTGTCTCAAGACACTGGGTGTGTCATACAACACAAAGACAGATACAATCAATATAACTAGTCCTAGTTCAACACAGAGCATCCCCAGAACAAAACGCGAGATACTGAGTCACATAGCCAAATTCTACGACCCTTTAGGTCTAGTCGGACCAATCATTGTGTCTGCGAAATTAATAATTCAAAAACTATGGTCGACCAAAATGGGATGGGACTCTTGTTTGACCACTGAGTTAGAAAGGCTCTGGTTGGAATTTTACGAAAGCTTGTCTATAATGCGACCAATAAACATTAATAGAAATATCATGCCAGACTCCGATTTCAACCGATCTGTGCAACTAGTAGGTTTTGCAGATGCTGCTGGTTCAGCCGCGTACGGGTGCTGCGTATATCTACGCGTCGTCGACAAGGTAGGTTATGTAAAGCAAACCTTACTCTGTTCAAAATCTAGAGTAAATCCTTTACATCAAAAGCTTACTGTGCCCAGGCTAGAGCTCAATGCCGCCCTACTATTGGCCAAATTAGTCACAAAAGTACATTCGACTATGAGTCTTAAGATTAAAATCAATCATGTACTTCTATTCTCAGACTCACAAATAGTTTTAGCATGGCTTAAAACAGAACCAACTAAACTCAACGTTTATGTTGCGAACAGAGTGAAGGTTGTTTTACAACACACTGATAAATTTATTTGGTCGTACGTCAACACTAGTGACAATCCCGCTGACTGCCTCAGCAGAGGTGTAAAGCCGCACGAACTTCATGAGCATTCCTTATGGTGGGAGGGTCCCAGCTTCCTGCATGATGGGACGTATGCACTGCCCGATGGTAACAACAATGTCTCTACAGACTACTTACCAGAGCTGAAAGCTGGTTGCGATGGTTCTGCTTTCGCCAGTGCTATGGTGTGTTCAGGTTCAGTTGCCAATTCTTCTCTATGCTTAGACTTCCTTGACAAATACTCTGATATAAATAGAATGCAGCGAGTTCTTGCTTACATTTTGCGTTTTTGCAGCAATTTAAAATCGCTAGAGCGTAACAAAAATAATTATTTGCTCACTGAGGAGTTAAATAATTCGATAATGTTAATTGTCAAGCATGAGCAACAAAACTTTTATAAATCGGAAGTTGAATTGTTAAAACAAAATAAACCCATTAAGGGCGATATTGTATCTCTCAATCCATTTATTGATGATAAAGGGCTCTTACGAATTGGCGGGCGTTTGGATTGTGCTACGATTCCTTATTCACAAAAACATCCGGCTATTATACCTAATAAATCACGAGTAACACAAATGATTATTAAGAGTGAGCACATTAAAAACTTACATGCGGGGCCCAAGATAACTTTGTCATCAATAAATCAAAGGTTTTGGATCATAAATGGTATTAGTGAGATCAAGAAAATAACAAACAAATGTATAACCTGTTTCAGATTAAAGGCTCAAGTAGCCCAGCAGCTAATGGGTTCTTTGCCGCACGATCGAGTCAATGCGTGCAGAGTCTTTCAAAAAGTTGGCGTAGATTTCGCTGGGCCTATTCCCGTCAAGCAGTCGAGGGTTAGGCGCGCCGTGCTTTCAAAGGGTTATATCTGCGTGTTCGTGTGTTTTGTAACCAAGGCGATTCATCTCGAATTGACCTCAGATTTAACAACACCAGCCTTCTTAGCTTGCTTGAAACGTTTTATTGCACGACGAGGCATGCCTAGCGACATCTATTGCGATAATGCATCAACATTTAAGGGCGCAAAGAACCAATTATCTGAATTTTACAAGCTGCAGACCTCTAGAGACCATCAAAGGCAGGTGCAATCATTTACAGCTCAACAAGGAATCAATTTTCACTTCATTCCTAGCTATTCGCCTGTCTTCGGTGGGCTCTGGGAGGCTGCCGTCAAAAGTACAAAATATCACCTTAAACGTGTTATCTTAAAAGCTGTACTTACTTACGAAGAGCTAAGCACTGTACTTGCGCAAATAGAATCTATTTTGAACAGTAGGCCACTAACTCCTTTGTCTACTGACATCAACGATTATACATACCTGACGCCCGGTCACTTTTTAGTAGGGACTGCTTTGAACGCTTATCCTGAAAAGGACCTTACGGATGTATCTATCAACAGACTAAAGTTCTGGAACATTTGCTGTAACATATATCAACAATATTGGAAAGTTTGGCGTAAGAGCTATTTAAATGTACTACAATCCAGACCTAAATGGCAAACTTCATTGCCCAACATTAAAGTAGGTTCTCTTGTAATTCTAGTAGACAATGATACGCAGCCTCTCCATTGGCCGATGGCTAGAGTCACAAACCTGTTCCCTGGTCTAGATAATAAGGTGAGAGCTGTAGAAGTCAAGTTACCCAATGGGAAAACTCACAGACGGTCTATAACTAAGATATGTTTACTTCCAATCGATGATAATTAAACTTTGTTACAGTTAAGTTTTTAGCACTATATTATGTATAAGTTATAATTAAGTATCTGTTGTGCCTTGCATTACACGATGTTATATACTTGATTTCACTCAAAATAAAAATAATGATTATATAGTTCTTAAGATGGCCATCAGATGGCGTTAATAAGCACACTTAGTATTGTGTGATTGATATAATGATCAGTAGTTATAAGGTTTGCCAATAGATGGCGTTGTTTAAGTTCCAGTGTTGATGAGAACACAATATTTAATATTGCTTCAATAAGTAATTAAGTCTTAAATATCTTCTGTTTTAACATCTTTTTTAACAGTATTATTTAATTTAAAATGTTTCTGTTAGACAGTCCTTTTGTCGTAATATTTACTTTCTTACTTAATGTTTATCTTGCCTAGTCGGCAGCATGTTGGAAACCCAACACTACCGAAATGTGAACGTAGCCCTTAATTAGTCTATGTCGTCGATAGTCTATGACTACGGCAATCCGCGCCTATGTTCGATCTCTTCTGCGATCAACCACCGAGTGGTTAAGATGCAATAAATGTCGTACACTTAACAATTAAAATAAGTTTGTGCAATCCTTCGTTTACTTTATATACCAGCCAACCCAAGTTACAACAAGATTGATATGTTTTCCTACATCAACGGTGTCCCCCAGACAAGATAAAGATTTTGAATTTGAAAAAAAAACAAATAAAAAATATATTATTGATTAAGTTTCGGGTTTAGGCCAAGCATGTTTGTCTATTAAATAGTCCTCGATCCTATAATACGCTTTAGACATTAACGACTTTTTCAAGTAATTTTTGAGTGCTGGAAAGGGTAACTTTAATACTACCTCAGGTAATTTATTATAGAAATGAATGCATTGACCAACAAATGATTTATGTACTTTACGGACGCGGAATTTTCGAATAGCTATTTTATTTTTATTTCTAGTATTTAAATTATGTATATCAGAATTTTTTGTGAAAGAATCCAATTTTTTTATAACATAAATAATATTCTCATAAATAAATTGTGACGCTACAGTTAAGATATTAATTTCCTTAAAAAGATCTCTTAAGGAGTCACGGGAATTTAAGTTGTAAATAGAACGAATGGCCCTTTTTTGTAACACAAATATAGTTTGTATGTCAACTGCCTTACCCCAAACCAGAATACCGTACGACACACTATGCCACCACCACACACACGACACACACGCACACTACACCGTACCCACACACACACTACACCGTAACACTATGGAAATAACTATAATAAACTAAGCGAGCTGTCTCAACATTGGTTAGTTGTCTAATTTTCCTAACTGCGTAAGCTGCCGAACTTAGTTTACCTGCCAGTACAGCTATATGGGGACTCCATTGCAAATTTTTATCTATTGTTATGCCTAGGAAAACTGCCTTATCTACGATTTGCAAACACTCGTCATTTTGAATAATACTAGAATCTAACGGTTTAACATTAGGCAAAGCGAATCTAACACATTTAGTTTTCTTAGCATTTAGTAGCAAATTGTTGCTAGTAAACCAATTAAGTACTTTAACTAGTGTGGAGTTTATGCTACTGAAGTCTATGGATTTTCTGTCTACCTTGAAAATTAGTGAAGTATCATCAGCATAAAGTACAATATCACAAAGTTTATCTACTGATGGTGGCAAGTCATTTATGTAAACCAAAAATAGAAAAGGACCTAAAATAGAGCCTTGAGGCACACCTATTTTCACTGTAGCTCCATCAGATTGTGTTTTGTTTACAACAACTGTTTGAGTTCTATCACTGAGATAAGAAGACATAAGACTTATAGCTTTATTAGACAATCCATAATCCATAATTATTGTATAAGTCTCAGTGGGAATTGCCCCAGGATCTATATCCAATCTACTTTTATTTAGTTCTATGATCTATTTTGTATATTCTTTTTCTAATGTCTGTGTCTGTTATTTTCCCCAATAAAGAAAAAAAAAAGACCGAGGTGCAACTACGGTGCACAATTTTGTAGAAGGATTATTGCTTGAGAAATGTCGCAGTTGGAGTAGAAACTGGTTAACGTACAGTGGGGCCGCAGGTGTAGGTAGCGGCATCCATTAACATGAATGAAATATTGGGATGCACCATATTCTTACGATTTGCAACGCGATTCTGCGAGGTAAATAGGTACTTGCGGCGTTTGGTTACCTATCATAAGACTGAAAAATACTTTCGATTTAAAAATATTCGACACTTATTTGTTTGCTTTTTTAGCTATTCTTGTTGAAAAAATGTTTCATTTGATAATTAATTATTCAACAAATTAAATGTCCTTAATTACTAATTTGAGGAAACTGATAATTATCATCCAATTATTTTCAAATGAACTGTTTTGTTCCACACTACCATTACACAGTCAGCAAGACCCCGCTACTCGAGGCTTGAATTTCTGCTATAGCCCTTCGGGCATAACGCAAAACTATCTTTCCGAACCTACCTAACTACGTATTTACCTTGTGGATATTAAGAAGAGTTGCGCATTCATGAAAATTAAAATTGAAAGAAAGAAAAATAACTCCTAATATTAACGGTGTTATATCCTCGTCTTAATAACGTACGTAACGACTCGATTGTGCTGTTCATATCCTTCTGCACCAGATCGTCGATCCAACTTGGGGTAAATCTGGAGGTTTTTCCACCAGCATTCGGGTCCGAGGTTGCCTCTCTCGAACCTTGTCGCCGCAACGACTATCAGCTCATCAATGCGCAAGACTAGACTTTTTTTTGAGTAACACACACAAATTTTCACTGACTGACAGGGCCGCTTATTTGGTGCCTCGGCTCCGTTCAGACGTTTATTGTGTCTAGAAACTATTACGTATCGTTGCAGTTACATACTTTACAACGTTCAACCGTGCATTAACTCTTCGCGTGGCAAGAACACCGTAAGAGTATTTAACGTGTCAAAGGGTCGTGTCTTATCGTTGTATAGACGATCGGTAAACGGTGAATAGAATACTGATACAGGAGGGATATCGAGCGCCGCAACGTGCTAAGGGTTACACATGTGGACGCAAGTTCAATATTTGCTTGCGCGTCGCTCATTATCGCTGACCGTAACTCAAGACGCGCTAGAATTGATAATAGTGTATGCTGTGGTCAAACAGCGAAGCGCTGCCAATAGTAATCATGTCAATTCAAATCATTAGATCGATAACAGGATACGTACGGTCACGGGTGTTATTGGGACCCCTTTAAAAAAAAATGCTTGTTGTCGTCAATGTCATTAGCGATGCCAAGTCATTTTTAACTTTTAGGAAACTCACCCTTATGGTTGTAGAATTTCAGATGGACTTTGGCCCTAAGGAGGGTACCAAATTTAACCTCGTGACTGTACCGACGAACTTGGACTTGGGATACCATAAGGGTACTAGGGACCGTGTTAGTTTACAAATGACGCTGGCAACACTGCGATGTAGTCTATGGTACATCTGTCACCGAAATTCGTGGGGCTAATTGGGTAATCACACAGTCCTACCATATTTCATACAAATCAGTTTAGCGGGTGAGCCGTGAAAGCGTGACATACAGAGTTACTGTCGTATTTATAATATTAGAATATATTAAAGTTATTTATTGTATTAGGTATCTACACTAGTAGAATCGTTGTGTAGTCTTTATACCAACAAGGAGTACTATTTACAGATTAAACCAAAGTTAAATAAACAAACTACCTGTCAAGGCATTCCGGATTAAACATTCACACGCGTCGTCCGAAATGCGTAATGAGTCATTGTATTTGGATGAAGTCAGACAATTCATCAACGCTTGTGTCAATTCACAACAAATGCGGCCGTTCAAACCAAAAGCGGCCTTACGGTGGACGGCATTTACGATGTTCTGATTTACTTGTGAAGTTATTTGTATAAAAGCAATGACCAGAATGGTGTAACCACCAATCCCGTAAGGTCCGTTTTGGATGAATACAAATGTTAATTAATGTTGCTTAGTCTCGCCGTCTAATGTGGAACAACAATATGGAAATTAAAACCATTGTTACTCGTTTATTAATTTATGGTCTCAACTGATTTACTCGCGCAAATTAGCAAAAATGTCGCAGTATAAACCGTAGTTCATCTTTAAAGGGATATCGCGGGGCTTGGATGTGTGCGTGCCTCGTCCGTCACACGCCACGAGCCACCACAAGCAAAAGCAACAAGACGGAACAAGCTGGTTTAGCTATATCTGTATATTGATCAAAAAAACTCGAAGCGATGAAAATGTTCTTACAAGGCAGCAAATACCCTTAACACATAATGTTTATTTTATAGTATCAAAACGTTATTTACTTGGATATTGTATCAGGAAACTAAACACTTATTTCGAAATCTCATACAAAACCGCTTATTTACACAAAGGAAACCTTTTTCTTTTCACTGTTTATTAATGCCGAAAAGGAACGGGTTAGTTTACATAGCGTTTTGTTATAAATAAAACATCTTGAAACGGAAACGTAATATTTGAACTATACATAGATACTTCACTTCAAGAGGGTAGGAAACATGTACAATCATGTACCTATATACGTTTCCAAGACGTAAATAATATCTATACACCTTTATGCTACTGGCAATAAGGTCCATGTATACATATATTTGACGCGATGGCTGTATAGATACTAATGCCCTTGACTGTACCTAACATAAGGAAGATATTATCAGGATATGTCGTTATCAATATTTATACTTACAAGTATTTTAAAATCACGTAAGTATTTTACTTACGTAATAACACGTTATATATAGTACTTAATAATGCACAATACCTATAAATCACTACCTTTTGTCCGCAAGTCCGTCTGCGTTGTTCCCTCAGGAATAATTAAATATTTCGGCATCAAAAGAATCCTATGTTCATTCCCGGAACTCAACTATCTCCATACCAATTTCATCTACCTGGCTGTAAAATCGTGACAAACAGACAGACAGAGTTACTGTCACATTTATAATATTAGTATGGATTAGGGAAGTAAGGGTTGCTGTATCAGTCTTACTAAATACATACATACCTTCACGCCTTCATTCCCAGAGTGGGGTCGGCAGAGCTATAGAATTACCAACAACTCCAAAAAACTTGTTGATAACTCTGTAACCACAATTTGCACAATTAGGCCAAGATGTTTAACAGTGTATATTAGTGACAGGTAGCAAGCCCATCGCCTAACAGTACTACAAGCCTTTATTCCCTTAGTCGCGTCTTACGACTTCCACGGGAAGACATGGAGTGGCACAATTCTAAGCCAGAGATTCAGTCAGTAGTATTGAAACCTACCGGTTTGTACCCGCGACTTAGTCCGTGTTGAATTAGTAATCTGCTTATCTCGGGGTAAACGAGTACCTCTGTGTTAGTTCAGGGTCTAAGGTTCATACTTTTCGTCTAAATTCGTCTAGCCGTTTTAGTGTGAGAAACAAATATTCTAACTCCCAACACAAACCAGTGGGAAATGTGAATACAAATCCAACCCGCAAATTTTTGCAGTAACAAACAAGCGAAAGTCTTCATAACGTCTTGAAACATTCAAGGCCAGTGACACCCTGGAGTGACAAAATTACACATCCAGGCGATGGCCGCGAATACGCGCGGCAAGTAAAAAGTCTCGAGCTGTAGCCGTGAGTTAAAGTGACACTAAGTGGCGTCGTGGGCGTCGAGCGACACTTCCACTAATTAGTTTGCATTCTCCATGTAACAATTAATTCAACTGGAAGACGTATTTTATAAAGATTGCATACAATTTCTCGTACGTAAATAATGAAACATTAAATGATAAATATTTTCTGTTTCATGAGTAAGGCAAATTACCAAAATTAAATTACGTAAGAACTCTGTTGATTAATGGCAATGGCATGGCATGGTCAAGTTGTCACCTATTAATTAAAACCTAGTTAAAATATCTAAGGATTACTGTGGCATTGCCTAGGTATAGGTGATAAAGAGGGAAGAAAGACCAAATATAAGCTGTTTTCAACTATCACCCTCTTAAAAACCACGAGCAGTTATGACTTTTACTGCTCATTTCGGTACCCAAAGGGTGCAAACGGGTCCCAATTAGTAAGCATTTGCTGGCCATCCGTCCGTCCGTTTGTCAATGAACCGACCTTATAGGTACACACTAAAGGTGAAAATATGAATTAAATTACCTCTTGTCTGTATAGACCGTTAGACATTCTAAATTTGAAATTTGACGTATACTCCATATTTGTTTTGTACACAAACACAACTATCTAGGTACATGCAAGAGGACATTTTACTTAACTTTTTCACTTATAGGTACTAACATAGACAGTTGAAATGTTCACAAAGTATGTATTACTATAGTCGCCTTTTTTTTTTTTTTTTATGGCATGGGAAGGCAAACTAGCACACAGGACACCTGATGGTAAGTGGAAACTGTGACCCATAGACATTCGCATTCACAAGACTGCGAATGCGTTGCCAACCCTGAGGACTAAGATGGAATGCCTCTATGCTAGTCATTTCACCGGCTGTCTTATCCCCAAACCGGAACACAACAATGCGAACACTGCTGCTTGGCGGTAGGTTAATGGATAAGATGGTGGTACCAACCCGGACGGACCCTGCACAAGGTCCTCCCACAAGTAAAGCCTTAATAATATATAAGCCTTAATAACATATAATAATACAAATAAAATGAAATTTAAAAATTAAAACGGGCCCCAATACAAGAATCGTGTTTTATTCGGCGTGGTACGAAACCCTTCGTATGCGAGTCCGTCTGGCACTTGGTCGATTTTTTGTCCTAGATCTTCATGTTTGTCTTGTGGAATCAGGGTAAAAAAAATACGGACGAATAACTGCTTTGTGGTCCCTTCAGAAAAGAGCGTAGGCTCATTAATAATTTATCAAGGGGTCATTAAGGAGAGTGGGCAAAATCAATATATTTTATACTATCGACATACCTTCTAAACGGAAACCGAGGGCGTAGCCAAAATGCAAACTGCTAAGTTCTGTTAGCTATCGTCTGGAAATGTAAGGAGTTGACATAGGCAAGCGATCTGTCATCAGGTTTCGTCAATCCTACATATTTTATCACAGGGCCCGTGCTATGGTCCCCTTTATGGTGGATGAAGCATCCGTCTCTCTCGCGCTTATTATTATTGGGCGGTTGAGCTGGGCCTATAGTGCCACTTAGACTATTGCTGATCTTTTGTAGCAGCTCTTTGTTTTAGAGCTAGAGCTCACCGCAAAAGCCCGTTTCGTCCAGGAATTTCCAGATGCTTTGGGCAATGAGGAGTTGTATCTCTTGTGCGTCACTTTGATTTCTAGGCCAGTATGGACTTTGTCAAAGTGACGTTGTAACCAAATCACAAGAAGTCTCTTATGTTTTTGTTGACAACGTCACTTTAACTTAGTCCGTACTACCGCCTAGAAATCAAATTGGTTGACTGTACGTACTGGACAGAAAGTGACAGTTTTATCCACGTTTAGCCACATTGATGAATACGACCATGATTGGCCCGCGGTGCCTCGTTCTTTGATAATGATGGTAACCCATCATTTTATCAAATTGCAATTCATCGATTGTATCATCTCATCGAATTTCATTTCATCGAACGCTAATTCCTGCTGAAGCCACTAATGACTACCATAAAAAAAATACTCATGCGACGAGTAATGCCTTTCGATGAAATGAAAGTCTGCGATGTGAAGAGTTCGTAGAAAGGTGTCTCGATAAAATAGTAGGGACAGGTTAGCTTGTAGTGAGTACGGTCACCATAGACCTGAGGGCTCCCGAGGAAAGTCTTTGCTCCTCACCACGACCTGGAGTATAGAGGACCAGACCCTCACCTCTGGTTTGCCTTTATCGGCCGGTCAGAGCAGACTTACGAGAGCTATATATGCTCGCAGTGCGAATGTAGGGAGTACGCAATTGTTTTAAGTCCAGAAACACCTCTACCCTTAGCATTTATTCTTATGCCTTAACCCAAATTGAAAAATGATGATGATATACGGTAACTGAGGACTGACTATTTACTGAAATTATTATCAATGGGATTAGATTTACCTATCAGTTAGTGTAGGTAACTGCCTAGGGACCCCGCATCAGGTATAAGCCCTGCGTCACCTGCGTGACAAAAATGTATTTTAAGATGCAAGAAAAGTTAAAATGGTCCCCAGAATTGCATTGCCTACGCGCTCCGACGTGGTTTATCTGGCCGTGTCGACACGACAGGGAATGATAGTACACACACTTACACACTTTTCGTTCCTGTAAATTGAAAACTGGAAATTGGGTTAAATATACATGAATCACAGGCAGTTGAACTATTCAGTTATCTGTATTCCACTGTAAACATCAATTTCGCTGACGTTGGATAAACAAACACTGATTGGATTAACACGAAGTTATATATAAATTCCGACCTTGATATGATTAAGGCGGGTCTCGTCAACAATATTTATTGAACCCCATTCGCTATTACAGTGATAATGAAGATGTAACCGCATGATGTAATGTAGAATGTATTAATATTAGAGATTGATAGTGGCACCTCGCTTTCTGTATCGCATTTGTGGACCGTGTCCTGGAATGTGTCACAATAACATTTAGAAATACAAGTATGTTCCTACCTAATTAATTCACATTAAAGTTTCTCCAACCGTTATATGCAAATGGAAGTTTTACAAACAATAGACCGCTCGTGATATTCGTGACTTGATAATATAATAATCTTAACTTTCATGTTAATAATAAATTTACATAATCTCCTTTGGTCCCGGAACATTAAGAGCTATTTTGGATAAAACTTTACTTTTGGGGTCTTTTCCGTTTAGGAGAAATATTTTTGCCCAAATGCAACATTTCCCGTATTTTTTATGTTATTACAAGTCTAACCTAACTTAATAGCCATAACAAGTGGTTTCAGTATCCAGGATTTAAAACAAAAATAATACATATATATTTTTAGGAAATTTTAGTATTGACCAGGTAGATTGGATAAAACCAAAACGCCACTTACGTAAGCTGCAAACGCACTAAAAGCGCATAGTGCATGTGATTTTACGCAGAGCCAGTTTTGCGAAAAGCGTAGCGGTTTTTTTGCAGTCGGTTTAGATACGATTTCTTTTAACAACTTGACTGCCAGCTCTAGCTGTATTTTTTTGAAAATACTAGGTACTTGTAGCTGGCAGTCACGGTGTACAAATACAAATTTTACGTACAGACCCACCATAGAACCAAGCCACGATAGCGAGCAAGTTGGTGTAACTTCTTGTGCTTACGTAGTTCTCTTTAGTTCAAAATATTGCCTAGTATCTAAAATTAAAAAAAAAAATAGAAATATATTTTTTTATTCAACGCACACATTAGAAAAAATAATAAAGTAAATAAAAAACATTTAAAAAAAAAACCAACCGCGGCGCTGATTTTCACAGGGACCCTGGACCCTCATGACTTAAAAAACTAACGGAACCTAAAAAACACTAGCGAACATTTCGTACAAAAGATGAAATCTTAATAAAATAAGTAAAGTACTGAACTCTAACTATAAGTTATGTACCTTTTATTAAAATGTGAATCCAGATCCGATAATAATATTTCTAATTCAACATCTATAATTGACTATTTTTGTTCCAGATCTATTTCTATCCGATGCTGGGCCTAAAGACACGTGAGTAGCGCAACTCGCGCCGTATGCGCCCAGGGCTGCGTCGTCGACCAATGGGAGAGCAGCGCGGGAGCATGGATGGCCCATAGGATGCGCCTCAACTCGGCGCTGATATTACTGCTGCTGATCTGCACAGATACCCACACATTCTCCCCTGGCGACGATGGTAAGTGTACAATTGGATATAACTACACATACATGTCATACATACATACTTTCACGCCTGTCTCCCAGTGGAGTAGGCAAAGGCAAAAAAACGCCAGGTGCACCGGTCTAAACATACAACTTTCGCTTACTCTACATTCATCAACCTCTTGATGCACGTACGTCGGATTCGGGTGCTTTGAATTTGGTCCTTTTTCAGTTGTTTTATCTGCAGAAGCCTGAGTGGCTTAGGAAGTTGACTCGTGATCGTAAAGTACCGAATTCGAACCCTGTGGTCACCATGTGCTAATGCGTTCTTCCAACTTAAGTACATTACCTTAGCCCATATGTTGATGTGGTTGCCCTTATTGCGGGGAACAAAGCATTCGTCACCCTCGCACTTAGATACTGGTCAGAAAGTGACAGATGTTTTGTCAAACGACCATAAATAAGCCTGCAGATGCTTTTATGGTAATAGAAAAACATTGTGAGGAAACCACTTTCGACCCGCTAAGTGTGTAAGAGGGTAATTGGGTAATTGCATAAAATATATTTTAGGGCCGAAGGGTATTAAGAACACACTCAAAACTTCTTGCAAAGCCTTAGGTAATTCCAAGGAAACATCGACATATATTTGAAACATTTCAAGTCACTCATTTAATTTTGAAAATGGAAGGCTTTTCTGCATAAAAAATGATAAAAATTGTTACACTTTGAAGTCGATTGCGTTTGGCCCACAGGACTCGGCCAAAAGTCCAAAAATATCACGAGCGTCGGCTCTCAGTTTTCTCAACTGGATTAAAAGAAAATTGCTGGCAGGTAATCAGCCTGCATTGATAGATTAACGCCAGAAATAGCCTCAGACTTTTAACTGACGATAAACTATAAATAAACTTATAACATCATCTGATATGTACGTACAACTACAGAAAAATGGCATATACAACCAAAAAAAAATAAAGAATGGCTCATTTTTACACGCGACCACCCGCCTACTCGACTAATTGTCCAATAACTGTTACGTGACAACCACATTAACACATGTCAAGTTGTTTTAAGCGCTAAACGTTCAACTTACTGTCATGTATTCATAACCTACAGTTACACTATCGTCCGAGAATTTGATTTTATCAGTAACCTGCGACTGGAAATTTTTAATTAGCTTCAGCGATTTCAATCTGAACAATTAAAAGACCACCCGCAGTCAATTGGAAACACTTGTCAACTGTCGAGTTAACAAGCCTGTCCAATCAATTATCACCTGAATCGCTTAAACCTTACGTATTCAAATGAGTGAGTAAGCATGTACAACGTAGTCATACTCTCATACAAGTGACGTATGTGCGTCAATTTTGTCCTAAATTATTGATGTACTTACTACTTTTACCACTACAAAGGTAGAGCTGCCATCTATCCAGGTTCATGCGAAATTAATGTAGACATTTTTTTAAATCGTTCAACGCGTTCTGGGACAAAATCCTTTGATTGATATTCCAGACAAAGTGGTCTTAACCACTTTGTCTGGCTTTAGAAGCCGTTTTATGAAAATGAAAAATAATTATTTTAGATATTAAAAGTTGAATCTATAAAAGTTCCAGTCAATCAAAGGGCTTAAGCTATAAGACTCGTGGTTCCTTTTACTGCCTGGTACTGGTCTGTAATACGGCCTAAGTAGATGCTTTAATCGACAGGCCTTTTCAATTACCGAATCCTTCAAGTTTAATTAACCTATGAGTCCTATAACGAGCTTGTCAAATTAATGAATGGCACAAAAACACAATGAAGTGGTTTCAGGGCCGGTGGTGAACCAGGAAGCCATCGAAGGCCACAGCACCACTCTGCGCTGCGACTCCTCGGTGGAAACGGCGGCCGATGAGCTCATGCTGCTGGTCTGGTACAAAAACGACGACGCGCCAATTTATAGGTAAGTTTATTTTTAAACTCTATGGCCGCGACATCGTCCTCGTGGGACATTTATTTTTGGACTATCGGTTTTCGGGACAAAAGGTATCCTTCGCCGGGGCTTAAGTCGGTTGTAAATATGTAACAAACAGAGATAAACAAACTCAATACCGAATTGATATAAAGTAAGGACGTTGCGGAAAATACGGATCCCTGAGGTACTCGTAACTTTTACGCCAGGAAAAAAACCGGTAAATGAAAGCGAAACCGGTATATATATAGTATATGTCTCTTGATGATATAATCATAATCAGGTCAACGTATTGCATTAAACATTCATTTTCAAATAATACTACTCGTAATTGTTAGTTTGTGTTATAACAATATAGTGTTAAAACTTTTAATTTCGTCGGTGAAACTGCTGAACGGAGTAAGTAACATTTAAAAAAAGGAGCAAATGCACCTTTTTAATAAGACAGTAAGGTGTATTTTGCTTTATCATAAATTTGTAAGTTACTCGGTTTTGCAGTATCACCGACGATTTGTAAAAACCTTACAAAAATTACAAAGTTACAATTTCCTAACTTTTCCCTGTATTTATGCTATAAGACATTGCTTCTTGCCAAATTTCAAGATTTTAGGTGATTTGATTCCCTTGCGAGTATATATTCAGTTTATTTTGATTGCGTTGACTTAGAAGTTCGTTTTATTCACAGCTCCAAGGGATTATTGACTTGATTATTTAATATCATTTTCAATTTGATATCTCCGCGCGTTCCTGACAAACAGGGTCTTGACAGACAAACAGACAGACAGACGGACAACGAAGTGATCCTATTAAAGTTCCCTTTTTCCTTTTGAGGAAGGTACGACACCCTTAAAAAAACAAGGTATGTACCTCGAAGTTATTAAAGATAATTCATTAACGATAATTAATTATAATACGCTCCTCTCGTGCTCCTTACTACCTCGTAATCAATCACAAACTTAATCGATTCTACTTATTCTTTTAATTAAATTTCAATCCCTTTTCTGCGTAATCACAAAAACCAACCGCCTTTCCTGTCACTCAAGCTGTTTATTTAAAAGTAGAATATTTCACCACGAAAGTATTTTCTACGCTTCCGCCATTCCTAAGATCTGGTAGTTATCATGCCGAGTTCGTGATCTCTATCTAGGCGAGCACTTCTTCGGTCACTGCGCAACTTGTTATTAATCTTTGATCTCGCTTGACACTATGTAAAGTAGTTTATCGACAGAAATAGAACCTGTATAATTGAGATATATGTCTTATAATGCAGAACACGATCCTCTGGTTTGTGTTTGTTTTGCTACATAAACTTATAAAATGAAAATAAATGTATAATGACACTAGATTATGGTAAGTACATGGTAATTTAATGAGACTACGATGTAAGTTAAAGACTATGGTTAGATTGGTAGTGCGATAAGCCAATGCAAGCTTTTGCAAATTAATACAATATACGAGTACATTGTCAATTTTTTATACGTTAAAAGATTAATTTTATTACGATATTTTATTTAATATTTGAGCTACTTTTAATAGTTTTCTACTTTTTAGGGTAAAAGAAAAAAAGGAACCCTTATAGGACAAATTTGCTGTCCGTCTGTCCGTCCGTCTGTCAAGATACTTTATCTCGGGAACACGTGGAGGTATCGGATTGAAATTAAAACCGTATACTCAGGTCCACAGCCACTACAGAAGTGGTAAAAAGAAACCGTTGACCTAGATCTATGAAATTTGGAAAATAATAATAAATAAATATGGGAAAAAATCTGAAAACTATAAATTTTTAACAAAATCTCAAAAAACAGGGTCTTTTTTTATGCAAGGAACGGCGGTTGAATTGAGTTAACTGTGTCTTGTGCGGAACCCTCAGTGGGCGAGTCCAACTCGCACTTGTCCGGTTTTTTTATTGTGTTTCTACAAATCCCGTATTTGTGTAATGAGCTCGAGGAAATAATTTCCTGAGTTTTGGATGTTTCCTATGAATATAAGAATGTATTTTTCTATGTAGGTATTTAAGTAAGTTTATCGTTGTCTAGTCTCCATAGTATAGTTTGGGACAAGGTCCATTTGTGCGAGATTGTCCCTAATATTTATTATTATTATTACTCATTAAATGTTCCATATAAAGCTATGACGAGCGTTAACTATAAAACTAGACCATATTTTAAACCAGTCGTTGAAATCTGATATGTAGACACGTTGACTTGATAAAGTATCCATTTATTATTTACCTATTTATTGTGTAGGCAATTTAAAAACTTGCTTTCGTTTCATCGCTAATGGGGGATTTATGTGCCGCGAAAAATCGCATGTGAGGACACATCCTAAACTCGATGACGAAGTAGAATTAAAAAGAATGGTGTGGACCACTCGTCTTTAAATTTTCTAACGCTCATAATTTCAGAAATACGGTTTCACAGATTTCGCTCACTTCCGAGTGAAACTTTCGAGCGATGGAAAGTCAAAAATCTCCCCCCATGTCTGGACCGGAGTCCGTGCGCACACAAAACCGTGCGGTACAAATCAATCCGTGTAAATCCTTACATGTCGCCCGTGAGCCACTTGTAACAGTTGCAACAGCATCAAAACTCCCAGCACCTAAACCAAATCCCTCAAAGCTTCAAGATCCTCTCATGTTTCCAGTTACGACGCCCGCTCCCTCAGAGTTTGGTCTAGTGACTCCTTCAACACCACTGGTCGGCTGAAAGCAGACGTCTCCAAGGAATCCACGACCCTCACCATCTCTGCCCTGAGGGAGGACGACGAGGCCCTCTACCACTGCAGGGTCGACTTCGTCCTCGGGCCTACACGGAACACTGGAGTCAACTTGACTATTGTTGGTAAGTTTATCACCAGTATCATACATACATACATTAAACCACGTCTGTTTCCCAGAGGGGTAGGCAGAGTCCACTTCTTTCCACTTGCTACGATCTTGACAAATTTATTTCGCTTCTTCCACATTCATACAACGAGTCATGCGTGCAGGTCGGCCCTTTTCCAGTATTTCTCCGATTTGATTCGAAAAAGTACGCCTAGGGCGGCCCCTTCCGACCCTTCCACTTACTTTCGATCTGTATATCTCTTTCGTCAATCTTCTTTCATCCATCCTTTCCAAATGACCGAACCATCGAAGCATGCCCTTTTCAATCTTAGTCACCACCTCTTCTTTTATTCTACATGTCTCTCTGACTTTTTCATTTCTTACTCTATCAATCAGTTTCACACCACACCGTATCATGATCATTGTTAATTTCACCATTATTGTGGCGACGCGGTGGCCTAGTTGGTAGTGACTCTGCCTACGAAGCTAGCGGTCCTGGGTTGAAATCCCAGGAAGGGCAGATATTTGTGTGATGAGCGCGAATATTTGTTTCTGAGTCATGGATGTTTTCTATCTATTTAAGTATTATATTTCTCTATATAAGTATTTATATCGTTGTCTTGTATCTATAAGTACGAGTACAAGCCTAGTGCTTAGTTTGGGACTATGTCAATTGGTGTGACATTTTCCCCTGATATTTATTTTATTTATGATCACCACAAACATGTATATTAAAATCTGCATCTAGAACATTCTTTTTGATGTGGCAGTCAAATAATGATACTAAAAACACTGAGGTTATCTTTTTTGCTACAGTATTCAAAGTTTTACTGTAATTTTTTTTAAGTAGGTAACTACTCAAATGTCAAGCTATTAACATTCCCTATATGTTTTATGGTCATAATGTCATTGTTTTTCAATTTGTATATATCGGTGGAGCCGTAAACTTTTTAGAATTTCATATCTAACATGGAGACAAGGCTAGGTTAGGTTAGGTTTGATTTATAAAAGCCTAAAATTTCTTAAAAAATACGTTATGAATTGCGATAAATATGACCTAAAACACATTATGACCAAAAATTATTACGGCTGACGATATAGACCCTATTAAAATTATTCTTTATTTTCTTATTACCTTGCAGCATATTGACGTACTAACTCTTTATTTTTTGTAATATTTTTACAAGTCGTAACTAATCGCTTGTATAATGTAAGTTCAAATATTTTTGTAGTTAGCAATTTACTTGTTATTTTTTGTATCGTCCGCTCTTTAAGAGTATCCGGGGTCACTGAGTTCACATCTAGCCGCATAATTCGACGTAGGCCGATATCATTACTAATTTAACTATGGAAATACCATGTATCCATATACGATGTAGAGAGAGAGACTTCTTACCCGATTTTAGTATGTATTTAGGTATCGTATAAGATACTAAAGCCCGACGCCCGTATTGAATTCATTTGTCGATATTTTAATTTAATCCATGTTTATAAAATTAGATTGATAACACCGGGGACAGGTTACTGTTAGGTTATAAATATAGGGTGACCACACTTTAGGACTTTAATTATTTGTTACATTTCGTTTTCTGGTTGACAGGCAGAGAATGGCACAAGCCGCACAAGGCATTAAGTTCACCCTTATTGTTTTTTGTGCAAAATGTTTAAGTAAATAAATAAGACAAGCACTTAATTTGCCATAACATTGCATTTGACATAGTTTATTGAATGCCGAAACCATTTTCAACGTAAACTATAGGTATTGTGACTATACCTGTTTTAACCCCCGACAGAAAAAAGAGGGGTGTTATAAGTTTGACGTGTAAGTGTGTGTGTGTGTGTGTCCGTCTGTGGCACCGTAGCTCTTAAACGGATGAACTGATTTGGAAGCGGGTTTTTTTTAAAATATCTGATTGTTTTTTTTTTATCACCCACTATCACTTGAGAAATTATGACAAACATTAGCGAGCGGTAAAAGATTGATAACCCGTTAGCACAATAATTTAGTAAATGTGTCCAACCGATCCCATAACGGCTTCAGGTGATTTGTATCACAACGGTACACCAACGTAGACCACCAAAAGCGGCATCCATAAAACTAAATTATACAATCGCACAACGGCGACCATCCCATCATGTTCTCATAATTATGACTCATTAATTTAGTAGTTATAACAAAACGTAATTCTCGATTCTCGACAACCGTATGAATGGAAATGGTTTTTGTCCAAACAGGTGCTTCGGTATGTTGTTCCGGAAATGAATTGAATCTACTTGATGTTTGTTTACGCCTGTTTGAGTTGTACGATTAATGTTTGAAGCGGCACCGGTAATTGAACCTTTTATGTTACAACTATCTATAATTATCGGCTCTCAAACTTCAAAAACATCCATTTATACTCTGTGGTAACGCACCACAGAGTATACTGCTAAAGGGTGTTTAATTACCTTGGTCCATAGTGTATATTTAACTAATTGAATGTGTATTTCCCACCTACGTATTCGCCATTTTAGGCCGAAATGTCCCAAAACTTTATACAAGTGGACGTCGGAAATGTTTTGCATTTTAAAGCAGCCGATATTGCTTTGCTCGATTTTGTTTCACGCTCCATGGCTATTTTTACTGGTTTAATTCCGAAGTTTGAATAATGGAACGTGGTAACGAATAATCTATTAGGCCAAACATATTTGAAATGTTTTTGATGCAAGTTTTATGAGAAATTGATTGTTTCAACAGTATTTCTGTTTCTATTATGATTAAACAATATACGTAGGTAGGTACCTACCTACATAAGAAGGCTATGATAAGATACGATATAAGAGTTTGCAAGTAAATTTTGAATGAGTGACATCAACGAACTAGTGATAAATATCTAATAATGTTATTTATACATACATACATACATTAAATCATGCCTGTTTCCCAGAGGGGTAGGCAGAGACCACTTCTTTCGACTTGCTTATTTATTATTATGAATTTTTAAGATTTTTGCATGAAGACATTGAAGACGATTAAAATAGACGGACAGATACGGGTAGGTAAGAAGTTAATACTGATAGTTACACATTGCAGAGCCATGCATTTTCTGAATGTTGATAATGTTGGTTAACAGCAGTAAAACAATGCTAAGGTCAACTGTTGCGTGTGAAGGAGTAATAAATAATGACAGTATTATTTTACTGCTCTCAACATTATCAATACATATTCAGAAACTTCGTGGTTGTGCAAAGGGTCTATTGACTTCTATCTGCCTAGTACTATGGTTCACTTTGGAATATCAAGATAAAAATCAAAATATAATACTTACTTACAATTTTTTTAACAATTGTCAATAATACGCTCACGAAATATTCGTAATTTAATGATTGTTTTTAATAATTACTAATTAGAACGATTGTGACCTTGTCTAAAATCACTGTGATTTGTGTTTCTAAAACTTCTTTGTAACATTTAATGCTTTTTGAAAAGCATTAATGTGCAGAACAGTTTTTTAGGTGACGTGTAATGAAATAATAACAATAGCTATTTATGAAGTTTATTTCGTATATTAATGCTACTACAAACAGATTATATGGTACTGTATTTTTCCCTAATGTAAGCCAACTTCTTTCTCTATTTATTATTCAGAAGCACTTGGTATCTAAGGTACTTAAGAAAATAATGTTAAAAGACGTCACTTAAAATAATTTGACTACCTTTGTTCCGCGAATTCGCGACGCAACTTTTAGGATAAATTTTATCCTTTGTCACTCGAGACTTATGTTATGTAGCTTTTCATCAGTAAAATAATTTTCAGAATCGCATTTGTAAGACCACTCAAGCAAACAATTTGTGTTATTTATAATATATTAGCATACAAATAAATTTGTGTGAAATAACATTTTTGGGACAAGCTTATGCTGCCTTATGCACTTTTTTTAAAAGTCGATATCTGCTTATCAAGGCCGAACTAATGGGTCCCGACCCGACACGAATGGTCTACGTTAAGTAAAGCAGAGATCCTGTCACCACCTTCAGCCTCCATCATCAGATCAGCTCCTTTATATCATAATATTGCATTGTCATTGGGTTTACATGTGGTACAAATTTCAGCCCATTCTAGTAATTGGAACAGGTTCAAGATTGACTTGCAAGATTTAAGCGTTTTAATACTTACAGGGTTCACTAATGTTTTACCAAATCATCATTTGACCAACTTACATTTCGCAAAAAGACACTTCCCTCCCCATTATTTAACATTTTTTGATGAATTGGGTACACATTATAATTGTTTCTTTGTTAGTTAAGAAACTTAAGAACAAAGATATAAGTATGTTTGTCAATGTTTCAGTATTGCCGAGCCCGCCATTCTTCTTCGACGAAGTCGGGAACAAGGTGGAAGAGAAGATCGGCCCGTACCACGAGGGCGACACTCTCGTGCTGAGCTGCCTGGTCATTGGAGGTAAGAGCACAGTCTTGAAACGTTGATCGCGCGTTGTATGTGTGCGTACCTCAACCGAACGCACCGCGAGCCACTACAAGCAAACTCAGCAGGACGCATCAAGGCTGTTTAGTCAGGGCCGTGCCGCCGCCGCTGCGTTTGGTTGCGTGCGTTTAAAGAATCAATCAATGCGTATTGAGTTATTGACGCAACCTAGTGCCGTCCGAGCGGCAATAGGTAACAGAAATTAGAGCCGGAGACAATCTACTTTTTTTATTTTTACTACGGTAAGACTTCATTCCTGATCAGGATTCGGTATAGATAGTGCTTAATAATTGACGCATGTTCATTCATGCGTGAGTAAGATGAGAAATGTTATTGAATGAACATGCATTGACTTTAGAAAAATAGCACTACCTATCACTACCACGGACCCTGCATATATTTAATATAGTATCTAGAAGTTGTTATAAGCCCTTTTCAAATTAAAATAAATCTCGTTTTTGCATAAAATAACGAAGTTAAGATATTATTTATAAAATGATCAGTTCAGTTTTTTTTAAGAATTCCTCTTGCCGGCTTAGTTTTATATTATAACTTCTGAAAAACACCCCTTAGCTAAACGGGCATTTCTAATTTTTTCGAGTACCTTGAATAGCGTAAGAAAAGAGGAATGGCTCAATAAATTGTTGATTTCATTTAAGGTATTAATTACACTATTTTTAAAATGAAAAAAAAAATGACGACGATGAAGCGACTCGTTTATGTATTTATGGTAACGACATTTATTTGTTTGCGTAGTTTTTGTATCCACGACGACGGCTCGAGTACTAACAATTTTGCACGCTATCGTTTCTTCTAACCCTTGAGCGATTCGGACAATGTTTTTTGTAAGTATATCAATAATTATTTTCTTATTTAATTTTGGAGCTTAAATTTTCTTATTTTTACACGGTTCATAATACATTAGAAAAAAACCCTAACAATCGTATCTGCTCGGTTGTAAAGGGCTAAGTCCACGGCACTATGTATTTCCAACTTTCATTCATCAATCCTTCATTCAACGTGTGGTCCGAACCTGTTTGCTGTCCAATCCTGTTTAAATAGATCTCGTCGGAAATCTCCGCTTCAAACACAGGAATGTACATCATTACGTGCACTCAGAAAGGTAATGATGGGAAACAACTTTTTACTTCAAGAACTCTACGCATTGCTTTTTTTCGTTTCATTAGCAAATTCTTGACTCGAGCTGTTAGGCCTGTTAGTGCATTGAGAATGCTCGTATTGCGCTTGCACTTAATAATTATTCTGTCACTATTTATTAAATAGTGACGCGTCTCGTCTGTGTCGGCTTAATAATGGTTTTTTTTTACGACCGTTTCCGTTCAATTAACGGTCCATTAATATTTTCCTTAACGAGCTGTGGAATAAAACAACTGTTGGAACTTGCTATGCCCGAGGCTACTTGTTACGCGCATAAAGATAGAGACAAATGACGAATATGAATGTTATTTCAATATGTATATGTATACGACGTCACCAAATATATAAGCATACGAAGTGCTTAGAATGTGTTCAGAACGCCTTTAACAATAGCGTCAAATTCAGATATTTTTAAGCACATGTTCTGACATGTTCAGGTAACATCATTTAATTGTAGCTACATAAAGGTGCCTTTTCTCTGGTGAGATGATACGAGAATTGAAATCTTTCCGGCTCTATTCCACTTTTGCATCTGTAGACATTGTAGAGAGAGCTGTGAGATCTGAAGGATAGTATAGCATCCAAAAATTGTTGCGCTCTCAGCACCGCCCGGGAGTCACGTGTAGGGTTATATCAGGTCGTTCCTACGGACGTGCAGCAACATCGACCCCCATTCAACTAATTCTATTCCACTAATAATTGCCAACGCACGCCATCATAAGTAATATTAACTTGGACGTCGGTGGCAACGGCGTTTTTGTCGCACGTTCCGTACTAAATGTACGAAAAACTAAAATCGCCGACGCTCTAGGGGTTACTATAATTGGAATAGAATAGAACAGAATAGAATCATTTATTCGGCTATTAAATAAATAAATAAAAATAGCACGCTACCGCGTCTTTTCGACCCATTGAAATTTAAACATAGGGGACAAAAAAAACCTTAGTGAAGGAACCAGTACAAAACAAGGACCTATGATGGATACTTATTCTTATTTTGCAGAAGGTATGGGTTTTTCATTTGTTTTGAAACAATCAATTTATGACCGTATGACTTTTGAATTGAATTGAAAGCTAAGTGTCCTTTATTGGTGCCTGTCAGCTTGAAGTGTCCAACACTGGTGCGATCACGGCTTATATTCAAAGAGATTTCGTAAATATTTAAATTATACGTCATGTTATCATGCTTAGATAGATTATGAACCCACATCAAAATGTCTATGTTACAATAAACAAAAAATAATCTTGGTGATAAAATTCGGCCCACCTTTGTCCGATTTGGGTATTCCCATATAAAACTTATTCTAAACTATTTTTTTCAATGAAAATGTGCTTGTTGGCCTCTTATTCACGTCGTTTGGGCAACGGATTGTCTTCATTTCTTAGATACATACAGTTAGATACTTAGAGTTTGACTAGGTACTTTTTGTCCCAAAAAATTACAATATCGGAGCAAACCTTTTTTATATTGTTAAGAACCGGTACAGATGGCCAGTTGATGGAAAGCAATTACCAAAGCCTATTGACATTAGCAACATCAAGAGCGCTACTTATGCGTTGCCTTTCTCAAAGTAAATTAATAAAGCCCCTTTTTAAAAACTTTTATTGTATCGTAGCGGGAAAACCTTAGCAGAAAGCTCATTGGAAATTCTTATTTTATAACTAAGCTCGCTTTTACCTACCACTCTGTCTAACACTTTCGGTTTTTTAATGCTAGTAACTTTCTAGTAAGCACACAGGCCACCGATGGCAAGTGGGTTCTGAGGCAAAGACATTTGCATTATCAAGACGGCAATCTCAAGATTACCAACTTAAGACAGTAATCTCAAGACTGCAAATATGGTGCCAACTTAAGAGGATTCTGAGGCGACGCTTAAATAGCGTAGACGTCATTGTTTTCACCGTAAAGTTTCTCACCCCCTAAATCAAGTCAAGTTTTTTGAATATGTTATAGTTATTATGAAAAATCAGCCAAGTGCGAGTTGAAGTCGCGGGGAGAGGATTCCGTGCATACGTTTTTTTTTATAGAATTCTTATAGGTTTTTTTTCCTGTAAGTAATCTAGTATAAGCAATTAACTTTATGATTATTTTTACAAAATTTTAGGTTCAGTTGTTTTGGAGATCAGGGGGGATGGTCAATTATCGTCTTCTTTCGTGAATAAAATCAACTGTTTATTTTACAATAATAACAAAACTGTATTTGAGATTCTCATACCGAGCCCTTTCATTTGACAGAGTAAGTTTCGCAAAACTTTTTTTTAAATCCCAAATTTGCCCCCGGAAACCATTTATTTACCTACAAAAAAAAAAACTTTGCACATCTGTGTTTGGGTCATCAATTCACATATGTGTACCTACATACATACATACATACCTTCACGCCTTCATTCCCAGAGTGGGGTAGGCAGAGCTACAGAATTACCAACAACTCTGAAAACTTGATGATAACTCTGTAACCACAATTTGCACAATTAGGCTAAGATGTTTAACAGTGTATATTAGTGACAGGTAGCAAGCCCATCGCCTAACAGTACTACAAGCCTTTATTCCCTTAGTCGCCTCTTACGACTTCCACGGGAAGACATGGAGTGGCACAATTCTAAGCCGGCAACCACACGGCATATGTGTATCTAATTTCAACTCAATACATACATACATACATTAAATCACGCCTGTTTCCCAGAGGGGTAGGCAGAGACCACTTCTTTCCACTTGCTACGATCTTGACAAATTTCTTTCGCTTCTTCAACATTCATACATCGAGTCATGCACGCACGTCGGTTTCGGGTACTTAAGATTCGGCCCTTTCCCAGTATTTCTCCGATTTGATTCGAAAAAGTACGCCTAGGGCGGCCCCTTCCGACCCTTCCACTCACTTTCGATCTGTATATCTCTTTCGTCAATCTACTTTCATCCATCCTTTCCAAATGACCGAACCATCGAAGCATGCCCTTTTCAATCTTAGTCACTACGTCTTCTTTCATTCCACATTTCTCTCTGATTTTTTCATTTCTAACTCTATCAATCAGTTTCACACCACACATACTACGCAAAGAACGCATTTCAACTGCATTTACACGACTAACATGCTTGTCCTGCCACACCCAACATTCACTACCATACATCAGGGTAGGGGCTAGCACTCCATTGTGAACAGCCAGCCGGGCTTTTTGTGAAACGCCCTGTCTGCTCACAAAGGAGTGCAGGGCCCCATTAATTTGATTCCCCGCATTCACCCTCCTCTCGATATCCTTCTCACACTTACCATCTCTTGTAAACATACTTCCCAGGTACACAAATTCGCTCACTTGTTCTACTAATTCACCATTTATATTTATCACGCACTCAGTCATCTCCTCATCCTTCTCTATCACCATGACCTTGGTCTTGGCAACATTTACTTTCATCCCCTTTTTCTTAAATCCCTCATTCATTACTGTCACCATCTCCTGCAACTCAGGCAAGTATAACTTGATCATCGGCATATAAGAGGCATTTGATTAGCAACTCTTGCATACGCAAACCCTTATCATACTCTTTCAAATCCCACATACAACTGTCCATGAATAGATTGAACAGCCATGGTGAGGCAACACAGCCCTGTCTAACACCTTTAGAGATATTAAACCAGGCCGAGTATGCCCCATTGATCCTGACACAGGCTCTGGAGCCCTCATAAAGGGACCTCAAAGCCTGCACCAGGTTGCTGCTCACTCCATACATAGACAGCACCGTCCACAACTCCTTTCTATCTACCCTATCATAGGCCTTTTCCAGGTCCACAAAAGCACAGAAAACCTTTTGGTTCACAGCCACGAACTTTTCTGTGATGGACCGTAGTGAAAAGACCTGATCCGTACATCCCATTCCCTTTCGAAATCCCGCTTGTACATCCCAGATTTTGTCATTCGTAACATTCAATACCCTTTCTATTAGAATCTTCGCATATACTTTGCCGACAACACTAAGGAGGCTGATACCGCGGTAGTTTTTGCAGTCTTGCTGTGACCCCTTTCCTTTATACAGAGGGACGATAACGGCCTTGACCCAATCTTCTGGGACTCGGCCGCTATTCCAACATGCATTGAAAAGACGGTACAACAGACTACCCACCAGGCCATCTCCTCTCCTCAGCATTTCTATCGACACTCTATCACAACCTGCTGACTTTCCCGCTTTCATACTTTTTAAAGCTTTCATGATTTCACTCATACTAATCACACTTTCATCTTCGCTACTTGCATCTTTACTCATGCTTTCTGGCTCACGACAAATATCTTCGCATTCAAACAAGCTTTCAAAATAAGTTTTCCATCTATCAAGCATTTTTTCTTCCTCACATATTAAGTCTCCAGACTCATCCCTCACCGCGCTTAATTTAGTTTTCTCTGATTTCCCCCGAGCCGATTTAATCAAGCTCCAAAAGAGTTTAATATTCGACCGGAAGTTGTCAGAGAAACTCCTATCATACTTTTCATTCAGTAAATCTTTCTTTCTAGCCACAACTTCTTTCACTCTTTTCTTTGATCTATTATACTCTTTTTTCTTTCTGTCGCTTAGATCTTGTCCTGGATCTACAGCTACAAAATCCAACCAACACTTTTTCTTCTCTTTCACGACATCATCTACCTCTCTATCCCACCATTCCGGACGTTCATTCTTACTTTTTCTTCTTTTTACTACACCGCATACTTCAGTGGCCGATTTGACCATGCCATTCTTCATAATCTCCCATACATTATTTACATTATTCTCGACTTCACTGTCATTCATTTTATTAACACATTCAAAACGATCTTTCAGCTTTCTTACGTATTCATCTTGTATAACTTCGTCATTCAGTTTCTCTACTTTTATCCTCTCTAACGCAGTTGTCGGTACGGGAACACGATGGCGCCAACGTGTGAACAGACCCCTTACTCGTGTTACCACTAAGTAGTGATCTGAACCTACGCTAACTCCTCGAAATGCTCTGGTATCTACAACTTTGTTACGCAACCGTTCATCCACAATCATCAAGTCTATCATAGACTTCTCATTCTGACGTCTCCACGTATACTGATGAATCTCTTTGTGATCAAACAAAGTGTTTGTCACGCAGAGATTCTTAGCCAAACATACATTGAGAAGGCATTTGCCATTCTCGTTCACTCGCTCATCACCATACTTACCCAGTACCGATTCATAACCATCCCTTTGCACGCCTGTCCAACCATTAAAATCGCCTAGCAAAATAATCCTCTCATTCTCCTTGCATTTTGTTGAAACCTCATGCAAACTTTCCCAAAACTCCTCCCTTTCTTTTTTAGATTTATTCGTATCTGGGGCATAAGCCCCAATTACGAATAAACGGGTGAGACCTACCTTGACTCTCACCCAGAGAAGTCTTGGGCTCACACATTCATGCTCTTGCATACATTCAGCCATTCGCTCTGTGAGTACGATGCCAACTCCCTGACGACCGTGCTCGGATACCGGAACTCCGGACCACAAAGCCGTCAAGGTTCCGTGTGTGGACGTACTCACCCCTTTTTTCTTCGTCTCAGTCACACATAGAACATCCAGCTTTCTCTCTTTCATCATCATACATACCTCATCTAATTTATGTTCCATCCCTCCACAAACATTCATCGTAGCAAGGCGGCTTTCAGCGGCCCGCTTTTTGCCAACCCCCCTGCGAACACAGCGTGACGCGTGGCAAACGGCATCGCCGCCGTTCCGATCCCCGGAGGGATCCGAACATACGCGCACTATTTTGCCCCCCCCCAGAGTACGAAGGGCTGCCCAGGCTAGGCCTAGGGAGGGATTCTCTGGCATTGCCAGTACCCTCCTGGGGTATAAACTTTTTAAATGGTGCTCGCATGGTCCATTATGCAGGGTCGGGTTTGAATTTGGAGTTTTCCTTCTCCTAGATAGGTAGCAGCCCAATGCTAACGACGCCTATCCCGCCGGGTGTGAATTCGGAGTTTTCCTTCTCCTAGATAGGTAGCAGCCCAATGCTAACGACGCCTATCTCGCCCGGAGGAGATCTTTCCTATGTAATAATCCCTTAATCGCCTTCTACGATACCCGCGGGAGGATATGGGGTGGTGCTATTCTACTCTACCGGCACCACACGGCAATTTCAACTCAATCGGTCCCGTATTTTCGGAATAAATTGCCGTGACAGACGGATAGACAGACAGACGCACGAGTAATCCTATAAGGGTTCCGTTTTTTTTTTTTTTTATCGGAACCCTAAAAACTAGGTTATAAATTTACTTCTTTCCAATAAATATTTCTTTAAGAATGGAAACACACAGCCCAAGTTGTTCATAATATGTGCTTGTTCGAATATCGTAAAAATCGGGCTGGGATATGGAGACAGCATCGTTACCGCATTTTGTATGGAAATTTTTAGCCTCACAATCCTCCGAAAGGAAACAATGTGAACACTTCGCTCGGCGGCATGTCGAATTATGCCGAAAGAAGATGAGCAAAAATGTCCTCACCAGCCAACAGCAACGAAATATGTCTCAGTTCATACGATCTCGGTAACATGATGTATTTTACAAGCTGTTATTTAACCCCTCAGGTGTCCTACGCACAACATGTGTGCGTAGATTTTTTGACATTATATGACTTATTTATTTGACATAAAGTTTAATTTTGATTTACAACAACTTTGGCATATTGCTCGACGGATTAACTTGCAATGTACCTATCTATGTATGTAAATAGGTAAGGGTCAAATCTTGCAAGTTAAATTTTACCCACTTCCCGGTTTCCGATTAAGCTGATAATTTACATACACCTTAAGTTCTGATGACAATACAATAATATAGTTCCATCGAGCTGGTCTGAGGATTGAGACTCAAGGTGGCCATACTTGTGGGAGGACCTTGTGCAGGGTCCGTCTGGGTTGGTACCACCATCTTATCCATTAACCTACCGCCAAGCAGGAGTGTTCGCATTGTTGTGTTCCGGTTTGGGGATAAGACAGCCGGTGAAATTACTAGCATAGAGGCATTCCATCTTCGTCCTCAGGGTTGGCCACGCATTTACAGTCTTAGGATTGCGGTCTTGTGAATGCGAATGTCTATGGGTCACAGTTTCCACTTACCATCAGGTGGCCTGTGTGCTCGTTTGCCTTCCTATGATATAAAAAAAAAAATTAAAAAAATAGGAAATCCTAAATTACACATGATAAACCCATAGTGTTAGGGCTCGTTAGAATCGTCTTGACGTGTAGACAACTGTGCAAAAAAACGTACAGTCGGTAAAAAAGCTAGTCTCAAAAATGTTTTTTTTTGACAGAAACTTTTTCTACGACGACGATCGTCCTATTTAAGTATGCGGTTTCCTTGGAAATGCATTATCGTATCGTATGGAAAAGGTTTAAAAATGGACACATTTTTGTATTGCATACTTTTTGAAATAGGTATTTTGTCTTTTTTTTATGGCATAGGAAGGCAAACGAGAAAACAGGCCACCTGATGGTAAGTGGAAACTGTGACCCATAGACATTCGCATTCACAAGACTGCAAATGCACTGCCTGCCCTGAGGACTAATGAATGCCTCTATGCTAGTCATTTCACCGGCTGTCTTATCCCCAAAACGGAACACAACAATGCAAACGCTGCTGCTTGGCGGTAGGTTAATGGATAAGATACCAACCCGGACAGATCCTGCACAAGGTCCTCCCTCAAGTAAGTTTTTTGTGTCGTAATTAAAGATATTGACTTATCCCGTGACTGATGGAAGGTCCTCCATCACCCATTCATCTTGTAAAATAACCAGGACACTGCATCTTTCCTGCAGGTCCTCTCACCCCAAGATACATTACCAAAGTAATTTTAATTGAATATCTTCTCGGGAGTGATGTGGTGATTAACTGTTATCACATCACGTGAGAACAATGGCTTGTTATTTGTGAACTATGATAACAATCAACGAGGCACGCTTTAGAGTGCGGCGCCTTCGCGCCTATCTTCAAAGATTTTTTATTGCTATAGCGATACATATTAAGTTTATGTGATGGATGATGCTTTCTTCTAACTAAATTAGTTTCTTGCTCCTTGTAATGATGGAGTAGTCGGATAATTTAGGGTTATAGTGAATTCCAAAATCAAAATAGATTGATATATGTTAGTAAATAAATATGAACCTTATATTTTAATGGATTCACTGCCGGTTACGCATATAAACATCGTCCTGACTTTCACCCAGTGCCTTAAAGTCAGATGTACGTAAAGTATGTAAGCTCAGTATAAAACAAAAGATACGGCACCAGGCTAAAGAAAAAAAAGCAATGTCATGTCAATGCGTTAAATAGGAAAAAAATATTATTTGTAACTTTGTTTTGTCCGAAGAAGTGGCTTATCGCTATTCTCTCGAATAATGTTCATTATAATAATTAATAAAAGTACCCAAATGTCCGTGTCTGGGCCAAAAACTCTGTTCTCACGACAATATGTTAAGGTTTTACTTTGCCAAAGTGAAATAATCATTCAAATCGTTACACTGTTTATGGTTTCTTCTTCTTCTTTTGCCCCCGCGGCGACTTGAACAGCTACTACCGCGGGGATATGGCGTTTCCACGTTAAGTGATTTCGCCAGTGTCAAGTATATATGAGTATATATCAATATAGCAATAAAACAATCCAATCTTCTCTAGGAAGATTGGGGGCAACGTTGTACGGTGATTTGTAGGTCAGAGGTCAAGATAGTTTTAACCTCTGCACCACTGCGAGTCCACTTGAAACGAGAAGAAAGATGCCAGATACACGAAATAAGTCCAAGTCTTCAATCACTGCGCGACACAAAGGCATAAAAAGTACAAATCACTATCAGAAAAGAACTTTGAACACCTAATTACCCAAAAATTAAAGTCTAAAACAAATTACACGTCCGCCATCTTTTAACGTTGCAAATGGCCCCCCCTGTTTATGGTTTAACTTACATAGATACCTTCCATAGAGCCCCAAGATCCCATTTTTAGGGTTACGTACCCAAAGGGTAATAACAAGACCCTATTATCTCCGCTGTCTGTCTGTCACTAGGCTGTATCTCACGACCCGTGATAGCTAGATAGATGAAATTTTCACAGATGATTTATTTCTGTTGCCGCTATTACAACAAATACTAAAAACAGAATAAAATTAATATTTAAGGGGGCTCCTATACAACAAACGTGAGTTTTTATAGAAAACTAGCGGACCCGACAGACGTTGTCCTGCATGATATCCTCTTGAACACACACAAAAAAAAACATTCAAATCGGCTCAGCCGTCTAGGAGGAGTTCACTGTCAACACACGGACAGAAGAATTATATATACAGGGTGCCCGTGAGCATTGCGAGACATTTTAACAGCATATTCCTGACCACATTTTAAGTTAAAAATGTTAATTAACGTCTGCTGAATTCGGCTCGGTTTTAGAGATATTTCGATTTTTGTGTAAAAATGTTGTAATGAAATCTCCAGTATGAAACACCTTTATGATTGCGACGTTGCAAGACCATCTAGTTTGACTGTAAATGTCAAATCCAGTTCTGTCACTATGAGTGTTTAGCATGACATTGTGTACGTGTCAATCAACATAAATATCGGCGTATAATTGTTTAATAAATAAAAATGAAGAAGAAATGGAGGAAAAAGCGTTGCCAGCTCGTCCTAAAGCATTGTTTCACTAGAGAAGCGAAAATAGTTGATTTATTTTGTATGAAAAATCCAAAAAACTTAAAGAGTTTGAATTGTACCTAGGTTCATCCAACATTTATTACTCCTTATGACCTCAGGTTTTTTTACTGTTTTAATTTTGCAACCCATGTTAATATTGATGCATGAAAAAAATGAAATTGCTTTCTAAACACGAGACTAAACAACCTCAAAAGGAAAGGGCTTCCACTTGGTACTATACGCAATATTCAGATTCAAGTTTGGAAATTCGGTAACTCTACATTTTACGGTATTATATGACTGTGTAGCCACATACTCAGCCTTAACTTCTCCTATTTGCCTATTCCAGGTCGTCCTCCTCCCCGGATCAGCTGGTATTCAGGAGAGACGTTGGTGGACGCGTCAGACGGAGCCAGTGACATCCCCGGGGTGAAAGAGAACGAGCTGTACTTGCCTCTCACCCGGGCCAACGCAGCAGCACTGTCGTGCAGGGCTACCAACACCAAACTCGCGCCACCCGTGGTGTCGTCGTTGCAAGTTGAATTGTACTGTAAGTTACATACATAAGTACATACAACAAATGGGGTAGGCAGAGACTACTTCCTTCCACTTCCTACGAGCATAACCAACTTTCCTCGCTTCCTCCACACTCATAAGTCTCTTCATACACGTGCGTCGCGTCGGTTTAGCGTAGGTACTCCAGACCTGGCCCTATTTTAATACGTCTACGTCTACGTGGAACTGTGGCCTTCCCCTTCTAACATTCCCACTTACACTTGCCTAGCATTGAACCGAAAATTAACTTCTTAAATTGTGAAAGTTTCTTAGCAGAAATTCTTGGAAATTTCTAAGAATAGTCTTAAATTTTGTATGGAAAGAGACCATTATCAATGCTCTCAAATGTTTCCGTTTTAATTCTTCGTCATTTCTTGAGAAGTTTTCTTAACTTCTGAGAATGTTCTGCAACTTGCATTGCTACTCTTGCCACATATATCTACTCTTGCCACATATATCTCAAAAGCTATGTCATAATAACCCCTCAGGGGGGTTATCATGACATAGAAATGCAGTTCAGTTTACGCTGAGAGAAAAGGATAGAGATATATAACTGCTATAGCTCGGTCCTTTACGCTTGCCGTAAAATGAAATCCATAGTTACGTCATAATAACCCCCCATTAAGTATTACTTAAAAGCAATCTTTGCCTCAAAGGGCTCGATGAAAATAAGATTTAAGGTACAATAAGGGAGGAATATCTGAAACTGAACGTACGTACCTTTTTCGCTCTTGTCACAATGTGAATAAGACGTAAAAAGGTACGTTTCAGTTTCCCTTAATGAATGGCTATTGGTTGGGAATCATGAACCCAATTGCTCAACAACCTTTTGATAAGAAAGGTAATAGACTATCCCCCTTACTTATAAACGTGGAATAAGCTTGGAATAGTTTATGCCATGCTTTGTCACTTTCTGTCAGATGCAAATGTCACAATTACAGATAAAGACAAAGTATGGCATAAACTATTCAAAGCTTATTCCGCTTTTATAAGTAAGGAGGTATGACTGGATCGTTACTTTGCAATACCTGGATTAAAATCCTACCGCAATGTTTATTTTGTGAATATATTTATTTAAATTTTTAGAACAAATATTCTCAATTCCAGTGCCAGCCTACAACGTGTCCATCCACTGGGTGAAAGGAACACTAGGCGACACGCTGCAGGCCGGCAAGCAGGCGATAGTGCAGTGCAGTGCCCACGGCTCCCACCCGCCTGCAGACTTGGCCTGGTGGCTGGACCATCGGCATCTAACCCAGCACAGTAACCAGGTTAGCAATTAAAATACCGCGTGTTCTATTCTCAATTCGAAATTATAAAAAATCTTAATGTTTATTCAGTAAATTCGCCACATGAGGGCTCATTTACACGACGGTGATATAAAGCACCGCAAGAAACTCCAGAGATTAACTCCCTTGGCATATATTCTGGCACAGGCAATACAGGCATACACCGTAAAAATAAAGTTATAGTTTACTGAAGATTTGCTTCTTCGGATAATCATAGGGACACGAAAAAACAGCACACACGCAATTTAATCCAGCAATTGAAATTGGCAGCCTTTAATTTTTTTCATCTTGACAAGTTGGTACACTGCCGATCTAGGGTTATTGATCGCACCCCCCTAAACTACTAAACTAAAATACCTGATAGTACTTAAAAATAACAATAACATTGTAAAGATAAGTAGTTGCAACTGCTTCCTAATTCCGCTCATTCCCAAAATACCATAATTTGAAAATACCAGATTACACTTTATACCAAATTCCCAAATCACCAGATTCAAAATAAGGATTAATTTATTGTACGGTCAGCTGCAAAATTGCATGGACACCTTAATGTCTATAATCCCGTAAACACGTGAGGTGACGTTCGTAAGAAACCACCTAGATGGCGTTGTTATCTGAGCTAGTTCAATTGTTGTTTGCTACAACTTTATGACGTTTCAGTATTACAATCGATAATTTCGCCAGTTAACTTAAAGGATCGTTGGCCGAGTTAGTTGACAGCTTGCTTAGAAACGGGGCTACTCCGTAGGTCGGGAGATCGGGTCTGCCTATTGCCACCTGTTTCTTTTTTAAATTAATTTTGTTTCACATAATATATTAATGTATTATCTTTTTAAATAATTATAATTTTCAAGAAATGAAACATCTTTTGTTACTTATTTGAAACGAAAAAACTTTATTTCTCATAATAACATTTTAATTTAGTCTACCTAACATATATTATTGAGGTAATAACTTAAGTATTCGTTTCCGAAATCGGAAAGAGATTGAAGTTTCACCACAATAACAAAGTAATTATTAACAAACAAAAATTAAACTAGAGATTGGGTTACCTTAACAGTCAAACGCATTATGTTAACTATGTTATACAGTTTTGTGATCTCTTAGGGCCTGTTAAACAATCGACAAGTAAATTTATCCGCCATTAAAAGTTGTCTCTCCTTGTCTATTTAAAGTGCAAGAAAGAGAAAGGGCTAAATTGATGTGTCTAATATGCTTTACTTGCCGATTGTGAAACAGGCGGTTATATTTATATATAGATAAAAAAATAAAATTCGTGTATAAATGGTGTAATTTGTTTGACCGTAAATATTTAAAATAAGACAATTATGTATGGTCACAAAATAGTATAGACACGCAAAAAGAGCGAAAATAATATTCAATTTTGTAATAATTACTTACGTTAACCCGATCTCCAGTCGTCCACTCGAATTACTTATATACTAAACTTTAATAACGAGTATATCTCCCACTCTGTTCGATTACAGTTTGCATTCGAGCACGCATTGAACCGATAATATTCTGACACAGATTGGAACTACGAATATTATCCCAAATGTTTAAACAGTGGTCTTCTAAGGCTTTCGGAGTTCGCTCATTCTGGTGGTCCCAACGTCGGACAATAATATCCCATAAATTTTCGATTGGATTTAAATCCGGTGACCTTGAAGGCCAGGGAATAACCCTAATATTATTGTGCTGACCAAAACCACTCCCTCACACTTCGTGAACGGTGTATGAAACAGTTATCTTGCACAAACGTTATCACCGGTAACTCCTCCTCTGGATACACATTGCGAAAGGTGGGCAACATGGTGTCCTCCAGCATTTCTACATAATGAACACTGTTCGCTCGACTGAGAAGTCTAACCAGTTCTCCTGGGTCAGCCGCACTCATCCATCCCCACATATTTACGGTTATACGACCAGATTCCATGTTGGGCACTACATGATTGTCATTATACCGAGTATTATTTCGGCGCCACAAGCTTAGTCGTCCGTGTTGGCTCGATTTAAAAGTCTTTTCATCTGTAAAGATGACATTACTCCAGTCAAAATTTTACATACTCCAAAGCGAACCTTGCTCTTTTATGGCTTTCTGTTAGCAAGGGTTTGACAGCATGCCTACGATACGATGATGCAGACCCTCACTGTGAAGAACACGACGAATAGTATCCGCACTCGTATTGAATAAACCAGCGTAGTGGGTTGTTGGTTTAAATCCATCTTCCTCATACTCCCTCACCATGGCTTGACGCTGGGGTGTGCTTATGAGTCGTGGTCTACCCGTTCTTTGCCGGGGTAGCAAAGATCCCTCCTCTTCAAACCGCCGTACCCATAAAACAACAGTTTTCCTCTAAAAAAAAACAGACATTTATAATAACAATTAAAGATATAAAATAAAATGAATAAAGACTAAATCGAAATTATTTTATAAAAAGTTGACCAAAAAAATTACTACTTACGTTAACACCGGTTTCTCTAGCGATTTCTGACAAATTTCTGCCTTCACTGTGCAAAGCAATTATTTGCGATCTTTTGACTAGGTCAATATTGCAACGAGAAGTCATTTTTTAAGGAAATTTCAACGAAAGTAAATCTACACAACAAAGGCAATTGATTAAGCAGCTAACGAACGAACGAGCGTAAGTCTTTGTAATAATCAGTCTGGTATTTATAAATCTTTAGTCTACCCTCCTAGTAGTAATACTTAACGTGTTTCTGTGTCATGCGAAAATAAGCAAATCATAATAAACTGGTAAATAATTTCGACCTAATAACAAATGGTTCGATGGCCCAATTGCATAAGGCCGCCAACGTTCAGAACCCCGAGAGTCCCGGGTTCGATTCCACATCGTGGATGAAAAGTGTTTTTGATAAATTTAACCTCTTAGTTTGAAATTGACTAATAGTTTGAAACTACTTAAATCATCTATATAATACTAAAATATAAAATCAATGAAATAAAGAAAAAAAGTTTGGTTGATGTGTGCGGTTTTTTTTCTTCATATTTTTAGATCATTATCTGCAACAACGCCATCTAGTAAGATCTTGTTGAACTACTACGAGCAGATAGATGGCGTCAGTTTGCCTCAGAGCATTATCTTTCCGAACTGTCCATGCACTTTTGCAGCCTACTGTACTTACCTAAAATTTTGAAGCTGGTTATTTGGGAATCTGGTATAAAATGTAACCTGGTATTTTCAAATTATGGTATTTTGGGAATGAGCGCCTAATTCTATATGTATAAATTTCTAATTCGATCTCATAAATATTATATATAAATCGTCGGCACGGCACTGACATATAAACTGACCTAACTAATATCTATATACATATACTGGGACTGACTATTACATGATACACATACACACACACTGCCGTCCGATCACTAAAAGGCCGTTAAGCCGCATTTTTGTCAATTTTGAGTTTTATATACTAGTAAATAGAGAAAAAAAATCTCTTTTAGGCTATATATATAAAACTCAAAATTGACAAAAATGCGGCTTAACGGCCTTTTAGTGATCGGACGGCAGCACATATATACACACATACATTTCATTTTATTATATTTCCTCAGACCTACATAAACACCACTGGCACTGCGGTGTCATTTCTTCAGCTGACGCCAGGAGTGGCAGACAATGGCGCCACCCTGGCCTGCGTAGCCACCAACGCTGCCATGGCCCCCAGTCGAGGGTCCAAGGCGGACCTCATCACACTCAACGTAACTTGTACGTACCTGCAACTTGCCCACCTACTTGGGCCACTTGGGTTACTTCATTTATGGAGGCCATTGGTGATCAAATAATCCGGGAACATAATGATGATCACTTGAGTGATTTTCATACGATTGCCCAAAAATGGCTCAACCAATTTGTCCACCATGTAAAAAAAATACCAATTTAATTGCTAGTCATAAATAAATTGATCTCATTAATCAAGTTTTAAACTAATATACAGTGAACCAAAGTTGAAAAGGAACCTTATATTTCATAGGGATTGAAATATAAAGTGCTGACGCGTCCATATAAGTTTTGTTTTTAAATCCATACAAAATGATTTTAACATATTAATTACATATTTTTTTACATATCTACAAAATTGGTTACAATTGTGCGGTAAAACCACAAGCTAATTTTGTGGCCACCCCTGTATAACCTCTGTATAAGAGAATAGATATGGCAGAGTGCATTCAAAGTTTAGAAAAAGTTGTTTAAAGATACGACCTGTGGTTACGACCTTACAACTATAAGATACAACCTGAAGAAAACTCGTATTTTCTCGTTTTTCTCTTGGTATTTTAGACTATAGAGGGAAATGAGAGGAAAATTCTGAGTGACCAGCAAGTCGTAACTAGTTGAGGGCGGCTTGTAAGTTTCAAAAGTGAAACTTTCACTTAAATTTCTACAATATTATGAAAGTTTCAAAAGTGAAACTTTCACCTAAAATTTCATGCAATATTCTGAAAGTTACTAAAGTGAAATCGTTTAATATCCGAAATTTACTAAAGTTTTGTAATGTAACATAAGTAACGGAAACTTTTCATGAAATTTAAATGAAATTTACTTGTGTCAGAATTATTTCTACCTAATTATGTAACTTTCCGAAGCTGTTATTTTCGCAGTTAAGGAAAGTTTTGTAATGTTTCAGAAATCGCCCAACACTAGTCGTAACCTATATACACAATAATCTTGTTTTTTTTTTTTAATTTCAGATAGCCCTATAGTAGAGGTATCGAAGCTTGGAGAAGAGAGTTCCAACGAAGTAGTGGAACTGGATCCCCTGCATTTACAATGCGAGGTCAAGGCAAATCCGCCTGTCGACCGGTTTCTATGGTATTTTAATGTGAGTTTACCTGATCCTACTTTACCAGTTTGATTAATTCATTTATGATATAAGGTTGAGCCTAGGGTGGATGAACGAGGGTTTATAGAACTTCAAGAACTTAGCGAAATCTTCTGTCTTGACTTTAGCGTGGGAGCATCATTCGATTATATCACTCTTATTTATAATCAATTGGCTCTTCGCATAATTGTCTTAAAATATTTGTTTTGTTGTAGATAACTGTCTATTTTATGATTAAATTAAATACTTACTGGTGATGACTATGGAAATAACGGCAAAAAGCAAGCTTAAAAAAACCTGACTGTGTTTGCGAACCAACTTTAAATCGTTATAAATCCTAAATGATCGGTAAAAATGAAAATTATTAAAGAAACCTCGATGATTTTTAAATACCTATTCAATGATGATGATGTGTGTATGTTGGTGCCCTCGACTGTACTAGTTTTTAGTTTTTAGTTTTTTTTTTTTTTTAGTTTTAAGTTTTAATTTTAAGAAATTTAGATATCCCACCACATCATAATTTAGAAGTGCGACCTCTAACAACTTATGTTTTCTTTAGTAATCTGTGGTTAACGGTGTTGGCGGCACAATAACATAACATGTTGCACTGTATACTACTTAATCATAAGCCAAGATTGTGTTACTGTTTGTTAACCTAAATAAATAAATAAATAAATAAATAATAATACCCCACTTGTCATAGTTCGTCAACTTTTTTTTTCTTATTTACAATATGGCGGCCATTTACAATATGCCGTCTAGTGGCCGCCATATTGAATTTTAATTACTGTCATATCTTGTGAAGATTAAGACGAAAATCGATTGACATAAAAGTCATAAAAATCAGTCCACGCTTTTAGTTTTTGGAACGCCACAAAGGAACAAACGTACATATATAGGCTCATAGACATAATACCCTCAATAATGAATGTCTAAGTATTTTTATTTTTAAAATGTTTCCTAGTTAAAGAAGAAACAAATGATCTGTTTAAATACGTATTATAAAATGCTATCACTATTTTTGTTACCTTTTCATATGAGTCCGCAACCTAACATTGTTAACTAACCTAACCACAACCATAAACAACGCGATCGCTCTTACAAGGTGCTTCGGGTTCGTTCTTAAATCTATATACAGGGTGTTTGGTAGCGGGTTCGACAAACGAAAATGGGAAATACCTGGGTCCAATTGGAACACATTTGCCATAGTAACCCCTATGCTAAAGTTGATAGTTTTTTTTAAATATTTTTTTTTCCGTTTTTTTGAAAATATCCCAAAATTTTACCTTTAAACCTTCTTAATTACATACCTAAGCAACTGAAACCGCCCATTTTTTTTTTTAATCATGCTCTGTTAATGGTTTTATTTTAAAACAAAACCAAAACCCATAAGTAGTGCTTTAAAAAAAAAATATGGGCCCTTAAAGCTATGACAAAATGAGAAAAATAAAATGACATTAAAGTTTCGCCAAGTATAAAAAAAAAATCAAAAGTCATAGACGATTTCAAATTGATTAAAAAACTTCTCTGGTTAATACTCTTCACAACGATATGCCATTTAAAAGAAAAAACACAGAAAAAAAAAAAACGCAGTACATTGAAATTTCCTCACGAAGATTTATTAAAGAAATCACTTATACCACGGTTATGAATATTGGTGAATACGTTACAGTTAATAATCGCTGGTAAATTACTATTAATAAAAAACATTTTAAGAGTAATAATAAAATTGAAAACAAAACACATTTTTAAATTTTGATCACAAAATTTAAAAAATTCTTTGAGCTTCACGGGCGTTATTGCGAGCTCGACCATACGCTAAACAAAACACTTTTTTAAATTTTGTGATCACTTGATCAGGAATACATTCCGTACATTTTCGTCGCATTTGCCACATTGATTTGAAAAAAACATTAAGCTAAATAAGCTTTTTAATCTGTGTCTTAAATAGCTTGTAGTTCTTTAAAAGAAAAGTACACTTTTTTTTTTAAAGGCGGCAAATTGTAATTTTTTTTCAAACAGAAAACTTGTAGAAAAACACGTTGATTTGTATTGGTTTTTGAAACTTTCATTACAATGGGTGAACGTACACCATTTACCAATGAAGAGTACGCTGATATTATTTTAGCGTATGGTCGAGCTCGCAATAACGCCCGTGAAGCTCAAAGAATTTTTTAAATTTTGTGATCAAAATTTAAAAAAGTGTTTGGTTTTCAATTTTATTATTACTCTTAAAATGTTTTTTATTAATGGTAATTTACCAGCGATTATTAACTCTAACGTATTCACCAATATTCATAACCGTGGTATAAGTGATTTCTTTAATAAATCTTCGTGAGGAAATTTCAATGTACTGCGTATTTTTTTTTTCTGTGTTTTTTCTTTTAAATGGCATATCGTTGTGAAGAGTATTAACCAGAGAAGTTTTTTAATTAATTTGAAATCGTCTATGACTTTTGATTTTTTTTTTATACTTTGCGAAACTTTAATGTCATTTTATTTTTCTCATTTTGTCATAGCTTTAAGGGCCCATATTTTTTTTTTAAAGCACTACCTATGGGTTTTGGTTTTGTTTTAAAATAAAACCATTATCAGAGCATGATTTTAAAAAAAATTGGGCGGTTTCAGTTGCTTAGGTATGTAATTAAGAAGGTTTAAAGGTAAAATTTTGGGATATTTTCAAAAAAACGGAAAAAAAATATTAAAAAAAAAACTATCAACTTTAGCATAGGGGTTACTATGGCAAATGTGTTCCAATTGGACCCAGGTATTTCCCATTTTCGTTTGTCGAACCCGCTACCAAACACCCTGTATATATATATATATATATATATATCAGGTTACAATTTCACACCAATTGACCTAGTCCCAAACTCTAGACTTGTACAATGGGTACATACTAGACAACGATATAAATATTTTATAGAGAATTATACACCTACTTCAATATAGAGAAAACATGCAAGACTTGGGACAAATATTCGCGGTCATCACACAAATATCTGCACCCAGAACCTAGCTTCGTAGGCGGGGTCACTACCAACTAGGCCAACGCGTCGACAAAACGCACATCTCATACGCTCTTATTAAGAGCTAGTGAAAGAGAAGAAACTCCGAAGAACCTTCTAAGTGCTCACGGACTGTACATTTCAGGAGAATGAGATCCACCCCGGCGACATCTGGGGCGCCAACACGTCGTCGAGCGGCCTGCTGGTGGAGGAGGCGACGCGCGCGCACACCGGCCGGTACTCTTGCGCAGCCGCCAACAGCATCGGGCAGACCACGGCGGAGTCCCTTTCCATCACTGTCTCTTGTATGTATTGTTATATGTACATACATACATACATACATACATTAAATCACGTCTGTTTCCCAGAGGGGTAGGCCGAGACCACTTCTTTCCACTTGCTACGATCTTGACAAATTTATTTCGCTTCTTCAACATTCATACATCGAGTCATGCACGCACGTCAATACTGGAAAAGAGCCGAATCTTAAGTACCCAAAACCGACGTGCGTTATATGTATGTGTATAAAAAAATAAAAAATTAGGGGACAATCTCACATAAATTGAGCTGGCGCCAAACTATATGCTTCAGGCTTGTACAATGGGTACTATACAACGATTGTTACGTATGTAATGTTACTACTTTATTATAAAAATAAAGGAGATGACAAATATAAAACAGACACTAATATACCAAGAATGTGCAATGGCGAACTTATCTATTTAAGGGACATTTTCCAGTAAGCTTTTGAGCGATTGAAAAATAATTAAAGATTCGAATAGCCAAGTTTATAGTGGTTTGGGTTTGGAAACGGCACCGGGCATTATTGGGCATCTTAAGACAGACGGCAATCAACAGAGCAACTAGGTACGATAGTATCATCCATACCAACCATATACATAGTTTGTAACATTTCCCACTAGCTATAATATTAACAGCGAGTTAAAAAAGACGACAAACCTCAAAAAAAATAATCGGGTAGGTACTTTATTATGATTTAACTTATTGTCAGATAACTTCTTTATGTAATTCGTAAAATTTGTACTCTTTCAGACCCACCAGAATGTGACAATGGCGTCACGCTCGCCCAAGAGACCATAAACTGCAATGTAAGAGCTCTACCGAATCCAGACACATTCTTCTGGCACATACAGCCATCAGGATTCGACGTGCAGCACTTGACTACCGGGTCACCTCTGCTCCCGCTCTCCCAAATCAATGGTCCACTCCCAGGGCCGCTGAAGGTCACGTGTGAGGCTGGCAATGGCATAGCATCGCAAGAGACCCCGTGTGATAGGATTTTGGGCTTAGAGCACTTGAGGCCGCAGCAGCCACAGCAGTGCGACTTGGCTTATGAATATGAGGAGTTCCAAATGAGATGTATACCAGGTAAGCTACAAGTCTTGTTATTCCATGGGAAGCGTAACGTTATACAACATAAGGAGCCAATATAAATTGATCTACTGAGCGGTTTCTTCCGTTCATTAAGTAATGGAACTGAGCCGCAGTTTACTTGCGGGTCCAGAGTTTGTAATTTTAATCGAAGTGTTGAAGACGCAGTGCTTGTAGAGAAAACAGTCGCTACAAGACTGTCACCTTTTATTGAGTCATATTATTTTCTATTGCTTGTATTGCAAACCATTTAAAATAAGGAATTCATTTATTTTTTAGTTGAGAACGCGACATACTACGAGGTGTCTGTCTGGCGGATGTCAGTATCCAATACTTCATTAATCCTTGAGCGTCGAGGGTCCATGGGGTTCGGTTCCGGACAAGCTCTGGCGCAGGGTGGCAGCGGCAGCCCCTGGCTCGTCCGAGGGGCGCTCGGCAAGCTCAAGGCGGGGGACGAGGCTGGCGCCTCGGCCTGCAACCGATACGGGTGCTCTAGGGCCCTCCTGCTGAGGCCCACGGCAAATCTGCTACAGGACTCTGCAGCGCCTTGGTGGGAATGTAAGTGATCTATCTTTACAAGATCTTTAGAAAACTGTACTGCAATACAGTGAATGATGTTTCGCCCAAGTGTCTAAGTTACAACCTAAGGGAAGGTTTAGGGTTTAATTTACATAGTAAAACCTCAGAGTTCTCCACAAACATTAGATCAGATTATATCAGATCATTTTATAATAAGTTATCTTCAAAAGTAGGAAGAACGGGCTCTCAATATGGCTGCTCGCTTATGACAGCTTAAGTCAGGTGGTTTAGTGCAAGTAGAACGTCCAGATCGTTACCTTCATTTTATCTTTTAAATTACCGCCAGGCGGTAGTGTTCACATTGGTCCGCTGTAGGGATACGATACCTAATCAGTACAATTACTCGTATAGAGTTAATTCCATCTTGGTCCTCAGGGTGGGCAATGCAATTGCAGACTTATGATTGCAGTTTTAAGATTGAAGTTTGCAAATGTCTGTGGGTCTCAGATCCTACTTAATATCGGTGGCTTGTGTGCTCGTTTGCCTTCTCTACGTCATAAAACAACAGCTGTAGATTTTTCGCTATAATCACATCGTTTGCTGTCTCCTCTTTTTCAGTTCTGCTAGAGAAGGACGTCGCTATTTCGGTGGGTGCTGTGGTACTAGTGGCTGCGTTCCTCATCTCCACGTTCCTCGTGGTACGGCTGGCGCGGCGCTCCAGGGCCAAGCCCGCCCCCGTCATCCAGGTGTTGCAGCTCGACGACATTGCCAGGGATTACCTGGACACCATTGGAGGTTAGGCCATTCTAGTGCTAGTGTGAACTAATTCATCAAATGCCCTGCAGACGGACACGGTGCTTCATATACATGTGTTTTATTGACCATATCATACTTTATTCATGTATTTAGATTAAATGCTTGTTGTTATAATATAATATTTATAAATCACGCCCTAGTTTCATTGGCTTCGTTGTGAACCACGCTTGTACAATCGGCTTCGAAGCATCAGGAAATATTGAGCTCAGCTCTAAACCCAAGGATTCTTCTGGGGTTCTATTATACTTGGTAAAGCAATATTGCTATTTGGTATGGTTTTTTACTCGGCCGCTATTTAATTACTGTCAAGAAATAAGATATAATTGCTCACTCCCAAAATACCATAATTTGAAAATACCAGATTACACCTTATACCAGTTTCCCAAATCACCAGATTCAAAATAAGGATTATTTTTTTGTAATTGCCCAAAATTTTGAATCTGGTTATTTGGGAATCTGGTATAAAGTCTAATCTGGTATTTTCAAATTATGGTATTTTGGGAATTAACGGAGATAACGTTGACAATACGACGATATGTCAAATAAATATTATTTAACCGAGTAAAATAGAGCCCCTGGGGTTTACCATGACATGGTTAGGCAATTCAGTTTGTGATGAGTGAAAGAGACCGAGCCGTGAAACTACTATAGCTCTGTCCCTTACCATTAATTGAATTGCTTAACCATGTCTTGGCAACCCCCCATCGTTTTACTTACGAACTGAAGGATTTCCCTGTGAGTTTAAATCCACTGGGGACCAAAAAATATGCGTTTTAAACTTGACTTAATTTTCCTTGTTTTGTTGTTGATTGTATGTTACCCAAGACGCAATTTTTCCATCCTTTACACGTATCATTCACAGTTCCTTACCTTTTCCAAAGTCTGTTGAATGCATTCCCACGATTCTATTCAGGCTTATTAAAACTTATCAATCAGACGCTTGTATCAGCTAATAAATAGCCAAGAAATTAAATTTTAAAACCTCGATGACAAAATTATCACCTAAGCAGAATAAACTAATGTTAGTTATTGTATTGTTTCGTCTTGAAACACTAAACGCCATTGAAGATTTTTAAAAGTGAACCATTGAAATACCTCAAATATCACACAACATGACAAGGTTTTTTTATATTGCTGGTAGGTACCTACACTATAAGTAATTAATAAGTATGTAAGCATACTCTTAGTGGATGGCTATCCAGCCAATATACAAACGAAAAACCTCTCCATCCATTAGCTTGTGCTTAGAAGCCATTAGCCTATTACTTAATCATTTGTTTTATTTTCCCCTTTTCTGCCAACTCAGATATTTTACCATGCGCTATACAGATGAACACCAAATTCACAAACACCCATCTTACAAGCATGCCATACATTAGCATGCTGTCTGACCGATTTTACAACGAATCAACAGATTGATGCATGTTATCAGTCATATACCAGACACATCTACGAGTGCATGGCATGCGAATAGTATATCATGTTGAGAGAACCTTATAGGAGTTGTAATATTGTATCACACGTAAGTTTTAAAGGGCTATTTTTTATTTAAAAAGCTTGTAAGATACCACAACGTATCCTTGCAAGTCTTGTAACAGATATTCGAACCGCAATAGCTTGCATTAAGTTAGTAAGAAATTGGAACAAAATAGCGCCTACTACTTTAATCATTGCCCGAATCATTTGAAATTGCCTTCACCTCGTAAAAGGAGTCTTATCTCATAAAGAGGGCCTTTAAAAAACAAGTACAAGCGCCGTCAAATATATATTTAATTATCATGTCTGCACCTTATTTCAATGGAATAATGTATAAAATAAATGAAGATATATCTGACGTCGACCATACACTCAAATATTGCCTGTATTAATATGAAAACGGTCATAAAACGTTCCAGAATTTTATAATAGGACCTTTAAGAGGCCGTACACGAAATTTTGCCGATATCGCTGATTTACGTGATTTTCCAGACGTGATTTTACAGTTAAAATACTGTATTTCTACAAGTTTTAATACACAACACGAAAGATAAATTCTAATTTTATCGAATGTATCAGCTACTTTTCTGTTTTCATTATTTTATTTTGATTAATCGACCTGACACTGGCGACTGTTATGTGAATTTTGCTGGAAGAGGTTTAGAATGTCACATATTCATGAACCGTTTTGACGTCTAAACGGTATGAAAAATTTACAATGTATTGCTGTGAAAGTCGTCTAAAGAATGTATGAATTACTTTTTACCACTTTTAAATAAAAATTTTGAGTGAAAAAATAAATAAACATGGTAATTTTTTATAGAAAACGGGCAAAAAATATTTTTTATTTCGGCTACTCAGAACTCTCGTTTATAAAATTAAAACAATAGAAATAAACTTTAGTTCATAATCAATCCATTACCTAAAAAAAATATCCAAAAAGTTCAAAAGAATTGGCAATAAATAATGTTTTAAAACAACCTAAATCTCGCATTTTGATACTCAACAAAAATAAAAAAGTGGCTCATTTATTCGTAGCTCATTTATTCGATCATAACTTAAATGATATTTAATGTTGAGCATTAAAACTTATAGAAAAGCAGTATTTTAACTATAAAAAAATCACAAAAATAAGCAAAACGGTCAAAAAATCGTGTACGGCCTCTTAAATTCTCTCTAAAGCCCCTTTACAGGAGCTTATGAAATGAACCCTATGCAAAGCCTGTTGTCTGTAAACGGGGCTCTATTCTCCAGACTACAAGATGCTATAGGTACCTCGTTAAAGGAGTTGTATCTCATAAAGAAGACATTTCGGTAAAAAATACATGCTAGTTGCCTTCATTTCATGTAACCATAAAACATACCAGTCTTTAATGCCCGTTCTAAAGGAGCACATGAGCCTATTTCCCTTGAATGCCGGCATCCTATAAACAAGCCTGTATTCTCCAGAGCACAAGGTGCGCGCATCGTGCAGCCTGCGCTCCTGCAGCAGCGTCTACTCCGACGGCTCCGAGGGTGCTCCGGTGGTGGACCGACGCCGCAAGCCGCTCTGGACCCACTGGGACCCGCCGCCTCCTGACGTCACGCTGACGCTGCACAGGGAGAGCGCTGTCTGAACCTACAACTAGCTTTTGTTGGGAACTTCACTTTCTGCTGAACCCTGAATTTCTCGGCGTTTAAACCGTCGACAATTATACCAAATGAAATTAGCTATTATTTTTTAATGATGAGAGATGGCTGGATGACTAGGATGCATTTTGAAGCGAGTGGCGGGAGCTTGCACTACAGGGATGAATGGCGGAAAAGAGAGGCCTTTGCCCAGGAGTGAGACACAAACAGTTTTTTTTTAAGACATGAAAACGACTGCTTCTAATTTACATACATCAAAAGATGCTTGTAGTTATTATTACTTTCGTCAATATACGAGTATTGATGACAATGACAGCGGCTGGAACGCCGGAACATTCACACGAACATTAGTTGTTTTGTTTACTACTTTATAAATTTAGTAGCGACAGCAGGCACATAGTCCGTGTCAATTTAAATTTGTAATAATGTAAACAAATTAGTACTGTTTGAAATATTCCTCAATTGTGTTTTTAATTAAAGTAACATACCTATAATTAAAAGCTGTTTTATCTTAAACTTAAAATGAAAGTAATGATCAAGTCTATGAACCATAGCAAAAACATAAAGGAATAATGGTATATTGGTTCGTTTGGGATTGTTTACGTCTTTGCCATTTTCGATTAACAAAGACTATAGACAAGATTATTCAGCGAACAGTGATGTAATGATTGCTGAAATAAAATTGATATTTAGGTTTATTGAGGTTGAAAATGGTAACATCATGGTTAAAAAAAAGGGTAATTGGTCTAGAATCCTAGAATCGGGATTCGTAACAATGCTGCAAAATTGTTTCCTTGCAGTTGCATACATTTGTTTCAACGTGATATTATCTATTAGGGTAAGTAAGTATATTATAAGAAATCGTTAACATTAACTTAGTCGCCTATTTGCGTACCTATCGAATACAGATATTAAGTGGAGATTTTTTTAAACGCAGTATTTTTATTAGTTAATTAATTAATTAATAAGCAAAAAAGTCTAAATATGTTAAAATATAGAGATTTTAAGGGCGCTTGACTTTTTTAATTAGTATAATCTTGGCCTATCTACGTGTATTGACTGAGGAGACATTAAATTTAAAAAAAAACAGTATTTTATTTTACTCTTATAATTAAACGTAAGTAAAGATATAATTTAGGGAGTGTGGCTTCATTTTCCAGTATGGCCGCACGAAGTAATATAAGGGCCTGTTGTTTGAGAAAAGGACAGAGCTATATAGTTGATATAGCTCCGTCCTTCACGATCGCCGTAAAGTGAACTGCACAGCCATGTCTTAAGAACCCCACAGTAGTTAACTCTGCCATTTAGCCATTAGTTACGGTTTTCAATAATTTGTTAGTTTAACTAATGATCAAACAACAGGCCCTTAGTCAACGAAATTAAATCGTTATTTTTGCAAATCGAAGTTAATATAAAAATTATACTTTGAATAATTATAAATTATTATTATCGTTTTAAAACGATATAGTTTTGAAACTCCCCAAAAATTAAAACTCAATTAGTATGACACACCCTTTTGTATGAGTATGATTTTTATATTTACATTTTTTTAATATTACCTACCCGATAAAATGTTCTCCAATTTTGAAAAAAAACATGAATTCTTCCCCGTACAAACATACAAACATATGTTTTTAATGATTCTTATATCGATTGATTTATCATCTTGAGAGTGTCATATGACAGTAATAAAAAAACAATATGACAGCAACCGGACGCTTCATTATAAAAAAAAAACGACGATTTAGTTATAACAAGTGGAATATCGTTGAATAGGTATTTAAAAATCACGTTAAGGTTTCTTTCAACATTTTTATTTTGAATGATCATTTTGGATTTATAACAGTTTTTGTTGAGTTATGTTAGTTTTCATCACGTCAAGACGTAATTTTATGTCTAATATGTTTTGTAAACGCGAAAGTCTTAAAATATCTATAGCTATACCTATAGCACAGCTATTAAAGATGACATGGCAATTAGCAAAATTGCAAATAAACCCAATGTTTATCACGGGTTTGATCAAAGATTAAATATAGTATATTTCAATGTAGGTTAGGAAATACACATTGTATTGTGATAGTAATGTAAAAAAAAATGGTTTTACGTAGAATACCAGTATTTCCTCACGAGCCCCTATTTTTAGGAATTATAATTTTGTTATATATTAATTCAAGACATGGTCTATCTTCATGCCAAGTTCATCAATTTCAATGTCATATTACGTATCAACTTTATAAAGTAAATAACGTCTGAGCCTCTACTAGGTAGAACCATACGTTTGACAAGTTATCCTATCTATGGTCCAACGTTACCATAGCTACTATTACAATACCTAATAGCGACCGAGTTACAAACAATACTATATGTCTACCAGAATCTCATGAAAAATTTAAAAGTAAAAAGATAATGATTTTGATATGGCAATGTTGCCTTGTCAGTCTTGTTGTCAATTCTAATTTCGCGGAATGTAAAGGTATGTTTATTTTTACCGAAATAAAGTGCTTATATACGAGAAAGGTCTAAAAAACCATTGTAATAAAAGAATTTTACACTGTTTGGAAAGAAATTCCAACAGTCGCAAAATTATTCTTAATTAAAAGGACATTGATTTTAAAGGAGGGAGAGTCTTCAAGGGTCATACTTACAAAAATTGGTTTCGAATACGTGAAATGCCAGTCGAAAAGGACACTTTTGATGGTACGCCATGATGTAAAAATTCAAAGAGACAAATACTTAGAGCGTATTCATGAAGCAAAACCGTGACGCTGGCTGAGGAGAATAAAAAATTAGATGTAATTTATTTAGATGAAACATAATTATATTCACTCCTCGTGCACCGTCCAATCTTTATTTAATTTAATTGGGGAGTATCAAGTATCACGACCTTTTAATCCTATTTCCCCAGAGTTGCTAGCTACGAATTTTAATTTCCCTTTTTTCATGAGATTCTGGTAGACCTAACATGTCAGAGGCAATATGATTTTGCCTAGTTAAATGGAGGTTTAGTTAGGTTGACCCTGTTCATCTTATTAAGCGATATGGTGCCTGTTTACACGTGAACCTAAGTATTAACTAAACTTCCATTTGGATTTTGTTTCCTTTTGGTTATTTCTATTTAAATGTAATGCTAAAATAACATGTTTTCAAAATGTTTACTCTTTTATTTATTCATTGCAAGTGTCATGAATACTCTATTCATGATTAATCAATATGACCTCTAGTAGGTATTGACCGAATCCAGATTAATGACAAAAATATTAATTAAAGCATTATGTTCGTTTTGTGTATAAGGATTATGTATTGAGTATATTTTTTAATTAATCATTAGTATAGGCCGGGTTTAAAAGAGGTACGAATAGAACTGTAAGTTCAATTTTGTATTCATATTTTTTATGTTACCTAGTTAATTCGTTGCCAAAAAAAAATAACTGGCTGGAATATAGAGATACATTTAGCTATAAAACAATTATGGCGTATCAATTAAATAAATTGTAGGGTATTATATTGCGACCTAACGAAACTTTAATAGGATTTTTAATACGCTTTTACTATCCTATAATTTTGCAGTTATATGTACTTTAAAATCCGATCGAAAAAAAAATACAGTAAAATGTGCCTACTTTGCTCCCCCATGGGTAACTATGCTCCATAGTGACTTTTTTGTATGTTACTTATAAGACAAGGCCGATGACAAATTTTCTAAAAATAATTGATGTATCCATCCAGCTGCGCAGTGAATGAAAGCACTAGAATGATTTACAATACAGAATACCTCAATATAACGATGGAGCAAGATTACCCGTGGGGGAGCAAAGTAGGCACATTTTACGGTAATGTATTTTTTTTACATTATGCGATACCTACAATGAGTTTGTAAGTACATGTTATTTATAATAAATTGTTCTATTTATCTATAAATTAACGAATTAAAACATGCTAAATTGAGTAAGATAAAAGAAATAAATATTATTTGATTGACTTATATCTGCGTTGTTTTCATAAATCACACCTATCAAACTAATGTGCAGCGGTTTGTGCCAGTTATTATTGTTGCTACTAAATGGGTAATTATGACAGTTGACAGTGATAGTTGTCGATGAACTCGTGACAAAAATGGCTTATCTCCTAAATGAACCATACTAGGCCCGCCCGCAGATCGTAGCGTGCTATCTCAATTTATTATGAAATTACTATTGTGATAAACGTATATATTAGTTTTATTTTTATTTGAATAATACATCATAATAATATGACGTAGTAGGTAGTTTACAATTACGTGAAAATAACTTTAGTAGCCGTATTAGAAAAAACAAAAGAAAACGACATGTGAAATAGAAATAGAAACATTTATTCGACTAGCACAAAAAAAACATAACAGAGAAAAACATCAAAAAAAAAATGGCAACACAAAAATAAAAAAATAAAAAACAAAGAAGGAAAGAAAAAAAACAAATAATATTAAGCATTGTTATTCTTAAAAAACAGCAAAGAAACTTAACAATGTAATTCTGTAATTATTAACAACAGATATCTGTTATTGTAAACACCATTTAGAAGTACGCGTCACCTTTATTTATTATTACTATTAGTAGGATAAAAGATTTCAGCAAGCATTAAGTTATCTGACAGACAATAAATGATAAAACGACATATTTATCGGTTCGCTTGCATGGTCCACAGGCTACAAACACGTCACGCATTTAGTGCCAACGCTACCAACCCTGAAAGTGCTGGATTACAATACTTACTCACTGTTTGTTTATTAATCATTCATAAATGTACTGTCACTGATAACTAGTGATGGTTATAAACGTGCACGTTTTATAGCAAAGGGTCGTTGGCATAAAAAACAAATACATTTGAATATTGACTTATGTTCTTAACTATAAAATTAATTTAACATTATCGCCAAGTCAATTCAATTGCTAAAGGATCCAAAACTAGAGCTTAAAAGTCGTTAGGTCCCACGAGCAAAGAATTTTAAAAATATCCTGAAGTAAATCCCCGGTTACAGTACTGTAGACGACAGACACGCCGAACCGCACCTGAAAAGAAAAAACTTAAAATTACGTTAATATAGATATTATAATAAATAATTAGTTTATAAATAGAAAGAATGAACGTCCGGAATGGTGGGATAGAGAGGTAGATGATGTAGTGAAAGAGAAGAAAAAGTGTTGGTTGGATTTGGTAGCTGTAGATCCAGGACAAGATCTAAGCGACAGAAAGAAAAAAGAGTATAATAGATCAAAGAAAAGAGTGAAAGACGTTGTGGCTAGAAAGAAAGATTTACTGAATGAAAAGTATGATAGGAGTTTCTCTGACAACATCCGGTCGAATATTAAACTCTTTTGGAGCTTGATTAAATCGGCTCGGGGGAAATCAGAGAAAACTAAATTAAGCGCGGTGAGGGATGAGTCTGGAAACTTAATATGTGAGGAAGAAAAAATGCTTGATAGATGGAAAACTTATTTTGAAAGCTTGTTTGCATGCGTAGATATTTCTCGTGAGCCAGAAAGCATGAGTAAAGGTGCAAGTAACGAAGATGAAAGTGTGATTAGTATGAGTGAAATCATGAAAGCATTAAAACGTATGAAAGCGGGAAAATTTCCTTCGATCATGTGGATGTGACAAGGCTACTAAAAGATATCTTAGTCATCAGAAAAGACCTACAGGAGGTCCAGAACTCGTATGTCACGGGTGTTCAACTTAACGAGCTAAAGAAAGAAGTAACGAATTTACAACAGGCATCAGTTATAAATAATTTCGAGTTTGACAAAGTGAACCGTAACAGAGGAGCTTGCTTAATGACGAGTTACTGTGTCGACAGTGGGCCAATAGGTTTACCTTTTTTGGACAAATCACCGAAATCAGTTAACGGATTTGAAACCAGTGAAATTACTTCTCCGATCGCTGAGCGCTCTCATTCTAACGAGCGCGCTAACCCTATCTCTGTCCCTGTCGCACAACGACAACAGCGTTCCAGCACAGTATATAAATAAACCAGTAAAGAAACTAGGCCTACTTTTCAAGATAAATACCTACGCTCCAATTGAGCGTAAGGGTTGTCCACTAACATTTTGTAGAATTGAAAAAAAAACTTGTTTATTGTATCTCAGCTAGTTAGTGCAAAATCGATACGTGTGACCTGCGACAACAAATCCGTTGCAGATTGAGAAAAAGTAGCCGCCATCTTTAATTTTTTAGTTATTCAACCGATTGCTTCCAAAATCGATATCTAGGGATGTGCGTGGTTTCCGACAGCGAATTTCTTGGCAGAATGAGAAAAAGTAGCCGCCATCTTGAACTTTTTTATTATTCGACAGGCTGCTTCCAAAATCGATATCTGGAGATCTGTGTGATGTCCGATAACGAATCCGTTAACATAATCAGTAAAAGTAGCCCCTGCAGATAAAATTGGGTAGGTAATAAACATAACTTTAGCATTTCAAGAAGTCTTTATTCTTCGTTAGTTATACATTTCAGATTAACTAGCGACTGCACTACCACAATATCAAATTAAACTGAAGAATAAACAAACCTAATTTATTTATTGGCTGCTTTTAACCTTTATTACAAATTACTCACTGAAAAATACTTTCGTCTGCTTCGACATGTTCGGAACGCTTTATTGTTTAATTTTATGGTGTAAAAAATCCCCAGATATCGATTTTGGAAGCAATCGGTTGAATAACTAAAGAGTTCAAGATGGCGGCTACTTTTTCTCATTCTGCCAACAGATTAGTTGTCGGAGACCATACACATCCCCAGATATCGATTTTGGAAGCAATCGGTTAAATAACTAAAGAGTTCAAGATGGCGGCTACTTTTTCTCATTCTGCCAACAGATTAGTTGTCGGAGACCATACACATCCTCAGATATCGATTTTGGAAGCAATCGGTTGAATAACTAAAGAGTTCAAGATGGCGGCTACTTTTTCTCATTCTGCCAACAGATTAGTTGTCGAAGACCATACGCATCCTCAGATATCGATTTTGGAAGCAATCTGTTGAATAACTAAAGAGTTCAAGGTGGCGGCTACTTTTTCTCATTCTGCCAACAGATTAGTTGTCGAAGACCATACACATCCCCAGATATCGATTTCGGAAGCAATCGGTTGAATAACTAAAGAGTTCAAGATGGCGGCTACTTTTTCTCATTCTGCCAACAGATTAGTTGTCGAAGACCATACACATCCCCAGATATCGATTTTGCAAACAATTTTTAAATTTTTACTTTTGCAACACGTCATCGTATTATAAAAAGCTCTTTATTTAAAAATATTTTATTTATTCTTACCTTTCAACACCAGCAGGGAGTTTAAAAAATGATAGTTCCGGGTTTGAAGAAGCCGAATTCAAACAACCGTATACCACGCAATACTTTTGTGGCATCTTTCTCAAGAACAAGCGTAAAATGCAAAGGAGCCCATTCGTCTCGAGCTCGACGCGACACACGCGACTGACAGCACCGCCAAATCCTCTTAGCGGTCTCGTAGAGGCGTGCGTCTGTGTAAGTGCGTCGTTTCGAGCGTTTGTTCGTAGCTTCTTTACTGGTTTATTTATATACTGTGGTTCCAGTATGGCGAGCGAGGCATCTAAGCAAATTAACATTAACGCGCAATGCAGCGCACCTAAGAACAGCGTAAGCGCCGTGGTTAGAGCGCCGGGATCAGCTGATCGGGTCAATAACCGGTTTGCAGTCTTACCGCTCGAGCGGCGGTCCATGGTACAGGCGGACGGAGATGTTTCGACGCCTAACGGGCACAAAAATGAAGAGTGTAATGAGTTGAATACAGGATGGAAACTCGTGGAGTACCAGAAGAAAAAGCGTTTTCACGGAATAAAGGGAAAAGCATCTGTGGAACCCGACGCCAAGTTCAGGGCGGCAGATTTTAATATACCTCTATATATAAATAAGGTAAATAAACAAACGACGGAGCAAGACATAATCGATCACATGAAACAACAAACACAAACTGTTGTGACATTAAAGAAAATTAACATGAAAACGAATAAAGCGTACAACGCCTTTAAAATGTTTGTCCCACACAAAAAACTTGCCACTTTTTTAAATGATGCTCTTTGGCCCGACGGAGTAACATGTCGGCGGTTTGTTTACATTAAAAACAGGAGCTCGCCGTACCGCAAGAACAGAGGAGAATTGCCGATAACACATAATACGTTTAATGGATAATTACGACTACGATACAACCTTTATTAGTTTCAACTGCAGATCCGTTACCAGATCGATGGAGTGTGTAAAAGATCTTTGTAAGCGAGCTGATATTGTTTGCCTTCAAGAAACATGGCTACTCCCGCACGATATCCAATGCCTAGGATCGATTGATTTGGATTTTGCCTTCACGGGCAAGTCGGCTGTGGACACCTCGACGGGCATTATTCGTGGCCGCCCGTACGGCGGAGTGGCGATTCTATGGCGCAAGTCAATTTTTACTGCGGTATCGGTCATCGAGTGTAAGAACGTCCGTTTAGCGGCTATAAAAATAGTGCACCGTGATAGGTCGTTTCTAGTATTCTCTGTTTACATGCCGACTGACTCAACGGAGAACCTTGTGGATTTTGTTGAGTGCTTAAGTGAATTAACAGCAATTACCGATGAAAGTGATGCGGCCGCGGTGTTCATTTTGGGTGATTTTAACGCTCACCCTGGTTCTTGTTTTGGTGTTGAGCTGTTGAACTTTTGTTGTGAACATAAGTGGGTCTGTGCTGATATGGAACTACTCGGACAATCGTCTGAAGTATACACTTATGTAAGTGATGTACATGGCACGGGTAGATGGTTGGATCACTGTGTGGTATCACAGGCTGCGCGACAGTCTGTAGTTAGCGTAAATGTCCTTTATGACGTCGTGTGGTCCGACCATTTTCCCGTTCAGTTACGCTGCAAACTAGATATTTTAAGACCTAATATATCTATCTGTAATTACTATCGTAGTGACATAGCTTGGGGTGAAAGAGACGCCTATCAAAAATCTTTGTATACTAATTATTGTAATAATAATTTGAAAGATATTGATTTCCCATCTGCCCTTGGTGAGTGCAGCGATAAGTTATGTAATAATGCCGTCTGCAGGAATATTTTAGATGGCCTATATAAATCTATTGTGTGTGTATTAACTGACGCAGCTCTTTTAAGTTGTACTTGTACACGTAAAGTGAATAAACTTGTTAAAAAGCCTTATGTGACGGGTTGGAACAAACACGTAAGTGCGTTTCACAGGGAGGCTCGTCTTAGCTTTCAATATTGGCTCTCTTACGGTAAACCTAATTCTGGACCTATCTACCTAAAAATGTACGAAACCAGAAAAGTCTTTAAAGCAAAGTTAAAGTGGTGCCAAGACAACAGGGAACAAATTAAAATGGATTTACTTGCATCCCACCACTCTGATAAGGACTTTTCAAGTTTTTGGAAAGAGACCAATAGACTGGGTCCTAGGTCGAGCCTGCCAGCGAGTGTCGAGGGAGTGAGCGAGCCAGAGAAAATAGCTGAATTATTTAAAGATCATTTCAGAGTGGAGTCCTCTCTGGGGTCTGCCGAGAGTAAACCCTATCGCTGTCAAACGCACTCGCATGAACGACACATTTTATTCTCAGCAAAGGACGTAGGAAAGGCCATTAGTGGTATGACTCGTGGAAGGTCTCCCGGTCATGACTCCCTCAGTGTTGAGCATCTCCAGCACGCGGGCGTACACTTGCCGAGAGTGCTCGCCTTATTATTTTCTTTATGTATAGGTCACTCTTATTTACCTAGCGAGTTAATGAAGACATTGGTAGTGCCTATCATAAAGAATAGGGGTGGCGACGCCTCAAATATCGGCAACTATAGGCCCATCTCTCTCGGAACTATTATAGGAAAGGTATTGGACAGTATGCTTGAAAATCAACTAAATGCGCACCTTAAATTACACGATGCGCAATTCGGTTTTAGAGCAGGGTTGTCCACCGAAACTGCGATTTTGTGCCTCAAGCATACTGTTCAATACTACACCGACAGGAATACACCAGTGTATGCATGCTTCCTGGACCTGTCGAAAGCCTTCGATCTTGTTTCATACGACAGGTTATGGGCAAAATTGGAGGCTGAAACTAGGTTTCCCAGGGAGCTTATCAGCGTGTTCAGGTACTGGTATGAGCATCAAAGCAATTGTGTCAGATGGGCTGGCTCATACTCAAGCATGTACAGGTTGGAGTGTGGAGTGAGGCAGGGCGGGTTAACCTCACCTAGTCTCTTCAACTTGTACATGAATAGCCTGATGGATGGACTTAGCAGCGCCATGGTCGGATGTTCGATTGACGGTAAAATGGTCAACAATATTAGCTACGCGGACGACATGGTGCTGCTGGCCCCATCCATCAGTGCCCTTGAGAAACTGGTGCGCATTTGTAAGAGGTACGCGGAGTCCCATGGTCTAAGGTATAATGCCGCCAAGAGTGAGCTGCTTCAGTTCAAGGCCGGAAGCAAAACCTACTCTATTCCGCAGGTAAAACTGAATGGCGCTCCTCTGAGGCAGATCTCTCGCTTTAAATATCTTGGTCATTGGGTCTCCGAGTCTCTGTCTGATGACCTGGACATAGAACGAGAGCGTAGGGCGCTGGCGGTCAGATGCAATATGGTGGCCCGCAGGTTTGCAAGGTGCTCTTATAACGTGAAATTGACGCTTTTCAGAGCCTTCTGTCAGTCGTTCTACACCTGCAGCCTGTGGGTTAACTATACGCAAAAGCCTATCAGTGCCTTACGAGTTCAATATAATAATGGTTTTAGGATGCTGTTGGGGCTGCCACGATTCTGCAGCGCATCAGGGATGTTCGCAGAGGCACACACTGATGGCTTTGCGGCCATTATGCGCAAAAGAGTTGCATCCCTCGTGCGGAGGATTCGGGGCAGCCCAAACAGCATACTCTGCACCATTGCCGACCGATTCCAGGGTCGTTGCCAGGAGCACTGGAATAATGTGCACTGCTTACATTAGAATTGACATGTTTTTTATTTATCATTACTTATTATTTTCTGTACTAACATTAGACTTAAGCCAACTATGTGTATAACTAACAAATATGGACATGTTTCTGAAATAAATTATTTGATTTGATTTGATTTGAAAATCAGCAGGTTGTGATAGAGTGTCGATAGAAATGCTGAGGAGAGGAGATGGCCTGGTGGGTAGTCTGTAGTACCGCCTTTTCAATGCATATTGGAGAAGCGGCCGAGTCCCGGAAGATTGGGTCAAGGCCGTTATCGTCCCACTGTATAAAGGAAAGGGGTCACAGCAAGACTGCAAAAACTACCGCGGTATCAGCCTCCTTAGTGTTGTCGGCAAAGTATATGCGAAGATTTTAATTGAAAGGGTATTGAATGTTACGAATGACAAAATCTGGGATGTACAAGCGGGATTTCGAAAGGGAATGGGATGTACGGATCAGGTCTTTTCACTACGGTCCATCACAGAAAAGTTCTTGGCTGTGAACCAAAAGGTTTTCTGTGCTTTTGTGGACCTGGAAAAGGCCTATGATAGGGTAGATAGAAAGGAGTTGTGGACGGTGTTGTCTATGTATGGAGTGAGCAGCAACCTGGTGCAGGCTTTGAGGTCCCTTTATGAGGGCTCCAGAGCCTGTGTCAGGATCAATGGGGCATACTCGGCCTGGTTTAACATCTCTAAAGGTGTTAGACAGGGCTGTGTTGCCTCACCATGGCTGTTCAATCTATTCATGGACAGTTGTATGAGGGATTTGAAAGAGTATGATAAGGGTTTGCGTGTGCCAGAGTTGCTAATCAAATGCCTCTTATATGCCGATGATCAAGTTATACTTGCCCCATCGGTACTTGAGTTGCAGGAGATGGTGACAGTGATGAATGAGGGATTTAAGCAAAAGGGGATGAAAGTAAATGTTGCCAAGACCAAGGTCATGGTGATAGAGAAGGATGAAGAGATGACTGAGTGCGTGATAAATGTAAATGGTGAATTAGTAGAACAAGTGAGCGAATTTGTGTACCTGGGAAGTGTGTTTACAAGAGATGGTAAGTGTGAGAAGGATATCGAGAGGAGGGTAAATGCGGGGAATCAAATTAATGGGGCCCTGTACTCCTTTGTGAGCAGACAGGGCGTTTCACAAAAAGCCCGGCTGGCTGTTCACAATGGAGTGCTGGCCCCTACCCTGATGTATGGTAGTGAATGTTGGGTGTGGCAGGACAAGCATGTAAGTCGTGTAAATGCAGTTGAAATGCGCTCTTTGCGTAGTATGTGTGGTGTGAAACTGATTGATAGAGTTAGAAATGAAAAAATCAGAGAGAAGTGTGGAATAAAAGAAGATGTAGTGACTAAGATTGAAAAGGGCATGCTTCGATGGTTCGGTCATTTGGAAAGGATGGATGAGGGAAGATTCACGAAAGAGATATACAGATCGAAAGTGTGTGGAAGGGTCGGAAGGGGCCGCCCTAGGCGTACTTTTTCGAATCAAATCGGAGAAATACTGGAAAAGGGCCGAATCTTAAGTACCCGAAACCGACGTGCGTGCATGACTCGATGTATGAATGTTGAAGAAGCGAAGGAAATTTGTCAGGATCGTAGCAAGTGGAAAGAAGTGGTCTCTGCCTACCCCACTGGGAAACAGGCGTGATTTAATGAATGAAGTTTATAAATATTAAAAAGTGTGGGTACTTACCTGATTTACTCCCGCTGTCTGTATGTGTGAATAAAAGCTACCTGTACGAGCGCGTGCATATGTGAGAGACGCGGCGTTCAATGTCAAATCAGTCGCCCTTCAGACGTTTAACGTTACACACATGTCCACGCGCCCTAAGCACTTCGCTCTAAACTTCTTAAAGCTGTTTTACTTACGTCCTTATCAATCCGGTACCCGCATACATCATCTACAAGTACTGTAAAAGTCGTGCAGCAGCTGATAGAGGACAAAGCGGTGGACTTGCCGGCGGGCGTCAATAAAAACTGCGTGCAATATTTTAAAGACTTAATTTACCTTCCTGTGACTTCTGTTAACGTAGAAAAGTAAGCAAATTCCTGACTCTCCTGGTGGATTTTTCCATTATTTTCTTTCATAAAAACCTTGACCTGACATTGACCAACACAACAAAAAAAAACAGCCAAATCTGTTTAGCCGTTCTCGAGTTTTGCGCTTAGCAACACATTTAGCGATTCATTTTTATTATATAGATAACTTACAAGAAGTGATCTCAAGATCAATAATATAATTTGTTGACTTGTAACCTCAAAAAAGGCAAAATGTCATGTGTAACATCTTTCTTGGTGTCTGTGCACAAAGTGCACACAGGTAAAGAACAATTAAACCAACGTATTGACAGTACTCTGTTGTCTATTGATTTCAGTATCTCGGGCATAACAAATTATACTGATAAATACACGTTTTGAATATTGGGAAAGACATAGGGGAAGGTGGGGTAAGACGGGGAAGCGAGGTAAGATGGGGACCCTACCAAAACAGATAATGCAGTTTAGCTAGAAAAAATATTTTAACGCCATCTGACGGCATTTACCGGTACTTGTCAGTGTCACAAAAAGTTTGGTCGGAAGAGTGCACGTTTCTACCCGGTAAGTAAGTTTTTTTAATTTTGAGTGGTTTTATCTAACTTTTGACGTTTACAAACTGCGTGACTGTTTGTAAAATATGATATTAAACATGCGTGACATATTTTTTTATCGATGTCTGTTTATTTTCCTATTCTAAACCCATTAAGGCGTTCCGGCTTGCTTTGATTTTATAACCTCAAAAAATTTAATACAACTTAGAAGTCAATTTTGGGAAAGATGGGGTACCTACTTGCGGGCAAGACGGGGTTCTTCGGTTCTCCGTATAAAGCAGAATTAGAAGAAAGGCAGAACAGTAAGAAACCGAAACCAAAGGTAACAAACAAAAAGAAAATAAGAAAAACAAATAAGAGATCTAAAAAAAACAAGAATACTGAAGATGGAGCTCGGACATCTGAAGATGAAGATACAGAATGTCTATACTGCCACGGCTTGTATTCAGAGTCTACTGAAGGTTGGATCACTTGCCAGACTTGCGGTAAGTGGGCACATTGTGGCTGTGCAGCATATATGCCCGATTTGTGAAGATGCCGACGTATAAATATTCAATACCCCATCTTACCCAAGGGGGTACCCCGTCTTGCCCTATATGTGGGGTAAGATGGGGAGATTTTGCATTTTTTTTAAGTTGATATTTCTAAGAGAAGAATTATATTTTTTTGTTAAGACTGATTATAATTAAAGAGAGAAAGACTTATTATTTTGTTAATAAAAGTTCCTACTTTGTACTATTAAAAACGGAGGTTTTATTTATGAAATACCTTAAGGTCCCCGTCTTACCCCACCTTCCCCTACCCTTACAATCTGTAAGGAAAGGCTAATAAGAGGTACCTACTTATGCTATAAGTCTGCGGTTTAGCTGTGCATTGCCTGTCAGTCACTCACGGATGGCTTAAATTACGTTTATTACAAGTAAAGCAAGTTTATGCAATGATACTACCTCAGTATAGGTGAAAAACTTAAGTAAAGGGCCTCTTGCATGCTCCCAACCCTCCCTCCCCTCTCTCCCTTTTCTGTGTACAAAACTAAATGAAATTTACGTCAAATATCAAATATACATAGAATGTATGTCGAACGGTCTATACAGACGTGTTACAACTACATGCGAAGGACATTTACTTAAGTTTTATAGCTATATTTAAAAACTCTGTAACGAAGCTTGAAAACCACAAAGTTTCGGCATTTATTTCATGAACGCATATTATCCAAAATCCATTTCATGTACTTGGTAACGTCCGTGTAAACCGCCGGCTTGTCCGACCCACAAGTTAAGGGGCCGTAGGACACGATGCCGTACTCTATGTACCGTTGCCCAATGCTTTTATATTCTCCTTTCAGCATTAGGGGGCCTCCGGAATCCCCTGTGCATGAGTCTTTGCCCTCCTCTCCAGCGCAAATCTTGTTGGTTTCTTCGTCTGAACGATTGTCTTGTTTAAATCTGAAAGTTTACAAAGTGACTTTAAACGCAATGCTGTCGCACTTGAGAGCTACTTTAAGTAATATTAAATGTAACTCTTCAATCTTTGTTAAAACCTGTTATTGTTACTCGTACCTTCATTAAGCTGTATCTCGTCATGGTGTTTAAAAGAGAGGTACCAAGTCCCTAGCCATCAAGGACGGATATGTATTTTACTTAAGACTGATTGAAAGCGGCTCTTATTTCCATATCGTAGTGAAAGTTATTTTGGTTAAGTTTTTGTTTAATTTGAATATAACTGTCAAAAAAGGTACATTGAGCAAGAGATGAAACAAACCAATATTAATATGAAAACGATTGGAAGTTACATGTTTTGTGACAAAGTATAAGGCCCTGATTCCGATACCTGTTATGGAGCATCGTGTTCTGCGCACAGGTGGCACTGTCGTGGATGGGCACCACGACAGCCAGCAGTTTGGATGACCGGTACCCCTTCTCCGTGAAGCCCCAGCCAGTCACGATGGCCAGCCGCCCCACGGTGTCACTGTTCCGCAGCGCTTTCGTCACAGGCAGGCAAACCATGCCCACGTTTTCTGTAGAAGCATTTTGAGTCAATGTTAGCCAAGGCAGGTAGTCTTCAGTTGACTGTGCCAAAAAGTTCTAGTAAGATCCAAGATCGACCTCATACATACACGTAGTCTCTCTGACAGCTTTTTATTTCATTAAAACAATAAGTACATCATAATTAGCAGCATTGCTACCAAATGATTTTCCTACATTGCCACAGGCCTAACCTAACCTAACTATGGTAACATGGCCGAATTGCCTGTTTTAACAATCATAGTAGGTAATCAAACTTTGCCTAAAAACTTACGAGTACCTATCTATTTTTGCTTGGTGTGGACATTAAAAACTTACTAAAGTTTAAGTTGACGGGTTTCTTGAGCCTCAAAAGTGCAATATCGTGTTGTTGGCGTGGATAGTCCGGATGCGGTATGGCTTCTTCTACCCGAATGTCCTGGAAAATGTAAAAGTACGCGAATAAATTATAAGGTTCTAGTCACCTATCGGTCAGCAGTAGCATCACCTTATGGGTGTGAAGGAACTCCGTCAGAGTGCTGTAACTTCTACGCAAGCCGATCGAGTGACTAATAATCGGAAGGGTCCTTTCTTTGTTCCTTTCTACAACACAGTGTGAAGCCGTGTGTACCAGTTTTGTGTGACTCATACACCAGGGCGGGGCCCTCGGGTAGTGGTCTCCACGTCAGGCTCTCTGAGTAGTGATGTGGCGTTCTCAACATTCTCCATACAAACAGAGCGTCGTTCCCGAGAATTCTTGAGGGTGTAACGGTACAAACGATGTCTGTCCAGTTAATTCTTGAAAAACAAATATTCCATCATAGTAATTAAAGATAATTGAATATAAGATAGGTTAAAACAAACATCACTGATCAATTGGGTTGAAATTAATTAAATTAACAATCTATAGGAAATTTTAGTTTAGCAAAAGAACAAGAAAGTAGAAAATCCTTATAAAACCATAATATTGTCATATTTAAAGCTAAGGGAAAGTTAAACATAAAAACAAAAGTATAAATTAGCATAAATTAATTAATTGTTATAAGCTCAGTCAGTGTAGCAGGCGGTCCCGGGTTCGATCCCAGGTTTAATTTTGATAATGAATTTCGTTATTTAATATTCAATGTGTAAACATAAATTAGTATAGAGTTTAAAGAGTCATTATTCCTTTGTTAAAATAGTATAAAATAATAACGAATATGTTAAAATTGATCAAATGAAACTTACAACAAATTATAAAAATATTTGCATACAAAATCCAATTTTAAAGATGGCTGCAAAAAAGTGCCATATGTCCGCTCTGTAGGAAGGCGGTACCGCCAATGAGGCCGGAGACGACGGAGACTCCGGAGCCGACGATGAGTAGGTTGCTATATAAGCGCGGAAGAGTGGGAAACGGGGTCTTTTGTTATTAGTCGGTTGTCACGTACGGAAGTGCTGCGCGCGGGGTTGATTTTTAGTACTTAATATTTGTTTGGAGATCGCGGGATAATATTTTAAACTTTTATAATTAGGTTTTAGATAATTAAATTGCGAGTTGGGAAATTAAATTAAATATTTTAAATTAAAATCTAAATATTACAAAGGGGTTTTTAGAAGACAAGAATGTTCAGGAACTAGTGGTGTCTAACTTTGGAGTTTATATTTAGGATGTATTAATTTTATTTCTGTTACAGATCATTTAGAAGGAAGGAAGCAGTTTTACATTATATTTACTTATACCTAAGTATACGTATTAGTTTATACTTGTGGCTTGGTGAGATTTTATTTTGTTGTGGCCTATTTTCTCTCGTCATTGCAAATCCTGGTTTATTTATAGCCTGTGTTTAGCAATTGTCGAGGATACTTTTGTTTGTTTGTGTTATATTGCTTGACTAACTAATCATTCTTTCAGTGTACTTTTCAGAAACCTTGGGTTGGTTATCATTTGCGTCTGGTACTTTGTCTTATCCTTTTGGGTTATAAAAGTAATTATTTATTTTGGTGGGGAATTGTCAGTCAAGTTAAGCTAGATTAGCATTAAATGTACCAGAGCAGTGATCAGGCTACCACTAGTAAGTGTCTGACAAGTCCGAGGAAGCCTAACGGAGCCTCTGATTTGGAACTATTAGAATCTAAAAGAGCCTTGGGCAAGCCCAGATGATCTCTTTACCTACATAGACATCTGTAGAATTGCCTACTTATTCTCAATGCCAGCCTTAGGGAAAGATACGAGGCTACAAGTTAGCACGAGTCGCGGGTCACTCGTAGACGTCCCTTTGGATTTGAGAATGGGTTCCGATAACACTATATATTATGTATAATAAACTAACCACATAATAGGGCGTCTTACTCACACTGTCTTTAGGACTACGGTCTATAAGTGTGGGGGGAGACAATTACACGAGTGTTAGGTTGCCTTTGTCAGCCGACTCAGCTGAACTTTACAGTTTACCTAGGGACTTAGCTAATTACTGGGAGAGGTAAGCCCATAGGTTGTAGTACTTAGAGTAGGCCTTATAAGTAGAGATAGGGTAACTTCATTGGTATAGGGACTATAGGGATCTTAGGGTGTTTAGGGTTCTAACTAAAACTATAAGTTTGTTTTCATAGTTTCATCTGTAAAATATCCGATAAAATATCAATATTATAACTGATAGAAAATTTGGAAATTAAAAGGTAACTTCAAAAATCTTCAATTTATTTAATAAATTTTAATCTAAAAAATATATAAATAGTTGAATAATAAATTAATATATAATATATTCTTGAGAGAACTAACATAATTTTGAAATTAGTAAGAAAAACATTAATGATAACAAAATCTAGAACATCAATGGTTAGCTAACAGAAATAAGTCCTTTTTCAGAATAAATATTTTATAATACAGTTATACCAATAAATAATAAAGTTTTTATGTAGAGGATGTTATAGAAATAAAGCAAATCTAGAATATAAATAATTAGCTTACTTACAGAGATAGTTAAATCCTTTTATAAAGTGAATATTTTATAGAACATAAAACAAATATATCAATAAATGATAAAGTGACTATAGTGAGATTTGTCTGTTTACTTTTCATAATAGATTTTACTAACATGAGGACTCAATCTAGCTAGAAGACAAAATGACTTCTGTATCCCACTGTTTTACTATAAAAGATAAACATGGTTACTTGGTGAAATTGAACATCTCATTTAGTTATATAAAACTCAAGTCAAATATAGACTTAAAGGTGAACCAAGCAATATCAATCTTGAGTCACAATATTATATGATATATAAATACCATATTATTACTATCGCTTTATTGAAGGATAAATAATCTACTGTATAATTGAGTTTTTTAAACACTCAATTAATATCTTGACCCAAATCTTCTCTTACTATACGACTGACTGACTAATTGAACATATTGGCAAGGAGTCTGACCTGTCTTTGGAGGATGACTATTGAGGTAGACTAAGGTCTAGGGATAGCAATCCCAGAGCGTTTGGTGGAGCTCACCTTCCCTATGGGGGCCACAACAAAACTTTTAAATTCTTAGATTTGCTATAATCTAGACTTAGGTTTCATAAAATATACTTTAGGTACTTAATAACTTTATCTTTAAAAACTATTCACTTAGTAGGTAGGTTGAATTTCAAGAGGATAAGATAGTATTAAGTTAGTTATAAATTATAGTCTATTTGTTAATATTTAGGTATCAATATATCTAGGGAGTATTAGTATAGCTAGGACTTAAAACAAAGACTTAAAGAATGCTAGGGTTACTACTATAGGTTCACAACTATTGGGTTCTATTAGACTACTTGACGATCACGTGCCAAACTAATTTACTTTTAAAATAGATTGTTAGGAATAGGAAGCGTTATAGAATAAGAATGTTACTTATGGTGACTAAGTTATTAGATTAGGTAGAAAGATGCAGTAGGAATTAGGTACTATTAGGTAAACATAAAATTTTAGCTTACGGTTATTATAATCGGTTCCGCGTGGACAAGAAGAGTTAAAAGCAACGTTAAATAATTAAGCAAGCCAGGGGGGGGGGGGGGGTTACAATTGCTGCCGTAGTGACCAGGATAATGAACTTAGAGTTATTACATATTTTTGAATAGTAATTAACATTAGATATTGAGTTAGAATAGTCTCGGCTGTCACAATTGGTGAGCCATGACTAGGATTTAGAATGTGTAGCATATTTCATAAGTGTTAAATAAGTTAGGTAATTAATTTAACATTAGCTGGCTTTAGTATGTTTTTTTTTGGTTACCTTAGTTCAGGATTCTATGAGTTTAAATTAGGGATCATTTTTTAATTTAAGAAAGTGACTTCAGTTTGAAGTCCAATTGTTGTCTGTGAAAATGGAAGTCTTTGTTTTAATCTAAAATTTTGTTCACATTTATGTAGGAATTTCATTTAAAAATAGTAGTTATATTCTTTAATATTGGTTTGTGAACCATACAGTTTTAAGTAATTTAAAGTTTTAAAGTTGAAGGCAGGAAACAAAGTTAATGTAAAGTTTTAAAGTTGAAGGCAGGGATAAATAGGAATTTAAAAATGATTTGTTGTTGTTTAATAACATCTTAATAAAGTCATAATATCCTTTCTCTTAAAATTAAATGTGGTATAAAGAAAAGTCTAAAATATTTAAAACTTAAATATGTTTAACTTTTCAAATAAGTTTACTAGTTGTTAATAGTTGTTTAATTGAAGGCAGGAAATGAAATAACAAATCAATAGGAATTTGTTCTAGGCTAATTAAAACCAGTACTGTAGAGTAGTGTCACTAAGTTGTTTCAGTATGATTTTATTATTAAATAACAATTTCAAATAATATTCTTGGTTAGTTGTTGATCTTTCATATAAGTTTCCACGTCAATTCCTTGTATTTCCAGTAAAACTGAAAAGTTAAATAAGGATTAATTAGGTTATTCAATAGTTCAAATGTCAGGGAACCTAGGGAGCTAGTGTTTATAGTTAGGTTGATAACAAAAATCATATTACAGTAGGTAATTAAAATATCTTCTTTAAAAATAAGTTACTTTAAAAACTTTATTAGAACTAAAAACTTGAGTTTAGTCAAAATTAACTTAACATGTTACTATTACCTGTAAATAGTACTTAGGTACAACTAGCTTAAGGGTTCATTTTCTTCTAAGGGGTATAGTAACATTCTGTTGTCGCAGTCTAGGTGTTCAGATAGGTCAGCTGATCAGATTTAAATTGTAGATTAATGTTGTAACAAGCTTAAATAATAAAAACAACATTAAACATTTTATTAGGCCAAACAACTAAATGAATAAGACAATTTATATGTAGATTCAGTTTAAGATTCTTTTATAAATTATAACTGGAGTATTTTGCTAGTAACATTTAGTAACATTTTGTCACCGGGTTAGAATAGTGCCACTCCATATCTTCTCGTGGATGTCGTAAGAGGCGACTATGGGAATAATAAAGGCTTCTAGTACTCTTAGGCGATGGGCTTGCAACCTGCCACTAATACACTGGTAAACATCTTAGCCTGATTTGTGCAAAACGTGGTTACAGAATTATCAACAACTTATTTAAGAGTGCTTGGTAATTCTGTAGCTCTGCCTACCCCACTCTGGGATTGAAGGCGTGAGTTTATGTTATGTTATGTTTTATTTAGTAAAACGTTTAAGTTACATTGGCTTCTTTGCAAGTAGTTTCATTAAATAGTAAAATATTCTATATATAAAGTCATTTAAATACAAGGAAGAGAGAAAAACAATAATAACCATTACCTTGTATCGGTTTTAGAATCCTTAGTAAAACTAGCCGGTGTGTTTGAGTTTCGTAATCATACATAATGTTAACAGGTGAAGATAAGATACGTCTAGAATGCCTATGTTTCCTTTATTAGTTTTCTTTGGCTCACCACAACACCAAGTTTATAAATTATCACTTTTCTATCTCTCACATCCAATCCAACGTCTAGTTCGCGCCAATAGCTCTGACAGTTCTCGTAGATATTCACTTGTTTGTGTGAGACAGGGTTGCTATATCTATTAAATAGATATAAACACTACATTAGGGATAATAAATTCTAATAGGTAAATCACAATTAAATTAGGAAATGTTTAAGGTTTAACTTTAAAATAAGCATAGCAAATGTTAGTTGCGATGATAAAAGTTACCTAGGCAAAGTTTATTTTGATTGACCATTCCTATTTTCTGTGGATAAAAAAAATAAGAATAAGAGTCACAGACTAGATAGGGAACAGATTAGGAGATTAGGATCAGATAAGGTTAAGAGAGGTTTATTCTTCTCATGAACGTTTAGCTTTTGAAATGGAATTTAAAAACATAATTATATTTCGATTTCAATTTAGTAAAGTAACCATTTAAATTAATTTAGATAGGTATAGTATATCACATGTGATTCTTTCATATTTGAAATATATTAGAAGAGTAAGGCTTCAGTCTGGAAACTAGTTGACAAGAAAGGGATAGGTAGACTAGACTGTCCTGTTGTTAGAACATTCACATAAGGCTTGTATGTATATTAATCAAAGTTAGTCAACACCAGGCATTTCCATAATAGAAAACAGTAGTAAACAAATTCTATCAAATAACAAATTGCACACCGATGCATTCAGTAAAGGAATCAATTCATGCTGTTAGGTATGTTAGGACAAAATAATTAAAGTAGTAGTGGTAGGAAAGTGTATAATTCAAGATTAGTAGCAAGGTAAACTCTTATCACAACACTTTATTAAGTAGGTAGTTCAAGAGAAGTAGGAAGCCAAATCCTATAGCTTGCAATGGTTTCTGAGGCAAAATGTTCTTGCTAGTTTGGTTATAACTTGTAAAAACAAACTTTAATTTGAATCAGTTTGTCAGCACGATAATCCCTCTTTTATATCAGAAGTAGTATCATTTCTTAAGGGTATAGGTTGTTAAAGCTGAAACAAAAATAAAATATTACCTTAGATACGGAAACAACATTCATAACAATTTTATTTACTATTAAGCAATTTTATTTATTATGGTAAGCACGATAGGTTAGGTACCTTTATTAGGTAATATAAGTTTTAGATTAGTACTAGATAACAAAGTTACGCGCAACTTTATATACTAAGGTTAATACTGTAAGTTTTAACTTACAAAAATATAAAACAGTTTAAAAACAATAAAAGAGGTCGATGGTATACTTACATAAATATTACGAATAGTTCTCTTTGCTAGTAAAATAGAACAAGGTATTGTTAGGCGGGAACACATTTCATAAATCATGAATATCATGATATCAGCTGATCAGGTGTTCAACATATTTAACATTGTCTGCCTACAGCATATAATAACTAAATTGTTAATTCGTTTTATTTTGAGCAATTTGGCCAACAATAACTAACCATAAAAGATAAAAGATAACAAACATTAGGTTAGGTTATGTAGCTGACAAATCATCGAAATGATTTGCAATGGCGTTTATGGCGCTCGTCCCGTTCATAGAGGTAGAAAAATATATAATTGTGAGGTACGGTTAATTAAACGTTGATATTATTATATCATAATAGTTGAATTTCAATTACAATAATTTTAATGAATTAGGGTAAACCAAATGTGGTGAATAAAAATATATTTGGAAACAACGAAAAAAAAAAAAGTTTTGATTAATTTTTTTTAACAATAATCGTTTGGAAACGTGTGCAGAATAGCTTGGACAAACGTCAGATGTCATAAAATAAAAAACGGGGAACAGTGTCGAGTGTCAGCTTGGAGTTTGAAATTGTTTGTTTATTCTTTGAAACTTGTAGTTGGTTTTAAAAGAGAAAATTTATGTTTTGAGAAATTAGCTTCGTTTATAATGGTTTGATGTAGAGAAAGGTTTTGTTCTTGGTTGTACTAGCGTGTTAAACCAATGAGGGGTTATGAAGTTTTTATTTTGAGTATGGTAGAAACAGAAGTATGCAAGTAGATCTCTGCAAGTTTTAGCTTTATAAAGTAGAAAGGGGTACAATTGAGACCATATATCTAAGCATCCAGCCATGTTTGTCAAAATTTAGCCTGGAGACACAACTTGATACAAATGTTTCGTTAAATAAATAAACTCGTTGGTGTTAGGTTAGATTAAAATTTCATATTACAGTTAATATGACATTATTGGGTAGCTTGTATGCATTTTTTTGACGAAACAGTACTATACCGGCAGCAAACACTAAGAATTCGGCAACTATACAGACTCCAGTTTGGATTGTTTAATATAGTTTGGAACTAATTGTTGATAGGATAAAAAGATATAAAGTGGTAGGAACTTTATCTTTAAGGATTTGAGGCTTTTGATCTGGGAAATTTAATCGGAAAAATTATATACAAATCATAAATATAAAAGGTTCGTTATTCTTGACTGGTTAAGTGTTACTAGAACTGATAAGAGCCTAGCACAACTCTTATTTTTCTACAGACTGAAAGATAATCTGGTAAATGTGGCTACAATTTTATGTCTTGATGTTTATTGTTAACTTTTGGTATCCATATTGTGTTATCAATTCAAATTGGTTAAAAACACACTACATAATTATCAGAATTTCTGATCAGGAAAGGCTAAGTGTTGATAAATTGTTAGAATCATTTAAGTAGGTTATATGTAGTTTTTGATATTTTATTAATTAAGGTAGATTTCTCTTCAAATGCCAACTATAAAGTTTTGTCATTTTGTGAAAAATCTAAAGGCAGGGTGTAACGGTACAAACGATGTCTGTCCAGTTAATTCTTGAAAAACAAATATTCCATCATAGTAATTAAAGATAATTGAATATAAGATAGGTTAAAACAAACATCACTGATCAATTGGGTTGAAATTAATTAAATTAACAATCTATAGGAAATTTTAGTTTAGCAAAAGAACAAGAAAGTAGAAAATCCTTATAAAACCATAATATTGTCATATTTAAAGCTAAGGGAAAGTTAAACATAAAAACAAAAGTATAAATTAGCATAAATTAATTAATTGTTATAAGCTCAGTCAGTGTAGCAGGCGGTCCCGGGTTCGATCCCAGGTTTAATTTTGATAATGAATTTCGTTATTTAATATTCAATGTGTAAACATAAATTAGTATAGAGTTTAAAGAGTCATTATTCCTTTGTTAAAATAGTATAAAATAATAACGAATATGTTAAAATTGATCAAATGAAACTTACAACAAATTATAAAAATATTTGCATACAAAATCCAATTTTAAAGATGGCTGCAAAAAAGTGCCATATGTCCGCTCTGTAGGAAGGCGGTACCGCCAATGAGGCCGGAGACGACGGAGACTCCGGAGCCGACGATGAGTAGGTTGCTATATAAGCGCGGAAGAGTGGGAAACGGGGTCTTTTGTTATTAGTCGGTTGTCACGTACGGAAGTGCTGCGCGCGGGGTTGATTTTTAGTACTTAATATTTGTTTGGAGATCGCGGGATAATATTTTAAACTTTTATAATTAGGTTTTAGATAATTAAATTGCGAGTTGGGAAATTAAATTAAATATTTTAAATTAAAATCTAAATATTACAAAGGGGTTTTTAGAAGACAAGAATGTTCAGGAACTAGTGGTGTCTAACTTTGGAGTTTATATTTAGGATGTATTAATTTTATTTCTGTTACAGATCATTTAGAAGGAAGGAAGCAGTTTTACATTATATTTACTTATACCTAAGTATACGTATTAGTTTATACTTGTGGCTTGGTGAGATTTTATTTTGTTGTGGCCTATTTTCTCTCGTCATTGCAAATCCTGGTTTATTTATAGCCTGTGTTTAGCAATTGTCGAGGATACTTTTGTTTGTTTGTGTTATATTGCTTGACTAACTAATCATTCTTTCAGTGTACTTTTCAGAAACCTTGGGTTGGTTATCATTTGCGTCTGGTACTTTGTCTTATCCTTTTGGGTTATAAAAGTAATTATTTATTTTGGTGGGGAATTGTCAGTCAAGTTAAGCTAGATTAGCATTAAATGTACCAGAGCAGTGATCAGGCTACCACTAGTAAGTGTCTGACAAGTCCGAGGAAGCCTAACGGAGCCTCTGATTTGGAACTATTAGAATCTAAAAGAGCCTTGGGCAAGCCCAGATGATCTCTTTACCTACATAGACATCTGTAGAATTGCCTACTTATTCTCAATGCCAGCCTTAGGGAAAGATACGAGGCTACAAGTTAGCACGAGTCGCGGGTCACTCGTAGACGTCCCTTTGGATTTGAGAATGGGTTCCGATAACACTATATATTATGTATAATAAACTAACCACATAATAGGGCGTCTTACTCACACTGTCTTTAGGACTACGGTCTATAAGTGTGGGGGGAGACAATTACACGAGTGTTAGGTTGCCTTTATCAGCCGACTCAGCTGAACTTTACAGTTTACCTAGGGACTTAGCTAATTACTGGGAGAGGTAAGCCCATAGGTTGTAGTACTTAGAGTAGGCCTTATAAGTAGAGATAGGGTAACTTCATTGGTATAGGGACTATAGGGATCTTAGGGTGTTTAGGGTTCTAACTAAAACTATAAGTTTGTTTTCATAGTTTCATCTGTAAAATATCCGATAAAATATCAATATTATAACTGATAGAAAATTTGGAAATTAAAAGGTAACTTCAAAAATCTTCAATTTATTAATAAATTTTAATCTAAAAAATATATAAATAGTTGAATAATAAATTAATATATAATATATTCTTGAGAGAACTAACATAATTTTGAAATTAGTAAGAAAAACATTAATGATAACAAAATCTAGAACATCAATGGTTAGCTAACAGAAATAAGTCCTTTTTCAGAATAAATATTTTATAATACAGTTATACCAATAAATAATAAAGTTTTTATGTAGAGGATGTTATAGAAATAAAGCAAATCTAGAATATAAATAATTAGCTTACTTACAGAGATAGTTAAATCCTTTTATAAAGTGAATATTTTATAGAACATAAAACAAATATATCAATAAATGATAAAGTGACTATAGTGAGATTTGTCTGTTTACTTTTCATAATAGATTTTACTAACATGAGGACTCAATCTAGCTAGAAGACAAAATGACTTCTGTATCCCACTGTTTTACTATAAAAGATAAACATGGTTACTTGGTGAAATTGAACATCTCATTTAGTTATATAAAACTCAAGTCAAATATAGACTTAAAGGTGAACCAAGCAATATCAATCTTGAGTCACAATATTATATGATATATAAATACCATATTATTACTATCGCTTTATTGAAGGATAAATAATCTACTGTATAATTGAGTTTTTTAAACACTCAATTAATATCTTGACCCAAATCTTCTCTTACTATACGACTGACTGACTAATTGAACATATTGGCAAGGAGTCTGACCTGTCTTTGGAGGATGACTATTGAGGTAGACTAAGGTCTAGGGATAGCAATCCCAGAGCGTTTGGTGGAGCTCACCTTCCCTATGGGGGCCACAACAAAACTTTTAAATTCTTAGATTTGCTTTAATCTAGACTTAGGTTTCATAAAATATACTTTAGGTACTTAATAACTTTATCTTTAAAAACTATTCACTTAGTAGGTAGGTTGAATTTCAAGAGGATAAGATAGTATTAAGTTAGTTATAAATTATAGTCTATTTGTTAATATTTAGGTATCAATATATCTAGGGAGTATTAGTATAGCTAGGACTTAAAACAAAGACTTAAAGAATGCTAGGGTTACTACTATAGGTTCACAACTATTGGGTTCTATTAGACTACTTGACGATCACGTGCCAAACTAATTTACTTTTAAAATAGATTGTTAGGAATAGGAAGCGTTATAGAATAAGAATGTTACTTATGGTGACTAAGTTATTAGATTAGGTAGAAAGATGCAGTAGGAATTAGGTACTATTAGGTAAACATAAAATTTTAGCTTACGGTTATTATAATCGGTTCCGCGTGGACAAGAAGAGTTAAAAGCAACGTTAAATAATTAAGCAAGCCAGGGGGGGGGGGGGGTTACAAGGGCGGCACATCGTATCCCTGCAGCGTCCTGTTGACGAAGCAGTACGTAGCCGTGAGTACCTGATAGTGTGACTCGCACACCAGGCCGGGTGCCTCGCCCTGGCATTCGGTCGCAGTCTCCACGACATGCTCCGCGACCCTTACTCCTGCAGCGTCCTGTTGACGACGCAGTACGTAGCCGTGAGTACCTGATTGTGTGACTCGCACACCAGGCCGGGTGCCTCGCCCTGGCAGTCGGTCGCAGTCACCACGTCATGCTCCCCGATCCTTACTCCTGCAGCGTCCTGTTGACGACGCAGTACGTAGCCGTGAGTACCTGATTGTGTGACTCGCACACCAGGCCGGGTGACTCGCCCTGGCAGTCGGTCGCAGTCTCCACGTCATGCTCTCCTACCCTTACTCCTGCAGTGTCCTGTTGACGACGCAGTACGTAGCCGTGAGTACCTGATAGTGTGACTCGCACACCAGGCCGGGTGCCTCGCCCTGGCAGTCGGTCGCAGTCTCCACATCATGCTCCCCTACCCTTACTCCTGCATCGTCCTGTTGACGACGCAGTACGTAGCCGTGAGTACCTGATAGTGTGACTCGCACACCAGGCCGGGTGACTCGCCCTGGCAGTCGGTCACAGTCTCCACGTCATGCTCCGCGACCCCTACTCCTGCATCGTCCTGTTGACGACGCAGTACGTAGCCGTGAGTACCTGATTGTGTGACTCGCACACCAGGCCGGGTGCCTCGCCCTGGCAGTCGGTCGCAGTCTCCACATCGTGCTCCCCGACCCTTACTCCTGCCAGCGTCTTGTTGACGACGCAGTGTGCAGCCGTCAGGACGTAGCGTTCGTTTATTAGGGTGCCACCGCATTTGAACGCAACTTCTTTATCTGTATGTGGTGAAAACAAATATTTAAAAAAGGTATATGGTAAAGGGATAACAGTATTGTGAAGCGCCGCTAAAATCGCGTAGCTCTCAAAAAATCCATATAAATTTAGCTCCTGCCGTTAACGTTTCTCACCCTCTAAGTCAAGTCTGATTTCCTCGATTTTTGTATATATTGTAGTTATTATAAAGAACTAGGTCTGTATGTTTCTAAATTTGTTTAATTCTAACAAGTATTTTCGTGGAAAGGAAAAGGATGTTAAAAATTCAGCACTTTTAACGTTTTACGTTTTGTTAGCTGTCAAATATCACTTAAGCTGCCTTCAAATGTCAAAACTCTTTTTTCACATGTGGATAAAAAGCTATTTTCTCAATAGATATCAAACAAACAAAAAGGGTTTTCCGAGCTAGTGAGATGAAAAATATTTTATAAACAGATGCGAGCAAGCAAGTTAGTCAACTATGTCAAATTTCAAGGTCATATTTATAGCTTCTATAGCTTCAGAGAAAAACTGCTGTGCCATACACAAGTCTCACCATTAGGATTCCTTTTTTACCATTTTGGTAAGGAACCCTAAAAATCGTTCTCACAAAGTTTCTGATGTAGTAGGTAAGCAGTTAATCTATATTAATCACATATACAATAAGATACTAAGCTAACATTATTTATCTGCACATTCGATATTTTGCCCTAGTAACTTAGCCATTCACCATATATTGGCCAAAGGTTTTATGCATTAGCTTTCCGCCTCCCTGTTTGGATAGGGTCAATTTACTTGCTTTTTTTGTGAGCAATGAGCACCATCCAGGGGAACTCGTATAGTCCGGCGGTGAGGCCTCCAATGATCTTTTCTCCATCAATCTTGCCGCACTGTGCCGGGAGAAGACTCAGGTTCGGGTGGCTGTCCACGCTGTCAGGCTCTATGTCATCGTCATGGTCAACCGCATGGCGACGAGAGTCGCTCATCAGTTCGGAACAACATACCTATGAACGATGACAATTAAGACAGAAAGCAAAAAAAGAAGTCGCTCATTGAATGCAATACGGACACATTTCAAAATAATTTTCTCTTGCATTGAAAATCTTATAAGAACAGCTTCTAATTTCAAAATGCAACACTGACTGATTTTGGAATGTGTCCGTTTTGTATTCAATTAACGAAGTACGTTTATTCACTTTACAAACATAGACACAAAATAATGTACACTAATATATAGAGGAAAGATTTGTATTTGGTACGTTTGTACGCTTATAACGAATAAAGTCAAATATTAATAGACCGATTTCAAAAATGCTTTTACTATAAGAACGCTACATTATCCCTGAGTAAAATAGGCTTCTTTTTATACCGGAAAAATGAACTGTTCCCAATGCCATGATGGCAAAAAAAAAATTTTTTTTTATAGCATGGGAAGGCAAACTAGCACACAGGCCACCTGATGGTAAGTGGAAACTGTGACCCATAGACATTCGCATTCACAAGACTGCAAATGCGTTGCCAACCCTGAGGACTAAGATGGAATGCCTCTATGCTAGTCATTTCACCGGCTGTCTAAGTACCGGCTGTATAAGTTAAATGTAGTAGGTAGTAGTACTAACATAGTCTAAGTACCTCTGTTACTAACAAATGTTATGGGTCTGTCGGCCTGAAATAAAGGATTCTATTCTATTCTATTCTATTCTTATCCCCAAACCGGCACACAACAATGCGAACACAGCTGCTTGGCGGCAGGTTAATGGATAAGATGGTGGTACCAACCCGGACGGACCCTGCACAAGGTCCTCCCACAAGTATATAAATTCTAAGCGAACGAAACCCCTAAAAGTTAACGCAAATAAAATAAAACCATGTAGCTATAATAAATGGGTAGGTTATGTATATCATGGATTCAGAAATAAATGCATTTCTAACTTTTATGTGTTTCTTTAGAAAAATTAAACAGTTGGCAAACAAAGCTATAATTGCGATAGGATACCGTCCTGGCGACAGTGACAAGGATACTGGACCAGCCGTATGCTGTGTCAGCACCTACAGTGCCGTTTGTGACTCCATTACAAAAACTTGGCATTGAGATTTTGCTACATAGCAATTAGTAATTAGCGTTGCATTAATGTAGTTTAAATTTCCGATGCTCTAGTCGCGTTGGAAAGATAAGATAAAAGTGGCATTCTGTCAAACCAAACTCGTAAAAAAAGACAGAGGTCTCACTTAAACAACTCTATCTATCACTATTAATATATGAAAAATGTCGTTATGGTAATCCCCCAGAGGCAGTTTACAAGGACTCATATGATGACAGCATGGTACGAACAAAATAATAAAAAACTGGAATTTTACCAATCGGAATGTTGATCGTCGGGATACCCCGAAGGGCTAAAACTAAATATCAAAATTCTCCCATTTTTTTTTCAGTTTTGAGAGAATGAACTAACTTGATTATGAATAAATTGATGTCAGATGTCTATTTTATACGACCTGCTATTGCAAATTCTACCCTACATTATATTTATACATAAGTATGATCTGTATTTTATGTCAGAGCCAATTTAATTTCCTGGCTTTTGTTAATGAGTAAGTAGAGTTATTCTTGGTAAACCATTAAATGGTGACTTTTCCTGTAGATTCATGTCCACAATTTTGCCATAAAAAGGCGCTTGCCCTGCGTAACCTTTACAAATCAGAAACAAATAGGTGTATATTTTCGAAAACTCCTTTGGACTTGACTTTGACGTCGACATTTATGCTATTGTGGATCTATCGTGCCTATGTCACTAGCAAAGTTTTCGTTATTATTCTTGTCTGCTTCTAAGCTGTTTTTCTTTTTACCAAACTGAAGCAGAATGAGAGCATCCCCGGGAGTATCGTCATCATATGGTGTCACGTGTCGGATACACGTGCTGTTTCTACATACCATTGCTAAGTTGGCACTGTCCCTTCCGCAGAATACGCTCTGCAACTTGGCATTGGCAACAGGGTTGTTCATGCTATAGAGGGTTTTGGCGGCAGAGCAGAACTCGTACTTCGTGCAGTCACTACAGCTTCCTAAAAACAATACTTACATCAATGTTTAATTGAACACTAGACTAGTGTTTGACTAGCAGGCATTCGATCTAAGGACCGCATTATTGAACTGAACTTGGCTTGGGCTGAAAACTAACTATGAGACTCGAGACTGGCATATTGGCCAAGTTCAGATTAAGTCCCCGGGATTGGCAACACATTTTCAATGTTGATATTGTAATTAGCCTGAGCCCTGAGATCAGAGCCCATTTTTGGGTTACCTTTGTTTTGGCGCAATATGTTTGCCAAATGTATCGTTCCCCAACTGTTTCCTTTGCCCACCTTTGTTTTCTGTAACCGTAAGTACCTACACGTAAATATTTCAGGATTATATAAAAACTAACATAACGTAACCTACAGGGTTGTACACGATGGTAATGAAATAAATCCGGAAATATTTATACAAAATTGCGTTGGCAAATGAAAAAGTTGGGAAACGATACATTTGGCAAACATATTTTTGCCAAACGTCAGGCTGCGCCTAGTTTTATCGTCTGGTGGTAGGTTCCAATTTGTAATCATGGTCACTGTTTTGATAATTTGTACTGGTAAGCACTAATTTACAACAGGAAAATTTTAAAAAGGTGTTCTGACAAAAATCATGCTTTATAGACATTTGTCTCAAAAGGTTACTTTTATTTAAACATTGATTAATATCAGTGTTTGCTACGCCCGCTTTGGATTAGTGTTCGGAATAACGTCAATTTGTTTGTAACCGGGTAACGTAGCACTAGCTGTGACGTAGAAAATACCATGCGGCGTTTAAGCTCTTTAGGTATTAGCGGAACTTTGCTTATTTGTTTTCTCAAACTTTGCTTATTTGTTTTCTAAAAAAAAATGCTTCAGAATTGTAAGCATTTTTTTTTTAATTATTTACTTAGAAAACAAATAAGCAAAGTTCCGCTAATACCTAACTTTACTTCCTTTGCACTAGATCCGAATTTCAATGGCCGTATTATGTACTATTTTTAGTACAAGGAACCTGAGGAGGTTAAAACTCTACACACAGCAAAACACAGTAAAAACACTAGTCACGGTAGAAACTAATTTAAACCAAAACTTACTTATGTTGGGCTTCGGTTCCGCGCCACTTAACCACATGAGTACAAAACATATTATTATTTCACGCATTTTGAGTAAAAGCACAACTACGTGCGCATGCGACGAACTTTGTCTTGCAACTGGTCAGCCTTGTTTTTATGTAGTCTTCAGACCAGTATCTACAAGGGGCGTTCAACAAATTATCGGTGTGTGAATGAAAACAAAAAAATGAAAACAATTAGTGGAATATTCTTCATTAAAATATTGTTTTATCTTTGATGTCAAAATGCTGCTTTCAACGTTTCTTCATCACAAAATCGTTTCCCTCGCAGATCCTTTTTGAGATTTGGAAACAAAAATAAGTCGCTGGGAGCCAAGTCTGGTCTACATGGTGGGTGAGTAATAGTTTCGACCCCAGATTCAAGAGCAGCAGCCATGGCAATATGAGCAGTATGCACTGGGGCGTTGTCGTGGAGAAGTAGTACACCCCTAGTTAATGTTCCCTGTCTCTTCTCTTTGATCGCTTCCCACAATTGGCGTAAAGTGTTAGCGAAGTATTGTCCTGTGATATTTACATCCTTATCTTTATAATCGATCAGTAATATTCCTTCACAATCCCAGAATATTGTGGCCACAACCTTGCCACAAAAGCTGAAGGGACGACCTTGAACTTCTTAAGATGAGAAGTTCCTTTAATGTACCACTGCAGGGACTCTTGTTTGCTCTCTGGGTCATAATGATGAACCCAGGTTTCATCTCCAGTAACATTTTTTTGGATATAGTCAGAACAATAAGCAACATGCGTATCTTTCTGAAGCGGTTTCAGCATTCGCAGCACCCATCTCGCACTAACTTTTGACGTGTTAAGATGGTCATGGATGATATTATCATGTACAGTCAAGGGCATTAAAATCTATACAGCCAAATTATGAACACGGACCTTATTGCCAGTGGCATAAAGGTATATAATGGGTGTGTATTCATGTCCTTGACTGTATAGTGCCAATAGAAAGGTTAGTTGTTTGAGCTATTGACTTTATCTTCACTCGACCATCTTTCGATATAATTTTCTCCACTTTTTTTATATTTTCCTGTGAAGTAGCTTCGACAGGCCGACCAGGTCCAGGGTCGTCCTCGATGCTCTCCCTCCCACGCTTAAATTCACTTCACCTCTTTGGAATTGTGTGATAATGAAGGAGCAGACTCATGGTAATCATAATCTATTTCTTCTTTTATTGTCTTTTGATTTTTCCCTGTTTGGTGAAGAAATTTATTACCGCTCGGTGCTCTAATTTAATTAACATTCTAAAATCGCTCATGATGATCATGTTTGTTAGGCAATCTACTTTTTTTTCACGTCAGTGATTTATTCTTAGTGGACTTTATTAAAAGTTTACAAAAACAGGTTGAGAGATATTAATACCGAGAAATTTTTGAACGCCTCTCGTAGACTCGTACAATGCTATAATATAATTTTACTTGTTGATAAAAAACTGGGTTCTTGCTTTATTGATACAAAATGGACTCAATTAAAATGACTCTGTATTGTATGCAACAATTGTCAACTGTAGTGGTAAAAGATATAAATAAACCAGGCAAGATTCCTACCTTTTATGCTTATCACACATTGATCAAACGGATTTGCATTTATTTTTTTTGCAAATTAAGCATCCAAATTTTACGTTTTCGTGTGGGCAGTTATACTTAATAAGAAAATCACTTTTTAAATACCTCAACAGTGAAAACCTCCTCTCCTGCATTAGAGGATCTATGAATAACGTTAAGTTAGTGGAATCATTGAATCGGCAATATCTCTAATGGTTTTAAGCTAGAGAAAAAATAACACAACATTGGTATTGATTAACAGTAGCGAAGCAAATATTAAATTTTGTGCACCCATTTAAAAATTCCCCTGTAAGTCTGTATGCATGTAACCTATGTAAGCATAAGTCAACAATGATAATTATCCCGTTTATAATGGAAAACATATAAGGTCATTTACCTTTTGCTGGGACTTCTTTTTCAAAAAATTATAAGCTCTTAATAAGATATAAATAGGTAAGTTGAAGACTTCAGGTTTTTCATGAGATTACAAATATCCATGGGGGCCTTACAATTAAACCAGGCGGTCCGAGCTTTTCTCTAACGATGTGATGATACAAATATATTTTAAAAAAACTTAGATCCTTCTATTTTTTGAAGTCGGTTAAGAAGCATCTTAGCCTATTTGTGCAAATTGTGGTTACTGAATTATCAACAACCTTTTTTCAAGTTGTAATTCTGTAGCTCTGCCCAACCCACTCTGGGATTACAGGCGTGAAGGTATGTATGGTTAAGAAGCAAATTATGATAATTTCAAACCGCCGCCGCCCGCCGCCGCCCGTCACCGTCCGTCACCGTCCGCCCCGCCCGCCGCCTCCCTCAGCCGCTCGCCGCCGCCGCGTCGACAGCGGCAGTTACCTTGGCCATAACTAGTATAAATAGAATACTGACTGTCTTTACTGTGCCTTGGCTGTATGACATTTGTTCCCTCGGACCTTTCGATTTTTATTAAAATGTCCTAAGTAATGCCATAAGTCCGAATGTTTTGTTTATTAAAATCATCACTGTTCTTTACTGAAACGGTTTTTAATTGAGAATTTTTGAAATATCTAGCTGGTAAATAGTAGGCCTAGGTTTGTTTTATAAAAACCAGGTTTGTTTCAGTAAAAACACTTTATGACTTGCGATGATTATGAATAAAATAACAATACATTCGGGCTACAATTTTTTATGTGACCTAATATGGACCCAATGAGACCATTTAACAAAAAAACAATTTTGTAGGTTTTCTTAGGAGGAAAGCGAGGCTATTTTATTCTACTCTTATTATATTCGTAGGATTAGTAGCAGGTCATTCACTTCAAGAAAGCGGTGATTATGTATCCAACTGTCAATAAAGTATTTGCATTAACGTCGGATGTTAAATGTCAATCGTCATATTTTTTACTCTCTTAAACTCCTGCGGTACCTTTGTACCTGGATGACTTGCTTTACTCGGTTTTTTTTTGGCGAGTTTCCTAAAAAATAAACCTAGCGAGATCGATTTATCGTTCCCGCATCATGAAAATCTTTGAAGCCGTTTCCGAGATTCAGATTATATACATACTCGTATATACAAGAATTGCTCATTTAAAGATATTAGAGTTATGACAATAAATCATTATTGTGATCCGGAGTCAGCGCGGTCGACGCACACTTGGCCAGATTACAAAAACTAGTATTATTATAACTCTGGGTTTTTGTGATCGTCGTTCGCAGGCTTCGCAGCATTTATAACATACATTAGCGTAAAAAATATAGCCTATTTTAGCTCGAACTGGTTTACTAAACCAGTTTCCACGGGTTTCCCCAAGATGATTTGTCTACAAAAAATATATTATTATATTATTATTATCTTTTTATTGTAATACATACTTAAATCGATCATCTAATTCTGCATTTGAACTTAGTTGTTTTATACAAGAAAGGCAATGAAGATGTAGCTATTTACCGCAACTGGGACAATTTCAACAAAACAATTTTAACCAAAATTCAGTGGCGAGACAAAAAGTAAATTTATAGGAGAAATATACTGCTGAATATTTGTTTAAAATACCTAGTAATTAAATCAAAATGTACAGTAAAGGAAAATGATTCCTTCGCCACTTTGGACTATACCAAATTAACGTAATCAATCAAAACGTAAGAAACTTTTTATAATTTTATTGACAGTGTTACTTTGACATAGTCCAAAGTGGTCTAGGAATCAATTTCCTTGACTGCATATAATATCACGCATATAATATAACAGTTACCTGGATGCCCGAGCTTTGCTCGATATATTTTTTTGTTATGTTTTCGAAAAAATAAAACCTAGCTAGATCGATTTATCGCCCCAAAAACCCCCTGCATACAAAATTTCATGACCATCGAAATTTTCGAAATTCAGATTATACAAAAAATGCTCTTTTAAAAGTATTGGATATGTATGACTGTCCGAGATTGACTAAATATTATTCCATGCCAGCGGAAATTAATACTTACATGATTTGCTGGATCTCGTAGCGACATCATGACAAACCAATATTTAGTCCAAGCGAGGCGAGGGTTAGATCGCGACCACAGCGACGAGAATGGCCGATGATCGGCGGTGATCAAAGCGTTACGAATGAAAAAAAACCGGGCAAGAGCATGTCGGACCATGCTCAGTGTAGGGTCCCGCCCGAAGCCGTTACTACAAACAAATTAGACCTCGCGACAAACTTAACATTGCCGTTGGAAAACTGTTATCCCCATACAACGACATAGGTCGCGGTCAGTTCATTTGTATATTGTTTCCATATATTTAGTTATTTATAAATAACTTAAATAAGCAATTCATCTAAGGGCACATTTTCCTTTAATAAGCCAATCATACGCAATGATCTTTGGCTAGTAAAAGTACCTTTGATTAGCAGCAGTCATTAAGCTTTGCAGAATGCAACTATATACGTCAATATAAAATTACAAAGTGCAAATGTGAAGGAGCGCAGCGACGCGACGATATAACTCAATCACACCACAGTATTAACAGTAGTTCGTCTACAAACTAAGGAACATCGCGCGGCTTGCATGTGTGCCTACCTCGACCGTACGCGCCGCGAGCCACCACTAACAAACTCAACAGGACGCAACAAGTCGGTTTAGTCGGGGCCGCACCGTGTTTGCTTGCGTGCGTATTAAGTATCGAGTGGGACTTTACAGAAGCGCGTGGCGCTAACCCCATGTGCTTCTGTTTAGTCCATCAGAGTAAATACTCTGTAACGTGGCGTCTGATACAGTAATAAGTAGGCTTGGGACTTTTGGATGCTCGCTATGGTTCTAGAATCCACGGAGTCGCCATTATGTTAAAATATTTTTTTAGAAGTCAAAGTCAAAGTGGATAAGTACATACAACTTGTATGTATATAATTACCAATAATAAAATACTCTATTGCTAGTAAACAAAATAAACTAAAACAAATAATTTAAGTAACAATAACAAAAATGTATTTTTCAATCTAATATTAGTCGACACTTCTAAGTTTTTGATGAGGTACAGGCTTTTTGAATCAGTGCATCATAATCATCATCTATTACTATTTCATGTTCATCATTAAAATGGTAGTAAGAATGGATCACTATTATTTTTTCTATATTTTGCGGGGTTAAACGAGTTCTGAACCTATCAAAAACTCTTTTGTGTGTTGAAAAAGATCTCTCCACGTCCACTGATGTTAAAGTTGTATTCTCGAGAATTTTTGCCGATTCGTCATCTTTGTGGTGCGTTGTGGTAAAATTCGTTGATGTAATTTTAAATTTTATCAGAAATTGCTTAAACCGTGTTTAATCAAGTGAAAATTTATTAATCAAGTGTTTTTTTAATTGCTAAAATAGATGTCAGTCAGTAGTCTGTCACAACGAAAGTATCAAAGAGGATACATAATTAAGTAAATCGTACCTATATTTGCATATCGCGTCACCTGTGAACTGTGACATGTGTGTGTAATAACTAATAAATTTATGATAAAATTAATTGGGATAGACCAAAAAAAATAACTCACTGTTTTTACATTCTAATTCGAAAGAACAGGTAATTTTAAGAGACCAATTTCATTAATTTTGTATTTGACCCAATAGTTTTGTTTTAATATCTTTATTTATTTAGCAGACATTTTATGGATGACATGATTATTTTAAATTTGAGTTGGCATTTTCTAATAAATTACAACAATTAAATAATATCTAATGAGAAAAAGTGTTTATAATAGTGTAATAAAACATACTATTTCAAGCGGGTTTCGCCTAACCCGTGAGATACACCTAGGAGGGCTTCAAGCCGAAAACGAAAGTCAAACAAAGGTCAAATATACTTTTGTCGAAATGTCCGAAATAGATAAACATTTCAAAAATTTAATAATGCAGAACGGCTTTAAAACCCTATTCCTCGAAATGGTTTTCAAATCAGAGTAATTAAAAAAATATGAACTATCCCAATTGCAGTCATAATAACGTGGTTATTACCGATCGATATAACAGCGTAAATCTAACATGTTTTATTTTTACACTTTGACTTTGACTTCGAAAAATTATATTTTAACATAATGGTGACTCCGTGGAATCTAAAACCATAGCGAGCATCCAAAAGTCCCAAGCCTAGTAATAAGTCCATGGTTCTTGTCTAAAACTTGACATTGGCGAAATACTCCTTATTAAAACAAGGAGTGAAAGCAATTAATTTGCGGAAAAAAAAGTGATGCGTATCGTTACACTAGCGCCCGCGTGGCAATAGGTATAAGAAACTCCTCAAGGCACCAGACGAACTACTTTTTAGGGTTCCTTAGTCAAACTAGGAACCCTTATAGTTTCGCCATGTCCGTCCGTCTGTCCGCAGCCTAGCTCAGAGACACTTAGTACTATTTAGAAAGCTGTAAGGCATGAATATACATTTTTTTTTGTATCTGCCCTACACGTAACGTGGGGATTTAATTTTTTCTCGTCCTTCCCATAGTGTGTGGTGTTGTTGGATAGGTCTTTCAAAAATATTGCGGATTCGTGAAATCTATTTTTTGAGTAAAGTGTTTATACCTACTAAAATCACCTAGGACAGAACCAAATAACTTTAAATACCTAAGTAGAGAATTTGTTAAACCTGTTATTTTACAGATTTTTGTTAATTGATACTTTGGCCACACTGATCAACCGCTTTGACAAGCGGTAATTATGTTAAAATCACAGATAACGGTGATCTTTTGACCCATGCTATTATCCCAGAATAAGCAGATACGCTGTAGGTATACAAATTGTGGAGCTGCTGCCATCTGACCCCCATAATCTAATACAGGGGAACCGGGAAAATACGATCAAGGGCAGTTAAGATACGTTTTAATGGAATATCTTCCAGATAATGTACCTTAACAAAACTACCTTGATTATGCTGATAGCCTAGCTGATGACTGACCCTGCTTACGAAGCTAACGGTTCTGGGTTCGATTCTCTGCTCGGTAAGGGCAAATAATAGTTTTTTTTTTTGGCATGCAGAAAGCAAACCAGCACACAGGCCACCTGATAGTAAGTGGGTTCTGTGACCTATTGGCATATGCATTCTCAAGAGTACTTACTATCTTGGGACTGCAATCCGAAGACCGCAAATGCGTTGTCAACCCTGAGGACTAAGATAGAATGTTTATATGCGAGTGATTTCACCCGTTGTCTTATCCTCACACCGAAATTTGATATATTTTTAATTTAATATTTATAGATTTATATAATGCTAGACTAAGTAGTACCATTGTAATATTACCTAAATATATTTAAAAAATGACTGACTGCTGAGTTTCTTACGGCGTTTCTTCTCAGCAGTGGTCTCGTCTTGTAAAGCGCTGGTAGATTCTTGACGTGTAAAAGTGCCCGTGCAGTCTACTTACTGAATAAATGTCTTTATCTTTATCTTATCTTAAACACGGTAATATGAACACTGTTACTTGACGGTAGGTTAAAGGATAAGGTGTTGTGTATTGCAAGAGTACTTGTTTCTGTTTATTGGATGTTTTTAGGGTTCCGTACCAAATTGTTAAAAAAGGAACCCTCTTGGTGAGACTTCGTTGTCTGTCTGTCTGTCTGTCTGTCTGTCTGTCTGTCTTTTTGTCACAGCAGGTTTTCTCAGCAACTGCAAATGCTATCAACTTGAAATTTGGTATAGTTGTACAATTTGCTTGCCCGCATCCGTTTTTAGTAAGAAAAATATGAAATTCATTTTAGAAATAATTGAAAATGGGTCTAGAATGGGGGGTTGAAAACTGAAAGTGGTTTGACTATAGCAAATAGGATGACATATGAAAGGGCTTAATCTGCACATTTCAAAACTATTTTTTATTTTATTTTCTGTGACTCTTTGATTTGTGTAACCTGTCTGTATGGAAAATGTCTAAATGTAATGATTTATAGGCAAAAATGTACAAAAAAAATACCGTCCCCCTCTCATTATCTCCGAAGTTTAATAATCATTTTTTTTAATAATCCTGAAGAACAGATACTTAATCACTTATATTTTATGGGAAAATATATAACGAAATGTTCATTATTTACAGTTTTTGAGAAATTACTAAAATTTAGGCTAGTCAAAATGGACCTTATTGCATAGAAAATAAAGTTCATCACAAATGAGTATTTTATTTCGCTGTTACCAAGCATAGTATATTAAATACGGAACCCTCGCCGCGCGAGTCCGACTCGCACTTGACCGGTTTTTTAATTAGATAGGGCGGTAAGCTTGCATGCGGTTTACCTGATGGGAACAAACACCACCGCCGATAAATAAATTTAAAAAAATGTTGTCTAGTACTCATAATACAAGCCTAGAGCTTAGTCTGGGACTAAGTCAATTCGTGTGAGACTATTCCTATTATTTCGAACCTGCAACCGTGTAATTATCAATTAACAACGCGTTCGCGTTTGCAGAATCCATAAATTGACGTACAGGTTCCCACGCCATATTTTCCTTTTGTAAGAAAGATCCACAGCTCGGTTTCCACAATACTCTGGTATCTGATATTCGATATCAGAATTGACAACAGGAACTTTTTAGTAAGTATATACATACATACATTAAATCACGCCTGTTTCCCAGAGGGGTAGGCAGAGACCACTTCTTTCCACTTGCTACGATCTTGACAAATTTCTTTCGCTTCTTCCACATTCATACATCGATTCATGCACGCAAGTTCTTTGAAAAAATCATACATACATACCTTCACGCCTGTAATCCCAGAGTGGGGTAGACAGAGCTACAGAATAACAACTTTAAAAAGTTGTTGATAATTCAGTAACCACAATTTGCATAATTAGGCTAAGGTGTTGTTTAACAGCGCATTAGTGACAGGTTGCAAGCCCATCGCCTAACAGTACTACAAGTCGCCTCTTACGACATCCACGGGAAGACATGGAGTGGCACTATTCTAACCCGGCAACCACACGGGGATGAAAAAATCAACAAAAAAATCATACTTTGTCTCAAATGTATAATTTATGCTTGTTTATTATTTACTGATAAAATAATTTAACAGGCAGGGATGTCCAACTCGGTCCCCAGCTCTAGAACTCTTCTTTTATTTTTAACGGCATGAAAAAAGCAAACATGCACATAGGCCACTTGACAGTAAGAATGATCTCAGATCCAAAAAAATGTTTGTTACTTACTTCTCAAGACTAATCCTGAGACTGCAAATAAGTGGCCAACTCTGAGGATTAAAATATAATGCATGCTAGTAATTACCCTGGTTGTCTTATCTCTATCACGCAACACAACATTGCAGACACTGCTGCTTGGCGGTAGGTCGGGGGATAAAACCCTGAACAAGGTAGCCACCAGTAATTCCCACCTTCTTAATAGCTTTCGGCTGGCTATCGCTATCACGCTTGCACTCACTACTGTCAGTATATTTGTCACTCGTGTGTCATAGACAAACGGAGATTGCCGATCGCTATTAAGAAAATGGTAGCATTGTACCTTTGTTGCTATATCCTATGAAAAGATAATTTTCTTGGGATGCGTAATATTTGCATGTCCATATATAAATAACCGGTCGAAGGGGCTGGCCAGTCGCAGGCGCCGGTCTGAGCTGCGCACACGCTGTGAACTCGCTAGCTGTCAAAATGTGCGCACGATTCGTTTTACTTTGTGTTGTGATCACTTGGCTGGCGTTAGCAGAGGCTTACGTGCCAAAAAGTAAGTATTTTATTTACCAAACTGGTTATTAATCTTATTTAACACTAAGTTTTTCCTCCTGACTCCGTCCGTGTAGTTGTTTATCGATCTCTTGGGGAACTTTTTATTTATTTTCATCAGGTTTACCAACAATTGTTAACACCAGTTTTATTTAATAAAAACATGCAATACGTTTGTTGTGTAGAATAACAACTGGATAAAGGTAAACAGGTAAACACCACATGCGAAACTTGAAATTAACTAAACTAAAATTAAAATTAACGTTGCTTTAAGGCTAAACATTCTTGTTTTCCTGGTGGTGATCATTAAACAAGTATTAAAATTAATCGGAACATCTACGGAGAGTTTTGAATTATTATCCGGGTGGGTCGAAGTGGGTATCTGTGATGTCACTGACACTGATGGTAATCAATCATTCATTAATCCATTACTATTTCAAGAGGAATAAAGATTATTTCTTTCTGCGTACTATTAACCGCTAATATTTATATCGTTACCGGTATCAGAATATCACCTACAGCGTAACAGAAGTGGGAAAACAATTCTTTAACGAGCGTTACGTTACGTTCAATACGGATATCATCTTACAATATGAAGACTTTTCTGATAAGTAATTTGTTCTAGCAGAAAAATCGGGTAAAGTATACCAGAAAAGTTGGTGATTGTTTATTTTTGTCATTATCACTTTAAGCTTGTAGAAAAAGTTATATATGCAACGTTACATAATTAACTCTTAAGGTACTCGTGCCTTAAGAACCTTCATTATATACCAGTTACATAAATATACTATTTAGTAACTAGTTAAATCATTACTATATTATTCATAAACGAGGAATAGGTACATAAAGGATGCTTAAAATATGCTTTAGCCTTATTTCTCATTGTGACATTTTGAATTTGACAGAAAGTGCCAAAGCTCACTTTAGCTAAAATAGGTTTATTGGTTGTTTATGAATAAGGAGCTTTGAATACAATTTTAAGGTTACCGTTTGTTATAATCAAGTCCAAGTTTATCTACTGCGTGGAGGACGCTCGCGACTTTGTACGCGTAGAACTACTTCTCCGCTACTTGCCCTATTTCGTCGGTGAAACTGCTAAACCGTTTAACTAACAAATTGCATAAGGAACAAAATGGACCTTACTTATTAAGTCAGTATGGTTCATTTTGCTCCAGGTTCGATAGATAGATAGGTAGATTCATTTATTCGGCTATTAAATGAAAACAAAAAACACATGCCTTTGAGAAAACAAAAACATAAGGTCGGTGAAACTGCAAAACCACGTAACTGTCATTTTAAATAAGGAGCAAAATGCACCTTTTCAATATGGCCGTAAGGTTTATTTTGCTCTATCATAAATTTGTTACTTACGCAGTTTTGCAGTATCACCGACGATAAACAAAAGTAGGGGAGGCCGGGGCTTCAATTAACAGAGGTAAGACAAGCGAATTTCTAACAAACTATAAACAGCACATGACTAGTGATTCCTAAAATTCGTCCCTGGGACAGTGGTCTACAGGTTGAGACTCCTCAGTCCAGCTCAGTGCGCCGTGGGAGTGAGTGGTGTGATGTTCATCTATTTTGGCCAGGTAACGAACTTTTTTCACTTTACGATTTTTTGATTAACGTGTTCAATATATATGATTTCGCCGTTTTTTTTTTTTCGCAGTACCTTGTTTTGTTCTTTATAATGTTACATAACTTTACTAACGCTAATGTGCACTATTTCGTAATTATATTTTTTTATATTGAAAAGGTACCCATGGGGCTAAAATTAACAAAACATACGGGGCTAGTATTAACATGAAATACAAGCACTAGAAGAGATAGAAAGTAACAAAAATTTAAAAAGAAAAAGAGCACAGAATAAAGACGATGGAAAGAATAAAAAGCAAGGTAAAGAAAATTATCAAGGACAAGGTAAAGGTAAGGGCAAAGGTAAGGGCAAAGGAAAAATAGCTAAAAAGGGGAAACAAAAGGAAACATCACAAGTGGAAAAGGCGAAGAAAAGGATATTGGAAGAAAGCAGCGACAGTGCAGAAGATGAATATAAAGACTGCTACGTTTAAGAATAAGCTGTTTACTCCCTCATTTAAGATGATTATATTGTTATTCGCAAACACACATAAGTCTGATTAAACTACTTAAAAGACTGTTAACTTAATAATGTGATTTGTTGATTGTTGTTCTTCTATGAAGAGGTTTTCTTTAAGTTTTTGTTTCTATTCATTGATATAGCTGAAATCCTATTGTTTTTTAACGGGGTGTTATAACTTTTAAGCATAATGTTAATTATTGATCCACAAAGTGAGCATAGTGTTTATTAAAAACTAACGTTTCCTTCAATAATATAACAGTAAAAGTAACTGTTAATAAGAAATCATTAAGATATTTGTTGATTTTTGTTAATGTATAGAGAGGTTTTGTTTGGATTCCTTTCTCTATATACTTACATCGCTGTTGCAGGGACAAAGAGCTATATTGTTTAAGCCTAATGTTAATTGTATTGCTTAATAAAAAAATGATATTGTAATTTTGCGTTTTCTTTATTTATAGAGGAAAATACTTACAATGTTAATTGTTGCCCCTTTTGTTAATACTTACCTCGGAACCGTTAATTGTAGCCCCGACCGCGGGGTAAGTATTAATTTCTGACTTTTCTGAGTAAAATCGAGTTTTTTAAAAAGGTACTAATTTTTTGTCAAATTTAAACCAACGATATAGTTATTGAATAGTTTGGACATCATTAGACACAAAAATCATTTCAAAATATTAAGGCGTTTTGAAGCTACAACTGAAAATATAAATTTTGTTAAGTCGCGCCCCGGTCTCCCCTACCTATTTCACTGACGATTTCATCCCTCATATATCACAGGTATATTTGTCAATGAAGTGTTTTAGGCGGCTACTGGGAATTTAACACGGTGCGGACTTGGCTTGAAACGAATTTCAGATCAACATTAAATACCTATTGTGCGTCCCACGATATAAAAAAAGTTAACGGAAAATGAGCTCCCCAATTTAAATGTATCGATAAAAAAAAACTGTGACAGCTCATATAAAATGTGGGTACCTATCACACCTGCTTTTTTTTTTTTTACGGTGTACCCCAAGGGAACCCAACAGAAACCTATTAGGTACCTACCTAATAATTATGCGTATACGCAGTCCGCCCGTTCGTCTTTTAAGGAGTGGTATCTTTTGAACCATAATACATAGATAACGGGTTGATATTTTTTCCGGACATGTGTTATTACGGCAATTATAATTTTTAAAATATAATTGTACGAGTATTACGGTGGATTTACTAACATACAAAACAAACTGAAATAATAAACGTTTTTGTTTCAACGTATTTTTATTGTTGTACCTATCTTGTATCGTAATAACTTATAAGCGTTAAAATTAAATTCAAATTGGAATATAATAATATCTACTGTACTACTCCAGACTCCGACTCGGACTCGCTCTTGACCGGTTCATTAATACTTACCTTATTTTAGACACAATTAACTAGCTCCTTTTTCAAACTTTTGTGTGTAAAATCATCACTAAAGATCGACAACTGACTCGGAGTGCGGCATATAGGTTTTTTTTACACGACAGTTTTAACTGAAACATGGAACCGACCCAAAACAAATCTATATTCATGATTGGGGTTCTTTTCTATAACAAGAAAGAAGAGAGGCCCTAGGCAAGATGCATAACGTTATCGTAAACGATTTTTGAAAACTGTCAAATGTTTGGAATTGACATAAGCGTTTGACGCGACCGTCTGGCAGCTAATGTTAATCCTATACATTTTCGAAAACGATAACGTTCTCGCAGTGCATCTTATTATAGATCAGGAAATATGAATTGGCCGTCTGTATTCTTCACAAATTGTAGGATCTTTTTCGATAATATTAAACAAAAGGCAATCGTTAACTGCCCTCGTCCTTCAAACAGCACAGAGGCTTGAAAGGTTAAGGTTATGGTTAGGTCCGGTAGTAAGTCTCAATTGACAACAATTCATTTTGTGCTAAGGTAGTAAAATAAAATACCGTTTCTAGATTTTACACTGCTGATTACAGTAAAAATATATTTGGATTTTTTTATGCAGTAGTTTTTTTTATATTTAGGAAAAACAGTAAAAAAAGTTGGATTGTGAATGTTAGGAATACACTTATAGTGCCCTTAGTCCATTTATTACCAAAGGAATTCAAAAAAATATACAACTGTCATGTCATGTTCATTGTTTATCTGTCTGACGGATTACTACTTGATTTTGACGACACGCTTTCAATTCTACGCAAAATAGTTTATTTATTTTAATGGCGTCTACAAATTACGTAATTAATTAAATTACGCAAAATAGCAAATTTGTGAACGAACGGCAGCGAATGATTGACATGACATGACAGTCAGTTTTGTTTACTGTTTAAAGTTACTTTTTTAAATTTTATATCACGACATCAGTATTCCTAACTTAGTATATACGGTCTTTTTAATGACTATTTCTTTAATAAATTATTAACGACGAATTTAAGTTAAATAAAGAAAAACCAAGAAATACGGGTAGTCTAATTTTTAACCAGCTATTATAAACGCGAAAAAACAATAATGCTTTTTTTTTTGAAATGTTGTCAATTGTTAGGCTCATCACTATAGATATCATGGTCTTAGCAATGACGTGACGTAAATACTCCTTTATATAAGTAGTCGAATATATTGATAACTGGTAACACTGTTATTGAGATAGATTATATTTTTAATGTCTGAAAACACTGTTGGAGGCTATCAGACTTTTATATGTAACGGTGGGAAAAACGTATGTAAAAGCAAAATGTAAAAGAGATAATAAAATACCAAATGTTAGATACAAGTGTTTTGTTGAATAAATAACCTAAAACCTAATAATAATAAGAAGATTCTACACAATGCAGACAAAAATCTCGAAGTAGATAACAGACGGCCAAATCATATTTCCAGAACTATATCTAGATCCACAGTTATAATTAGGTGAAAAAAATGAAGTGCATTTTTTAAATCTTGTTTTCATAAAATGCATTTGTTTTTTTTCATAAGTCACCCATCAATGAATTTTGGTGTGGTTGCGCAAATAAAACCTTTCTTGAACCTCACAGACTAGACTATAACCAAGGTATTTTCCCAGGGAGTTGCAGCAACTGCATCGGGTATGCGAACTGTCCTGCCGCCGTGGCTCTGCTGCACAAACAGGAGCAGGCTGCAGACAACAAGCTCAAGAGCGTCTTCTGTGGCATGGACAGCACCCTCCTACCAATGGTCAGTACCTACACAACAGCTTAAGAACTACGGTGCCTCAGATTTAGCCTTAATTACTACTCGAGCAGCAGCTTAGTTACATCCATACATACATACCTTCACGCCTGTAATCCCAGAGTGGGGTAGGCAGAGCTATAGAATTACCTACAACTTTGAAAACTTGTTGATAATACAGTAACCACATTTTGCACAATTATGCTAAGATGTTTACCAGCGTATTAGTGACAGGTGGCAAGCCCATCGCCTAACAGGACTACAAGCCTTTATTCCCTTAGTCGCCTCATACGACATCCACGGGAAGACATGGAGTGGCACTATTCTAGCCCGGCAACCACACGGCTTAGTTTAAAAACAAAAATTCTAAATTTAAATTATTTATTCAGTAAATTGGCCGCATGACCGCATAAAACGCGGGGCGAGGAGGTGCGGGTCGGGTGCCGATGGGTCTAATGAGCTGTGACCTTTACTCTAATTTTGTACAATAATTAAATTAATATAATAAGATGTCCTTACTCATCATCATCATCATGTCAGCCGAAAGACGTCCACTGCTGGACATAGGCCTCCTCCAAACATAGGCATAGACATAGGCCTCCGTACTGTCGACGGGCAATTATTGCTCTTGCTGTTGTAAGTGCACCTTAATGGGCCCGCCGAAGTCTGGGTAGATAAGTCGGTTGAACTGTCATCGCGTCTGTTATTTCGAACTAATTTAAGATATAAAGTTTTGCAAGATAGGTATATAAGAAATTTTATAGTTACTAGGAAATGTCGATGTTTCCGTATTGACTCGACCTCAATGACCAAGTGTGAGTTATATCGTACAGTCAGCATCATAAATATAGTGGCAGTCAATAGTTCCAAATATACCGCACCATCCAAAATATCCATAAATACGTACTCATTCCAAGTGATCAAATTGTTCAGGCCATCCACTGTATACAAATATACCGGAGCATCCACAACACCATATACTTGGTAACATTCAACCCGCCGTTAGTACAGCAACGTCCAGAACGCCGAAGGTTTCTAAGCACCCAAAGTAGCCCAAAATACGGGACACATAAGAAAATTGAACCTTATTTACCAGTCAGTACGGTTGAATATTCAGTCAAATCATTTTAATAGGTTAGCCAGTAAGCAATTTGACAAACCACGAAAACAGTACCATACTGTCATGGCATATATCTGTCTCACGTTTTAATTTGACACATTATTGCGTGGACTGCGTGGTTTTAAAAGGTTTTGCAATATTGAAGCAGCCAACTTAAACGCATCAATACGTTTCAATATTTCGCCTAGTTAGCCGTTAGTTACGATGGACCAGTGGTTTAGTAGTAACGCTGTCGAGTCATGTGTTCTGGGTTTTAATCCCCGTATTAGGTGCTGTTTGCATTTTTATTTTATATTTTTAAAGTCGTTGTTTTATTTTAATTTGTAATAACTACTTATACATAAAAGGCCGTATTCCTTTATTACTTGTTTACATAGACGAAACTCACTACAAAACAAATAAATTACATTGAATTTATATTTTTTAATTTAAGCATAATGGGCATAAGAGGTTTCTTTTTGGTTTTAATGGGTATCTACTCAACCGCTTTGAAAATGAGTAGTTGTACATTTTGTTTGAGCTCTATTGCATTCGAAATAAGGGTCAATTTTCTTTAAATTAAAATTAAATTAAATTAAAACAACGACTTTAAAAATATAAAATAAAAATGCAAACAGCACCTAATACGGGGATTAAAACCCAGAACACATGACTCGACAGCGTTACTACTAAACCACTGGTCCATCGTAACTAACGGCTAACTAGGCGAAATATTGAAACGTATTGATGCGTTTAAGTTGGCTGCTTCAATATTGCAAAACCTTTTAAAACCACGCAGTCCACGCAATGTGTCAAATTAAAACGTGAGACAGATATATGCCATGACAGTATGGTACTGTTTTCGTGGTTTGTCAAATTGCTTACTGGCTAACCTATTAAAATGATTTGACTGAATATTCAACCGTACTGACTGGTAAATAAGGTTCAATTTTCTTATGTGTCCCGTATTTTTGGCTACTTTGGATGCTTAGAAACCTTCGGCGTTCTGGACGTTTCTGTACTAACGGCGGGTTGAATGTTACCAAGTATATGGCGTTGTGGATGCTCCGGTATATTTGTATACAGTGGATGGCCTGAACAATTTGATCACTTGGAGTGAGTACGTATTTATGGATATTTTGGATGGTGCGGTATATTTGGAACTATTGACTGCCACTATATTTATGATGCTGACTGTACAATACGGACTGTATCACCATTTAAAATGTTTTTAAAATGAATGAGGGTTTCCGCGCATCAGTTTTTTCACTAGATGGCGCCTGTGAAGTGAGGTCTTTGTGACAGTTGATGTTAAAATATATGCCTAGAAGAAGACCAAACCAGTGACAATTTACTTTTTCACTTGATATGACTTTCATTCAAATATTTAGGTACAAAATTATTTCGATTTATATTTTTTACGTATTATCAACTGTCAAAAAGACCGTACTTCCCAGAGGCGCCATCTGGTGAAAAAACTGATGCGCGGAAATTTAATTTTAATTTAAATAAATAGTCGATAGTAGATATCCTGAGCCGCGAACTTTTTAAACTCTGATACGAACGGGACTTCGACACCCTGGCAACATTCTGAGCATTATGAGTTGTCAAACTAGTTTGGTTTATAATGGAAGAGCTTACTAGACTAGATACATTCCGCGTAAGTTAATGACTGTAGAAATTTGACAAAATAGTCGAACGTATTCTTTAAATAATGCAGTCGTTGACTTTCCCAAATTTCTTATTGTTTTTCCCGATACATACTTACCTATGCATGTATGTAAATTAGGATGTTTCATTTTTGGGTCATTTCAATTTTCAAAGAATTTGATCAAATTCTTGGTCCTACTTATCTAAAAGACCAGTATTCAAAATTATAATACAATTCGTTGGTATTTAGGGGTTGCACACTTTGACAACTTTTTTAGTAAATTTTCATGATTATGCAATGCTCCAAAGCCGCAACAGGCGGAAAAAATGGTTATGATTGTCATTGTGTGTAGTAGTGTTTGACATTGGACAGATAAGTTAGTTATTGTTTGTTATTTTTGGAAAAATAATAAACATTGAAAATTTGCTTCTCCCAAGTGGTCAATTTGTGCAACCTCTAAATATTGCCCGTTCACCTTGAAACTAGACATTTTTATTTTTTACCGTAGAAAGAGTTAGGGCGTAAGCAAAGTCTGCAAAAAATAAGACATTTATTTTTCCATACAAATGTGTCACACCCTAATGTAAATTCACTATACCCTAGTCATTATTATCACGCTCATTAATTGCTGAGCTGCTTAAATACCCTGTCATAGTAACGTAACAACAAATCACAGTCATATAAAGAGTTGTCGGTTCCAGCAGTTGGTTTTCCAACATTAACTTAGGTATCTTATTTTTGAGGAAAAGGCGCCAAAACGGCTTTGCGATAAGAATTGAAACTTGCTTGAGCATAATCAATCACTCTTCAGTAAGTCGATTTCAAAGATCTAAACAAGTTAGCACTATTTGACACATAACTTAAAATTTTCATTGAGTGTTGTGAGTGTTATGTCAAATTTATGTTGTGGATTATAGGTTCTAGGCACTGATGTTTAAGAAAAACTCACTGTATTAATCACGTCACTGTTTATTTCAGCTTTTACACAGGTTTTAATTGCATTAACAAGCAGAGCGACACTGGCTAGTCACCATTTTGATGGGAAGAGAGCGAGATAGGTAGATCTTTTTTAGAAAGAGACAAAAAGATTTGACTGCGTTCCAATTTACATGATATTTAAGCAATACTAAACAATGGTTTCAGTCCAGGGGCCCTAGACAAGATGCATTACGCCGACTCGCTTTTCTGTTCGTTTCGTTTTTAAACCAATCGCGTCACTGCTAGATCACGTAATACGAAAAGTCACGTGATCTAGCAGTGACGCGATTGGTTTAAAAACGAAACGAACAGAAAAGCGAGTCGGCGTAATGCATCTTGTCTAGGGCCCCAGAATTCGTATAATTCATATTTGTTTAATACTAACTGCACCCGGCATGCTTTGAATACATCGTAAGGTAAAAAAGTATTCACATTCATTGATTTCATGGTCGTGGAAATCTTACACAGAAGAACCTACCATATTTTCATAACCATCGAGTCAATGCTTTAGGAATACATAGCGCACAAACATACAAACATTCATTTATATTTACATAGATTAAACTTAATTGTGAAAGTATCTAATGACCGGAGAAACCTTTTTATTAAATAAGTATATATTTAATTAATACTTATTATTTTTATCTTCAAATTACGTGATCATCGAGTAACAATGGTAAATTGATTCGTTTAGCTTTGTACATCTTTGTCCGTTTCAATGGACATTGACTTAACGTAGGTACAGTCAGCATCATATATAATATAAGGTAACATTCAAAGTGCTCAAATAATTCGTTACACCATACAATTAATGTGGTGTACCGAACTATTTGAGCACTTTGAATGTCACATTATACATGACGCTGACGGTACAATCAGTAGATAAATAATTGACATGTTGGTTTTGCTGACGCTCCGTCCGTCTGCGCTGACCCTTACCGCATTCGCAACAATATATTCTAATATGCTTATCGAACTGACAAAGTTTAGCTACTTTTCCATAATTTTACATTAAAAAAACATTTCTAGAAAAACACATGGTTGGGCATATATTTAACTGAAAGATCGGCTAGAATGCCTAACCAGCCTATCGCTCTTGCAATCGCAACCGACTTCTGTCGAACAATTGTTATCATTTTGTTATCGGGTACGCCTTCGATCTGTCAAAATTAAAAAGATTACGATTGCGAGTGCTCTAGGCAATAAGCCCACTGAAGTTGATGTCATTTCTCTGAAATTCTCAAGTGTGAGCCGCTAATCTTCGCAAATTTCGGTGAAATCCTTTAATGGTTTTGTGTTTTCTATATTCTTGTTACATAATTATGGTTGTAATTTTTACAGTTGGATTTCCTAGATTGGACTGTTGTATCTCCCAAAAAAAATATGAAAATATCGACTAGGGAAATGATGACATTTCACCCCCGAATGAGTAACAATTAAAATGGTTTTTAATTGTGACATTTCAACATGTTGTGTAATAAAAACAAAGTAACTCAACCTACAAAGTTCAGTACTTCATGTTCTCACAATAAAAAGTTATAACGTTCGATCATATCTCATTAATAGCAGGCTATTAAATGAATCTGATTATAAATATGACAAATACAATTGCAAACAATTCATGTATAATGTATAAGATAATGTATATGTTTATAGATCCCGGTATTTCATAATTAAGTCTCGTGCTTGACGTCTGGTGATTCGGTTTTCCCGGGCGTGTTATCTCCTTGTTGACAACTAAGTTGAAATATTGTTACAATAATAATAACATTGGATTCAGAGGTCATGTTAATTATAAATATACCTTCCCGGTGCGTTACATTGGTTTATGATTTACAAATATTGGTTATATTTAAACATCGAACTTTTGAAAATGATATAAATTAGGAACATAGGAATGAATAGAGTTATTCTTATTCTTCTTCTCAGCATTTAATCGTTCACTGCTGAACATATGCCTCTACCATGGAGTAGGTTATTATTTGAGTTATTTTTTTAACATTTCTCTGAAGAGTATATATATGCCATTGGAAGAAAAAAAAATTACCTTATTTTTTGGTATCTTTTACTTAAAAATAAAGTACTTACTTAACTTGAATAGGACTTGTTAGTCCTTTTTATTTCTATTGTAATATGCATCAAAAAGTCCGATTCCAACTCGAGCTAGGTAAATACCTGTATATTTTCTCGATGGGAAAACCATAGACAACGAAGTATAGCTTGGTTAACATGACCTACAACATTAAGCGAAGACTTCTATATTAAGTTAGACTCAAGTATTGTAAACAAAGAATGTCTTATTAGTTAAATTAACAACTCCAGTAAATCCTTAACAATAACTTGTTACGGCGGCCTCTGCACTATACTCAAGGCCTGTATCGCGTGGACCAGTTTTTTGGAGCATCTTTTTATTTTTGTTTGTATGCTCTGAAAAACTGCTTTAAAAAATTACCCTATGTGCGTCGTCATCATCGTCACAAATGGCTTTTGGCCTCGGTGACTGCTCCTTGTGCCTCTATTCCACTTCTTAGCCGATCTTTCTGGCTCTAACCCAGGTCATGGGGGATTGTGGTGGTCAAATCAAGATTGTAATCTTGACTTGACCACCATAATCCCCCCATGACCCCACCCTGGAACCACGCTTGTTTGTATCGACATCGTAATCTTAATTGATGACGTAACACTTTATTTATGACAAACCTGTCTCATATAAGGAAAGGCCAGTTATAATATTTTATTTTTGTAACTTTAATGTCAACTTGATAACGATATATAAAGCAAACAAGGTGGCATAGAGCTCCAGCTCGGATGAACCGATCGCATTTGTCTAACAAAGGCAATTTTATTACAAAAAGATCTTCGAGACTATATTATGTATGATGATATGACAAACCTGTCTTATATGAGGAAATGCCACCTGTATTTCATTCTTAAAATATCGCACGTTTAATCCAACAGTGACATTAAATTATGAATAAAACTATTGGTTTAATGACATTATTGCGGTAAAAAAAAAAAAATGTATTAATGAGTTTACTTGTGGGAGGACCTTGTGCAGGATCCGTCCGAGTTGGTACCACCATCTTATCCATTAACCTACCGCCAGGCAGCAGTGTTCGCATTGTTGTGTTCCGGTTTGGGGATAAGACAGCCGGTGAAATGACTAGCATAGAGGCATTTCCATCTTAGTCCCCAGGGTTGGCAACGCATTTGCAGTCTTGTGAATGCGAATGTCTATGGGTCACAGTTTCCGCTTACCATCATCAGGTGGCCTGTGTGCTCGTTTGCCTTCTCATGCAATAAAATAAATAAATAAATAAATAAATTTTTGCATAGTGTCACTCTTGGATTTAACGTGTGATATGTTCATATAATAAAGGTTTAAGTAATTCTTCTACCACATGTTTATAAACGTTGATCTAGAGGATTTTCCCATAAAAATTAATGGCATCGTTAGAGCCATTAGGTACCTATACAACTGTTTTATCCTTTACCCTGTCTTTACTCGGCTTCGTCCGTTTAATATGAGATTCTGAGATATACTTATTACTACTATTGCCTGAGCAGCACCTTAACAATATTTATGCAAAAAACATGAGAGTACGAATGTATTGCTCCGTTCTGGCGTGTAAAGAAACACAAGAACGAACAAACAATAATAATGATTGGGTTGTCAATAATAACAAATGACGGCATATTTATTCAACCTTATATATATCATCGTCACCCGTAAGTTATGTGCTGTAATTTCAATGGTGTAATGAACTTGTATGGCAAAACACACTATCGAAATGCGACTAGTTATGACAAAACAATAACTACAAGTATGTATACAAAACATAACACAATACACAACAAACAAAGCAAACAAACTAAAAAGCACAAAGCAAAGCAAGCAAAGCATTATGATTACATTTTACTAGCTTCTATGAGGCGACTAAGGGAATATAGGCTTGTAGTACTGTTAGGCGATGGGCTTGCAACCTGTCACTAATACGCTGGCAAACATCTTAGCCTATTTGTGCAAAATGTCGTTACAGAATTATCAACAAGTTTTTAAAGTTGTAGGTAATTCTGTAGCTCTGCCTACCCCACTTTGGGATTACAGGCGTGAAGGTATGTATGTTTACTAGCTTCTTTTTTTGCTGTCTTGACTTCATCATTATAGGCCTTCGACATAGACCTTCCCCTCAGATCTCTACCTAGATCTAGGTACCAAATTCTACTCGCATCCAGCTGTTTTCCGCAACCCGTTCACAGGAGTAGTCCCACTTGTGGAAGGTTAGCCAAAATTGGCTAAAGTCCATGTCTCATCAGTCTCATCACAGTCATCACCATGATGCTAATTCTGGGGTCCTAGTGAGAAAGGATATACTCGTAAGTCGTCTGAAGAGCAAGTGAAAAAGAGTTTAAGACTAGGATACTTCATGTTCATGTATATTATATATATACCCTTTTTTATTACGAGTTAAGTTGACTTGTTCCCTTATTCACTAGGATCCCAGAATTATGTTTGTTTATGGCTAAGGCGAATGAGCAGACAGGCCACCTGATGGTAAAAGGAATCTGACACCCATAGACATTCTCATTCTCGTGACTACAATCTTAAGACTGCATTCCAAAGATGGTAAATGATCACACCAATCCGAATACTGCTGCTTGGTGGTAGTTTAAGGTATAAAATGGTGGTAGCAATCCGGACGGACCCTGCAAAAGGTCTACCACCACTAAAATGTGGATTACTTTCCACAGGTATGTTGTTCAGAGCTGATGGAATCCCAGCCCGAGCCTATCAGCACTAGCTCGCAGCCAGAAAGCGTGGAGAACCACCCGAACCTGGGGCTGCTCCCGGCGGAGTGCGGCAAGATCGACGGAGACAAGATCATCGGCGGCACCGTCGCCGGCCTCTACGAGTTCCCCTGGATGGTGCTCATTGCGTACGATACTAGTAAGTGCCGCTATCATTGAATTGCGACTCCAAGGATTCCAACACAACGGTATGCTACCAAAAGTCCTAGCCCGACTCATCATCATGCAGTACTACTTTATCTTATCGTTGAGTCCTTTATGCGTGATTAGCGTGTCCCGCTCTCTTTTTACCTCGGTTAAAACCAATAAAAAATTGCCTATATCTATCCGGAATAATGTACCTTTCAAACGGTGAAAGAATTTTTCGAATAGATTCCGTGGTTCCAAAAATTACCTATCGTATAGATACAAACTCACAAAATTTGGTTCTCTTTATAATATTAGTATAGAAGTATATAAGATATAAGAATCCTCATCTCTCTGGTCGTCCCCTAATGGCTGAGGATGGTGGTCATGGTATGATTTGCTTCCATTGGTCTCTTTCCGTCACGTCCCTTATGTTATAACTAGAGGTTGATCAAAGACGAATAAATTACGTTTAACACTGCTTCATTTAATTATGTAGGTACCTTAAGTCCACAAGGATGACACCATGACAGTCGTAGGGAGAAGATAGTGATAATGCTAGCCTAATCTTAATACCAGCCTCACAACAATAAAATCCTCACAAACTGCAGAAGCAGCTTGACCTATGGAACAGGGTGTGCAGTGCACACAGGCAGGGTGTTAGGGGCGCCGAGCGCCGCTCGCAAAACCTGCAAAGATTATAAGTCGCTCGCGGCACCAGCGCTCTCAAAGATCATAGAAGTCGCCAAAGAATTTTTGGCACAAGGGCGCTACATGGGCTTGAGCCGCTTCTGACCAACTGCATATTTCCCTACAGGAGTAGGTCGGGACTTTGAATGCGGGGGCAGCATCATCAACGAGCGGTACGTGCTGACGGCGGCGCACTGCATCGACAGGCGGCGGGTGGCTGGCGTGCGCGTCGGGGAGCACAACATCGACACCGATTCCGACTGTGAGGGGGAGTATCCTCTCCTGAAGTGCGAGTCACGCCTGCAGGTACACTTTCCCACTGATTTTTAGCTGAGCTCGACGCTGGATTTTCGCTTAGGGCTACCAAGTCAACGGCCTAGGCCCCAGACGTTGAATTTCAAGACGCGTAAGCCTATTGGTACCCTGCCTACGAAGCTAGCGGTCGTGGTGTAAAATCCCGTTAAGGGCAGATATTTGTGTGTGTGATGTGTGCGAATATTTTATCCTGATACATGGATGTACCCATGTATGTTAATTGTTAGTGAAGAAATTAGTAACTTAAATGACCTTAAGAAGACCTCCAGGCCACAACATCTTAGAATTTTGGAACGTTTGCCCAAATATATTTTGCCTAAAATGAATAACTTTTATGGGAAGCGTACGTGGCAATATTTACTTCCAAACATTCTAAATCAATTCGCTGCTTAAATACAAAAGCGCCACAAATCAAAAACAAATATAGTTTGATTTAAAACTTTAAGTATAAAGCATTCCGAATTTAAATGCAACACAAACACATTTTGTTTTGTGTCGCTTTTGTATTTAAGCAACGAATTATCGGCCGAAATATATACACGAATCTGTATTAACCCACACCGTTGTAAGCGCATCATGAAAACAGCTTTCCTATGCTGATGTAGAACTCATGCTAGAGCACGTGCATCGGCGTGGGGAACTGTTTTGGTTTATACCTAAATATATTTTAAGTACCTATCCCAATTATGTAAGTTATTTGTATATTACGAGTGAACACAGCGGCAGATAAACTTGTATTGTTTTGTCCGCTGTCAAGCCATTTTGTTAACTTTCATTATCTATAAAAAAAAATAAAAAATAAGTATGTATATATATCTCTATATAAGTATTTATATGCTTGTCTAGTTCCCATAGCACAAGGCTAGAGCTTAGTTTGGCACTAGGTCAATTGGTGATATTGACCCCTGATATTTATTAATTTATATAATTAGCCTGGCTTGCCTTACCTAAAATCTTCATAATTGCTTGCCTTTTCACTTAATTGTTATTTTTTCAGGACATCCGCATAGAAGAACTTATAGTGCATAAGGACTTCGGTGGAAAGATTGATTTAAATAAAAATAATGACATCGGGCTCATACGGCTCAAGAAACCCATTCAATTTGCAAGTAAGGAAATAATCAATTTTAACAAACCTTTGCTTATTTTATCGAAATTCTGAAAAGAAGAATTATATACATAAAACAGTGACATTTAATGATGCCCACAAAAATCTAAAACATCCTGTATAAACAATGGAATTAATTATAGGATGATCCTGTTAGGTGATTTCAGTGGACATCGCGACAGATTTCAATACGGAATAAACCCGTTCTCAAGCTTCCTAACGTTGTACAGATTAGCAAATATACACGTGTTTTTCAATTAAAATGAGAAGCGGTACAGCGATGGTATACAAGGATTAAACGAGTGTTGCCAGAAGACCCAATTTCTGCGGGACATCCCGATTTACCCTTGATCGAAACGCCAACTGCGCCCGATTTTCCCCACATCGCCTGTGTTCATATATAAGATACTAATTTATAACATCACAATTGGCATTGCAATTTAGAACCCAAGTCCCAATGTTTTTCTAGCACAGTCCCGATTTATGATGGACTAGAACTGGCAGCACTAGAGTGACGTCACCAATGTTGGACAATTTTGACTGAAAGCACCAACAACGGACTCTTAACTCTTAATTCAAAGATCATAAGGTTATAAATAGATTGTCTCAAAATAAATAGACCCTTATGTTCTGTAACATAAGAATCAAGTGTCAATTATTGGTCCTTGTCTATTAAGGAATCCTTCACCCTAATTAAGACTGTGTTATGTCATCGCAGAGAACGCCGGCACGGTCTGCTTGCCTGTAACTAGAGAACTGCAGACCCGTGACGTGGGGGGGGTGAATGCGACGGTGGCGGGGTGGGGCACCACGGAGCTGGGGCGCACCTCCTCCAAGCTGCTCACCGTGGAGGTGCCCGTGTACGACCGGGACTCTTGCAGCCAGCTGCCACTTGCTAAAGGGTAAATAAGGATATCCAGTTCCAAATTATAAGCCTATCGAGGTGTTTAAGCTTAAAATTAAAGAAAGAGCGACATTATGTATTAATTCCAGAATTTATTAAACATAAAAACCTCCCTTAAAAAATATAACTGATGGTGAAAACCGCACGAAAATCCATTAGTTTTTGATAATATCGCAAACGTACAGACAGATGCGGCGGAGGACTTTGTTTTATATTATTGGTTTTTGAATAGCGAAAAAGTTAAAGGTTTCTTATTGAAAAATAGTGTTTCACAAATGTCCAGGTTAATCAAACCACATCGTATTTCATGGGATTAGTTTGTTAGTTTTATCTTGCTCTATATAAGTTAGTTTCAGTACTCACCGATAAGCTAATTACACCGAACGAACTTCTTTGACAAAATAATATGGAGTCATTTGATTTTTAACTGGATCTCTAATGTAATGTAACCGACACGTGTAGGTAGATTAAAACATCGTTAGTAGGGTTTGCAATGCGGATCCATTTTGTATGGAAGATCCGGATCTGGATCCGAAATTATCCGGATCTTCCATACAAAATGGATCCGGATTGCAAACCCTAATCGTTAGTGACACACTCACACATCATAGTACACTCAACCAATTGGAGTCATAGGTCACTATGGAACTATGTCACAGTAAAGTTTTAATTCAATTCTTAAGAAGTCTATTACGATTTGAATCATTAGGTACCTACGTCACCTTGACATAGTTCCATAGTCGCCTAAGACTCAATTTGGGTGACTGTAACTTGAAAAATACTCCAAAATGTCAAACTTAAAAATTGACAGATTTTTATTTCTTATACCACTTATTTAACGCACTACAAAACCATTTGAGTTAAAGTGTGCGTTGTCCCTTTCTGTAAAACGGAAATGTAATAATGACAGTTACGTTAGCAGAAGGACAAAGCATATTTCAAGCACATTAAGTTAACGTAATCCTATCTAAAACTCCACGTCTCTCATCACTCATCAGGTTCATAACATTATTTATAACTTTTTTTCTTTCCTAGGGCATATAATAAACTCTGCGCCGGGAAGACCGGCAAGGACTCCTGCGGAGGTGATTCCGGTGGACCGCTGATGATCAAGGGACAGTACAGGAGCATAGGGCACCGGTACATCCAACACGGCCTCGTGTCCTACGGATCCAGGAACAACTGCGGCTCAGACTTCCCCGGCATCTACACCGATGTCACCAAATACACAAAATGGATCCTTGACCATATGAAACCTTAATGTGTTCAATATAATCCATGTCAATAGTGTGATTAAAGTATTATAACGTAATTATTATACTTAAGTGGTTTTTAATTTCCGCCTTGAAAGAACCGGATCATGTGTCACTATAGTAAACGCCGTTATGATCATGTATATGCAAAAAAAGAGGAAAAGACTGCTGCGTAGTCATTACATATAAAAAAAAGTTTTTGCAGCATTTAAAACCGCAATGGGACCTCTATTCTAGTACCCTACCCTCCGGCCACAAGCACCCATTTGCAGGATCCATCAATGGTGTCGACTGGATCCATCAATGGAGTCACGTGGACTTTATGTACCTACCCTGGCAACCTCATTGGATTTAACTGTTTTTTTTGTACATTTGGATTTCTCAGTAGATTTTGAGAAACTACAATGTTGACGCTGACCAACCAATCAATCAATGGATTCTAGTGAACACTTATCAATCTTATCATACTCCGATCCATTAATTTATTGTAATAGACTGTAATTTCTGCGAAAATCCATCAAAGGATCCTAATAAAATTTAAATAGACTCCGATACGTTCATGGATTACAATACACCGCAATGTTTGAAGGACTAAAGTAAATTTAAAACCACGAAAGGTTTCTAGTCTAAAAAGGTTGATGGATTCTAGACGACGTTAAAGTTTTTTATAATCCACGTATGGATTCCAGTCTGGGGGATAGTGGTCATGTCTAGCGATGGGCGGCTTGTAAGTTTCAAAAGTGAAAGTTTCACTTAAATTTCTGCAATATTTTGAGTTTTTGTAAGTGAAACTTTCACCTAAAATGTCATGCAATGTTCGGAAAGTTACTAAAGTGAAATCGTTTAATTTCCGAAAATTACTAAAGTTTTGTAATATAACGTAAGTAACGGAAACTCTTCATGAAATTAAATTGAATTTACATGTGTCGGAGTCATTTCCATATAATTTTGTAACTTTCAGAAGCTGTTATTTTCGTAGTTAAGGAAAGTTTTATAAGGTTTCAGAAATCGCCCTTCACTAGTCATGGCATGCGTTGTGCCCGTTGTTGAAATGGCAGTGCTATACTCGGAGCCTCTCTGTGGCCTTTTCTATTTCTTGTTAATAATACCCTTTAAATTGCGCCACGGGTAATTTTTTAATAAATAATTTCCTTTATCAATACCTGCAGATGTCTCATTCTATTACATCAAATTAGAGTAAGACAGCTATTGTTAAAGCTATTATGTAGGTTTTCAGATGTTAACCTTTAGTTTTTTATATGGCACAGAAAACGCAAACGAGCACACCTGATGGTAACGTGACCCACAGACAATCGCAATCTCAAGATTTCAAACCTAAGACTGCTAATGCTTTGCTAATCATCAAGACTATAATGGAATGGTTCCTATGATAGTCATATCACCAGTTGTCATATCTCAACACCGGAACATAATAATGTGAATATTAATGCTTTGCGGGAGGTACAACTCTAAATCTGACAAACTTTCTCAATCGAACAGCATAAATAAATAATTTAACGCGGTGTTCTAAACTTCTGTTGCTGTCCTTACACCGATGCTGATGCCTTGTGAGCCTTTTATGACGAAGAACTTATACTTTACCTTTTAGGTTCCGTATCAAAAGGATGCCTTGTCAATAGAGGTACTAATTATTTGAAGTTAGGTATCAAATAGTAGCAAAAAGGTAGTGCATTTTGGTATTATCTAAACATCATAACAAGTTTTTCATGAGTAACTTTTTTCGCCAAAAAAAAATGGAAAAAATTATATCTTAGGGTACTAAAAAGGTACTAAATATTTACAAAGAGATAAATTAGTTTTGTCGTCTCAAACTATGTAAAAAAAAAAGGTCCAGACATCCTGACGTCAGAATGTCTGGCCACTTTCTTGACTCGTTTTTTCGCTGTCAAATAGAGGTACCTACTAATTATTTGAAGTTAGGTACCAAATAGTACCAACAAGGTACTGCATTTTGATAGTTTCTAAACATCAAATATCTCCATTGGTCCAGGGGTTCTGACGCTTACAACTCTCTCTGTTTGTCTGTCTGATAAACAACAAATAATAAAAATAAATCTAAATTAAAGGGGGTGTCCATACGAGAATGGTACGGAACCTCGACGCTCTTGACGGAACCTTCGGAATTCTGACTCTTAGAAGATCGATTGTTTTCAGGATTAGCAATTACCGATCTGAACGATATAAACGTTATTTTGCACGTCTCTTCGCCTTAACCCCCCGTTCACACTACACTGTACTACACATTTTTTCCATACAAATCTTGCCATATTCGGTTGCTTTTCGATATTATTATTTAGTATTGAAAAAACGTGCAGTATAATGACGTGTGAACGTAGGTAAACCTATGTAATTCATTTGCGACTCGAACGTCTCAAACTTTTTATTTACCTCAATGAACTTCTCTCCTCACTTACTGTCTTAAACCATTACCGTTACGTTTACGTGTTATGGCAGTAATTGCAGCCATTAAGCTAACAATATAAAAAACATATCCACATAAACAACTGATCTCTCAGACGAAACACAACAACGCGAACCAACCCCATTTAGACGTTGACTCGTGACGTCACTAATAATTATATACGACAACCGGTCCGAATCTGACCAGTCGCAGGCAGACGTCCAATCTGCGCACACGCAGCGGTAAACAATTAACTGTCAAAATGAACCGAAGGTTCTTTTGTTTTGTGATCACTTGGCTAACTTGTACTGCAGCCAACGTCCCGATAAGTAAGTTTCTTATTATTTTACTTATGTTTCTTTTCTTTGCGATTCTGGTAAGAGTTGATTTGAGTGGAGTTTAGGTCGAGTTTGTATCTTATGGTAACGACCTCAGGGAATCCCGATAACTATCAAGATTATCCTCCTATATAGAAGGTTATTTACTTACTTGAGCCATAAAATTGTTAACACCACAATTGCCTTCACGATACGTTTCGATTTCGTTTAACTGGGGGCTTAGGTACTTCTCTTGTTTATAAGGTAATAGCGGGGAAAACCCCTTTGTTTGTATAATGGAATTAACATGTTTGTATATAAGATGAGTGGAAGCTTGCGGAGCGTGTCGAGGATAGGGGCTATAAGCATTTTAACAATGTTACAAAAGTCACCGCTTTGCGATGAAGTTTAGGATACATTAGAGCCACCATTTTTAAAATGCTTGCGAAACTTTTGCTAGGTATTTCTTATTTTACAGAGATAATTGTGATTTAATAGAAAAAACATTAGTGACACTTTGATGAATTTAGATCGCCTTTCTCTAAATTTCACTTGACATGGTTTGACGTTTGTGCAAATAATTTTGTGCTACTCAGTCGTTCCACAATCTTAAGTTGAACCTAGTCGCAATAGGTGCAGTATATTTTTTGATTCGCGACATGTGTTGCGTTTTGCAGGATCATTTGCAACAGCAAGAAGGATGAAAGGTGGGAAAGTTTTTGCCAAACTGATTCATTTCCCAAACATATTATTTGACCAAACTGCTTTTTTTCCGAAACTGTAAATATTTCAGGATTAATTTCAGAACCAACGAGTAGAATCCTATAGGTTAGGTTAGGTTAGTTTTATAAAAATCCAGAAATATTTAGTTTCGAAAAAAAAGCAGTTTGTCCAAATGATATTTTTGGGAAATGAATCAGTTTGGCAAAAACTTATTGACGAAACGAAGGTAACCCGTGATAGGTATTATGCAGGGTGGAAAATGGGGATAAAAAATAGAGACCCCCGTCGTTGGATATCATAATCGCAAAACATGATATTCGCAAAACATGACATTCGCAAATCATCATAGTAGCAAAACATCACATTAGCAAAACAAAACTGTTATTAAGACACGAATTAGACAGTGTCGGCGGAGCTCCTATTTCTGGGTGGTTTGGCCCTCCGCGTCTGCTGTAAATGTAACATACCCTAAACCTACCTACGATTTTATAACAAAACCCGACTATTTGTAAATGTCATTGTTTTGCTAATATTTTGTTTTGCTAGTATGATGTTATGCGTTTATGATGTTTGGCTAGTATGATCTTTTGCGAATGTGATATTCACATATGAACGGGAATAGGGTGGTCCAAAAAACAAGTGTTGAATATTGGTTCTCCATGAGTTTCTTTTGATTTCAAAATACATGAAAATAGGCTATACCAAGTTTTCTTTACAGGTCGCACATACTGTGAAAAATGTTTCTTATAAAAATGTTTAGCTTCACACATCTAATAAGCATATAAAATGAGAAAGGTTCTAGATAGATCATGATACTGTATTCTGTGTTGCAGCAGTAGTCAAAGAATACTCTTCTTTTGTTTTTAATCCTTGCAAATTTGACTAGATGTCTTTTTATATGAAAGTGAGAACCTTTTGGCATAAACTTAACGTTTTGGGCGACACATTAAATTCATTCAATCACTAACTTGGAGTGTCAAGTCGTGATCGCACCACAAGTTACTCAGTGGCCGCCGTGTTCTTCCACCTCTATTTTCTACATTCCATCTAAATAAGTAAGAAGAGTACCTACTTACATCAATCCTACAGAGTCCAAGTGAATGTCAGAGCGGCCATCTGAACAACATAAGACAAGATATGTCTTTCCAGAAAGCTGCAGCGACTGCATTGGTTATGCGACCTGCCCCGCCGCCGTGACGTTCCTGCACATGAAGACTCCAGCCTCCGACGCGAAGCTTAAGAGCGCCTTTTGTGGGTTCGACAGCGCTTCACTTCCAAAAGTCAGTTCTTTTCCCAATTAATGGCTAACATTCCTTGTTTTAACAAGGTTTAGACAATCACCATGGACTTATTAGAGAAATAAATCAATGGATATATCACGCGAGGATATATTATCGGTTAAAGAGTATTTACAGATGTAGTTCATAATGGTTTTCCATCGTATTTTCTCGGCAACGTTTGTATTTGTCATGCTGCTTCAGTCAACCTCAATACTTTTTGTACTGTGACCGACTGGAATAGCAAGACACGTTCGTACGTGAAAATACGATGGAAAACAATAATGCACTACAAGTACTTACTACAACTATACTCTGGTGAACTAAACAGAAGAACTTAGGGTTAGTTCCACGCGCTTCTGTCAAGTCAGTTTAGTTAGTTGTACCTACGCATTTGGCGCCAGTAACACATCCTGTGTGTCAAAATTACTTAAGTTTGTAGGTAAGGCGGCAGTGAATGTGTTAGTAAACCAAACAGTGAAGTGGAATACATTAGGAATGCAAGCTGTGGTATTCAATTGACTTGTTTTCACTATAAATTTACATTTATTTAACTTCGCCTTTGTAACTATACGTAATTTATTATCTTCATTGTTATGTTTTGTTTTTTTTTGGAATCATACATTTGACCCCAAGGTGTCTAATACTAAATTCATCAACGCTTTGGATCGATGCAAAATATTTACTGGGTTGACTGAACTGTCATTTTTGATGCATCTTGAGACGAGCATTAGAGTCGAGATCAGTTTATAAATGCGCCCCTTAGGCCCAGCACACACGGTGAAACGCAACTGCAACGAAATTGTAACTTCTAGTTACTTTTGAGTTTCATTTGAGTTTATGCCATAGATTCCTTTGAGAGACCACACACGACGCAACCAGTTTGAAACCGGTTTGAACCGCGTTGCAGGTCAGTTGCTTTGAAACCAGCGTGCAGGAAACTCGTGTTTGGGTTTTATCGGATTTGGCGTCTTTTATGTTCGACAAAATGGCTGACGACGAAAATAAAAACATTCAGTTTGTATTGGAAGTTGAGAAGTATCCTTGCTTGTACAATACAACACTATCAAGCTACTCTCGCAGGAATGAGACTTATGATAAAGCATCAATCAGACTGAAAAACAATGAAAATGATAGGAGAACTAGACATTTTGTAGACGTCTGTCTGTTCTCAAAACCGAAATGATTGTGAATAATTTCATCATATTTAGGTTGCGGCGTGTGTGGAAAACGATTGAAACTCGTTTCAAACCAATAATTTCAAAAGGGTTTCGTTGCAGTTGCGTTTCACCGTGTGTGCTGGGCCTTAGTGTAATGCAATTTGTTTCAGTACAAAGTCAAAAGTAGTAGTAGTAGTAGTAGCTGGGTAAGAAATTATAGATATAATTTCAAAAGAGTTGATATTTAACAGCATTTTTTTATTATTATTTTGTATTACAATACACAAATGCACTTAATGCCTTACGCTATTCGCCATATTATTTAGGATTGGATAGGAGGCACGTAGATATCAAGTGTCTTAATCAAAAATAATAGTTACTTTCAGCCAAGGGAGGCAATGGTAATCTTTACGAGTACCTATCTTTTAATCTTAATAACACCAAAACAACTAAAATATGGACATAATAAAAATTATTTATGTACCGATACAAAGGTAGGTTCCCTATGCTGTCATGTTTACGTTAAGCTTAAACATCCAGTATACATACATTGGTACCTGAACACCTTTGGCAGCGAGAAAGAGGTAAAAACCCAAATGTAGGTATAACCGATGTACTTATGCGGTGCAAAATTCCCGTCTCAGAATGAGGAAAACGCTAATATAAACGTTACTTTACGCATGGACACAAGTAGGTATAATGAATATTTATAAGCAAAACATGTGACGATATGTAAACTCAATCAACTTTTTAATTGGTACTTCTATACCAGTATAGAGGGTTAGTAAGATGTCTATTTGCTATTGACTTGAACATGAATGCACCGAGGTATATACTCGTACGCCAGACAATAACTTCTTGTATGTGAGTTTTAGTGAGTATGTGTGTGTGTTTGTGTGTGTTCTTTAACCCTTTTCCAGGCATAGTACATTTCATCGACCACATTCATGTCGCTCAAAATTGAACTTAACTACCTACTTACTTTCAATTATAATTTTAACTGGGTTGTCCACAGGTATGTTGTTCAGAGCTGACGCTGACGCCCGTTCAGCCGAACAGAGTCCTCACTGAGACCGAAAGCGTGGAGAACCACCCGAACATCGGGCTGCTGCCAGCAGAGTGCGGCAAGATCGACGGAGACAAGATCATCGGAGGCACCGTCGCCGGCCTCTACGAGTTCCCCTGGATGGTCCTCATCTCCTATAACTCTAGTAAGAACCGGTGTAATTACTAGCATAGAAGCATTTCTCCTAAGTCCACGTCCTTCAGGTTTGGCAACGCGATGCGGTTTACCCTTGTTTTGACGACGGAGAACGTATCTCTGTAGGATTTTTGAGTCTAGATTTTATAATAGTCACAAACAATATTTAATATAATCGAAAAACAACACGGCTTCAGTAGAAGCTTTTGATGAAGTGAAATTCTGTGAAATAATACATTCGATTTAAATAAAATCTGCAAAACCAGGGGACACATACCTTCTATTTCACCACCCTGACAATAATAGGTGACAAGTGACATTCGGTGTACATTGCAAAATTTTGATGTTTCATGGGATTCATATAAGTTGCGCCATATGCACCAAATTGTCTCCGTTACCTGTAGTGGTCAGGGTGGTGGAATAAGGGGCTGGCAACTGGCAAGGTATTTGGAGTCTCAGTCAGAGCCGTATTAATAAACTTGACTGAGCCTATCTCAAGACACATCGTGTCATAAAATATTCATTTGTATCGTCTTTTGAATCAGGCATCTCAGTCAATACCAGTTAATAAGGGCTAAGGGCCTAAAGTTTGCAGTCTTCAGATTGTATTCTTGAACAGGATAACTTGAGTAGACCTATATCTAGCAGTGGCTATTAATCGGCTTATGCCTTAGTCAAACTTTCACAAACGCCTGCATATCCTCTTGTATTGTCTTATGGCCCATCTGACCTTTAATTTTCTGTTCAGGGGTAGGATTGCGGTTCGAATGCGGCGGCACTTTGATCAACGAACGCTATGTGTTAACGGCAGCGCATTGTATCGCGAACTTGAAGCTGGCGGGGGTGCGGGTGGGAGAGCACGACGTTGACAGCTCCCCCGACTGCGAGGGTGAACCCCCCCTCATGAAATGCGAGTCACGCTTACAGGTAACTCTTCAATGTCCAAGCTGAATGACCAATGCTAACTAGGTGCATGCATAATGCTAAGTAATCGCTAAGTAAGCAATTTTCGAAAATAGACATAATGTGTATAAAGTTGACTTAAGCGGTCGACGCGATCCATCATCATTCATCAGCCTCCGTCAATCCTATACATTTCGTCCATTTTCGAAAATAGCAAACTTAGCGTTATAGATAATTACAGTCGGGTTCATAAATATATGTAAACTTTAGTACCTCGTCTATTGAATTCATGTTTAAACTGCCATGTATGAATTGTGACAGCGATTAAAGTGACAAGGTACTAAAACGTACACCATATTTATGAACACGATCCAAGATGCACTACGCTAACCAGCGTTTCTATTCGTTAAGTTTTTAAACCATGGTCACTGGTAGATGACGTGATACGAAAAGTCACGTGATCTACCAGTGACGCGATTGGTTTAAAAGCGAAACGAATAGAAACCGTCGGTGAAACTGCAAAACCGCGTAAGTAACATTTTTAATAAGGAGCAAAATGCACCTTTTTAATAACATAGCAAGGTTTATTTTGCTCTATGATAAATTTGTTAGTTACGCGGTTTCGCAGTATCACCGACGAAACGCTGGTTAGCGTAGTGCATCTTGGGAAGGACCTCTGAGACTCTTGAACTTTTCCTTGGAGTCCACCTCAGTGTATTTATAAATACATACATACCTTCACGCCTGTAATCCCAGAGTGGGCTAGGCAGAGCTACAGAATTACAACTTAAAACGTTGTTGATAATTCAGTAACCACAATTTGCACAAATAGGCTAAGATGTTTACCAGCATATTAGTGACAGGTGGCAAGCCCATCGCCTAACAGTACTGCAAGCCTTTATTCCCTTAGTCGCCTCTTACGACATCCACGGGAAGACATGGAGTGGCACTATTCTAACCCGGCAACCACACGGGATAAATCTATCGTAATTACTGATAGAGAACGATAATGATTGATGAAAGACCAGTTAATTAAATATGCCGCGACCCACATAAACACTGGCCATTTAGTAATGCTCAGGCTAATAAATGCACAACCTGAAATCTGGTGACCTCACCTCGATTTGTACAAGTAATTTGGTTTTGAGATTGAATTCGGCGACAAATAATTCTAAGCTATTACAATTTGTAGCACCGGCTAGCTTGCTTCAAATGGAGTTTGTGCGCATGACTTGTGATTTGTTAAATAATAACACTCCCGCACATTAAAATAAACTTTATTATAGATAGTAGTTACACACTTTTATAACAGTTATGCAACTATTATACAGAATATTAATGATTTCCAATAGGAACTTAGGGACAGAGCTTTGTAGGTACAGTCTGTGAGCACTTAGAAGAGGCTTCGGTTTAGTACTTCTCTCTCACTCGCTCTTAATAAGATCGTATGAGAGCGAGTGAGAGAGAAGTACTAAACCGAAGCCGAAGTAAGTGCTCACAGACTGTACGGTATCGTGCCGGAAGACGAGACGAACGAGAGCGACACGACGGGATCGGAAGGGAGTCGCTGCGCTGGGCTCACTCCCGAATGCGTTCGTATGGGGTTGCCGCGCTGCAAATTATAATTTTGTTGCCTTCTGTCTTTATAAGTTAAATATTTTTCTGTAGGACTTGCGGATAGAAACAGCGATCGCCCATGAGAACTACCTCGGCAAACCCTTACTGAAGAACGACATTGGGCTCTTACGGCTCAAGAAACCTGTTAACTTAACATACAGTAAGTAACATTCGACATGTTCACATCGCTTACGAGTTTACTGTTCGTACACATGCCTGTAGCGTGCATAAACCAGTACAGTAAAACACAACTGATATGGCTTACCGATGTATAGTTGGTTCTAGTTAATATGACGAAAAGCACTTAAAACCAACCATTACCAACGTCTATTCTTCAATTGTTATCTTCAAGTAGGGTTGTAAAACAATTACGCAGGTGTGTCGGTACGGCCAAAGTATACTGTGAACAAACAATCTTGATAGTTTTGATGTTGCCGGTATTTTACTTAATAATTAAATGTTTCTAAAATAATAATTAAATACTGTGTCAATATCACTTTGTACAAATTAAGAATAGTATTAAAAATACATTTTTACCTGAATGTTAACCGCACTGTACTTAATTGTATTTAGAAAACAAAACACCTACTTAAATGTGTCCGGTTCAGGTAAAACCCAATGATCAAGAAGGGTTGAGCTACTCCAAGGCATGCGCCACACTTCGGTCGTCCCTTTGTTATCTTTTCCTTTCATATTTAGCAACAAAATCCTGCGTTAAGTGCGTTTTCGTCATTTAAACTGGAACCAACTATACCTGCGCAGATGACGTATATTCGAAGCGCGGGACCCAATCAGCACGATCGCCGCGTTGCGCGTCTGTATTCTGTGCTATTATTGGTTATTAGTGACGCCATGTTGACGCGCGCCCGCGTGTCATTCAGTCAGCAGTGAGTAAAATGGAAAAAAAATATGCAATTTAATTTGCACCTTATAACTATTACGTACAAGTCTGATGATGGGTTTTAATCGTGCTTCGGAAATCATCGGAATCGTTGAACGAAGATTCACGACACGCCATATAAATTGTGTTCTAATGTAGCTACCCATAAGTAAGAAATTGAAAAGTTTTTATCAACTGCACAATGGAAATCACAGGAGACCAAATCCATGAGATGTATATGATGGTGGTTAAAGCAAGTAGTTGGGTTTGGCGTTGGCGTTTATGACGTTTTTCATTTCTATCGCTCAAAATGTAATTCCATACATTTTGAGGAATAGGAAAGAAAAATGCCAGTAGCGTTTGCTTCTAGGCTAGGGCCCCAGGGTAGTTATGCGCCTGCTGATTGAATTTCGCTCGTTTGTAATGGACGACACGTTTTACTTTCTGCGTCCTTCATTATTTCTTCTTTATTATAATAACTAATTACTAATTATTGATGAAATTCCTACAGAAAATGCCGCTACAATTTGTCTCCCGGTAACTAGGGACTTGCAAAACCGTGATCTTGGCGGGTTGAATGCGACAGTCGCAGGGTGGGGCTACACAGAAACAGGGCGAGTGTCCTCGAAACTGTTGGGTGTCCAGGTGCCTATTCACACCAAAGAGTCCTGCAGTGGACTGTACAACAGGTAAATATCCAGATAAAAAAGGTGCAGTATACTTAACGATTTATTAAATCATTGTGGTTAAAGCTAAGGTCATTTCATCTAGGGACCTCATGAAAACCTAAATAAAATAAATTTTGGACGTTTATTTTGTTGGTTAAGCTGGTGTGTAATAACCTAAATATGTTAATGTTAAGTCATTGACCTCGTTGTAAATTGCAACGTAATCCTAACTTGCGTTTATAACAAGCTAAAGTATTTGTTTACTCTTGTCCTCACTTCAGGTAAGTTAAGAGGTTAAGTTGAGAGTTTTAGGTGGATAATCAATTCTACGCAGACAGAGTTACGGAAAACCCTTTATTCTAAAGTAGAATTGAAGATGATATCATAAAATCTTACTTTCCCAGAGGAACAGCAGCTGGAGCTGAAGATCAAACCCTCAACAAGCTCTGCGCCGGTGAAAACGGCAAGGATTCCTGCGGAGGTGACTCCGGTGGTCCCCTGATGGTTAAAGGGGCGTACAAGACCTTAGGGCATCGGTACATCCAACATGGCGTAGTGTCCTATGGACCCAGGCTCTGCGGGTCAAACTTCCCAGGAGTTTACACTGACGTCAGCAAATACATGACATGGATCCTTAATAATATAAAACCTTAAGGAAAAAGAGGCTACTGTTTAATTAATTATGGAACTATGATAGACGAACCAATCGATTTTACCTTTTAGTAAGTGTGAAGACGTCTAAGCAGATTTTCACGCAATCTTTATTATTACCAGCTTAAGGATGTGTAGGACAAATGAAATTAGGCAAATTACATTAAACTGACCTATATATTGGTACTCTTTTATGGTCTTGGCACAAAACATGGAAAGTGGTAGCGGAGACATTATACGCGATTGATTGATTGATTTGTTTATGGAAGTCGTTTGATGTAAAACGTGTAGGTAATAACTAAGGTACAACCAATTTCTTAATAGCGATCGGCAATCTTCGTTTTTCTATGAAACATGAGTGACAAATACACTGCCAGTTGCGAGTGCAAGGGTGATGACAATAGCTAGCCGAAAGCTATTAAGAAGCTGGGAGTACTGTATGTTATTGTAAGTCCGGCCACAGATTAGATAATCTTTGGTGCGGCTTAGCACGACTAACTCTAGCAGAGTAGTAACGAGATATGCAGATATCATATCTCGTTACTAGTCTACTTTAAAAGAGTGATCTGCAATTTGCAGTTTTGCATTGAGGGATTCTTTATCAGTTATTCTTGCTAGGCCCGCAGGGCCCGTATTATGGTCGCCTTTGTTGCGGTGGAAAAAGCATCCGTCACTCTCGCACTTACGTACTGGCTAGAAAGTGACAGATCATTTATCCACGTTTATCCACATCGATAAACACGGCGGTAATGTAACCGAGGACGATAAATTAAATATATTATATTTAAATAAAAATGTAGAATAATTACACACAGTTTATTTCCTTTAAGATTAAATTTACTAATAAATAACAATGACGTAGTTCTGGTGGGCACACACAAACACACAAAGAAATTCTTAATTGAGTATTTACAAATAAATAGTAATTAAATAAATGTTGATTACAAAATTAAATAAGTAAAATTACTCTACGACTCAGCTTCTGGGATATCACCCCTTGGTTTTATTACGCGTTTTATTTTCCTTCGTCGTACCATTGGCCTGCGTGACGAGGTTTCGGTCTTTGGGGGCTCCTGCGAGGGCTCAGACCCAGTCGGTGCTGCGTGCTCCTGCACATGCGAGCTGCTTGAGGCTTCTTCCTCTTCCTCCATATCAAAGCTCAAAGGTTCTTGCCCTTGCGAAGAATCTGACTTAGGCGGCTCAAAATCCACGGACAGACTGTTCTGACCATTATCCTTCACTGTTATCGAAGACCCATCCATATTACTCTGCTTAAAAGAAAAAGACGTCTCTTCTGGAACTACAATAGGATTATTAGTCAAAGCATTCCGGTTGTTCAAAATAGGGCTGTTTGATTCAATTTTCGAAGGCGTTTTCTCGTTGCTAGCTAAGTTGTCTTGAGGGTTTTCCATAGTTTTGTTAGTTTTAACACCTGCAGAGTCTGCATTAGAATACTCATACACACCTTCGTTAGTTACCTGCTTGTATGAAAATGATGACGGCGGTGTTGTTTCCTGAGAAACTTGTGGTACAGATGGTGCAGGTAAGTTGCTGGATGGTGGTGCGAAGTAGTTACTCGGATTTTGATACACCTCGCCAGATGGGAACCCATTAGCATATTGCTGGCTTACCTGATTGTTCTGGAGTCTCTCGTGTACTTTCTTCATATCCCTCAAGGGATCCTCTACGTTAACCACTAAGAACTCGCCAGGCTTATTGTGACTGATCTGTTTGTATGTATAGCTAAGTGGTATTACTGGTTCTTGAAATACAATGGGCGATGGAGCGATGTTTGGATTAACAATCTCTGGGTCAACGCAGCCTTGTACCGGAGCTGGCATCATCGACATCGGAGGAGGCACTGGGAAAGGTTGGTTACTACGCACGGGTACATCTGGAGGTGTGATGTTGTTTTGATATTCGTCCATTTGGCCTTCTTGAATATTCACAGGCCCATTGTTGATCAACTTGTAAGAATATGAACCCGAAACTGGAGTTGATGGTTTGACAGCGTTAGGGTTTACCTGCATCGGGAACGGACCGGTATTTATTGGAGATTCGAAAACTCTATGGTAGCCAGGTGGCATCAGCATTCCCATGTTTGGTGCTTGACTTTTAACTCCTGCAGTAACTGCACCATCTCCTCCGAAACTCGACATGGAACCATCTCTATGAATGTGTTTGTAGACGAATGGGCTCATACCTGACGTTGACGGTACTCTGACTGGTTGCTGAGGTAAGCTGTTATGCACAGAATGAATACGCATAAAACCTGTAGGTACTGGAACAGTAAATGGATTACCTAACAGCATAGTTGAAAGTGGTGGTCGATTAAATTTTGCTCCAGCCGCGACTTTCTCTATTCTGTCTGCAATGTGGGGAGGGGGCATTGGATGGTTCACAGCACGCACCATGACTGTGGGACTGCTACCTTCTTTGGCAATTCCTGCTCCAGGGTATGTAGTCATTTTTCCATTACCAACTTGTTTGTAGGAAAACGAATTAGAGGCAGGTGCTATCACGTGTACACCTGCATATTCTTGGAGACCAGATCCAGTAAAGCTTGCCATTTTTCCATCTGAATAAACTTGATTGTATGAAAAACCTGAGGAGCCAGGTGGTTTGAAAGGATTATTTGCCGGGAAATTGCTAAACTGATGGACTGGCGGTGAAGGCAGTTTATGTTCCGTGGCAAACACAGCTGGGTTGTTTACAAAACTTTCCATAATGCCTGACGCTGATTGAGAGATCTCATCTCCATCATTTTGTTGATTATTATACGTTTGAGTGTAAGAATATTTGCCAGGGCCTGATACAGGAACACGACTCACTAATGGTGGCTCATTGTAGAAAACTTGGCCAGCCGGGACGTCGGTCGTCATTGGAGTTGGCTGTATTAATGGAGCTTTCGGGTATGACGCAGTAGCAGCAACTTTTTCGATTCTGTCCTTCAAAAAACTTGGAGGCGGAGGTATTGCTCTGTCCATTTCTGTTACAACCACTGGACCATCATATTTTCCATTCATTGAAGGTAGGTCTGAGTAAGTTGTAAATCTACCATCGTGGTGCAATTGTTTGTAAGAGTACGAGGAACCGGGGTAAGTGACGTCCATCGGGTATCGCCCGTAAGTGACATCGAAAGGATTAGAAACGATGATCTTCGAAACCTCTGGTAATACCGGAACAGGCAAACGCACAGGGATCTTTCGTATTCTGTCTACGAAAAAGGGAACTGTTTTACCATCATCGGTGACTTTAACGCCGTTTTGTAAATCCAGGGAACTAGTGTAAGTTGTTAGTGACCCGTCTTGGTTGACATGTTTGTATGAATATTGAGTCGGAACCAATTTCGGGACCTTTGGTGGTGCCACAAGGACACGAATAGGATCCAATGGTACCGTGTTAATAAGCCCAGGAGTTAAACACGGTTTCACTGGATTTCTCTGAGCAAACGCGATGTTCTGAGCACTTGTAGGTTTTAAAAGCGTTAATTCGTCAATCGCTCCTTGGTTTCCTCCTAAAATTCCTGATTGCATTAAATTCTTCACGCCCTGCAGCGCATTAAACGTGTCGTTAAGAGAGTTGGTGCCGAGATATGATCCAATAATACCAATTTGTGAATTTGGTGGAATGTTCTCAACTATCTGAGGCAGTTCTTCCGTAGGAGTTTTGGGAACAGCTTTGATGACTACGTTGTCAAAGCCAGGGATCTGGTAGAACTTGATCTCGGGTTGTTCTGGCTGACTCTGGGTGCAACTGGACGCGCCGAATAATTTGTTGACGATCATCTCCTTGATCTGGTGCAGGTGGCGCGGAGGTCGTGGTTTGGGCTCCGAGGAGTCAGAGGCCAGGGCTATGGCCGTCCATGCCAAAAATATGTACTGAAAATAAAATACAAAAATTCAGACTAGGGACATGGAAATCAGGTAGGTAAAACGAATTCACCTAGACAAATAATGTTTGACATACTTTTATGTTTCAATAAATAATGTTGTTTAGGGTAAGTTACTAGAATTTTAAGATAGCATCCCAAAAAAAAGTAGATACAAATAACGCATAAACGCACCTTACTGGCTTCCTGAGTAAGGTGCATTTTGTTCCTTATTAAATTAGATAGTTACACGGTATTGTACTATAGTTCATTTATTTTAGGATGAGAAAAAAAAAAGAAAAAGAACCAGTAGTCGTCAACTCTAATACTCGCTGGCAGAATCAATAAGAATCTATGCACTCGATAATTATATTGAATTTGTGCATGTGTCATTAATGTTTTTGTGTTGGACAAAACATTGAGTCTCGATATTATATAAAAACATTACTATAAAACTATTTGAATATATATATATTGGTTTCTAACTGCTATACTTAATTGATTTACCTAATTTAAGACTGACTGTTCCGGATGAAGTGTTATCGTTTCTCTGCTAAAGAGTGCGGTAGTAGGGTAGAGATTAAAGATGTAGACTAAACGAGCAGCTGCCAACTTTAACAAGGAAATTAACAACAAACAACACAACAAAAACAACTATGGAACGGTTTACCCTTGTTTCGCCGAAAATTATTTAGCAAATTCTTAACTCACCAAACTACGTATCCCATATTTTCATTTGGTCAAATTTTCATTTCCCAATTCAACGTTTCGCACTGATATCATTTCCCAACGAATGATTTGATAAATTATTGTTAAACAAATTATTACCTGGGATTCTTTTAAGATGTCAATTATGTTTTCGTCAAATGTATTGATTGACATAAAAATTAACCATAATCTATCTATATCTGAGAGCAGTTTCGTTCTTGGGGTCATAAAAAAAAATAACCCTAACCTACCTATCTCTGGGAGCAGTTTCGTTTTTAGGGTCATAAAAAAAATACCCTAACCTACCTATTTCTGGGAGCAGTTTCGTTTTTAATCCAATTTATATTTGTTTCAGACAACACAATTATTTACCACATAAAATTTGACAATATGTTATTTGCCTTAGCAAATCATTTGCTACACAATTATTTACCACATAAAATTTGACGTAATAAAATTTTGCAATATAAAAATGTAGCGAAATAAAAAATTACGATGTAAAATTATGCCAAGGATTGATTTGCTAAATAAAACTTCGGCGAAAAGTTGATTGCTAAATGAAATTTGACGAAACATAATTCGGCAAAAAGGCAGTACACCCTATGGAACAATATCAACGCTCACGCTCTCGAACTCGAGAGAAAATGACATAACATAACATGGGACATAATTATCATATAAGGGCGTTGTGACGATCAATCTGTCAAAAAATGGATATGGACAGGATAGTATTTGATTTAGTCGAGTTAATGCTCAGACGTTTTGTTATTTTGTTAACACAGGTTTGTAACCCCTGCTTCTTTAGGTCTTTTATAGACCACGTTTCTAATCGAAGTAAATTTAATCAACACAAATAAAAAACACAATGTAAATATTAACGAATATGACTTAAAGTACTACTGCAATAGATTATAACGTTCATTTTAATATTTACTGTCTAATAATAGCAGTCAAAAAAGACGTTTTGGAGCAATATTTGTGTATGATTATTATGTTGCGTGTAACGTGCCCAATAAAATACCTTTATTTCGTTCTGTATCATGCTAAAATAAATGAACTATATCATCGACGTAATGCAGATAATATCTTTGTTATTTTTTTATAATATTATTATCGAACTCATTTTTTTTTTTTTTTTAATACCAAGTGTTCTTCTAAGTACCAAACCTTTTTTTCTATTTCTAATAGCAAATGTATGGTTGAACCTTTTCTTTTCTCAACTTTATAAAATTAAATTTAAGTTATAAAACGCCGACTTTAAGACAGTTTGTATCGAGTTAGGATTACATCAACTTAGTGATTAATATAATAAATATATATATATATATATATACTTGTGAATGCGAATGTCTATGGGTCACAGTTTCCACTTACTATCAGGTGGCCTGTGTGCTCGTTTGCCTTCCTATGCTATAAAAAAAAAAAAAAAAAAAACATGTTAATGAACAATTTCGCGAGTTATTGGTATACCTATTTAATGTGTAGCATTTTCGGTTTCCACTGACCTCCGAAGGCAGTAGAAGAATATGAACTCACGTGTACCGACCCGACTGCATTGGTTTGCATCCCATCGCTATTTAAACCATGTTATTGTTTTCGCTAAACCTAACGTCAAATAAAGGGCGTGATATGGCTTAGATTAAGTAAAGCCGTAAGTTCTAATTGGTAAGGTCACGGATCGTTACTACGAGTATAACTCACGGGTTTGAATCGTTGACCGTTAAAAGCACGTTGACGTAGAAGGCCAATAAAACATTTAAAAAAAACACATTACATCCACAACACAGGTTTCGTCAGGTACACAAACTTTTCCACTAAAAGCCTTACTAACTACTACATGGCAAAAAAATCTGCTACAAGTTTTGTCACACACACCCCCCTAATTTCCTCCACGGTCACAACCAAAAGTGCCGAAAACACTTGCAGCAGTGCCCCGCTGTATGGCTAATGAAATCTGTTGGACAAGGTATGGCCCGGATCGGGGGTCACAGCCCCTGTCTTAATCTGCGCCCCATGTCAGGTCCCTATCAAATAGCTTCAGCACACCAAGTCTCATCCGTTTCAACCGCCTCTTAAAGGTAAGTAATGAAAGAGGTCTTAAAAAATCTTTTGGGTTGGGGTTAAACTAGACATAATTAGACGTATGAAAGCAATTGAAAGAGAAGTATAAACGTAGGTCGTTTTAAGAGGTCTTTTACTGTAATTTCCTTTCTTTTTCACTTGTCGGTCTTCAAGTTAAAAACCGACTTCAAAAAGAGGTTTTAATTTGAAATTATATTAAATATGTGATGGTACAGTCAATGGCATTAATATCTATACAACAATCGCCATTATTGCCAGTAGCATAAAGGTGCAAAGATCATTTCGACGTCTTGAGAAGGTATTTATGCCCTTGACTGTACTGTACAAGCCTCCTACAAAAAAAAACACATGTTAACACCAAATAAAGTGTGGTTCATACTTACATAGATAGCCTTAAACCGCATCGTCAAGTTCACTTGTCACTGTTATCAACACCACTTGTCGCTGCTCACTAACGAACTCCTGCGCAACCCCGCCTTTTAACTGCGTGGGCGCAGCGCCCTTAGCTAATCACTCGTGATTCCCTCTCGCTAAATACATGGTTCCTTGAATTTCACTAATGTCTAATCACCTTATCAATAGAGTAATGAGACAAATTTCCATTTAATATTCATTTTTATTTATCTACTTGCTATACTTAGACTACAACTATTTGTTTTATACATTTAACTTTTCTAAAGCTATGAGTACCTAATGGAAGACTAGAACATTTCACATGACAAGGTATGGTTGAGTTAAAAATCGAGTATTATCATAAGTTTCAGAGTTCCGGTAATCTTTAATACGATAATCATAAAAATATTAAAGTACGTTGTGAATCCTTACAGCCCGTTCACACAGAGTCTCCGTATTTACGGTACCCGTTTTAACGGATACAACAAAAAATGATGCTTTGTTCACACATAGGCACCGTATAGCGTTCAACGTATCCGTCATTAACTGAGAGCCCGTTCACATATTCTCCGTACCGCACCCCACACACAGTTTATATCCAGTAAAAACGTACGGATACATGACGGATACGTATTCCGTTCATCCAGTATTCGATAACAAAATGGAATGTCATAATTTAGCGGACCGACATTTTTTACTGTATACTGAATACTGTGTCATATGTGAAGTCGCTCATACAACTCCATACGCCATCAATGAAAAAACGTATACGATAAAACGGGTACCGTAAATACGGAGACTCTGTGTGAACGGGCTGTTACAGTGATCCTGTACACAGTAATCATTTAACATTATTGATCAATTCGCTATGGCATTAATGATGACCTAAATCATCTTAAACTAACAATATTAACCAATTAAAAGTTTATAAGTAAAAAGCAAGGGCACAGTGGTGGATCCAGAATGGAAATACCCTAACACCGAAAAATTTACCATCATGCAGGACACGTTAATATTTAATGCTGTTTTATAATGTAGGTATCGTTAAGAAGAAATAGCCCATCTTTCATTACATTTTAGAGGCATTATAGCAAAACCAGCTTGTACTCTCTAAGCCCTACTCAAGTCAGGCCATGAGATCGTGTTGCCGAGTAGAATCGGGCCACCTTAAATTGCGGTTGCGGGTTTGGATAGAGTCGGTCGCATAAAAGTACATAATATTATTATATATTTACCATCTTATTCATAACTACACAATGGCTAAAGTGTGCTCAAAATCTGCGTAGTCCTTTTCCTTCATTATGATATTTGTATTTATCAAATTTTAACAAACATCAATAGGTGTACTGTGCGTTTATGAATATGGAAGTTTATCTAGTTAGTTAAGTATTAAGTTAAGAGCCAGTCGCGTAACTATAGGGTAGCAGAACGGGCAAAATGCCACAGGCCCCCGGCCTGCGAGGGGCCCCCGGCCTGCGAGGGGCCCCCGGCCTGCGAGGGGCCTCCGGCCTGCGAGGGACCCCTGGCCTGCGATTGGCCTCGGTCCGAAAGGCCGTGAGCACAGGAGGAACCATATATTAATTTCATTTTTAACTATAGTGAAAGAAAGAGCCCTATCCGACGAATTTTCCGAGGGCCTCACTTGGCAGGTATGATTTTTTATGTAATATTTTTGTGTAGCGATAAATATTTTCTTTCTTTCATGAGAGCGAGTAAGAAATAAGTATTGTTTTGAGACCAGCTTCGCTTGTTTCGTTAAAGTTTAACCGCACCAGGGCACCTCGCCGTCGAAGACGTGTCTCTGCAGGGGAGGGTGGTGGTGGGGCTGCGGGGACCCGTGCAGCAGCTCGCACATGAAGCTGATGTAGGTGATGGCGAGGCGCAGGGTCTCGATGCGGGACAGCCGCTTCTCGTACGCGAATGTCGGCACCTGGGGGATAAGAGGTTTTTAAGGTCTGGAGAAAGCAAACACAAGGCTTCCATGCCTACCTGAAGGGATCCTGGAAAATATGCCTACACTGTCCGTCCGTCCGTTCTAATTTTGATCGGTATCTAACTGTATCTTTTGGCCCGCAATAGATAACATTTGGTTTATTTTTCCAGAATATGTATTACGGCAAATTGACTAAAAAAAAATTAGCAGGAGTGATAAAATAAAGGAACCCCGCACAAGAAACGGAAGAACGGAAAGAAACGTGTTATTCAACGTATTTTTTTTGTTGGATCGTAAAGACGGTAAAACAGAAGCATCTTTGGTAGATATGAATAATAGTACAAACCCTTAAGAGGACTGTGAAGCTAAACATTTCCATACAAAATGCAAAAACGTTTCTCTTCCCTTAAACCTAGTCCGATTTTTACGTTTTTTGAATATGTTGTAGATATCATGAAAAACTATGTCTGTACGTTTTTCTTTCCCCGAAAATACTTCTTAGAATGAAACAAATTTAAAAAACAAAAACAGAAACTTACAGACCTAGTTCTTTATAATAACTACAACATATTCAAAAATCGTGGAAATCGGATTTGATTTAGGGGCCCCCTGATAGGGGGTGAAAAACGTTGGCCAGAGCTAAATTTGTATGGATTTTTTTGACAGCTACGCGATTTTAGCGGCGCTTCACAATCCTCTGCAGAAAAACAACAAATTCAAAAAAAAACTAGTGTGAGTTGGGATTGCGCTGGATCGCGCTGAGTCGATTCGAAATTGAATTCGGATCGGAATGTAATAATAGCTACTCTGTGGCGGAACGGAACTCTCGTTGCGCAAGCCCGACTCGCACTTGACCGCGCTTTTTCTCAAACAAATTTTAACACGTTCATGGACAGTAATAAAAAACCATTTTAATTTGACCCCCGTATTTATGACGCCCATGCTATAGCCGGTATGATACACGACTGCTATAGCATCCGCGTCCATGAACGTGTAAAGGAACGAGTTTATTGTCTGTGTACGGCGGTGACAATAATAATAACACATCGGGGTTTGCTTTGCACGACATTATTTGTGCACTTGTTTGCCCTGCTAAGATAAATGTCGGTATCTCTGACAAAACTCCTGTAGCAAGTGCAACTTTATACTAACGGGGGAGGGTTGTATCTGCTTTGGCTATAGAGTTTGAGATATCGCCTGTTGAGGGCAGTCTGTGCGTGTCTTACGCGAATGTACGAGAAGATTACGCCTACACGCTTCCAATTTATGGCTACAATTTACATTTTGGGTTACCATACATACTAAGTCAGTTCAGTTTAGGTTGAGTTAAAGAGACAGAGCTATAGCATAGCTCCGTCTTTTTCTCTCAACCTAAACTGAATGATTCAGTAAGTCATGGTAGTCCCCTGATGGTAAATGACTCTGAAGGTTAATTTATGTAGGTAATTGTATGTATAATGAGTGAAATGTGTCATTAATTTTAAAAATCGCATGAATGAGTAATGTGGTAAATAGTAAAACTATTTATAGTATAGTAATAAGTAATAGTAAAACCCGTAATATGGTCCGTCGAGCTCACACTGTGATACCATTACTCTAATTGCATGTTTTCTTTATTATTCCGAGTCATTAGGACATTAGTATTATTGTGCGTGATCTTAACCTCGTAAATACTGCTTACTACTAGTTTATACGTTGCTGTGCCCTACAGGGTCCATAATGATGTCATAACTTTTAAGTTAATTTAAGTACCACCTATGTATACTTTATGGAATGCAATAAAATATTGAGTATTCAGTATTAAATACCCGCGTACTTATATGTACAATGATAATGATAATGTATAATGATATTAATGATAGTAGTTCTGGGGGGTTATTATGATGTAGCTATACAGTTCATATTAAGCTGAGAGAAAGGTACATAGCTATATAGCTCTGTCCTTTACGCTCGCCGTTAAATGAACTGCACAGCTACGACATAATAACTAGTGGTCCTGATATCCGTGTTACACGCGGAACCGTAGCTCCGTGATCTTAGCACCGGCGGTGCTAAGTTCCCGAACTACACGGTCACGCCAAGATACGTATCCGTGTCTGCGTTCGGCTACGTATCTGCGGATCTCGGCTCCGGCTCCGCTCCGCACGGTTATTGAATGAAAGCTTAAAATTAAACGTCACGGTCACGGGCGGATCGGATCTACGTGTAAATAAGAAACGTATCTCCGTGTAACACGGAGCTACGTATCTTAATTACACGTAGCCGAATTTCACGTGTCGAACGGGCCGGATCTCCGTTGCCGTGTTACTCGGTAACGGAGATTCGGCTACGGGTACACGAAACACGGACACGACCAGGAGCCCTAATAATAACCCATATGTAAGGTTAGTTCAGTTTACGCTGCGAGAAAAGGACAGAGCTATATAATTCGCTATAGCATAGCTATGTCCTTTACGCTCGCGGTAAAATGAACTGCATAGTTATTATACGTCGTATTAACCACCCAGACCTTATAATTGCTTCTTCAGTGTTACAGACGCGAAAATAGAAAAAAAAAACCTTTGAAGTGAACCCTATCCCTAAACTTCAAAGGATACAAAAAATGGTAATCTATTCGTCTTAGGTTAAAGCCATTTTCTTAGTACCTACTAATTAGGTACGGTCACGGTCTTTATGACTTCTCATAAAACGAACGATTTATTCCTATGTCATGTAATTTATATGTCGTCACTTTTGACGCTGTCATTATGACAAGATTCATGGTGGATGAACATTTAAAGTCCTTGATGGTACTTGTAGTAGGTACTTACATTCGCTAGTAAGGACTACCGCTATTGCTAGTCCAGACTAGACTAGAGAAGACAGAACTTAAAAGATACACCAATCCCTCCCTATCCATCAATATTTTTTTTTACAATAAAGTTATATTATGTCAGTACCATATCGTGTAGAACCCTATAGGCTAGGTTAGGTTAGGTTAGTTTTTATAAAATCCTGAAATATTTACGGTTCCAGAAAACAAAGCGGGTTGGCTAACGAAAAGTTGGGAAACGATACATTTGGCAAACATATTTCGCCGAAACAAAAGGTAACCCAGCTCTGTCCTTTTCTCTCAGAGTAAAGTTAACTGCATAGTTAAGTTAGTTAGTTTGGCGTGTTTTCCTGCGGAAACTACGCAGGATATTTGAAATATTTTTAATTTGCTATTTATAGATTTATACAGGATGTCTGGAAAACCTTCGGAGAAATTTGGGGGGGTAATAGTTGGCACGATTCTGATCACGGGGGTATGGTTCATTTTTGTTTCTGTTAATGTAAAAAAAAAGAAGGATTAATTATATTCATTTTGTTACTTGATGTATCGCAGCCGATATCTCGACCTTGACATTTTGACGTAGATAGTATACTACTCCAACAGTTCGTAGTATCTTACGTCAAAATTCAATGTCCGAGGTCAATGACCTGAGACCATACGTTGTCACATGGTATGTAAACAAACAGTTCGCTCCATGTAAACAAACAGTTCGCTCCATGTAAACAAAAATCAAGGTAGCATTATAATAAAAATAAATGAGTAATTTTAGTGCAACTTACTGTATTTTCGTTTTTGCAATTTGAACACTAATTGGTTTTAAATGTGAAATCACTAGGTCTCTTGTTCATGTTTTGCCGAGACTGATCATATCGTCCGTCTTTTACTGTCGAGATCTAACCATTTACCATTGTTTTCTGCTCTAAAGTAGCCCATATAACTGATTTACAGCAAAAATATTGAAGACGTGAATATTGAAAATAACATAATTTAACACTGACATCTAATGACAGCCATAAATTCATAGACTTCTCAAAGTTCAAATAGACGGATTGAACGATCCGATTATTGCTCTCCGTATTGAAGAAAAAAAAGGAGAAAAAGAAAATCGTTTATTGGTGCAAACCACAGAAAAATAATAATCAAATTAAATACAGTGAGAAAATAATTTAAAACAAAACCTTAAAACTATTTTATAAAATAATAATGCACCAAATTGGGTGCTACTCAGCATCATAGTGTCAGACATGCCGTGACGCTGCACGCGCTGATTTTCAGGGCAACCAGACGGGGAGAAAGCGCTGCTGGCTGCTGGTTCTTTCCTTTTGATCCGCATGGTATTTGTGGCAGTAGCCAAAAGTCCAAGTGCAAAACATTTTGTCGATGGATATAAAGGTCGTCGCATAATTGATTATAATAGGCTATTTGACAACATTGAAAATAATACTACAAATTGTGGTCATCCTATCTGATACTAGCGTAAAATAACGTATTTCACTTTATTTCACATTCAATTATGTCTATTTTTTTGGAAATTACACGAAATAATAAGGATTTTTTTTGAAATTTAATCTGTGGCAAAAACGCTATGTGATGTTAGAAATACTTTATAACCTGTGAGTGTGATGTGAAGTCACATCACATGCAAGTAAACAAAACAAACCCCAAACCAAACATCGCTTCGCTTGTGACATCGCTTCCTTGACTGATTGTGATTGTAGTCCACGTTTTATACTTTCTGGGTGTTCCTTAAGCCGGCTACTCACACACCTGCTGCAGGGGCAATACCGGTCGCACGGTGGTTGGACCAATTTTAGGCTGTTCTCTACGCACTAGCCTGCCGTTCAGTGTGTAACTGATAGTCCCGCTGAACGCACGTCCACGAGAAAGCCTCCTGTATTGTCGAAACACCAGAGGATTGGTATCGCCTTGGCACTTTCTGTGGTGCTACCAAAAAAAAAAGGAAGAGAAGATATTGGGTGAAGAATTGGTTGCAGAAACGAAGCAAATTGTGCCACATGAATATTATGAAAGAATTGGAAGTAGATGATCTTAGAAACTTTTTGCGAATGGATATTGATTCTTTTGAAGAGCTCCTGGCTATGGTAACACCATTTTTTCCATTTTTGTCCACTCCGCTCGGTTGTCACCAATGAACTGACTGGAATTGCCCCAATCCTACTACACACGCAGCAACCTTGCAGGGCGGTAGACACAATCTAGGGAGCTAGGAAGGTCTTGCGCCCCTGCCGCCCTGCCGCAGGCCCAATCTAAAAATTGCTCCTGCTTGCCTACACACATCACAATTAAGGAGGCAATCAAGGGTCCAATTCCCATATTGCCCCTGCAGCAGGTGTGTGAGTAGCCGGCTTTAGTGGCCTTTTTCTTTTAAGGGTTTTTACCACAGAGTGTAATCACGTCGACCTCTTCTTACAAAGCGATCCTATTTTTCTCTTTCTTCTATGATACGAATATCTAGCAACAACATGTATGATGCCAGCTTTAAATGTAATTTTGATAAAACGTAACGTGTAGGTAGGATTTTTTGTTTACAAATGAAACCTAAAACTCTTTTCATAAAGAGTTTTAATGGTCCAAGATTTAAAAAGATAATATGTCAAATTGTCAATAATTAATTATTGTGTTTTTTATTCGTCGGAAGCCCTGATAGTGGTACAAATCAATGAAATACAGCCATGATTCATGATCTCGTAAAAGAAGTAATGTGCCTACGAGTGCAAGTGCTATTTTAGCCGTGTGAGTGTGAGAAAAGTGTGAGTAAAAATCATAATCGTAAGTTTCAGTTTTAGATTATTTCACATAATAGCCCTTAACAGACACCGTCTTTTCATTCACATTACAGGATAATGTGTCAGTTTTCTAAACTACATGGAGCTTTTGACCATGATTGGAAACATTGTTCATAAGGAACAACTTGTTTATTTACATTACGTTGTGACACATATCGTCGGTGAAACTGCAAAACCGCGTAAGTGACATTTTAAATAAGGAGCAAAATGCACCTTTTTAATAAGGCCGTAAGGTTTATTTTGCTCTATCATAAATTTGTTACTTACGCGGTTTTGCAGTATCACCGACGATATTATGAATGAATCAGTTAAGATGGGGCACACTGAGAGCATCGTCAGGAAAGTCGATGATAAATCTGTCTGTAACTCAGTCAAATATTAACTTAAACAAAAGTTACCAATATAGGGATGATCCAAATCATCCACCCTATCTACAGTTAAAATTTCTCCGAAGGTTTTCCAGACACCCTGTATAATGCTAGACTAAGTAGTGCCATTGTAATATTAAATATATTTAAAAAAAATACTGACTGCTGAGTTACTTGCGGCGTTTTTTCTCAGCAGTGGTCTCCTTTTGTGAAGCGCTGGTAGATTCTTGACGTGTAAAAGTGGCCGTGCGGCATACTTACTGAATAAATGTCTTTATCTTTATCTTTATATTTATCTTTTATCTTATCTTTAGTTATGTCATAATAAATCTCTTTTGCGCTATATATAAAACTGAAAATTGACAAAATGCTACTTAACGGCCTTTTAGTGATCGGACGGCAGAGGGACAAACCGACAAATAACTTATGTTTTTAACTAGCGACCCGCCCGCGGCTTCGCCCGCGTGGAATGTATTATACATATAAACCTTCCTTAAGAATCACTCTATCTATTAAAAAAAACCGCATCAAAATCCGTTGCGTAGTTTTAAAGATTTAAGCATACATAGGGACAGACAGCGCAAGCGACTTTGTTTTATACTATGTAGTGATAAAGCGTAGATCATACCCAGCTCCCTCAAATCTGAGTGCATCTCACCTTCCGCCGCAGCTTGTCAAACGCCTCGTTCAGGTTGAACATGCGCCGGCGCTCGCGGATGTTGGCGGCGCGCCGCTGCGCCACCGACGCCACGCGCCGCCGCGTCTTCTTGCTGCTGGACGACGAGCGCGACGGCACGCGTCCGCACCCCGCCGACCATACTGTTCACGAGCATATGCATGACTTTTTTCACATCTTCAATTAAAGATGAATCATCATCTAACAAACAGTTGATAAAAACCAATTTTTGAGTAGCTATAAAAATTACCAAGATAATATAATAAAATAAGCCAACAAAGATTATTATTTTTATGGCATAGGAAGGCAATCGAGCACACAGGCCACCTGATGGTAAGTGGAAACTGTGACCCATAGACATTCGCATTCACAAGACTGCAAATGCACTGCCAACCCTGAGGACTAAGATGGAATGCCTCTATACTAGTCATTTCACCGGCTGTCTTATCCCCAAACCGGAACACAACAATGAAAACACTGCTGCCTGGCGGTAGGTTAATGGATAAGATGGTGGTACCCGGACGGACCATACAAAAGGTCCTCCCACTAACAAAAATTGGTTCCTATCTCTTTCTAGCAAAACCGAATTTATCATGGAGCTTAATATGGCCGACTTGTTACATGACGTCACACGGCGTACCTATCGGATCTCTCTGTCTAATCGCTGTCTAATTAGCTGTTTGAAATTCTTGTATCATCCGTATTTCTTGGCCGATTTTAATATTAATTTCACTTTATATAATCTCTTTTACGGTATTTTCATATATATCTTGGCCATGTTCTACGGCATGATGGATACAACCTCTTACAACTGATAATGATGGGAAAGGTCGCTGGCAAAAGACATGTAGGCCGCCGGAAGAAATCAGGGCTGATGAATCTCCGGGAGTGGACTGGTGTCACGAGTGCTGCCTATCTGTTTCGCCTCGCGAGAGACAGAGAAAAGTTTTCGGAGCTGACTGCCAACCTTCACTACTCGGAGAGGCACATGAAGAGGAAGAAGAGACGGAATCTCCGAAGAGGGTATTGTAAGTATGACGCCTTTTAAATCTGACGTACTTAGTTTGCAGCGGTAGAACCGGTTTCATTGCGAATGATGAAAAATAAAGTTACTTTAATTGAGATTCAGAAGGTCAGCTTGAAGGTTTGCTAAAGAGCCAATAGAGCGCAGCATTTTCGTTGTGAAAAGAACGGATCGCGTGCGAAAAATCATACTGCGCCTAAAAACTGGCATTGCCGATGTTGGCGAAAAAACCACCAGGTCAAAATGGGATTAGGCCGTTCACCTTTGCCGAATGCACCCAGGCAGGTGGGCAGGGTGGGGTGGCGGGACGACATAGATGCGTTTCGAAGCGACTGGTCACAGTTTGCTAAAATCCGAGGGCTCAGGCCTTTGCCCAGCAGAGCCAACCCATTATAAAAAAGATACGGTTTCTAGATAGGTTTGGTAAAAAACTTAGTTCTTATAGCTTATAGACTTAGCTTCGAAGAATTAAGCACTTGTTTGAAGACCTTGCTAATGTTACACACACATTGTGCATGCTTAGCCAACACGTGACTGCAAGGTACAAATCTTTGAGATTATGTCCAAATACTCGTGACACACACCGTGACTTTAAATGTCTAGATATGTTTTTACCCGACTGACCCAGTAGGAGAGTAATGTTTTTCGCGCGTATGTATGTCCGTTCCATTGTGACCCCCGGTAGCCTATATACGGCTCCTACGATTTTTAAAAGTGAGGTGTCGTTAGACTCGTCTTGGTTGTGGGAGTGACAAAGGCTATAATATTTTAATCAAAGTAAATGAGGATAAAAAGAATAATGTCTTTTTTTATTGACGACATTGACGACAATATCAAATAATGCAGTCGGGTTTTTTAAAGCTTGCTTTCTATTATTACGAAGATTTTAACATTTCCAATTTAAATTGTTTGTTAAGAAGTCACTAACAAAGGATAGTAAAAACATTTCTTAAATACATACATAAACTCACGCCTTCATTCCCAGAGTGGAGTAGGCAGAGCTAATACAGAATTAGTTACCAGCAAATCTAAAATCTTGTTGATAGTTCTGTAACCACATTTTGCACAATCAGGCTAAGATGTTTACCAGCGTATTAATGACAGGTTGCAACTGTTGCAAGCCCATCGCCTAACAGTACTACAAGCCTTTATCCCCTTAGTCTCCTCTTACGACATCCACGGGAAGACATGGAGTGGCACTATTCTAACCCAGCATCCACACCGGTAGCTGTAGGTAGGCCTCCAACAAGATGGAGTGATGACCTTGTGAAGATCGCGGGAACGCGGTGGATGCGAAAAGCACAAGACCGGTCTGAGTGGAGAGCGTTGGGGGAGGCCTATGTCCAGCAGTGGACGTCTTTCGGCTGACATGATGATGATGAACCACACACGGCGAAAAACAATTCTTTACTCCTGATTTTATTGTGTGACCGCGAACTAGGCTAGTAGACTCAATGGACTCACCCAGGTCGGAGGGCGGGAAAGCCAGGATGTCGGGGTAGGGCACCGGCGCGGGCGGCGCGTCCCACAGCGGCCCGTATGGGGACACCTCACTGCCCTGGAACACACACAGCATCAGCCATTTGTACTGGTAACTTTAGACGTGTTTTTTTTTTACCGACGGAAAATTACCGGGAAGTTCCTTCATCACTTTTCGACCTTAACTTCCTATAAATAAAGACGAAAATGGCTAAAGGAGTTTTGCGGTCGACTATATATAAATTGCTCACAATAGCGATTTAAAAGGTTAGAGTCGGTAATGTACAATTAATCTATAAAAAAGTATTGCACTAACACTTATTTTCGAAATAAACACTCGAACTTTCTTGATAGCGTTAAGAAATGTGAACTGAAATGTAAAAGGTCAGTTATTAAGAAACATGAAAAACAATAGACATACTGCGGAACTACTCCAGACGTGTGGCGTCTCGCTGCCGTAGGACATCAGCGGAAAATGAATCTTGATTCCTGATTCCGTCCCTTACCAAGAAAAAAACCTCACTCACTATACAGAAGCACTCACTGAGCTAAGACCACCACGACCAACGTCTGTACCAATACTAAATCAGAATATAAATTCATATTTTCACGCTAACCCATTACAACATCTTATTAATACGGACCAATTTTAATAAATACAACCCTTATAACCTCTCATTTGACTTCATTTTCGCGTGTACATGCGAAAAGCGGCCCCTCGCTATGCTAGCGCCAGATTTCTCGCCTGTGACTGGTCGGAATAGGGGTGATTTTAAGGTGGTGGATGCTGATTGGCTACAGCAGTCGCAGGGCGGGAGTATCGACGTCTGAAATGTGCGATCGCTTTGCAGAAACTTTTTGAAGCAGGTTTCCACACAAACCTGAAGTTTACTGAAAAAAATATGTACTAGTATTCAACATGAACGACTAGGGGAACAAAAGCCCTCAGCATCGAAATCAGAACTCTAGATTTTCCAAGCTGATATTCATGAAACATAGCTTAGACGACTGCGTCTTTCAAATTAAATTCATCACTAGGTTATGAGCCTATAACAGACATACAGATAGCTGCTTACACAGAGATTTAGTTTTTAAAGGTCAGAAAAAATGCATTCGATCAGTTTTTGGTTTAGGGCTTACTGAATCATGTAAACCTTTTTTTATTAAATATAATATTCTGAAATTCCCGTCCCTATATATTTACGAAAGTGCACTTTATGTTAAAAGCAACAAAAGCCAGTTCCCTAAGGTTAATAGTAGTCGCATGCAGGGAAAAATAAACCATGGACCATACAAAACTGCACTTGTAGCAAAAAGTGTATTTGGAATGGCGCCTAAGATCTTCAATAAATTACCGAACACTGTTTTAAAACTACAAGATATGTCGCCATTTAAGAAAGAATTGTATACGTTTTTAGTTAGTAAAGCTTTTTATTCCATACAAGAATATTTAAATAACATTAATAACAATATCAATGATGCATGCTTATTGTAGCTATTTGTATGCCTAACGGCAAAACATAGTGATTCAAGTAAGTCAACCTTCCATCTATGTTAACCTATGTTTCACAAATAAAATTATTTGATTTGATTTGATTTGATTAGTTCTTCTTGTGTCAGAAATAATTAAATAAAATGCAACCCGAAATTAGCATATTATTATTATCTCACTAATATTATAAACGCGAATGTTTGTGTGTTAGTTTGTTACTCCTTCTTCCTGCAACGACTGGACGGATTTGGATGAAATTTGGCAACGATCTGTCTTGGAAAGCCTCACTGGTTCGTACGTATCACGGTGGCGCTCATTACCGCCCACCATCATAATAAGGGTGAAGCCAAGCAAACATATTTTTGGTCGTAAATAAGAGCTTTTTGACGATACGATAACAGATTTAAAAAAAACATGTATTGAAACGACATTGTTAAAATTACCAAAATATAGCGTTTTTAGATACGTATCGATATTTTTCGTAACGTTACAGAGGTGGTTAGCAATCGGTTTCACTAAGCCACAGCTTAATATTTGGATGTGATATGATTTTCCGAAGTAGGTACAGTCAACATCATAAATAAGTGATCATTTATGTACCTTGTCACTTTAACGTTGTGTTTGAAATATTATACAAAATTGTGAAACGATTGAAAGCGACAAGGTACATAAATGGTACTATGGTAATGGTAGGTACTCATCTCGTTGAAGCGTAAAAACCACTCATGGGTCGCTTTTTAAATAATTTTATGGATTTCAGTTACTGTTACGTATAAAATTACTTGCCATAAAATATTACAAGGGTGATATTAGCTTTGCGTGGAATAAAAGTGTTATTCAAAGAATAATTGAATGGCGTCCACATCTTGCTTTGTGCTGTCAGTGCTGTCAAATCAACTTCGCACTCTTTTTCTAATGACAGTTAATTTTTAATGCTATAAAGTCACTATAAAATACTATTTCTCAAACATGCTCGGAAAGAACGGTTTTCCGATTGCAACACTCCTAGGAGTAAAATTACCATATGGAAACACTTTCCGTCCATGTCCATATTGTTTTTTAATAGTTTTATTGCGTATAAAATCGAAAGGACCATGATAAAAATCCCGTACATCCAACTTGTGGGTGGGGCGTGTGGTGCGGCGGCGGGGCTCCGCGGTGCTGGCGGCGGCGGCTCGTTGTGCGTGGAACTACCTATCTTAACTCGTAGTTTTCTAACAAAAAATATTTCCCGAATCTGTCAAAGGTTTTCAAAAATACTTACAATCATGTATTTGTATCATTTCCTAGCATTGTTTGAGAAAAGCATTATGAATGCATCGGCGGAAACGAGGATTTTCGAGCCTAGGCAATAATAATGTACTATAAAATTTGGCTTGACTGAAGCGTTGACATCGTTCCGTTGTATAGCAATATTTTTTACCGGCTAATATACTTATTATCGTTGATCATTCATTCTACTAATTCGAGTTTAGTCATTAAAAGTACAGCTATAGCTAAGGTTAAGGTAAGGTAGCAGAAAATCGACCACTGGTTTACTCGAACATAAAATTGTGGAATGTATATTTCCCTAGAATATATATATTATATCCCTAGTAATTCAAGTTTGGTTGAATCCACTCTAAGTCCGTGAGCAACAACAATTAATAAGAAAGAGAATAAGAATAATTCATTATGTAAAACTGTGTAGTTATAAGCATCATAGGTACGGTCGAATACACAGATGTATCCTCTTTTGGACCTTATTACAATGCAATAATTCACTCTGCTAGATCAAAACAGTATCAACTCAAAATCCGTGCTGGTTTTGTTTTAAGTTCATAGAAATTGTACTAAAGTGGATTTTTAAATACAGTTGTATTTTGAGTTACTACTGTTTTGATTTTGCAATATGTGTACATAGGCAGTATCAAGAATGTTGTATGCCCGAAAAGGTTAAAACAACCTTTCGGACATACAATAATCAAATCTTAACCTAAGTAAGTATACAAATACAAGATTAAATTATATATTCTAACTGTCAAATGCATTTAAATCATAGAAGACCTTAGATAAACTAGAAAGTTCAAGGACAGCTTTCCGTCCGTCCTGTCAAAAGCATCTTGTCGTCGTAATTTAAATGTATTAACTATGCCAAATTACAGCTTTTTAATACCAAGCTTCTCCGCGGGCAGACGGGCAGATACGGATAATTCGCAAATAAATCGTTAAACATTACAAACTCACTTACGAATTAATATATCAGAAAAAATAGATTCAGTGATGCACAATGCACCTGCAAACCGTGACATATTCGCTAATCTATAATCGGGCCTGTCAGATAGGCGTGACGACCGCCGCCATATTCGACGCACATTGCAATTTTGGGGCAAATTTGTCAATTGTGACAGAATCAACGCTGATGAGGTAAAGTTGGGGTCCGCCCCGGGCTCGGGACAAAAGCTGTCGATAAGATTATTACATTTTCAATTTCGCACTTGCTATTGTCGACCGATAGCTAACTAATTAGCACGAACGATGCGGTATTAGCTTAAACCTCACAGGGATAATCATGTACACCAAGGGGCAAGTGGTATAAAGGTGTATAGACATATTTGTCGCCTTGGGAATGTATATTTTATGACCTTGACTGTATCTACCTAGTACCAAATTAAGCTCAAGGCTTATACTATTAATACAAGACAACGATGTACACCAAGCCCTCTTACTATGTGTATATTAAAGATAAATGTATAAGCTGGTACACTTAAGTATCGACTTACCCTATGATATACAAATCCTCGCCATACCTACCGTGATATTATTTTTTACATACATACATACATTAAATCACGCCTGTTTCCAAGAGGGGTAGGCAGAGGTCACTTCCTTCCACTTGCTACGATCTTGACAAATTTATTTCGCTTGTTCGTATTATTTTTTATTTTGCACTTATAAGTACAGCCTGCGCAGAAAGATAAAAAATGTTTTAAAAACACTTACCCACAGTTTTTTATCCGAAATCCGACTTCAGTTGGACTGAACATTACCATTTAAAAATAATTTATTTCTGTGATTTTGAAGGCGGGTCAGGCGAATTTATTTATATTTTATTCTTGTTAGTGAATAAATAAGAATCAATGATAACTATAGGATATTTCAAACGTGCCGCACCCAACGCCACGGGAAAATTATAGTACTATTTCAATTATTTAAATGTGCTTTGTCATGTATAGTCGTTTGTTGTGACAATGTATTAAAAAAAGGTATTTAAATATGAAGGCACGTAACAATGCATATAAAATTTTCTATTATTGTTTTACAAAACGTTTTACTTTAATAAATAATTTTCTGCTTCTGAATCCCTTGAAAAATATGTGTAGGTAAACGTTTTGTGTTAACTTCATTTCACGTGAAACCGTAAAAAAAGCGAAGTTTCCTGAAACGTGTTAGGTACTTGCGTATTTCAACAAACACCCAAGCACAAAAAAACAAAAACTACCTTCAAGAAGCAAACAATAACTTCTTTTATAAATAATGGTAGGTAATAGGTCAGTCCAACTGAAGTCTGCTTTTGGTCAAAATATTGTAGGACGCCGACTTGTTTGACCTAAATACCTAGATATCATTTTAAAAGACGATACTTTTTTTGCTTTATACTTTGTAGTGATAATATTAACGAGTATGCTGTTATTTAGTCCCACTTCTCAATTAATAAGAAAGTATAGAACATTTCAATCTCGCCGCAAGCAACGCCGCGGTCTCATATTCATAATATTTAAACCTAAATATGCTTCGTCATAGTCGCTCAACTATCTTAATCGAAATATCTTGTCGCCACCCTTGAAATATGTTCCGATTAGGAGTTCCAGTGGCCAGCTGCGGTCTTCATCATCAGTTCCAATTCACCAAATAGTGCTCTCGAAGAGCAAATACGCGAGTTACAATGAAAAATACCAAAATCATATCAATCAGTTCCATCATCAGATTATCATTTTGATAAGAATGGGAAGCACAAGCTTTCCAAAAAAAAAAGAATCATCAAAATCGTTTCTCCCAGTCGGAAGTTCTGAGGTAACCAACATAAAAACAAAAAAAAACAAAAAAACAGTCGAATTGAGAACGTCTTCCTTTTTTGAAGTCGTTGAAAAACCGGGCAAGAGCATATCTGACCATGCTCAGTGTAGGGTTTTGGAACCGTTAGGTACACAAACTAGTATCTCAAAAACAACAATTATATGATTTATAATATAAGTTATTTGGTGCTGTCTTAAATAATTTTAGTAGGTACGAATAAGTCACGGACGTCCTCTGGTTCCGTACCTTTATTTATTTTGTTTACTATTTTATTTTATTTGGAAAACCAACAGCTTTTGATTACATTTTTAGGTTAATTACAATATTTAACTGCATAGCTAATTACAGGTTTTCACAGATAAATGTCAGACTTCAAATTTCAGATTGAGTAGTAGAACAGTAGCTCCACTGTGCAAGCTCCACCAAATCCTAAACCTACTTGACTTTAAAGAATGCGCAACTCAAAATATCAACGAGGGGTCTTTATCTGTGTCAAATTATGAGATTTAGCAAAACATGTCAGCTGAATGACACGGTCCAATTAGAGGGGTGACACCGCACGTGCCGCCGGGGGGCGCAATATGTTCTGTTTGATATGATAACTTATGCTAAAACTATTGTTGCCTAATTGTTTAAAATTTTCTAACCACGAATAAATTGACTGTTTTTTGTCATGCTTTGACGTGATTGTGTAGATGTCATTTAAACTAAGATGGAACGTTAAAATCGTATTATTAATGACTGAAATAGGAGTCTTTAGATTGTTGTCTTGAGAATGCAATTTACTATGGGTCTCAGACCCCATTACACTTAACATCAGGGCCTCTGATTACTGATGTGCCAAAGGAAACTTTCCAAAATTGCGGAAAATTTCATGTAGGAAAATTTCGGAAACTTCTCACAATTTTGTATGGGGATTGAAACTTTCCGTTTCTTATATTTAAATTTCCTATATTTCTTGGGAAAGTTTCCGGAAATTTCTTGCAACTTTTCCAACTTTTTGGAAACTTTCCGCAACTTGCACATCACTGCCTCTGATCAACACGGTAAAACCATATTGCCTTTGACGTGTATTTATCAACGATTTGATAGCCTGTCGTGTGGTTGCCGGCTTAGAATAGTGCCACTCCATGTCTTCCCGTAGAAGTCGTAAGAGGCGACTAAGGGAATAAAGGCTTGTAGTAATGTTAGGCGATGGGCTTGCTACCTGTCACTAATATACACTGTTAAACATCTTAGCCTAATTGTGCAAATTGTGGTTACAGAGTTATCAACAAGTTTTTAGATTTGTTGGTAATTCTGTAGCTCTGCCTACCCCACTCTGGGAATGAAGGCGTGAAGGTATGTATGTATGATTTGATAGCTCTTATTTACTTAACAGTACTATAATAATTGTAACTTCACTTGTATGTGTCCTTACTCATCTACTTCAGGGTTACCTAGTAGGTACATTAGTTTAATATTAATGTTGTAATGTTTATATTTTTGTGCAATAAGAGTTTACATACATACATATACATACATACATAATGACGGTCGAGTTAAAAACAATACCATAAAGTTTTCTTCTAGCCTCTATTCTACTTCTACTGGGTAAATAAATATTGCCAAGCTCGCAATGGACAGTAAGGGTGGTCTTTGTGCTCGTTTCCCTTTCTAGTGCCATAAAAAAAAGATATAGGTGCTTAAATGGCTTTATTAATATTATTTTGTAAAAGTAAAACTAGGTAACTCCTATTTATACCGAGGATATATCTGTACCCTAATACCCTTACCATGAGATACCAATTACCGTACAATTAGCGAGTCAAATGCTCTGTCCCACGCACTCTTTAACAATACTGTGAAGTCTGCGAGAGACAGAGCATTCGACTATCTAGCGCAGGGTAGGCGAACCAATGGCACGTGCCATTGATGACACGCGACACAATATTTTGGGCAAGTCGCCAATCATAAAAAAATTGTCATCTAACCTGCGCAACAGAAGTCACACTAATTTTACAGTAATTTAATTTATGCGTGTAATAAAAACATTCCAAAATGTACCTTTTTTGTTTACTTTATTTAATAAAGAGTTTTGATAGTATTTATTATTATTATTTTCCAAATAATCAGAAAGTCAAAATTATTTGATGGCACGTCAATGACCCCATTAAACATTCTTTAGAAAAAATGGCACGTTGATGCATAAAGGTCACAGCACACATATCAACTCGGAAAGAGATCGTCACCCTATCAACTCCAGCCGTTCAGTATCATTTGTATGAAACTCCCTACTGCAACGCAGACTAATCAGCACCGTAACGGCATCGCCTCGCCTTGTATGAATGAGGCGAGGCGATGCCGATCCGTTGCCGAGCGGTTATGTCTGCGACAACCCTAAAGGTTCGCCTACCCTGATCTAGCGAGTACGTAAGTTGTCACTCATGGTAAGGTAAGGGTAGTGGTTCTCTGCATGCCTCGCTTAATACTATCCTCGTGCGAAACGAAAAAGTTTAAAGTTTCAAATTTCCGGCTCTAACAAGCTAATATGATTTTAATTAAACGGAACCGAAGATAACTGGCCGTTTAGACCCTCCCTTTGTGCACAAACTAGGGTGACATTACCCTCAGTAGGGTGGCAAAGTAATGTTATATTATAAGGATATAATATTATATTATTTTATTTGCGTTTTATAAATCATCTGATTTATCTGATAAACCTGGTAAGTTAGTCATAGATTAAGCATAAATGAATTAAAATAAATAATCTTAATCATTACGAGTATGGGAGACTGGGGTCAATTGGAACGTTTTTGACAAAATTGCCTATTATATCTACGTTTTCTATCGAATTTGTTCCGTGAAAGGCTGCAGATATATCCAGGTTATCTAGCTATATGGTTATAACATTTACTTGATTTCAATAATTACCTGTTAATAGTTAAAAGCTTTTTAGAAACCATCTGAAAATGTTTCAAATGACCCCGGGCCTGGGTCGGATGAAACGTAGGTGGGGGGTAATTGAAACACTCAAGAACGTAATGTATTTTTATTATTATTATTGTTTCTATGACTTCTTAACTTTACAATTATACAACCAAATGTCAGTTTTAAATTGTAACATAATTATATGGCACGTATTGCTTTTAACTTATCATTTAAGACTGAATTATTTCAGTAATGAGATCACCCTACAAAATTAATCAACATTTGTAAGTTTCTCGTACAAAATCTAATAATTTTTATGAAATCTAACAATATTAATCTTACTTTGATAAATTTAGTAATTGAAAAAGTAGTAGAATAACAAATAGGAATATTTGAAATCAATCAGATTCACAGTTGTGACACAAGTAACGAAGATTACCAGCTGTGCAAGCCTCATGCGCCCACAACTTACACCCAGAACATTGCACCCAATCATCTCCAGGTCTGCTTCTTCCATAGCTTTCCATGCAAACTAGGCAGAAGTAGTCTTCAGATTCATCTTCCGACGAAGAAGTTCTTTTAGTTTGTTTCGTTTTTTTACCTTTGCCCTTACCCTTGCCCTTAGTTGCACTTTGGATTTCGTCGTACGCCTTCATGTACAAACTTAGGTCGCACTCCCCGCGATTTGTTATTTTTGGACGGTTTCGGGGCATCTGAAAAATAAATAAATGCATAAATATACCTACTTAAATAAAATAAGTTACATACAGGGGTCAATTGAAACATGTTTCTATTGCCCCCAGACATTTTGTTTCAATTGCCCCATCAAGCTATCAGTAAATATTAAATTACGTAGAAAAAAAACGGAACAATATAGGCATGCACAAACCTCCTTAAATTAGACTAGAATGGTCATACATATAACATTTAAATCCGCAATAACAAACTACCAATAGTTATTAATCAATAAACAAAACAAATACACGAAAAATACTTACGTTTTGTGTCGAAAATGTACTCCGGTCTCGTAAAAATGTCCGACGGCCGCAGAGCCGCGCCACGCACTGCTCGACAGGTTTCGACACGAACGCCGGTTCTTTCCCTCTACGGGACCCCGCCGCTAAGTCTATCCGTCTCGAAGTTATTGAACTTGTTTCAAATGACCCACGTTTCAATTGACCCCAGTCTCCCCTACTAGCGCAAAAATGCACTAATGACAGTGGTCATTATTTAATTAGTTTACAAATAATCGGAAACAGCATATTTCTTTAATTTTGGATTAATTAGCTAAATAGAAATGCGCGTCGTGACTTTACTTCGTCACTTCACTTCGTCCGCCAAGAAAACTCTGTTATTGCTGTTCCCTTTTAGAACCAATAATAATCAGAAATAAAAAATATGTATAAGGTCCTTCCTAGGGCTCAAGTTACCTTCATGTTTTTTTAAAGGATCATGGGCAAATTGGGTGTGCCACCAACAGAATTGAAACCTATATCATTAAAAAGGTTTTAGTTAAAGCATCATTTCTTAATATTGCCGCAAATATCTAGCTCACCGGAGAACAAAAATATGGGCACTTGAAAACAAGATACATCGTCCGTAGAAACTTCGGCTAATTAATGTATAATCATACATACATACATACATACCTTCACGCCTGTAATCCCAGAGTGGGGTAGGCAGAGCTACAGAATTATCAACAACTTTAAAACTTGTTGATAAGTCAGTAACCACATTTAGCACAAATTTACAAAAATACCCCTGCTTGCGGCTACATCGGCAGCGAAGAGAGCTGGTCTCAGCATAGATCAAATTAGAAAAGCAGCAGGCTAGTCCCAAAATTCAGCTGTATTCACCAAACACTATGATCGACCCTTAGTGCAAGATCCGGCTCAATTTAGCGAGGCTATATGTCGCTTAAGTGATTTATAATTCTTTTTAATTTTGTATAGGTTGAGAACCTTTGTTTAGTTTGTTTTTTGTTACTATTATTATTAGTTATTAAAATTCTAATAATTATTTTTGATAACTCTTATTTATTCTAACTAAGTACTTGTATGTACTTATTTACTTACAACCCTGATGGACTTTAAACATCTACATGTAAATCCCGTCTCGGACTGGCAGCGTAGTATAATTATAAGATTAAACGAACTTACCTTAAGTGAAGTTCTATCTTAATTATACGCAGCTGCCAGTCCGAGAGGGGACTCCCGATCCCTCCCACTAATACAAAGTATTATCCCGGAGTCAGGGTTGTTATACTCCTTAACTTTAAACGAAATGACATTAATAGGTGTTGCTATACGAGAGAAAGTTTTTTTTTTTTTTAGCTTTGTACATATGTGACATCTAGCTGTACCATACAATGTTACTACTTATTTATTATAGAACTGCGTGTAGGGTGTTCGATGTACCAAAATATGTAAACTGTAGTGCTCGAGCTTCTCCAGAACCTGTCTAAAAAAGTATATTTAAAAATATTCGTAACAACACGTTACTCGCAAGATTACAAAGTATCTCGTAGAACTCTATCATCAACATAACCTTCGATTATATTACATAACTGAAAAAAAATACACGATTTTTTAATGTTGGTATAAATATAAATGGTGTATTTAGGTATCTGTACGACAAATAAACTCGATTTCAAGAAAATACTTCAGTTTGTTAATGTATATTACCTAAAGTTTATATGGACTGTCTTGTTTTCAAGTGAACATATTTTTGTTCTCCGGTGAGCTAGGTATTTGCGACCATAATAAGAAATGTTTTTTTCACTAAGTTCATTTTAAATATAAAGGTCCCAATTCTGTTGGTGCCACACCCAATTTCCATACAAAAATGCCCATGATCCTTTATAATACAATTAATAAAGATAAAGATAAGATAAATAAAGACAGTTATTCAGTAAGTAGGCCGCACGGGCACTTTTACACGTCAAGAATCTACCAGCGCTGCACAAGAGGGGACCACTGCTGAGAAGAAACGCCGCAAGAAACTCAGCAAATAATAAAAGTCCTTGATTTTTTTGTGATAATAATCCTATTGATTCATTACCTCATCCCACTAATATTATACATAACAAAGTTTGTGTATGTAAGTAAGTATGTATGTGACTACTTTACGCTACAACGGCTGTAAGGATTTGGGTGAAATATTGAATGGAGATAGCTTAACACATAAGTACTTTTCATCCCGGAAATTATAAAAGTTCCTGAGGCAATAACGGACGAAGTCACGGGCAGTAGCCAGTTTATAATACTGTGATGTGGCCTGTAAGCTAGTTTACCATAAAAAGAGCTGTGTTAAAAAAAAATGAGCCCCTGACGAGCAAAAAATAGGAAATCAGTTTCTTAAAGGTCTATTATTTTATTAACAAATATTTTCAATAAAATAGGAGGTAATTATTCTCGGTCTAAGTATGCTTTGCAGATTTTTCAGCCTCTACGAGCAACTTGCATTTTCATTTTAGTAAAAGAAGAGTGGTCACCCCACAGTGAGTTCCCGTCGTATGCCACTTCGATGCAAGTGTTAGAGCGTAACTAACTTCTAAATAATAAATTGAATTCAAATGACCGACTGTATCCCTCCCATATTAAAAGCATTCCTTCCTTTGCGCTGGCAACGTCGCATGTTTTTGTTTTTCTTGTTGATTATAAACTGAGTAAAAATATCAAAAGTAGGTCAGGTTAACTCTATGTAACCAGTGTATGTGTGTAATGCAATATTTTGTCGTGATTGGAGTTTATTTTGAATAATTTCAAATAATTAATTATATACCTACATACCTTCACCCCTGCCAATGGGGTACGCAGAGACTATGGATCGCACGTTGCACCGGTCTAACCTCTCGTATGCGGTAGGCAGGAAAATTTGTTGACGGCTCAGTGCGGCGACGCGGTCACGTGACATCAAACCCACAGAGATAGCGGCTATATTGAATATTTGTGTGTAAGGAGCGATTTTTGGTAAATTTGATTACTTTATTAACTAACCTACAATAAACTTTAAACCCTATTTAGCTTTACAGTAAGGTTCGAATTAAATTCGGGAAGGCACGCAAAGATTTGGTGCAGATCTGCTCCCTAGCAGTTTGCGTATATGGATCAGATCTGCTACTACGCATACGAGGGGCTAAACATACCTTTCGCTGAACCTTCATTCATCAACCTCTTCATGCACGTACGTCGGTTTCAGATGCTTCAAATTACATATTCTCATTTTGGAAAAGTTTATTCTTTTTTTGTAAAACGCATTACAGCCTAACTGATTACCTGCAGTCCCAAGTCAATCAGGCCATAATCATTAATTAATAAGCGCACTCATTACACGATTAATGCCTGCCAGTAACCTTACCATGACTTACAATTACCGTACTCGCTAGCGAGTCGAATGCTCTGTCCCTCGCACTCTATAAGAATTCAGCGAAAGACAAATCGTTCAATTATATTTGATAATTGTAACCATATTGTAACTCATGGTAAAGGTACAGAAATATTCTGCCAGTTTTAGAACTGTCGCTCACCTCGCTCACCACACATAAGTTTTCAAAAGACAGTTCGAGATTGACCAACCGCTAAGCGAAGCGAGCGTCGCTTGTCGGCCACCCGCAAATGTCGTGGCATTGAGACTGTCCGGCTGACATCGCCGCGCGCCCCGCGCCCCATACCTACCTACTTGCAGTTTGAAGAAATCACTAGTTTTAATCTTAAGGACCTTCTGGGCGGTCGCCAACAACTCCTTCCGACAATGCGACCCTGGTCGAGACCGAGCGTGTGGACAGTTGTTTTCAGCAAAAAAAGGAATTTGCCGACGGCATTGGCGACATGCCTCCGACCAAAGGCGGTCCCTCGGTGGCTTGTTGGCGACCGTCTAGCAGGCCCATTGAGAGAAAACAATATCGGTGAGCGGATTGTTACTTTGTTGCAGCTAGGGAATGCAAATAACCGGTTATAACCGGTTTTAACCGGTATATTTTCATACAAAAACGGTTAATAACCAGTTAAATTGCATTCCCTAGTTGCAGCGCACGTAAACCACGTGGATCCATTTGTTCTCGACGTGTGTCAAGCCGGAACCCCATTGCGCAAAACGCACTCGCTACACACGTATAGTCTGTGTCAATTGAAACTGGCAAAGTTGTAACAAAATAGTAACTCTTTGACACATAACCTCAAAAATTCATTGTGTTTTTATTAGTGTCCGACCGAAGTTTCGGTTTCGGTTTCGGTTTCGGCCAATTTCGGCCAAAAAAGTGATTTCGGCCGCAGTTTCGGTTTCGGCCAGAATCCGGCCGAAACCTTCGGTCGGGCCGAAATTGCTTCGCGGCCTCTCGCGGCTCTCGCATCGGGAGCGTTCGGCTTAATTCGGGCGCGCTCGGCCGGGTAGGTATAGGTAATGCATCGGCGGCCGTCCCAGCCGGGACCACCGACAGTATTCATATTCATCCCGTTTGTGACGTTTGTTTGTGAACCACGTGGCGCGCGAGAAAATATGGTGAGTGTTGTTTATTTATTAAATTATTATTTATTTTTTAGAATCTGTTACTGCATTTTATGCTGTGATTAATGAACGATACGTTTGATATTAGGATTGTGAATTTAGTTTAGACGTGATAAGAATAGGTTGTTTGTTTTGAATAATATAATACCTATGCCGCGAATTAGTGAAATCTTGATAACTGCAGTAAAATAATTTAAATAATACCTTATTAAATTAACCCTATTACTATCCCTTACATATGTAGGTAGGTATGTTATTTTAAATAACAAGTGAATAACTTAACTTATAACGTTATAAATAGCATTACCTATTGACAGAAAACTTAAATTTGTAGGTTAGTCATAGTTATGCTAGGGTTGGTAAACAGAAAAGAAATACTTAGTTAATACTCTAAAACAACAATTAGATCGAATTTTAGTAAGTTTTTTTTCTGTTCGTAAATAAAAAATAAGTAAAGTATGCTGTGATTTATCTTGCAATTTGTGATTGTGATTTACTTTATCCAGGTATTATATTAATTAGGTAACTTTGTTTAAAACTTTAAAAAATTGATTTTATTTGGTTTAAAATTTCATAGTTTACCTCTAATTATATCTATTTTCATTAAAAATAAACGTTTTTTATTTTGTTTAACTAAAACAGTAGCTGTTCTCATATAAGAAATCCTTGCAATAACCTTTTCCTTACGATTTGTACAGTAATTTTGAATAATTTCATAAGTCTTCAAAAATTTCGGTTTCGGTTTCGGCCGAAATCAGAAAAAAACCGAATATTCGGTTTCGGTTTCGGTTTCGGCTAAAAATCGTGTTTCGGTCGGACACTAGTTTTTATTTAAAACTAGCGGCCCGCCAGCGGCTTCGCCCCGCTGCAAATTTCTGACTTCCCCGGTGGATTTTTCAATTATTTTCTGCCATACAAACCTTGTTCTAACAATGACGAACACAACAAAAAATAAATCAGCCAAATCGGTTCTGCCGTTCCCGAGTTTTATCACAATACGTGACACAACCAATGCCGCAACAAACAATGCCGCATCGCATGGTGTCCAAAGAAGCTTCGGCTATGAAATAATTCTGATGGCCTATTATAGAATTAGGTTTTATGTAAAAATATTTAATTCTGTGTTGTTCGTTTTTCTTATAAACTTGTATACAAAAAGCTATTTAGAAATAATGGTATCAACACGTAACTCGCAAGATCTCTTATTTGCAAAGTATCTCAATAGTTAGCTCTGTCAGAATGCTTTACAATAAGAGATCATCGCTGGATGTAAAATTTATTTTAAGAATTGTAACGAAATGAAAAGTTCCAGAAACTGAATAGTAATATTCAACTTATTAGCAAAACATATTACTAGTTACAATGTTTATACAGTGCAAGGGCAGTCGCCCATACTTCAGTTTAGCCATGTCCTTTATGATAGAGCAAAATAAACCTCACTGTATCATTAAAAAGGTACATTTTGCTATTTTTGCTCCTTATTTAAAATGTTACTTACGCGGTTTTGCAGTCTCACCGACGATATGCGACTGTCACTGTGTTGCCGGTAATCATTCCTACATAAAAAAAATGTCTTGACGATGCCTGTTGGCCGATATAATATGTTAATGTGTTATTTTCTTGTGTATCATAATATTCATAATATTCATAATAAATGACTAAAATAATGAAATAAGCTTTATAAATAGGTAAGTCTTACTTAGGTACAAAGAAAAAGAAGTTTAGCTTATATTCACTTTTACGTTTTATTTACGTCAATGTACAATTATGCTTATTTCTATCTACAATTATATCTGGTATTCTTATATCAATCAACAATATAGCGACATAAGACTCGACACACGATTTTCTTATTCGGTAATATTTTGCTTGTCGTGATAAATACGTTTTCCAGTTTAATAAAAGATAGAAAAACCTACTAGTGAATTAGCAAGACTTTCTGGTTTGTTCTTCTCTCACACTCACTCTCATACTCTATTACTCTAGTGTACAGATGTAGTGAATAATCCTTTCCCATCGTTTTTTATCGGATAAGTTCGTATTTATGTTACTTTCTCAATTATCTTCAGCACCCAACAATAAGCCAACTGAGAAAGCAAGATAAATACGAACTTATCCGACACAAAACGATGGGAAACGATTATTCGCTACATCTGTAACAGACTTTAAACGTATTTATAGCTAATTACACTGCACAGTAAATTAATTTATAAGTGTTTAATTACTATAGATATGTGTTTTTTTTACAAATTTTTGTTTTGACTCTCTTTTTTAAGTCAAATACTTTCCGATCAAGCTTTCTCTCCGCCCAAGCCTGACGAGGCTCGTCTCGCTCGGCGACGCACCAGAGCCGTTGGCCACGGGGCGCGCACGCTTGGCTCCGCTGTCGGCGCGCGCGCGCCGTCAGGAGCCCTCCTTGAGCTTGCCGTTCTCGTTCGCCTTGCCCGTGATGCGCTCCATCACCTCGTGGTTGTAGGTGGAGTGCAGCATCAGACCCAATACACCCGCTCTGAAAGTATGTGTATTATTATTTGTGGTGTATAAGGCATTGCTTCTGGGCAAATTAATTATTCAATGTTGACGGTAAGTACCCCATTGTTTTAAATTCCTTTGCGAGTGAAAAAAAATGAGAAAATAAATAAAAAAACATTAAAATCGAACCATCCAAACTAAGATTATCAATAACGTCTACAATATATTAAAAAATTGTGTAAATCGGACTTGATTTAGAGGGTGAGAAACGTCATCACCCGGAGCTAATTTTTTACCCGGCTGCGTCACAAGGGCGGTTATTATGGATTTGACCGCTACGCGATTCAAGCGTCTCCCTCAGTCATCTTAGAGGTAAAGTCGAAACCATAATCCGTGAGACAACTCATACCTCTCTTTACGTTAGTATACGTTAGTAAATTACTAGTGTGTTACATACATACATACCTTCACGCCTGTAATCCCAGAGTAGGCAGAGCTACAGAATTACCTACAACTTTAAAAACTTGTTGTTAATTTTGTAACCACATTTTGCACAAATAGGCTAAGATGGTTACTAGCGTATTAGTGAAAGGTTGCAAGCCCATCGCCTAACAGTACTACAAGCCTTTATTCCCTTAGTCGCCTCTTACAACTTCTTACTACTGTGTTAATTGCTGTAATAGCTCTGTTAACCCTTTATCTGTCAAATTTGTCCCAGGGATTATGGTTAGACTTAAGATCGTCTCACCTGGACGCCATAGCATGCCGGATGCTCCTCTCCTGCTCGACCAGCTCGTCGGCCCGCAGCCACTGGCGCACGCGCTCCATGTCGATCTCCGCCCTACGCAGCTTCTCCCACTGGTAGTGCCTGAGGCAGGACTTCTTGGGCGCGCGGCAGAACTCCCCCGTCGGCTCGAACAGCTTCTTCACCAGGGGGCAGCCGCACACGTCCGTGTCGTTCACTTTGGGGTCTTTGAAGTGCTCGGGACACATTACCTGGAGGATTTACAGTCAAACTCAGAATTTGTTTGAATAACATCACTGGGCATTGTACAATAGATAGAAGAAAAATAACATTTATTCACTACACACAAGACACAGAAAAAAACAAATACAGAAAACAACAATAAACAAAAGAGTGTATCTTCGCGGCAGTGAATTGTACACTGGCTCAGTATAATGCTGTTTGTGATCCAGTTTGTTTTCATAGTGTTATGTCGTACGGTATTCTGGTTTGGGGAAAAGCTGCTGACATACAGACTATATTCGTGTTGCAAAAAAGAGCCATTCGTTCTATATACAGTGGTGGACATATAATTAGAAACACTTGCGACGTATTTCACATTATACAAGGCACATTGCCGTAAAACTTTTGTTTTTGGAAATAAAACAACAAAATGCATAGAATACGTTCAACAACTTATAATTAATTAAAAAACAAATAAATATCCGAGTTTACAACTACCATTTAGATATTTAGTTACGTACAAACAACTAAACGACATTTGCAGTACCATCCGTCATGGACAAGTAATTAGAAACACTAAAGAAATGAGGTAAAAATCAAAGTTTTAACGTGTCAACGTCAACAATTTCAAATTATTTATGTAAAATAATGTTTGGTTTACTAAATTTCTCAACAATTAATATTTCGTTGCATAGCCTTTGTTATTAATGACGGCTCTGCAACGACGTGGCATTGATTCAAGTAATTTCATACATTTATCGAGTGGGATCGAGTTCCATGCTTCAACAAAGGCTTCGTAAAGTTCATTTTGACTGGAATTACGTTTAACGGAGACTTTTTTTTTAACGACGTACCACAAATTTTCAATTGGATTTAAATCGGGACTATTTGCAGGCCAGTCTAACATGGTAACACGTTGCTCACTAAGAAAGGATTTAACACTGCGGGCCGTGTGTTTTGGGTCGTTATCGTGCTGAAAGATCCAGGTCACAGGCAATAGTCGTCGGTGTAGGGAATCATTGTCTCTTCTAAGATGTTTTTGTATTGAAATTGATCCATAAATAAATAAATAAATACCTTCAATCTTACGGACGGGTCCAACTCCGCAACCAGAAAAACATCCCCATACTTTAATATTACCACCGCCGTGTTTGACTATGCTCCTCGTGTATTTATAATCAAAAGCATGGTTCATTGGACGTCTAACGTAGCGTTTGCCGTCTGAATTCACCATTATTTATTTTTGTTTCATCCGAGACTAACACTTTTTTCCATTCTCGTACGGTCCAGTTAAGATATTTCTTTGCAAATAATAATCGCTTCTCTCGGTGTTGCTTGGTAAGAAGCGGTACCTTTCGAGAAACCCTCCCGAACAATTTAGCTTCCACTAATCTGCGGCGTACCAGTTTCGAGGAAATGTTCCTTGGGTCATCAGGTGAAAAAACTTCATTTCTAATCTCGTTGGAGCCTTTGAACGGCTCTTGTTTAGCTACACGTATTATTTGCGAATCTTCCCGGGGAGATGTTTTCCTTGGACGAGCCTTTCTAACAACACTTTTAGTAGTTCCGTTAGTTTTATAATGAGCAATAGCGTTGAAAACTTTCTTCACAGAACATTCTAGATGTTTAGCAATTCTTCTATAAGTCCACTTTCGATCTAAATGTAATTTAACGATTAATTGCCTGGTTGACTCGTCAGAACTCTTATTTTTACCCATTTTTAACAATACTTATTATTCACGTAATTTTCCAAATTGACGTTTAATTGCCGCCGAAACAACAGAAAAAGCGTAAAAAGAGGTTTTTTTTTTAGTTTCAAAAATGGAACGAACCATGGATCCTGTTTCTAATTAGTTGTCCAAGCGGCCAGTAATAGAAATTCAACTATCATGATTTTTAAAATCTTTTAATAATTAAAGATAGAACAGATTTACTTTTTTAAATATTTTATGAGTTTTTTAACTCATTGGCTATATTCTGGCATAGTCAATAGTGATTTAATCAATATAATTTTTACTCATAACGATAGTTCATTCTGTGTTTACCTAAGTTTTATGTACTGTTTCTAATTATATGTCCACCACTGTATAATCTAAACTCCCGTGATTCCTTAAGATTACTATTTAAAGAAATTAATATTTTGACACTTGCATCACAATTTATTTATGAAAATATTATTTTTGTCATTAAAAATCAAGACTCTTTTGTTAAGAATTGTGATATACATAATTTGAATACAAGAAATAAAAATAAAATTGCTACTAAAAAAAATCGTGTCCGTAAGGTTTATAAATCATTTGTTGGTCAATGTATCCTTTTCTATAATAAATTACCTGACGTTGTTTTAAAGTTACGATTTCCAGTACTTAAAACTTACTTGAAAAAGTCGTTGATGTCTAAAGCTTACTATAGGCACAGATAACAGAATACAAGTACAGATACCCAATCTCATACAGCAAAAGCGTGCCGTCCTAATGTAGGCAATTCGGTAGGCAGTTTTAGTCCCGTAGTTACACCAGTAGATGCCGTATCTGAGCCACCACTGGATGCTGGCAGCCTACCTAATAGTTTTAGTAACGTATCACCAGATGGCATTGACTTCAAGAATGAGACGTCAAGAAAATTGTTGACTTAAAATTAATATGTAATGAATGGCTATAATCCTACCGGTGACATTGTGGTAGCGTTTTATTAATTCATAGGAACATCTGCCCTGATTAATGATGTCCAAGACAAAATAGGAAAGTTTTAATGATATGTTTGGGAAGTTTTTTGCTGACAATAAATAACTTGGTAAAAATAACTGGTTTATTAGGTTTAAAGAAATTATTTTCTCATAAGAATTTTACAATTCACTTAGGTACATGAGAATTAAGAATAAGTTAAAAATAGTTTAGTGAGCGTATTTAAGCGTGCGTATTTACATAAAAAGGAAATATCGCCTTCAACTTCAACTTTATCCGAATCCAACGAAACAAAGTTATACACTCGGCGTCAAAAAAATCGCACCTTTTGGTATGTTGACTTCAAGCAGCTATAAACCCTATTAAATCTAAGATAAGGTATGAGTGTGGGGCCTCATTTTAAAGGTTATTGAATCCTTTAATTTAGTAAAATGTGATAATGATTACTAAGCTTAAAAAAAATGTTTTTCATGAAAAGAGGAAAAACATTTATTCACGCCAAAATTACACAATCTAAAAACATAACAAAATTAAAAAATACAGTAAAACAAATTCTTAAAACCAAACTTAAAACCTAGTGTTACCTCCCCTAGCCCTAATTACAGCCTCCATGCGATCCTTCATTGACCTCACCAACGTCACGATGCGTTCTTGAGGAATGTCACTCCACTCCTCGACGACGGCGTCCCGAAGCTGTTCAAGGGTGGCAGGGGCAGTATCACGAGACCGCACCGCGGGTTCAGGTCAGGACCTCGCTGGCCACTGCATCACGGGGATCCCAACCTGATCCAGGTAGTCCCGAACAATCAACGCCGTATGAGAGCGGGCGTTGTCGTGCATGAATGTGAATTCAGGCCCGACAAAACCAGCATACGGGACCACGTGGTTCTCCAGGATCTCTGTGATGTACCGATGAGCAGTCAGGGACCCCTGGCCACGTCCACCTCCAGTGCGGGAGACGCACACAAGGTCGGTTTGGCCCGATTTTAAAGTTTATTAACTGTGCTTTCAAATGATACTAATATTGTTAGGGTACAATAAATAAGTTAAGAGCTTTATTCGCTTGAAGTCAAAATTTCAAAAGGTGCGATTTTTTTGACGCCGAGTGTAGTTTAAAAATGTTTGTACACAAACTGTCAGCGCGTTTTGATACTTCAATGGTTAAAGATAGCACGTTGTTTGTTCCGTGTTTGTACTAACATTTTAATACACCGAAACCGCCAAAACAGTATTTTGTAATATTTATTTATATTCGTCAAGACATTATTTTCTCTATTGTTTTTTTGTTTTTAATATAAAAGAAGTATTTTGAGTATTGATTATACGCATCAAACAAGAATTTGTAAAAACGAAACGCTTGGGGTCTGTGAGTGCATAGTAGTTTCGCGATCCGTGATGGCACCATCTAGTGACAGTACCTAATAAGGCGTAGCAAGCTTGAAAGCTTATAAGTTTTTTATGAGTTAGATGGAGTTAATATAAAATTTGTTGCATTTATTAAACTTATAAAATATACCCTACTTTATGTAGAGAAGGATGTTTTTGATGTAATTAAATTACGTTGAATTTATTAAGGTGCAAAAATCATTCAATCTTCACGATTACTGATTCAAATGTTTCGCTCGATACCTGTGACGCCATCTATGAGTTTATTAAAGTAATAATTATACGTTGTTCGAGTTGGGAGGCCATGCTATAGGGTCGAAGACAAAAAAAATCGTGTCCGTAAGGTTTATAAATCATTTGTTGGTCAATGTATCCTTTTCTATAATAAATTACCTGACGTTGTTTTAAAGTTACGATTTCCAGTACTTAAAACTTACTTGAAAAAGTCGTTGATGTCTAAAGCTTACTATAGGGTCGAAGACTATCTAACAGATAAAAATGCTTGGCCAACACCTAAATAATTTAATAATAACTTAGTCATAAAAAAATATGTAAATATTGTATATTGTCTAGGGGACACGGTTTCTGCAGGAGAATGTATCGAAACTTTTATGCAGGTTGTTTTGCACCGTCACAGGTAAGTATAACTTGTATACTTTCATTTTTTTTATTACTGTTGCTTATTAGTTTTGTGACAATTCTGAGTTTTGACACATTTTCCTGCTCAACTACGCATGAATATATTAATTGTTGGTTTTATATGAGATTCATTGTTTTATATAATGCTAGGTTAAGTTTATTATTGTTTAATATCATTAGCAATATTTAACCGACTTACTGTTGAGTTTCTTGCGGCGTTTCTTCTCAGCAATGGTCTCTTGCGAAGCGCTGGTAGATTTTTGACGTGTAAAAGTGCCCGTGCAGCCTACTTACTGAATAAACATCTTTTATCTTTTATCTTTAGTGCCCGATTCACTGTTGTTTGCACCTGTAGCGCCTATTTTCAGGTAGCTCCAAGTGTGTCAGACGGACGGACGGATTAAAAATTCGGCAAAAGAATTGATCATTCAGTTCAAAATACAATTTACAAGTGGAGCCCGGAGAGGGTCTCAGCTATTTGTTAGAATGATAAAGTTTTATATGCCTCTCATTGTAACTGATAGCTCATGCCTCGTGACCTGTCTGTCCATTGGTTAAATTTAAACAAACCAAACGGGTTCTGTCAAACCACCCATCAAAGCTGTTTTGTATTTTTTTTTGTTTTTAACCGTGTCACGCCTCACACTCACCCTAAGCCTCTTGCAGTAGGTCCCATTGATAGGGTTATAGAAGTCGCAGAACATGCTCTGCCCGTCGATGCGGGTGCGGTGCCGCGAGCCGAACGACGCCTGCGCCTCGTACTTCACGAAGCACTTCTCCATGTGCTTGACAGCGGTGCGGGAGTGGATCTCGTGCCCACAGGTGATGCAGTACATTGATGTCTCATCGTCTGCTTCCTGTGTAATATATTTGGGATAGTTAGCAGTTTTATATTAAAGCTGATTTGTTTGATAGTTAGGTTTGCCAACTGACTGAGCAAGTGTTGATTTATGATCGTATTTGTACCACTCCCCAGTACTAAGGGTTCTGGAAGTCTGATGGGAACTTTACAGGTGTATATGTTATCGCCGTTATCGGATAGCACTAATATGGTACCTTCGAGCCGGACTGATGATGAAGACGGAAGGTGGCCACTAGGAGTTACTGAATGGATAACAGGGGCCGTAGCTAAGATGCCAACGCTACTAACGTATGTATGTATGGGGTGTCAGTTGACCACGCGTTGTTTATCGCGTCGCACGAGAATGTCATCCGATACATTTTGAGTGATAGAATAGAAAAACGTTAGTAGCGTTGGTATTCCGGCTAGGGCCTGGCCTCAGACCCGTCGAGTCTCCAGCGACTCGCGGCGCGCGCCAGCCCGCTGCGCACCACCTCCAGCGACTCGCGGTTGCTGGACGGTATGACGGTCACTGTACCTTGTCGGCGGTGTCGTCGACGGGCGCGGCGGCGGCGCGCGCGACGGCGGCGTCGAGCGCGGCGTGCTGCTGGTCGAGCGCGCGGAGCGCCGCCTGCGCGCGCGCCAGCCCGCTGCGCACCACCTCCAGCGACTCGCGGTTGCTGGACGGTATGACGGTCACTGTACCTTGTCGGCGGTGTCGTCGACGGGCGCGGCGGCGGCGCGCGCGACGGCGGCGTCGAGCGCGGCGTGCTGCTGGTCGAGCGCGCGGAGCGCCGCCTGCGCGCGCGCCAGCCCGCTGCGCACCACCTCCAGCGACTCGCGGTTGCTGGACGGTATGACGGTCACTGTACCTTGTCGGCGGTGTCGTCGACGGGCGCGGCGGCGGCGCGCGCGACGGCGGCGTCGAGCGCGGCGTGCTGCTGGTCGAGCGCGCGGAGCGCCGCCTGCGCGCGCGCCAGCCCGCTGCGCACCACCTCCAGCGACTTGCGGTTGCGCTGCTCCGCCACGCACGACGAGAGCGACCACTCTTGGATACGCTGCGGAAGCACCTGTGAAAATGATGAAAAAATCACCCGGCATTCCATCTTAGTCCTCAGGGTTGGCAACGCATTCGCAGTCTTGTGAATGCGAATGTCTATGGGTCACAGTTTCCACTTACCATCAGGTGGCCTGTGTGCTCGTTTGCCTTCCCATGCCATAAAAAAAAAAAAAAAAAAAAAAAAAAAAAAAAAAAAAAGATGTATTCATTCCGCACTTACCATCAGGGAGTCTGAAAGATGACAACTTAACACCAGAGCAACAGAAGCGCTGTGATACATTGGCGCGTGACATCAACTTTAAATCTCTCTGATCCGGCTCGAAGGACCAATTTACGTGGCATTCTACTGGTTTAAATAGATGTTCAAATAAATCTTTACTTTTTTTTCAATGTCATTAAAATACCTACTTGATAAATTCTCGCCGTAGCCAGCCTTATACCGCATTGAGATGAGCAGTACTTAGATCCGTACAGAGCGGCCTTCATACACTGTGGCCCATAGCACTGTCTCGGCTCCATTGTCTGCAGGTGCGATATTGACTCCTCTGGCTCGTAAGTTTCTCGTTCATGGTGCTTCTTTTTAACTCTGTTGCTGCTGCAAGGGGTTCAAAGGAAGAAACTTAGAAATCTGAAGATGTATTACAGCATATTAAGGAGTATTTAAACCATGGATTATATTGTATTTTACCTGGATTGTCGCGAAGCTTTCTTGTTCTTGATGCAAACTCGCTGCCGACACTTTCTTTTCAGTTTGTTGCTTCCACCAAATTTGTGCATGTCTTCACATGCTTCGCATCTGGAAATAATTGCAGAACAAACCAGATAAACCTCTTTTATTTATTTATTCATTTAACACCTTAAGTATTCATATTTTTGTGGTTCAATCCTCATCATAAAGATTATTAACCTGCTTATCAAGAACAAACTTTTATGTATCCATGCACATTTTTCTCAGAACTATTTCACTACCATATGTTTGTTCTCTATGATAGCATCATTTATCAGTAACTCACTGTCCACAATCCTCCAGCTGCTGGCAACCTGAGCAATCTCCACAACCATTGATGTTTGGTCTCTTCGAAGACTTATTCTCTGAGTGGTCCTTTTCTTTACGCTTCTTCTTTCTGTCATCTCGGACTTTATTAGATGCAGATAATCCTGCTATAAAACAATGATATAGATAGTTAATTTAAGCTTCTAAACAGTCATAGACTTTGTGTAGTGTTAAAAATCACAAATAAGTAAAATGAAAAGTGCATGTCAAGCTTGAATTTAAATTCACCTTATGGTCAGGGTTCCAGAACTATAAATTAAATTAAATAAAAAATAAAGATGCTGATTCTCTCTCACATTGATTGTGCTGAAATTTGTGGTAAATTTGGTGATTAGAAAAACCTTAAACTTTGCAGCATATCAAAGACATAAGTAAGTATGAACTAACCAGGTTCCTCTTCATTTTCTCTCTTCTGAGGTCGGAAGCGAGTTTTTAAGTTAGGGTCCTCTTCCCGGCAACGCTCACAGAAGTAGTTTTTTATGTATTTAGCTTCTCGCTCCGATATGTTGATACAATCTCCATGAAACCACTCCTCACAGACATCACACGCTCTGCACAAATAGTTATCAATTTCTTTAAACAAAATTTGATAAAGGGATATTAAATATAATAAAATATCATTCACCTAATATGGGATCTGGCTAGTATATTATTAGTACTTGTATTATACCAAACAATTAAATATCTTAAGAGTTTTAGCCCACATTCGCTCACTGCAGGGTAATAAGATATTATCATGTACTTCAGATATTTACTACTAGGTTTCACCACCCCACAATAACACAAGAGAACACAAAAAAAAAATATTCAACACTTAATCTCCATTACAATCCAATACAAGGATTTATATTCATATAAGTTATTTTAATTCTAGTTTAGTGGGACTGACAGACTATTTGAATGAATTCCTAGTGCAAATACTTTGCTATATACCGCTTAAAGCTCAGGTAAGTAGAATGCAATCGTGGAAACTAACATCATAAACCGAGAGCTGTCGGACGAGCGGCAAATGCAGTACGCCTGCCCCGCCTGGTTGAGAAGTGAGGTGATCTTTGACTGCCGCTCAGGCAGATCAAACTGCTTTGCAATATCAGCTTTCTGTAACATACCAGAATATAAAAACCTTCGTCAACCGTAGTTCAAAAGGGAGACACGAAGACACTGAAACGTCTGAAACAGACACTTTGTAAAAAGGTTACAAATACAACTTACGCTTTTTTTACTTTTTCTTTCGCTCATTTTGAGAATGTCTTATTAAGTTACCATTGGATTTGATAAAACTCATAAAACCCAAATTGGAATTTGCAAATTGATGACAGACAAGACAAGTGAAGTGAGACCATAGACAACTCATAACCACAGATTATATGCTCATAACAGCACATAACAGTCATAAGTCGTAATTTTTTTCTTTAGTGCGTTCGGTACTTATATGATTGTCAAAGGTTAAACCAAATGCAGAAAATAAGGGCACAAAGATAATACAACATTTATATTTCAAAATAAGAGTTTAATTTTAAAAAATTAGCAACGAGTAATCAAAATGAGAAAATGCTTTACATCGACGTTTATAATAACTAAGTAATATTTTTACACCACTTAAAGGTATCATAGACACCAACACCTACTAGGCTATTAGGCTAGTCTAGTGTAGGTAGCAAAAAGTGCCTGAGTTAGTTAGTTCTGATTTTATATTATTTAAGAACACTTCTACAGTATTTTTTTTATAAATAAATCTTATTTGAGACTGGTTGATAATCATAAAGTACCTACTTATAAATAGTACACATCACATACGCCATGTTAGTCACCATAGCAACGAGCTGTTTATTCGAGGTTATAATTGTGTTCTAGTAATATTTTTCCTAATTAGAAGTACCCCTTCATAAATTATGGAAAATACAGATACACCGCAGATTATTACACACATAGAGACTAATCTAAATCATTCTTTATTTGATTGTAAGTGGATACCATGTTCTGCAAAGTTTGTTGTTATTGGATCCATACCAAGAGGAAATGGTACGATTGAAATCTTCGAGATAACCTCAGGAGAAGTTCAAAAAATAAAGGAAATTGAGAGACCTAACTCATTTAAATGTGGAACTTTTGGTGCGAGTAGCGACGTTGAAAGAAGGTTGGCTACAGGTGACTTTAAGGGTACTTTGGAAATATGGTACGTAAATAAATCATAATTAAGCTTTCTATTTACCTACTAACGGACATACCGCGAATGTATGTTAAATTACTTAGCTCAGCTCTAACACCAGCTCTTTCTGGTTGTCTTCTGTTGTATTTGCGGCTACCTTTACCACAACCACCACTCGGTCGTGTGCTGCTACCATTAATGGTTAGGGCTATAATATACCTCAATGTACCAAAAGAATGTCTGTTAATACTAAGAGAATTAATGCCGTTTCTGATTTGTCTATTTCCAGGGATTTGGAAAGGAGTAGCCAAGTCTACATAACAAAGGAGCACACAGATATTATTAATTCAATAGATGGTATGGGCGGCAACACAAACAACTGTGGTGCTCCAGAAATTGTCACAGGCAGCAGAGATGGTAAATCTTAAAACAATATTTTTTTGTTGCAATAATTATGAGAACTAGAAATCTTTTCTACCTTAGCGCTGAAAACGGCAATAGCATTAGGACTATAACAATAATTAAAAAAGGAGTAGGATTCATTATTCTTTTCACGGCTCTATATAAGAGATTTGATTGTAATAGGTATATCAAAGCAGTAAAATAGACATTCTTTTAAATCTGGAATTGTATGTTCATTATGCAGAAAATAGCCCAGGGCCCATATTATGGTTGCCATATTATACTGGTCAGAAAGTGACTTATGTTTTACCATAATACGCCTGCAGGTGCAAATATATTTATTTATTCAATGAGAACACATGAACAAATAATTGTATAATTTTGTGTGAAAAACAGAATCGTTTGTGGAATGAACCATTTCTTAACAGATTAATTGCTATTCAATGTCTTCACTGAATGACAATCCTCTTTTGCATTTAACAGTAAAGTAAGTAATAACAAAGTCTCATATTTGCAGGCACCGTTAAGGTGTGGGATCCACGTCAACGAGGTAAGCCAGTGGCCAACATGCAGCCCATGAAAGGTGAAACAAGACGTGACTGCTGGTCTGTTTGCTTTGGCAACTCATTCAATGATGCGGAGAGAATTGTAGCAGCAGGATATGATAATGGAGACCTGAAGATGTTTGATTTACGCACCATGTCTCTGAGATGGGAGTGTAATTTGAAAAATGGGGTAAGCCATTTAATTTATTTATTACAAAGAGCTTTTTTCGGTTAATCATGTTGAACATTAAGGTAATATCTTGTACTTTTTTGTCAGGTATGCCATACAGAGTTCGACCGCAAAGATATTCCAATGAACAAACTAGTGGCAACCACATTGGAAGGAAAGTTCCACGTATTTGACGTACGGACGCAAAATCCCACCAAAGGTTTCGCTCAGGTACTAACAACATTGATAAAATGGGCTTACGAAATTTCAAATTAAGTGTTTAATTTCAAAGCACCCTTCCAGATCTGTCCGTCAGTGGCAATTCTATATTGTCTTAACTATTTAATCAACAAAACAATGTTGCCTCAGCATTAAGTGAATCTTTGGAACAGAAACGCCAAAAACGGCAGCACATTTAGGATATTACATTGTGAGAAAAGCATTAAGCCCCATCCATACACGGATGGGGAAATTTCTTACGAGTTTAAATTATAAGCGACATGTTAGAAGGACAAAAAAGACTTAAGTAAATAGCGCTAGGTAGTAGTTACTACTTAGTCCTAGTCTTATTTCATGAAAATCCTTGAGACATTTCGTTTCTTTGGCTCTTATTGCATGGACGTTAAGCTTTTTCTCTGGTGTCGATATATTTGGGTAGAGGGTCTATAAATTTATTGTATTATCTGCAGGTTTTGGATGACTCAACCAAAAGTGGTACCATTTGGGTGGCACGCCATCTACCGCAAAACCGCGACATATTTGTTACTTGTGCTGGCAATGGCCATGCAACTCTATGGAAATAGTAAGTACATCTCAAAATTGTATTAACCCTTTGGATTAAAAAGTACTAAGCAGTAAGTAAGATTTTTTTCCCAGATCCACCTATTCTATAAAGAATTTTGATTTTAAGTTCCTATTCACTTATTAGCTTTATTACATAAATGGTACTACAAGCTGATTGTTTGGCTCTGAGATAATGGCATAGACTTGATTGGGAGTGTTTAGTAAATAATAAGAATTTCGATTTTAATGTAGTAAGTAGTAAGATTGGAAAGAGCTGTTCTTAATTCATACTTAATCCTGACAATCCGTGCCGACAACGGATTTGTGTAATTAAAGAGTGTAATTTTGATTATTTTAGCAGAATCCACTAGTCATCAACTTTTTAGACTACGCGTTAGCCTAGTTCGTAGTGACCCTGCCTATGAAGCTAGCGGTCCCGGATTCGATGCCCTGTATGGGCAAGTATTCTGAAGTGATGAGCACAAGAATTCGTTCCCGAGTCTTGGATGTTTGCCATGTGTTTCTCTATATAAGTATATCTATCGTTGCCAGTTGCAGTGCTTAAAAAGTTAGAGCTTAGTTTGGGCCTAGGTCAATTTGTGAGATTGTCCCCTGATATTTATTTATTTCTCTCAGTCTCATCACCATATCAGCCGAAAGACGTCCACCGCTGGACATAGGCCTTCCCCAAGGATCTCCTCGCATCCATCGGCTTCCCATAATCAGTAATAATTTGTCCACAGTGAATACCCGGAGCAAAGATTCCGCATGGACGGTCAGGGGGTTTCCTTCGGCGTGCCTGGCAAGCTGAAGCGCTTGCAGCGTATGGTGATCAGCTCGCAGCCGATCAACTCGCTGGAGTGGAACCGCGACCACCTCGGCTTGGCCATTGCCACCTCGTACGACCAGAACGTTCGCGTACTCGTCGCCACCAAACTCAATTTACATTGATTACGGTCATGTTAATGTAGATTTCAATGTGCTGGAACTATTTCTAAGTTTTGAGTAACTAAGATCCACGAGTTACGCACTTGCTAGAATACAGCCAGGATGTACGCACTGTTTGTATTGTGATAAGGAACACGACGGGCGTCATTTTGAAGCTGCAAACGCACTGACGTGGCGGCGGAGTGGCCTGGTATTAAAACCTCCTCCGCCGAGCTTTTCTCAGTGCAATACCTACAATATAGTTTATAAGATAGCTGTCCTTCCACGCCGCGCCTCTTTGCGTTCGCGGTAGAGTAAGCAATAGATGGCAATATTTACATGTTCTAGTCAACAAGTATGTTATTTATGTACGTGTACTTCAATGATAACTGAGCCTGCCAAAGCTGACATGAGTAACTAATCTCCCATCTCTCGCGATGCCATGTGGTGGTGGTTTTTTATTGTGACATGTATCGCTGGGCATTCTGGATTTGACTTTAAGAGTGCAGAATTCAGGAGTGGTCCGTGTATGTATGCACCTTTACTTGTTATTTAATTGTCTTCAATAAATTAAGCTTTAAAAACTGCGGTCTCATCTTTATATACCTTGTATAAAACAAAGTCGTTTCCCGCCGTCTGTCCCTCGGTATGGATGTAGTGCATAATTGTTTTCCATCGTATTTTCTCGGCAACGTTTGTATTTGTCATGCTGCTTCTGTCAACCTCAGTACTTTTTGTATTGTGACCGACTGAAATAGCAAGACACGTGCGTACGTTTCCGTGAAAATACGATGGAAAACAATTATGCACTACATCTGTATTCTTAGATCTTTAAAACTACGCAACGAGTTTTAATTCAGATTCATCAATAGACAGAGCGATTCAAGGGAAAGGTTTATAAGTATAACTAGCGGCCCGGCAGCAACTTCGCCCCGCTGCAAATTTCTGACTTTCCCGGTGTATTTTTCAATTATTTGCTTTAATAAAAACCTTGTCCTGACAATGTCGAACACAACAAAAAAAAATCAGCCAAATTGGTTAAGCCGTTCTCAAGTTTTGCTCTTAGCAACACATTTAGCGATTCATTTTTGTTATATAGATAATGGATTATGTATGGGTGTCACAAACTCAACACAGAAGTTTCCGCTACTTTAAAAATAAAACAACAAGGCAATTTTCTAACTCAAAAGAGCGATTTATTATTATCCTAGCACTTAATATAAATAAAATTAAGGCTAGCATTCAGTTCTTATTACCACTAGATAATGTTAGAACAATTTAGTAATTTGTGCACTTCACTAAAGCCTGCGGCCGCCGGCTCGGGCTGAAGTGCGTCCGTAAGCATCGCTAGTCGCAACGATTCCTATTGAATATGCGTTAGGGGCGCAACCGCTCTGTATTGTCAACATATACGGCAACTATTCATTCTGTTACATAGAACACAACGTAAAAGACTAAGCGCTGGTTTTAAGGGTTACTCATAGTTGCTTATCTACGATGTTAAGCAAATACAACTCGTGTCGGCTTCACACTGATATAACCGCCTAAATATTCGAATTTTAAACAAGTATCTTACGAGGTGTTAAGTCTTAAACAAATATAATTATACGTGCACTTACATACTCGCGTTAATTAAGTAAGAATTAATTTTGTAACACATGAACGATCCTTACATTTGTCTTGCACTTTCACAATTCAAAAGGCAATATTACGTGTAACCACTAACTAGTGAATTCAAATTGTACAAAAACTAAATTTCATATTTCGTAAGCTTAATAATCATCACTACGTTTATAATCTTAATTATTTTTACAACACTCCCGAGGTTTTATTATAGAAGATCTATGCTATCGATAATGAATACAGGGAGTCCTATTTCTATGTCTCATGAAGGGAATTAACGGTAGTAACGACAACGGTTGACAAAAGTACTTTTCCTTCGTGTATAATAGAAATGGAACAGCCTGTATTCACGAGTCTTAAATCAGAATCTACACTCGACATAGCTACACGTTCATAATCGTCAGCTACATTTAATCATAATTCGATAACTCCCCGCTAGAACAATCCAGTACATTATCAAGCGTTCGAGGCAACTAATGGCTACTTTTTCAACAAAAAGTGATAGTTAAATGAAAGAGTGCAGCTGGGATGTTTCGGAGACTTATCATTAAGTTTACAATATAAATGGCATGTCTGATCACTCGTGGTGAAGCGTCGAATAGACTACGTTTAACCTGTAAATGAGACCACCGTGAACGAGTGCCGTCGCTCCGTCAATAAGCCCGCTTATTGTGAGGCTATTCATTACATCACCTAGATGCCCTATCGCCCTACCGCTAACGCTCGCCCTTAGTACTAGAAGCAACCCACACTACAGTAATCAACATAAATTACTTAACATTACAAAAGTAACCGTCGATATTTACAATAACTAATTCCCAGATGCTGGTGCATACGGTACGGGTTCTTTTGAAAGTTTTATTGCCGATATTATTTCTCCGCCGCTTTTTGAGCTTGTATAACCGTCTGTTTCACCATCGACAAGTAAAGCATATTTGACAGATACATTTAGTCCTCTCTCTTTATAGACAAGGAGAGAGCCATCTTTAAATGGCAATTAATTTTACTCGGCCATTGTGAAACAGACCCTAAATAAAGTAGAATAATTCATAGAATTAGTTAATTGCATATTGCCTATTTCAACTTTCGGAACTGCCGGTTGTAAATAAAGAACAGATATCTAACTCAAACAATCGTTATATATATTGCAAGTACAATTAAGAATAGAGGTTATATAAATCAATTCATTCATAACCATTTAATCGATTAAATAAAACAGAGCCATATACAAAGCGTTAAATACTTTTTTTGTGGTTTCTTTCATTTTCTCTGCATTATTATCTTACATCTTGACATTAACAAATAAATATTCTTCATTAGCCGAACGTTTTATAATAATTCCTATTTTTAAACATACAGACACCATCAACACATCAATTTATCAACGTAACACACTTCGTAAACATTATAAATATTTATTTGCGTCTCGTGAACAAAACTAAATAATTTTCATTTTATTATTTTTTATACAGGCATTTTATCATCATTTATTCTTGTAGCATTTGGGATATGGGGAGTCGTGTACACTTGTAACGCGTATGCATGTTGCAGAGAAACATAGTGAGATTCCATTTGAAAAACAATGCATATGGTGCAAGAGTCAAATAATCAACCAGGTCATGAAACATTCTCAAGTTATCGAGGAGCAACATAACCCCGGGCGCGGACAGCGTCCGTCACTGCTAAGCCCCACGCGGCTACTAATTCCTAAGTTCAGCAGATTCGGATCTTATTATTTGGGTTATTTAAGGCTTATAAATGTCGTATCGGTTACAGGATCTGAAACAATAACATAATTATGAACGTTTTATAAATCGAACAATAAAAAAATTCAAAATTCAATGTTTATACGCTTTTTCAAATACCCTCGTAAGGCCTAATACCTATTTTGATAACATTGTAATTGCAACCCTGTCGAATAACTATATGGTGCCTTTTATGTTTGTATAGGTATTATGTCCTTAATGGATCCTCATAAGTTAGTGGGTTCTATTTAATTTAATTTAGCAGCTTTCAAGAGGTTGAATACGAAATAAATACATAAGTCAACACAAGGCGCGCGAATTTTAACGTTATGGATAAATGCAAAGGTAAATTTTTCGCAGTCGCGTGACGGATTTATCCGTTCGTTTGCAGTGAATCTGTAGTGGCATCGCCCCAAGTTTCTTGTTCCACCGCCGACGGTGAGCGGGAAGAGGGTAAAACCGGCAATCTATTATTAATAGGTAACCTCATTAGGCTCACAGTGAGCGGCTAACTGTGACCCTCCAATTCGCCTCCCTTTATATTTTAAATGGAGTGTCCATACAGAAAAAACTGTAAATGTGTCTCATTTATTGACAGGGGATCTATTTTTTGTTCGTTTCTTGAGATGCAGCTGTGAGACCAGTGCCTAAAGACTATAAGGTCTTGCTAGGTTTTGACAGTAAAACCAACTTTGACCTGTGTTGAGGCTGGTACTGACCTGGCTCTCAGTCGAGGTTGTCCTGGAAGATGAGCCGCACGTACCCCGGCGAGCCCTGCAGCGGCGCGGCGCAGAACGGACAGATCGCGTGGAACCCGTTCGTGCCGTGCGGGATGTCCACGCTCGCCCAGTACCTGACGTCATAAGGGTTATACGGTAAGTTATAGGATTAATGACCGGACTCAAGAGTCAATTCATTTCTATAAATATATTTATCTGCACAAGTTCCTACAACCATTAATTTTGAAGACACTATCAATTAGGGCCGGTTATCGATGTGAGCGTGACAACACTATTCGGTTTTGAATCAATGGTGCACATATAACCATGAATGGCGTTTAAAAGGTTAGTGGTACGACTGAATTGGTTCGTTGGGCACTGGTGATAGGTGACTCACTTGACGGTCCGCTCGGAGGCCATGTGCCCGCAGGCGTTGAAGGCGTACGTGGGCGGCTCGGCGTCGACGTAGAAGGCGGGCTCGATGCCCATGCACACGCGCACCACCAGCCCCTCCGTCATGCACATGGTGACAGGTGACTCACTTGACGGTCCGCTCGGAGGCCATGTGCCCGCAGGCGTTGAAGGCGTACGTGGGCGGCTCGGCGTCGACGTAGAAGGCGGGCTCGATGCCCATGCACACGCGCACCACCAGCCCCTCCGTCATGCACATGGTGACAGGTGACTCACTTGACGGTCCGCTCGGAGGCCATGTGCCCGCAGGCGTTGAAGGCGTACGTGGGCGGCTCGGCGTCGACGTAGAAGGCGGGCTCGATGCCCATGCACACGCGCACCACCAGCCCCTCCGTCATGCACATGGTGACAGGTGACTCACTTGACGGTCCGCTCGGAGGCCATGTGCCCGCAGGCGTTGAAGGCGTACGTGGGCGGCTCGGCGTCGACGTAGAAGGCGGGCTCGATGCCCATGCACACGCGCACCACCAGCCCCTCCGTCATGCACATGGTGACAGGTGACTCACTTGACGGTCCGCTCGGAGGCCATGTGCCCGCAGGCGTTGAAGGCGTACGTGGGCGGCTCGGCGTCGACGTAGAAGGCGGGCTCGATGCCCATGCACACGCGCACCACCAGCCCCTCCGTCATGCACATGGTGACAGGTGACTCACTTGACGGTCCGCTCGGAGGCCATGTGCCCGCAGGCGTTGAAGGCGTACGTGGGCGGCTCGGCGTCGACGTAGAAGGCGGGCTCGATGCCCATGCACACGCGCACCACCAGCCCCTCCGTCATGCACATGGTGACAGGTGACTCACTTGACGGTCCGCTCGGAGGCCATGTGCCCGCAGGCGTTGAAGGCGTACGTGGGCGGCTCGGCGTCGACGTAGAAGGCGGGCTCGATGCCCATGCACACGCGCACCACCAGCCCCTCCGTCATGCACATGGTGACAGGTGACTCACTTGACGGTCCGCTCGGAGGCCATGTGCCCGCAGGCGTTGAAGGCGTACGTGGGCGGCTCGGCGTCGACGTAGAAGGCGGGCTCGATGCCCATGCACACGCGCACCACCAGCCCCTCCGTCATGCACATGGTGACAGGTGACTCACTTGACGGTCCGCTCGGAGGCCATGTGCCCGCAGGCGTTGAAGGCGTACGTGGGCGGCTCGGCGTCGACGTAGAAGGCGGGCTCGATGCCCATGCACACGCGCACCACCAGCCCCTCCGTCATGCACATGGTGACAGGTGACTCACTTGACGGTCCGCTCGGAGGCCATGTGCCCGCAGGCGTTGAAGGCGTACGTGGGCGGCTCGGCGTCGACGTAGAAGGCGGGCTCGATGCCCATGCACACGCGCACCACCAGCCCCTCCGTCATGCACATGGTGACAGGTGACTCACTTGACGGTCCGCTCGGAGGCCATGTGCCCGCAGGCGTTGAAGGCGTACGTGGGCGGCTCGGCGTCGACGTAGAAGGCGGGCTCGATGCCCATGCACACGCGCACCACCAGCCCCTCCGTCATGCACATGGTGACAGGTGACTCACTTGACGGTCCGCTCGGAGGCCATGTGCCCGCAGGCGTTGAAGGCGTACGTGGGCGGCTCGGCGTCGACGTAGAAGGCGGGCTCGATGCCCATGCACACGCGCACCACCAGCCCCTCCGTCATGCACATGGTGACAGGTGACTCACTTGACGGTCCGCTCGGAGGCCATGTGCCCGCAGGCGTTGAAGGCGTACGTGGGCGGCTCGGCGTCGACGTAGAAGGCGGGCTCGATGCCCATGCACACGCGCACCACCAGCCCCTCCGTCATGCACATGGTGACAGGTGACTCACTTGACGGTCCGCTCGGAGGCCATGTGCCCGCAGGCGTTGAAGGCGTACGTGGGCGGCTCGGCGTCGACGTAGAAGGCGGGCTCGATGCCCATGCACACGCGCACCACCAGCCCCTCCGTCATGCACATGGTGACAGGTGACTCACTTGACGGTCCGCTCGGAGGCCATGTGCCCGCAGGCGTTGAAGGCGTACGTGGGCGGCTCGGCGTCGACGTAGAAGGCGGGCTCGATGCCCATGCACACGCGCACCACCAGCCCCTCCGTCATGCACATGGTGACAGGTGACTCACTTGACGGTCCGCTCGGAGGCCATGTGCCCGCAGGCGTTGAAGGCGTACGTGGGCGGCTCGGCGTCGACGTAGAAGGCGGGCTCGATGCCCATGCACACGCGCACCACCAGCCCCTCCGTCATGCACATGGGGCACGGCCGGTGCCCCGTCTCGCTCCCCTCCGCACCCCACGAGTGCTCGCCTGCGACACAACATACGAGAGCTGTTTGAGAACACCTTAGAATAATACATTATTGCCTAGGCAGTGAAGCAGGTAATTGCGGGCCGAGTACTGATGTAAACGGACGAGCTTGCGAGTCCGTTTAAAAATACGAGGCCCGCAATTGCCGTTCCTGCCGAGGCATATATAGTGCTTTTCTCAAAAATCCCAAGAAAAAAATTGTGTTTGAGTAATATCTTCATCACTCATTTTTTGAATTGCATACAAGCAGAAACTTCACGTGAAAAAACCATAAGTCTTTACCGCCTTTATGTTTATGACAAGGAGAAAAAAAAAACTCAAGCTATTCCAGACACAGATAAAAAAAATACGTTTTGAATAAAATATGGATGTAAAAGACTTGAGCCCTCTTTATTATGGCCGTTTTAATTTTTTACAAAGTTACAAACTAGATAACAATGAAATTTGTATGCAACACAAGCCCGCAATGTTTTTTTTTTAATTTGGGAACTGTCTGTAAACTATGTAGGTACTTCGCGTCTCAGTATGGAGTTAGTAATGTCAACTTTTCCGGTCATTTTTGAGAAAAAACTATTTGTAAAACCTTTTTAAAAGAAAACGACATAAACACTGGCAGACTTTCAAATGAAAACTTTAAGAAAATCAGCTCAAAAAACCAGAGATTGCCATTTCACTATTGCTTGACTGTGATCACTTCTAATTTTTTCACAACCATGGAAAAATAAAAAAAATCTTAACGTAAGCACTTTTTACCCGACTGCGTCAGAAGGAGGGTTATTTATGAAAGTTCAACGTGATGCGTGACGTGATAAGAAATCAGATCTTAATTTGGTTAATACACCGACGTAGCACACTATTTATAACAGGATGCATGCTTTTAAATGTGGTCGCTCCAGCACATCTGATTGCTCCACCCTCTGGTCGCCCAATCGCAGTCACTACTGAAAATGTTGTTGAAAAAGTCCATAATATCGGACTTGACGACCGCCGAGTGAACACCGCCACATTTGTTGACGATCGAACAAAAACGCGAACGAAAGCGAATTTCAAAGCTGTATTTGGATAAGATGAAGCGATATTCCTCAGAACTCTTCGAGTTGGTTCCAAATAGTGGATGAACGTGCCCCAAAGAGGGCCAAGAGTGTTATGTCAGCTAGGAAGGTGATGATGAATGAATTATAATGATTCATTGTTTGAAAAAGGTAAGACTATCTTTGGCCGTTATTACGCAGTTATTGGACCGTTTTAACGCAGAACTGTTGGAAAAAAGGATCAAAGTTGTCCCGCAGGAAAGTCGTCTTTCATCAGGACAATGCTCGAGTGCACACCTCAATGATTGCAATGGCTGAAATCGACGAGTTGAGCTTCGAGCTCGCGCCACATGCTACGTATTCACCGGACCTGGCTCCGTGTGATTATTTGAAAAGATCGCTTGGAGGGTAATAAAAAAGACAAATTAGGACTGCATCGCAGACATGAACGGCTATTTTGCAGAACTCGAGAAACCGTATTGTTTGGAAGGGATAAAAATATTGTAAACTCGCTGGAATAAGTGATTGGCCCATAAAGGAAACTATGATGAAAGGTTTTTTTTTGTATAATAAACGTCATTGTAAGATGGCTGTAACATGCGCGATTTATCGGAGATTCTAGTGACAAACAAGTGGCAAATAAAGAGAACAGGAAGTCCATCCGAAAACTAAATGTTTGTACTTTGCAGTAAATCGAGTAATTTTTAATTTTTAACCCCCGACGCGTAAAGAGGAAGTTTTAAGTTTGACCGCTCGCTATGTGTGTGTGGCACCATAGGTCTTAAACATGTCACAACAGGTTTTCTAGCGGTGCTTCTTAACTAGGCTTCATGTTGGGCCGTTTGAGCGATATCAGCTCTGAAAGAAAGAGTCCCCATTACATGGGTTTTTTTTATGTAATAGTTATTAAATCCATAAGTTAGTTTTGCGTCGCGCGGTACTCACCCTGCACGTGCCCGCAGTTGAGGTAGACGTAGGGCTGGTTGAGGTCCTGGTGCGCGGCGGAGAGCTTGCGCGGGATGACGAGCGTGTTGAGCCCCACGGGGCACTGCGGCCGGCCCGCGTTCAGGGCGTCCACCAGCGCCTCCAGGTCTCGCTTCGTCTGGTAACGAGACGATCATATTCAAACACTGATTTTAAGAATGGATAATGTCCAGTAGACAATACATCGTACAAGACTATTAATGTCGAACATCTGAATGTGTGAAATGGCACTATACGTCTGCCACACACCAGAGATGGCTACCACATATCTGCTAGTAGCCGCTACAAGTCGTAGACTAGGTTCTTTCTTACATTCCATCTGTATTGTATAGTAGTATAAGGCCCGTATTAATAAACATATCTCGACTTTAATGCCAGTCTCAAGATGCGTCAAAATGACAGTTTTCTATGGCTTGTTGTTTACTCTGACGTATCTTGTGACGGACATCTCAGTCAAGATGAATTTGTTAATACGGCCCTAAGACACCCGCGACGTACGCGGATAGTTATTTCTTCCCTTTAGGGACCGATTTTCTTTCTTAGTGCACCCAAGCATAGTGCTTAGCCGCTTGTACTTAGGTTATCAAAGTCATATTCCCTTCCAAATTTTAAATCCCTATAGGTCTAGCGGTTTAGGCTGTGCGTTTTCTGTCAGTCAGTCCAGCCCACTCGGCACTCCCAGGTTAGTCACGCAACACGGTTAGCACTTTTATTTATAAACACTTACAAAATGCAAAAACCATTGCAATATAATGACTCATTGGCCATTACCTGTGAGTAACGCAAATAAGGGAAGTACGTTTCTGGAAACACAAAATACGAGGGGGAGAGATAGCGTGACCCTAAATTGAACGTATTTAGATATTTTAGGGTCGCAAGAGTAGAAATGTTTTGTAGAACTACATGACCGAAGAATACAAATCAAATTTCACGAAAGTTTTATACTAATTATTTACTTACAGGTGAATTTTTCAAGCCTTCAGCACTTCTCCATAGTAACGTAGCGCCGCATAAGTCAATCATTGTGCCGTCTCTTAGAATATTTGATTCCGCTTGACATGGGAGACCCTGGAAAGTCAAAGTAATGAGGTCAAGATAATGTGGAGAAAGTTGACCCTGGTCAAATTAATAGTCTTTCCCGAAAAAAACACTGTTCTTTTGTGAGAAATCAGCTTCAGCACTGCAAAATGTTTCCTCTTCTACGTTATAAAGGAAAATAAAAAAGGAGGTGGAATTTCTAAAGGAAAAGTTAGCTATTGCAAATAATGACGTGACCAAGCATTTATTAGTACCTAGCCACAGCCTAGCTAGCAATAAAGTGTTTCAGCTAAGGCGGGCCTTGCAACCGTATTAGCATTCGATGCTATGCTTACGGTAGTGAATGGAATGGTTCCAGTGCACTGGTTTTCTCGGTCAACTGCGTCACAAGAGTGATGTGTTTGTACTAATGTGACTTGTCAACAGTTAACATTATTGATGAGGCCACATAATATATGATACCACGCCCACAGAAGAATCAAAAGGGATGGCTTTACGTGCTTTCGCGCAAAGAACGTGAGATGGAGATCGTTTGATAGATTTATTTATTTTAACAATATAAAAATAAATGCTGTTTGCTTTAAAACCACAACGTTTACTTCTTCCCAAAATCCGAAATACCTACCTGTTTTTTACAGTTACTGGAATCCTAATAGGTACTTAACATTCAAATTGAGGTGTTGTTTATGGGTCAATCAACTATTCTTTGTACACATTTTTTTTCAAGTTTGTAAGGCTTTTAAGTATAAAGAAAAACTAAATGGATTTTCGTTAAAATATTGCGTGATTTTATCACACAGATAAACAGTGAATTCTATGACCTGGTAGATATATTTATTAAAAAATTAAAATATCTTCTTTTACTGGTAACTTAGTGTACCATGTTGTCCCCAGTTTTGTATGAAAATAGTAGTTTGTCCCCTAAGTTACCGGTATTTTTGGCAAAAATGTTATTCTGATTTGGATAGCTTATTTTCCCTTGTACTAACAATTAATCTATTGATAAAAAAATATAGTTAATTCCGGGCTGTGATTTAACAGCGTTGTATAATTAAGACATACCAAAATGTACAAAGAAAAGTTGATTGACCCTTATTATCTATTATACCGTGTGGTTGCCGATACCGTGTGGTTGCCGGGTTAGAATAGTGCCACTCCATGTCTTCCCGTGGATGTCGTAAGAGGCGACTAAGGGAATAAAGGCTTGTAGTACTGTTAGGCGATGGGCTTGCCACCTGTCACTAATACACTTGGAAACATCTTAGCCTACTTGTGCAAAATGTGGTTACAGAATTATCAAGAAGTTTTAAGACTTGTTGGTAATTCTTTAGCTCTGCCTACCCCACTCTGGGAATGAAGGCGTGAGTTTATGTATGTATGTATGTTTATTATCTTTGCCCTATCTTTCAAATCTGGTGTTTTGGAAATCTGGTAATGAGAGTAGTCTGGTATTTTGGGAGCGAGCGATTGACACTGATTTCAAAACATAATAAGGTATATATAATATCTTCTAATAACAAACTTACTTAACCCTACAATATTTACATTTCTCACAAAATTTACAAGAATCATAAAGTAAATTGTTTTTTTAATAACCAATATTTTAACTCGTGGCAAAAAATATTTAAGTTGAACAATCTTCGACATCTAGACAATTCAAAACAAGAGACAAACAACAATGTGGAACTGAACCTTCATTATACTGGGTAAAACCTTTGCCTTTGACGTGTTATGGTATTGTTTTTAACTCTGCCGCCATTACTGACAAGTAAAAAAGAGTTACCAAAACGATGACAATACAATAACATGCCGATTCCATTTGCAACGTTAAAAGATGGCGGACGTGTAATTTGTTTTAGACTTTAATTTTTGGGTAATTAGGTGTTCAAAGTTCTTTTCTGATAGTGATTTGTACTTTTTATGCCTTTGTGTCGCACAGTGATTGAAGACTTGGACTAATTTCGTGTATCTGGCATCTTTCTTCTCGTTTCAAGTGGACTCGCAGTGGTGCAGAGGTTAAAACTATCTTAACATCTGACCTACAAATCACCGTACAACGTTGCCCCCAATCTTCCTAGATAAGATTGGATTGTGTTTTATTGCTATATTGATTTATACTTATATATACTTGACACTGGCGAAATCACTTCACGTGGAAACGCCATATCCCCGCGGTAGTAGCTGTTCAAGTCGCCGCGGGGGCAAAGAAAGAAGAGATAACATGCCACATGCATTGTAGTTAAGTTACACCCAGTAGAATAGAGGCTCTGTTTGCTATTGTAGTAACTTGCAAAATGACATCGGAGCAAAAAGGGTAGAAAGTTCATATTTTTCCAAATCGCGGCATATTTCGAGAACTGGAGTCTAACGTCTAACCTTCCCGGACTTACTGACAACGGGTCTTTGTCCTAGGTTTCAGAACTAAATATATGGAATAAATAGGAAATGCGGACGCTCCTCGCGGTCATAAGCTTCAAAATGGTCTGGTGCCCCAGGATGTTGGGCTATAGTTTTGAATTTCTAGGCTGGCCACTTTAAGACTTACCTTTTGCTGTGCGGAGCGGCTTTCTCGGAGTGAGAAGACTGCTCCACCAACGGAGGTCTCACGCCAGGGCCCGCAGGTGGCAGCGCCGCCGCAGAAGTCACCGCGCGGGTGCATCATCAGAACCCCGTTCGTCGTCAGACCGTCGATCTCGTGGTTCTCTGTCCATTTCGTTGCTTTCTCCTGAAATGCCAATAGTACTTACATGAGTTTTATTTTACGATAAGAGCGAAGCCAGGTTGTGATATCTAAGCCTGGTTTCGCAAGCCATTGCACAGCACGATTTTTCCATAATAGTATCGAACAGCAACCGAAAACAGTAAGATTGTATGGAAGGAACGTGCAGTCCATACAATGCCAATGCCGTGTAACGGGGAGCGTAAGAATGTTATAAATTTGGATTCGCAATTTAATTAAATAATTATGAATGTCGAAATTATAATTAAATAAATGACTAACTACCTATAACTCTAATATTTCTTACCCCAAGGAATATATTTCTAGAAGAGTCGAAACCAGCGGCGTAAATGCGACAGTTGTTGACGTCGTTCCTATCGGCGATGATGCGACACGCGAACCGCGAGATGGTGCTCTGTAGAACCTTCGTGTCGCCAGTTTTGTCGCCCGCCACCGTGTCCATCACGACAAAGTCGATCGGCGATTCTGACGACCTCCCGATCTGTTAAACAAAGAATAAAAAAACTTTTGTGATAATTAGACAGGGGCCTTCTTAAATGTTTTGAACTCCTTGAGAGTCATTCTGGGGATATGAGCCTTGCGGTGCCTCCCGCCTCTCCCTTTCACACCATGGAAGGCATCTTTAACGAGTCCGATAAATGTCGGGCCATTATCTTTCCCTTTAATATATAACGAAATGTCAAACGATAGTCTTAAATTATCATTATATAGTTATAAATAGTGAAAATAACGAAATAACCGCGGGATTACGAAGTAAAATAATCTCTAATGGCACGCTTTGCAAATCGATTACGTACGCAACAAGAGTTTTAACAACTGCCGCGAATTACTTTGAAATTAATGCCAACAGCTACAGTTGATAAGCCCTTGACAGGCCAGGTTAGTTTTCCTGCGACCTTCATGGGTTTCAAGAGCATAAGAATTGTTGAGGGTCGTGAACAATGAGTGAAGCGAGCGATGGTGGTGGTCGCTCGGTGTGAAGGCTGCGTTACGTCACCGTTCCGGAGCGCGCTCGCGACGCTCTGATTGCTTATCGTAGGCCACCCCGTCGCTTCCACACACTTCACTGAGCGATGCTAAAGATATTTGCAAGGTGCATGCTTTGATGTGCCCACACCAAAGGATCGTGAACCGATTGGCAGACGGTAATGTTTATGTGATTGATTTCGTGTATATCAGGCAAAGTGGAGTTATGATTGTAATCATACCTAACCTGCACGTAGTACATAAGTACCTATATGTATGAGCGCATTTGTGTTTTCCGTCCTTTACGGAAAACGTAACAGCGGTTAAACGTCATTTTACCGATATGTATAGGGCTATTGTGACAGCTTAAAACAGTATACTTAATGCAATACTGCGCTACCAAAAAATACTAGCCATGTGAGGTTGTAGGTATTTTTGTATATTAATGAAATTGCTAGTTCCGCGTTATGGGACTATCACCCACGATAGATTGCTTTTCATCACAAATAAACGTAAACCACCAGCCGCAACCTCGTCCTGCCATGTGCAGGTGCCTGCCATTATCTTTAGGAATCACTTTTCAACACGACAGACGAATTATTAACGGATAAGTTCAAGTTGTCCCGTTAGAATGTACAAACAACATTTCAAGATATGCCTTCTCAATTAGGTAGCTTAAAACTCGCTTGTATGAATTCGCTCGCTCGATCGACCACAAAGGTAGACCACTTTTTAAATAGTATGACACCTCCTGCGCCGCGCCGCCTAGCCAAGATCGCCGGTCGCCCGATTGTCCCAAATCTTGAATCATTTTGTCTTGATTTTCGACCCAGGCGATCCGCAATCAAAATATACATACATACATACATAAACTCACGCCTTCATTCCCAGAGTGGGGTAGGCAGAGCTAAAGAATTACCAACAAGTCTTAAAACTTCTTGATAATTCTGTAACCACATTTTGCACAAGTTTTAATAAAAATACATATCAACAATGAATTGCCACACAAAAATTCATTATGAATAAAAATTTTTTAAATACATAATGTTCAGGAAGTAATGGTTACTTAATGAATTAGCTAATTTATCACTAACAAAAAGTAAGGAATATTTTTAGTTGCTAACCAAATGAATGAATAAATACCGCATGAACGAAATAATGGCCCATATTTTTTTAACCGCGTTTTAAGAACCATGTTAAAAAGAGGGTCCTTTTAAGCAAGTGATCTTAAAATTAATTCGAGAGTACGTAAGCATGGCTGGATTTCTATAGAGACATTTAAACCTAGGGACCGGTGAAATCCCGCCCCCCATAAAGCTTCAAGAGCTTCCGGGAAAACCAAACTAAGTATTGCTATTTTATTTTCTTCGTGTATCTTAACCTCGATAACGCTGCACGCCTAACTTTAAAACGCCACATTTAACCGTTTACGGGGTATTTTCTAGTGAACTCAGAGTGACATTAGTGTTATCTTATCATTCGTCACATGGCTTTGCTTCTATCTTTAACTCTTACACAGGACCAAGGGGTTTCGGTTTCCTTAACTTTGTCCGTCCTTTACAAAAAGTAAGTCCTGTTAAATCAATTCTAGTTCTCAGATGGTCTCAAGGCTTAGTTAAGTTAGTAAGTGGCAAGTAGCTTAGTGCGGATTAGCGTGTCCGAGGCCGCATTGCCGTTGTTGGGTAACGTGACGCAGCCAGGCTTGCGTCACGACGTCGCATACGCTCGCAAGGGCGCGGTGCAGCCCTGCACTATGCTGCCCTGCGCTATTATGGTTATGTTTAACGATGTCGGTAAGACATCTGCCACTTTCTGACCAGTATGTATGTGTGAAAGAACGGATGCTTACCCAAGTCTTTCCGCCGCGATAAAGGCGATCATAATACGGCGGCTAAGGTCCTAGACAAGATGCATTTGGCGTTCGTTATCGTTATCAAGAATGGTTAGGATTCTTAGGATTGATGAAAGCTGTGAAACGGTCGCGTCGAGCGCCAATATTAATTCCATGCTTTTTGTCAGTTTTCGAGAATCCGTTACGTCAGCGTTAAGCGACTTGTCTAGCCTCACTGTATACATTATTTGGGCGTTTTCACTAAAAGGTGTACCCAATTAAGGACTGAAATTAAGGAACTTTAACTCTGTCAGTTTTGTGACGAAAATTAGCTATATATTGACGGCCGCAATGTATGGCTAATTTTCGTCACAAAACTGACTAAGTTAAAGTTCCTTAATTTCAGTCCTTAATTGGGTACACTTTTTAGTGAAAACGCCCATTTACATAAGTCATCCATCACATCAAAAATAAATAAAATTTAATGACTTTTTCGTGACGATAAACAAACGCACATCAGTAACAACATCTACCGACGACAATGCGTTGTGAAACAGATGAAATGTATCACAAAAATGTGTTATTATACTTATTGTTTTATTTATGATGAAACACTTACGCGTTAAATTCATTTTTTTTTTCGAAAATTTAAAGTTTTGCCATCATTCTACGCCCCCTAAGGGTGCCTCACTGGTTGGGAAATCCTAATAGGATTACTCATGCAACGGCAGACCAAGCTCGGAGTCGAATCTGTCATGTTAGGCACTTGTCCCACCTTCGACGATGAGAGTAAAAGAGGCAGCGATCAACTATTAATATAGTGTGTCTCTTTTGGGTTATCTTTGTTTCGGCGAAATATGTTTGCCAAATTTATAATTTCCCAACTTTTCATTAGCCAACCCGCTTTGTTTTCTGTATCCGAAAATATTTCAGGATTTTATAAAAACTAGCGTTGCCTAACCTGTAGGGTTCTACACGATTGTAGTGAAATAAATATAACATTGGGTTGGCAAATGAAAAACTTGGGTAATGATACATTTGGCAAACATATTTTTACCAAACGGCAGGCTCCCGTATCTTTTATTGACACGGGCGGGATCTATTATCCTTTGTCCGTTTCGTGAGCGAATAAATTGTCGATAGCTAATCTCTTTCTCGCCGGCAGTAGGACAAGTGCCTTAATCTTTTAAATATCTCGCCGGCAAGCATGTCGGCGAGCGTAACTGTGTTTATAAATAAAGAGAATGATCGTACGTGTTAGACATTAGTTATATTACAACGCAGTTCAACCAAGGTCGTAGGTACCTAACGAAGCGTAGTGCCCAAGAGCTCTGGGGTCAAGTTATCTTCGTCGGACAAAATCATGGTCGTGAGCGACGATGTTTACTGAAAGAATTCCTTTAGTCTTTTAAATTGACAACAGGAAATATTTTAAAAGGTATTCTGATTTAAAAAAAAGTAAATAAATAAATAAACCGTGGCTAATCCCTAAAGAGCTTCAACGCCAAATGGTGTTTTTTACGTCACAGTTGGTTGTAGACAAGGAAACCGAACGCGGTTACAAACAAAATGACGTCTTTCCGACCACTAGGCCAAAGCGGGCGTAGCAATCACTGATAATATTCAATATTTATTTCTCAGTAAAAAATAAAAAAGTAGAAAAAATTTGTACGTATGCTTTTAAGATAAACCTCAGTAAGCATGATATTTACCACCTTTTAAAAAAAAAACCGTTGTCAATCGCACACGTATTTTTAACACACTTCCGAAGACGCTATCTAATAGGTAGAAAGATAAAACAGTTAGGTTACTCCACTTGGGTTTTGCCCAACTATACGATAATTCGGAAAGCCCCTTGGGTATTTTTTAATATTAAGTTCTCAAACCTTTGAACTGTGAATAATAAAACAGATATTTTTATCAAAGAAGTTGAAACGAATTAGCAAATCAAATATTAAGCCATAATTGTTAGGCAAAGTTAATATAAAATAAATAAGTCCTAATTCCCTGACCTGTCTAAGACCTGTGTGGTCACCGGGTTAGAATAGTGCCACTCCATGTCTTCTCGTGGATGTCGTAAGAGGCGACTAAGGGAATAATAAAGGCTTCTAGTACTCTTCGGCGATGGGCTTGCAACCTGTCACTAATACACTGGTAAACATCTTAGCCTGATTGTGCAAAACGTGGTTACAGAATTATCAACAACTTATTTAAGAGTGCTTGGTAATTCTGTAGCTCTGCCTACCCCACTCTGGGAATGAAGGCGTGAGTTTATGTATGTATGTGTGTAAGTCCTAATTTGGCTAATTTCAAAATGAATTTTTCGCATTCACCTATAGGTGGATATATTCGTAGATGGCACGTTAAGCCTAGTTGGTAGTAAGCCTACCTTCAAAGTAAATATTTGTGATGAGCGCGATTATTTGTTCATGAGTCTTAGATACTTTCTCTGTATTCTAGTATGTATAAGTATAATCGTTGTTAAGGTATGTTAATCGTTGCCTAGTACCCAGTGTACTCACAGTACAAACCTAGAGCTTAGTTTGGGACTAAGTCAATTTATTTATGTCACTTTGATTGTACTGGTTTTTTTTTTATAAGCTCGCGTATCGTGGTAACTTTTACTATATTTTCCTTGGCAATGGCATTCAATTATTCATTGACCTTTAAGACTACGCAAGGTAATGGATTTCCCCGTTTGTAATTTATTTCACATTCTATAATAGGTACTATGTAAATAGCGTGGTTCCCGGTCTCAAACAACATTAATCAACACACGCTACGTTTCCTTTTTTAGGTTAATTAATAAATGAACTTTGCATAAAATATGAAATGAATCTAGATCAACAATATGTATGGCTTAAATTCAAGTAATACCTAATGCTTGGAAAATCAATAAATATAGGATATCGCTGCCGACTACTCTATAGTCTCTATACTTTTGACACCAAAGGCAACCGAGACCTTCAATGACATTTTGAAGGCCAGTTTTTGTATGCATTCACATTAAATACATTTATGTATAAACGTGGCTGTAATTTTAAATTGGTAGCATTAGTCTGCTACCTCAAATCTCAATGTCAAACTATACCCTTACAAAATCTTCAAAGTTGACATTTTAAAACCGTTGCGCAAGTACAGCGTAACCACATTAAACCCATTTTGAAACTGCTCCAGCGTCGCTTGAATCTTTTTTCTATCGTAACCACAGAATTGGGGCAGCGAGCGTGACGAGAGCACAGAGATGGCAGAGATTACACGCTATCCAATTGCCGTCCTACACAAGACAGGCTGCTAGCAGTACCACCGCAGGGGATTAAGTCGTTGGGATTTTGTACGTACAATACGCTTCTATGACACTTCTAATAAGTATTTAAAAAAAACACCTGACATAAATTGCGACCTCTACATTCAGAGCTGATAACTTTTATGCCGCAAACACACTGAGACCGGAGATGGTGCGGTGCGGCGCGTTTCCATACCTAAAACGCCTCTACCACGCTTTGGGCACGGTTTTTAGTATGGGAACGCGCTGCACCGCGCCGCCTCCGCTCGGTGTCTACACACAGAAGACGGAGGCGAGCGTGTTGCCGTTACATTGCTCGTAACGCAACGCAATCGCCGATAGGCCTGCTCACAGAGCGCAATGTATACCGTAAGATGCCTGCCTCCGCGCCACCTCCGCCTTCTGTGCGTGCACAGCTTTAGTGGGTTTGTGGCTGGAGAACGGAGGCGGTGCAGTCGGCGCGTTTCCATATTTAAAGCGCCGCCTCCACCACGCTTTGGGCACGCGCCGCACCGCACCGCCTCCGCTCTAAGTACGTTTGCCCAACCGATTTTCATCAAACTAGTTTTCTATTAAATTTCCAGACAGACACACAGAGATACATAGGTGTCAAACTTATATTATATCTCAACTATTTTACGATCGGGGTTATACTTGTGCACGACATCACGCGTCGATTTTGAAATAAAACTAAGATGATACTGATGAACTTAATATGAGCTTATCACCTGGTACAACATACCTTCTGAATTTATAGAGAATACTATTGATGGACGTAGGTGTTGTTCATAGCATGATTCATAGGGTTAGTGCTATGAAAAAGAGTGTGTAAAAGCCCGTAAGGTGCAAAGAGTCCTTTGCACCCTAGTTCATTAAGAAAGGGTGGTCCCAACGACACACCTGCCTGCTGTCCTAAAACACCTAGTCCACTATACCGTCCCGTTATGCACGCGGTTAGTGCGTCAGTTGTTAGTTCCTTCCAAACCGCGCTTACCAAACAATACCACGGGGTATTGTGTCTGTGTGCGTATGTAAAGAAATGCAACACCGCTCGCGTTACGCTGGCTGAGTTACGCGCTCAAATTTCTAGAAGCATATCGCGAAATTTCAGTTTCGGCAGGGTTAAATAACTTTACACCCAATTACCTACTTTTGTTAATGCATTTGAAATGTTAAAAGGTTGCTGAGCCAAATTGCGGGCATATTAGTTGCTTTCATATTGACGAACGCAATACATGTGGTCTCGTTAATGTTGTGCGCATAGTTTCGGGTTGGAATGATGTTCGGAATTCAGTTACATTGCAGTCTTGATATTATAACATAGGTACATGTGTAATTGTGTATAGCCAATTGGTATTTATGATATCATATTGGATTTACAGGTGTAAACAGGACCTACAAGAAACGTTAGAACCGTTATTACGAAATAGTACCAGCTAATACTTCTACGAGTACATACAGTATCTGAAATAAAAACAGTTCCCACTTGTTATCATTTAATTAGTTATGACTCAAAAACGATCCATTAATATATTGTGTGGATGCATTTACGCAGTTCGATAATTTAGATGCTTTTACATGGTTAGGATCAGGGTCGAACGTGGGAGGGATAACACATGGCGCCCATTTGTTTAGCTGCCCTCAGCAGTGCTCGACGCCATACCTTTTCAAAAGAAAAAAAAACACGCGAAAGGTTTCCTGTCACATCTCTGTCGGGATACATGATGTGTCTTTTAATCTGATAAATAGGCCGCCCAAGCAGGTAACTGAATACGTTACTAGTTACTACTGTGTTCAGTAAAACCACTAGGGAATGTAATAAAATATGCGATACCTACGATGTGGAACTGTAACCGCAGGTGCCAAGGCGATCGGCTGCGGAGCGTGTCGGGGAGCAGGAGCCTCCGTCCGGACCAATTTCCTGCACTAAGCGATCTGATCGTGCGCTTTTAGGCACCGGAATGGTCTAAAAGTACTATTTTAGAAATAGCTTTGGAGTTATTCTTGTGAATCAACTATGTATTGTTATTTTGAAATTCCATCAATAGTAATACATTCGCGCCGCGTCTCAATAAAATCAGGCTTATACATTTTTCAACGCCCGGAGGTGCGAGCGATCGTTTTTAAATTCCGAACGTATCTCGTAAAATCTGTAACGTTCAAATGCCGGAGTATGGCGGTATAGTAAAATCTGGAAATACGGCGTATTTACCGCAAAAGCCGACATCCAATATCCCTTTTTATTATACTGTATTTGTATGTAACGAATACTTTTAGCATCCGCCGTCTGGCTGGCGCCACTTACCTGCCAAACAATATGGTTTTCATTGTACTCGATGGTTTCCTGTTATTTGGAAATGGGAACAGAGGTTGGGATACAAAACAAACACTACTCGGATACAAAAGGTTGAATTCATGATAATTTTCGGAGAGTAATGGTCTCTTCGCGGGCAAAAAGACGGCCGTTTTTAGAAGGCCTGCGTTCTATACGTTTATACAGTGCGAGGAGGAGGTTTAGAAAGTTCTAGTTAAAATGGAACTGCAGCAATATGGCGGGAAACGTTAAAAGGGAGTTAATAGTTATGGCGGTGGCTGGCAGAGCCTTTGTTTTTGCGCGTCGTCTGGTGCTTTGTTTGGTTCACACGTGAACGCCGGCGAACGGATTCAAGTGGTGCTCTTTGCTCTTCCCGCTTTTGTTGAACGACAAGCAGTTCAATGGTGTAACAAGAGCAAGTCGATGCTTAGTGGCAACCGCTCTGAAATTTGAATAGTTTCTTCAAGAGTCATGGCCTCGTTTGAGCGTCACGATAATCGTTCATAGTAGATTTGTTATTTCTATTTAAATAACATTGTGATCCACTTATTAGATTGAATTTAACTAACAAGACATAATCTCCATGTTGATAGACGCTATCTCCTGCCAGTTCAATACAGGCATAAAGCGAATTCTGTTATCAATTTACATATGTAACGACATGGCACTTTGACAAGAGGCTTCGGGGCTTTGGCGACCTTGAAAGCAATCGGCAGCGGAGGCGAAAGCCCCGAAATTCTCAAACTGTTGTTGTCTAAAAGAGCGTATAACCATATGAGTTTGAAGGCACTTACGTCTTTTGGGATGTTACAGTTTAGTTAAGTTCGCCCCCACGAGCGTGGGCGTTGCGTGGGTGAGATCGAGAGCCTAGACTAACAATCGTCTGCCAAATTCTATCGACTTTGATGAACTCTACAAAGTAGTTAGAACAATAGTTATTAAGATAAATTAATACCTTAACATACCTTTATCGAAGTACCTACTTACAAAATTCCAAAAACCATAATATTTAAAAATTACCTTTAATAAAAGAACGTCCCCGACCATTCTGTGATATGATAACTTCATAGGCAAAAAGTGAGACGTTGATTTAAATCGATTTAACGACTGTCAATTCACGGTCACAGTCGATTTTGCGTCTATCATCACGTTTTTTTGTGTTTGTGACGAAGAAACGAGAATTTCTCACGGCACAAGACCTTGATTGCACTAAGTACTACCAACTGGGCGTACCTACTTAGCAACAAAATTACACGGTTGCTAACAAAGCCTTACTCATTTATGGCGATATTTGTATTCGCTGCCAGATTTCATAGCTGGTTTATGGACCAAATATGCCATTACTTCGAAGAAGTAGGTGAAAAACTTTATACCCCATTGTATTTTTCGAACTTTTCATTTTATTTTACGCAAAGAGCCACAGACTTTTACGTTATGAAAGTCTCAATAATCAATAATTATAATTTTAACTGGATCAGCTTTAATCAATCAACCGCAATATTGTCCAAACTTAATTTGAGACTCTGTGGACTTTACCCCAATTTAATCGGCTCGATATTGAGTCTTATCACGTGAACATTATCGAAATCAATAGCGTATGCCCAAATACAATAATGTGGAGCGGACACTGGTGACACAAACCAACCCCAATAATGAAAGGAAATGAAAGCACATGTCGTGTCGGCGCGCCCGCGACGGTTTGTCGATACGTCGCAATATGGGGGACGCGATGTTATGAAAGCGAATGAAAAGGTCGGTGTTGACACGGAGTAAACTAGACATTTTATTTACCTATGTCTTGTTGACAGGGCCTTTGTATCTGATACTGCTATCATGTATGAAAGGAGACGGAATTTCTAGTGCACGTGAAGCAAGGAATTCTTCATTTTTCCGATAGGTATGTTCACTTCACAACGCGGTTACCTATATGTGGTAGTGAGTGAGTCTGTCTTAGGGCAAATATTTTCGAGATGAGCAGGTCTTTGCTTCTTTTATTGGACATCTTTATTTTCCTACACCAGTTATTCTCAAAGTTTGCTCTGTCAAATAATAATCCTAATGTAATTCAAAAGACATTTTATTAGTTATCCACATAATCATCTATTTTCGTTTGTTACTATTGGAAACGTACATGTAAGTAAATAATTAGTTGAGTATTGTCACAAAGTAACATACGCAGTTATTATAATTAATTAATTTCAGCTGTCCCAGTCTTACCATAAACACAGACGTATATTATCTGTATTTGAAGATTAAACAGAATTCTAAAATATACTTAACGCAACATCTCAAAAATATGTCCCAATGCATCTTATTCCAGTGTAATAAGAACTTCGTACCATATTGATACGAGAGGATTCTTTCGATACATATTTTTGCACTTTATTGTACCTACGAAAATTAAACAAAAACTAAGTAGTTTACGCTCTATACCGGATTCCTAAAACACCACATAACTAAAGTGCAAGTCGGATTCGCGCACCGATGGTTCCGTTCCGCCCCACGGAAGGTATTATTATATTCCAGTTTGAATTTGATTTCGATTTGAATCACAGCGAGCCCAACTCACTCTTGACCATATTTTAGTACTTGTTGTTTTTCTTCAAGATTTTCACTATAATGATATTAAGTTTGACGCTTGTATGTTTTGCGATTTTTACGAAACGCAGCATAAATATAAAATACTTTATTTGACTTTCTATATTTTTTTACATTTGTAGTAAATCCCCCGTAAAATAACACATATTCTGAAGACATATTACGTTTACGGTTCAAAAGATAGAGCTGTTTTAAGTCAGGACCAAGGGACCCTAAAAAGGATTAAGATTCCAGTAAACACAGAATGTGGAAGGTATGTTAAAATTCTAGTATAGGTACTGGAGATATCTAAATTATTTGGGCAAGTTACAGTAAGAGGAAGCATTAAAACGAGTTATTAAACAATCCACGGGACAGGTTCTTGGAAGAAGAAAATATCTTATTTCGTTTAAGAACTTAAAACTCGTGACAATATGGTTACAATTACCATACTCGCTAGAGATACGAATGCTCTGTCCCTCGCAAAATTCTTATAGAGTGTGAGGGACAGAGCATTCGAAGTTCAGAGTCCGGTAATTGTAACTCATGGTAAGGTGGGCCTCTATTCTACTGGGTAAATCCGTATTATCGTATCGTATTGTTTTGAACTCGGCCGCCATGCATACCATTAGGTACTGGGCCTCTATCCTACGACGATAAACAATATTGTTTTGTTTTTAACTCAGCCATTACCTTCAAGTAAATAAGAGCTATCAAAGCGTTGACAATACGATAACAAGTCAAAGGTGATATGGTTTTTCCCACTTGAATAGACGCCCTGACGGACGGGATGGACAACGGGTTGACACTCTATGGCTCTGATTTGCCCTTTGGGAACGAATCCCTAGAAACAAAATATAAACGCCACATATTAAGAACCTAATCCTTATTGTTTTGATTTCGTTTGAAGTCAATATAAACGTAAATTTTGCAATAATATGGAAGAATATGTCACCCATACTACGAGGTATACAGGGTGTAAGGGACGGCTCACCGAAAACTGAAACCATAGCTTCAGACCATTGTACTGAACTGAAATCCAGTGGAAATTTTCCCGGAAAAACGAAAATTTTCTCGTTTTTTTTTATAGCTTGTGAAGGCAAACGAGCACACAGGCCACCTGATGGTAAGTGGAAACTGTGACCCGTACACATTCGCATTCACAAGTCTGCAAAGGCGTTGCCAACCCTGAGGACTAAGATGGAATGCCTCTATGCTAGTCATTTCACCGGCTGTCTTATCCCCAAACCGGAACACAACAATGCATGTTTGCTGCTTGGCGGTAGGTTAATGGATAAGATGGTGGTACCAACCCGGACGGACCCTGCACAAGGTCCTCCCAAAAGTAAAAGTAAGTAAGTATGTACTAGTGTTACAAAAAACTCACATAAAGCAAAGCGAAGCGACGGCGGCTCGCTAGTGTCATAATCTTTCGCAATCGATGTACTTTATATGTCGTCGTTAAATAAAAAATGCACTCCATTTATAAATTGTTACAATTTATCCACCACCTACTCGAAATGCATACACAGAGTGCATGCACATTAAATTTCATCGACCGTATTGAAATGGAAATCAGTAAAACGTTTAGAATCAGTATAACGTTGAATATGTTGCATGGCACGTTTGTAAAAATGTGATCATTTTTTTGCAGCAGTGTGTTCACGTGGCGAAGGGAATTTTAAACAGCAAGTACTAGGGCCCGGAATTTTGGGGGCCGCTTTTGACCAGTTGTAAGGAGAGAACACCTCCGTTTATCGATGTTATCGAGAAATCAATAATTTATTTATATATTTATGTCTTTATTAAATAAAACCTCGAATTTTCCGATACTAGAAGTCCCGAAAATCCCGGCCCTAGAAGTACTATTTATACCTAATATACTCGTAAGATAAGGTACACGGGTAATATAATCAAAGATATAATAATAGTTTATTCTAAAATAAAACACGTAGGTAATCAATCAATTCCTGTTAGGTATGGTTATATTTCCCAAGATGGATGTAAATAAAGACACAAAACTCAAGGGAATCTACATCAGGGGAAAACCCAAAATGGTGAGCGGCCGCGATACGTCAGTGTTCCCGCGAATCGGTATTGCTTGCAGGGAAAGTGTAACGGGAAAATAATTCCAGGTTCATTCATAATAGAATCTTCATAATGTAAAAAATATGCATACAAAAATACTACACACAAATAATAAAACCGGGCGAGAGCATGTCGGACAATGATCACTGTAGGGTGGTTTTTCAAGCCGTTTTTTTAGAACCTGTAATTTTGGCTGTAGGAGTGCTCGGTATTTATTCTAGAGATTTTATTTTACTACTTTGTCGGCCATAATTCACAGCTTAAAAGAGTCAAGACATGCAGAGACTATATGGATTCCTTGTTGACTACGGAACCCTATAATCAAGCTAAAAATTGGTAATTTGTTTGACGAATATCCCACTCGATTGTTTGAAACTTATTCTATTGTTTCGGCTTGGATTCACACCATGTTGTCAAACAGCCTATCCTAATTTTGGCTCATTGTCTTTACAACAAAAGGCCGTGACCGTAGAGGAACATACAGCTACATGGGACTGGAATCGTAGATCCGTCGGCAATATTCATTTGTGAGCCAATTTTAAAAAATACGTAGGGCCTGGACTTCAGCGATAACCCAATCCGGGTGTCTCGAGGCGCCAAATAGCGTCGTTTACAGATTTAATAATCCGCCCGGGTCGTTTACGATTTAATCCACTCGGAATTATTTCGCTCACAGCTTTAGCATTGGCGTATTTTCTGTCCGCGTGATAATCTTACCGCAATATCAGTAAGTACTAACGGTCGCACTCAGAGTCAGTTAATGACGATTTTTCAGAGACAATTTTGAAAAAGAACGAGATAATTGTCCGTAAAATGTCTCTGAGTACGGCGGTAAGTACCTAACTTGAGTACTGGATCCGCTGATTACTGTTGGTAGCTCACGAAACGGATTGAAATGATGATGTGGCGTCATTACCAGCGGCTGACCCGCGTGTGTGTTAGGCGGCAAATGAAGCCGCAAGCGGGTCAAATGCATTCGTCTAACGGTCCTGTTATAAATGGGCACCGTGCCGTGAATACATTACGGAATGTCGCCGCTTAATGATAAATAGTCTTTATACGGAAATTACGGCCAAGAAATGACTTCCACATCCACCTCATACAATCTATAGGTGTCCAAGTCCCAAATTAAGCAGCTTATAGCAGTAAATACTATTCCCCGTTATCAATAGTTATTTATGAACTGCTGATCATCATTCATGATTTTGCCAATAAGTTCATGATTTACATCGTCGATCGTTAGGCGAGGGTCATTGAGCACGCCTGACCGTTCGACCTTGCGTGAAAGAGCATCGTCATATTTATGAATCGCGAAAGGCAATCACGATGACCCAAACTTTATTGCCGTAAGCGTAATCGTCTGCACGACACGAATCTCGTTTACATCCTCAACGCCATATTTTGTAAATTATTGTACGAAAAAAACATTTTTTCACTTTCCATTAGTGGCCAAATCCACAAAAGGTGACAAAGCTAGGGTAACTTGCTGACTTTTTGGGTATAATTCCATAATTCAAGCGTCATAATGACGTGTGAGTTCGCTGTTGACTGTTGGAAGTACGCTATTTCATCAACATATCAACACCAGCTCACAAGCCTAGTACATCTGTTTATATCCGCGACGCCAAATTTTGTAAATGATACAATGGACTTTTTCTGAAAGCTTAAATTCGATACTTCAAATGGGGATCTTGTTCACTCTTCATTAGTAACCAAATCAAGAGAAAGAGACAAAGTAACGTGTCAAGTAGGACTCCAAGATTCCAGCGTCATAATGACAACGACCACCCACAGAAACCTCTGCCAACTGCCAATATATTAAGCATGATGTTGACTGTAGGAAGTACGCTAACTTCGTCGACGTATCCACACTAGCAGCTCACATCACAAGCCAGTATAGGTAGTTTCAAGTATGCCTGTCAAAGTTAGTTTGTCTCTCATTATACCAAGCATGTTATTATCATGTTTAAGTGGAAACTGGAGCATGTAAATTGGAAGCGAAATGTCGTGAGAGTGTAATTTTGGGCACATTCATCTTGTTTAAGATCGTATTATATAGATTAAACGGTACATAACAGTCGGTTTAAATTTATTTTAAGCATTACTTACTAGGTATTTAAAATTAAATATTAGTGCCTACATAAAGACGCAGACGCGAAATGTGTGGAATAAGCTACAACTACAACATATTCAATTTAACTTAGCACAAGTAACATCCTGTATAATGAGGATTTAATTAAATATGTAGTGCTGGCGGCAACTCCTAGCTCCCAATCGTCTAGAGTCTAGACGTATAATAACAGCTCAGATCGCAGATCGTGTCTCAGCCATAACTCCAGGGTCCGATGAACTGTCTCGACGCACCCCCACCCATCAGGGAGGGGACACCCGAATAAACTCCCTACTTCACTACCCGGGAACACTTAAAACCAAATCGTGGCTAAATAATGCCTCGAAGCATTTCCCGTCCGACTCCTTTGAGAACCATAAAACGTTTATAATTGAAAAAAACTGCGAACACGATCCGTTTTGTAACGGGAACCCTTCGTTAAAAGATAAAAGGGAAACTTTAGTTTTCCTAAACAATACCTACCTGTTAAAGTTTACTAATTTTAACAACGTGACTGCGAACTCAAGTTCCTTTAGCGTTTGCTTTAATAACGAGAAGAAATTTAATACTGCGCTGCGATATTTTTTTTTGTGAATATAGGACTCTAAAATTTTGTTCGTGTCGAGTGTCGTGTCACATAAGTGATACTCAACAGTTGACGATTTTAATTAATATCACAAAGCTATAAAGCCCGTATAAAAAACATTTTTGTAAATCATCGGCTCTGACGCACTGACCGCGTAGCTAGCTAATTGTTTTTAAAAATGTAATGCAATAAGTTATGGCTTAAAAACAATTTAAACTTAAAATACTTTCACCGATGTACGAGTATTTATTTGCATAAAAGAAGGACATTTCACTGGACGCCTGCCAGCACTTTGGGGAAATGGCGACTGGTTTCCGGTCCGGTTCCAAGCTCGCTTTTATAGTTTTACTTTTTTTTGCACCATACACTACGTTACATAAAACATCAATCGATACCCGTTTCACAGGATTGCTAATCACAAAAAGGGAAATAGCAACATGCATACTTTAAAATGAACGCATACTCGGAATGTAGCGAATTTATGAAATGTCATTAGTATTCTAGATATATTCAGCTTGATACAGCGCAGTACAGTACGGGATAATAAAAACTGGGTTAGCGTCATTGTACGTTGGGTTGGTCGATGGAGAACCAACATGGCGAGAAAGTTTTGCAATGACAAATATTGCTTCAGCAGATGTGGATAAACTTGGATAAAGTTGCTTTAGTAAAGTAGTACCTTTTTTGAAAAATGCTGAATAATAAATCCATTGCGGAAAGCAGCGAAGGGTTCTTTACTTCTGACGTTCAAGAGTAGTTGTTGAAAGGGGAAGACATGCACTATAATAGGTCACAGAGGAAGGTGTGTGACGCTGTAAGTGCTGTAACAGTGAATTCACTAACAGCGATTGTCCATCATAAAACATAAAACAGAAGTGCTAGTTGTAGGTATGTTGCTGTGCATCTGTGTGTCCGTTTGTGGCATCGTAGTTTCCAAACGGAAGGACCGATTTCGACGCTGTTTTTTTTTTTAAACAAACATAGCTTAATCAGAATGGTTCTTAGGTAGGTTTCATGAAAATTGGTTGCGCAGTTTAAGAGACATCAGCTCTGAAAGAAGGGGTCGCCATTATATCGAGAGTTTTCATTCAATAGTTATCATTAGTGTAATAGTAAAATATAGCTTTAAGAAAATTAGTCTAGTCGAGATCACATGGTGGTTGGCAGGCAACGGTATTGATTGCCGTCGGGTGTTGCGCGGCGGTCGGCCCGGCGACGTCCTTGGCCCAACCACGCCGTCTCTTGCTAGCCTCCCTCTGACGTCACAGCGCTCCCTCGTTGATACGGCTTGGGTAGTCCGTGACGTCACACGTCACCCCGTTACCGGCGGCATGCATCACGTAAGCGAACCAATTAACGGAGGATATTGGTGTAAGTCTTCTGAGCAAAGTGCCTGTTGGTTACTAACTAGTTTTGAGCATTGAGTGCAAATTGCGAACTCAACGGCCAGCGGACGTGTCATCGTTTTAACCATACGGCTCTTTGTGCAATGAGTTCAAATGCAATGAACCAAACAGTTCCTGATGAATGCAGACAACCAGACTGTTGAGTCTATTTGAATAGTCAATCTATAACGTAGTATGCACACAATGGACAATTCTGGTGTGTGTGATAACTGTAGAAAGATATTAGTGACATGTACTCAAATACTTAAAGCAGAATTATTCAGTTATTAAGTTTATATTACTTTGAGTACTGTTTTATTCGTTTAATATTTAATTATTTATAAGTAATCAAATCACTAATGCGCTGTTAAACACCTTAGCCTAATTATGCAAAGTGTGGTTACAGAATTATCAACAAGGTTTTAGAGTTGCTGATAATTCCGTAGCTCTGCCTACCCCACTTTGGGAATGAAGGCGTGAGTTTATGTATGTGTATGTATGTATGTATTTATAAGTATTATCATATGTTTTTGTTATTTTTTGTGCAAACTTGTATGTGTCCAACCCCCATGCATTGTCCTAACTCATCGACTTCAGGGTTAGCTGGAAGAGATCCCATTTAGGGATAAGTACGCCTTTCTACAGTCAACAGCATAAATAAGTGATAATTTCTGTACCTTGTCGCTTTCAAACGTTTCACAATTTTGTATAACATTTCAAACACAACGTTTAAGTGACAAGGTACATTAATGATCACTTATTTATGCTGTTGACTGTACATTAGTTTAATATTTATATTTTCGTGCAATAAAGAGTTTACATACAGTCATATTGGCATAGGTTCCGTAAAAAGTTGATTAACGATTAGCAGTCATCCCTTAAATCGCAGCTTGATTTAACAAGCATTATGAGGTCAGTGGGTCGCTTGCCGGTACTGCGAGGGCGTGAAGTGCCATTCATCAAGAGATGCCAGCGTTCGCCTTTCAGCTCCACCTTGTAATAAAGATGATCATTTGCATATTTATAACCAAAGCCAGATCCTAGGTCAATAGCCCTCGAGGTCACCTCGATCGAATTAATGGAGCTACTGTTTTTCAGTGACGTAAATAGTTTTTTATTTATGTCGGTCAATAAACACGTGTTAATGATAATAACTTTACGACAGGTCCAATGTAGCATAGCGTAAAACCTTGTAAACTTATTAGCCCGAAAAATGGTATAGACTATCTACGCTAAATACGATGAAATGGGTTAGATGCTTCACGTCGTTTCGAGATTCCATTACGCTGAAAGATATTCCCTGCAAAAGCTGTATGTTGTAAGTACATCTTAATATTTTTTTTGGAAGTTTCATTATATCCACCTCTGAGAAACTGGGTTAATACAAGGATACCTTATGCAAATCGGTCGGCAGTTTATCGCCGACTTGGCCGATAACAGTCTACAGACGTCCGATATCAAGGTTTTCCAAAGACGCAAAAGCAGCCGGCATCTGCGACTGCGCGCAATTTATTTTTTGTATTAGAACAAGTTGTACATGTTGCGTGGTAATGTATATCGCACGTCATTCCCAACGTGCATACTACGAATCAACGGATACGATTTATGATGAATGAAAAAATAAACACTCCGTCAGGTTTCGGGCGGTTCTTTGTAGCGAACTACAAGTCGCATTTAAATTCATTACAAGATTGTCGCCGAAAATGCTAATTCTCGTTTCGTTACTTCCGCTGTTGTGAAGTTTGAAATAAATATTTATTTAGGTGAATATGATAGGAGTTCGCGTGTGTGCGTAAGTGAAAACAATGAAATGGCGTCCCATGAACAGGATGTGGAGCGGTGCGTCGCCCGGCGGCGGCAACGAACTTCGTCTCCCCATAGGAATTGCCAGCAATTGAGCAAAAAGCTAACGACTCCAACAGCATATATCACTGGATAGGTACGCGTTTGTTTCAAGTTATATGCAGTCCGTAATATGAAATTTGTGTGACCCTGTCGGTAGTCTCTCGTCAGAAGAACCGTTTCTCAATTATGTGATTGTTTGTCTTTGTTTCCTAAACGGTGTTAAACATTAACCAAATATGCCATGTCAAACTGTGTCGCTGTTTAAATTCCGCATAGACAACATGTAGATAACGAGAAGACCCGAATAAGCTGTCTCAGGTTTATCACCTAAGAGGAATGCGTTAGGGATTGATTATCAGGTATGTATGTAGATTTCGAGATAAGGGTCATTGTCGCCCGCCTTGTGTTGCAGTAGTGCAGGGACCAACGCATTGTTCTCGCCGGGGGGCACTAACCCATGCGCCGATTAGATACGAGCGGCGCCGGGACGCGGCGCATAAACACTTCACAATGTAACGGACGCGGTTCTTGTGAAGAATATACAGAATCCTTCGCTCTTGAACCTTGGAACCACTTGAGCGTAAAAGCACACAAACTTGTTTGTAGACGCAAAGTAAATAAAAGTATTAGAGAAGCTACAGGGAGTTAAATTCAATGTAACAATGGAAAATATTAAAATCTGAACAAACGCTCAACGCTCTGGCCCCATCAACCTACTTTAGATAACGCGAAAATGTTTCGCCACCGACACGACCTGTCAGATATTTCCATTAGACGACACGTGATCACACCGCGTTCCTGGCACCAAACCAATGATTTTGTGTGAAAAACTCTGCTTCAATCAAAACAAATTTCGTAACAAATATTTGGCTACTTTGAAACGTTAAATAGCAGTCGCCTCGGTGAATAGTTTAGAGGCCAATGGCTTTCGAGAAATTGAGACAATTGATTTCAGAGTTTCAGTAAATGAAGGTGGAGATAGGCATCCCTCATTTAGCAACCGTTGTTTGCGCTCGTGTAGCACTTTGTTCAGAGGCAAACAGAGAGCGTCTGTTGGCAGATAAGCGGACCCATCGCGAGGGGAACACCCGCTGAGTTTATGTGTTTTCTGACATAATTTCGAAACGTGCCAAGGGATTCATTCATGGTGTAACAATTTAATGTGTTACAAGATTTTGTAATAAACGTAATGTCTGTTTATTTTTCCGGCACCATAAACGCTAACGGTGTGCCCGGCTCGGGGCCAAACACACAATGATAATGGATGCCATTACAAAGAAACAAAAGCATTTTTTTTTATAATGTTATAAACGTCATGCAGGAAAACTAAGCGGGATATTGTTAGCGACCCGGTCAAGGCGCGTGTTGTCGCAGCAAAAGTGCCATGTACAAATATGCAATTCAATAATAAATTATTTATCTTTATGATACGCGACACTTTTAACAAACGTTGATCTTTATTTCCGTTTCTGCACGAACTTCGTGTTTTGGGTCAGTAACGAAAAGGCCGTTATGACAAATAAGCAACTTTTTTTTTTCGAGTCAAAAGAACCTAGGATCGTGCCATCCAACCAGTTCATACCCTAAACTGAACCTGGACATGATCGTAGAGATCCTCGTTTTCCAGCAGCACTGGGGACAATGGAGACATCGACGTCCCCTCCAAAATGCGTGAACATACTAGTCATAAGATTACTCACTTGAAACATATCTGTGTCGGGGTCCTCCGTGTACTCGACGATGACCGCCTGGCTGCGGCTGAGCGTGTACGAGATGGAGTGTTGGCTGGCATCGAGGATGGCCTTGCTGCTGTGGGGAGTCTTCACTACGTAGTGCTTGGAGCGCCGCACGCCGTTGGCCTGCGGTCGTCTGTATAGCACGAACTTGCTTCTGCGGCGACCGCGCTCGCCCGCCGGTAGGTAGCCGTTGTATCTGTTGAAAATATTACATTAGAATGGAGAAGAAACATTATTTTTTGTAGATTTTAGCCAGAATTGAGATCGGACGCGGTGCATTCTAAATTCCCATGGTATAAAGCGGGGGTAAAAGGTGGCGGAGGCGTTTTTTATATGTGAACGCGCCGCCTCTACTCTCAGGGCATTCGCGGCTTCACTGTTAACCCATTGAACGATCGGCATGACGTCACACCAATTAAAAATCAACTCTTTATGATGACTTAGACCAGGAAACAAGAATTGCTTTGATATTACACGTGTGATACAAAGGCGATCAAGTTCTTCATATAATTATTATGGGAGATTTTGAGGAGAACCTTTTTTTATCATTTTTGTAGTATTTTATGATTTTATCGTTCTTTAAAACCACTCCAAGTTCCAGAGTGAAAAGTATCCTATCCCATCCCATCCCATGTTAATCCTCATGTTAAGGGACGCAAACATGCCACTATGTGAAAACAAATAGCAATAGATACTAATATTACCAAAGTGAAAGAAACTTTGTCCGTCTGTTTGTTACGCTTTCACGGCTAAACAGCTGGATCGATTCGATGACATTTGGTATGGAGGACCTGGGGTACTTTTAACCCGCGAGTAGCGATAAACGACTTCTACACGGACGGGGTCGCAGGCTAAAGCTAGGAATTATGATTGTATCAATAGGTAAAGACAACGAAAGTAGATAAGTGCCAAAACAATAACAACAACAATAAAAAACGGTCAATCACCTGATCATAAAACGACATGGCATGGCAAGATAATAAACCTTATATTTATTTCATGTCAACGATTACTAATCATTATGAGTATGACAGTCGAAATAAACTTCTGTCTGATGCTTGTACCCAAATAAACGGAGCAATAAAACTAAACGACATGATAACCAAACTGCAATCGAATATGTACTATATTTAAACGAAGAAAGGGCCGCAAGGTCGACGGTTCTGGATGAATCGTTGGTAATAAAACGATCGTGGGGACACATTGAAATCAATACAACAATCTCCAATGGAAAAGGTTAAACTTCCGTGAGAGACAAGCAAGCACAATCACAACAATTAACTGATGATGCTACTACAAGGCGCACGTTTCACACCAGGAACAGACTGTTTTATTCTATACTAGCGGCCCGCCAGCGGTTTCGCCCCGCTGCAAATTCCTGACTTTCCCGGTGGATTTTTAAATTATTTTCTTTCATAAAAACCTTTTCCTGACATTGACAAACACAACAAAAAAGAAATCAGCCAAATCGGTTCAGCCGTTCTCGAGCCTGCAGCCCTGCAATTATTATTTTCTAATGAACAGGTACTTTATATATTCCAATTTGTTTACCCATCATCATATAGAAACAGGATCGTACAATATGTATAGATAGAGCCACGACAAGCCTAAACAAAGAGGAATAGAGAGGACCATTGTCACAAGTTTGCTAGTGGGTATTTCTGAAACGTACGAACCGACCGAAACCACTATTAACTATTTTTTACAGTAACATGTAGTACTTCTCTCTCACTCGCTCTCATACGATCTTATTAAGAGTGAGTGAGAGAGAAGTACTAAACCGAAGCCTCTTCTAAGTGCTCACAGACTGTACCTCTAGCTGTATCTACACCTTTAAATATAACCTAAGTACTGCAAAATGATTCCAGAGGTAGGTTAGTAGTGAATGTAGACCGTAGTTGTTTTGTTCATCGACATTGATAACTCAGTATTGTCTGGTCATAATCATAAACTTTATCTATGAATTGGCGTCAGCATTAGGTACTTTAATCAAAACAATCTTATTTGTTAGAACTCCTATCCAAGAGTTATCTTTTTTCTACATACGTAAGTAATCAATCATACAGTGATACATCACGAACCCGTTACTCGGAAGAAGATCAGCTTTATTATCATTCATTGTTGAATTCCGAAACTCCAACAAACAATAACAGCTGTCCTGGTAGTTCACAGCGTAGGTACCTATATCGCGCATTTTTCATTGTTTTTAAGCGGCAAGAAGTTGGTGTTTGCCTGCGGCGCATGGGAAGCTGTGCAAGTGCAACCTTTGTGTGCTATTGTATAACATGGTGTCGCATAATAATGACATAACGTAGTATTTAAAACTCAGGCGATAGTTACATCAGACAGGGTTAATGGGAATTGCTGTGATTGAATATTTATTTGTTCTTGTAGGCTGAAGCAACGCTCTTGTTATTTGTGATTTCTAGATAGGTCCCGATAGTTGTTTACGATTCGATATCTAATTCGGTAACAGATAGTAACGATACATTGTGATTGATGAATAACAAATTTACATGTGACTTGCTCATCCTAATAAAAAATATTGACACCAGTCTGCACCCCAATTCTCAGGACAAAGCCGATTGAATTACATTCGTGATGAAATATGAACTGTATAAATCTTTGACATATCTTCAAAGTGATTGTTAGTAAATCTCAAGTGTACTGAGAACTGAGGAAGAACCCGTACTCGAATTGATCGTATAAATCGTACTCGAAGAATATAAGATAACTTTTAACAATGTTTTGTAAATTACACTAAGCCTGACTAAGACGGCATCACTTCAAATAGAAAATAGATCTTGCTCAACTAAAGAATTTGGTTACGCGTCATTATAAACTACTCGTATATCTGCTGCTCAGTTTATACAAATATTTGACTATTCGTTCAAAGAATCAATACAACTTGAGAAGTATGTACCGAGTCAAACGATAAGAGCTAATAATGCGCCAGCGAGTTACGAATGGCCAATAAAGCAGATAAATTGGGTGAAAGTAACGTTGTTACAGAAACAAGTAAGTATTGTGCTGTCCGATGCATGGAAACAATAAAATATTCTGTTTACGGACGAACAGCACACAATGCTCCACCAAGTAGGTCATGAAATTGGTGGTAATCTACGATGAATGTAGACCGTAGTTGTTTTGTTCATCGACATTGATAACTCAGTATTGTCTGGATACAGTCTAGATAAATGTGGCAATCAATTACATCGAGGTATTAATTTGAGTGCCTGTTAACAAAGGAAGATTTTTAATTCGATTAAAAGCTAATTTATAGCAACATCGATGACAGTCATCAATCATCAAGCATGACTTTTCTTTTTTACCTTTTGGAAGTATTGGTGTATTGTGGGCGGACTTACTAACACTCGCGGGATTCCGAAGTGAGCAGCGCAAGACTGTGCCTGACAAAGACTAGGTTTACCGACGGGGCCCGTTTCTATAAAAGTATTAGTCTAATAATATAAGAGTTTTGTCTCGTAAATAACACTAATAAATAACACTATAAAATGAAACAAAACACTAATATTATTAGAAAAATACTTTTTGAGAAACGGGCCCCAGTAAATAGTCGAAGCGGTGGGCGCGGCGAGACAAAAAACAAATGCGTGTCGTTTTTTTCGCTACTGAGGCCATTGCCTCACACTTAACTTTTTAACTATGTCCAACCTGACAGCTGAACTTATTTAGGATGAAACAAAGTAAACGTAGTTACAATTCAAAGCAGCTAGTGCACTTCCAAACCCAAGCGCGCTCCCAGTTAGCACGCTCCAGGTTTAATTGGATTACTCCACGGCGCCGCGACTCATCGGTTTGCGTTACGTAATCCTAACCGCGTTACATCGTAAGGGGCTTCTTTTCTTCCCTGAGCGCACTTCACTTCACTTCTTGCTTGAGGTTTTTGAGTAATATCGTCGAGTTTACAAGACGACCAAAACTAATTTTAGAAATAGCGATGAGTTTTCTTTCTATTTAATTATAACACTATCTTCTGAAGGCGACTTCGTTTGCGTAAAGTTAGTTTTTTACCATCCCACACACGGGAGCAGTGTTTTATTGTCGGGATAAAGGAAAGCCAACCAAATTTCATCCAATTTCGTCCAGCGGTTTCAGCGTTTAAGTATTTAACATACCTTCTAACTCACACACTCACAATCTTTTGCATTTATGAAATATGAGTGCGATTAAACACAAAGAGTCATTGACCTAGTACAATGTATAGCTGTTAAAAAACCATGTAAGGAACAGGAAAACATACACTGGAAAAGGGCTGCCCCTGCCCGTAGTCAAGTTCAAAGTATGTCGACCGGAAAAGATAAAATAAAACAAAATTTACCCCAGCCTCCGGCTTACCGAAACTTGCCGCTGTCGGTAACCACTCAACGGCTAAATTGGAAGAAAGTAATAAAGTTAATAATTCCGGCGACGGCAATTTCACGCTTTTGTCATTACATCGACCCCTGAACCGGAAGGAGCGCTTTCCAACTATTCGCTGATAAAGTTACCATAAATTCTTTCTTGTCTAGCAGTATTGTATTTAAAGTGAAAGAGGGTAAATCAAATTCTATACTGGCCGTACCAGGAACGTTGCGCATTTTGTGAACATTGAACAGTTATATAGCCCGTTTAAATTAAGCCGAATATGGGCAATCGGGGGAAATAATTCGTGTAGTTTTGTAAATTGGTACAGTTATAACTTGCGGTATCCAGATGAACATAAAGTCCTCAAGGGTGGGGGGTGTGCTGAGGGTGTAAGAGGGTTGAAGATACCTTTTACAGATTTTTGCTCATCTCTCAAGGTTGTGTCGCAGCCGCTAAAACTATGTAGGAAAAGAACAGCACAACAAAATGAGAATTATTTGATTTTTCTGTCAAAAATATCTTGGTTTCCACATTTTTGGAACTGTTGTTAGTACAAACAAACACTAAATACCGTTTTATATTATTTTATTTACAACATGCATACGCTTTATAAATATATTCACACATTTTTCAAGATAACTCCATAAGTTTCTACGTAGGCTGCGCCATCGATTTTTTATCCTACTCGACGCTTACATAGGAACTTAATATATTCAGACATTACAGTTATTCGTCGCGTAGGTGCGCGGGCTACAAATAATTGCTAACCACACAGGCACAGATCACAACCAAACATGTAGATAGTAAACTATATGATACGCAAATCCAATCCAAAAAATCACTTTGCAAGATGACAAACTATATATCAGTAACTGTAATGTCAGTTAGAAGAAAGTTAGACACCATCGTTTCAAACCTCGAAAGAGCAAAGAGATATCCACTCTTCTTCTAAATTATTTCGTTTCTGTTTCCATATATTACGAGTGGCGTTCTTGAGTGGCGTCCGCGGACCGGGAGACGAGCTGTAGGTAGGCCTCCAACAAGATGGAGTGACGACCTTGGAAGGATCGCAGGAACGCGGTGGATGCAAAAAGCACAAGGCCGGTCTGAGTGGAGAGCCTTGGGGGAGGCTTATGTCCAGCAGTGGACGTCTTTCGACTGACATGATATTACGAATGTTACGATTAAATTCGGTTTCGGCACGACTTTGCGCCACGGTGGCAGCGGCTGCGAGCGGCCACAAACAATTACATAGAGACATATGGAGCATGCCACGAGTTGCCGCGGTGACGATGGAGCGATTTCTATACAATTGTATTCACCGGCCGCCGCTCAGCGCCATCGTACAAAACAGACATAAGTAGGTAGTTAGTTTTAGAACACGATAAAAAAAATACAAGAAAAACAGATAATTACAGAGTGAGGACCTGAGATTAGGACTTTTGGTGGCATACCGTTGATCTAGAATCCATGGGAGTCCCTATTTCCTAATTATTGTACACATATCTATGAACACAGTCGAGTTCATAGATATGTGTACAATAAAAAATAACCACCTTGATTTTTACCACCACCAAAAGTCGTAACCCTAGTCATGATTCACCCGTACTAAGTGCGCGATTTTATCTATTATTCCTCGGTTGGCTGTACTGTAGCCATCAACTGCTCTACATAGAGTTATTTCGGATGCAGCCGCTGCACTTGCTTCCGCACTATCACTCGTAATGTACGCCGTCTGCGTCCGCGCCGAAACAATGCTTCGAATCGCTTTCGTAACGGCCGGTTATAAAACATTTAACGACTTTAATATAACCTCGCAACGTCATACTAACGTCTTTGGTGAGCAGAATTGAGGAACTACACGCGTTGCATGCGAGCACGTGTGTTCGCCTATTGTTGGAATTTTACCATAGTTATAGCAAAGATGACGTCAAATATAGCATTTTCTGAATAAAATTATACCAATTTAACAGGATTCGCTTTGGTTTAATCGCTTTTTAAGATTTCCTTTTGAATGGAGAGCAGATAAATCTTAAGTGGTTACAATAAGCGATTGGTTAACCTTAATTTGTCGAGAAAGTGGGTACTGAGCAGTGAGTGGGTTGCTACCGCGGTTTGAGTTGACATTATGATAGTAAGGAAATGTAATATTGGCTGAAAAATCGTGACAAGATTACACAGTACTATCGTAAAACGCAATATCGAATAAACTTCAAAACATATACAGAAGGTCAAGGTTATTTTTATTCAGAAATTGGAAGTTACACCACTAATTTTATTGTAACGTAAATGTGTTAGTAATAAATTTGCACTATTTTATCTTATCAACCCTCGTAAGTTTTATTAAGCTATTACCTACTAAGGAACAAAACAACACAAAGCTATTTAGAAAACGCGATGTATTTAGCTATGCATATGCACTGCCCGATAAGCAGTGTCCATAAAGATTAACAAAACAAGGACGACGATGACATACCGTCTGCGGATAAAGACTCAGTCGGTAGATGAAAGAGTTTCTATTTACATAATGTGTATGACAATTTACAACTTAATTCGTATGGAACAAGTGCCACTGAGAAGGAGGGAACGTTGTTGATGGTTTCAGTCTCACTTTGTTTGAGTTTACGTATTTAAACTTATAAAGGAATATCAGTTACTTCTGCATTAGATTATTTTGTTGCTATGTAAAATGTTACATGTCACAGAACGTATACTAGGGTGAACCAAAATGTATTACGCAGATAGAATTTAAAACATTATCGGATATTAAAAGAACATACTTCTAAAACCAAAACACAAACTACTGGAAGAACTGCTGGTATTTTGTTTTTACTTTTTTTAATACGCTAGGCATCCAATCATTTTGCCTAGGCAAAAGCAAACGAAAGGGGTATCTAGGTTGAGCCATTAGCTAATGAATCCGAGAAATTCCCTGTAACCAAAACATGACTAAAGAGTGAAACAGTTCAACAGAACTTTTCGAAAACGAACGACCACACAAAGAACTAATTCCGAGAACCGTGTGGGCAGTGATAACTTATACAAGAATTTAACATTAAACGGTTGTTATTGCTCTCATCACGTATTACTTTTAATGCTTACAAAGTTGCGATGACGTACACCAATACGAGACCAATACTAACCAATATTACATATTACTAGAAGACGCCCGCGCCTTTCGTACGCGTAGAATTAGTTTCCCGCTACTCCCCCATTTCTTCCCGATGGGGGTCGATTTTCGGAAAATCCTTTCTTAGTGAACCCCTAGAGTACCCAAGGAATACTCCCTACAAATTTCAAGTCACAAGGTCCAGCGATTTGGCCTTTGCGTTGATATATCAACAATCAGTTAAGCATTTTATATAAAGACAATACTAATATGGATAAGGCAAACTAGCACACAAGCCACCGGATGGTAAGTGGTTCGGGCCCGTAGGCATAGGTAGAATACAGGTTGGTAGCGATTTTGCACAAGGTCTTACCACCTGCAAATATTTAATATGGATTTAAAACTTTTGCGTTAGTCGTTTATCGCCACAATTCCTGAAGAACGACGGCTTCTACGCAGATAGTTAAGTAGCAGGACACATGTAGACTCCACACAATGTATGACTTCACTTGCAATGCATTGTCTTTCAATGCCAAGACTCGGGTCCGGGTTTCTATGAGCCTTGAATGTTTTATAACTGGGCAGTGGAAGTTGGCAACACAACACGATTGTTTTTCGTACCTGAATATAATCTTGGCTAAACGCTGGCAATTACGGAACCTTCACATAGATGTTTGCCAAGGGCAAAATTTAAATGGCGGTCGATATACAATTGTTCGTGGAATATTCTAGCCACATCACGCAACCGTCTTTCAGTATGCTTAAGCCAGACTTACCAGACACGAGCATATCGTATTTCGAACTTTAGATCATTTAAATACCGACCAGCGACAGCTGATGATTGCAGTTAATCAATCTTCATACTTAATCGACGTAACACTTTAAACTAAACTGATAAGTTCAGGGTTTTATATTTGGTTGTGCAACGTTCGGCTCTTAATTGGAGTTAGATAGGGACGACTTGGGAATTAAATAAAGTTTATCAAGTACAGACAGATTGCTCAACCTATTAATTTGTTTATGCATTATACTGCTGGGTCTAGCTTTAACAAAATTGATCGGATGATAATTTAACTAAGAGCCTGTGATCGGAAGTAAAGGCATAGTAAAAATTTCAATTGGTTTTGTGAATAGACATTCACTAAATGATTTTAGCCATAGATATTTAAAAAATCCTCCAACGCTCCAACTATAACAATCTGACCGGTTCCAAAAGCATTTTACTACCGAGGGACGGAAAGTCAGGCATATTTTATTACGCTTTCACTTCATAATCGGAATCAGACAAGCGGGTGAGCTTATCGCTAGGAAATATCAGTTAAGCTAGAAAAACAACTATACTGTAATACTCGTAAAAGGCAGTTATGACCGAAGTGGATACAATACCAGATTAATACTGCGATAAAAGTGGGTCAAACTTCACATAAAAGGTTTCATCCACCTTGTGACGACGCGACGTTGCTCATGCAAGAAATTAAAATGTACACGCACTGTCGAAACTTCGTGACAACCACTTTAAAGCAGCTGCATTGATTATTTTTAATGTTCATTCATGGGTTGATTCAACACACCAGCACGTGTTGAAAGAATCCATGAAAATTAAAATAATCAATACACTGCTTTAAAGTTGTTTAAATCTTTAAAAAAAGTTTACCTGATATGGTTAACTGTTTTTGATGTTTAACCAACTTTATGCCGTGTTAAAAACTATAACATAACTAAGAAAAGAAACAAAACGTTTTTGGATAGTTACTCAATAATGGATTCACACGCAAGCACAGCTCGGCATTATTACGTGTGCAACGTCTCGGTGATCGGAAGCGACGTCAACCATGCGCAGGCGGCATGCCGAGCGTCTAACCTTGTGCCCGACCGACATTGCAAACAACTGGGATTATTGCAAACAAATGCAAGCGGACAACCAGTGAAAAACATACTAATGATTTTTATTTTTAGTAACAGGATAACGATGGAAAATAAAAATATGCAAAAATATTCAAAAATTGCATCCACTTTAACCAAAAAAAGCAGACGTAAAAGAAGAGGAGACGATGGTAGGACTAAAACAAGCGTTTGAGAGGGATTAGCCAAATGATGCACAAGATAAAAGAGGAAGGGAGGGAGAAGGAAAGAGGGAATTATTCAGTGAGACAATCATGATAACTAATGAATAATAATTAATTAACCCTACTACTGTCCCATGCATTTCTAGAACAAAGGGAAATGTTTTCCAATGTTTATACCACGTCGCAATAAGGATCGTTATAGTCCATGACGGTATTAGATTTATGTTTATGGATTAGTTACCCGAGTATGACGAGTTCCCCATATTTGACGAGGGGCTTTGGTTTCTGCTCAGAACCGCTCTCGCCGGCTTCTTCTAAAATAGGTGATTCCGCACTGTCCGCAGCACTGTAACAATGGAGAAACGGTTATCATTAAACGGCTCTATAGTTGTGTAGACCCCGTGTGTATTTTTGTTATACAATAGTCAGGGTACGATTAAGTACGTAAGTGAATACGACTGTTATTTCATTACCCATCCACGCTTGAGATTCAACGTGCAGCGTCAAATTGAATAGATGCATCAGGCAACGTGTCGATTAAGAAAGAATTGTTAGATTAGAACGAGAACTGGCTCGAGACAGCTGTGGGTCAAGATTACTGATGTAAATTACAAGCCAGCGCCAGAACCGGTCGCGACCGATGCACCACACTGACACTTACTTACGCAAGCTTCATAAAACGAAACAAATAGCTAGTAAAAGGACCCAATAAACGGAGTTATATTCTAATATCAGCCCTCGGTTATTACACCATAAACCACCACGTCTGTCGGGATCATAAAAGCCTTTGAAGTCATACGCGCCTAGGATGAAAAATAGGTTACGTTAACACGTGGCAAAAAGCGAATTTCTTGGTTCCCATAACTTGTCAGCGGTTCTTAAATGGTTTGAGTGCTTTATCGATCGGTGCGGACGATAAGTTATCGGTTCCTCTGTATGCAATCTGACGGCAAAGCAAAATGGGACACTCTATCTGTAACTACGCCTACTCGGCGCTTTGTAGTGAAGCGGCTGGCACAAATAGTCAACTCTCGCTTTTGTTGTTGAGTGAAACAGGTTAAATTTAGAATCATTTCATTTGTTGCTTAGGATAGAAATTACAACCTAAATAGCAGGAAATTAAGAGTTCGTTGGGCATTCCTAATGACCAGTGGATCGTGTGGATGGATGCAGAGAAATAAAAGAAAGTAAAACATTAGTTGTAGTGGATGTAGAACGGGATAGATGCGCTGGCCGCGTCTCGTGCGGCTATGATTACGGGCGTGGGGTCAAAGCCCGCAGCCTCCCCGCCCTCTCATCGTCCCAACCAAAAAGAAGGACACCGCACAATCCACTACTTTTTAAAACAGAAAACATTTGTTTCTATCAAATTATTAGAGATTTATGTACTGTTACATATCTATCGTTACAATCAGTCGAAGCATTTTATGCCACTAAGATTGTAATCATTTGCATGTCTAGACACATTTCCCCTTTTGAGCATCTTCCGCCTGTCTCGGCTTTGTCTCGTGCGAAGTTAAAACGTGGATAATGCGCTTTTTAATTTATACTCAACGGAAATTCATGACTATGACAGTGTAGTTCTAAGAATGATTACTATACGTTACTACGTGTGAATCAGCGCCGCCAGTCATCAGAGCGGGGTTTTCGTTACTTTATTCGTCAAGCGCAGCACGTGGCGATAAAAGGCTACACATTGCATCCGGCGAAGGTGGGAGTGGAGGGAAGGACGGAAGTCTTCCAAGAATCGCCTACATGACATGAATTCCACTTCGCAAACGGATATTTTGGGAAATTTGGCGCCGGTTCGGCGGTGCCAACGCCGTTTTCGGCATTCTGGCTGGTTCGAGTTCAAAACATGATGACAAAATGAGGTAACGCCTTGTAACAAGTGCGTATTTAAAACTTCTAATGCGAACAATAGAGAATAACTATATAGATATTCCGTATATGTTATACAATATCCAGTCCCTTGTTCGCCTGTACTTTCACCATTCGCACGGTCACGATCTCGAGCCAGCTCTCATGGAGTCCGCGGACACTTTCTACCTCGATTACGCGCTAGCCTTCCCCGTTGACTTATTCTAGCCGATGTTAAGATAACATTAATCTAGCATTACTAAAAAACACTGTTAAGTATGTACTTACTAATAGTTACATTTCTCGTAAGTTTTTGTGGTTTACATAAAGTAACTAGCAAAAGTGAGACGTTTTGAACTATTGTTTTGAATAATTATCAGTCACAATAGATTTTAATTCAACCTTGCTCTGACCGAACCGGTTATTAGCGTAATCACCTAAAATTATAACAAAAACACAACATTAGAACACGAAACGAGCGCTAATTCTCCTTCAAACGTAGGTAAAACTAGAGCTGATTGTTAAAAAAATGAAGACAACGAAGAATCGTTAAAATTAAATTAACACAGTGAAACGCAGTCCGACGCTAATGGGGCACAACGCGACTCGAGGAAATGAATATTCGAGAGTTACCAGATTCTGTGAGCCTTTAGTTTACAGAATGGATAGCCAGATGCTAATTACACAGTACGGTTCAGTTGATGTGCAATCAAAGAGCCGATGGCACGGTTGATGCTCCAACCACTGTCATTTATTTTTTACCACAGCGAAGTAGCGGAAATTGACTTTGAAGCGCCACTGGATCCGGGTAAAGTACGATGATTTTACCGGTGAGATTACGTTAGACTTCTTAGAACGTCCAACGTCTATGCTCGTATGAATTTGTGCAAGTCGATATTGATGAGGACATTGAAGCTAATTTTTTTTTGTTTTTTGTAGAGCTAATAATGAACGGACACACCTGCGGTGCGGTAGATTGCCTGTAGCAATATACATAAAGAAATTATAAAACTCGATTCCTTATTAATATCTTGTTAGATGAAGCTACAAAGGCATTTAATTAAAGGTTTTTCCTCATGTTCCACATGTGGCTTTATAAATTTGATTAATACTTGCGGAAGTGCTACACAGCTAGATACATATAATACGTGTTAGCAATCCGGATGACGGACGTTAGAATAATGGTTGAAATTATAAAAGTTTTACCATAGCAGTGTTTTTTAGGCAGCTATGGCGTAGTAACATGCCATATTAGTTATGTATGCAAACCACGCCACTTCGATTGTTTTTTCCGCTATTAAAAAATCTAAAAGTGACGTCGCTACCGCCGGTGTCACCTTGAGGAATATTTATTTCGTCGAAGGAGTTTCCTGCGGCTAGTCGATTGATTGGCGTTATTTACGAGTATTGGGTTGAATGACAGGCCGCCGATTTTGGCAGTAAATGTGGCAAACGAGGTCGCGATGCAGGGGTCAGCGAACCGCAAACATGTTCGCACTCGTATGCGCTTGCGCTGCATGGAAGGGCGACCTTCTTACTACCCTGACAATTTAAGAAGTCCTGCTCAACGTGAATAATGTGCAAAGCCATGGACTTTTTACTCCAGCTGAGTTGTTGCCGGCGCGTGCCCAAAAGTAATGCAGTTATTAAAGAGAATGCGTTTCATTTCAGTGAGTATTTTTGGATCAGATTGAGATAAAAAATACTTTATTGAATATGAATCACAAGAACATCTTAAACGTTTATCTTTAAGAAAAGCTGGACCTGGCTCTGTACAAATTTTCTTGTGAAACCGATATCACTTAATTTAGCAATCATATTTAAGATTTAAAAAAAAAGTTGGTATAATTTAATTATATTACATATCTAATCAAAATGGGTGCGTAAGAAGCTAAACAAACAATTTCATATAATATAGCTTAAAAAGACCCACATGAAATTCTGTAATTAACTTGTCTTCGATTCAGAGATACAGTCGCTCCTCAGGTAGGTACACAAATTATTTTTTCTCAAACCATCGCTGCATCTGTTCGCCAGGCACGCGTCGACAGCTAAACCCCAGGAGGGTCAAAACAGGAGCATCGCTATCCCGTTCCTATATGATAAGTCGGAAAAGGATAGCTTGGCCGAGCCGGGAAGTGGCAGAGTAGGTAGGCGGTCGGTTGGAAGAGCATTTCTATGGGGGCGAAACATCTGTCGTGCAGGTGTTGCTGCAGGCAGGTGGCATCCAGAACGTAGGGAAGGATAAGTAATACTTGGTACTAGAATGCTTGTGATGTAACGGTCTTAGCTCATAATGTAATAATCCTTACTACAGCGAAAGTTTGTATGTATGGATGTTTGTTACTCTATCACGATGCAACGGCTGGACGGATTTGGATGAAATTTGAAATGGAGATAGCTTATACCCTGCATTAACACATAGGCTACATTTCATCCCGGAAAATTTTAAAGTTACCGTGGGAATAACTATATTCGAAAACTACGCGGGCGAAGTCGCGGGCAGAAACTAGTAAAAAATTATTGACAAAAGGTACTTTTTTTTAAATTGCGCTTATAGAGGTTTGTCTCAAAAGCATACAGTTTTTTTGTTTACTGAGAAATTAAATACAAATTTCTGCAAAGCGCTAAAGAGCTAAAACTCCACATGGTGTTTTCTATGCCATAGCTAGAACTAGACTTGATTCAGTTTCAAGTGACCAGTACCATTACCATGAGTTACAGTTAACGTACTCGCTGGCGAGTCGAATGCTCTGTCGCTCTCAGACCTCGCAGTAGTCTTATAGAGTGCGAGGGACAGAGCATTCCTACTCGCTAACGAGTACGGTATTTGTAACTCATGATAGGGGTACAGAGTAAAAAGATAGGACATTAAAAGTTACGAATTCTATGCTGCATAGCAACCATCCAGTAGTCTAGGCTAAAGTGCTAAAGCACTAAAGTTATAGTTATGGTCCTTGTATCCATTTTATAGAACTGTGTTGTAACCTACGACCGACCATGGTCAGTTAAACTTTAGATTAAAACAATAACCACAGCTTGTCTGTTTCTTTTAATGACGTAATACAATTGATTCTTTTTTATTTTAATAGTAATAATCATAATAAATATTACGTACCTAGTAGGGGAGAAGTGGCATGAAAGAGCCAGGTTTTGAAAGAGCCACTTGCATTATTTCGGAAGTTTTAGAACCGATTTGGTTGGCAATACTATTTTTAGGTGGCAGCACTGATTTCCCGTCCCTCACAAAAATTTGACAGTTCGCCGAAACCAACCGCCATCGGTGCATCCAGTCGAAGTTTTAGGCATTCAAAAGTAAGTTTCTTGTTTCATTTTCGTTGTTTTTTGGTATTTTTTTGCTAACAATTATAGGCAAATGGGTTATAGACTCAGTTGGTGCATATATTTGGCTTTTCAGCTGCATAAAAGCTTATTTGCAAAAGGTCTCGTATTGTTGTTATTTTGAAGGTTATATATTTTTTTTGGACAAGTCTTGAAAGAGCCGGGTCATTGGGCATTGAAAAAGCCGGCTCTTTCATAACTGGCTCCTTCATAACCTTGAAATTGTTTTTTGTAAATAATTTAAAATAATACTATATACGTACATTTTTTCATAATATTATTGAATTATTTGCTTCAGATATTTCATTATGGCGACAGTTGGTCCAAAAAAACGTTAACGACCCAACATATACCTATATGATGTTCCTAACAGTCTGATAATTATATTTAATGAATATATAGATATTTAGGCTCAAAGATAGCAATATTATTTTTGAAGTTCTTGGAGATTTAATGATGTTGATTTTATTAGAAGTTTTTTTTTTTTTTTTTAGAGACTGTTATTAAAAAAAAACTGCCTGTATGTTAAGTTCTGTAGAACGTACCTGTGTACACCTGACTGATTAATATGTTAAGATTAAGAAAGCGTTAAAAACGATTACTTAAAATGACTGATATAATTGTTTTTTTTTTGTTAAGAAGTGTTAGCAATTTTTACTTAAAATATTGTTAGAATTGTTTTTAAGTTTTTTTTTTATGTCGCCCTTATTTTTTTTTGATAATTTTCATAATTACTCGTTGTTATACTTACCGGCTCTTTCAAAACTTATGGCAGCTCTTTCAATACCGAGCTGTGATGAAAGAGCCGAATGACACATTTTTTTGAAATGCATATTTTGTTGATTTTTATATATTATTTAAGATTTTTTTGTACGAAATTACGTACTCAAATAAATAAAGAATAATTTTTAAAATAAAAAATTACCTACATCTTTTTCATTACAAGTAGTATTTTTTCCGCCGTAAAGAAAACTGGCTCTTTCATGCCACTTCTCCCCTACTAGTAGTTATGGCAAATTACTCCGCATGCTGTAATTTTACGCAATTGAATGCAAGGTAGGTACGGATACAATTGTTAGATTATTTTATAACATAATTATTAGATTTATTAGCTTCCGGTTATTGTAAGTGGTGATTATAGTGAACTCATTTTCACATTGATATCGACCCATTTATACAACGTCTTTATCAGTTGGAGGCTTGAACTGCTATTGTATCTTTTAAGTGCTTGCCTATTAACCTAAAAACTCACTTGGTTAAAGAATTTTTAAAATTAATTAAAGCGTTTTTTTTTCAGTACGGCATAAAGAAAGTAATATAAATTTTAGGTTGATTTTGTTAGACGAGTTTCGTTTGCAGTAAAACAGCAGCGAATCTACGTAGAATCCATTTCCGTTCCGTTTTATAGGTTGTCTATGTAGATGACCTATGTAGCTATTTTGTAAATAGGAAAATTTCCAAGTGATTAAAAATAAATTATCTAGGATTGAATTAGTGAAAGAAATACGCGTAGGTAGGATAGGTTATTAGGGGCCCGCATTAATCACATTTTCCGTCTAATAGGTAAAGATATCAGTAATAAACAGATCCCAAATGTTTGCAATTTAAATTATTTATCTTTTATGTGACAGACCCTGATTAAAGTTGGAATATTTTTATTTTATAGCCCTACTGTCGCCAAACAGCAACGTTCGCATGTTTGTGTTCCGGTGTGGGGGTGAGAAAACTGGTGAAATGACCATCACAGAGATGCATTAAATCTCAGCAAGGGTTGGCAAAGCATTTGCAGTCTTAAGATTGAAATCGTAAGATGACCATTTAGCAGTGTGGAGTAAACACTGTTGCATTTTTGTATAGCTATCGTCGGACAAACAGGCAGTCGCACCACCTGATGGGAAGTGGTCATCGTCGCCTATGGACATTTGCAACGCCGGAGGCACATTTATACTATGCCGGAGGCGTCACAAATGCGTTGCCGGTCTCGAAGAAATTTAATGACAATAAGTGTACGATGGTTGACAATGCGATCGGCACGTGGATGGCATCGAAGGTGGTGGGTCATGCTGATAGGGCGGTGGCTCCAGCACAGAGGTGCAAGGTGCGAGAAGTAGGTACTTCATATGCGGCCTGACTTGCGGTTTGTAAAGCACACGCGGCTTGGAGACATGTTTTGCCTAGCCTATCAGGTGACCCCGAAACTGCACGTCGCAAGCTAAGTCAACATGCATTTAGCGACTACAGAAATCAAATAATATGTGGTACCTACCTACATCCATGTAGGTATTAGAAATGGTGTTAGGCGCTGAATAAAGATCTTTTATCTTGTTTTAGTTGTCATGCGCTTATTTATTTAATGTATATTGCACAAAAGAATACACTTAACACGTTCATGGACGCGGATGCTATAGCAGTCGTGTATCATACCGGCTATAGCATGGGCGTCATAAATACGGGGGTCAAATTAAAATGGTTTTTTATTACTGTCCATGAACGTGTTAATATACAAAACCCACTTAAATGTTCACCCTACAATTTCACAAACTGCCACAGTCGGTTGTTAACTTTTACAGTTTGCATCTTAAGCATATCCTTCGAAAATATAACGAGCGCGACACGCAACTGCCGTCACAGTCCATCGTGATGAGAACTAATAGACTCGCCAGGAACTGTTAAGAACTAGGATGTGTCGTAGGTTTCTTTAATATTGTTGGTTCTGAGGTGTTTCTGCCAGTTAACCCTGCCACGAACTAGTGTTCGCACTCTGTGGTTTTGATCCATGGAGTTGGGAACGCATCAGAGGCCCTTGCCAAGATGCACTACACTAACTAGCGTTTCTATTAGTTTCATTTTTAAACCAATCGCGTACTGGCTGATGACGTGATACGAAAAGTCACGTGATCTACCAGTGACGCGATTGGTGGTTTGCCTTTTTTAAAGATACCATCAAAATTAGGGTTGTAAAAAAACGGTTTTTTTTCTGACTTGAAAAAGAAACATGAAAAAAAACCGTGAAAAAAAACCGTTTTTTTCTGGAGTACGTTTTTTTTTCAAAAGTATGAAAACTCAAAATTTGCAAGGCAGTTAATACTTTTATACGGTTGTTTTAGACTTTATGTTAACCATTAAACCAATTTAATTTAACAACTTTGATTAATAACAACATAAATGAAATGTAGTGGGAGTTATCGCAATTTACTGTTGGCAACAGTCAACACCAACGCCTCTCGTCGCCGCATCGGGGAATTCAGGGATTCCCCAAAAATTAGTTAGTGCTGCTGATAGTGCTGATAGTTCTAGTGAATAGGTTTTAAGTTCTTTTTGCATTTACTAAAAATAGTTTAGTTAAATAAATCACGAAAAACCGTTATTGTGGCATATTTTTGTTCATCTGAAAAAAAAACCTAATTTAGAAAAAAAACCATGGTGCCAGGTTTTTTTTCATGTTTTTTTTTCATAAATTTGAAAAAAAAACATTTGGTTTTTTTTCTATTTGCAACCCTAATCAAAATCCTTTCTATAAAAATTCTATTCAAGTGTTACAACTAGCCTGTACGTATTATGTACCTGTACGATGCACCTATCTACATGTAGGGTTTAAATTCTAGCACCTTATATCTGGCCTTCCATTTTACCGAAAACATAATGCATTTAAACCCGTCTACCTGCCTATTTGTTCTTTCTGGAATTTGTCAATAAAAGGTCTTACGCTGGGTACTTTGTTTAGTTGCAAGGCAAGGCCTTTTTACTGTACGCGAAATTAAAGGTCACAGGTAAGTGGGTATAATAAAAATAAAAGAGTTCTGCCAAAGCTCGAGACGAGAAAGGGTATTTTAAATGAAGCCGGATATCCGTCTTTCTTTTGATGCTAACTGCCAGAGTTGCCATCATCGATAACCCCCAACGCAAAAGTATATATATAGGTATGTCTGTGTGTGGCTTCGAAGCTCCTCAGCTAGATTAACCAGGGGGGCGATTTTTGAATTTCGCGCGGTCGAAAGTTTCACTCGGAAGTGACCAAAATCTATGAAACCGTTTTTTGAAATACGAGCGGTAGAATTGAAAACGAATGGTGAGGGCCACTCGTCTTTGAATTTTCTATCGCTCGTAATTTAAAACATACCGTTTCCCAGATTTTGCTAATTTCCGAGTGAAACTTTCGAGCGCTCGAAAGTCAAAAATCGCCCCCCAGGGTGGTTCCTAAGGGCTCCATATACGGTACGATTCGTCTGTACGATCGATCTGATGAAAATCGTGACGATTAATCGCATCAAAAATGACGCCCATACACGAAACGATCGGTCGTAACGATCGATCATTTACTTGTTTGAACCTAAAGCGCCATTCACACAGCGGGCGGGGGCGGGTCGGGCGCTGAGTATGTCGTTTTCATCAAGCGTTTTCATCATCGTATTCACACAGCGCCGAACCGCGGCGGGCCTCGGGCGGGTGATCGCACGGCGGGTCCCGACTAGTGGTCCTGATATCCGTGTTACACGCGGAACCGTAGCTCCGTGATCTTAGCACCGCCGGTGCTAAGTTCCCGAACTACACGGTCACGCCAAGATACGTATCCGTGTCTGCGTTCGGCTACGTATCTGCGGATCTCGGCTCCGGCTCCGCTCCGCACGGTTATTGAATGAAAGCTTAAAATTAAACGTCACGGTCACGGGCGGATCGGATCTACGTGTAAATAAGAAACGTATCTCCGTGTAACACGGAGCTACGTATCTTAATTACACGTAGCCGAATTTCACGTGTCGAACGGGCCGGATCTCCGTTGCCGTGTTACTCGGTAACGGAGATTCGGCTACGGGTACACGAAACACGGACACGACCAGGAGCCCTAGTCCCGACCCGCGTGTGTGAATGCTTCCATATAACTCTATGTTAAAACACCCGCCGAAATTCCGACCCGCCAGCTATGTGAATTGCGCTTAAAGGATAAAGACGTGTTCAAATGTTCGTGTCAGAGTGAGACAAAATCGAATCGTTGATCTTGAAGATTCACTGTCGATTCATCGTTACGATATTCATGATTGCATGGGTTTTTGTTGCGATTTCCGACATCGACTTCGATGAAGTAAATCGTTAACGATCTTGACACACACTATCGATTCGTCGTTTCGATCGGTCTGAAGCGTAGATAGGTTTTATGAACATCAGTTGGGTACTTTGAGCCATATCAGCTCCCGGAGGGAAACACAACGGGGACTTTTATCCACGTATACCAAATATAATAAAAACCATACGAAAACCCCGTAGCTGTTTCCTCTACCTATACCTACTTCTATGCTAATGTTTAATATCGTCCTACGGCCCTCCACTTAAGTGCCCGTTAACTTGATTATACGAATGACCCCCGGTCCATTTGCTGAATGGGCGCGTAAATTCCTGCGAGGGATGAACGGGCCCTACTAATAATGCCGGAGCCCCGTCAGCAGGTATATTCCTGGAATAAACGTAGGTAGTCTTATGATCCGGAAATTCTTTAAGCCATCCATCATTTTGTCGGCAAAGCTCGGAAGTATTTCTTTCTCTGAGTGATGGACTCTTAGGAATAAATATATTGGTGTAGGTACAAGGTTCTTGGTACAGTATGTATCCACTGGTTCACCTTATTACATTGTAACAAGTTCCAAATGTGGATACATCTCTTTGTAGTCGACTGTACCTGCTTAGAGGGCTTAAAAACCACAACGTGTGATTGCCGGTTTATTAGTGTTCCGAAGTCAAACTGCCCTTATAGTTTCGCCATGTCCGTCTGTCTGTATGTCACTCGCTTTTTCTAAGTAAAATCCCAACACCCACCCTAACACTACAAATTTTAAACATCTGAAAAATATCTAAAAGTAGCCGTCCGTGCCCGGTTTTATTTTCAAACTTACCTTGTCCTGATAGTTACGATCACAACAAAAAAAACAAAAACCGGTCGAGCCATTCTCGAGTTAAGTAGGTATAGCGTGACCAAGGGAAACGGATTATTTTTTATATACCAGATTAAATAAGCAGGTTCCTATAACGAATCGGAAAGGAAAACTATCACGACTAAGTAGACTTGACCTAGGTTCTTGAAAAACATACGACTTACAGACCAAATAACTTAATAGAAAATTCGTTCATACTTATTGTTATGCCGTGTGGTTGCCGGCTTAGAATTGTGCCACTCCATGTCTTCCCGTGGAAGTCGTAAGAGGCGACTAAGGGAGATGATGTGTGTGAACCTAGCATATCAATTTTTAGAATCTCAAAAAAAAAACACAGTTCTAGTAGCATCCCCAATAGTTCTACAGTTCTACATATTTATTTTCCATAGTTCTGCTTTTTTTCCCGGAAAAACGAAATTTTCAAAATGAGATGCTAACTTCGCATTTCACGTATTAGCATCTCAGCAGTTCTCGATACCTGGGCCTTAAATACGTCCGAAAATGCATAGTTCTAAAGGCTGGAGTCGCCATAGCAATAGTTCTAGTCATAAAACGAAAAAATATTAATGAGATGTTAACTTCGAATTTCACCTATTAGCATCTCTGCAGTTCTCGTTGCCTAGTCCTCAAATACGTCAGAAAATGCATAGTTCTGTGGTCTAGAGTAGATACAGCAATAGTTATGGCTAAAAAACCATAAAAATCTTAAAAGCCACGAACATCTATATAAAATTTGAGATGCTGTAACTCTAAAGATAGCATCTCAGCGGTTTTCATTAGCAACCCAACAAATATGTATAAAACTGCACAGTTCTATTGCCTGGAGTCGATACAGCAATAGTTCTGGCTCAAAAACCACGAAAATCTTGATAAAAGTTGAGATGCTGTAACTCTAAAGATAGATCTACATAGCATCTCAGCGGTTTTCATTAGCAACCCTACAAAGACATATAAATCTGCACAGTTCTATCGTCTGGAGTCGACACAGCAATAGTTCTAGCTCAAAAAACATAAAATCTAGACAAAGATTGAGATGCTGGAACATTTTAAATAAATCTATATAGCATCTCAGCGGTTTTCATTAGCAACCCTACAAATACATATAAATCTGCACAGTTCTATCGTCTGGAGTCGACACAGCAATAGTTCTAGCTCAAAAAACATAAAATCTAGACAAAGATTGAGATGCTGGAACATTTTAGATAAATCTATATAGCATCTCAGCGGTTTTCATTAGCAACCCTACAAATACATATAAATCTGCAAAGTTCTATCGTCTGGAGTCGATACAGCAATAGTTCTGGCTCAAAAATCACGAAAATCTAGATAAAACTTAAGATGCTGTAACTTTAAAGATAGTTCTACATAGCATCTCAGGTGTTTTCATTAGCAACTCTACAAATGCATATAAAACAGCACAGTTCTATAGTCTGGAGTCGACACAGCAATAGTTCTGGCTCAAAAACCACGAAAATCTAGATAAAACTTAAGATGCAGTAACTCTAAAGATAGATCTACATAGCATCTCAGCGGTTTTCATTAGCAACCCAACAATTACATATAAATCTGCACAGCTCTATCGTCTGAAGTCGATACAGCAATAGTTCTGGCTCAAAAACCACGAAAATCTTGATAAAAGTTGAGATGCTGTAACTCTAAAGATAGATCTACATAGCATCTCAGCGGTTTTCATTAGCAACCCTACAAATACGTATAAATCTGCACAGTTCTATCGTCTGGAGTCGATACAGCAATAGTTCTGGCTCAAAAACCACGAAAATCTAGATAAAACTTAAGATGCTGTAACTCTAAAGATAGATCTACATAGCATCTCAGCGGTTTTCATTAGCAACCCTACAAATACATATAAATCTGCACAGTTCTATCGTCTGGAGTCGACACAGCAATAGTTCTAGCTCAAAAAACATAAAATCTAGACAAAGATTGAGATGCTGGAACATTTTAGATAAATCTATATAGCATCTCAGCGGTTTTCATTAGCAACCCTACAAATACATATAAATCTGCACAGTTCTATCGTCTGGAGTCGACACAGCAATAGTTCTAGCTCAAAAAACATAAAATCTAGACAAAGATTGAGATGCTGGAACATTTTAGATAAATCTATATAGCATCTCAGCGGTTTTCATTAGCAACCCTACAAATACATATAAATCTGCACAGTTCTATCGTCTGGAGTCGATACAGCAATAGTTCTGGCTCAAAAACCACGAAAATCTAGATAAAACTTAAGATGCTGTAACTCTAAAGATAGATCTACATAGCATCTCAGCGGTTTTCATTAGCAACCCAACAATTACATATAAATCTGCACAGCTCTATCGTCTGAAGTCGATACAGCAATAGTTCTGGCTCAAAAACCACGAAAATCTTGATAAAAGTTGAGATGCTGTAACTCTAAAGATAGATCTACATAGCATCTCAGCGGTTTTCATTAGCAACCCTACAAATACATATAAATCTGCACAGTTCTATCGTCTGGAGTCGATACAGCAATAGTTCTGGCTCAAAAACCACGAAAATCTAGATAAAACTTAAGATGCTGTAACTCTAAAGATAGATCTACATAGCATCTCAGCGGTTTTCATTAGCAACCCTACAAATACATATAAATCTGCACAGTTCTATCGTCTGGAGTCGACACAGCAATAGTTCTAGCTCAAAAAACATAAAAATCTTAAAAGCCACGAACATCTATATAAAATTTGAGATGCTGTAACTCTAAAGATAGCATCTCAGCGGTTTTCATTACCAACCCAACAAATATGTATAAAACTGCACAGTTCTATTGCCTGGAGTCGATACAGCAATAGTTCTGGCTCAAAAACCACGAAAATCTTGATAAAAGTTGAGATGCTGTAACTCTAAAGATAGATCTACATAGCATCTCAGCGGTTTTCATTAGCAACCCTACAAATACATATAAATCTGCACAGTTCTATCGTCTGGAGTCGATACAGCAATAGTTCTGGCTCAAAAACCACGAAAATCTAGATAAAAGTTGAGATGCTGTAACTCTAAAGATAGATCTACATAGCATCTCAGCGGTTTTCATTAGCAACCCTACAAATACATATAAATCTGCACAGTTCTATCGTCTGGAGTCGATACAGCAATAGTTCTGGCTCAAAAACCACGAAAATCTTGATAAAAGTTGAGATGCTGTAACTCTAAAGATAGATCTACATAGCATCTCAGCGGTTTTCATTAGCAACCCTACAAATACATATAAATCTGCACAGTTCTATCGTCTGGAGTCGACACAGCAATAGTTCTAGCTCAAAAAACATAAAATCTAGACAAAGATTGAGATGCTGGAACATTTTAGATAAATCTATATAGCATCTTAGCGGTTTTCATAAGCAACCCTACAGACACATATAAATCTGCACAGTTCTATCGTCTGGAGTCGATACAGCAATAGTTCTGGCTCAAAAACCACGAAAATCTAGATAAAACTTGAGATGCTGTAACTTTGAAGATAGATCTACATAGCATCTCAGCGGTTTTCATTAGCAACCCTACAAATACATATAAATCTGCACAGTTCTATCGTCTGGAGTCGATACAGCAATAGTTCTGGCTCAAAAACCACGAAAATCTAGATAAAACTTGAGATGCTGTAACTTAGATAGTTCTACATAGCATCCAGTGGCGGTACTGCCATATAAGCCCAAAAGCCGGGCTTGCCTTGCCTTACAAAAATAACTATTCATTAAATGCACGTAATGTATTAGATAGGTATTTCACCTTCGCGCGCCGCGCGCTCTCACTAAATTCTTCAAATCAAATTACATGCAACAGTAGTACCTACAAAATTTTACCGCGCACCGCCGGCCGCCACCTACGCAGCACAGCGCTCAGCGCTGTGCGGCAACCAGTCGAACTATTCATGACGCGGCTAGCTCGTATCTCGCTCGCACGTATTGGCTTGCAATCGGGCTTTCATATTCTCTGTCTTACCCACCGAAACGGCATATGCCCAAACACGACTGGTCGTGTATTAATATGGCAAATAGTATGAGAGTAAAAAGCCCTGATTGCGTATGAAGTTGTACACGAGTCCATAGTAAATGCGAAATTCGCTTCGCGCAGGCGCGGAGCGCGCGTTGAGCCGCGTTAGCGGCCAACTTCACTTAATTGCTATTTGTTGACAAATGCTTTTATTCACGTGTTGAATAGTTTGTTTAGGCGTTGAGCGGCGCGGCGCGGTCAGTGCAATAATAAGTTTTTTTTTGTGGTGTTGTGAGTTGTGATTCAATTAGATTGACAATGGAGGAAGTCCTGTGTGACTGTGATATTTTAAAGTGTGCACAAACTTTGCTTGTCGACGGAAAGGTAAAATGTTTGGACTTTGCAGAGAAAAAGGTACTTATTTCTTCGGCAAAACCTACGCCTGACTTGTGTATTTCTCAGAGTAGTAAATCGCACAAAAGACAGTTTAACAGGTCAGTGTACAAAACTCATTGGATTGTTGGTTGTTCGCACTCTAATAAGTTACATTCCTGGTGTTGTATTTTCTTTTCTAACGACAAAAACGTGTGGAATACATCTGGTCTGGTTATGACGATTTAAATAATTTAGCTGGCGCCATTAAAAGACACATGAATTCTCGAAAACACATGAACGCGGTAATTTCTTTTAGTGATTTTGGTAAACAGCGAATTGAGACATCTTTATCGCGCCAATTATCAAAGGAAATTACAAAACAACATGCGTGTTGATAACAATAGTAGCGTTTTTCAAAGATTAGTCGATGTTGTTTGTCATTTAGCACAACAAGAACTTCAGAGGTCACGATGAGTCTAAAACTTCATTGAATAAGGGTAATTTTTTAGAGCTTGTGTCGCTACTTTCAAAATAGGTACGATGGCGTTTTAGAAAAACACATTCGATGTATACAAATAATAATTTAATTTAACTATGTTGTGTAATATGTATGTAATTTTTAGATAGGTAATTGAAATAAAAGTAAGTACTTATTGCTTTCTCCCTAGGCAAGCAAAGTTAAAATAAGAAGTTGAACCTTTATTTTATTCTCTCATACAAACCAAGCGGCTTTTTTCAAGGCCACCGAAAGTATGCAATTGCTGATATGTCTGTAAAATTATATCTAGTGGTAACATGCCTTCAGGGTGCTTTGGTGAGCTCGTCCACGTAAGCAAATGCCTATACCTACAACTGCAGAGTGAAGTGAAGATTGATCAGTAATGTGGTAACAAGATAAATTTATCCATAATAACCGTAAAAACTACAAAACATATCTCTCGGCTTGCCCTATTCTGAAACCCTAGGCACGCCACTGATAGCATCTCAGCGGTTTTCATTAGCAACCCTACAAATACATATAAATCTGCACAGTTCTATCGTCTGGAGTCGATACAGCAATAGTTCTGGCTCAAAAACCACGAAAATCTAGATAAAACTTAAGATGCTGTAACTCTAAAGATAGATCTACATAGCATCTCAGCGGTTTTCATTAGCAACCCTACAAATACATATAAATCTGCACAGTTCTATCGTCTGGAGTCGATACAGCAATAGTTCTGGCTCAAAAACCACGAAAATCTAGATAAAACTTGAGATGCTGTAACTTTGAAGATAGATCTACATAGCATCTCAGCGGTTTTCATTAGCAACCCTACAAATACGTATAAATCTGCACAGTTCTATCGTCTGGAGTCGATACAGCAATAGTTCTGGCTCAAAAACCACGAAAATCTAGATAAAACTTGATATGCTGTAACTTTAAAGATAGTTCTACATAGCATCTCAGCGGTTTTCATTAGCAACCCTACAAATAAAACCCTAAAAACTAAATAAATAAACATTTTAACCAGTAATTAACTAGCAATTTGCTTGAACAAAAGTCTCTGCAGAGGTTAGAGCGTTTTGTTACTTTTCAGTACTTGGAGGATAATTCCTTTAAACGGATAAAAAAAAAGTGTCTGTTATTTTAGAATACTCTCTAACATATAAGGTGCTAACAAATTAGTCACGGATATTTTAATCATCGATTCTAGAGCCTAATTGGAGTAAATAATGTGGTATAACATGTAGTCCAATAACGCATAATTACCGATATTTTCATTATTTAAAAAAACAATTCAATAGTTAATGTAATTTGAACAGTTACTAAGAAATTGATTGAATTTATTTATGTTGTACGTTGATGATTTTGCTACTTGCAACATGAATTTTCCTTAGTAAATAATGCTTTAGGTTAAGGTGACAAAGTTCATATTAAATTAACTATTGAGTTGTTTTTTAAATAATGAAAATCTCGGTAATTATGCGTTATTGGACAACATGTTATACCACATTATTTACTCCAATTAGGCTCTAGAATCGATGGTTAAAATATCCGTGACTAATTTGTTAGCACCTTATATATCAAAATAAAGTTTCATTTTTTCCTTTTTTTCCTATCCTTGTTAGATTTTTAAATATTTCTGAAGTTGACACAGCAATACCAACATTACCAACGTGATGAATACCTAAATACTTTACGTATGAACTGCAGTTTCCTACTCTTAGCGTTACCCGGAACCAACGACGAGGACGTGGTAAGACATGGTTCCATGTTGTTTTATGGCATTTTTGTTTAGTTATGTAAACCAGTTACTTCTTGGGATTTTTTCTTAATTGATTTTTATGTATATAATTTTTATCGTTTTCAATTCTTACAAATAATAATATTTCTCCCATACCTTATACCTTTTTTTGATGTGTTTTTTCATATTTTTTCTTTCTTAGGTATTGATTTATGTTTTCTTAACTATAATTCAAATGATTATCTGCTTATTTTTTCTGTCTGCAATCTGCATTTAGAGATTCTTACAGCTATGTTTTTTTTTATAATTTTTAATCAGACCTTTGACGACGGACGTCAAAAACTTTCTCATTTCAAATAGACATTTTATATATCATCCGACCGCTATAAGAGAATTGCTCAATCGTACATTTGACGGCTTCCTATTTTACTTTTTTTTTGTTTTTTTTTTTGCTTATATTTATGTATTCTTTTATACTTTAACCTAATAATTCAATAATTAATACATTAGTCGCGCTTAATTATACGCGTTTAATTTTTCTATAATATTTGTTTAGTATTCTTAAAATTACTTTTTTTTTTCAGACATTAGCCATTCACGGCGTCACGACCTTTTTTATATAATATAGATATATTTACTCCCCGTGTGGTTGCCGGGTTAGAATAGTACCACTCCATTTCTTCCCGTGGATGTCGTAAGAGGCGACTAAGGGAATATAGGCTTGTAGTACTGTTAGGCGATGGGCTTGCAACCTGTCACTAATACGCTGGTAAACATCTTAGCCTAATTGTGCAAAGTGTGGTTACAGAATTATCAACAAGTTTTAAAAGTTGTTGGTAATTCTTTAGCTCTGCTGAAGGCGTGAGTTTATGTATGTATGTATAAATATTTATACATACATACATAAACTCACGCCTTCAATCCCAAAGTGGGGTAGGCAGAGCTAAAGAATTACCAACAACTTTTAAAACACTTTGCACAATTAGGCTAAGATGTTTACCAGCGTATTAGTGACAGGTTGCAAGCCCATCGCCTAACAGTACTACAAGCCCTTATTCCCTTAGTCGCCTCTTACGACATCCACGGGAAGACATGGAGTGGCACTATTCTACCCCGGCAACCATACGGGGGATATATTTATGTTTTCTTATAATACAAATAGTTATCTTCTTACAACTACTTATGATTTTTATAATTTTTAATCGAACACTTTAAACACTTACCTACTCCAAATATATATTTTCTATTTTTACTTATATATATTTTTTTGTTTTGCTTTCTGCTTTTCTTTGTATTCTTATATTAATTCTAGTAATTATGCGTTTCTCTCTTCATACTTAATCAACTTTACGATGATATTATAATGATGTTTTTTTGTTCGTATTCATTAGAACATCTGACAGCCTCAAGAACTTTTCCATTTCATACGTTTTATTTTTATCTTTAGATATTTTTTTTTACTTATATTTATGTATTTTTATAATTCTTACAATTATGTGGTTTGTTTGTCATGTTTAAACTGCATCAAGATAATTATGAATTACAACGTGTACCTATTAATTAAGGATTTGTTAGATCATTGTCACAAAAGCATTTTTTCATAGTAGCGAATTTTCACATCGCGTTTTTTCATAGTAGCGGATTTTCACGTAGCGTTATTTCATGATCGCAAATTTTCACATCGCGTAAATATTATCATCGTAGCAAAGGACATCATCCGGGTTTCATACATTTTTGGTCCAAATATAAAAGTGCCGGCCAAAAAAAAAAAAAGCTATATTCTGTTAGATCTTGTTCGCCAGAGCATTTGTTATTATGGCACCTAAGCTGTAGTACCAATATCCATAGTTTTATTCTAGTTAGAGAATTAAATATTTCGGTGAATTGAACTAACAAAAACGAATGAATTATTCTACCATACTTTACATTTGAACATATTTTGGTAAGATACGGTGGTTTCAAACATATATATATTTTTTGTAATTTTTGAATTATGTATTGAGAGTATTTTGTTTTTTTTTATAAATAAATAAACATGTATATGTAGGTATATGAAGGCGTATAACTCTCGTTATAAAAACGCTTTTGAAGCCATTAACCATTATCAAATGCGGACCAGACTCTATAAGTTATAATAATATATTTATATTTATATTTGTTTATTTAGTTTTTTTTTTGTAAACTGTATGTATATTCAAATTGTAATAAAGTTATTTCCTTATAAGTTATAATGATATTACTATTAATAATGACAGATTAACGAAAGATGTGGGTGCAGACGATGATGATACGATTGTTTAATCTCAAATGAAACAAAAAAAAGGACCTTCCAAACAAGAACTTCGAGCTAGGATCCATAGCAGAACATTTATTTGGTTTTTACTCATTCATTCATTCATTATAAAATCTCGTAAATAATACAAATGAAATAGTATCTTACTGTGTATAAAAAGACGAGAGAGATTTTTCGAACTCAAATAAAATCAAGAGTAATGATGATACAGCTTTGGTGCCATAGCAAGAAATGCTAAGGCGGTAAATTGTATCACAATAAACCATTTATTTTTTTTGGCCGGCACTTTCACTTTTGGACCAAAATGGATGATGTCCTTTTCTTTCTTTCATGATCGCAAAAATAATTTGTCGTCTATCTTCATGGCGGAGCTGCTATTTGTGGGCTATTTTGGCCTTCCGGGCATGATATAAAAATGAACCTAACCTATGTGTTACGATGTAATTACTGAGAAAAACTTGCGATTGGGAAAAATTGGGAACGTAAAAAATGCGTATAGTTGTCACTAAACAATAAATTAAGCTATACGAAAAAACGCTAAATGAAGAAAGACGAATAATTAAATTTGCGATCATGAAAGAACGCTATGTGAAAATTCGCTACTATGAAAGAACGCGATGTGAACATTCGCTACTATGAAAAAATGCTTTAGTGAAAATGATCTAACAAGTGTAATTAAGTTAATTTTATATGTGTTAATAATTTTAAGCTCTTATATTCTACCAACCTCTGCTGCTGATTGTATGTGCATGTGCAACCACCGCCGTGCGCTTCATATTACAATACTTCTAGCATAGCAAGTTATTCTTTCTCAAACATACAAAATCTTGCGAATAGGACAGAGCTATATATCTGCTATAGCTCTGTCCTTTACGCTTACCTTAAAATGAACTGCATTGTTGTGTTATAATAACCCGCCTGGTCTTCCATTTGAACCATCCAGTAAAACCACGTAGATTACACACATAGCACACACACTTAACTAAGCAAAATAGTAGTTTATGCAACTGATGCATAATGAGAGGCCTTAAATTACGAGATTAGTTTTATGAAACGAGCGTCACCTAGTTTCATAATAGGATCACACGAGTGTTTGAGGGCTTATTATTATGTACAGTTTCATACACTACTTTATCAACACACATATCATTAGTTTAGAATTATCCTACTATCGTACAGCAAAAAACCAATAAACAAATATGACAACAATAATGGAGGTAATTCAAATGTTTTTTTAATAAAATAATAATAAATAAAATCATAGACAAACGAATGAAGTCCCTATTCTCAAGTCACACGAGATCAAATGTCGTGCGGTTAATATTTAAACTGAATTGACGTTTCGAGTCGATAACTGTTTTTATATCTATGAATACTAGAATAAAGACCCTCTTGAGTTAATATGAATATAAATATGAATATCTATATGACAGCTGTTAAAAATTTAAACTACTCAACTAACGTTACTTTTTCAGTGTTTTCTTGAATGATTAGAATCACTGTGAAATAAGGAAGTTTTTAAAGCTACATGCTAATTTTTTGCTCATTACAACTATTTGAGTAACCGCACAGTTACTTTCTCCATACTAAGAGAACCCCGCGTTTATTTTTCACCAAGTATGGAAAAACAAACTTTGTGCGTTTATTCAAAAAGTTGTAATGAAACACTTTTTGGCATGTAGCTTTAAAAACTTCCTTATTTCAGTGATTTTTATCACACATTTAGGGGTTTTTCGTATCACGGACATAAGGAAAAATGACAAAAATTCCGCTTAAAATGATCAATATCTCGGAAACTAATAACAATTGCTGAACAATCAAAATTCAAAATTAAAAATATTTATTCAGTAAATTGGCCACATGAGGGCTCTTTTACACGTCGGTAATATGGAGTGAAATCGATAGCTTATGAGCTGCTCTATCTGCCCTAGGTGGGGTGACGTCGGTTTCTGGGACACCCTGTTTAATAAAAATGAATGGCTAAATGTGCTAAGCGCAAAACTCGAGAACGGCTGAACCGATTTGGCTGATTTCTTTTTTGTTGTGTTTGTCAATGTCAGGACAAGGTTTTATAAAAGAAAATAATTGAAAAATCCACTAGGAAAGTCAGGAATTTGTAGCGGGGCGAACCCGCTTGCGGCCCGCTATAATATAATACAACGGATGTTTCATGGAATCAATGGATGTTCTTTTGAGTTAAAGCGCTTTATTTAACTAACAATATGTAGGTATGAAAGTATATACCTACATTGCCTGTTTCAATATTTAAGGCTTAAGGTTAGTATTTTTACATGAGACTTAGGTATAAAAAAATAAAAGTTGTATTAGGAAAAAAAAAATTAAAAAAAAAACATACGCAAACATTTTCATGCGGTTGTCACCAACAGTTATGAAGATAAGTTTTCATGAAGGGTTTTTATATGAAATAAATGCACTTTCATACGTATTTGTAGGGTTGCTTATGAAAACCGCTGAGATGCTATGTAGAACTATCTAAAATGTTCCAGCATCTCAACCTTTGTCTAGATTTTTATGTTTTTTGAGCCAGAACTATTGTTGTATGGACTCCAGACGATAGAACTGTGCACTTTTCAATGTATTTGTAGGGTTCCTAATGAAAACCGCTGAGATGCTATGTAGAACTATCTTTAAAGTTACAGCATCTCAAGTTTTATCTAGATTTTCGTGGTTTTTGAGCCAGAACTATTGCTGTATCGACTCCAGACGATAGAACTGTGCAGATTTATATGTATTTGTAGGGTTGCTAATGAAAACCGCTGAGATGCTATGTAGATCTATCTTTAGAGTTACAGCATCTTAAGTTTTATCTAGATTTTCGTGGTTTTTGAGCCAGAACTATTGCTGTATCGACTCCAGACGATAGAACTGTGAAGTTTTATATGAATTTGTAGGGTTGCTTATGAAAACCGCTGAGATGCTATGTAGATCTATCTTCAAAGTTACAGCATCTCAAGTTTTATCTAGATTTTCGTGGTTTTTGAGCCAGAACTATTGCTGTATCGACTCCAGACGATAGAACTGTGCAGATTTATATGTGTTTGTAGGGTTGCTTATGAAAACCGCTGAGATGCTATGTAGAATATGTAGATCTATCTTCAAAGTTACAGCATCTCAAGTTTTATCTAGATTTTCGTGGTTTTTGAGCCAAAACTATTGCTGTATCGACTCCAGACGATAGAACTGTGCAGATTTATATGTATTTGTAGGGTTGCTAATGAAAACCGCTGAGATGCTATGTAGATCTATCTTTAGAGTTACAGCATCTCAACTTTTATCAAGATTTTCGTGGTTTTTGAGCCAGAACTATTGCTGTATCGACTTCAGACGATAGAGCTGTGCAGATTTATATGTAATTGTTGGGTTGCTAATGAAAACCGCTGAGATGCTATGTAGATCTATCTTTAGAGTTACAGCATCTTAAGTTTTATCTAGATTTTCGTGGTTTTTGAGCCAGAACTATTGCTGTGTCGACTCCAGACTATAGAACTGTGCTGTTTTATATGCATTTGTAGAGTTGCTAATGAAAACACCTGAGATGCTATGTAGAACTATCTTTAAAGTTACAGCATCTTAAGTTTTATCTAGATTTTCGTGATTTTTGAGCCAGAACTATTGCTGTATCGACTCCAGACGATAGAACTGTGCAGATTTATATGTATTTGTAGGGTTGCTAATGAAAACCGCTGAGATGCTATATAGATTTATCTAAAATGTTCCAGCATCTCAATCTTTGTCTAGATTTTATGTTTTTTGAGCTAGAACTATTGCTGTGTCGACTCCAGACGATAGAACTGTGCAGATTTATATGTATTTGTAGGGTTGCTAATGAAAACCGCTGAGATGCTATATAGATTTATCTAAAATGTTCCAGCATCTCAATCTTTGTCTAGATTTTATGTTTTTTGAGCTAGAACTATTGCTGTGTCGACTCCAGACGATAGAACTGTGCAGATTTATATGTATTTGTAGGGTTGCTAATGAAAACCGCTGAGATGCTATGTAGATCTATCTTTAGAGTTACAGCATCTTAAGTTTTATCTAGATTTTCGTGGTTTTTGAGCCAGAACTATTGCTGTATCGACTCCAGACGATAGAACTGTGCAGATTTATATGTATTTGTAGGGTTGCTAATGAAAACCGCTGAGATGCTATGTAGATCTATCTTTAGAGTTACAGCATCTTAAGTTTTATCTAGATTTTCGTGGTTTTTGAGCCAGAACTATTGCTGTATCGACTCCAGACGATAGAACTGTGCAGATTTATATGTATTTCTAGGGTTGCTAATGAAAACCGCTGAGATGCTATGTAGATCTATCTTTAGAGTTACAGCATCTCAACTTTTATCAAGTTTTTCGTGGTTTTTGAGCCAGAACTATTGCTGTATCGACTCCAGGCAATAGAACTGTGCAGTTTTATACATATTTGTTGGGTTGCTAATGAAAACCGCTGAGATGCTATCTTTAGAGTTACAGCATCTCAAATTTTATATAGATGTTCGTGGCTTTTAAGATTTTTATGGTTTTTTAGCCAGAACTATTGCTGTATCTACTCTAGACCACAGAACGGACGAACAGACGATAGAACTGTGCAGATTTATATGTATTTGTAGGGTTGCTAATGAAAACCGCTGAGATGCTATGTAGATCTATCTTTAGAGTTACAGCATCTTAAGTTTTATCTAGATTTTCGTGGTTTTTGAGCCAGAACTATTGCTGTATCGACTCCAGACGATAGAACTGTGCAGATTTATATGTATTTGTAGGGTTGCTAATGAAAACCGCTGAGATGCTATGTAGATCTATCTTTAGAGTTACAGCATCTTAAGTTTAATCTAGATTTTCGTGGTTTTTGAGCCAGAACTATTGCTGTATCGACTCCAGACGATAGAACTGTGCAGATTTATATGTATTTGTAGGGTTGCTAATGAAAACCGCTGAGATGCTATGTAGATCTATCTTTAGAGTTACAGCATCTCAACTTTTATCTAGATTTTCGTGGTTTTTGAGCCAAAACTATTGCTGTATCGACTCCAGACGATAGAACTGTGCAGATTTATATGTATTTGTAGGGTTGCTAATGAAAACCGCTGAGATGCTATGTAGATCTATCTTTAGAGTTACAGCATCTCAACTTTTATCAAGATTTTCGTGGTTTTTGAGCCAGAACTATTGCTGTATCGACTCCAGGCAATAGAACTGTGCAGTTTTATACATATTTGTTGGGTTGGTAATGAAAACCGCTGAGATGCTATCTTTAGAGTTACAGCATCTCAAATTTTATATAGATGTTCGTGGCTTTTAAGATTTTTATGTTTTTTTGAGCTAGAACTATTGCTGTGTCGACTCAGACGATAGAACTGTGCGAATTTATATGTATTTGTAGGGTTGCTAATGAAAACCGCTGAGATGCTATGTAGATCTATCTTTAGAGTTACAGCATCTTAAGTTTTATCTAGATTTTCGTGGTTTTTTGAGCCAGAACTATTGCTGTATCGACTCCAGACGATAGAACTGTGCAGATTTATATGTATTTGTAGGGTTGCTAATGAAAACCGCTGAGATGCTATGTAGAACTATCTTTAAAGTTACAGCATCTCAAGTTTTATCTAGATTTTCGTGGTTTTTGAGCCAGAACTATTGCTGTATCGACTCCAGACGATAGAACTGTGCAGATTTATATGTGTCTGTAGGGTTGCTTATGAAAACCGCTAAGATGCTATATAGATTTATCTAAAATGTTCCAGCATCTCAATCTTTGTCTAGATTTTATGTTTTTTGAGCTAGAACTATTGCTGTGTCGACTCCAGACGATAGAACTGTGCAGATTTATATGTATTTGTAGGGTTGCTAATGAAAACCGCTGAGATGCTATGTAGATCTATCTTTAGAGTTACAGCATCTTAAGTTTTATCTAGATTTTCGTGGTTTTTGAGCCAGAACTATTGCTGTATCGACTCCAGACGATAGAACTGTGCAGATTTATATGTATTTTGTAGGGTTGCTAATGAAAACCGCTGAGATGCTATGTAGATCTATCTTTAGAGTTACAGCATCTTAAGTTTTATCTAGATTTTCGTGGTTTTTGAGCCAGAACTATTGCTGTATCGACTCCAGACGATAGAACTGTGCAGATTTATATGTATTTGTAGGGTTGCTAATGAAAACCGCTGAGATGCTATGTAGATCTATCTTCAAAGTTACAGCATCTCAAGTTATCTAGATTTTCGTGATTTTTGAGCCAGAACTATTGCTGTATCGACTCCAGACGATAGAACTGTGCAGATTTATATGTATTTGTAGGGTTGCTAATGAAAACCGCTGAGATGCTATGTAGATCTATCTTTAGAGTTACAGCATCTTAAGTTTTATCTAGATTTTCGTGGTTTTTGAGCCAGAACTATTGCTGTATCGACTCCAGACTATAGAACTGTGCTGTTTTATATGCATTTGTAGAGTTGCTAATGAAAACACCTGAGATGCTATGTAGAACTATATTTAAAATTACAGCATCTCAAGTTTTATCTAGATTTTCGTGATTTTTGAGCCAGAACTATTGCTGTATCGACTCCAGACGATAGAACTGTGCAGATTTATATGTATTTGTAGGGTTGCTAATGAAAACCGCTGAGATGCTATGTAGATCTATCTTCAAAGTTACAGCATCTCAAGTTTTATCTAGATTTTCGTGGTTTTTGAGCCAGAACTATTGCTGTATCGACTCCAGACGATAGAACTGTGCAGATTTATATGTATTTGTAGGGTTGCTAATGAAAACCGCTGGGATGCTATGTAGATCTATCTTTAGAGTTACAGCATCTTAAGTTTTATCTAGATTTTCGTGGTTTTTGAGCCAGAACTATTGCTGTATCGACTCCAGACGATAGAACTGTGCAGATTTATATGTATTTGTAGGGTTGCTAATGAAAACCGCTGAGATGCTATGTAGATCTATCTTCAAAGTTACAGCATCTCAAGTTTTATCTAGATTTTCGTGGTTTTTGAGCCAGAACTATTGCTGTGTCGACTCCAGACGATAGAACTGTGCAGATTTATGTGTGTTTGTAGGGTTGCTAATGAAAACCGCTAAGATGCTATATAGATTTATCTAAAATGTTCCAGCATCTCAATCTTTGTCTAGATTTTATGTTTTTTGAGCTAGAACTATTGCTGTGTCGACTCCAGACGATAGAACTGTGCAGATTTATATGTATTTGTAGGGTTGCTAATGAAAACGCTGAGATGCTATGTAGATCTATCTTTAGAGTTACAGCATCTTAAGTTTTTATCTAGATTTTCGTGGTTTTTGAGCCAGAACTATTGCTGTATCGACTCCCAGACGATAGAACTGTGAAGTTTTATATGTATTTGTAGGGTTGCTTATGAAAACCGCTGAGATGCTACGTATAACTATCTAAAATGTTCCAGCATCTCAATCTTTGTCTAGATTTTATGTTTTTTGAGCTAGAACTATTGCTGCGTCGACTCCAGGCGATAGAACTGTGCACTTTTCAATGTATTTGTAGGGTTGCTATTGAAAACAGCTGAGATGCTATGTAGAACTATCTTTAAAGTTACAGCATCTCAACTTTTATCTAGATTTTCGTGGTTTTTAAGTCAGAAGTATTGCTGTATCGACTTCAGACGATAGAGCTGTGCAGATTTATATGTATTTGTTGGGTTGCTAATGAAAACCGCTGAGATGCTATGTATGTAGATCTATCTTTAGAGTTACAGCATCTTAAGTTTTATCTAGATTTTCGTGGTTTTTGAGCCAGAACTATTGCTGTATCGACTCCAGACGATAGAACTGTGCAGATTTATATGTATTTGTAGGGTTGCTAATGAAAACCGCTGAGATGCTATGTAGATCTATCTTTAGAGTTACAGCATCTTAAGTTTTATCTAGATTTTCGTGGTTTTTGAGCCAGAACTATTGCTGTATCGACTCCAGACGATAGAACTGTGCAGATTTATATGTATTTGTAGGGTTGCTAATGAAAACCGCTGAGATGCTATGTAGATCTATCTTTAGAGTTACAGCATCTTAAGTTTTATCTAGATTTTCGTGGTTTTTGAGCCAGAACTATTGCTGTATCGACTCCAGACGATAGAACTGTGCAGATTTATATGTATTTGTAGGGTTGCTAATGAAAACCGCTGAGATGCTATGTAGATCTATCTTTAGAGTTACAGCATCTCAACTTTTATCTAGATTTTCGTGGTTTTTGAGCCAAAACTATTGCTGTATCGACTCCAGACGATAGAACTGTGCAGATTTATATGTATTTGTAGGGTTGCTAATGAAAACCGCTGAGATGCTATGTAGATCTATCTTTAGAGTTACAGCATCTCAACTTTTATCAAGATTTTCGTGGTTTTTGAGCCAGAACTATTGCTGTATCGACTCCAGGCAATAGAACTGTGCAGTTTTATACATATTTGTTGGGTTGGTAATGAAAACCGCTGAGATGCTATCTTTAGAGTTACAGCATCTCAAATTTTATATAGATGTTCGTGGCTTTTAAGATTTTTATGTTTTTTGAGCTAGAACTATTGCTGTGTCGACTCCAGACGATAGAACTGTGCAGATTTATATGTATTTGTAGGGTTGCTAATGAAAACCGCTGAGATGCTATGTAGATCTATCTTTAGAGTTACAGCATCTTAAGTTTTATCTAGATTTTCGTGGTTTTTGAGCCAGAACTATTGCTGTATCGACTCCAGACGATAGAACTGTGCAGATTTATATGTATTTGTAGGGTTGCTAATGAAAACCGCTGAGATGCTATGTAGATCTATCTTTAGAGTTACAGCATCTCAACTTTTATCAAGATTTTCGTGGTTTTTGAGCCAGAACTATTGCTGTATTGACTCCAGACGATAGAACTGTGCAGATTTATATGTATTTGTAGGGTTGCTAATGAAAACCGCTGAGATGCTATGTAGATCTATCTTTAGAGTTACAGCATCTTAAGTTTTATCTAGATTTTCGTGGTTTTTGAGCCAGAACTATTGCTGTATCGACTCCAGACGATAGAACTGTGCAGATTTATATGTATTTGTAGGGTTGCTAATGAAAACCGCTGAGATGCTATGTAGATCTATCTTTAGAGTTACAGCATCTTAAGTTTTATCTAGATTTTCGTGGTTTTTGAGCCAGAACTATTGCTGTATCGACTCCAGACGATAGAACTGTGCAGATTTATATGTATTTGTAGGGTTGCTAATGAAAACCGCTGAGATGCTATGTAGATCTATCTTTTAGAGTTACAGCATCTCAACTTTTATCAAGATTTTCGTGGTTTTTGAGCCAGAACTATTGCTGTATCGACTCCAGGCAATAGAACTGTGCAGTTTTATACATATTTGTTGGGTTGCTAATGAAAACCGCTGAGATGCTATCTTTAGAGTTACAGCATCTCAAATTTTATATAGATGTTCGTGGCTTTTAAGATTTTTATGGTTTTTTAGCCATAACTATTGCTGTATCTACTCTAGACCACAGAACTATGCATTTTCTGACGTATTTGAGGACTAGGCAACGAGAACTGCAGAGATGCTAATAGGTGAAATTCGAAGTTAGCATCTCATTAATATTTTTTCGTTTTATGACTAGAACTATTGCTATGGCGACTCCAGCCTTTAGAACTATGCATTTTCGGACGTATTTAAGGCCCAGGTATTGAGAACTGCTGAGATGCTAATACGTGAAATGCGAAGTTAGCATCTCATTTTGAAAATTTCGTTTTTCCGGGAAAAAAAGCAGAACTATGGAAAATAAATATGTAGAACTGTAGAACTATTGGGGATGCTACTAGAACTGTGTTTTTTTTTTGAGATTCTAAAAATTGATATGCTAGGTTCACACACATAGTAAAGGCTTGTAGTACTGTTAGGCGATGGGCTTGCTACCTGTCACTAATATACACCGTTAAACATCTTAGCCTAATTGTGCAAATTGTGGTTACAGAGTTATCAACAAGTTTTTGGAGTTGTTGGTAATTCTGTAGCTCTGCCTACCCCACTCTGGGAATGAAGGCGTGAAGGTATGTATGTATGTATGTACTTATTGTTTTCGACATAGTTTTTTATTTGTAGTAACGGCGTCGGAACCCTTAACTGAGCATGGTCCGACCAGCGAACCCGGTTTTTTTTGTAGATACTTTATTTAGGCATGTTACTAACGGTAGGGTTCATCTACCTACCTAAAGGCAGGTAGGTAGGCATTTCCGCTTTGAAAAAGAAGAATGCTCTACGTTGAAGCATGTAGGTATGACACATTGTTCAATGCGTGCCCGTTCTCCGTTAAAGTTTAATAAGGGAGGGTATAGAGAGGGATTCACTCCACATAAACGTCACTCTAGTTTTTACTCCCTAAAGGTTGCGTTAAAAATAAAACTCTGAGTGTTCTAAAAACAGAACGACATCTGAGTGGGATCTATTTACACGTACAGTCAACGTCAAAAGTAAGTGATCAAAATTAACATTTCAAAACATGTTCAAGCATGACGCCCCAGATAAAACAGATTATAACAAAGTGTCATTTTCAACTGAATATTTAATTAGTCAAAAGAAAATGATCATAAACGATGCCATAACTGTCTCTTTACAGAAAAATTCAATAAAGAAGACATGATAAAGTCAAAGTGACAAAATCTCCAAATGAAAACTAGGGTAATCACGGCAGTTAAAAAGGATTTATTTTAAATGTTTCAAAAAAAAAACAAAGCCGAACGTCTGACTTGTATTCCGAGGTGGTCTTGAGTAGACATGAAGGCCCAAACTTTCATATTCACTTACATGTGATAGTTTGGTAGTATTACTGACTATTGCTATTCTAGAAAATCAGTTTAATTTGAAACACTCAGTAATGATTTTAACTGTTTGAATGGCATGTCACTTACCTACTTATGACGGGATAGAAGCTTTCCGCCTACATCTCTATATGGCTAGGTACTAGGTAGCTGATACGACCAGATCGCTTTGTGACTACATCTCGATCTGACTACATCGCTTTGTGCCTAGATCGCAATACGACCAGATCGCTTTGCGACTACATCTCTAAAAGTCAGAGTCGCTAAATGACCACATTGTTTTTTTCACCTTATGTCTGTCTTAGCAATATTGACGGAGCCCCGCATGGCGGGGCTCCTATTCCTGGGTTATTTGCCCTTAAGGCGTTTGAAGTTACCTAACGAACCTAACCTACCTAGTAACGCAAACGAAGTAGTCATTTTGCAACTCGGACTTTTAGAGATGTAGTCGCAAAGCGATCTGGTCGTATTGCGATCTAGTCACAAAGCGATGTAGTCAGTCAGATCGAGACGTAGTCACAAAGCTATCTGGTCGTATCAGCTACCTAGCCATATCGAGATGTAGGCGGAAAGCTTCTATCCGCGTATGACACATTACGAGCTAATTTACTTATGCTAAACTTCAATAATCAGAGACATCTGTTTTAATTTATTGTATACTAGCGACCCGCCCGCGGCTTCGCCCGCGTGGAATGTATTATACATATAAACCTTCCTTAAGAATCACTCTATCTATTAAAAAAAACCGCATCAAAATCCGTTGCGTAGTTTTAAAGATTTAAGCATACATAGGGACAGACAGCGCAAGCGACTTTGTTTTATACTATGTAGTGATACTATTTCGAGACCCTATTTCATCAGTTTCTTTTGCTGTTGACTGTACCATTATTACGTATGTACTAATTAATTACGTAAAGTTTACAAAGTCAATAATGGTAAATGTAGTACCTAGTTAATTGGACTTTGCTCTTGATGGCGTGGTCCCTCCGAGGTCTTTGTGTGTGTTGGATTCGATCAATTAAGAGGGAGTGGCAAGGACCTCTTAACTGTCAGTCATTGAAGACTTTTAATCTGATGGGGTTTTTGGCCGAATTTAAACTGTAGATAGGTAGGTCCCTAAGTTATTTATTTGATTCACAAAATAGGTACCTAAATGACCATGTAAAATTAAGAAAAAAAACAAAAACAACAAATGGTACAAATAAAATGATGTCACTAATTTATTAATCACTAGCTGTTGCCCGCGTCTTCGTCCGCGCAGAGATCGTTTATCGCTACTCGCGGGTAAAAGGTACCCTGTCTTACCTCAACGTTCAAGCTATCTCCATAACAAATTGAATTGAAATGTGTTTAGCTGTGAAAGGATCACAGATGGACCAAAAGAGAGTTATTTTCACATTTATATTAAATAATATACCTACGGATATATGAAATACCTGTTAATTAAAATAAAGATGTATCTAGTTGGTGATACTGATAAAATAAAATAAGTTAATATTTAGGAAATAAAAATATTTGCCTTTCATTCTCCTTTTTAAAATCAAAATTTTGAGACATTGGTTTATTGTTAATTGCTACATAGGTTCCTACATATAACATGTTAGCATATGGTAGGTAAGCTAATTAATTAAGTAACATAATAAGTTATTGACACGATAAGAAGAAGAATATGTTACAGTGTAAATATGTATAGCCAGGTTAGATTTTATTTATTTTACTAGTTGACCCGGCAAACGTTGTTTTGCCTTAATAAAGACAAATAATAAAGACAAATAATTTGCAATAAAATAATATTGCGACTATAAATTGAAATGTAAGCTATCCTATCTTTCAAGTTGGCTCGAATTGCACACGGTGTGCAAATCAAATTTAAAATCGGTTCAGTAGTTTAGGAGTTCATCGCGGACAAACAACGTGACACGTAATTTTTATATATATAGATTGAAATATTTATAAAGAACACAGTTAATTTACAGTAAATACCAAAGCACTCACAAAAAAGTTGTATATATTAACAATTGTATTATTGAGATTTCGGTTTATTAGCTAGTAGTACCATAAAGAGAGCTGGCTTACATGTTATATGATAGCAGTAGTGCTCTAGACAAACAAATAATTCTTAACCCTTTTTGGACATGTGTGATGAACAGAGATCGGAATAGGCAGAGCTAATTTGCCTAAACTTGACGCATATTCATTCATGAGTGAGTGAAATAGGAACACATTTTTGAATGAACATGCATCAAGTTTAGGCAAATTAGCTCTACCTATTCCGATCTCTGGTGATGAACTAAATTTGATTACTCATTGTCATTAAGTAAAATATTGTTTGTAATAATTTGCACGGTTGTATAGGCTCGGCCCGAAAGGGTTAATGTTTTTGCTCTCAGTTTTACGTTGAAAGGTGAAAACAGGAACCTTAAGAATTATGTATGCATGATGCATCACTTAACTATAGAAAAATTAAAAGGGTTTTAAACATACAACAGCAGGCAGGACTTGCATGCCACTTGCCAAAACTTAAATGAACCAATATGGTATACAAAAGATGTTTAACCATACAGTTATGTGAAAAGTCCCAAGTGCAAAACATGGTAATAGATTAATTAATTAATTGCTGATTAAAAGTCAAATTTTCATATACGGCATTGCGATGGCACCCAGTTCACCTGATGGTAAGTGGGCGATGGTAGAAGCCTGCCATTGATGAAGATTTCAAATGCGTTGCCAACCCTTTAACTACATTAAGAATCACTTACTAAGGCTCATTGATGCATTGTTATGTGAGTTATAAGCTGATAGTACATTATAATTAGACCCCCACTCATTGCCATTATTGCCTTAACCTGACATTTCTACAATTAAACTATTTTAAAACTTTAAATGCACTCTTCATACAAAAACCTTATAACAATGTTATGCAATGACTGTAAAAAAACAAGTAAATTACATCCATTAGTCGATTACAAAGAAGAACAAAGCTAAATAAAACAAAAGCTGTTCACATTTTATAAACATGTTTCTGAGAATGAGAGTATATTTTATAATTTTTTGGTTCAGGATAATACGTAGCTATACTATAAAACCGGTCACTAATTAAATTAAATTTGATAAAACCCGCATTACAAAAAAAATACAATAACAACCCGCCAGCCAATCCGCGAGTGCGTAAGTGATCGATAACAATGGCGACAATAACACGTCTGTCCGTCTGTCGTAAACAATGGATCATGTTTTAACTACATAATCATGTTATCCGTAAATTTATCACAAGATTCCCGAATTATGCGAACCTTAAGATATAAACAACGTAAACAAATAACGATTGTCGTACATGTTAGCTACGTATCAGTTGACAAAGCTAACAATCACGGAGACAATACACCAAAAAAATTTAGTTTAGTAAGGTTTTAAGTAAACCTACCTATGTGGAGTTTTAACGCTAGACAAATACGTTTACAATTTTGACGGTTTATTTTAAGTTTACTAAATACACCACGTTGTACTTACCGTTTTACGACCATGATAGAATCCGTCTGCTCGTTTGTGGACCCTATGATTCGAAATATTTTCTATAAACGGCACTAACTTAATTGGATACACCATGAATTATGAAATCACAATCTATTTAATGTATTAAAACCACACATCGCTACAAAGCGATAAAATCACTGGTCGTCATTATTCCACCAACCTAGAACATTTGCACTTCACTCACGGAATATGAAATGTTTTGATTCCCTACGACGCTTTATAGACTAATCACACAAAAAGTAAAACAAATATTTAGTGATGACACCTTTTTAACTGAAAAAACGCCACAGGTTTTAGAGCCTAACAAATCTAAACACAATCATGAAGTCGCTAACTACAAACTAAAAAAATATTTCGTTTCGTGTATATCGCGGCTAACTTCACTCTCAGCTTAATTAGCACCAACAATGAAGCGGTCTTGGCGAACTTCACACTCATACTGCGGTGATGTTGGCCAACCAGTCATAATGCCAACATACGGCGAGATGACTTTTATGCTGTGAATTCTAGGATTTTGGCCACTCGTCAAATATTTCAATCATGATTGATTTTAACCGAAATTAAAATGAAGATTACGCCCTCGATTAAGCTCTTTTGTTTTATTGCCACTTTATTTATTTAGAAAGATTATATTAGAATAAAAAATCTTACAGTAATATTGGCTTTCCTATTATAACTTATTTCCAAACGCAAACTATGTTGCCACTCAAGTTCCACTATTACCTAAAATGTAAAGTACTTGGCAATGTATTTTGAAAAAAGTCTACACGCACCGTTATACCGTATCACGTAAAGGATTGTGCTCTTGATTTGTTACTTAACTTCATTCACTAATGGCGACTATGAATCAAGCGGTCCCGGAGGCCGGTACTATGAAAATTGAAGTTCGAAGTTACGTTAGCTCCATCCCTTTCTCTTGATATAGTCTCGAATGACGAGTGACAGGGATGGAACTAACGTAACTTCTAACTTCGATTTTCAAAGTAGAGCCTCATGTTCGGCTACAATATAGGTAACATTTGTGAGAGTATTTGTTCTCGAGTCTTGGATGTAATCATTATTAAACCAGTAATATTTGTATATTTGTTATCACGCAGGGATCATCCAATTGACCCAACTATATCTAAATAAAATTAATATGAATACCTAACATTTTGGGATTTAGTTAAAGCATGGCAACATTGTGATTTTATAAATTACTTTACTTTACTTTACATGGAGGGAACAAATGCGTGGGAAAATTCAAAGGATTTTGTTTATTTGTAACACTAATGTATTCTCTTTCTCTTTATTATATTTTATTTACAAATAAATATTGAATCGAAATAACCGAATATAAACTTCATTTCTTTGATCATTTATTGTTTACAATATACTTAAGTATTAGTGTTATTCATAGTTTTTCACTCTACAGTAATAAAATACGCGCTATAAAATTTACCAAATTGTGGTGCTGGCGAACGTTTAACGTTAGAGAAAGTTAAAGTTAACATCTAAAATAAACTTACCACTTGAAGTTCATCCGCGGCGTGTTTATCTGCGGCATTTGCAGATAATTTTTACCATATTTGGCTAAAAGTTTTCTCAAAATTATTAATTGGTTACGCGTATGTTTATTTCGTCGCACTTGAGCATTGCACATAAAGCCCATAATTTTATTTTGATTTTGGTAATGCTAGCTACCTAGGTATAGACAATATATTATTATTTGTTCTTTTTTCTAACGAATGACTAGATTATTTGGTGACTGGCACAAAGGCGCAGTCGGGTTGGTTGGTCGGGTTTGTTTTAATACTGGCAGTTTGTATGCCGATTTGCCCGGTGCGCCCGGGCGGGGCGCAATGCTCGAAGTGTTCATGTAGCGACAAGTCCGCGACCAAATAGTGTTGTACGATTGGTTGTACGTGTTTTCAAAAAGTGATTCACTTTCTATTCGGAATCTAATAATGTTTTCAAATGACTCTTGGTTTATTTCAAAATTGTATGCAAGTTGAGTAAAATTTGATTTGTTTATCTAAATTCAAATTCAAAATTCAAATTCAATTTTTTTATTGCATGTCACATTAACTTAGTTATAGGTGGTACATAATGGGAACTCTGCATGTGACGCCCTGCAAGGGCACAGCAATATAAGATAGAGAGCAGCTATACATTATAATAATATCTAATTATCAATTAATTCAATTATTTTCTAAAACTACTTATACTAATTGGGTTCGTGTTGGAATATAATTATGTGTATGCAACATCAAAGAATTCTTTCAAATTGTAAAAACATTTGTTTATTAGAAATTGTTTTAAGGTTTTATTAAAGATCCTGGTATTTTCTATGCATTTAATAGAGTTTGGTAAGTGGTTTTAAATTTTAATTAACATGTGATGGGGACTGGACTTGTAATAAGTATTTAAATAAAAAGAGAGTAAAAATGACAGAAATCTCTATGGTTGGAGATTGACTATCTTTTTATGAGAGTTGTACCATACCAAGTGCTGCCCAGCATAAACACATCTAGTACATTCAAGTACATACATTGTTCCTTTGAGTCCTTTGACTAACACCTAGACTGTACAGTAAAGCGATTCAAGATCTATCCACTTTTTGTTGAGAACTAAATCATCAATCAAATCAATTGAAATAGTACATTTAGGGCCGAGTTCACCAACAATTAAACGGACGGTTAGCGGTTTAACGATTGTCAAATGTATTGACTAACAGCTGATTAAGACTTAACCGTCTGTTGAATTGGTTGGTGACCTGGGTCCTTAGGTACTTACTAACTGTCAAGTTAAATTTAATTGTCTTAACAACAATGTGGTTACAGAATTATCAAGAAGTTTTCAGACTTGTTGGTAATTCTTTAGCTCTGCCTACCCCACTCTGGGAATCAAGGCGTGAGTTTATGTATGTATGTATGTAACAACTGGTATTTCAGATGTCAATAAGGTAAAAAAAAAAAAACTATGTAAATTGGCAACATGAGGGCTCTTTACACATTGGTAATATTGGAGTAAATCTAAGGAATTAGTGCATTTTTGTAAAATAATTTATTTTCTGTGCAATGAAATGTTAACTTACTAACTTCCTCGTACTTACCTACTACTAGTATCTATCAATTAATATACACTTTTTACTTGTTTATTTATTTATGTTTAATTTACATTATATTTTAACAGTGAAGCAAAAGAAGGCTGGTAAGGTTGTATAATACTACATTGAGGCATCAGCAACGAATTGGAATCCAGGGGTTAAGAACTGTTCAAGATTTAAAATGAATTTTCCTCATTCCGGTCTCGAGCACTCTTAGAGTTCGGGGCGTGACTTAAGCAATATTAAACCATACACCATCGTGATAAGATCGTTGGCATGTGCCTTTTGATTGTAGTTCTGGTATACCCTCTCACGCTGACATGTTAAGACCGCTGTCAGCCCTAAAAACAGCAATAAAATCAGTCTTAGACAAAGAACCTAATACGTAGAGTTCATAAGGTTTATTTTTGAACAACAATAGTTTTTTTATAACAAGCAATCGTGTTACTACATGAGATCAACAAGTCATGTCAAAAAGACGCAATTAATAAAAATAAACGTTCTATGAACTTCTAAACTAGTGATCACACGCTAGCCTCGCCCTAGCTTGCGAGTCCAAACGTGTCCGTGGATGCGTCGATCGTGACGCATCACCTAAAGTAAATAATGCAACGCATTAATGATTGGCATCTTCATATTGTTATGCAATAAATGCGTGGATATAGTAGTGAGATAACTTAAATGTGCGAAGTTGAACCTTTTGTTGTTGTGTTCAGAGTTCAACATATGCTGTGGATATAAATTGATCTTATATTCTTTGAACACTAAATTTCTGCTATGGCTAAGTTAATGTAAATATGTTTTATCAAAATTTCCTACTAATATATTTGTTATTTATTGTGATTAACTTAACCCCTGATGGAAAAAGAGGTGTCTATTATATAAGTTTAACATATTTATGTGGTGTATGTGTGGATGAACCGATTTGGGGCGTTTTTTTTAAAGAAAGCTATATTAATCGGGATTAGATTAGGGTCCGGATTGGCCCGGACATGTTCGGACTTGTAGACTCTAGTCCGGCTCTTAAATTTGTCCTATTTCTTTAGATGGGATATTAGTATTAAAGCTACATATTAAGTAATTTTTGATTTTAAGAAAATAAATCCCAGTAGTCCGCAGTGTGAACAAAGGGGTGCGGAAAACTGGGAATAAGCCAAAAGTCCGGACTTTTATCGAAATGTCGGGCTTTTTGTCAGGACTTTACATAATCTTATAAAGTTTACTTTTTTTATTAGCTTACATAAATGGTATCTAACCCCAACCGGGATGGTTCTTAGCTAGGTTTTATGAAAATTGAACACTGGTAGGGCACTGCAGTCCCCCGCAGTGAGGCATATAGGCACAGTCTACTCTATGGTTTTATTGTATTTCTAGCGCCATTAACATAATTTTCGTATTGAGTGTTACAGCCGCGCTCGGAGTCTGTACCTAATAACGACTAAGTCGTTCCTTAGCGGCGTTTTTTGATGCACAAGTTTGAAAAAGGACCAAGTTAATTGTCTCCAAAATGTCTCTCTAAAATAAAAATAAAGAAATCAAACGTATTTTCCAAAATTTCTCTTTGAGTACGGCGGTTAGTGCCACAATAATAAAAAAACAGATAAAGGTTAAATAAATAATGTTTTTATTGCCATTAAAATCTATAAACATACTTAACTAATCTAATTATAAATGGTACAGCTAATTTAATAATCGCAACAAATTTCAAAATTGTTTTTTTTATTGTACTTTGGTTTTGACATTTACAGAGTATCGTAATTTAAAAACATTTCAAGGCTTTACTGAACCGAATTCAACTATCGGAATCCTATAATGTTTTTTCGACGAGTTATACTCAGATTATTAATTAAGATGATGCCTGGGACAGCCGTGTTTCGTAATTTAAATCACTTACTATGCTCACAAGAGCGATGTGTTCTAAAACATACGATTAATTATTAAAATTCCTGAACGGCGTCGCAAGGTTTGTACCTATGTAGTATTTATGAAACGTTAAAGAAATAAGTGTAATAATAATAAGTGTTTATATCACCTGTCACAGGCATCTTCTTAGAGAAAACCGGGTATAATTTGTTTAATGTATTTTGCCGTTTTACATTTATTTGACTTTATATAGAGACTAGCTGTCTGCGCCCGGCGCCCCGGGTGTAAATTTTATTCATACAAACCTTATGAAATATACTTTACCACCTATTCCAAGTATTATACCAAATACTGTGACACGAGATTTTTATATATTTAGATGACAATTAATCGCGACAGCGTTGTAGATGTAACATACAGACAAACACACTTCTACGTTTATAATATACTATTATCTACACACATATCATAAGTCCTCTATTATGCGTTCAAAACCTGTAGAAAATGACCAGCATTATTACAACCAATTTTACTATGAGAACTTTCTTCTCTGTGGTAGAAGGTAAAATCTGTATAAGGCAAAGGCCGCACTGCGGCTAAATCGCCGCGGTTTTTAACCGCGTGACTTTTATATCAAGTAAATAATCAGCCCCCAGTGCGGCCGCTTGCATTCGTTTTACTTGATTAAAAAGTCACGCGGTTAAAAACCGCGGCGGTGTAGCCGCAGTGCGGCCACACACTTACAGTACAGATTTTTGTAACGTTATGATGATATGTATGAGTTTAAATTTGGAACAGCTGTCAAACCTCAAGAGGGTCTCTATTCTAGTATTCATAGATATTAAAACGGTTATAGACTCGAAACGTCTATAACCGTTGTAGTATAAACCGCACGACTTTTGATCTCGGGTGACTTGAGAATAGGGACTTCATTCGTTTATCTATTATTTTTTAAAAACATTCCTCTTGACGGAAGATCGAATTGCTGTCATTCTTGTTGTCATATTTCTATGTTGGTTTTTTGCTGTTACGAAAGTAGGATAATTCTAAACTTATGATATGTGAGTAGATAAAGTAGGGTATGCCATTGTACATAATTAGGCCTTAAAACTCTCGTGTGATCCTTTTATGAAACTCGCTGTCGCTCTCGTTGCATAAAACTACACTCGTGTTTTAAGGCCTCTCATTATGCATCAGTTGCATAAACTAATATTACTAATATTACTTAGAAACAATCTTAGAAAAAAAAAAACAATTGTGATCACAAAGCGTAGTTTTATATTTAATAACCAATGATATTACATATAAAGGAGTAGATATGTTACTACCACGCCCGAGTTGCAGCTGCATAAAATACCTTATTGACCACTCTCGCTTCACACCAAACATGGCGATGACACTGACGTGAGCCGAGGTTGAACAAAAATAAGTAAAATGGCGTCGTGTGTGCTTCGGAAGTGCACAAATTACCAAATTAACCCACATTTGCCCCCTGATTCGAAAACGAACAACATCCAAAATAATTCTGGGCATATATGGTGTTTATAGTTTTCAAATCAGAAAGCATATAAGAAACCAATTCAAAACATAGTTCTGGACACATATGAGTTAATGTGAATAAAGCTCAAGAAATCACATATCACGCGTAATTTTACGAAATATTCGATGTTTAAATAAAATAAATATCAGGGGAAAATGTCACATCAATTGACCTAGTCCCAAACTAAGCTCAAGGCTTGTACTACGGGTACTAGACAACGATATGAATACTTATATAGCTTTATGAAGGCTCTGTCTTCCCGGCTCATAGACACCTCCGGAGATCCGAGAGCTGGTGCTTACCCCTCCCAAAGGATTGGGCTAGCTATCCACAGAGGTAATGCAGCCAGTGTCATAGGGACCATGCCGCGAGCGGACCTGCTAGATGGGGTGTTCTTTTTATAGTGGTGATTATTATTTACATCTTTAATATTTGAGTAGCTAAGTTTTATTTGAATTTAAATAAGTTTAGTTTTAACTTTTAATTGTAGTACTTATTTAGAGAAATATACATATACTTGAAAACATAGAAAACATCTATGACTCAGAAACAAATATTCGCGCTCATCACACAAATATCTGCCCTTACCGGGATTTGAACCCAGGACCGATAGCTTCGTATTTTAGTTAATTTAAAAATATTTGTAACGAAAATGCGTGCTCAGTAAAGAACAGAGGTATACATTTTAATAAATCGCGTATATGATAAGTATTGATAAGGATGCACACATAGATTAAAAGATCAGATGCGACATCGTTGGTCTCCATACATCTGGGCGAATTAAGCGGCCACATATATTATGATAAAGTTGGTAGTGTTACGCAATCGGAATTCTGGATCTGAATAACCACAACGCCTGTCTGTTATCTAGATATATTAAACATGGCCATATTTCCTTAAAACTGTTAAACGTGAAAACACGATTAGAAACAAAATCCTCAATAGTTTTATTTTCCAAACATGACACCGTTTTGGCTTGTTTTTGGTTGAATCTTCGAAACCCAACGATCTCTAAGGATGATTTTTGATTTAATAGTTGAGTTCTTGTAACTTGTTAATCCTGGTAAACCATAAAGCACATAAAGCCATCCCTTTTGATTGTTGTGCATGAGTGGCATCATATCTGGCCTCTTAAGTTATGGTGGATTCACAATTGTCATTTGCGCGCGTTAATATAGCAACTATAAATCGCGAGGATCATATCGGTGTTTGATTGATCGAGACAGTTTTGGACGCCAATTGCAGTAGCTATTTTATTAAGTGCAATTCTCATTGTGAATCTAGCTTTATAGTACTAACTGCAAAGTATTAACGTATATATCCTGTAAAGTCGCACTTTTCGTTAAGAATTCGACTGAGAATTGATAATATGTGAATGTGAACTCGTCGCCGCCCGTACCTATGTAAGGCCACAGGCCTATGTAAGTGTTGCCGCTGCATTAAAAGTACTATTATCAACTATTTCCCTTTTATATATTATATTTCCTTTTAATGATGTCACAAAAGAGGAGTGGATCGCAGTTAGACGCCATAACGGGGTGAAGGTATATATTATATATGTAGACAAATATTATGGCAACTATATTATTATAATAAATTATATATACCTACATACATACATACATACATGAACTCATGCCTTCGTTCCCAGAGTTACCTTTACTATCATAAAAACTTTATTTTTATTTGTTACCTACCTACATTGCATCTTACCAATGTCCGATCTGTTCATTTAAAAATCACAATATTCATAATCTATATATCCTCCCGGTGCCACTCAAAGCGCAGTTGGTTACGTATAGTTATCTCTCTTACTCTCGTCTTTCCCGCGTTTGTTCAACATTCATTAGTGAAACAAGTGAACATATTGTAGTTTGTATAGGTATCTATATGCAACTGCGACTATTTTCAAGCACAATTTACTAGGAACGTAACATATACAGTGGTGGACATATAATTAGAAACAGTACATAAAACTTAGGTAAACACAGAATGAACTATCGTTATGAGTAAAAATTATATTGATTAAATCACTATTGACTATGCCAGAATATAGCCAATGAGTTAAAAAACTCATAAAATATTTAAAAAAGTAAATCTGTTCTATCTTTAATTATTAAAAGATTTTAAAAATCATGATAGTTGAATTTCTATTACTGGCCGCTTGGACAACTAATTAGAAACAGGATCCATGGTTCGTTCCATTTTTGAAACTAAAAAAAAAACCTCTTTTTACGCTTTTTCTGTTGTTTCGGCGGCAATTAAACGTCAATTTGGAAAATTACGTGAATAATAAGTATTGTTAAAAATGGGTAAAAATAAGAGTTCTGACGAGTCAACCAGGCAATTAATCGTTAAATTACATTTAGATCGAAAGTGGACTTATAGAAGAATTGCTAAACATCTAGAATGTTCTGTGAAGAAAGTTTTCAACGCTATTGCTCATTATAAAACTAACGGAACTACTAAAAGTGTTGTTAGAAAGGCTCGTCCAAGGAAAACATCTCCCCGGGAAGATTCGCAAATAATACGTGTAGCTAAACAAGAGCCGTTCAAAGGCTCCAACGAGATTAGAAATGAAGTTTTTTCACCTGATGACCCAAGGAACATTTCCTCGAAACTGGTACGCCGCAGATTAGTGGAAGCTAAATTGTTCGGGAGGGTTTCTCGAAAGGTACCGCTTCTTACCAAGCAACACCGAGAGAAGCGATTATTATTTGCAAAGAAATATCTTAACTGGACCGTACGAGAATGGAAAAAAGTGTTAGTCTCGGATGAAACAAAAATAAATAATGGTGAATTCAGACGGCAAACGCTACGTTAGACGTCCAATGAACCATGCTTTTGATTATAAATACACGAGGAGCATAGTCAAACACGGCGGTGGTAATATTAAAGTATGGGGATGTTTTTCTGGTTGCGGAGTTGGACCCGTCCGTAAGATTGAAGGTATTTATTTATTTATTTATGGATCAATTTCAATACAAAAACATCTTAGAAGAGACAATGATTCCCTACACCGACGACTATTGCCTGTGACCTGGATCTTTCAGCACGATAACGACCCAAAACACACGGCCCGCAGTGTTAAATCCTTTCTTAGTGAGCAACGTGTTACCATGTTAGACTGGCCTGCAAATAGTCCCGATTTAAATCCAATTGAAAATTTGTGGTACGTCGTTAAAAAAAAAGTCTCCGTTAAACGTAATTCCAGTCAAAATGAACTTTACGAAGCCTTTGTTGAAGCATGGAACTCGATCCCACTCGATAAATGTATGAAATTACTTGAATCAATGCCACGTCGTTGCAGAGCCGTCATTAATAACAAAGGCTATGCAACTAAATATTAATTGTTGAGAAATTTAGTAAACCAAACATTATTTTACATAAATAATTTGAAATTGTTGAAGTTGACACGTTAAAACTTTGATTTTTACCTCATTTCTTTAGTGTTTCTAATTACTTGTCCATGACGGATGGTACTGCAAATGTCGTTTAGTTGTTTGTACGTAACTAAATATCTAAATGGTAGTTGTAAACTCGGATATTTATTTGTTTTTTTAATTAATTATAAGTTGTTGAACGTATTCTATGCATTTTGTTGTTTTATTTCCAAAAACAAAAGTTTTACGGCAATGTGCCTTGTATAATGTGAAATACGTCGCAAGTGTTTCTAATTATATGTCCACCACTGTATATACTCTGTAATATAATTGTAAGTAACGAACAGTTTAAGTAAAACTTAAATCTCTATTTTAACTTAGATATTTTAACAGCAATACTGAGATACGATTTTAGAACCGCTTTGCCAATATAACTTTACAACTATTTAACTTTAAAAGTAAAATTATAAAAACTAAATTAAAATAATAATAAATCAAAGGTTTTCATGCTGTTAATATTTAATTTATTTAGCCTAGTTATCTACGTTTGAACAGTATCAGATTGGAGTTAGTAATTTGCCACACCACATATGCGATCAAGGCAATGGGTGAAGTCAGGAAAACGCTTATATGCGTAGTTGGCAGTGAATGCGTTAGGTTAATAATAACTGGCTATTAAAATACTTAATCTTAAATATTTCTTACCATTTATACCAAATAGGTATAGGAACATTGAGTAGCTACAAAACACGGAATAATTTTATAACAATGAATTCCTTCCTATGGCATATCTAAAAGTATTTTTTTTGTAGCATACAACTATATCCACTAGAAAATATATAAATATAGATCAGTCCTGTATTCACTTTAAACTTTCTTTGCTATATACAACTTAAATAACTAAATCGATATAAATTAACAACACATAATCACCGCAAGTGTCTCCTCGTATTTGCGGTGTTAATTAATTTCGATCTTATCCCAACACATTTAAAGACAATGATGCTTTGGCAGTGAAATATTATCTTGCGTCGCGCTTCGCTGTGTGTGCGCTGAGGCGACGGCGACTTTTTGAAGCGATGATGCAGTCGCGTGTCCTATATCGCTGTCACTTTCACATAGTAGAGAGTAAAGGTGACAGCGATATGAAACGCGCGAGTGCATCGCTACTAAAAATCGCCGTTGCCGCGTCGTTCAAAAACACGGTGCTACTCACTAATTTATTACAACTATTTATAAGTACCACCTCCAGTACAGTCGCCTTTAATATATCCCACAATTGTCTGAACATGATCTTACGCCTTTAACAAAAGTATAGAGTTAATATATTTTGAACACCTACCAACCATCAAACTTTGGCATGTTTCTGTTTGACCAGTTGATTGATAGATTTTTTTAGCACATGAAGTTCTCTGTTTGTTAGTTTTTTATTGTGCAATAATGATTCGATGGCGACTGTACATTTGCTTTCCTATATTTTATAATTATAAAAACCCACAAGACCAATGAGGCTCTGTAAATAATCGCTGTTTTAATACAAAATAAGTTGCCTTGAGCCAAAGCACAAAGAGCGGAGGCGGCGCGGCGTACGCGTCTATATCTATATTACCGCCTTCGCCACGCCTTACCCAGTGTGACACCTTACGTCTAATCTATAAGAATGCAGCTATTGCGACGTCCCGCGCAGCCGCGTGAATGCGTAGTGTACGCCGATGTGGAATATCGACGTTAGTCATGAATATCATTTCTAAGGCTAGGACTTTTGGTGGCATACCCTGGTTCTAAAATCCATGGAGTCTCTATTTCCTAATTATAATATACATTCACGTACACGTTCAGTATCGTCTTATTTCAAAATTCATTAGGCGAGCCGCGGTTCATGCGAGTTTTCTATAACACCCGTACATAATCCAGAATTTATTATACATAAAACCTTCCTCTTGAATCACTATCTATTGATAAAAACCGCATTAATATCCGTTGCGTACTTTGAAAGACGTAAAAAAAACCACTAGACGTTTTTAAAGAAGTTTTTTTCATACATAGGCCACCTGATGGTAAGTGGAAACTGTGACCCATAGACATTCGCATTCACAAGACTGCAATGCAATCCTAAGACTGCAAATGCGTTGCCAACCCTGAGGACTAAGATGGAATGCCTCTATGCTAGTCATTTCACCGGCTGTCTTATCCCCAAACCGGAACACAACAATGCGAACACTGAAGTTTGGTGGTAGGTTAATGGATAACATGACAATACTGAAGGTAACCAAAGTAGTATGTAAATAATTAGGAAATAACGACTCCATGGATTCTAGAACATGGCTATGTCACCAAAATCCACTGTATATTTAACTAAGAAATCAGTACTCCTCGTAATCGTAGTAATCATCGTCCTGCCCGTTCCTCAGCAGGGCTCCGAGCGAGACCTCTCCGGTGTCCACTGGCTCGGGCTCAACGTCATCGTCATAGTCTTCACCAGCGTCTAGAACAAATAAATTAGGTAGAGGAGTCTGCTATATTGTTGAATTGAAGCTACAAGAAATGTCCTTGAAGTACATCACGTACATTTGCATCTTTCTGTAGTTTTTTTTTTTTTCAAAATGTGGTTACAGAATTAACAACAAGTTTTTAGATTGTTGTTGGTAATTCTGTAGCTCTGCCTTCCCCACTCTGGGAACGAAGGCGTGAAGGTATGTATGTAAGAAAAGAAACAAAGACATTTTGCACATGGAATCATCTACGCCAGCTGAGGGTAATCTAAAATGTAATTGTTCAAGAATTAACAAATAAAGTAAGGTCCTACTGTTGCCGTATCTGCATCTGCCACAAAAGATCATCAATGGTCGAAGTGGCTCACAAGGCCCATCTCAAGGTCCTACTTTTAATTGTGTTCAGTATAATGACAACTACTACTATCAAACTCTTAAATAATTATAAGAAAATCTAAAAGTGATGCACTCCATTTAAAAAGAGATTGATCTGAATATATAACGAACTAATATGGTACAGTGGCTCAAAACCAAAATTGGCTGATGGGAAAAGTTTTATAGCATATAATTAATATCATCTAAGTCCTACAACACCGATTAATATAGGGAAAACGGCCCTGAAAAGGGTATTCCTCTCTTTTCAACATTCCTAAAGAAAAAGAGGCAAAACAAACGTAGCGCAATTGATTATATTTTCTTGCTTCAAGCTTTCGAAATTGGTTGTTTAACAGAGCCCCGGGGTTTGGTTTATTTACATTTAGGTTACTTAAACAAAAGAGTATACTATACCTAGTCCGGCCATAAGTTCTGTTACTGACCTTTATTACTATTTCTTACAATTACAAAAATATATTAAAAGGGTTTTTCATAAATCTGTATATTATCAAAACCTTAATTTATATAGAATAAAAAGGTACGTAATTTATTCTTCACTATTGCAATAATTTGATGTACGGGCTTTAAGAATTCTCATTTGGGGCTAGCGAATCATGGGTCAATTTACGCACGACGACGATACTGATAACGGCTAAAACTTTTGTAAGAATTCTCGTAGTGAGTCTAAATTTGCGTGACATATTGACCAGACTTTTATCTTTAAATTCTGATACAAATATGTTCCAAGGAACTAAAGATCCGCTTGTACATCGGTCAATCTTCATGTCTCATTAAATCGACCCTACGATTTCACGTCAATTTGCAGCAATGGGAAAATACACCAAATCTCTTGCTTCTTATGCTGGATTTGAGTGTCGTTGAGAAACATAATGTTGGTCTCTAAACACACGCAGAGATGAGAGGCTTCACAATATTAAACAAAAAAGTTCCTTCCTAAACACTAACCATTAAAGGCGTTTTCAAAAAGTGAAATTTGCAAAAAGTCGTACGTAATTATATCGATGCCGGCCCTGAATGTTAAAATATCGCATCGGAAATTGCGGCGACTATGTGGAATGATGATTAGTTTCTAAAAATTTACATTATATAAGCGTTTAATTTTTATATATTTTGAAATTTAAAAATAAACAGAAGTTAGAGTAAAACGGGGTGAATAGAAATCAAGGGGTGAATAGAGACACAACCTAAAATGAAACATATGTTACTAATTATAAGACTGAAATTATTTCCAATAGACGTAACGTTATTGTCCATTTAATACTTGTTCTTATTTGTAACAAGTTATGACTTTTTTTAGGTTGTGTGTCTCTATTCACCCCTTGATTTCTATTCACCCCGTTTTACGGTACTTTTATTTCATTAACACTTTGTAACAGAACGCAGAATATGGCTGGACTAGGTAGACATATTTTAAAGTTGATCTTACCTGCCATAGCTGGTGTTGCAGGTTTAGGCGTAGCCGGCGCCGGCGTCCGGGGCCCGGGCGTCCGGGGCTCCGCGCGGGAGGGGCTGACGACGTTCAGTGTGGGGAGGGTGGGCGCCTTCTTCTTGCGCTTTTTAGGCACCGGCGAGGCTGGGACGGGTGCTGGAGTTGCAGGCTTCGACCTGGAAATTGGTGCAGGATGATAAGCTATGAAACAGTATGAGATGAATAATAGTACATTATTGCCTAGGCAGTGAAGCAGGCAATTGCGGGCCGAGTATTGGTTTAAACGGACGAGCTTGCGAGGCCGTTTAAAAATACGAGGCACGCAATTGCCTTTCCTGCCGAGGCAAATAGTGCTTTTCTCAAAAATCGCAAGAAAAAAATTGCAAAAAGAAATCAAGCTATTCCAGACACAGATAAAAAAGTTACGTTTCGAATAAAATATGGATGTATAAGACTTGTGCCCTCATTTTATTATGGCCGTTTTCACTTTTTAAAAAGTTACAAACTAGATAACAATGAAATTTGTATTATTTTTTTAAATTTGGGAACAGTCTGTAAACTATATACTTCGCGTCTCAGTATGGAGTTAGTAATGTCAACTTTTCCGGACATTTTTGAGAAAAGTATGTTTTTAAGTTAATTAAAATAAAAAGAGAAAGCAGCCAGACCTCAAGAAAAATCCATGTTTTACAACTTTGTAACGTTTACTTTTCAAAATCCTTTTGAAATGAAAGATTCGTTTTCAACAGAGATAGATTGTACACACATTTTAACTTTAGTTTATATTACTTTACAATAAGTGTAACTAAAAATAAAATCCGTTAAGGACTATTTGATTGGTTGTCAAAATTGAGAAGTCATATTTGTAGGCAATTGTAAGGGAAAAACGCAAGCGTCCATAATTATGTGGCCACCACTGTATGTGAACTTACTCAGGCACCGGCGTAGCGGTTTCCCTAACCGGCGACAAGGGAGCCCCCGCCTGGTCGAGCGTCTTCAGGATGTTGTAGTTGATCTTCATGCTGATCCGCTTCTCCGCCAGCATCTTCTCAATAGCCTCGCCGGCGGTCGCCGCGTTGCAAGGCAGTTTCTTCTTGTACGAGCCGCGCAACTTCCGTTTTTTGTCTTTGCCTTCCTCTTTTTCTTTAGCGCGCAGTTCTTCTTTTACTGTTTTAATTAGATAAAAAGGATTTGTAGGTTCAAATGCAGATATATTCTTAGCGATTCATTCGATTTTTGAAGTACTCCTGATCTTTTAACACGTTCGCTGCGGTATCAGGTCGATCGACCACTTGCAAAGTATGGTTAACTACAGTTATATTTAACTGCCGCAGCGAAGGTGTTAAAAGGAAAAAAGGAGGGCTCAGATCTTTTAGGTTATGTTTAATTTTGTGTACTTTTATCGCAACAGGAGGATATTTTAATGATGAAATTCACTAACGACCGCTAGTTTAGTTTAATACCCGTTTCCAATATTCAAACTGCGAATGGTGTAGTTCGTGTCTTAGGTTAAAATTTGGCATTTTACGTGACAAATCTACTAAATTTAAAACCGAAGTAACCAAATCTATCCGCAGTTTGGATATATCGGGTGGAGCGCCTAGTTACCAAAGACCGTGCGGCAGGGAACTAGACTTTAAAATAAAAACTATTTAAATACTAAATTAATTACCTACTTTGTTACTAACACCAATGTGGAGGTGCTCTTTGGATTTAAACACAATATTTTATATAATTCAGGTTTAACCTAAATTAACTTAAAAGTTATGGACACTGTAGGGCACAGCAAGTTATAAAGTAGTGAGAGGGCTTATTAAACTACTAAAGCACTTACTTTTTTGTTCTTTCAAGTAACCAGCATTGATCTTATTCCACAGCATTGTCTTGTGTTTCGCTTCCTCTTCGCTCATTATAAGTGAACTGACATAATCTTCCTCGCTGGGGCTGAGTATGATCTCGTCGGAATTGAGCAGGTCTTTGCCGAACTGGAGCTTTGGCTCGGGCTTTAGGAACTTGTCGGGCTTTTCATCGGGCTGCCCTAGACCTATGACTGCTAAGTCTGGACCTGGAACGAGGATGCCACAATGTATAGCCAAGGAAGTCATAACCTATGTCACCTACGCGTCCACTCCGGTTCGTGCAAAAACAGTTGAAGTGAGGAAATAGTACAAACCCAAACTTTTATAAATCTCAATGGTCCTAAAACTTGTCCCAAACTAAGCTTAGACTTGTGCTATAGGTACTAGAACTACTAGACAACGATAAACACACCTACCTATATATAGAGGTATATACATCCTTAAATATATGAATAGAAAACATGAGGAACTCAGGAGCAAATATTCGCGCACGCCAGCCGCGTCACCGTCGGTACTGTTTCGGTGGTTGGACCTTGTGCAGGGTCCGACCGGATCGCCTACCACCATCTTATAAATCCTCTAACCGACTAGCAGTCTTCGCATCTTGTTCCGGTTTGAGGATAAGAAAACCGGAAGCATAGAAGCAATTCATCAGGGTTGGCAATGCAATCGGAGTTTAGAATTGCAATCTTCAGATCTATGGGAGATCTATGTGTATCAGATGCCACTTACTATCAGGTGGCCGAAGTGCTCGTACGCGTCCACTTTACTATAAAAAATCACTTTAATTATTTCCGTTACCTAGTCCTTTCTCCAGCTTCATTTTCTCCTGCTTCTGCAACTCCTCGGTGCGCGGCTGGCCCTCCCGGGCGATCTCTCCGAGCAGGTCCAGGGTGTCTTCGGCCGCGAACCGCGAAGCTTCCGCGTCTTCTGATGAAACTTCATCTAGCATTGGACATGATCAATTATGTTAATCATTTTTTGACAAATATTAAGTAAATATAATAAATGAAACGACATTAACCTAAGGCCTGATAGCTTGAATCTTACAAGGTTGATTGTTATGTTTTGTATTATTATTTTATTATGTATTGAAATCAGAAAGTGCTTTTCACGTACCTAATGTTAAAAATAAAAGAATTGTTTTGTATTATAAAATAATGATATGTAATTACAACATATTTACGTTATGCGAGTTTTTAGAGGCCTAATTATAATGATCCTACTAGTAAATAAACGATTTTTCTTAGCTAAAATAATGATTAGTTACTGGTGTCGGTAGATATAAATATCAAAAACAAACCGCATTACTGTTTTCGAGCCTAAGTACAAAAGACCGAGGCATATATACAAAACTTTCTTACCAAGACCCGATATTGAAGCTATGGACGCCGAAGCCGCCTTCTTTCTTCTAGAATTATCCTTTTCCAATTGGGAATCTATTTCTTTTTGCAAATCCGTCATTTCCTTCTCACCGTCTTCTTCTTCCACGAACTGAAAGAGAAAGTACATAATTTTATTTATTATTATATATTTATGAACTAGTTATTTATTCCAGCACAACAATACAAACAAAATACATAAACATATCAGCGACAGGTTTCCTAGAGATGTTTTACAAGTAAATGTAAATTAAGACATTGTAAGCATTGTATTTACAGAAATTAACGAAGATGACGATTAACAATTTTGCAACGACAGAAAACTACTCAACATGATGTTACAAATATTTTCGCAACAAGTTTCTCTTGTCACAGCCTACTTTTTTTTTTTTTTTTTTTTTTTTATATTATAGGAAGGCAAACGAACACACAGGCCACCTGATGGTAAGTGGAAACTGTGACCCATAGACATTCGCATTCACAAGACCGCAATCCTAAGACTGCAAATGCGTTGCCAACCCTGAGGACGAAGATGGAATGCCTCTATGCTAGTAATTTCACCGGCTGTCTCATCCCCAAACCGGAACACAACAATGCGAACACTGCTGCTTGGCGGTAGGTTAATGGATAAGATAGTGGTACCAACCCGGACGGACCCTGCACAAGACGATGTCATTTTCTAAGAAGGACGGACCCTACTTAGAAAATGACACAAGTTTAATAATCAGAGAGAGTTGACTCCGACCCTTTGACCTGTGACTGTTTGTACGCACTAACTGCCACAACAATCCATAAACCGTTTCTAAAAAGAAAAGGGCTTAGAAGAACCAACATAAAACATCCGAATGCATCAATGTTTGCGACATACCTGCTCTGTAACGGACACATTTTAAACGCATAAAGAATATATTTGTTAAATTCGAGAAGAAGTTAAAATCATTTTCCCTGAGTTGCACAGACCTTACTATAGGCAGGAAAAAGGGAATAGCGAAGCAAAGGATCGAGAGGCAGCCAGCAGCGACCTACGGACAGCAACGAGCTATCGCGCCAACATTTTTTACATGGAGTACTGGCTACTCATCTAATCGAATTTTGTCTTTTTTATTGATATTTTTGAATTATGACATTTATGACTTTTCTGTACATAGTTACTTACTTGATAATAAACATTACTTGGATACACAATGCTTGCTCATTTTTAATTAACATTATCACTACAATTACTAGTAAAACTACAATACGTTATCAGCACGAAATTGTGCTCATGTTGTGATATATGTGCAAGTATATTTTTTATTTTTTTGTGACGGTGAAAATTAAAATAGTCGCGTAAAATGTCACAAGAAAATCAAATTGTTTCGAGTTTTGTTACCAAGTCAAATTCTTCGTCAATACCAACATTCTGCTTGAAAAATAAAGAGGGTTATCCTTCGTGGAAGTTTAAAATGAGAAATTATCTTCTTCACGAGGATTTATGGGAATCAATAAATGGTTATCCGGAAGGTGACAACACCCCTGCCTCAGTCAAGACAAAGAATGATGGTAAAGCTCTTGCAAAAATTTGTTTGACAATAGACGGTGCAGCTATTACTCATGTTAGAAGTGCGAAAACTGCATCGGAGGCGTGGAAATCTTTGCAGAAAGCCTTTGAAGATAAGGGTATGGGACGAAGACTAGGCTTAGAGCGTAAGTTGTATCGTCTAAATTTGTCAGACTTCGACAATATAGAGTCGTACATAAACGCTGTGTTGTCAACTGCACAGGATCTGGCAGATATTGACAAGAAGATCGACGATACGTCTATTGCAGCTATACTTTTAGGAGGTCTCACCCTGAAGTATGAGCCTCTCATTATGGCATTGGAAAATTGCAATATTGACGTGACTACTGATCTTGTGAAAACGAAACTTTTGAATGAAATGTCTAAAAGTGACACAATGACAACAGATTCGGTTTTAAAGACAAAAATGAAATCTAATTCTAGGAAGAAGGAAATTATATGCTATGATTGTAAGATGCCTGGACATAAGAGACCAGATTGTCCATTGAAAAAGAAGATTTTCAAGAAGAAGGAGAAAGCCGCAAATGCAGAAGAGATGTCATTTACAGCTTTGAATACATCTGGCAAATCAAACAAGGACCTTTGGTATGTAGACGCAGGCGCTACTAAGCATATGACCTCTAGAAATGATTGGTTTCAAACATTTTCGCCAGTAAAAGAAGGAAGCGTTACTGTCGCAAATGGAGAACGTATCCAATGTTGTGGAATTGGAAATATTTCTATTAATACACCTCAAAATGTAGTGAATATGATTACAGAAGTTGCACTTGTCCCTGAACTAAAAGCTAATCTGTTATCTGTACAGAAAGCTATTGAAAAAGGCTTTACTTGTGTTTTTGATAAAAGTGGATGTCATTTTTTTAAAACTAATACTTTTTGTGTTACAGGTGATTCTGTTCTACATGCCTCGCCCTGTGGTGGACTGTATGTTCTTGATGGCACTACAAATGTGTCAAATAACGGAGACATTAACTATTTGACCCAAGATGGCACTTTTGGCTGTCAAAACAAGTATCAACTTTGGCATAAGAGATTAGGACATTTATGTCGAATTGGTATGAGTCAACTGAAAAATCACGAGGTAGGCGTAGAGTTTACTAAAGTAGACAAAAGTATTTGCATCGCTTGTATAGAAGGGAAACAAGCACGAAAGCCATTCAAAACGGTAGCATTTAATAGGGCAACTTCTCCACTAGAATTAATTCACGCTGATTTATGGGGACCGTGTTCAACAACCTCTTTTCAAGGGAATAAGTATATGTTAACTTTGGTTGACGATAACACGCGAAAGGTATTTGTTTACTTTATTTCTTCTAAGACTCAGGTAAAAGACAAATTTTGTATTTTTCAAGTTTTAGTTGAAAACCAATTAAATTTAAAAATTAAGGCGCTTAGGACAGATGGCGGTACTGAGTTTGTTAATAAAGAGTTCGATGATTATCTTTCTTCAAAGGGCATCGTACACCAAACGACGACGCCGTATAGCCCACAACAGATGGGAGTAGCTGAGAGGACGCACAGATCAATTGTAGAGAAGGCGAGGACGTTGTTAGCTGAAAGCTCACTAACGAAAGCTTACTGGGAGGATGCGTTCAAAGCAGCCGTCTACCTAAAAAATAGGTCGCCTCATCGAGCCTTAGGTGGACAAATACCCTACGATAGGTGGTGTGGTCGTAGATGTGACTTAAGTCATCTAAGAGTTTTCGGTTGCAGAGCACTTGTTCATATACCTTCGTGTCAGAGGAAGAAATTGGACTCGAAGGCGGAAGAAGCAATTTTCGTTGGTTATTCAGAAGACCCCAACTCTTATATTTTTCGGAATCCTTCTAATCCACGAAGAGTTCTTAAGTCGAGAGATGTAACTTTCTTTGAGAATAAGTTTATTGCATTGAAGAACACACATGTTAATCCCCCTCGGGAACATGAATGAGTAGAAGGCTAATTGTACTTGGGTTAATATGCTCCAACGTCAAAATGTACAATATGTCATTGTCATAATGTTCTCACGACCATAATGATCCTGTGTCACAAAAGTACACTGCCAAAATGTACAATCGACATAACGTATAATGGTTAATTTCCCCAGGATCATGAATGAGTAGAAGTCTAATTGTACTAGGGTTAATATGCTTCAACGTCAAAATGTACAATAAAGGAAATCGACAAGTTTATGTGTAAGTAAGGAGGTATTGTTACGTAACAATAAGAACTCTTTCTTGATAACAAAACTCCTTGAAAGATTTGTTAGATCATTCTCCCGAACTCATTATTTCTTCGTAGTAATTTTTCCATTCGCATTTTTCCCCGAACGCGATATTACCAGTCGCCTTTTTTCCTGCGGCAGTTTACATTCACAGTCGTGTTTTTCCGCTTGCGAGTTTTATCCAGTCGCTTCTTTTCCTACCACCATATTTTCACGGTCGTGTTTTTCCCGTTCCAATTTGTCGAAGATACAGAGTTGACGGAGCTCCGCTACCGCGGAGCTCCTATTTCTGGGTGGTTTGGCCCTCCGGGCCTGATGCAAAACTAACATAACCTAAACCTACCTACGAATTACGATGTAAATACTTTTGGGAAAAGTGCGACTGAGATAGAAATCGAACGGGAAAAAAACCGACTGGGAAAAAAGTCGAACAACAAAAAAAGCGACTGTAATAAAATCGAATGGTGAAAAATAGAATTAGGTAATATCGCGTTCGGGGAAAAATGAGAACGGAAAATTTAATACAAAGAAATAATGAGTTCGGGAGAATGATTTAACAAACCCCTTGAAATACCACTTGTATTAACCCAAATACAATTAGACTTCTACTCATTCATGTTCCCGGGGGCCTTGTACATTTTGTCGCATGTACGTTAATACATATACTCTTTTCGCCTTTTACGAATTTTGACACGTTCATAATTTGTCATTGTACGTTATGACATAGACACTTTTGGCCCTTTACGAATTTTGACACTTTCACAATTTGCCCTTTGTTCTTTATTACAATCACTCATTAATGAGATATTTAACCATTGTACATTTTGACCTTGGAGCATATTAACCCAAGTACAATTAGCCTTCTACTCATTCATGTTCCCGGGGGGTTAATCCTGAGGTACAATCTGACTCAATATTTTTATTTGACGAAGAAGAGACCACTAGGAGCGATGATACTCAGTTTTTTGACTGTATGGATTTTATTTTTTTATTTTTTTTATTTTTTATTTATGGAGGGTACCAGTTCTGCTGCTGAACAATCTTTACCGGTAAATCTTGAAGGTACGGATGAAGATGAGGAATCCATAATTCTAGAAGGGGAACAAGCCCCTGATGAGCCTACTCAGAATAATGAGCTCAGGTACCCCACAAGAAATAGAAAACCTCCAGATTTTCTGACATATAATGTGGCAACGGAGGATTCGAATGAGCCTTCGACATATTATGAAGCTGTTCATGCTGATGATGCCGATAATTGGCATCGTGCTATGGCTGATGAGCACAACTCATTGATGAAGTTTCACACATGGGAATTAGTTGACAGGCCGAAGAAGAAGGTTATACCATGTAAATGGGTTTATAAAATCAAAAAAGATGCTTATGGTTGTGTTAGTAAATATAAAGCGAGACTGGTTGTAAAAGGTTTTAACCAGGTCAAAGGTTTAGACTACGAAGAAACTTTCGCACCAGTGATCCGTCATTCTTCTTTACGCACTTTATTCGCATTAGCTGCGAACATTGGACTAAGAATGAAGCATCTGGATGTCGATACTGCATTCCTAAACGGAGACCTCGATGAGGAAGTTTTCATGGAGCAACCACTTGGTTTCAGAGAAAAAGGGAAAGAGGACAAGGTGTGTTTACTGAAAAAATCGCTATACGGACTTAAACAGGCACCTCGAGCTTGGAATAAAAAGTTAAATGAGACACTTTTTATTATAGGTTTTACAGAAACTCCTTCTGAGCCTTGTGTATATACTAAACTTTTTGGCCAAGAACTCGTCATTATTGGAATTTTTGTCGATGACATAATAGTGTTTTTCCAGTCAGATTTGACATTTGACATTGTAAAGAAAGATTTGTCGCAATATTTTTCTCTAAAAGATCTCGGAATATTAAAATCTTACCTAGGATTGCAAATCGACTGCGATACTGAGAGTATCAAAGTGAATCAATCAAATTATATTAAATTCCTGTTGGGTAAGTTTAATATGACGGAGTGTAAAACTAGAAATACTCCTCTTACTCAAAATAAACTGGAAAAGAAAAAAGATGACCAGGTTTGTGAATCTTATCCCTATCAAAGTTTAATAGGATGTCTTATGTATTTGACGGTGAATTCACGACCGGATATTGCATACGCAACGAGCTACTTGAGTCAGTTTAATACGTGTTATTCAAAAGAACATTGGATTGCTGCAAAAAGGGTTCTACAATATCTAAAGGGTACCATTAATTATTCGCTGGTTTACAGAAGAACCGGAGAAACTTTAAAAGGCTTCTGTGATGCGGATTGGGCGAACTGTGCCATCGACAGAAGGTCGTACACGGGCTACATTTTTAAGTTAAGTGGAGCACCGGTATCTTGGGAATCAAAGAAACAGCCCACGGTAGCTCTCTCGTCCACGGAAGCAGAGTACATGGCACTTGCGTCTGCCACAAAGGAAGCGTGTTACTTACGTCGGTTTGTCTATGAAATAACAGGTAAGTTATCTTCAGTTAGCTTAGCTTCTGACAGCCAAAGTGCCATCAGTCTCGTTCGCAACCCTATACACCATAGCAGGACGAAGCATATAGATACCAGGTATCATTTTATTAGGGAGAAGGTATCTGCTAATATTGTTACCTTAGAATATTTACAAAGTTCTGATATGCCTGCAGATGTTTTAACAAAACCTCTTGGGCCTGTTGCACATAAGAGATGTACAGTCAGTCTAGGTTTAATGACCTAACTTTAACTTGTTCAGGATAACTTCGAGGGTGGGTGTTGGAGTACTGGCTACTCATCTAATCGAATTTAGTCTTTTTTATTGATATTTTTGAATTATGACTTTTCTGTACATAGTTACTTACTTGATAATAAACATTACTTGGATACACAATGCTTGCTCATTTTTAATTAACATTATCACTACAATTACTAGTAAAACTACAATAGAATCCCATCTTCATAAGACAAGGACTGGCACTGGACGACATGAAGAAATTTGATACTGAAGCTACTTTTTTCAATAGCTCAAAGGGAAAGGCGATATTCTCTTTTCCCATGTTTATCTACATTTTTTGTTTGGTGTCAATTCAAAATAACCGTTTTCAACCTATTTCTTTCCTCTTACCTTTTGCAAGCGTTCCTTGTCCCTCTTCCTAGCCGCCCTGAACGCCGGAGGATCCTGTTCCTCCTCCAGATCGACAGTCATGAACTCCTCAAGGGTCAACGCACTTGACGGAGTGTCTCCGAACTCGAGGAGACGCTTCCTCAGCGTCGACTCGTGGACCTTGACTATCCGGACCACGTCAGCTGGGGTGCGGGAGAAATTGTGGAGGCGGGCGCCGATCAGGAGAGCTGGAATATGGCAATTGTGTTGACCAGATTTTTAGGTTTCCACAGTAAGGAGTAAAAGGCGGCTGACGGATGCAATAGGGTATGGCCGAGAAAAATTGTACATTTGAAAAAAAGTCAATGTCCCTCTCACTTAAATAATCATAACCTTCTTGTATTTTTATTTTTTAGTACCATGGAAGGGTATATCTGATCCGGAGAATGTTTGATGCATATATATATTTTTATTTAAGTCAATTATCATTTCCTGCTAATAAAAAGTATTTTTTTTGGAAACGGTTAATTTTCGCGTTCATACAAAAATTCGGTGTCCCACTACGACATCTCGCAGATCAAAGTCAGAAAAATATACCATTTGATTCGTACCCATTATAGTTTTGGAATGTCTAACGTTGTTAACTAAATTTGCTATGTTTTTATTGAATTATTTTAATAAAATAACGCAATAAAGTGTGTCAAAAGTAATTTCAAACATGTGTCTCACTTTTTGTTCACGAATGATACTTCACGTATGTTACCACATTACGGCTAAACTAACAAGAATCCAGGGCCGCATAAACCTTTATTGAGTCATGGCAACACCACACTACAGGTTGGCCCACCTGTGGATAAACATCCGCCACTTTGTTTACGACAGTTGACAAAAACAAGTGGCCGGCGTTTTTGTCTCGGTGATATTTTGCTTTTTCAACAGTGAATATCTAAGGTAAGAACACAAGTTTATACATAATTATAAATTGCACATGTAGATAGACTATTCGTTTAACAAATAAAGTTATACGGTGCTTGCTAACTTCAAAACTCACCGAATGTATAATTTTTAAAGTTATGTCCACACCATTTTTGATTCACGAATGATACCATGTGTTACTATATGTGTTACGTAACATTCGTGATATGTTGTTAAGCTGAGTGTTCAATGTAGGGATTTGATACTAATTGGTATTATTTATTATTTTCTTAAATAATTTAGTTACTTTTAAATTAAAACAAAGTTTTTCTTAATAATGTAGAAGTTTTGTATTTTGTTTTTATTTTAAAGAATATAGTTTTTGTTCAAACTTGTTTTGTTTGATTTTATGTGAAATAGATTATTATTTTCCTCCATTTGACCCAACGGGTCTCCAACCCGCACGACCCTGTTATGACAATTCGATGCAACCTCGGGTTCTTCTCCGGGGCTGCAAAACAGCCAGCGTTTCGTGATAACGCCGTCTAAAATATTCTGCTTGATGCAAGCTTGGTGCTAGTTTGATCCACAGCTCAGTACATAGTTCCATTGATAACATATTTGGTATGACATTATACTGTAACCTCAAGTTTTGAATGAATGTTATGGCTATGGTGATAGGCTGCTACTGTATTTTGGCATAATCATCAGCAATTTTTTATTTGTAAACCTGAAAAAAACTTACAAAATAAGGTGTATATATCAATTTTAATGTGTATAAACCTGAAAAAAAGCTTACATACTAAGGTGTATATATATATATTAATTTCTAATGTGTATAAACCTGAAAAAAAACGTACAAACTAAGGTGTATATTATATATTAATTTCTAATGTGTATAAACCCGAAAAAAAGCTTACAAACTAAGGTGTATATATATATCAATTTTTAATTTTTCGGTTAATTTAAAAACAGGTTAATTTTCCGTACCGGTTAGAGCCACGCTTTGATAGCCTAACCCATAATAAAATTAACGCTAACAAGGAACGAAATCTATTTACCGGTTAGAGATTACTTCCTGCATGTGATCGGAGACTAGGATATATGGCGAAAGCGTTCTCTAGCCGGTTAATGCATTTCATTCCCTGTGAGCGTAACCTATGCAACCAATTCGTTCGAAATTAACCTAAATAATTAACCGGTTTATTTTTAACCAGTTACAAATCCTGCGGGTACGAAATGCATTTACTGGTTAGAGAGCGCTCCCGCCAGCACTCTCAAACCGGTAAATGGAGTTTGTTCCCTGTCAGCGTAACCATTATTATGGGTCTCAATGTGGCTGTAACTGCTACGGAAAATAAAACGGTTGTTAAGCCCTAATTTTGACTATCCCAAATAATACAAATAAAAATTATAGAAAAATCTCTATCTTGTACTCTAAGCTTTACAAATTTCACGTGTGTTTCCTTAATTCACGTATGTTACCGTGTGTTACCAGTTCACGATCGTTATGTACAATTTTTCTCGGCCATACCCAATATGGTGAAAGCATAAGATGGATAAGACTTGGTTTTTGTTATAAATCAGTACTTTTGTAGATTAAGTACTGGCCACTTGTAAATTGTCACCTCTTGAAACTATAAAGTGTCTATATCTATTACGTCTTGGACTTTTCTGTTATATAGACTTGATCGATTGACAATAAAATTGTGACTTTACGTGTGTTTCCTTCAATTATTAAATTAATATAAAATATGTATGGCAAATGAAAATACAATGATGACCGGCTGCACGGCCAGGATAACATCTATACTTTCACCCAAAATAAACAATCTACTTTTTAGTTTGACTGAAAGGAAAGTAAACAAAAATGTTGTATGTTATTGTCACGAACTTTGTCTTTGGGTATTGTCATATAAAAAGAGTCAAAAATCGCTGAGAGATTGACCAATTCTTTTTTAATGCTATTTTCAGTCCGCTAATGAGATATAGATTTCCTTTCTATACGAACAGGAGGGATAAAAATTATTATCCTCATCTTCCATTGACGTTTCTCTCCGTACTTCATCGCAATCTTAACGTTACTTTGACTCCCACGCGTCAGAAATTGCAAAAAGCACTACAGTGCTATTCAAGGGCATCTCCAAGTTTATAAGCACGTTAAACACGGGTTCTGAAGTACTATAGACCACGATGTATTGAAAGTTAATTCTTGAGGAGAGGCTATTATTATTTTGCGATCATGACTAAGAATGAAACGCTCGTTCCCTTTAAACCATAATTGCAAAATATCTAATTGCCGATATACATGCTTACCAAAATATTAGATTCCCACAATACCAGTATTTTTATATATTATGTTCCTTTTTATATCAGTTTTATAAAATACCATGTTCTCAATACACCATGTTCCCTATAAAACCTTATACCGAAAATATCAAATTTCGAAATCACAAGAATCTCAAAACACTGAAATACTTTACAAACCTGATTAGGAAAACACAATTTTCTCGAAAGAACTTGATCTCGCCTTAGCATGATCATGTAATACTAGATTTTTCAAAGAGCAGATTTCAGATAAACCAAATTTTCGATATACCAGATTGAAGAACACCAGATCCCCAGAATATCAAATATCAAACAAGTACGGTCAGGTGCTTCAGGACTTCGTTTGCGTTAAATACCAACTTTGTCACTCCTTTTCTCTTCTTTTGGGGATGAGTTGTAAAAAATGCTGAAATACATGTCTAATGAATTTTATTCAGAGATATTCAATCCAAGATTCAAAAAATAGGTCAAAAAAAAACTCTTTCACCTACTTAGTGTTTGAATTTCAAAAAACCCCGTCTTTTCGGATCTTTACGTTACAAAAGCAAATCCAGATTTAATGTTTCTAGCTTCCGAAGTATTGGCTGGGCGACGATGAATCAGTCCGTCAGGACAGGTCTCTTTATTATATATAAGACTAGCTTTTGCCAGCGACTCCGTCCGCGTGGAAGTCGTTTATCGCAATTCCCACGGGAACCGTGTAATTTCCCGGGATAAAAAATATTTAATGTCCTTACTCGGAACTCAAACTACCTCCATACCAAATTTCATCAAAATCGGTTCAGCGGTTTAAGCGTGAACAGGTAACGGTTGGTTTTGTTGTCTAACCGTACTTATGTAATCTACCAAAGTAAAAATCCGGTGTTTTAGGAATTTAGGCATTCGAAAATCAAGTATGATCAGCATCTGGTGTGTTGGGAATTACGTAAACTGGCAATCTGATATTTTGAGTATCTGGTAGCTTAAGAAACTGGGTGTTTCAAGTACATTGTGTTTTGCCGGCCTAGTGTTATCAAAATCTGGTATTATGGGAATTCGGTTTTAAAGAGAACATGATGTTTCGAAAACATGTTGATTTGCCAATCCGATATAAAAAGAAACACGGTAAAAAGAAAGTCTGGTATTTTGGGTATTTCATATTTCAGAAAACGGGTAAATCGGCAATGAGATATTTTGCAATTATGGTTTTATGGGAACGAGCGGAATGAAATATTGATATCGATGGTATCTTGATGGGTGTGAATTTTTACTTGAAACCCATACTCATTTTATATCATTTATGCCACAATGCGTGTTAGAAAACGGTAATCTATCACTTTACAGAAAATCAATTCATCGAATATCTGTTCCCAGAACACTATTCGCAGAATGTCGTTATGACTTAGGAATCATTCATCGAAATTCAGTTGATCGCTGTTACATTTCTTCGAATTACCTGTTACACCGGAATCGAATCATCGAATTTTACTTCACTATTTTATTTGTTTATCACAATAGTTGTTCATCGAATCACGTTTGCTATAATTTTGATTTAACGTAAGTTTCAGTTCCCAAATTTCATATTACACAGAAAATCATTTCATCAGTGTTACTATACATTGTAATCACAACGCGCTCACGTAGTCCGAGGTAGGTTAGGGTTATTTTTTTTTTATGTCCTGGAAGCCCGACACGCTCACGGAGTCCGAGGTAGGTTAGGGTTATTTTTTTTTATGTCCTGGAAGCCCGACACGCTCACGGAGTCCGAGGTAGGTTAGGGTTATTTTTTTTATGACCTGGAAGCCCGACACGCTCACGGAGTCCGAGGTAGGTTAGGGTTATTTTTTTTTGATGAAACGATGTTCGAGGTAGTTATAAAATAGGAATGGTACCATTATTGAATCATGTTTCGATAAAAGGTAAATTCGATGAATCGTTACTGCGATGATTTGAGACATATTCGAAACAATTTATGATGAAAAATTGTTCGACTATTTGAAAATCGATGAATTTAAAATTAAATAAATAAAATAAATAAATATCAGGGGACAATGTCACACAAATTGACCTAGTCCCAATTTAAGCTCTAGGCTTGTATTATGGGTACTAGACAACGATATAAATACTTATATAGAGAAATATATACTTAATAGTCTAAGATCCGAACCTAAATCGACCTTCACCGAGCTGATAATAGAACGAAACATATTTTATCATGAATTTAGTATATTAGAAAACATATTAAAAGTGGGTTCGCTAAAAAAATCCTGGGCAGACTATTTTTAATTATTTTTCAAAAAATGATTTTTAATTAAATGTTGCAACATCAGGATAATAAAAAAAAATTGTCCTGACTGAAAGTATAAAACATATAGAATGTGCAGCCGTTGGGTTGTCCACTATTTACCTGGGCGAACTACTGGGTTGTCAGGTATAAACAGGTATATCGATGCCAGTTACTTTCACTGGATTGGATAATTAAAAAAAAATTATATCATCATAAGCGCTGTTTTATTGCGAACACGTTGATATAGGGTTGTCTGCGAAAATTCCGGTCCTATTAGGGGTTTGCGAATTTTAAAGATTTGAGGAGGAATCTAATCAGACGAATTCGAGAGTCAAAATGATACTTCTGATGAATCAGATATTGAATAGAAAATATTTATTAGAATATATTTTTCATTAATGTTATTTTTGTATTTATACTATTTGTAATAAAATTTTAAAGCGTAATATAAGATGTCTAGTCTATCTTTTTTGTTATTTTTTAATTTGAATTTTCGGCTGTCCACTGTTTCTATTTCCAGAAAGAGCAAAAATACTTCAAAGTAAGTAATTGATATTTTTATTGTCTATTATAGATTATAGATATATTATTATGGTTATAACTCAATATATTGATATTATATTGTTTTATATTAAATATATTTAATTATTATGTAATTAATTAATTATTTTTTTTGCAACTGAAATATCAGTTGCTCCAAAATAACACGCACTGTTTACTATATGAAGGGTAGTAGAGGTACTTCTACCCTCCATAGTTTACACACCGAGCATGCGCACTTTCTACTATTCAAGGTCCCATCACAAGCGACTGCTATGTTGGGTCCTTTATTATTACACAGTATACTTACCTCGGATCTCTCTGTCACACATTTCCACGCGCGTTGAAATTAAAATCTTTAAAATTCGCAAACCCCTAATAGGACCGGAATTTTCGCAGACAACCCTATATCAACGTGTTCGCAATAAAACAGCGCTTATGATGATATAATTTTTTTTTAATTATCCAATCCAGTGAAAGTAACTGGCATCGATATACCTGTTTATACCTGACAACCCAGTAGTTCGCCCAGGTAAATAGTGGACAACCCAACGGCTGCACATTCTATATGTTTTATACTTTCAGTCAGGACAATTTTTTTTTATTATCCTGATGTTGCAACATTTAATTAAAAATCATTTTTTGAAAAATAATTAAAAATAGTCTGCCCAGGATTTTTTTAGCGAACCCACTTTTAATATGTTTTCTAATATACTAAATTCATGATAAAATATGTTTCGTTCTATTATCAGCTCGGTGAAGGTCGATTTAGGTTCGGATCTTCCACTATAAATACATAGTAAACATCCATGACTCAGGAACAAATATTCGCGCTCATCACACAAATATCTGCCCTTACCGGGATTTGAACCCAGGACCGCTAGCTTTGTAGGCAGGGTCACTACCAACTAGGCCAGCGCGTCGTCAATATGTGTATAGAAAATAAAACGTAATTACATTCGTGGAATAGTTTTCGTCGATATGAAATTCGATGACAGGAATTTCGATAAAATGATAGACACCCGTTAGAAAACACTTACCTAAGTGTTAACGTCATAAATGAATGGCCTTAAACGTTTTAGACTTTTCATGAGTCCGACCATAAGTGTAATCTAGATGTTTCTTCTTGTGTTGTAGAATGTGTCAGAAATAATAGTTTTCTTTCAGTTGCCATTCAGTTTAACCAGTGTTGAAATGAACATTATTAATGTCAGTGACATAAAGTTGAGCGAAGAGTTTATTTCTAAGCATGATAAATAAAATGCTTAAACACATTTAAAAGTTAAATCCTTTTTATTAGATAATTGTTAAGCTACGATTATTACGTTCGTTTATTACTTTTAACTCGGTAATGTAGGTACCTAACGACTACAAAAGTATTTTTTACTAGTTTCCAGTTTTTTTTTACAAGGCGTTATAAAATTTATTGTATTACCCTTTATTAAAACTGACGGGTAATATTGTAGTGGAAGTACCTTCTAGAGTGGAATGACACAACTGACACAAGAGTCCAAAGTCAAGACGTTGACCGAAATTAAACGTGGCCCAAAGCATGTTTTTTAATCACCTGAATAATTTAGCAAATTCGACGAAAACAGTCCATTCTTTAAAATTTTAAAATACTATACAAATCACGGGGAAAAAATAGTCTCTATTAATGTCACGTTCGACCTCAAAGACGACGCCGATATCGAGCGGGAGCGGAGGGCTTTGTGCGTGAGAGCCAATATGATCGCCCGAAGGTTTGCGCGTTGTTCTACCAAAGTTAAAGTTATGCTTTTTAAAGCTTACTGTACATCATTGTACACGTGCAGTTTGTGGGAAAACTACACTCAAAAGTCGTACAATGCCCTCCGTATACAGTTCAATAACGCCTTTAGGGCGGTGTTGGCGCTGCGGCGCTGCTGCAGCGCATCTGGCATGTTCGCGGAGGCGCGCTAGCTCTGCTTCCACGCGACCATGCGCGTGCGCGCCGCCTCGTTAGTGCGCAGAGTGCGCGCCAGCGCTAACACCGTCCTGGAGATGATTGCCGACAGGCTAGATTGCCCTTATATACGACACTGCTAGCTGTGCCAGACATATCACCCACCAAAAACATTGTAGTTTAATTTAATAATGTATTTCCACACGATTATTCTATTTAATTTTTTGTTTATAATTTTGACATTTTGTTGTAAGTATTCTCTCTGTATTATCTGATTTTAATCTACTTTATTTTTACTTTGTATGATTGTTTATGATATTGTGTACATAATTATGAGTCCCAGTTACTCGAAATAAATGAATTTGAATTGAAATTAATCCCACTACCCATACCTCAACTGCTATCATTAATTTGTACTTGTACAAGCACGCGGGTTCTTACGAGGTAATGGTTTCCAAACCAAATAGTAACGCATTCTACTCGGATTCTTTGTAGCACACGTGTTGCAAATCCACGACCGTCATTCGTCAGTCATTTCAGTCTCTTGCGGGCCGGTTGTATTTACCAGCTCCACAGATCCCTGAAGGCCGCCGTCCCGAGTGGATGGAGTCCCTCTTCATCCGCTGCACCAGCCGGAGCGCCGTCATGCTGACCTCGTGCTGTTTGTCTTCGAACTGGAGCTGTGATGCGAACCGCAGGATGTAGAGGCACGGGTCTGGAGCAAACATTGGCTGGTTATCACATGTCGCATGGAGTATTTACGAGAGAATTTAGTTTCTGTTCAAAAAGTGCGTCAACTTAATCTTATGGTTTTTTTTTTTAAAGGAGTCATTTTTAAGTACCTACTGCTCCGAGAAACCGTCGAGCGTCCAGTGGCGCCCTCATTACTATTATTGTGTTTTCTGATAAACTAAAGAATTTCCATGGAATTGGACGATACTTTTTGTAGCATAAGTAAAAACACAATTTATGGGATACGTAACAAACTTTGATAACAGTTATCCTTTGAGAAATCAGCTTAACGGGAAAAGGTGGCCACTTTTTTCCGTTAAGTTGATAACTCGAAGGTCAATTGTTAGTAAACTATGTGATATATCCTATAAGTTGCGTTTTTATTTGTAGTACAAAAAGGCACCGTCCGATTTCGAGAAAACTCAATATTAGTAATGAGGGCGCCACTGTACATCCGGCGCGTACGCTCGGCGCAGTATTAAAAACGTACCTATCTATTAAAATCAAAAAAAAATAGTAAGAATAAACGGACACGTGAAGAATCTATATTGTATCGTTATAGAAACGAAAAAAGAAAAACTACTACGCAAACCTAGTCTAGTTCTTTCTAACCTACAAGGACTTTATTCGACGCTGTAAAACAATATTGCTTTTGAAAATGTTATCGTATCGTCAACAATGGCGGGCTAGTTATAAACAACTAGCTTCTGCCCGCGACTTCGTCCGCGTAAAATGAGTAATTTTGCCACCCCACGGGAAAACTGATTTAATTCGGGATTCAAGGTAGAGTGTGTTGATCCAGTGTATAAGCTATCTTATTTCCAAACATCCAAATCCGTCCAGCCGTTGCAGCATGAAGAAGTATCAAACGCACACACAAACTTTCGCATTTATAATATTAGTAAGAAGTAGGATAGGATATTGCTTTTGACGTGATTATGATTAGACCCCGCTATCGGAGGTGCAAAATGGTAGCTGTCAAGTTCTTAGGGATGGGTAAAAATATTCATGATGTCGATATCGATATTCTAACTTTTTCTGTACAATTAGTTTTATATATTAGGTACATATATTATTTTTTAGGCTACAATTTAACATGTTTTTTTTGGAATCCATGATAATCATTGTCATCAGAAATGTAAATAAAAATAAATAGGGCTCAGATTATATAGGTTTTACTGTTGAATAAATTCATCGTGACTGCACTAGATTATTGCAGAGAAAATGAAAAAAAACTGATCGTTCATTGACAATACGATATCCCTTTAAGAGACATTTATTTTATAATTTTTTTTTATTTAGGTATAAAAATTATAAATATGGTTGTGTATTTATATAGTCCTGTTTTATAAAATAAACACGTTTAATTTAAGTCCTAGACTCTCATTATGGCAAAGAAAAATCGACATATAGCTATACTTATCGACACATAGCTAGTATTTCAAAATATTTTTTACCCATCCCTAAGAACTTGACAGCTACCATTTTGCACCTCCGATAGCGGGGTTTAATATGATACAGTTTTTAACTCTGCCGTCATTACTGTCAATTAAATAAGAGCTATCGTAAAATTAAGAATACGATAACACGTCAAAAACAATATGGTTTCACTGTGTTGAGGCCCAAGACTTGACAATAAGCAATACAAATTGCAACGTTCAAAGGAGGTTGCACACTGCGGACCAGTTTTGGAACAACTTTTTAATCCGTATATAGAACACGGAAGAATGTGAACTGAATGTATGAAAACTGTGTATTTAATCGTTCGATCAAACACGAGTAGGTAACTCCGTGACATTGCCACTTTTCACCTTGAGGAAAGTCGTTTAAAAGTCTCGAGATCACTGACCCTTTTGATTTGTTTTTTTTTACATTGGTTTTGATTTGTAAATTTAAATAAACACGGTGCAGAATACAAGCTCAGGTCAGGTTTAGTGCACTTTACACTGAATTATCAGCAAACAATTGGTGATTATTTACTAGCTCAACAAAAAAACAGTATTTTGGTGTTGTTTTACATTCTCTGGGGCATTATTCAGGTTTGTCTCTACACGAATATGGTTTTTACCGCCTATAATCTCGGTCCTGTAACGGCCGAACCCTATATTCAAAACGAGGATAGATAAGGCTTACTTCGGGTTAAAATTTGACATTTGCCCATACAAAATGTGTCAAATTTTAATCCGAAGTAAGCCTATCTGTCCGCGGATTGAATATAGGGTTTGGCCGTTAGAGTACCCAACTCTGACAGGCCACAGCCCAGCCAGGCCCCTATTTCACCAAGTTACAATTGTCAATGACATATGTCTGCTGACAATACGACATATCTCGCTGACAATTGACCAAGCGACATGTGACATCTGACAATTTCGTAAATTATTTTGTATAGAAATGCGACGTATCCGTATAAACATTAATAACATTTTGTTAAAATTGTCATAATCTTAATAAAATGACAATTATCTTGTGAAACAAGAATAATTTTTCCGACTCGACATATTTGTAGATTTGTCGGTAATTATTGACATGAGATCGAGGCTGTGTCAGCCTAGCGTTACAATTGTAATTTATCTCTCACATCAAAGGCAAAAAAATATTATAAGTATTATAACGTTTCACTTAATCGCATATCACCCCAACTGTATAATTATTAAAAGTATCACTTTTTGTCTCTTTTCTTTTTTTTACCGCTAATAATTTAGTCACATTTGTCTTTTATATTAGTAACAAAGACAATTTTCCAATAATAAAATGAGATGAATTTGATATCCCAAAGAAAAAAAAGGAACAGTAACTTCAATCCTCTCTCTGTGTAGAAATTCAAAGGAGCACAAACAAATGAGATATCGTAGAGTAGGTACAAGATAAATTTTTAGATGATTAGCATTGATTTCCGAGGATCCATATTGGCAAATGTCATACGAATTCCTACTTTTATGCATTAAGATATCATGTGTCATACCATTTTAGAATTGGCATAAAATACGCATGTTTTTAAAGTTATTTGCTCATTTTGTTTAAAGTAAAAAAAAGTTATGGCAGGTGCTCAAAGTTTAAATTACTATGTTGATGATAATTTAAGTCAAGTTCATTACAGTATTTTTCCAACTTTTACATTAGTTATTGACATAATAATGCTTCTATCATCTTAATAAACTATTCATAAACGCGCACAAATAAAAAAAACTAAATTCTAAAGCTATCCCAGTAAATGCGAGCACTTACAATGTCAAAAGAGGTGAAAAATTGGAAAAATCTTTAAATTGGTATAACTCGAAAACGGTGCAACTTTTACTGAGGTCATGTTAGGCTGGTTTGGTTCGTCTGAGGCTGGGGAATCTCCAGTGTCACTGTGACGTGCTATTTCTGGGACACCCTGTATAAATCTTGCAATGGTGGACGCCTGTCAACAACCGACATACGGTGAAAAAGATAAGAAACAACAATTGTCCTGACATATTTACAATTGTCATCTTATTTCAACAATGCCTGTTTCACAATTTACGATTGTCATGTGTTCTTGACAATTGTAGCACTTGTCAAGCTTGGTGAAATAGGGGCCAGGGCGCCCTTATTTCTGGCTGAAATGACGCACATTGACCGCCGTGCGGCTGTTTCAGCGGCTGCGTATTCGAGAAGGGATTACGCATACTGTATCTTTACGCATAAATTCGCTTGGCCGAAAACGGATTATATTTTAATTATTATAAACTACTAGCCTACCCTAACCTACTTCTTCTTCTTCTCTTTAATGGCAGCCACAGGCTTGTGCCAATGTCAGTTGCGTACCCTAACCTAACCTTATCTACACAATAGACGTTTATTAAATTCTGAAATGTCAGCCTCAAAGGGTGTTATGCAAAAATATATATTATGCGTAAAAAGTATATGCGTTTCAATGGGATCCCGGGTTTTCACCATCTCTCTCCCGCTCCGCGATCTCATAATTCTTCATGGCGGACTCCCAAAATGTGATCACGGCAATCCATGCTGTGGCGCTACCAGCATTCATCAACCAAAGCGGTGCTTAACTATGCCTACCCAAATTATCTATATTATATTGTATTTAATTTGTGCACAAACGGTTGAATAAACTTACAAACATAGAAATACCTTCATTTATGCTTTCATAGATTCGGACTCTTACATAAGTACCTAATTTGAATTTCATTGGACTTTAACTTAAGTCAGTAAGTTAAATTCAAAATAAAGATACAATAATGGCAAACACAATAGGGACGTACGTCAATAAGGAATTAATGCTTTTGATCCGATGTATTTAATTAACTGATTAGCGTCACCGTTTATTGCTATGTTTCTATGTATTATTCAAATCGGTTCAAATGACTGTCTATTTACATCTATTATTATAGATTAAGATGGGTGCATGAAGAAGTTGATGAATACATATAGAGGAAGCGAACGAGTTCTTGTTTGGACTTTTTGACAGGTGCACCTGGCGTTCCATAGTCTTTGCCTACCCTGGGAGACAGGTCGGGCGTGAAGGTACGTAAGTTTATATTATGTAGTTATAGGTTGTATGTAAACAAACCCGACTGACGAACGAAATAGTCAATATTTGTGTATTAAATATAAACAATACGAGAACAGATGGCCGATGGATGGGATGGATGGAAAACTGTCGCGAATGATCGCGATATCCATGAAAGATGCTGGTGAGTGAACCCCTTTAGTTCGGTACTGGCAACTCTGGGTGGAGGTGTCATCTAGATTTGGCGGGAAGAGGAGACGGGAAAAAGATGGAGAAGTGGTGAGGTTGGTTGATGCTTGTGAAGTGAGATATAATTGTTCTGTACACCTGGTAAGTGATTATAAACTGTAATATTGACGGTGTAAAGAGATGTCAAAAGAATAATATTGTTTTGGAAGCCTGGGTTGATCTGTAGGGGAGTGTGGAGGATCAACAGGGGGCCTTCGGGTCCCACCCCAACCTTGGGCTCCGTGCTAGACGACAGGGTCTAACCTGTAATAAGGGAGAACTGGCTCTAGGACGGGCCTGTGGCGTCGAACGCGGCACCCAAGGAGTTAACGTTAACAGTAAATTAATGCAAAGCAGATTCATATAACTATCTCTCTATATTATCATGCATTCGGGTTTGTCGCTCCATTATTACGATAATGTCATGTGAACCTAAGGCATGACGAGACAGTTATGATATATGCTAAACGTGGCGACACAAACCTCCTACAGCCAAAACGGCAAACTACAAAACTAACAAAAATTCTTAAATGAATGCACATAACAATATACTTAAAGCATTTAAAAGGTCGACTGTGATTATATCTGACTTGTTCAAATCGGGATTTTACTATATAATTAAATCAGCGACCCGCCTTCGCTACGCTTCAGTTTATGTCAGTTTTCGGTAACTCCCGTAGAACCCGAACCGTTTTTACCGTAAACCAAAATTTACATAAAAACCTTCCGGTAAAAAATATCTAACGGATGGTGAAAACCGCTTCAAAATAGAGTCAGTGGATTATACAGCATTATACAGACAGACAGCTACTTATACTTTACTATGGAAAGCAAAAACTTATTAAAGCCGCATACGCACTGAGAGCGGAGGCGGCTCGGTGCGGCACATTCCCATAATAACAACTCTAAGGGTCTCCCCAGACCTATCGACGCCGAATCGGCTTGAGCCGGTAAGAAAAAGTTTTTGCCATGCAATAAGAGCGAAAACGTCGTCGTTTCGTTCGCAACGCCGAGCCGAGACGAGCCGAGCGGGGCGTCGTCCTTTTCGCTCTTATTGCGTTGACATAAAGCTTTTTCCGTACGCGATTTGCCGAAACGGCGTCGACTGGTTTGGGGAGACCCTAACAAAAAACAAGCTTTAAAAAACCCAGCTGGTGCAAACCAACTTGAAATCGTTATAAATGATGTTAGTTCGTCGACTTTATTTATTTTCATTTTTTCAATATGGGGTCTGGTTGCCGCCATATTGAATTATTAGTGCCACTCATAAATTAAGACAAAGCGATTGACATAATGACATAAGAATCATCAAAATCGGCCCACGCGTTACCCGTGTGGTTGCCGAGTTAGAATAGTGCTACTCCATGTCTTCCCGTGGATGTCGTAAGAGGCGACTACGGGAATAAAGGCTTGTAGTTTCTACTGTTAGGCGATGGGCTTGCAACCTGTCACTAATACGCTGGTAAACATCTTAGCCTAATTGTGCAAAATGTGGTTACAGAATTATAAATAAGTTTTTAGAGTTGTAGGTAACTCTGTAGCTCTGCCTACCCCTCTCTGGAAACGAAGGCGTGAGTGCCTGCATGCGTTTAGATTCTACAGCGCGCCAAAGGAACAAACGTACATACATACATTATATAGGCTAATAAACACATTACCCTTCTCCTTCGGCAGTCGGATAAAAGCGTTCTAAAAGAGTGGCGGAGGTAGTTTTAGCATGGAAACGCGGCGCTTAAACGTGCGGCTTAAAATAGTAAGTCCTGAGATAACCTTGAACTTTGCTCCATTATAAGATTTAACTTTACAAACGATCCTCTAGTCTTGCCACTTCCGAGTCGAAATATCTGTGGCCTTAGGCCGCGACACTCCGGAAGTACTCTTACTGGTTATCCTTGTCGAATTATCAGCAGGTTTGTAATTATTTGCACAGTGTGACCTTTACTTTAGCTGGTCAAACACGCTATTTGGTTTCCCTTTGGATAGATAAGACGGAACGATAATAATTTAAATACAAAGGGTGTGTTGTGATATTGAAATCAATCGCACTATAATAGTTATTTATGTAATAAATAATATATATAAATTCGTTCGTTCGGTAATATATATATATAAAATAAATATTTAAACGAAGAGCCGTTTTGTTGATATCCATATTGAACGTAACCATGGGCATGGTAACAAAATATCAAATCGATGGATATTAATCCTCTAATTTAAGTAACTTAATTTATTTTGTTTTTAAAATACATAATTTTAAATGGTGTTAAAATATTTTTAACTGTTTATTATACAATTTAGGATGTCAAGTGTTCACTAAACGCCAAGACTGACATCCGGAATGACCGTAACCATGGTAATAACAATACCACCTAACCTAACCTCCCCTCTTTTCCTCCATTCCTCCCTTTTAAGTGCATGCTCCCGCCACTCGCTTCGAAAGGTATCCAAGTCATCCCGCCATCTCCTCTTTGGTCTGCCTCTGCTCCGGTGGCCATCTAGCAGGGTCCAATCGGTGACAGCTTCGACCCGCCGTTCCGTATGCATTCGGCAGACGTGTCCAGACCAGTCTCACTTTAGCTTCGCGGTCTTGGTATGCGATGCGATACCGTTTTAGGAGCGCAGTACGGTGTCACTTATACGAACACCTAGTATGCTGCACTCCATGGCTTGCATTGGCATCGCTAGCAAATCTTAAGTCTACACTTTTGGGCTTTAGTCAATCACCAAGTCTGCAGGGCACCGGTAGCTCAGGATAGGAAAAACACAAATATCGACGCGTTTGCGCTTTAGTGCCAGTTGAAGGTTGGCCTTCATTACCGCCTTCATGGACCAGAGGCTCTTCCAGGGGTTGGCAATCCTTCGATCGATTTTCTTGAACTGCCTGTTCGAAGGATATTATCTGGCCAAAGTAAATGTACTCGTCAACATATTATATCCTCTCCATCTACCGATACCCTACGTACAAAAAGGTTAACAAACTAAAACCAGTCCACGCAGCTATAGCAACAGCTCTTTCTTTATTATAATTGGTCAAGTAGTGTGTCCGCTACGATGAAACATCTAAAACATCTATATGTATCTATGTAGGCGATTCGTATGTATGTACATACGAATCGCCTACATAATATTATAAAACCAGTAATATCGTGTTATACGCGAACTATTTATTTGTATATTTTTTCCCAAACTGTTTTGTCCCAACAGTCGCTTAGACTGTATTTTTCGTGACCAATATTTTTTCCAGATATATCCCTATTTCTCGTTTAATTACAGTGCTACTATTTTCTTAATAGCGATCGGCAATTTTCGTTTTTCTATGACACACGAGTGACAAATATACTGTCAGTTGCGAGTGCAAGCGTTATAGCTTATAGCGATAGCCGGCCGAACGCTATTAAGAAGCTGGGATTATTGTACGCAATAATGATATAACTAGCAAGAAACAAGAAACCTTTTTGAACAACACACTTTGTTGCCGACTGTACTTATAACACTGATGGGTAATTCTAATTTTAATGGCTATTAAAAGACAAGTCAAACGAGTTCAAACTCGACGGATCTACGTAGAGCTTCTTTCATATTATTTTGCACACGTGTTCGCCATAAATAAAGTCAAAATTAGATATTGAATACGAAATTGTACCTACTGTCACAAAATAAATAATAGTACAAGTATTTAAGAGGATTGCAAACCGACGACGCTTAATTCCCGTAGCGTCAAAAAAATCCATACAAAAGCTCCTGGCGATAACGTTTCTCATCCCCTAAATCAAGTCAGACTATTACGATTTACGATGTCTGTTTTATTTTAATGTGGTTTTTATCAAGAAATATTTTCTTGAAAAGGAAAACGTCCGATTAAAATAGTTTAACAAAATATCTACAACATATTCAAAAATCGCAAAAATGGGACTTAGTTTAAGATGAGAGAAACGTTATCGTTTATCGTTATCGAATTGCGGTAAGCTAGTGAGCGCTGTCTCACGGGTAACATTTCGTAACGATGCATGCGGTAAACTATGCAACAGTAGGAGCCAAGGTCAACGGCAACATTGCATATTGGATCTCAGCCGTTACATAAACTGCATAACTATAGCTCTAAATAAACTTGAAGATTCATATTGCACAAAATATTTAATTATTACTTATTTTCCTCTACACGCATATTGACAATTACGCATTACGATCATTTCAAATTTAAGTTACTACTCAGAATGACATACGTAAATTGACCAATACGCTTTATGACCATTGCCGTCCTTCCCCACTTCTGACCGATGATGATTTCTATATCTAATTCAAATTTAACGGAGTCGACGGAGCTCCTTTTTCTGGATAGTTTGGCCCTTCGGGCCTACTGAACGATTAACACAACCTAAACCTACCTCAATTTGCGTTTGGTCATTTTGCGTATTATTTAACATAGGTCATTTTGCGACTGATCGCTCGTGTTGGCATTTTACTTAGTGGGCAATTTGCGTATTGCAAAGTGATTTTAACATGTCAAAAGCAATGGCGTTTTTGCCGAGTAGAATATAACTCTAGTGGTGCAATGCCCTGGTGTCATGACTTCATGACAGTGCCAGGGAACATGTTTTGTCATTTTTTCCCGTCTACGTAATTGCTACGCTGACATTAAATGCACCTCTAGGGCTATAGTTACTCAACGTAATATAGGGCCGCGTGTTAGGTAACACCTGACCACTCTCTAGCGGCAAGGTCGTGTTTGTTATCCGTGCACTTTACCCTGGTGTTGTTGGCACTATAAAATATATATTCATATTTAGACGACACGACAGCCTAGTTGGTAGTGACCCTGCCTACGAAGCTAGCGGTCCTGGGTTCAAATACCTGTAAGGGGAGATATTTGTGATGAGCGCGAATGTTTGTTCCTGTTGGATATTTTCTATGTATTTAAGTATGTATTTCTCTATACCTATAAGTAACTTTATCGTGCTGCAGTACCTGTAGTACAAGCCTAGAGCTTTGGGACTTGTGTGACATTATCCCCTAATATTTATTTATTTTGTTTATTAATATTATTTTATTGTTCGTGAAATTCGATAAAATTATAGGTTCCCGTCTTGCGATGACACCGAACCGACCTCTACGCGACTAACTCATACGAAGGAGGAGGACTTGTGTACTTGCAGTGTGTTTTAATGAAAATCAGGGGATAAAATCACACAAATTGACCTAGTCCCAAACTAAGCTCTAGGGTTGTACTATGGGTACTAGAAAACTATAGGTAAACTTACTTGTACAAAGAATTATCAACAAGTTTATAGAGTTGTAGATAATTCTGTAGCTCGGCCTACTCAACTCTGGGATTACAGGTGTGAAGGTACATATGTATGCGCATACTTAAATTAAATACATAAAAAAAACAAGACTCATCCCAGAGGGCGGAATTTTCATGGCAAAAATCAAACGTCAATAGAGTTGGAAAGTTACACTTTATCTACTTTTCCAGCTATCGATAAGTTTAATCTCCTTCTATATTACACTTTTAACATTACGTAACCTCTTTTATAAGCGAGTTGCATCGCTATTAAAATTAAATCGCATGGCAGTTAATTCGCATTTATACCAGTCTTTTTGCAACTAATAAACGTAGGTATGTTAAAAATGGTTAATCAAAATCGGAAAACAATAAATAAATCGATAAAGTAGTATCCTTTTCTTACTTACAACGAAAATAATTGTAAGGTTGATATAAAGTAACTTGACGAATTTTGCGTTGGAACTCACATATCGAGTAACACACATTCACGTGAGTTTAAAGCGATAAAGAACAGTAATAGTTTTTATCTAGATTTGATTATATATCTAGTTTTTTTGCAACATTCCATGGAAAAGAATTGAAAATCTACAATTCCAGATTAGTATGGAAAACATTTTTTTTGTTCCTATTCGTCACCATTTGAGGTCGATTTTTGTTAATAAATAAATAAAGATACGCTTAGTAAATATGACTTATCGATAGTCGATAAAATTCAAAGTTCCAACTCTATAATATTGACGTTTGATTTTTGCCATGAAAATTCCACCCTATGTTCATCGCATGTCTGCCCTTACTAAGCCAAACGTGTTATCAAAAATAAATGTTGTAAGTTATACTTTAAATGACTTTTTCCATCAATATGGAGTACTCGTAGAGATTTGAGCTCAAGACGCAGTTGTAAATGTGACATTGAGTTTGTGTATGTGTTACCGGACACGAACATTTTCCTGTGAAGCGCTCTCGAGGGCTTTGCATTGCGATTAAGAGACAAATAAGGCTACGTGAGCTTCATTGAATCGTATTAAACCTTTTCTGTCAGCGAACAAGGCAAGGCCTAGGTAAAGGTAGAGCTGGGTGCTAACGTTGGTTCATTCTATCAGCCCAGTATTCTGAATGTTACAACTATTAGCTATTATTTGACGATACGCTACGTTTCGCGTTGTTATAACCAACGAGGGTTGGTGACAGTTTGCCACATATTGTAACAAACTGTCGCCGAACGTGTCAGATTGGTAGTGACCCTGCCTACGAAACTAATGGTCACGGGTTTTAAACACAAATTAAGGCAGGTATTTGCGTGATGAGCGCAAGTATTTGTTCCTGAGTTTTGGATACCTTCTATGTATTTAAGTATGTTTTTCTCTATATTCATTGTTTTATATAAAGCTAGATTAAGTATTATCATAGTAATAAGCAATATTTAAAACAAAACTGACTGTTGAGTTTTTTGCAGCGTTTCTTCTCAGCAGTAGGTCTTCTTGGGAAGCGCTGGTAGATTTTTGATGTGTAAGTACTATAAGTGCGTTACGCAATTAACATATTTTATCTTGTCTTATCTTTATCTTTTACATAGAAAACGGGAAGCCTACAGATTGAATGTTAAAAAAAAGGTAAATACATTATAAATATTGATATTTACTGGTAACCGCCGTCAAATTACGAGAATATCATTAACGAACACGCGTCCTTGAGTCTAGATGCATACCGCTAAGTTAGCAATTTTCGAAAATCGACCAATCGTACTGGGCCTCTATTCCCGACCGTAAAAAACATATCATCTTTGTCCTGTTATGGTACCGTAAAATGGGGTGACTTTAGAATCGCGAGGCGACTTTGATAATTTTTTGAATCATCAATTTTGTGCAATGTCAGAGTTATTATTTACTTCTTTCGCGACATTACTTTCATATGTTTCATATGCGAGCGCAAAATATTAATAGTTGAAGTATTTCCAGACAAATTGGATTTGAAAACTACGAAAGAAAAAACCTCTAATTTTTGACATGCTTCAGGGGTGACTTTGATATTGTGATATAAACACAGATATAATCAAAAATCGAGATTTTAAACCTCGTATTATTATTTTTCTACAAAGCCGTCTCTCGTGGTCTGCCTCTCGTTGCTTTAATTTACTCCAAATGAGTAGTCGCCGATATAATCATTTTAATAATTTATTTTACAATTAAATGCGGGAGTTACAGAAGATTTATTTTTAAATTTAATCAAACTTACCCCATTCTACGGTACCTATTGTTTTCACTTCAGGCGCCATTACTGTCAAGTAAATAAGAGCTATCAAAACGTAGACAATACAATAACAGCTCAAACACGATATGGTTTTTACCGTGTTGAATAGAGGCCCTGGTCTAATGTTATTTGGAATAGAAGAGGCTAACAGAGTCATCAATATATTACTAACCACATCACATACATACTCAGATACTCAAGAGTTGAAACACATTAAATTACAATATTGTTTAAATTACATACATACATACATTAAATCACGCCTGTTTCCCAGAGGGGTAGGCAGGCACCACTTCTTTCCACTTGCTACGATCTTGACAAATTTCTTTAAATTCTTTGTTTAAATTAATTTATAAAAAAGATACATTTACGTTACCAAATCATTTGAAATGTCATAGACTGCCATGTTACGACATGCGACTACTTTCGGCTCCGCACAATCGTGTAAAAATAAAGGCACGGTCGTGATGAATGATTGTCAGTATAAACCATCAATCACGTTGTAAAAGGTAATGATGGTGCAATGACAGCAACAATTCGCTCCAATTCGCAGTTGAAATAATGCTACAACTTAAAAAAAACATGGTTTTATCAAGTTTATGATTGTTTTAGTAATTTTGAAAAAAAAACCATATGGATGATAAATGGGCCATTCTACTTTTCGATGCCAAATAAAACGTCCCTTAACGTGAACGTAAATTCGGAGTCATAATTTTCAACAAAACTAGATAATCTTAAAAATGCACACAATATTCGGATTCTGATCGACATACTTGAATATTTTTTATTTCTAAATTGGGTTGGGCTGTGTAAAAAAAGGCAATAATAGTAACGCAGTGGTCGTTATTCGTAAAGGGACGCTGAGACTGGTAACGAAGTGGTAATTTGAGCAGCAAATTCGTGTTTTATATACAAAAATGACAAAAATAGTGGGTAAATTTACAATATAACGTGAGATCTGGTTGAAAATTAATGTGGGACTGCTGTGAAATTATCTCAAGATATCTACGAATTTTTATAATGGATTTTAAATTATCATTTCTATTTTAGGTATCGAAAAGTAGAATGACCCAAATATCTCTTTAATATATCATTTTGATGTAAAAGGTTGTCATGGCATGGCCAGGTCATGAGAAGGCATAAAAGTCATGTTACGGGAAGAGTTTTGAGAATGAATGTCGAGGGTTATAAAGCACGAGGAAGACCTAAACAGAGATGGATGGATTGTGTGAAGGAAGAGTGATATGAGAAAGAAGGGAGTGAACGCTGACATGACACCTATTACAAATGTGTGAAAGGAAAAAACATGCTGCGCCGACTCCAGATGATTGGGGTAAGGGCAAGGAGATGATGATGATTTTGCAATATAAAGCAACATAGTAAAAACTAAGCTACAAAACCCTAGTCGTGCTCTTCACACAAATATCTGGCCTTACTAGGAATCGAACTCTGGACTGCTAGCTTCTTAGGCATGCTTCACTATCACTACCAACTAGCCTAAGTGTCAGGGAACATAGATATTTTTCTCAATTTGTGGAACTAACAAATAATCTCAAATGGTTGAATTTTTATAAGTGCAAGGTTATTTACCATTACCTAATTCTACAGATATAAAACTGGTAAAGCAGGAACAAGATAGATGAACCACTTCCTATATAGTTTTAGGAAGTATTCCACTAACCGGCTTGTTAAGACGTATTTACAGGTTTGTCAATAATTTACGCCATCCAAGGCAGCACCTTGGCTTTGACATGAGTCACGTTAAGGAAATACTAGTGGTTAGCACGAAATTTACGCAATCAGATACCTACCAAATTAAAATAATATCTTGCGCTTACTGATTTTGTAAAAATGTTGACATCGATCATACTACTATTCAGCATTATTTAGATTTTAGCATCGGCGAAGGTTTGGGAAATAACTATAGAAATATTTCAGTTTTACGGCTAACATTTTTATTTTTATTTAGACAATACTTTTTAAACGCGACTTCGTGTGCATTTTTTTTAAATTATTTTGCCCTATAATGCTTTCTAAATTCCCATTATAAAAAGTATGTATCCCCTAAATTTAAGCCTATCTACATGCAAACATTGATCAATATATATATATATGCGGTTTTACCGCGAACAAACTTATAATTTCGCATTTATTGGTAAGGTAAGGTAATTGACAACAATTCATTATGTGCTAAGGTAGTAAAAAAGAAAACCGTTTCTAGATTTTACACTGCTGATTATTGTAAAAATATCTTTGGATTTTTTTATGCAGTAGTTTTTTTTTATATTTAGGAAAACAAGTAAAAAAAGTTGAATTGTGAATGTTAGGAATACACATATAGTGCCCTTAGTCCATTTATTAAAAAAAAAAATACAACTGTCATGTTCATTTTTTGTCTGTCTGACGAATGAAACTCAAAGCTGATGCAAAGCAGTAAACGCAAAATAGTTTATTTATTTTAATGGCGTCTACAAATTATGTAATTAATTAAATTACGCAAAATAACAAATTTGTGAACGAACGGCAGCGAATGATTGACAAGTGAGCGACATGACATGACAGTCAGTTCTGTATCTGTTTTAAGTCACTTTTTTTTTATTTTATGTCATGCTAAGATCACGACATAAGTATTCCTAACTTTGGATATACGGTCTTTTTAATGACTATTTCTTTAATAAATTATTAACGACGAATTTAAGTTAAATAAAGAAAAACGGAGAAATACGGGTAGTCTAATTTTTAACCCTTAAATTGGCAACGTATCTAATAATGCACATACCATAATGTTCACTTTTTTTATTTTTTGGTTACTATATTTTTTATGCTGATTTCAAATTAAATAGGGTTTGAATTCACGACTTTTTTTATGTTTGCCAATTTAAGGGTTAACCAGCTATTATAAACGCGAAAAATAAATAAAGCTTTTTTTTTTTGAAATGTTGTCAATTATATTAATAGAGGGAGAGAGGAGATTTATAAAAAGTGTTAAACTAGGCCCTCAGGGCCTCAGGGAATGATGTAGCGAATAATCCTATCCCATCGTTTTTTATCGGATAAGTTCGTATATTTATCTCGTTTTCTCAAGCTTCAGTACCCATCAATAAGCTAATTAGAATGTTTTTTCACTACATCTGTAATCGCCGTTACATTACGAGTATATCATCAACATACACGTCCCTGAGATCCTCAGGATCATCTGGCTTAGTCAAGATGCATAACGCTGAGTTGGCGATTTTCGAAATCGACCAAAATGTATAGGATTGACGTAAGCTGATGACAGATCGCGGGATCGCTTATGTCAACTCCATACATAAGTTTCGATTCGAAATAAAACAGAATCGTTAGCAGCGTTTGCATCTTGGCTAGGCCTTCTGATAGACGAGCACCCGAGCTCTGCATGAGTTTCAACACCATGGGTATATCTGATCTGGTTGCCAGCACTTAGAAGACCTTAGTATCTATGTGACAAGGTTGAAATTCGCTCTGGTTTTAGGGTGCCATTGGCATCTTTTGTATTTGACAAAACGTTAAAACTGTTGAACAGTATGTAGACTCGGCCACAGAACAATACGCTGAGCACGCCACCCCGCCTGCATGCTTATGGTCTGCTTACAGTCGTTTCGCGACTTGCATGACGATCTCGGCTTAATGGCTTTTGAATAAGGTTGTTGCGTTACGTGACCACCCAGGGATTCATTGTTGTTTCATTGAAATTTAACATTTGAATATATTCGTAAATAGAGGCGTGCGGGGACCGCAATATATACCTAAATAAATAACGTGGGCTGAGTGACTGACTGAAAGATAACGCACAGCCCAAACCGCTGTATCTATAGGTACTGGTATATAGGATCTTCAAATTTGGAGGAAGTATTTCTTGGGTGTCCTAGTGGTTCACTGAGAAATCAATTTCTGAAAATGAGCCCCCGCGTACGAAATCGCGGGAGTCCCCTAATTTATAATTTTGCATTAGCAAGTATTATAAATGCAAAAATAACATAGGTATTTGTTTGTTTTCACATATGCCATAACGGAAATATGTTTGCGAAATTTAGGACAGAGATTTTTGTAGCTCGAATAATCATACAGTTTTCCAAGGAAATAATAATAAATAACTTGTGCTATTATATTTTTACATAACTAAGCAAATAATAATATAATAAAAAATAAGATGGAGTATCAAGGTAATGTCTATACAGTCAAGTAATTTTAAGAAAATTCTTCTTTGTACTTGAGAAAAAAATGGACATAATTATAACATCGAAATGTTTGCAGACCGTATCGCCTTAAATTAAACATTCATCGTTACTAAGGAAATAAAAGGCAGCAGCGATACATTTTAAAAGGTCATTTGACGCTTGGTGACATAAGATCTGTTATTCATATCATATACTGGGCAATAGGCATATGATCAATAATGCAAGAGATATAGCAACAGAATGTTGCGGATACTATATCGACACTGATTGGGAAAAAAATATGGAGAACAGGTAATGCAATCAGCCAGCAGAACACAACAGAGGCCTTAAGATTAAAATGAAATAGTCTCCGGTAATTTTCACCTTTTTCATCGGGTGCCAAGCAAAAGTCGGCTCCTATAGTCACAAGCAATACTATATAATTCAATGAAGAATGAGATTAGCATCATATTTAGAGCTTCCGCAAAATCATTAAGCATATTTATTTGACAAGAGAACCAAACGTTTACCAAGGTCGATTTTTAGATCTTTACTTGAAAAATACTTGTATTGATCGATATGTTAACGATTGAACCCGAAGATTGATGCATCGCTCTCATTCCCTTGGTTAGGTTGGGGAATCATCGTCGATGACCTCGCCGAATATAAGAGCCCATGAGTGCATACGGAATACATGGTTGTGCGTGTCTCGACCTTGAATCTTTCGATGGCCGCCACGGTCGTTGGCACGTGCCGCCTTAAACGCTCACAGGACAACAAGCTAGGCCTGTCTCCACCGTCCGATCGACCGAGCGCGAAAAGAGTAGCACCCCAGCACGTCTGAGACAGTCCTTGCGCAAGAGTGGGCGCAGAGCTCAGTGCGTGACCGTCTACGTTCGCGCACCGGTCGCGGCGAATACGCACGCTTAAATAAACCACGAACGAATAACAATAAAAATATTTTAAAAAATTGCGATTCAGTGAGACTATTACTTATTTGTTAAAAAAACAGTTAAAGTGGACTTTTCAGTGATAAGTTTACCAGTGACCTGAAGTTGAATTAAAGGATGTGCCAGAAAATGAAATGAAGGGGACGATTATAGGAACGCCGAAAATACCAGTGATATTCGGAAAAATTGTTTTGGGATTGATATTCACCAAAGCCGATCTCGTGTATTTCGCTAACCGGTTCGTTATTTTTATTGGCTTGTTTTTTTCTCCGTGCGTCATTTGCTTATTTAGGGAATTTGGTAAAAGGAGTGCCAGAACTGCCAAAAGAAGTAAAGATTATTGTAACAACAACCTAAACCTAAAAAAACTAAAGAATATTGTAACAACAACCGCGAAACGATACCAAATTCCAAAACTTGTAATACAGTCAGCGTCAAAAGTAACTGATCACTTAAATACCTTGTCGCTTTACTGTCACATAAGCAATGTCAAACAAGATTGTCTGATGTGTTAATGCGATAAAGTACAAAAGTAGCTTGAAGTGACCAGTTACTTTTGACGCTGACTGTACAACATAATTCAATTCAATAATGTAAATTCAAATCCAAATTATTTATTTGAAATATTGGTACGTCAATTCTTCACAGGTCACAAAAAAATAACTTTTTTGTTATTGTTTTGTTCAGTAAATTTTGTAGCCATGCTTGAGAAAAAAAAACAAGTATCTTACGTTAAAAAAACCTGCACCTAACGATAAAATTATCATTCATGTCACAAGATAACCGATGGGAAAGAGGGCAAGACAGCATTGTGTTATCGAATACTAGAATACTATTAGTACTATTACGGTTATTGTAAATTATATTGTCACAACTGCATTCTTTCGCCACCTTGTTAGCGAGGTTTTAAAATGAAGATACGGGAGGGATTATAGCACTGAAATTAAATAAGTAATGTGCTTTATTTTTCACCATCGGCCCGTTATCCTATGATACAAACGCACATGTGCAAAGTAAATGAATATTTTTTTTAAATAATAGTCATTTTCGGGGGACAAATCAGGAATTTAAAAAAAAAGTTTTGCAAACCTTACTGAGTCATAATATCAAATGAATTCATTGATTGATGATTTCAAATATATTTTTATATTTCAAAACGTATGCACGGAACCCAACCCACGCGAGATCAACTCGGACTTGGCCGGTTTTTTAAAATAAATTGATTACTGAAATTAAAATATGTCATAAATTTGAAAACTAAAGAACAAATTGTCCTTTTTTTAAATATCAGTCTTTTATTAGGTCGCAATCGATATGAAAAGCAAAGTGTATATGACGTCCATGACTCATTTAAAAAACCCATCTGGTCTCTGACTTAAATATGAATGTCTCGGATATAATGGATGGTTTTATTTAATTGTTCTACAATGAAACAGTTTTATGGAGTTGTTTTTATTCTGCTTACTACGGAAAACCGGTAACCGAAACTAGTAGGCAGTCATTCCTACGTTATTTATTATATTATGTATAGTCGACCAAGAAAGTCCTTTACCACCTTAACATAATACAAATAGAGTCGAAAATTGGTAAAGCAGTTTACTGGTCGACTATACCCTATAATACACTAACGTACAGTATAATTAGTTTCCCGCCACTCCCCCTATTGTAACCCCTTAGGAGATGAATTTTCAAAAACCTATACCTATTCCCTCAATATTCCAAGTCTGGTATGGGCATGTGATGCGGAGGAATGAAGAAAATATCGTCAGGAAAGTTTTGAGTATGAATGTGGATGGCTATACGAGTAGGGTAAGACCAAAGAAACGATGGATAGACTGTGTGAAAGATGAAATGGCAAGAAAGCGAATGACTAACGAGTTGACGACTAATAGAAGTATGGACGAAAAAAACATGTAGCGCCGACCCCAAATAAGTTGGGATAAGGGCAGGAGGATGATAGGTCAAGCGGTTTCGGCTATGCATCGATCGAGTCATTTTTAACTGGATTCAAAATAGATTGAATTGTTCTATAGTTTCTTATTAATTGAGGAGTTCGACTACATATTATCTATCAGCATAATTATGCTCCCTAAAAAGTATAAAATAAAATAAATGTTTACAAAAACAAAAAACCGCCTTCAAAAAGCAAAAAATAACTTGTTTTAAAATGGTAGGTAATAGGTCAGTCCAACTGAAGTCGGCGTCCTACAATATTTTAACTAAAAGCAGACTTCATTTGGACTGACCTATTACCATTATAATAGACTAAATGAAGTCTATAGATACAGCGTTTTCGAGCTGTGAGTTTATATATCAATAATCAGTTAAGAATCTTTTATATGTAAATTAAAAGTAAAAGAACATCTCGGACGTAAATATAACTTTTAAATAGCAACGATACATCATTCTGGTATTTCCAGTTTCGATAAGACTGGTCCAATAAGAATGTCGCGTATATATACTAATATAATAAAGAGGTAAAATTATGTGTTTGTTTGTATGTTAGGTTGGGGTAGGCAATCTCGGGTAATAGAAAGCTAAATGACTCCTGACCTTCTCCTGACTAATATAGTTTTTTTTTTAAATATGTTTGAACCAAGGTAAGCGAAGGCGGATTGCTAGTAAATTATATTATTCTGGTTTGCATTCGAGTTCGGAAAATGCCAGCAGTAGGAGACCTCCTCCCCAAGGAAGAACATTATAAGATAAGTCCCTGGACTGGGTCATAGATATGCAATATAAACTGCAAATGCATTGCCAACCCTAAGAACCAAGATCTGGATTGAATGCCTTTATGCTTCATCTTCTTTGCAAATCCTCCTTTCCTTCTAGGTCCTTTCTTCCTCGAACCTTAAAACTAATGAACAAACTTCCCTCCACGGTGTTTCCTCAGCACTACGACATGTCCTCCTTTAAACGAAGCTTAAAAAAGTATTCACTGAAAGGCAACCACTTCGCTGTGCCCCTGTGTGTTCAAGGGAGACGGTGACTGCTTACCATGGGGGTGGCCCGTCTACTCGTTTGCCTTTTACGGCTGTAAAAAAAAGTCGATCTCGGCGTCTGTCTATCTGTATATCTGCTAAGTCCTCAACAAATCTCGGATGGACGGGAGCAAAAATTTATCAGAACTAGTGATTAATTAAATATCGACTTAGTTTAATCGACATCGTTAAAAAGCAATTTTAAATCATCATAATTAATGGCCAAATGTATATGGCCTATGGCCTTTTAATAATTTGCAAACCTCTTTTATTTAAACTATTTATATTAAGAGTAAACCCCATTACCAAGACTCGACTGTCCGTCTGTCTATCTAACACTCGGCTGTATCTCATGAACCGTGATAGCTAGACAGTTGAAATTTTCACAGATGATGTATTTCTGTTGCCGCTTAACAAATACTAAAAACAGAATTAAATTAATATTTAAGGGCTCCCATACAAAAAACGATTTTTTTGGCATTTTTTGCTCGATATTAATAAATAACGGCAACAGGAAGACGCTTGAAATATTTAAAGAAGTTTAGTAGTTTAGTTGTATGTTCACTTTAAAAAATAATAACCCCATACAATAAACGTGATTTTTTATAAATAATGGTGCACGAGTTCGACTCGCAGTTGACTGGTTTTTTTTATTTTATTTCTTCCTCGCACACCGGTCCGCTAGCTCGCACTACTCTCATGGATACTCATCCTAAGTCCGCTTCCTGACTTGGCGGCAAGCTTGCAGTAAAACACTGAATCGGTAAGAGTTGCTAGGCACCTAGTGGCATCCACCAATCAACGCACAGCATTCGTGCCGACAGTATGTTTTACTGCAAGCATACCGCCAAGTCAGGAAGTAGCCTAAGGCTGGTTAACTGTGTAACTATAGACTCGCAAATGGATGATTGGCCGATTACAAGAAACGTTCTACTAAAGTGAATTAATTGAAAAATGAATCTACTTTGCATACAATGTAGTAGAAGGCATCAAAGGCCAAGCGGTCACCGTGCTTAACTAATTCATAAATAGACCTTTTTTAGCGAATACGTTCTGCTCCTTACTTAAGTTTTCAACGTTTAGTTGTAGGTAATCTGCTGTAAGTTTAATTAGCATTTTTAAATTAATTAATTTAGTTCTCACGCGTACTGTTAGAACGAGTTAGATTTCTTTTAACGCTTGACTACCTACTTTTATTAAATGCAATATTGAAACATGAATATGATAAAACCCTTACTAAATAAATATACGTTCCTTATAATATTTGTCCTCAAAAAAATTGTATTCGTTTATTTTGTTGTTTGTTTGTGTTGTTGATTGTTGTTTGTGTATTTGTCATGAATCCTTATCCTAATCGGCGTTTTTTAGAGTTCCGTAGTTAACAAGGAGTTCCGTAGTGTTGCCATGTCCGTCTGTCAGCAGTTTATATCAAATCAAATCAAATCAAATCAAATCAAATCAAAATATTTTATTGTTTAACTGTAGGTACAATATGAGAGATGATAAAAAATATGCGAGTTAATTCCGCTACAGTCTACCATAAAATGGTGTACAATATTTATCATAAGTACTTACATATTTAAAATAGTAGTACTTTTAATTACTTATACCAATAAAAGTAAAAATAAACAACAAATTAAAAATTAAAAACTACTACATTACTTTTTCAAATTAATATTTAAGTATTACATTTTTCCGGCATTTTCTAAAAAGTCTTGTATATTGTAGAAAAGTTTACTTAATAGCCAGTTATGAATTACAGATTTAAATTTATCACAACTATACAATTTGAACGCGTCTGGGATTTTATTATAAATTTGTATAGCCATCCAGAACATACTTTTCGCAAATGTGGTTGTGCGGTGAGAAGTGACTAATAATTTATGTTTATTTCGAATATTAAAATTATGCTTGGCTGTTTCAAATAAATGTGGGTGTTTTTTTACAAATATGGAAATTTCTTTAATATATAAACAAGGAAGAGGCAGTATTCTATATTCTTCAAACAGCTTACGACAAGAATCTCTTTGAGAAATTCCACCAAGTGCCCTAAAGCAACGCTTTTGCATTCTAAATGCTTTAATAAAGTCGGTAGAATTTCCCCAAAATATAATGCCATAGCTTAATCTAGATTGCACAAACCCGTAATAAGTCATCAATCCTGCTTCCAATGAAGAATTATTTATTATACGTCTCAAAGGAAAAACGTATCGTGATAACTTACTACAGAGATCTTCTATATGCGATTTCCAATTACAGTTACTGTCAAGAACAAGTCCAAGAAACTTTACCTGCTTGACTTCTTCTACATTTGTGAATTTATGACGAATATTTAAGTGCAATGGGGTCCTTTGTGAAGTATGGAATTGCATGACGTTCGTCTTTGACAAATTAATGTTTAAATCGTTGTTATCAAGCCAATCTACAATATAATCAAGTGTACTGCTAATGTTAATTTCAAATTGATCTGGTGATTTACACTTAACTATTGCGGTGCTGTCATCGGCATACAAAACCATTTTCTCTTCATTATATCCAGGGAGATCATTTATGTAAAACAGAAATAAAAGTGGTCCTAAGATACTACCTTGTGGTACTCCTCTATCATTAGTTCTAAATTCTGATCTATATAATTTTAATTCTTTACTATTGCTACAAAAATTGCTTAGTTCTGTACATTGTTTTCTGTCAACCAAATACGATTTGAACCAATCTATAGTAACACCCCTTACACCGTATAATTCAAGTTTGTGAAGTAAAATGTTATGGTTTACACAGTCAAATGCCTTTGACATATCTGTAAATAACGTAGATACATGAACTTTTTTATCAATACAATCGTATATGGTTTGAAGTAATTGATAAATTGCATAGTTAGTAGACCTATTCTTACGAAATCCATTTTGTTCATTTACTATGATAGAATGCTTGTCAGAGAATTTAACTAATCTTGCAAACATTATGCGCTCAAAAATCTTTGAGAATATTGGAATCAGAGTTACTGGTCTGTAATTATTTAGGTTATCTCTTTCTGATTTTTTGTAAACAGGTTTTATTATTGATAATTTAAGGTTTTCTGGAATGATGCCATTTTCTAATGATAAATTAATGATATGAGTCAGTGGAGGTGCTAAATCGGACGCGGTTTCTTTAATTATTCTGGTTGATATCTCATCGTATCCTACAGATGTTGTATTCCTTAGACTTTTTATTTCTTTTAATATCTCTTCTGGAGTAACTGGATCAATATATATAGATGGGCATAGGCGATGAATTTTATTTGAAGATTTTGGAAATTGATGTTTAGATTTTGGTAAAGACTCTATAAAGAAATCATTAAAGATTCTTGCTATTTCTTGAGGATCTTTGATAACTTGACTGTTAGTGGATATAAATTTGATTGCTTCTGGTATTTTATTTAACCCTGTTTGTTTGTTTATGATTTTCCACATACATTTACATTTATTGTTGGAATTTTCAATTATTTTCTGGTTTGAATTTTTTAGAGATATTTGTATGCATTTTTTTAAAAGTTTTGAGTAAGATTCGTATGGTTTCTGTTTTAATTTATTTCCTTGGTATCGAAACGATATGTATAAATTCCTTTTTGTTTTACTTGATACTTTTATCCCTTTTGTTATCCATCTATTTTTATTAACACTATTAATTTTTTTACGTTCCTTCGGAAAACAAAGTTCATAGAAAAGCTTATATAAATCAATAAATTTGCTGTATGCCACGTTAGTATCTTTTTCCTTTATAATTTCACTAAATGATAGGCTACTAATACATTCTTTAATTTTTTTTACATTTTCATCCGAAAAGTTTCTTCTATAAATATACCAATATTTAGGACACAACTTTCTTTTCACTGAAACTGTAAGCGTTTGTGCTGTATGGTCCGAGAGATTAAATTCATGAACTTTAGACATCCCTCCTTTAAAGTTACAAAATATATTATCGATACAAGTTTGAGACTCTATAGTTATTCTTGTTGGCTCAAGAAATTTCGGATAAAAATTGTGCGATTCGAGTAAAGATTTAAAACTACTTGCAGTTTGCATATCCGTCTTATTAGAAGTAATGAGATCAATATTAAAATCACCGCAAATGATAATTTTCTTTTTATGCTTATTAATTAGTTTTAAAAGTAAACCGTCCAGTTTATTGAAGAATAATTGTAAATGCTCTTTTGTTTTATTTGGTACACTATATACACATAAAATAATTATATTTTCATTTGGTAATAGTACTCCACAATATTCTATAATTCTTTCTGTTGCAAATATATCTATATCTTTAAGTTTACTAAATTCTAAATTATTTCTTAATAGGATACAACTACCACCTCTTTGACTATTTTTCTTTTTATTGGTGCCTATTTTACGTGTGTATGAATTAGCTAATTTGTATCCATCTATAATTAAATTACTCTCATCTCCTGCCTGTACAAAATGTTCTGTTAAACAAATAGCATCTGGAAATATTTTATGTACTTCTTCTAATTCATTTATTGCAATATTTAATCTTTCAAGTTTAGTGTTTAAGAACTTTATTTTCTCTAAAGAAATATATACACATTTCACTTATACAGAGAAAACATAGACGGCTTAAAGTAATGTTTTTGAGTGAACAAAGATTTACAATGTAAGCAACATAATTTAAATTAAAAGGTGAGATGAGCTTAAAACAGAATATTTACAAAAGTGGGCATGCAATTAATAAATAACATTTATAGTTGCTGATTAATATATACTAGCTACGTTAACAAACAAAAAAAAATTTTTTTTTTTTTAAAATGGGCATACAGGAGGTAGTCGGTTGTAAAAATATGCATTTTATTGCGGGTATGCATACATACACGGCTTACAGAAAGCGAAAAAAAAATGGACAATAAGAGGCCCGATAAGACATTCCTTTGTTCCTATGCAGACACCTTTGGCCCCTCTTATATTCTGGTGGAGAACAGAAATAACATTCATTCATTCATTCATTTTAATTACGCCAATAAAGTTTTAAAATAAAGCTGTAGTTACTATCATAGATATTTTAGAGTATTTCTATGCTATTTTTTATTTGTTTATTTAGGCAACATACAATCTTATAAGTATTACAAAAATTACACTTTATGAAATGACCTCGAGTGCCATACTTAAATATACTAATGGCATTACATTAACTTGTACAGTGGAAGCGGTACCGAATCAATGCGAGACACAAAATGATATTGTCTTTATTTACTTTATTTACTTGTGGGAGGACCTTGTGCAGAGTCCGTCCGGGTTGGTACCACCATCTTATCCATTAACCTACCGCCAAGCAGCAGTGTTCGCATTGTTGTGTTCCGGTTTGGGGATAAGACAGCCGGTGAAATGACCAGCATAGAGGCATTCCATCTTAGACCTCAGGGTTGGCAGTGCATTTGCAGTCTTAGGATTGCGGTCTTGTGAATGCGAATGTCTATGGGTATGGGCTACAGTTTTATTTACCATCAGGTGGTATGTGTGCCCGTTTGCCTTCTCTATGACATAATATATATATATATAAATAATAACATGCAAACAATCAAAAATTATTTAATATTGCGACCGCCTTCTCACTCAAAAACAATTTTATTGCTCCAGCCCTATAACTCCGCGTCTTCCCCCAGTTTCGTCTGGTATGCGTGCCAGCTGCGCCTGCACAGCCCGATGGACAGCAGCGTGGACTTCTTCGAGAACCTCATCAACGCCGACGGCCGGTTCGCTGAGGTGAACAACAACTGCCAGGAGCCCACACAGCGCCGGCAGCGGCCACGACCAAGGCCGTTAATTCAAGGTAGGCAATAGGCATAGGTATGTCTAATTTTTTTTCACCCACGATTAGAAAAGAGGTGTGTTAGAGTCTGACCAGCGAGTCGTGACACAAGGCTTTTTTTCTAATCTTTCTCATGGCACCAATTTTACCTATGAAACAAGCTGTCACTTTGTGAGTACCTACATATCCAGTCGTTATGCATTTCGCGTTACCAGCTAGTGATATTTTAAATTTGCCCCCATTTTTCAGTGTCACCACTCACTGGTCAGACTCTATATATAAGTTTAACGTATGTATCTGTGGCTATCTGTAGCATCGTAGTACCCAAAGCAATTGACCGATTCAGATGCGATATTTTTATGGTTCCGTACCTAAATGGTAAAAAATAAACCCTTATGGTGAGACTTCGTTGTCTGTCTGTATGCCACAGCAACTACAAATACTATCAACTTGAAATTTGGCATAGTTGTACAAACTGCTTGGCCGCAACTGCTTTTAGTAAAAAAAAAAAAAAATTTGATTAATAATTGAAAAGGGGTCTAGAATGGGCGGTTGAAAAATGAAAGTGGTTTGATTATAGCAAATGTGGTGTCATATTAAAGGGCTTAATATGCACATTAGAAAACTGTTCTCTTTTAATTTTCTGTAATGTACTTTTTGATTAATAACCAAAAATTTACAAAAAATTACCGTTACTTTTTCTTTTGTACAATTAAGTGTTTAAATACATACAATACATACATAAAATGTAGGCTGTTCTAAATAAAATAAAGTTCATAACAAATGACCGTTTTTTTGCAGATACCAAGCATATTACCTTAAATACGGAACCCTCCGTGCGCGAGACCGACTCGCACTAGACCGGTTTTTTTTTTTTTAAGGAAACGGTTTTATAAAAATTTGTTTGGCCGTTTAAGAGATAAGAGAATTATGGGGTCGCCATTATATCGGGGGTACTTAATTATTTAATTATTATTTAGGCTCTATAAAAATGTCAGATTAATTATTAGGTATTATAGTACTCGTAAATTGACTAATATCCATTTTATAGCTCGGGGTAAAAGTCTCGAATACTTTAAACAACTCTGTTTTTCACTTCGATTGCGAAATTAAACAATGATAAGAGAAATTAATGTGAATGTTAATGTCGTCTTCACTAATGTCGCGATTAGCCTAACTAGTATTAAGCTAGCGGTAGTAGCGGTCCTTGGGTTCAATTTACCGTACAGGCAAATATTTGTGTGATGACTTGAAGAGCGCGAGTATTTGTTCCCGAGTCTTGGATGTTTTCTGTGTATTTAAGTATGTATCACTACATAGTATAAAACAAAGTCGCTTGCGCTGTCTGTCCCTATGTATGCTTAAATCTTTAAAACTACGCAACGGATTTTGATGCGGTTTTTTTTAATAGATAGAGTGATTCTTAAGGAAGGTTTATATGTATAAAACATTCCACGCGGGCGAAGCCGCGGGCGGGTCGCTAGTTGTATATATAATCGCTGTCGAGGTCGCCTCATCTCGATCCCGATTTCCCGATCCATAGTAGAGACTGTCGTCTTATTAATTGAACGAAAAAAAGTGTTTTCAAAGTAGGGCCCCAGATTAAAATAAATTCTGTAACTATTTATTTAACTTCTCACACTTGACGGGTTAAGAACACTTTTCGGTTAAACAATACTCATATATCTATAATTGGAATTTATTTTCAATATTACTACTTTCAATAAATTATAACATTTTTTCTTATCAAACGAGAAAGCGTTTCCGAACGTATCATTGTATAATTTGGATTGTGCGGAGAGCAGCGCATTGGTCGTAAAATTCTCCTCCCCACCCGCGCCCCGCCATGACAGCCAAGCCAATATGGCTGACGTCGAAGTAAAGTACAGGAAGAACGCGGCCCCAATGTTTAGAATGAAAATTTAAACGATTGTGCGATCTTGTATCTGAAATATGTCGAATTTGTGTTCTAGAATTGTTTCAAAACCTCCTAAGAGGTTACAAGACAGTATGTCGGTCGCACAAACAAATGCATGGATGAATGGTGAGCGTAGTGTTAAAAATTATCGATTATGTTTACGAGTTTCATCTTTAACTTAAACTTTTATCCTAAATATAGTCTTTGTTGTTTGTAAATAAGCTCAGTTTGTCTGTTATTTTATGTTTGTCATTGTATTGTCTCTGGTACTTGGTTTACTATAATTAGTTACTCGCCTGACCTGGATTTTATTGGCCAGGTCCCGAGTTCGTTTGCTGTACTACAAACCTTTTTCTAAACTTTGTTTTTTATTATGTTATTAGCTGAAAACATCAACAATGGGGGACAGTCACTATCGCCGCCGCACTCCCAGACAATTTCACAGCGCGAAACGGGCACTCAAGTGTCTCAGTGCTACAGCGGACCACCTTCCCCTTGCGGGTCGTCGAGTTCGGTCCCATCGCCCACGGCGAGTCCCGCGCCTCCTCCTGGAGCCGCCACACTTGATCCCAACTGGCAAGCCTCAAAACCCACCATCCGGGAACGGAATGCAGCTATGTTTAACAATCAACTAATGGCAGACATCACATTTATCGTCGGCAGTCCGGGTAAGTTGCTTATCAAAGGCAAACAAGAAGATATTATGTGCATAGTAATACTGTTAGATATTTTGACACTGTTTTGTTTTGTTACAGGGCACACACAAGTGATCCCAGCGCACAAGTATGTTTTAGCGACTGGGAGCTCCGTATTTTATGCCATGTTTTATGGGGGACTAGCAGAGTGCAAATTAGAAATAGAAGTTCCTGATGTTGAACCATCAGCCTTCCTTACATTATTAAAGTAAGTACACTTCTTGCACTTCATTCTAGGTAGGTATGAAGATTTTGTTGGATCATTTAATAATCTCCTAATTTCTTGTTCCAGGTATTTATACTGTGATGATATACAGCTTGAAGCTGATACAGTGTTGTCAACACTCTATGTTGCCAAAAAATATATTGTGCCACATCTAGCAAGAGCGTGTGTGAACTACCTGGAAACTAGTCTGACAGCAAAAAACGCATGCCTCCTCCTCAGCCAGTCCAGACTGTTTGAGGAGCCTGAGCTTATGCAGAGATGCTGGGAAGTTATCGATGCCCAGGTATGTGAGAGCACAAAACACATATCAACAATCTGCCTTGAACCATCTTCATCCTACAGTAGTCTTCTCACGGATCTCTCAAGGTCTTCCAGTAGAAACTTATCAAGTCCAGAGACAAATGAAAGCATTGAGACTCTCCACAGGATCTGTGATGAATAAAGACTGAGCCTCATTTTAATAAGCTCCGCTCAAGGATGATACCACAATGGATATTTAATCTTTTTGTGTTTGAGTGCTGTCTATTAATACAGGAATGAATCTCAAAATATGCCATTGAAACTTACACAAATTAAGCTCAGCTTTTAAGAATTTTGGTTGTGATTTAGATTTAAGAGTTCGTGTTAATTTACAACATTGTACAAATTAATTCCACTTAACATTCCGAACCTAAGTGTGCTGTATACTTCTGTGCTTCTAGTCAAGATACATACAATCTAGATTTAAACTGCAATACAGTCTGTGTATTTTTGGTGTTATCTGCATGTCTAGAATTTGCATGTAATTGTTGAAATGATGTACAATCTTGTAACATTTCTAAATGCATATTGTGAAGATCTGAATAAAATGTTTGATCAAATTGTATTGCAGTTTTAATAACCTAACCTTACCATCAATAACATAAGTAAAAATTTAATTATAGGCTGAGATGGCCCTGACTTCTGAAGGATTCGTTGACATAGATGTGTCAACTTTGGAGTCAGTATTAGCAAGGGAAACTCTAAACTGCAAAGAAATAAACCTATTTGAAGCAGCGCTAGCTTGGGCTCAGGCAGAATGCACACGAAAAGAAATAGAGTCAACACCGTCCAACAAGCGGGTAATGCTTGGAAATGCAATTTATTTGATCAGATTCCCCACTATGACCTTGGAAGAGTTTGCGAACAGCACAGCTCAGCTTGGAATACTGACCCCACAAGAAACAATAGACATATTTTTGCATTTCACTGCTGCCAGCAAACCTCCACTGTGTTACCCGATCAAATCTAGAGCAGGATTAAAATCTCAGGTAACGTATGGTTTCAAAGATAGAGATTTATTAAATAGTATTTACTTTTGTCGACAACATAATAATTGTTCCTTAATGTTATTTCAGATATGCCACAGGTTCCAATCCTGTGCGTACAGAAGTAATCAATGGCGGTATCGAGGCAGGTGCGACTCCATACAGTTTTGTGTTGACAAGAGAATCTTTGTTGTTGGTTTTGGATTATATGGATCCTCAAATGGTGCAGCCGACTACAATGTTAAGATAGAGCTAAAACGTATGGGCAGGGTTCTAGCAGAAAACAACACAAAGTTTTTCTCAGATGGGTCAAGTAACACTTTCCATGTTTACTTTGAGAACCCAATACAGATAGAACCGGAGTACTTTTACACAGCTTCAGCTATCCTAGATGGAAGTGAGCTAAGTTATTTTGGACAAGAGGGACTGAGTGAAGTTTACATGGGTACTGTGACCTTCCAATTTCATTGCTCTTCCGAAAGTACAAACGGGACTGGGGTGCAGGGAGGGCAGATACCGGAGCTGATCTACTACGGGCCGACAATGAGTGCCTCAGGGAACATGGCTGCCATCGAGGACTGACAGTTAATGAACAGACCGCGTCCCAATCCCAAGTACATGTCCGTGTAACATAATGACATATATTGTGGCGTGCGTCGAACCTCAATATAACTGGGAGAGACGTTTCATCTAAATATTTATAATACAAAACATTCCCAAATGTTACATTAATTGTTATGTTGAGAATCTAAAAATTACTTATTGTATATTGTTGAATTAAATAGGCAGTAAGGGAACCTAAGAATGTGATATGGATGTCGTAATGCTCTCTAAATATGCTTAAACTTAGAATTGATCCATAACACAAATTTATTGCAATATATAATTATTATACTTATTCAGTTTTTCAATTTATACCTTTCAACACAAAAAGTAAGTCGAATTCCTTCTTTTATGATGATAAGATTGATTAGTGAGCAGAAAGAAGTGCACCATTATAATTTATACTCGTACATAAAAAACTTTTCTGGGACACACTGACAGTCACGTCCCTGGGCACCCTAGGGCACTAACTGATGTGCTAAGTTTTAAAGATGAGCAGCCACTATGGTACTCGGCCGGAATTCAGCTATTCTTTGTGTTATGTGCGTGCTCGTTAACATTAGTTCAAGCATCGTATAAATTTTCTACAATTATTATTATCTATCTCTAGGCAGTGGCCACCACCTGACATTTAAATATTTTAAATGGAAACATGCAGTGTGTGCGCTGCCAACCCTAAGGACAAAGATGAAAGGCCATAGCCGGGTTTCCATAGTAAGTCGGCCCTTACATCGATTGGGCTCGAGGATTTTTTTGTCAGTACCTCTTGTAATGAAGAATATTTTAGCCGAGTATGAACATCCTATCCTACTTGTAATAGTTTTTGACTTATGATTTATTCAAGTTTTTTTTTAATGTTTGTTTTTTCTGAATGTATTCAAGCGTTTTGCTTCAAATTTTGAAATGACGTTCTTTAGATAGATTTGCATCGCCACAAAAAAAACGAATACTAGTTATCGTATAAAAAAAAGAAAAATAATACCAATTTAAAAATAAACATTTTTTTTTATGTGGTTGTGAAGTAGTGACACCCCTAGATCTTTTTCTCAAAATAGGCCATACATTGGCCTACTACTACTACTATCGTGATGCAAGATGTTTATCGCATTATTTATCTGCCATTTATGATTTTAACTAGCGTAATTCGATAATATTTAACTGCAATGAATCCGTTTCATGGAAATAATAATAAAAAGTTTAATATTATCGAATAACGCTAGTTAAAATCATAAATGGCAGATAAATAATGCGATAAACATCTTGCATCACGATGATATTAAGTTGTCATTAGCATTTTACTCTTAAATACGACAAACTGAGAAGATAACTCAAACATAATCGAAGTGTTTGAATACTACATTGAAAAACACCGATTGAATACACAACTTGGTCTCACATTCTGCTGTTTTTATGTAGGAAGTACCGCCTGGAAAATTTTGATATTTAGGCAAGTAGTAGGCCAATGTATGGCCTGTTTTGAGAAAAAGATCTAGGGGTGTCACTACTTCACAACCACATAAAAAAAATGTTTATTTTTAAATTGGTCTTTTTTTTATACGATAACTAGTATTCGTTTTTTGGGTGGCGATGCAAATCTATCTAAAGAAAGTAATTTCAAAATTTGAAGCAAAACGCTTGAATACATCCAGAAAAAACAAACATTAAAAAAAAACGTGAAAAAAACATAAGTCAAAAACTGTTACAAGTAGGATGTTCATACTCGGCTAAAATATTCTTCATTACAAGCGGTACTGACAAAAAAATCCCCGAGCCCATTTGATGTAAGGGCCGACTTACTATGGAAACCCGGCTATGGCCTTTCTAACCGCCACATCGAAACAGCAGTGTGCACACTGTTGTTTGGCTGCAGGTGACCGGGTAAGATGGTAAAAGCATTTTTTTTCATACATACATACATTAAATCACGCCTGATTGCCATAGGGGTAGGCAGAGACCACTTCTTTCCACTTGCTACGATCTTGACAAATTTCTTTCGCTTCTTCAACATTCATACATCGAGTCATGCACGCACGTCCACGTGGGTTTCGGGTACTTAAGATTCGGCCCTTTTCCAGTAATTTTCCGATTTGATTCGAAAAAGTACGCCTAGGGCGGCCCCTTCCGACCTTTCCACTCACTTTCGATCTAATGCTTACCATAATTAATGAATTACCCCTTTCCAGATACAGGTACAGTTTGAAGTACAAGCAATATCTACATTAAACTGTAGGGATGGGGTAAAATTGGATTGATATCAAATGCACGCGAAGTGACTTTCAAAAGAGTTAGGGCGATTGTGCACTACAAGGAATTTTACCGTTCGGCAGTCCGATTTTACACAAACTTGTCCTTTTATGGCTTAACCGTAAAAAAATCGGAGTGTAGGACATTCCTTGTAGTGCACAATCGCCCTTAAGAAAAATAATCATACATGAATCCAGGAATTTTGGTAAGGCCGGAGGTAGGTTTTTCCGCAGCATGTTTAACAGTGACTTGGTATTTACATAGGATATAGTAAAAGCATAAACCGGGTAAAACTAGACAGAATTGGACCAAAAATCTACATACAAAGAGGCGTGGAACAAGGGGACCCATTGTTACCCTAAATCTTCGTAGTCAAGTAGCCAAATTTTTCATTTTTTTTAAATATGGAAAATTTTGACTGGAATATGTAAGGTATACAAATAGGTGGAAAGTACTTGAGCAACCTTAGATTCGCTGACGATATTCTGCTATTTTCTAACTAACAATGTTAGGGGAACTCAATACTGTAAGCAAAAAAAATGGTTTGCAACTAAACACCTCTAAAACAAAAGTTACTTACTTCAAATAGTAGTCAACTTCTTATAAAGGTAAACGAAACCCCCATCGAGTACGTAGATACCTACATCTATTAGGGAAAACAAATCTCATTTAAGAATACGAGACACGAAGACGAAATGGAAAGACGAATAAACATGACCTGGAAGAAGTACTGGAGTTTCAAGGAAGTCCTAAAATCAAAGCTCCCAATAAAGCTTAAGAAAAAGGTGATGGATTCATGCTTGCTACCTTGCTTGTCCTACGGTGGACAAACTTGGATTTTTAATAATCAAACAATAAATAAAATAAGATCTTGCCAGCGCGCAATAGAACAAAGCATCTTGGACATAAAGCTTCTAGACAAACAGAGGAGCATAAACATTAGAAAAAAGAACTAAAATAATAAATGCATTACAATGTACACAGCGCCTGAAATGGAAATGGGCAGGACAAATTGCACGCACTTCAGATGGGAGATAGTCAAGGCATGTAACAGAGCGGACAGGCCCAAGCGGAAAAAGGAATAGAGGCAGACCTAAAGACCGATGGGTCGATAAAATTCTAAAAACTGCTGGCAAAAACGAGCAAGAGAGAAAATAATGAAGAAGGTTGGAGGAGACCTATATCTGTAGTGGGGCCATGACTTAAATTGTAGCGACATTCAATATTTTGTTTTAATATCAATATGTCATGGAAATAAAGGTTTAAATAATTATAATAATAGGAATTCAAGTGCAGTGGCAAGCTGGTGTGCACTGCGGTGGTGAAAAACTGCTTTACCCACTGCTTTACCTTGACCAAAATAAACAAAACAAGGTATTGGTAAAGTATATCGTCTAGAACTTTGGGTAGACAGAACTGGAAAAATCTGGCTAAATGGATTGAATTTACATTGACATAGGCGAACACACTCGTAACACCTTCAATTTCTAGCAGCCCCTGGAAATAATGGCACTCATATGGAAGGTTGTCATACTACTATATTTTTTATGGTACGATTGGCCTGTCCCTTTCATTCTTTCATCTTAGTATTTTTATTTATTTATGGAAAACCAATCTAAAAAACGAAACCCTTAACAGTAAATACTAACTGCCGCACTTAGACATGTCAATTAAATTTAATGTCTTATTCTATTGCTATAGCAAATTTTCATCATGCATTAAATTTAATTGACGTCTCTGAGTGAGGCAGCAAGAGTTTATTACAGGTTATACTACTCGTAATATTATAAATGAGATGTAGATGTTTGTTACTGAATAGATAGGGATGAAACTTGGCACACATATAGGTTGGATCTTGGAATAGGACATAGGATAGTTTTTATCCCGAAAACACATCTCATTCTTACGGGAAATCAAATTAATCGTTAAAAGTTGTAGATTTGCTCACAAGGTGGCGCCACTTTGTATGGACGAGTAACTAAATTAAAAAGGTGAAATCTCAGCTACACGTGTGTGGGTAGTGTATTATTATTCCTGTTTACGTTTGTCATCCTGTAATCCTTTCCTGTTTGTGACTGTAGTCTTGAGGATCAGTCAACCGAGTACATTGTAGAGCGCAGCCCCCAAAGACGTTACCAAGGTTACCCAAATGACCTCTACCACGAACTGACTGCTGAGCCTATCGACTGGCTGCGTAACCTGGATATCGACTTATAAGAATTTCCTACAATTTACTCCGCCATACGATTAAATAATCCTGCAATCCTTTCAGTTTGTATTCATTAATGTGTACGCTAAGTTACTAAAGAAACACATTTAGCTCTCCATATACGAACTAGATGGCGCTAGCTCTGATTTAAAACTCAGTATCGAATTATTGCCTTGTTTGGCGTGATCAGCGTTCGTTTCCGTTAAGACAAACTTACATTATTCATCCTGGTAAGATCAAATTCTGAAGTACGCGCAGATGAAGTCGTGGGCAGAACCTAGTGTCTAAATAAGCAAGAGAATAGGTCAGCGAGTTGTCAAATGATCGATTAAATGGAGACAAATTCCAAAACCTTCCAACTGATGTCACAGAACTTACTTAAGCCGCAAACGCACGGAGCGGTCTGCGGAGGCGGCGCATTGCGATATTTGCGATATATAATATTGCTTTAGTGTAATTGTTGCAATGTAGAAAAAATAATCTTGAGTCAATACTGACTTGCTCTTAGTTAGGTCAAAGTAGTATGATCTGTGACAGCTGGATTTTTGTGTATCGTTAACGTAGAACGGTGCGGCGGCGTAGAAAGGCACGTCGCCGCGTCATGTAGATACACGGTCCTGTACGTGTTTCTCGTGTCAAGGGGTTCTAGATTGACCGAATTATACTATAATTATAATTGAAGCACTTACCTGTAGGTGGAATATTGATGCATAGCGCTCGGGACAGTCTGAAGTATGTGCGGCCCAGCTGATAGCAGCAAATCTGAAGAGCATCGCTGATATCTATCAAGAGATCTGTGTTTATTAGTAAAGGGAATATTGGACACTGTTTATGTAATTAAGAGTAATATAAGCCTAAGATTTTGTGGTATAAGCTATTCTTGCTAGTCCTTTGAATGAGGAAATATGGGTATGGACCAAAAAGTCGGACCATAGTAAAGCGCAGTTAACCATACAAACAACGAAGTCGAAAATAGGTCTGTTGTGCGACGAAAAGTATCCTTACAATTATAAGGCGATTTTTTGTGACAGAATGAAAAAGTTTAATTGAGAATATTATTAAGTGAGTAAGTGTGGCCAATTTTTTGGTCGTTACCCACATTTAATGTGTACTTCACACTGTCATTTTGCATGCACTATTACAATTTTGATTAAATGCTCAAGCAGCCGTTTGCCGTGTGGTTGCCGGTTTAGAATTGTGCCACTCCATGTCTTCCCGTGGAAGTCGTAAGAGGCGACTAAGGGAATAAAGGCTTGTAGTACTTAACTGTTAGGCGATGGGCTTGCTACCTGTCACTAATATACACTGTTAAACATCTTAGGCAAATTGTGCAAATTGTGGTTACAGAGTTATCAACAAGTTTTTAGAGTTGTAGGTAATTCTGTAGCTCTGCCTACCCCATTCTGGGAATGAAGGCGTGAAGGTATGTATGTATGTATGTATGCTCAAGCAAGAACCCCTTTATACAAATTTACACAAAAGTACATCCAAAGAAATGGTATCTGTCTGACTAAGGCATGTAGCCTAATTATGCCTAATTCGATGTACAGTACATGATGATGATGATAGGTGGGGACGCCCAGCCGAAGCAGGCGGGCAGTCGATTCGGTCAGCCGTTCATTCTGCCCTATTCCCCTCAGTCGTGCCTCAGGTTACTGGCCCGGCGGCGCTCCCATCCAGCATCGATCCCATCTTCCTGTCTTCCTACAGAACAACAGTGCGTCCCGTAGGTTGATGCTTTTGAGATCTTCTGTGGACAAAACGTCCTCTCCGAATGTGTGGTATCTCAGTGACGAGTACATGACGCACTCGGCTAGGACGTGTTGACTAGTTTCCTCTTTGCCACAGTGTGGGCATTGAGGGTTCTGTTTAATACCTATTACCGTCAGATGTCTGTTGAGCGGACAGTGTCCAGTCAGGATTCCTGTTAGTATGCTTAGATTGTACTTACCCAGGTTTAGAAGGTACCTTGTTCTGTTTTTATTAACTCTTCCTATCATGAGTTTGGATTGTCTGCACCCTTGCGTCATCCCCCATGCCTCATTTGTTTTCTTTTCCATTCTTCTGGCGATAACTCCTTTGGTTACCATCTCCGATATCGGTAAAACCGGTTCCGGGCCTAGGTACTGTTGGTCCGCACCTGCTCTGGCTAGTTCGTCTGCCTTCTCGTTTCCCACTGCTCCACTGTGTCCTGGCACCCACGCCAGTGTTACATGGGATGTGGTGCCTAGAGTGTTCAGTTCATTCCTACACTCTTGCACTAGAGATGATTTGATCACCGGATTGCCTAGTGCTTTGAGTGCCGCTTGGCTATCTGAGTATATTATAACGTGACTACCCGTTACATTGCTTTTTTCCTTGAGGCTCAGGGCACACTTCATGATGGCAAAGACTTCTGCCTGAAACACACTGGTGGAGCCTCCTAGTGGTATCGTCGTGTGCTCATCTGATTCTTGGCTATATATGCCCGCTCCCGCTCTTTTGGTTGAGGATTTCCATGAACCGTCTGTGAAGCATGTCACTTTGGGTTCTGGTATTTCTCTCTCCCAGCTGTCTCTCTCTCCTATGTGGATTCTGTATTTCTTGTCGAACCTCTTCCTTTTCTTGATTAGGTCATTGTTTACCATGAGCATATCCATGTTTGACATTGACTCTTTCTGTATGCTTGCGTGTCTCTTGTCCATCTCGGACCCGATCCACTCCCTGCTCGCTTTTATTCTATACCACTGTTCTGTGGCTCTCTTCTCCACCTCTATGCGCACCGGGTTCAATCCTAGCATGATCTCCAGGGCTTGTGTAGGTGCTGTTCTCATTGCCCCGGTTGTCATCAGACATGCTAGTCTTTGAACCTTTGTTAATTCTTTGTCTATATCTTTTATCTTTGCTCTGTGCCACCACACGATGGCTCCATATAGGAGTCTGGGTAGGACCACCGCTCTGTATATCCATTGCGTTATCCTTGGTCTTAGTCCCCATCTCCTTCCTATGGCTTTCCTGCATTGCCACAGGGCTATGGTGGCTCTTCTGCATTGCTCCTTTACATGTGTCTTGTATAGCAGCTTACTGTCTAGTACTACTCCAAGGTATTTTATTTCCTTGAGTGTTTCTATCTCTTCACCTTTTATTTTTATTGGTGTTAGGACGGGCAGCTTTCTTTTGTTGGTGAAGAGTACTATTTTCGTCTTGGTCGGGTTCAGGTCTAGTCCCCTGTTCTGACACCAATTTAGTACCTGTTTTATCCCTCTTGTCATGACTTCTCTCATTACACTGAGGACTTTTCCCCTCACTAAGAGTACCCCGTCATCCGAATACGCTTGCATGTGTATACCTCTTGTGTTAGTTTCTCTTATGAGCGAGTCTAGTAGGAGACACCATAGGAGTGGTGACAGACAGCCTCCTTGTGGGAATCCACGGCTCGTCTTTATCCTTATTGAGTCTCCCCCCAGTTGTGCTGTGATCGCTCTCTCTTTTAACATGGCCATTATCCATCTCCTAACTGCGGGGTCTATGTCATCCCTCCGTATACATTTCTTTATCGCACCAAAAGTAGCTCTGTCGAATGCTCCCTCTACGTCGAAGAAGCATCCCAGTGCCAACTCCTTGTCTTCTAATGCTCTTTCTATCCTTGTAGTCAGGTTGTGCAGAGCTGTCTCTGTTGATTTACCTTCCATGTAGGCGTGTTGATGCCCGTGTAAGGGTAGTCTACCACCTTGCATGCTTGTCCTTATCTGTGTATCTATGATCTTCTCCAATGCCTTCAAAACGAATGATGAGAGGCTTATGCTTCTGAAGGATTTAGCGTCCTTGTAGTTTTTCTTGCCTGGTTTAGGTAAAAATACCACCTTTACCTCGCTCCAGATTTTCGGGATGTGGCCTAGCACCAGACTTTTTTCATAAATTTCTTTCAGATGGTTCCAGATGTATTTCCACCCCTTTTGTAGTAGTGCGGGTATCACTCCATCTGGTCCTGCCGCTTTGTAGGGGGCGAAGGAGTTTATAGCCCATTCCCCCACTTCATCACTTATCTTGAGGTTCATCGTTTCCCCTGCTTCCCTTATCTCGTTATTATTTTCTACTGCAGCCTCATGTAAGTTGTCCTCCCTGCAATCGGGAAAGTGTATTTTTACCATGTGCTGCAGTACTTCTTTGGGGTCTGTCAGTTCGGTTGATCCTACTATCAGGCTACCCAGTTGGCAGGTTGTACAGTATGTACAGTACATACTATATATCGACATATTCTGCCCTCCTACGGAGAAAACGGGGACTTCATAGAAGCATATTAAACTCTCTATGGTTATTATAAGGTTGGATTTTCAATACAATTCATATAGAAGATACGCCTTTTCTCCTTAGGAGGGCGGTATTATAATGAAGAAAAATAATGCATATTTTTTTTAATATCTTCAGTATTGCTGGCTAATAGCAATTTTTGATATGGTTGAAAGTTAAACCAGAGTGATGTTAGAGCAGGTCAGTAGTATAAAATAAAATAGTTGCAGGTCACCAATGAAATCTAATCTAAATTCTAAAAGTACAACAGTATCCACTAATATTATAGACATGAAAGTTTGTTACTGTGTGAGTGGTTAGTATGTTTGTTACTTCGTCATGCTGAAATGGTTTTGCATGAAGGGAGATAGATTATGATGTGAATTAACACAGGCTACTGTTTATCTCAAAAATCTCTGTTCCTGTGGGGTGGTAAACATGGACCAAGTCACAGGCAGGAGCTAGTAGGAATATAAGAAGGATTTGAGTTTAGCCATCTATTCAAACATCATTTTTACAATGCCTTCATAAATAAAAAGGATACGAGCTGTGCCCTCCGTCCTACAGGTCATATAAACACAGGCTGCCTGAGTGTGGCTCGCTGGTCGGCCAATGGTCAGGTGTCTGGACAGCGCCATCTTGAAGAAGTTGCAGGCGATATCAATACACTGCTGGTTTAACCTCAACTGTTGACAGAGAGCTGTGATGCCATCTCGAGCCTTTCGTAAAGTCACTTCTCTTGACTCTTGACCGATTCCAGCATTGAAAGCTGGAAAAAGATAATATTGGACATAATTTTTTAATTTGAATATATAAGGATGGTTTAGAAGTCATGTATCAGGTGACATAGTAACTGAAATAAAACATCTAAATATTCATGTTCAAGATACTTTTCACCCCAAAACAATGCCCGTTTTGACATCAATGCAAATGTTTTCAAATACAAGAAAAACAAATGGAAGACAAGAGGATTATAGACAGTGCAAGTGATATAAAACCAGAGGATTATAGTTAAATACATGTCTCAAGAAATCTGATTTCATAAAGTCGACTCGAGATCCTAGATGATCTTCTTATAGGATCACTAAGGTGGAATAATTGATGAAATGAATACTAGGAAGATCCTGTCAGGTGTTATTTTCCAAAATGATAATTTTAAATCACTAGGTTTACAAGACGTTACCTCCTCCAAAGCCAGTTGCTCCTCCTTTGGATTCAGCAGATACGAACTGGCCGATAGCAGAAGCGCCACCGTGTGCATTTTCTTGAAACTCAACTTCTGCGACAATAATATTGTCCTCTAACACTGTACCGCAGTTGGTACATACCGCATCGCCTCGGGCAGGGTCTACCTCTATTTCCGAGGACCCACAATGTTTACATTTCTTCCCCGACATTATTTAATTAGCTAAAACAGAACCAACATTTTGTTGTGTAAGTTTACAATGTTATTAAGGTAAATTGACCATAGTTACTAGAGACCACATGCAGTGAAACTTACATGTATAAATATAACGTTTATTGAGATAGTTTCTATAATACTTAGAAACGTTTTTTGGTTTTTATACCGATTATTGACATGCTTTTCAATATAAAAATAAAGTTTGGCCAGAGGCCCAGAGCATGTATTCATTCGTTGACTATTAGAACGACTTTTTTACTTATGTGATGATTATGGCCTGGATTGTAGGTCTTTAGCCAAATAACATGACATAACAGAGGCGTATTTTTACTTTGATTAACCTATCCCCACGATTAATTCCTTTCAGGATGTCTGCATGACGTCACATATATCACGATGAACCAACATGGGCTAAAATGAGCTACTTTTCATTGACAACATTTCAAAAAAAAAAGCGTTATTGTTTTTTCGCGTTTATAATAGCTGGTTAAAAATTAGACTACCCATATTTCTTGGTTTTTCTTTATTTAACTTATATTCGTCGTTAATAATTTATTAAAGAAATAGTCATTAAAAAGACCGTATATACAAAGTTAGGAATACTGATGTCGTGATCTTAGCATGATATAAAATTAAAAAAAACATGTCATGTCACTCACTTGTCAATCATTCGCTGCCGTTTGTTCACAAAATTGTTATTTTGCGTAATTTAATTAATTACATAATTTGTAGACGCCATTAAAATAAATAAACTATTTTGCGTAGAATCGAAAGCTTGTCGTTAGAATCAAGTAATCCGTCAGACAGATAAACAATGAACATGACAGTTGTATATTTTTTTGAATTCCTTTGGTAATAAATGGACTAAGGGCACTATAAGTGTATTCCTAAGATTCACAATCCAACTCTTTTTTACTGTTTTTCCTTAATATAAAAAAAACTACTTCATAAAAAAAAACCAAAGATATTTTTACTGTAATCAACAGTGTAAAATCTAGAAACGGTATTTTATTTTACTACCTTAGCACATAATGAATTGTTGTCAATTCCGAATGCAATGTTTTGACAGGGACTTTATTTGTTAATATCGCTTATAAATCAAACCTAACCTAACCTACGTACAGCAAATAAACTATGAATTTAATCCAAAATAGCTCCAGCGTAACATGTATAACATAGTTTTCGGAAAAAAATATCGGATAAAATAACTTATTAAGAATTTTAAGGTTGCTTCTGGCCAATATAATGAACGCATTTATTTATAAAAATTAGAATGTAAGTTCATGTATCCTAATTATTTTTTGTATTGGGTATTGTAATTTATATTATACTTGTGCAATAAAAAAATTACACACCTCAAGGCTTATTTTTTTATGCATAACCTAGACGTCCATGATATTCCGTGATGGCCATTTGAATAGCATATAAATAGACAAAGTTTAAAAAAAAAGTAAGGAAGTAGTAAAGAGGAGAAGCACATAATAAAATGCTATGCTTCTTTTTGTTTACACAAGCCTTAATGGAGTTTAAAGCGAGGGCGCTGAAGGCGAAGACCTTGTGAATTGACAAACCATTATTTGTTTCTGACTGGCGACCAATTATACCTATTGCCGTCACGCTCGCAAAGCGACATTGACCACTAACATCATGTTTTGTAAATGTTTTCCCTACAATAGTAATACGGCGTTCTAAAATAAAGTTCAATGTACTAAATTCCTCGTGGTCGGGCATCCGCACTTAGAAGGTATACCAAATTGCAACTTGCAAATTGCAACTATGTCTATACCCATACATAAGTTCACCTAAGCCGTCAATCGTTTACGAAAACCAAGAAAGAGGGATACTGACCTACTCTCTTACAAGTGTCTTAAACACACGAACATGAAATGCATTTTTTTTACTGTACACCTTTTAACTGACATCATAATCAAGTAAACTAAGCTACACGTAGAGTGACTAAGTAAAATGGAAGAAACATCCAAAAGAGCGTAGCGCATAGGTAATCTAACCAAAATTTTCCTTTATATAACAATTTCGGGAATTTTACATTTTTCACGATGACACTCGGTCATTATCTGATTTTCTTATAATGATTTAAAGGGCCTTTAACTAAATACACATAAACACACAAATTAATGCGTTTATGTTTCAAGATTTTGGTAATAAAAGTCTGCCTACCGGCGTTGCCCGACAATTGCCAGATTTTATTTTTGCCAAGTAGAGGTCTTAAAACTTTTTCGTAGAAATCGGGGCAAACTAAAAAAACGTTTATGTATAATCAGAACTTTTCTGAATTTATTTTTTTATTTAAGTTTAAATTACGTTTACGTGACAATAGATAGCAAAAATAGCAATAGAAAATGTATTTTAATTTTTCCACACGTGTGTGCTGCCCGGCCGCGCTTTCTCAGCACAAGGGGCGTCTCGCCAAAATCAGGATAAAAAAGGAAATTGTCTTGTCAACACTTTTATTTTTTTACCCAAACCCTTTGTCCCTATTTTACGCAAAAAAATGTTATCAGTGTACACTTCGTTATCAGTCGAAATAAGAATGATGATAGCATAATTCAGAACGCAAAGACGATATGACGTCACAGCTGTACTGCCTCGTGATTGGTCGGATATCACGCCATAGTCTTTTTATAGACGATGAGATCACCCCTTCAAATTTTGTTTAGGCTAAAGTGGAACGGCATTCACGAAAAGCGTATACGGCTATACCAAGAACCGTCGGTTAGGACGTTTTGTTTCGAGGTGCGAGAAATTCTCAGGAGAGAAGGGCATCCCCAAAGCGACGACGACGTCATCGCGAGATGAGTCATGATTGTTGTGTTCTCGTTTGTGGATAATCTTCAGCGCGCATTTGTTTCGAATCGCAGCTGTCACAACTTGCAGGTGAACTGTCAGAATCAGATTGAAAACGAACGCGATAGTTTGATATTACGCGGAACTGGAACTGGTTTGGACTTAACCTCGTCAATTGGCTAATTATAATAAGCGTTTGTGCATTACGTAAATCGTTTCGTGTGTTTATTGTGTTAAGGGTTGTTAAGGACTATGACTATGAAGCTGGATGTTAGTGATAGCCAGTCGAACCACTCCGAGGTGTCGAGCGACAGTCAGTCCTCGCAAGGGTCGAACAATGACTTCATGGAGACCATACAGGCGTCCAGGTCTCTGCTCACGGTATGTACCAGTCAATAATCTATTCAAGGTCACTTCGCGTTGGTTGGTCCGTATCTAGGTACGATTTAATAAACTATAATAATGAAGGTCCGAATTAAACTTTACCTAACCTCAATTGAAGTGGTCCTTTTCAACCTACTTGTATTGTTAGTATTTGTAAGTTTGCCAACTTGGACTCTGAAGTCCACTGATATGCTACAAAAACATGGCTTAGCACATCTGAAGTATTGTTCTTTTAATATAAGCAGTAACATCTTGTAACCACAACTCATCTGACCTTGTTTTCAATTGTTACATTATAAAGTTCTTTAACACTACACTTAAACAGGAAATTGGTTATAATAATTGCTTATTGACAGTCTATGCATTTTGTTATGTTTTCCTGGTGTTTTTACTTATGTTGCTGTAATTTTTGAAAATAACAAAACAATAATATATCAAAGTTTCTGACGGAAAACAAAAAAACTCATTGTTTGTTGTACTTATTGGAACTTTACAGATTCAGTTCACAATTCATATTATGAAATAAAATAATAGGAAATAATTTACCTTTTACCTGCTTTTTAGTGTGTTGGTAGCTCATTTACACAATAGTGAAGAATAATATTTAGTTATGAGGAGCTTATACCTAAATTTTTATTTTTTATCTTTCTTTGTTTGTAGGTTATTATACAAACATGTTAAGTTAGTTTGTTTCGTATTATATTGTAATTTAGTGTTTGTTTTGTTTTGTGAAATATGTTTTGTTTGAATAAATAAAGTTAGCTAACTGCTCCATTACATCTAACAACTAGGGCGTAAATAAGTCACTCTCTATGTGGAAATCAAATAAAAAACCTATTCATTATGATTTAAAAAAACTTACATAACAAAGTATACAAGCTTTGATTACATTTCAGTCATTTCAGTATAATTTTATATAGTGCGTGCATATACCTGACAATAAGACTTGATAAGATTAAACATATCACTTACTCACCTAGATATTATCAGAATATTAGTCATCGCTTTGGTATCAGCTAAAAGCAAACAAAAACTCTATCACTGCAATACTGCTAATTAGATTATGCAACTTGGAAATCTTCATATTTCAAAGTTATCAATTCAATAAAAAAATTGTTAGGCTCCATAGCCACTGTCGGAAATAAAATAATAATATAAATCACTAGAGGACACCTGCAACATTGTATGCATAGAATTGGTTTCCCGCTACTCCCCCTATTTTAACCTCTCAGGGATGAATTTCCAAAATTCCCTTCTTAGTGCACCCCTAGGTTATTCAAGGGATATTCCCTCCAAACTGCCAGTCCCTAGGTCCAGAGATTTGGTTGTGCGTTGATCGATCAGTCAGTTTCTTCTTTTATATATCGCACTGCCAGATCAAAAGTGTAGTAACTCAAAATACAACTGTATTATAAAATCAACTTTAATTCAACATCTTTGAGCTTGAAACAAAACTAACAATTTAGAATTTGGATTTGTAGTAAAAGATCATATTTTTAATACTTCTATGCAATTTCAACCTTCACTTAACACTCATTCTGGCATCAGATTATTTAATAATTTGCTATGATCATCATCATCTACACAGCTGAAGAAGCAATTTGGTGCAGAAGCATAGGATGACTACAGCTAATTAAATTTAGAGTGCCATTTTCGTATTAAAAACATATTCAATATGTGCTGTCTCATGATTTAGGTATTATTATTGTAATTATTGAGTGATGCTGACTGCTCCAAATATTAATGAACACTGCCACATTACTTGTTTTTTAGATGAGAGAGTGAGGCAAAAGAGCCTGTTGGTACTTTAGTTGTTTTCTCTAATAGAAGTGAATAATAAACTGTAAAAGGAACTTACTATAACTAACTTTTTTTTATTATCTCTAGGTATATCCAAACTATAGATATTATCAGTGATCGGAATAGGCTGAGCTAATATACCTTAAGTTCGCAAAAGGACATAATATAGAGTGGTTACAACCGTATTTAGTACCAGAAAAATACTGGAAATCCAGAAAAAAAAAAAAAGATACTTTTACCCGGTTGTAATCACTATATTATGTCCATTTGAGAACTTTAGGCAAATTAACTCTGCCTATTCAGATCACAAGATATTATACATTAATTAATTTCATCCTTAATCAAACCAACGTTCATTATCCAATTCAATTGGGGTTGGTGCAGCAAGTTTTCTCGTTCAACATCCCCTATCTGACATCATCTCTCTCTATACTGCTAACTGATGTATATCTCGCTGTCGTGTTTTCTCTATAACAAACCATTGGAAGCTGTGGTTGTCTTATGTTAACCTAGTGATTTAAACCTAGTGGATGTATTGTTTACCACTAAGCAATGTATACACTGTTGACAATCGTGAATAAATAAATCTTGACATCTTCATATTCATTATTCATTATGTCATATTTACTTTGCTTTACTCTCATGACATCAACACTCATTTCATAGAATGTGTACACTTACATGAACAATTTTCTTTAAATCAATAGATTTTACCGAGCGGTAGGTGATATATGGTCACAATTATAAAGAAAATGGGCATACCATCTTCAGAAAATTGTTTCTTTCTGAAATTAAACTTAGTGAATTGATACTTTTTAAACATCAGAATTCTTATCATACTTAATTCTGTTACTTATTTACCTATTTAGTTACTGGGATTATAAATAATGCTACATTTATTTGTAATCATTCAATATTGCAAATGAAATTCAGGCCATATAAGGTAACTTCTGCCAGTTATTTTCTTTATTATTTTTAATTTATTTTAATTCTTGATACATTATGTATTGCCAGATACAGTGTTGTTTTTGATTTATAAATTATGATATACTGTACCTTTAAAGGCATTTTTTTTGATGAATTTGTAAATAAGTGTAGTATTTGGTAATATAACTTTGTAACTTTGGTTTCCTTCACATTATTTTTAATTTATGATTGTTTAATCATTTATTCCCCAGCTTGTACTTAACATTATGTGTGTTGTTCTTTACTTATCCTTATTATAATAATTTAATTTAGAGACTGTTAGCAACAATTATAAAATTATCTCTTCCATTTTAGAGAACAAGGAAACATTTAACATATTGTTTTGTTATTGTTAAAACGAGGGAATCCCACGATGCATGTAGGTATTTCTGGCGCATTTTATTATCATTAGCAAAATTAATAACTTTAATAAACCGTGTTGCCGGTTTATTAAAATTAATAACTTTAATAAACCGTGTTGCCGGTTTAGAATAGTGCCACTCCATGGGCCCTAAGATGGCTGCGTTTATCGGGCATCCGTCACCTTCTCACACGTAAATAAGTCGTTTGTTAGTACTTTACCTCAAAAGCATAAAATCCTTGTAGCGATTCACCGGTTCGCATTTCACCTCGAACGTATATTTAATTATCGCGTTGTATCTTGATCGTTTATTTTTTTAGTCGCTATAAGTTTTAGTCGCATTTCACCTCGATCGTACATTTAACTATAACGTTGCGTCTCAATCTTATTTTTTTTTGTGGATATTAGTTTTTTTCGCATTTCACCTCAATCGTTTGATAAATTATCGTTTTGTATCCTAATCGTGTATTTCAGTATTAGACAGTATCTTTACTCGCAATGTACTTGTTTTGCTTTTTTTAATAGCATATCATCGTGAGCATTTAATGTCACAGTTCGCCAAGTAGCACTTTATCTCTACAACAAGGTGAATATTTGAGAAGGATTTATTTTGTTAGAAACATTTGTCTTTGTGATAAATATCGTGTTACCGCAACTCAAGTAATCATATTATCTAGACTAGAGACTAAAATAACGAATTGTAAAAGAGGCACGTGTCGCTAATGGTTATTTTGATCAAAATCGAAAAAAATGTAAACAGAGGTGTTGAGCATAATGACAAAGTGTGAGGAGAATGACAATTGTTGAGATTTCTATGATGCTTTGATGAGAAGAATGACACTGTCAATTTCTTTGGCATAAATTAAAGGAACAGACGTAGCAAAATGATTGTATTTATTGGTAACTGTAGTTACATTATTTAAAGGCTTAGTGTAGGCTAAGCTTGACAAAATTATCTTAATATTAATGAAATCAATCATGCAAAAAAGGGAACGATTTTTTACGTGTTCGTTGAAGTCTGACTAAGTACATAGTGTACCTGCGAAAATATAATTATTTTGTATCATTATAATAATAACATTTATTTATTTATTGAATTGCACATAATATATAAAATCGTTGCCCTTTCTCCACACTGTAACAAATTAAACATGAACTATTCTTCGCATAATGATATAGAAAATATACTCAAATTTATTTTTTAATTAACTTAACTAAAACTCACTTTCAACTTTTACAAATTAAACTGTTTTAATAAACCTATAAACCATACATATTAGTTAAGGTACGGCTTATTTATCAAAAAACATTAAGTAATTATTTATTTTTGGTATTTTTTATTACAACAATAGGTTTGTATCTATATCAACAGCGACTTTTTTGATTTATGTAAACTAACTGGGTAGGTATATTATGGTGAATACCCATAGTCTAATGATTAAATAATCTTATATATAAAACTTCAGTGATAGAGAGAAACGCTCCCCTATTTAGGTATTTGTTTTGTAATTAAACTTGTTTAAACATTTCAACCTTACTAAATACTATTCTCTATCTACAATAGGTAACATATTTTTTTATTTACATTAAACACAGGAAAGTGTTCCTCTTTCTCTTTACCGCTATATTTAATAAATTAGATTAATAACTATTATAATTATAACAAAGAAAACACTTCTGAATTGTTAATTGTAACTCTTTAAAAATCTAATTTTTAACAAAATAAAGTTATTATTTATTAACTAATATAGGAGGGCATCAAATATTGAGCAGCTGAGCAGCGTTATTGAGGAGAATGACGTTGAGGAGAATGATTTTTGGGACAAAAATTGTCGTAACTTGCAAGTTTACGTTGAAATAAAATCTCGCCTCAAATATAAGTAAATCGTATCAAATTTGTCACAAAATGAAATAATTTTATTACAATACAAGTGTATACTTACGGAGTAAAGATAGAAAAGGCAAATGACGAAAACTATGACACGTTCGAGCAGCGAGGAACAAACGTTAAAATTTTTTCAAAACGACACGTGTTGTTTGGTTGAGCGTTCACGGGTGTCTGAGGAGTTAACTAAATATGCCAAATAAGTATCGCTGCGAAGAATGACGAATTATTCGTGACAATTTTTTAGCTTCATGTTTTGAATGGAATAGTGATTAAGTATTCTTTTTTTTTTACTGGAATTTTGAAAACTAAGTATTAAACTATAAATATATATATATTTTTTTGTTTTTAAGTTCGTAAATTAGCGTATAATCCTTTTCAATTAAATTTATGTCGTGTTGTGACACGAGAAATATTGCAAATATGGGTAGTTTTTAATTTTTGTATTTTTTAAATATACAAAATGAAACTTTTAAGTAAGAGCACCTCCAAAAATACTTAATGTAGAATCAAATCACATTTAATGAATTGAGACTTTTTGTTATTATTGGAGCACAAAGTAAATAGACACTCTTTTTCGCCGTTTCAAATATTCACCCAACAACATTTTATTTTAGGCTGATGTATATCAACCTACGACCTACATGTTCAAATGAAACGTTAGCCGGGATTTCATTGGGATTATGACTAAATAATGACATGAAACTATAGGTACAAAACACGTTTTATCGTGCGAACATCAATTATCGCGTCAAATAAAACAGCGTTCCAAACAAAACTCGATCGCGGTGAAATGCGATTATGGTGAAGCACTACTCGGAAAATAAGATGCTACAAATTAAATATACTAATGTGACCAGCCACACGAAAAATTGCTTCCAAAAAAAAAGCTATTGAGATTTTGTACAACCTAGGTGAAATGCGAACCGGGGAATCGCTACAAGGATTTTATGCTTTTGAGGTAAAGTACTAACAAACGAAATAAGTGGGTGAATCATCTTTTAAGGTACCTACTCCTTTTCTTTTGCGGTATCGAAACTTTCCTGGTGACTTATCATCAGAGGTCGGAATTTTCGTAGCACTTTTGAGCTGTCATAGGGAGTTCTCGTTTATCGACTTCGGATATACATATTTTATCGATACATTATAGAACACAACATATTAAAGAACATTAAAAGAAGAGGTAAACAACAGGTGGTATTATCGCTAAAGAGCGATTTCTTTCAGATGACTTTCGAGTAATTGAAAATGTGAAATAGAGATTTGCAATGAAAACAATGAAAAGTTAATAGTTAACATTTTAATCAGTTCAGTTCAGTGTTATCATTTATGAATTTCATGTTCAAAGTCTGTTTTAGTGCTAACAAGACTAAGTGTTTCATCATTAGTTTTTCTATAAAAGAAATAGATAGATAGTCTGAAAGAAATCGCTCTTTAGCGATAAGACCGCCTGCTGTTTACATCTACTTTTAATCTTCTTTAATATGTTGTGTTCTATAATGTATCGATAACATATGTATATCCAAAGTCGATAAACGAGAAGTCCCTATGACAGCTCAAAAGTGCTACGAAAATTCCGACCTCTGCTTATCATTAATAATAATGTATGAATATTAATATCAGACCACCAAATTTACAGACCTTACACGTTAAACACCTCAAATATTATTTAATCTTCGAAAAAACCTGGTAACTCAGGGGAAAATGCACATTTTCCATACAAAACCTAGGGACAACATCGTCCGCTGCGTTACCAACTATATTATTATTTCAAACTGTACTATTTTTAAATCAAATCATTTCAAATGCTAGCCTAATTGTCTGATTTAATAAGCGTGTAAGCTACGTCGTTGGCAAATATATAGTTTTTCTAAAAACATATAAGGCCGTGCCAGGATAAGCTAAGAGATTTTGCCCCCCTTGAGTTTGGGCTTGTAATTTTTATAGATTGTGTGGCTCTGCATTAGTAATTGTTTTGCCAAATTTGAGCACCCTAAATATCATAGTTTTCATTAAAAAAAAAAAACTATATTTAATTTTTCTTTGATATTTTTTTTTTCCTGTTAACCAATTTTAATGAGCTTGGCATATAATGTACATTTAACCAAGATAATCAAATGGCCATAATTATATTTTCATTATGCGATAGAAAAAAAATTAAAAAAACCCATTCAAACTTTTCAGTTTTTTTTTTTATCACTTCCATGTTAGAGACCGCTCTAATTTTTTCACTGGTAAAACTCCCACTAACGTCCTATAATATGTATTTTTTTCAAAATGTTTGCTAAGGGAGAACATGGAGTTATCTTGACATGAAATTCTTTACATACATTTCCTAGAACCGCTATAATTTAAATCGGAATGATTGCAACCTCTTTAGAGGAACGTACATGTTGCATATGAAATACTTACAGGCCACTTACATTTCAACTTTTTAAAAAAGTAAAAAAAAAGACAACAAAAAGAACTCCTTTCAATTGTCGTGCGTTGGTAACATAATATAAACCATTCCAATATGAATTCATTATCAAAAACAACTGCAATACAACGCGTTTTCCGTAAAATAGTTAAAACGCTGTATTGTCTCGCAATGAAAACAATTCTGCAAAGTATAAACGAACAATACGATTTCTTTAATAATACACTTCCAATTTTTGATCAGGTAAATGTCACAAAGGCATATTGTGCATTTGTATAGTAATTAATGGGTACTTAATTTTAAATAGGTAGTTTAAATAATTAGTAGTAGTAGTAGTAAAACTCTTTATTGTACGTACAAACAAATAATTACCTATGTTTATCCACGGATATTTAATTTGGGAGTCTCAGGTAGTATAACTTAACACGCATGTCTTCAATCTAAATGATCAAAAAACATAGGTAATTATTTGTTTGTACGTACAATAAAGAGTTTTACTACTACTACTACTTCTACTACTAATTATTTAAACTACCTATTTAAAATTAAGTACCCATTAATTACTATACAAATGCACAATATGCCTTTGTGACATTTACCTGATCAAAAATTGGAAGTGTATTATTAAAGAAATCGTATTGTTCGTTTATACTTTGCAGAATTGTTTTCATTGCGAGACAATGCAGCGTTTTAACTTTTTTACGGAAAACGCGTTGTATTGCAGTTGTTTTTGATAATGAATTCATATTGGAATGGTTTATATTATGTTACCAACGCACGACAATTAAAAGGAGTTCTTTTTGTTGTATTTTTTTTTACTTTTTTAAAAAGTTGAAATGTAAGTATTTCATATGCAACATGTACGTTCCTCTAAAGAGGTTGCAATCATTCCGATTTAAATTATAGCGGTTCTAGGAAATGTATGTAAAGAATTTCATGTCAAGATAACTCCATGTTCTCCCTTAGCAAACATTTTGAAAAAAATACATATTATAGGACGTTAGTGGGAGTTTTACCAGTGAAAAAATTAGAGCGGTCACTAACATGGACGTGATAAAAAAAAAACTGAAAAGTTTGAATGGGTTTTTTTAATTTGTTTTCTATGGTATAATGAAAATATAATTATGGCTATTTGATCATCTTGGTTAAATGTACATTATATGCCAAGCTCATTAAAATTGGTTAACAGGAAAAAAAAATATAAAAGAAAAATTAAATATAGTTTTTTTTTTTTAAACGAAAACTATGATATTTAGGGTGCTCAAATTTGGCAAAACAATTACTAATGCAGAGCCACACAATCTATAAAAATTACAAGCCCAAACTCAAGGGGGGCAAAATCTCTTAGCTTATCCTGGCACGGCCTTTGTGAAACATGTCGAAAAATGGGGGGAGTACCTTAGAAGTTGATTCACCCAAGTACGACAGTGCCGGATGCTTTATCGACATTTGACACTCGATATAGACGCAGACATACCAGGCCCACAGGTCTTCCCGTGGATGTCGTAAGAGGTGACTAAGGCAATATAGGCTTATAGTACTGTTAGGCGATGGGCTTGCAACCTGTCACTATTGTCACTAATATGCTGGTAAACATCTTAGCCTAAGAATTTGTGCAAAATGTGGTTACTGAATTCAACAATTCTTAAAGTTATTCGTAATTCTGTAGCTATGCCTACCCCACTCTGGGATAACAGGCGTGAATAAATTAAACAATACGTATGATTCATAAAGAAATGTTGAAGTTTATATCTGCGGATAATCTCTAGCTGTTAACAAATAAATAAATAAATATTGGGGGATAATCTCATACAAATTGAGCTAGTCCCAAACAAAGCTCTCTAGGCTTGTACAATGAGAATAAACATACTTATAAAGATAAATACATACGTATACATAGAAAACACCCAAGTCTCAGAAACAAATAGATACTCGCGCTCATCCATCACGCAAAATAGGTATTTGCCCTGACTGGAAATCAAACCCGGGACCGATAGCTTAGTTGGCAGGGTTACTACCAATAGTTATTAATTATTACTTTGCCTTTTAGTTTTTTTTATTAATGACTTATCTTTCTATGAACAGGGCAGTTGTACTTTACAGGGAAGGCTTTTAAAATTGAGATACCAATCAACCAACCATATTAGCTGTATAATGTATGTTATGTGAACGCTAACAACATTCCAATGAAATAATAATAATAAAAAAGTAAAATAGGTAATACGTTTAACGGTCGTGGACCTACGATAGGTTATAAATGTTATAATATAGGTATGTAACTAAAGTTATTGAAATGTTATTTTTCTTTTTACACTTTGTATTCACTTGTTCCATTTAAACTGATTAGTTTATTGAACAGATTTATTAATTAGGTACCTACAAGTCGATACCGACGGAGTTTTCTGATGTTAATGGACACTATTAGGTACTCCACAGATCATTTAGGTATTGTCGATAGGTACTAATCTAATCTGGCAACACTTTATCTTTCAAAATAGTTCTTCTAAATAATACATAATGAAATAATAATGAATATTAGTGGACAATAAAATACAAATTGACCTAGTCCCAAGCTAAGCTGTAGGTTTGTACAATGGGTACTAGACAAGGATAAACATACTTAGGTAGGTATATAAAGATACATAGAAAATATCCAAGACTCGGGAAAAAATACTCGCGCTCATCACAGAAATGAAATAATAGGTACTTTAGTAAGATTCGTAAAATAAAACTAAACCCTTGGAGTAATTTAAATCAGTTGGATGTGCCGAATAATTCTCGAATTTTCCGCGTAGCTTTATACTCTTCGCTACTAACTGAGTACATTAGGTGTCCGCTAGCCGGCAAAATGTTGGCGACGTCGACCGCTGCATGACGTCAACTTCGAGGAAAACTCGCTGTGGCCTGTGTGCTGCTCACGCTTAACAATATGATTACTGCTATAAATTGAGCAACCCAGAGTTCAATTTAGGACGATAGCTAGCAATGAAAAAGAATTATTTTTTAAGTAGAGCTTGTTGAAGCTACATTGAGTACAAACGTTACAGACCTACGTGCATTATATTTAGGTATTATAAAGCATATGAAATACTGTAGTCTTGGTTTAGTTTGAACTTTTATGAGTCTTTTTTGAAGTCCATTCTTCCGCTAATTCTTTACAACGCAACTGATGAGAGTTCTATCTATGATGCCCCACCTTGACCCCTAGACTCGCAAGCATCGTGAACTCGCTCGTTACTGGTTAGCAATTGAGTTCCTAATGAGCGTAAAGGTCCGATAATGCTGGACGTGTATAGAACTTCACGGCTAATTAGTTTTTTTTTTGCGTTATTTAAAGAATACAAATGTTGAAATGCGCTCTTTGCGTAGTATGTGTGAAGTCAGAGAGAAATGTGGAATAAAAGAAGATGTAGTGACTAAGATTGAAAAGGGCATGCTTCGATGGTTCGGTCATTTGGAAAGGATGGATGAAAGAGATATACAGATCGAAAGTGAGTGGAAGGGTCGAAAGGGGCCGCCCTAGGCGTACTTTTTGGAATCACATCGGAGAAATACTGGAAAAGGGCCGAATCTTAAGTACCCGAAACCTACGTGCGTGCATGACTCAATGTATGAATGTGGAAGAAGCGAAAGAAGTTTGTCAAGATCGTAGCAAGTAGAAAGAAGTGGTCTCCGCCTACCCCTCTGGGAAACAGGCGTGATTTAATGTATGTATGTACGTAAAGAATACAAAACACTGTCTTTGACAGTGGCATGAAGAAGGTAAACGTACACACTGACTGCACTCTTCAAATGCGTTTTCAGTCGAAGACGGGTACAATTCCTCTAAGCTAGCCATTGGACCGGATGTCTTATCTTATTTCCACTCTGGAACACAACAAAGCGAATACTGCTGCTTGGTGGCTGGTTAAAGGGATAGATGATGGTGTTAGTCCAGAGGGATCCTACACCAAATTACCACTACGCTCATGTAATTAGTTGCTCTTTTAACTGACAACGCTATTGGCTCGCATAGCTGGGAGAATAAAGAAACCTTGAAAAAGTCATGATCATCTGAATTAATCCGAATACGTTCAAGGCAACGAAATGTAAAAGATATGAAATCGGGCGACCTACAAATTATACGCCATACGGCGAGTGATGTGACATACATGCAAAATGGGTTCTTTATGTTCGACACCTGATTACCATGCGGTGTGGCGCCGGATCAACGGTTACCTTTGGTTAGTTGGCATTTAGACGAACTAAAAGCTAGAAACACGCTGCATCATACAAACATCTGTCTTATGATGTTTGAGGGTTTTTAAGGCACTGCGGGCCTGCATGCGAACTATTTCCAAGCTTGGGCTATCCTCCTTGGAGAGTTTTCAATTTATACACCATAATCTTCTTTATAAATAAAAATGAATCCCCGAAAGCGCATAACTTCCGAACGAAAAATATGGAAAGTCGTACATTTGCAGCGGGGGCAAAGCCGCTGCCGGGTAGCTATTTAATAATATTTGGGACCATGTTCTCCTGAAAGCTATATTTGCTGTTTGTTTGTATTAGAGTTCCTCTCATGTGATTTCCATTGATATGAAAGCGTACGAGTAGATATATTTATTATTACTTAAGCGCTAAGGCGACTAAGGTTAGGTTAGAGAAACCAAAGATGTTTCTTAAACAATTAAAACTATATCTTATTAATAAATGCTATTATAACTTAAATGATTTTTTTAACGATAAGTAGTACTTAATTTATATTTTGTCAACCCTAGTCCTAGTTGATAAATAATAATTATTGGTAACCTAAATGTGCAATACAGAGAATTTTATCTTGGAATCTTATCCTAGAGTGATTTAGTATTAAGTTATCTGTAATAAAATAAAATACCTAGTTAGCCCTCTAAAATTGCTGTGCTCTTGCAGGGCGTCACATGAATACCTATTATTTATTTTCCACCTCATATACTTATGTAATGTGATATGCAACAAACATTTTGATTTTGATTTTGAGGTTTTTTCTATTTATTTTATCTGCATTCCGGCATAATCTTTAACTCTTGGCTACAAATAGACGTCACTGTTTTCTGCTGTTGCTGGTATTTGTATCGTAAGAGAAAGGAACCTATTGCCCTCATGCCTCTTGCATTGTCTTTTATGTTAATATTATTTTTATTTTTCGTTTCAATCTATTTATAAGCACTAAGAATGTCACTTTCCACCAAACGCCATTAGAAACACGGTACGCGCGTATTGATGATATGTCAAAAATGTTATGCTAATAAAGAGATACCCAAATTCTATACATCTTGTCAATTTTCGAAACTTTGTTACGTTAGTGTTACTCGTATACTCACTACTCACTAGTGGTCAGTTAACAGTGAATCTGTTAGTAAATTTTGTCCTATAGAGAACTAAATTTAAACGACTTCAAATCATTAAGGAGTTCCGTTGACTTTCCATGAATTCCATGACCAGATCTAGACGAAATTTAAATGGGACCTCGCCTGAGATGTCTATGTGTATGAGTACGTAGATATTTAATGAGTTCCCTCAATTGATAAAAATGGAACCAACCTGAAAGTTACCTTTCAAGTTTCAAATAAAAACGGTCTCCAAATTTATAAATAACGGAGTTCCACGGTAACAAAACTAACAAAAAATACTAATTATGAACCTCCTCCTTTTTTGGAGTCGGTAAAAAGTAATTTCTACTGATATTCTATCGCGCTGGTTTTTTCCATTATTAGATATCATGTTAGCTATAAGCCCTGAAATACTTTTCCTGCTGCACGCATACCCTCCCCTAAGGATTACGACAATTTCTGATTGACCGATTCTGTGCTTCTCGCCTCCAGCTTGCATTACGGTAACTTTTTCCACAATCACCCTCAGATTTCTAGAGTTGACCTTTTAACTTTTGCTACTTACACCCACGCGCTTCGCTGAAAAGGCAAACAAAAGCCAGACCTTGAACTTCGAACGCAAGTCTGCTTATTGAACTGGTGATTCAGCAATTTTCGACGATAACATCGAACATACAAGTTATGGCATGATTTACTGCCATAGTCACGTAAAATTTCCCGTACTGAAATTATGAAATGGATAAGGCCCTGAATGTGGAACCAATAAAAACATGTTTTTGATTGAAGTACTTTAGGGGTTGGATTCTTTTTGAGCTCGTTTAGCTAATGGGAACTTGAAATCTTGAAGAGAAGGTCCTTGGTTCTCAGTCTAGTAAGTCTCTTGAAATTTTTGTTTTGTTTTTTTATGGGCTGAGTTGAAAGCGTAAGTCATGGTCACATTTATATTAGATACTTGGTTTATTTGACTGTAGAAATATATAGTTAAGATTTTCTAATTTCTACTTAATAATAAAATGATTTATTCAATCACTTAAATTGTCAGCCTTAGGTATGCCTCTTTTATGTATAGTAGAAACGTGTTAAGAGAACACCCCTCCTTCACCAGTTGGATCTTACAATATATATTGCAGCCATACCTTTTGCAGCCATATTGCTTCCCGATATTTTTTCTATCATATATCTGAGTGAGCTTTAGCTATGGAATATCTGGAGTCGTGATAAATACGTGACTGGTTCCAGCGAGTCTACTTCCATCGCCATAATCTAGCAAGCATCATGACTTATTCATTGAATTGCTCTTTCAAAAGATAACGTTGAAAGGAAATATTTCATAAGGAAAAGGTACGGAAATGATAAAGATCTTATCAAATTTTTAGGCGCTTTTTTCAGTAAAATCAATAAGGTGTAAACGTGCTTCATGGTATGACGTAATGCGATATCCGACCGGCGACGTGCCAGCTATCAGACATTTCCAGCCCGAGTATATCACGACAGTCGACAATTTGTAACATAAGCATGTTTATGTTGACCGTTGTTTATCATTATAATGCAGTTATATTATCTGTAGTTAGCATTTTGTTACTATGCGTGATTTGTGAGAAATATAGGGCGAGTTCGACAAGGCAGGGAGAAAATATGAAGATCAGAATTCTTCGTCGTCTGGTTGGGATTAGCCCAAGCAGCGGATCAGGTCATAATGCAACACTATAAAAGCCAACATCATCATTCACTTAAGAGCTATGCTCTTTTCAGTGGAGTAATTTCCATTCGTCCCTGTTCGGAATGTTGTCTTTAAGTCTTAACACTCTGATACGGCATGATACCAACTTTTTCTTTAGCTTAGTGACTATTTGGTCAATTATTTGTTTGTTGATCCTATACTAAATTGGCACATTCAGCTAACCGTGGTTCAATTGGTCTAGCTTGTCTGTCGCAGGGATAATGAAATTCAGATCAGATGTATCCCACCAAACTTTAGAAGAAGAGCACACGTTAGCAGAATATGGAATTGTAAGACTGTCGTCGGAACTTCCCCAAAATAATGGAGAAGAGGGAAATGCGCTAGCAGGATGATAGTTTATAAACAAAATACAATGTTTCATGTAAATAGAAACCTATTAAAATAGTAAACAATGAATGCCACGTTTCTGTAACCTGTGTGTGATTCGGCCGTTGTCAATTTTATGTGCATTTGATTAAAACGGGAATTGTACATGCATGAATCTTAAATTCTTCAGTCATTTACCTTAAGTTTGGCTTTGGAAATAAAGTTTATTGGGGTTTTATTAATTAATGGTTTTTTGCCTAGAGTAACCGATACTTTTGTAAAGCAAATACATTTCGACCAGTAATGTGTCTTGTTCCTGTAAATTTTGTAATGTATTTACCTAAACCATAACGTCCCAGTCCGGTTTCATCTTCTTATTTGATAGTTCTTCTACTTTTGCGTTATTTAGATGTTTGTATGTAATATGAAACAAATAGTTCCTGTTCATTTAGTCTATTAAGTATTTACGTTCCGTGTTTTCCTGAGAATTATATAGTACGATTTCCTGTTAAATATGTCCCTTTGCTGGTAGCTCTGTGTCCTATCAAAACATAGAAGTCATTATGGTACACCTCAATGTTGGCGGTGCCTAAAATATTGCTTTTCTTACTGGGTTTCCCATAAAAAATATCACAAATAAACCAATTCACCGAAATTACGTTTGTATAAGTTTATAAGTTGATTCGATGCCAAGCCAAGCCAGCAAAACAGGCTGCGCTCTTGGGTCGTTTCAGTACCAGAGTTATCTTCCGTTTGGCAAATAGATATTTAAACTCTACGATGCCGAAGTAATTCCGGTTCCTGTGTCACTGAAAAGAATTTCATGATTCACTGAAATTGTAACTATGTGTTTGTGCAAAGCTACGTTAAAAATCCATTTGGCTCGAGAAATGGATTGTTGGAATAGTTGGTGAGATGCGACGTTTCGGTTTCGAGCAGTGTTTTGCGCGTGCGCGGTTGTCGCGGCGCGCAATACAAAACCGGCCGCGGCCCGCGGACTGACTCAGTCTGATACTGAAACACATTCTATCGACACGTGCGCGCCTCTAATAGAGCCTCCGCATGACTCATACCCTTATCACAGTGAAGTAACTCGCCGCGCCTGAAGTTACAAAACTTTTGAATTGTGATATTTTTGTTTTGTGGTAGTCCCCGGCGGACTGTTGTTTTGGACGATATCATTGAAAACTAGCATTCATGTCTCAGCTGGTGCCATACCATTTTACTAGCAGCGAGCAAGACGATAGTCTCATGTTCGCTACCATGTTCGAGTACCACGCAGATGACTACAACAAGCCCATGGTGAGTACATTACAAACAAGTGTAGTTAATATAAAATAACTCGTGAAGTGTATCAAATTTCCTTAATTGAAAAAATAGTTTTGAGCGCGCGGTTTCTCAGAATTTCACAACATTAAAACATTTTCAGAAACTTATCGCAAGTGTTTCTTGTTGTTTACAACCGTGTTCGTTAGAATTTTAAGTCAAAATGAACTTTTCGTGTGTTTACATTAGGTAAATTGGGCACGTTAATGCATTTTGTTTGCGCAATTTATTAATAATGGTGTCAAAAACAAGTGAACACTTGTGAACTAGTTAACTTTTAGTGCGCCAATAAGGATCCCTGTCAGTTTGGGTTCTTAACGCGATTGGCCACGGGGCGTATGATAAGGATAAAAACAATACATTCGTTTCTTTCTTAGCGTGACGTCATCATTCCATTTTTTCTCGGAACGCGGTTGAAGACCTTGTTTTTTTACTTAAATAGGTAAATTCGATGAGCACTTGAGAATCTATACGTTTTTTATTTGAGATTTTTACCTGTATGTAGATAGGTATCTTTTGTTTTTGTGTGCGATATTTGAACTCTTTGTTTGATTCCCTATATGAATTAAACGTACCAAGAGCTTCACACTCATTCTGATAGATGGCGTCACGAACGCTAAGTAAGTATTTTCGTGTTTGTTGAATCATGAGCAGGCGTTGCTTTTTTACCTTCAAGCTTATCTCTTTAAGATGATATCACATGTCTTAAACAAGATTAGCTTTGCTTGTTATTGTAATTATAGCTTTTCGAAATATTCGCATAGAAGCCTCGTCGCTCACTCTGTCTCGAATCTCGCCCAACTATCATATAACTTAATCCGTACGTTCGTAGGTAACATTTTCGCGTTAGGTTCTATGTCGAAGACGCGACCAAGGTTGAGACATGAATTTACATGCAGTTTACGTACTGACGGGTCAAGTTAGACCCGACTGCAAAAGCAGAAATAAAGTTACCGAGCAGGTCAATCGTTAATAGTTGTTTCCTCCTGCAGCTCCTGTCTGACTGCGTCGTTTAGTAGGAATCATCTGCCTTTAGGGCAATTCTTCGTGAAAAGTGGGTTCCATGTTTCGGTGGTTTTTATTTTTATTACTGACTTTGACTATTAGTGTTATTACCAAAAAAAAAAACATAAAGAAGGTTATCTTGTGTGACCAAATATGTACTTATTTAGGTAGATCACAAATCAGTGTAATCTCAGGATTCGTTAAGGTTTTAAAAATTAGGATTTTTCCACCAACTTTCTCTGGTCACGAGAATCACGCCACTCGAATAGACGTCACACGATGACGTCAATGCGACCCCACCGCGGTCGCCGCCGGCGCAGACGTTCCTCGAAGCCTCCAAGCTTGGCCTTAATTACATTAACTTTTTGAAATTTGTAAGTTTATTAAGTCTTACCTTTTGTGAAAAGTTCACAGAGATCCCGAGATTCGTTTAAAATCTGAATTATGAGGTTTACCTTTATATTGCATCAGACCATAGTGTTAAGTGTTTCTTACGCAAGTTTCTCTTTGCTTGGGACATTTTTAATTGACGCTGTCTTACCAACTCATTAATGGTTTCAAAACTTACATTATTTCCATATCTATGTAATCCTTGAAATGGGAACCTTACATTGTTCAATGTTTTATTTTCTCACTCTTGATCACCTTTTAATAGTCACCTATCTCGCTTGCGGTGAACCAAAGCGTCTTAGTGTTATTGTTATTGTCATTTATCGCACAATTATTTCTTAATTAGGTAAGTTAGTAATTCGAAAACACAGCCATAGCGCACGTCATTGACCACAACCGATGAGTTTCTGAAAACCATTGTTACTGTTAAAGTATGAATGAAATCCTTGGGTTTTTACCAGTTGTTCTGCCTCATAGTATTGATATTAAAAACCTCAATTACCTATTACAACATCTTCCGTCTCTAAAACTGCAACTCTACAATAGGGTAAAATATTTCTTAGCTAATGAAGTTTTCAATGTAACCACCATTGTATTGACTGATAAAATGGGGATTAAGATTTCCGATAAGCCGTTTATCTAAATCCGTTCTAGGAATGTGTCCTGCTCCCTTCTATTGCACATTGTTTCGTAGTGGACTGATCTTTTTAACGACCCGATAAACGAGACTACAGGATTGCGCAAAGGCATAACCGGATCCGCTGTCGGCGTCGCCCGCGCCGGCTGCCGCGCGGCTAACCTTTCCGAGGCGAAAACGGCGAGTCCGGCTAACTTGACCTACTTCGCTCTTGTGCAATTTCTCCTGCATCCGCGCCGAACTGCTTCTACGAACAAACGCACTGGGGAATCCCTCCACGCAACGCGCTTGCAGGCACGTCGACCACTGGCTTTAACGGTGTTTTGTTTTTCGCTTCAAATTAAATTACCTATATCAGAACCAATGCAATGTCAAAGAGCTAACTAATCTCACATAAATTGATAACAAACAACATAATTATGTAGCCAAATAAGAAACTTCACAAGAGTACATACCTACAAAAACAATTAAGGAATTGATCCTGGGACCTCTAGCTTCATGGTCGTAGGTCACTATCACTACCAACTAGTCTCACAGCGTCGTCAAATATGTCGTTATACAAGTATATGGATGGTGTCCTGTCAGTGTCACGAGTTGAGTTCTATTGAAACAGTAAACAGATTTTAAGTAATGATTGACCTCGCCGACTTGGGCAGATGTTTGATCGCTCGACACCTATTAAATGGTTCCAGTTAATTCAGGGCGGATGTAGACAATTTGCTCTAGTTACATACCTAATTGACCGCTGTTAGCATCAAGACGTCCCGTCTCGATTGTTAGGAGTTTTTTAATATGTACGTACAGTTTTAATCATGTCTATCGGGTTTAATATCTTCATTGAGGTATATGCGTTACGTAAATGATTGTAGTGTAGAGGTAATCGGAATTCTGAGAACATTGGATGCGTCATCGCCTAGAGCATCGGAAGTAAATCGTTAGCGAGCTCAAAACATCAGTGACACAGACTCATAACGAATTGTTTATTGGCGAGTGCTGCCAGCACCTGCCACAAGATGTTGATTTCACCAATTTTGCAAAATTTTTTCATTTAGATTCAGTTCTTGTTTATTTGCTAGTTGCCTCTCATAAAACAATAACACAACTGGTTATTTCAACAGTAACTCCAAAACCTCAGTAGTAAACTTAAATCGGCTTTCACGCAAACTTCAGTAGTAAAGTCCGGAGTGACTTCTTTATTACCACTCTGAGAGATAACCGAGGTAATGTTGTCCCTTCTGACCATTACGTAAAGTGTTTCCCATTGTCCTAAAAGTAATTTCCATCGCCCATGTTCTTATCGCTGACACATTTTAGGGAAATTAGTAGGTAGGCAAGTTTTAACAAAGAATTTTAACATACCATTTTGAATAGAGACAGTATGTGATTTTTTAAAACCTTTTGTGTACAGTCACAAAGAAAACAATGTCTAATTGCTTACCCTAATTTATCATGTTACCGGGGATAATCCTGGTTGCACCACCAAAAGTAGAGTAGAAAAAAAAACTAAAGCTACTAAATAGAATGACGGCCTCATTTGTCTATCTCGGCATAGACAATACCAGAGGTCCGACATTGTGTCGGCAAGTCGTAACTCCGAGCTGTTTCTTTGTTGCGGGGAGTGTGGTAGGCACTATGTCACCGCGCCTGCGCCCTGTCGCGCGTCAAACCATAACCAACCTCCCACGTTGAGGAGTTAACATTATCGCCTTGGTGATTTCCCTTCTGTGAATCGGTTCTTTATTGTCTACTGTCACTTCTTGGTTTTGCTTTTACGTAACATTTTTTACATTATTTTCGTCTTTATTCATGACAGTACTTTAATAAGATGTTGTTTGTTGCGCTTTAGAATTTACATTTCAAATTAAATTTGACAACGCCGAACGTGTCTGTATATGAATCACTTAAAGCACGTCACTTGCATTTGGAATACTTAGGGTTTATTTACGAACATTGCCTACATTGTAATATTTATATTTACGGTTTAGCATCAATTAAGTATATTTTATGGGTATTTCTAATTAACGTGTTCTAGTTAAATACGTCAATATAAAACAATTTAAACACAATTTACTATAAATTCAAAGTAAATACAATATCATTTATGTAAAAGCTTCCTGTTTATTTCAGTAAATCTGCCGTTTATTTAATGGCCATATTCATCACTGTCGGCCGTAGAATTGTTGTATAAATTATCCTTCTGAGAGAATAATAGGGCACTCGGTATACTCCGATACACATTCCTAATGTAAATGAAATGAATGCAACGGAAAGTAAAATGGTTAAAAGGTCAAAAAATTGTCGTTGATTGATGCATTCGGACCGTGCCGCGGACCTTTGGTTACGCATGCTTGTAAACTCAAATAGACACAACTCTGCGTCAAACATCCATATAAGTGACGATCATAGCCGCTTAATAACTTTGTTCGAATGCAATTTCAACCGCTGCTTTTACTTTTAAAGTAAAGATTGTTGTCCACAAAAAACCGACGCAAATTTTACCGACGCGTCTATTATCACCGCTAATTCTTTGTTTACCTGTACCAGTGTGATTTTCCAAACGGCAATTTGGGACCCTTCTCATTCTCACACAATAGAAGTGAAAATAAAGATGTGGGGTATCTGTCGAGGACAAAATATCCCGTAAAGAGTTTTGAAACGGTACTGTTTATTGCATCGGCGGCTTCCGAAAGCGATGGGTCGGCGGAGAGGTCCGTTAGGGCTCCCGCCGATCAACCTGGGTGACGGTGACTCACCGCTCACGTCTCGGCCTGCATTCCACCGGACATTCTACACGTGCTTTTTTCCTACCACAACTATTTAGTTTATTAGAACACCTGGTATTATTTTTTACATAATGTAATAAATATTATTCAACAAATATTAAACAGCGCATTATATGCCGTTAAAACAAAGCCATTATGATTCCGCAAACTTAATTTTCTTTGTTTCACGAAGCAATAATAATTACGTCACAATAATAAGCATGGAGCTGATATTTACAACAGCTGCTAAGTCCTTGTTCCGATTATGGGCAAGAATCGTGCCAGCGGCTCCGTGGATTACTAACATTTTCTATGTTTCCGCCTCGAGTGCCTTATTAAAAGATGTCATGCTTGCACGTGCATTAGATCACTCCTATAAAATGTAACAACGGCCGTAATGTTCCTTCAACTGCATACTAACGTTGTTGCGAATGTCACAAATAAAAGATCTGCGTTCCACTTAATAGTTTACGATACTTACGATTACAACACAAAAGAGACGTGCGTTATGTAGACACCGAATGTTTGATATTGTTTCATACATATAAAGTTACCTACGTGTTTTAATAAATATCGCCATAGGTGTTTCTGTTTCATTACGATAACAATAACTATTCATGGAATTCGATCATTCAATTATCCACCATAATCGTTGTAGGTTATCATTCTATAAGACGTCTCGTGTCAATTCGAGTTAGAGACGTTTGAAATATTTATCGGGAGTGGGATCGATTTGGTTATGCTGGATTAATCCTCGCTGACAAAAGGAATGAGCGTGTAGATTGAATGAGCTCGGCTCCCGCCCACAACAAAAATTGTGATAGACGGCACAATAACCTCACTTCCAATACCGACGCCATTATTTAATGAACCCTCGTCAGATGAAAAGGTCAAATTGTTTGAAAAGATTAATCTCATAATAAATGTGGGTCTAACATAGTAGACACCAGATTTTTGGTTGATGTTGAGTTATGTGACATCAAATATAAATATTTTTTAAGTGCACAATGGACACTGATTGAGTTTTTTATAGTTCGTTCATCCGTGATTTTTCAAAGGGTGCGATTGTGATTTTATGGGTTTAGGAAGGAATGTTGAAGGTAAATTAAGAGGAATCACAGAGTAATTCTTTAATGCGGCATAAATTGTCCGGTTGAAGGATCATTTGCACGGACATGCCATTCGCCGAGAGTAATGCACTCGTAAATGTTTACGACTGTGGCTGCGTTTTCAACTTCAATGTTATTTAAATATTTTTCGAGATTCCTCCCATACACTGTCACGTGGGTTTTTGCAATGAGGTTTTTTATTGACGAGCAGTATTTCAACTTAACGATATTCCATTGAATTAGCCAAGAATTTTGTAAACCTCACCTTCTTTGTTGGTAATGTTGGTACGCACACGTCGTTGCTCCTGGTTACTGACGAGCTTCGCCATTGTATCCTGTATTGTTATTTCTAAATAATTAATCTTTATTGGATTGGTCACCGAGCCGTGGAATTAATAGGACGAATGACCGCGTCGGTTCTTGGAATTTAATTTTGTTTGACCTTTCTTATACGAAGCTCTTTAATCTAATAAAATTCATTTAAGGTCGCCTAAGTCATTGTTGATCGGCCGTTTACTTGAGACTCTTCTCGCTGATTTGTTTTCTGATTGTTACCTTATTAGTTTTATCAAATATACTAAGTAATAGATTAACTGATATTTTTTCCTCATTCGTTCTCTTTCGTATCTTCGCTGCGGTCGAGCGGCCTAGTCGACCTGCACATGCAACTTGTTGTTCCAGTATTTTTTCCTTTTCCTTAATCATTGGAAACGCACTATTTAAAAGAATTGCTTCACTCTTATGATCACGCACGATATGTCAAAACTATATGATTAATTCAACGTACCTAAATACTATTGACTGAATACATCAGATGTATGATAGATTCTATCATTAGACCCATGTTTCTTTATGCATAGGTAGTTACCAACTTTTATTACACCGAGTAATAAAAATAGTAATGGTGAGGTAATTTTTTTAATACCATGCGGGCTGGTTGTAAAGCCGCATTAGCTCCTTTAAAAGTACGAAACATTTTATTCCCCTATCATGTTAAAAAGTTAATTTACTGTATGTTCTGTAGTGGTTTCAGTGATCTTATGAGTAGTTTATTCATGGGAAGTAACTTGTCGATTGCTTGTTTAGTCTTGACTGAGTTACTTACCGTTTTCGTCGTGCCGTGGTTAGCGAGTTCGAACATGTTCGGTGTCTGGGGTAAAAGCATCTGTTTCATCATCGACTTCATCGGTGGCCGGCCACGGGGCTGCCGGCTGCCCGTGCCCGACATGCTGCACTAATTTAATTATTCCGTTTATGTAGCGAGCGGATCGCGTTGCATATTGAATTTCTGCTGGCCCGAGCTCAACGCACCTCGAACCCAATTAGGAGGGCACTAAAAAGGTTTTGCGTTTGTTTGCGCCTCATTGTTCTCTCAGGTATCTGGGCTGCCGCCGTTTCGAAATCGCGTTTCTGTTTCCTCGTCTTTTTAGGGAGTGGAAAGTTGTCGGTTTTCTGCAACGTGCAGTTTTGAAATTGCGTAGGTGCCGGCGCATTGCGCGGGGGCCCGTCTGGACGGCGGGTGCTGGCGAGGGTGTCGCCTGCAGCGCGAGTGGGGCGTAGGCGTCGCCGGGGGGCGTCGCGCCAGGCTTATCAGACGGCGGCGGGGCCGGCGCGCGAGCCTCACTCCACGCTCCGCCGCTGGCCGCGCGCCTGTGTGTTCGCTGACAACGGCTTTAGATAACAAAAACCTTTGTCCAGTCGAAGCATAATATTGACACGCCGCGTCCTCTGCGCCGCGTAGTTTCCGAGGGGTTTTCCGACGCCGACCGACATCTGTCACACGATTGTTTTCATTGCGCGTACGCGTATCGCGCTTGTTTGTATCAAGTTTCGACAAGTTTTGTGAAGTTTTTTTTATCGTAATTGAATACTTGCTGTGGATTGTGATACTTATTTGGGATTGCAGTTAAAGGAATTTGGTAAGTTATCTTATCAATGTTATCATATCATTTTGAAAATGAATGGTAAACTATTTGTATTGATTAACAAAGATTGGGGTTTCCCCCTAGGTAGCTTTGTTATCTTTGTCAGTACAGGATTTGATTTGCACAAGAGTTGCGTCAGTAGGTATGTTGTTTTTCGTTTTTCCGTAAATAGCTCTCATAATCATAGTCTGCACGTGTTTTTATCGGTCATCTGACTTTTGAAAAATATTTGTTAATCTGTTGCCGTCACCGTGCCGTGTGCGCGGGGCTGCGCGGGCGCACATGTGATGCGCCGCGACGCTGCGTGTCATCGCTCGCGGTCAGTTGAACGAACCCTGCGCCGACGTCAACCTTGCCATAATCGCGATTATTTGCATCACCATTGTACGTTGTCGGCTGTAAACGTGCCTCTAATTGTCTCATTTGCTAGATGGATGAACCCTGGAGTCCTGCTAGTCTAGGGCTGACCATCTGTCCGTCCTGGATGCCCCGGTTTTCGCGCGTCTTGCTCGGTCTTTAAGGCTTATCGGGACTTTAGATAACTTTTTCGTCGTCTAGACTTTTGAGTGACAACTAAGTATAGCAGTCTACTTGATAAGAAGAAGAATCCAGTAAATTGCTTGTTCCGTGACGATGTTGATAGTTCATACAGCCTGGCATATTTTGGTGTTGCTAGCACCTCTAAATTACCTATTTATCGTGTGAAGTAGGTATCAAATTTCATTTTTTTTGTAACAATCTCTTATGTTTTAACCTTGGAATCTTATCTGGTATCGTAAATGCTATTTTGTTATATTCAGGAGCCTGTACAAAGAGCGATTTGTGATTTAAATAACATGTAGGTACCTACTGCTTAGGTGGATTTTTATAAACTATCATTGTGTAATTTTTTGACAGCTTCTTGTCATTTATTTTTTACCTACAACGATTATTTTTGATTTTGAACGAAACAGTAAGATATGTTGTAAGTTATGTTTATGTCCTAGAAGCATCCACTTTCAATAAAATACAACGACCTCTGATTATCTCATTGATAGCATTTATCGTGATATTTAGCCATGTTGGAAAATATTTCTAAACCGTTACCTATTGGTTTTGTGATAATGATAAGGCGAATTTAGTGATTCGGTGCTGACGTAGGTATAGCTAAGTTCTAAAGAATAGAATTGAACTTGCTACAAAGAAACCTTTAATAGCTTGAACTATATTTTTAGTATGTCTGGTATCTATATTATCTGAGATCTTTGAAGTTTAATTAGATAACTTATCGTTAACGTCGGAAAATTCCTTAATTATAATAAATAAACTACGATACAAAATCGTAAGTGTAGTGTAGAGGCTGTCAACAAGTATTCAATTTCACATATTGGCTCATCATTATTCCGCGACACACTCGGAGGACCAAGATCCTTGGGCATAACGCCAAATCGGCGACACCGCCGTAGGAGCTGCCGGAAACAAAGCCAGATTTAATTTCATTTAGCTACTTTAAAGTGGCATTTACGTCTACGGCCTTCACGCACCAACAACCCGACAAATTCACCACTTTTGTTCATTCCCAGTGGAAAGTTCCAATCCAGTACTGTCCTACATCCAGGAATTTCTTTAGGGCTCCAATTGTGAAATGTTTCGCGATAAGTCCAAGTGTTTGCGGACGATTTCATGGAAGCGATAACGCGGCCGGTGCGATGTCAAACAATTCGGATGCCACTATCTATCGCCGATAAGCCGGGACCGACGAGCCGAACAGGGAACGTGAAGTAGGTAGGTATTAGCGAGGTTCGCGTAGTCGCGCTAAAAAGTGAAACTGCGTCTAAGAGCGCTAAACGGCACAATTAACCGGCATTTTTGCAGTTAATTAGGCGTCTAGCGTTCGTTAGCTACGCGTCAAAAATAAAAGAAGGTAGTTTTTATTGGATTTCGAAAACGAGATTCTAATTATAATCTTCTAAACGTAGCAGTCTCTCTCTCTCTTTAATACTTTTTAATTGCACGTCCTTAAACTTTATTAATATAGGTAGTTGCACAAACATTAACAATGTGCAAGTGGTTATATGCATAAAGAAGTTACAACGATCTCTTTACATAGTATAAAACAATAGGCCGGGGTAATTAGATCGAAATAGGCTTACCTTGCATGAATTAATGACAACATTTTTTTTCATTAAATGTGTAGACTACAGTTGTATCCTGCGAAACCTCTGCGCATCCGTTTTTTTCAAAGAAATCATGTTTATCCATTTGATTTGATAGATAAATGTAAGGAGTATTTGTAGAAGAGATAAGCACCTATTACCAGTAGTGGATCAGTAAATTGAAAGATGGTCGTCCGCGAAATGTTTTTTTTTTATCTTATAATTTCACTTTGTAGGTAGGTACTTCAAGCTAAAATATTAACAAGATAAAAATGCTAACTCGATTTTATTTCATATATTTAATTTAACTAATAAGAAGAAAATTAAACTGATGTGACTTTGCATTTCAGAGATATAAAAAAATTTCAAATATTGGTTCAGGCCAAAATGTAACAGAATTGATAGTTGTTGAACAATGGAAAATATTTAAGCCCAGACGGAATTTCTCAGAATTAAACAGATAAGAGGTTGTAAATTGTTTAATATAGTAAAACAAACGATTTGTATTAATGTGTTTAAATTTCTTGTAAATAAGTAAGTAACATAAAGTCTAAAAATGAAAGTTAAACTAAATTTAGATCTGTTACATTTTTGCTTGAACCGGTTTTAAAAAACTATTAAACTTAATTTTCGTTGATACAATTTCTTTAATTTTGCCTGATGGCGTTTTAATGTATTAATTTTAATAATTTTATGTTCAAAAACCACTGTTAATAATTTTGCTAGAAGTAGGTAAGTACAATAAAAAAAAAAAAAGTTTTATTTATTTTCCGTGGGGTACTTTGTTTAATCCTGCAAAACTATATTGTTTATACCAATTCTTTATACACAAACTAGAATTGTCCTGTTAACAGTTTTAACCTATTTTTTATTCACGAAAACGCGTTTTTGTTATTTTTACATTGTTCCGGTCATGGAAAATGTTTAATTTTTTGTTATTATTTGGAGTGATAAGTTGAAATTAGTACCTACATTACCTACTATGCCTACTATACCTACCTACCTACCTATTCTAGAAAAAAACCGCTGTTTAGATTTCTGCCCTCCTAAGCTAATAGGTACGCAGTAAGTCAGATAAAACTCCTGTAGCAATATCAACCTTATTACTAAGAGAAAAGAGCTAAAACTGCTTTGGTTATTGATTTTGGGATACTGCTTATTTGCTTAGGAGCAAGGTTAAAAGCTCAAGGCTCCTTGTACAAAGTATTCTGCCCGCCGTCTGTCTCGGATATAGGGTAAAGTCACCAGAGGTCAGCCAGAGACCTGTAGTCGGCCTCTGCCTATACTTTGTATGAGTGGGAAGAGTACGAAGGATGTATTTTCTACTCATCGGACTCACATAAGGACGACTACTGGTCTCTGGCTGACTACTGGTGACTTTACCCGATGTACGAAATGAGTGCGAGTGTGTGAAAATGTGTATACTTATGTCTGTATGTACGAAAAGATCTTTTAAACTTCGTAACGGATTTAAATGCGGTTATCATCAATATATAGAGTGATTCAAGAAAGAAAGAAAGAACGAAAGAAAAACATTTTATTGATAACAAACCTCCACCAACATATTAACATACTTAACAAAATAAAGCTTAACCTAAAAATTATATTGGTGGAATGTGACACCAATAAGGGTGCGGCTCCACTGAGGCGGAGACGAGAGGAGCGGAGCGGAGCTGTGCCAATATCATCACTACATAGTATAAAACAAAGTCGCTTGCGCTGTCTGTCCCTATGTATGCTTAAATCTTTAAAACTATGCAACGGATTTTGATGAGGTTTTTTTTAATAGATAGAGTGATTCTTAAGGAAGGTTTATATGTATAATACATTCCACGCGGGCGAAGCCGCGGGCGGGTCGCTAGTTAACCAATAAAAGGCGCATGCGGTCACGTCGAGCGCGCCTTGCGCACGTTAGTTTAGATTCCATTGGTTAATATTGGCACAGCTCCGCTCCGCTCCTCTCGTCTCCGCCTCAGTGGAGCCGCACCCTAAGGGTCCCACTCAGCATGTGTTGCAGCACTCGGTGCTACAACGCTGGTTTTCTGTGGATCCCTTTGTGATTCACACGCGACGAGAAAAGAGAAGAAGAAAAAGAAGAGCGTTTGAAGAGGAGAGGTGGTTTATGTATGGGTGTTTCAGAAAACTCGTAGGTATAAAACGAAGCGAAGCAGGCGGGTCGCTAGGTTAAAAATATTATAAGGGAATGCAATTGAACCGGTTATTAACCGTTTTTGTATGAAAATAACCGGTTAAAATCGGTTAAACAGGGTTATATGCTTTCCCTAGATATATACCTATACATATATATGTGTTATCACTTTTGGAAAAACCATGGGTCAACCGAGTTTCTTACCTTGTTTTTGATATAATTAAGATTTCCGTATTACCTATGCAATTTTTCCTCAAAATTGGAAAGAACAAAAAACCCGGAACCTTGATTATATATAGTTATCCTCAAGGACAACCTGATCTGTCGAGGCGTTATCTCGTGCTAGGCGGTGCCGGTGCCGACTGCCATTCGGATAATATTTTTTAATAATCTATTGATTGCCCGAAGTCGCCATTTGTATAGAGTTACGACTCACCGTGTGCGTCGTGAGCGTAGCCGCTTAACCCTTACCCAGACAGAGGTAGAGACCACAGTCATGGTAAAAATTACTTATTTAAAAAAAACTGAATTTACTTTTTTTATAACCCTTTGATCAACAATATCCATATTCAAAAGAAAATAAATCGCTAGGCCTGGCTAAGATGTTTTTTTTTACATTATGGGTTAATCGGTGATTGTGTCTTAGATAAGGAAAGTGTAAAAGAATCAGAAATATTAATAAAAAAAGAGCCCATTTAAGTACCACTTTCATATTTATATGGGGAATCAACTTTTCGTTCCATACTTTTGGGAGTGGACTTCATTCAGGGCCATAAAAATAAACTATTTTGTCTTCAATCTAGATCCCAGACTAACAGATTCATGCATTTTAACTGTAGGTATTAACTGAAGGTAAACTAGATTTAAATTTTGATTAAAATGGCACTTAAACTCTCAGATCAATTGGAAACATACCTATTGCGATATCAAACGGTTCATGAAAGGGTTTGTAAGGCAATGTGTGGTGTGGTGTAAAATAATCGATTAACTAGTGTAGATTTAATGGTTGGCTGACCTATTAATAGATCGAATATCTTATCGCAATGGGATGTATACTACCTACCTATTCAGGGCGTATTTTGTACCTAGTTCTTTACGCATAAGTTATATTTGTATATCACGACTTAGTAAAGTTAGTAATATAATAACCATGCCTAGGTTTCGACACACGGTTCATTGGTCTAAGAAAGCGTTCAAAGAACCTTACTGAAAATTTAAATGGTATTAAAAAAACGTTTCGTATCTGTGGTTTCTTTGTAATGTTTGCTGTAACAGAAGTTACGGCTCCGAGGAAGGTCGAGACACTAAAGAAATTAGCATAAGTGCCGCCAAACACCGGCCGCGCACACAATGGCTTTGTCTGTTAGTCTGTCGCCTCTTGTAACTGTACATTTAACAATGTCAAATTTGTAGCCATGGACAAAGTGCATTTGTATAAAATTATACGTCAGGGAGAAGTCCTGTAATACATTTTACAAGTTAACTGGAATGTAGGGGAGAAGTGGCATGAAAGAGCCAGGTTTTGAAAGAGCCACTTGCATTATTTCGGAAGTTTTAGAACCGATTTGGTTGGCAATACTATTTTTAGGTGGCAGCACTGATTTCCCGTCCCTCACAAAAATTTGACAGTTCGCCGAAACCAACCGCCATCGGTGCATCCAGTCGAAGTTTTAGGCATTCAAAAGTAAGTTTCTTGTTTCATTTTCGTTGTTTTTTGGTATTTTTTTGCTAACAATTATAGGCAAATGGGTTATAGACTCAGTTGGTGCATATATTTGGCTTTTCAGCTGCATAAAAGCTTATTTGCAAAAGGTCTCGTATTGTTGTTATTTTGAAGGTTATATATTTTTTTTGGACAAGTCTTGAAAGAGCCGGGTCATTGGGCATTGAAAAAGCCGGCTCTTTCATAACTGGCTCCTTCATAACCTTGAAATTGTTTTTTGTAAATAATATAAAATAATACTATATACGTACATTTTTTCATAATATTATTGAATTATTTGCTTCAGATATTTCATTATGGCGACAGTTGGTCCAAAAAAACGTTAACGACCCAATAATTCGGTAATTGAAGAGGCAGTTGCTGAAGTTTTAGAAAAACGCCAGTCTATAGATAAAGCTGCACTTGCCTTAAATATATCGCGGGCTTATTTAGCAAAAATAGTTAAAAAAGCAAAGAATTGTTTTTTTTTGTAAGAAATGTTTTTAAGTTTATTAAACATATACCTATATGATGTTCCTAACAGTCTGATAATGAATATATAGAATGAATTTAATGAATATATAGATATTTAGGCTCAAAGATAGCAATATTATTTTTGAAGTTCTTGGAGATTTAATGATGTTGATTTTATTAGAAGTTTTTTTTTTTTTTTTTAGAGACTGTTATTAAAAAAAAACTGCCTGTATGTTAAGTTCTGTAGAACGTACCTGTGTACACCTGACTGATTAATATGTTAAGATTAAGAAAGCGTTAAAAACGATTACTTAAAATGACTGATATAATTGTTTTTTTTTTGTTAAGAAGTGTTAGCAATTTTTACTTAAAATATTGTTAGAATTGTTTTTAAGTTTTTTTTTTATGTCGCCCTTATTTTTTTTTGATAATTTTCATAATTACTCGTTGTTATACTTACCGGCTCTTTCAAAACTTATGGCAGCTCTTTCAATACCGAGCTGTGATGAAAGAGCCGAATGACACATTTTTTTGAAATGCATATTTTGTTGATTTTTATATATTATTTAAGATTTTTTTGTACGAAATTACGTACTCAAATAAATAAAGAATAATTTTTAAAATAAAAAATTACATCTTTTTCATTACAAGTAGTATTTTTTCCGCCGTAAAGAAAACTGGCTCTTTCATGCCACTTCTCCCCTATTTATTTGTACGTTTAATTATTTAACTTTTTTTTTAACAATTCTAAGCGGGGATAAGTAGTAATATATTTTATGAACCATTACTAAGTCATTATCTTAGTTTGGCCAAAGTACTTAGGCACTGCCATCGACACCGCAATTCAATAAATGAATCCCTAAATGGTTCCATGCAATATTCGATCGATACGAATGTCTCCGAATGTTGCCGAAAAAAACCGAAGTCGTATGTGGGTGACGCAATTAAAAAAGTTAAATAAAACAAGTAAGAGGCGCGTGGGCATCGCCCTGCGCGTGCGCCCCGAGATAATTCCACACGTACAGCACACTACGAGCTTTGTATCAATCAGTGCTAATATAGGTCTAATTGTAAAGGAAAATTATACAAAGGTCGACGACTTTGCAAAGGGTCCGTTGCGCCGCGATCATGAGAAACTTGGAAAGGGATTATTTCTATTTAAAGAACCTTGTGAAATCCAAGATGTGTAAATAAATTAAGAGTTGCATTATCATGTAACATGTTAATATAAATATTGCAACGAGTTTAGTTGCGACACGAGTCGAGATAATGCACATGTACGTAACCTGACCATACGGAGAGGCATGACGGCTGTTAAGCAGCAATGTAATTTGCATCGCCGTTTAACGCGTCGGGATTGTACTTCTTTGTTCTGCCGCATTCGTGCAGCTGTTATTGTTTCTTATCGCAACAGAACAATAAATAGCGATTTAAAACACTTCTCGGTAGCGATAACCCTTTACCCTACGCCCCCTGCCGCACTCACTCCTAATTAGATCGATCTGATTAGTCCACGTATCTATTTATTTACTAAGCATTACTGATACTACATTCTTGCATCGCGTCGCCGATTCGTCATAGCTTCAAAACTCAAATACTTGTATCAATCATCGCGAGAAGCAAATCGCTCTTAAATTTACAAAACCACTTGGCAAGCCACAAAAAATTTTTGCTATTGTTGCGTGTACTAAATACGAAAATTTATGATTTGCTTTTTTTTATTCGGTGAAGTCTGCGGTCGGCGCGGCGCCGCGCGCGGTATGCCCGCCATTTCCGGACGATATCCGGCCCTCCGCTCGGCGCCATACGGCTTAACTCTAAGTTTCATGGGCGCGCACTATCTGCTCTCAAGGATGACTTTATAATCAAGACATGGACTTATTAAAGACGCATGTCACCAAGTTTTCCTACTTGTTTTTCCAGTTCTATCGACATTTCCTTGTAGCCTTCAGAATATGATGGCTAAGTTTTATCTAATCGCCTAATGCGTTCATTGAGCGCTTAAGCGTTTGTTTTGTGTGATGTGATGATCACGAATCGATTATTTATTGGTTTCGACGGCCAATAAAGCTTTCAGTTGCCTTGTATAAGTGAAATTTTCTCAGTGTCGCTCGCTGATTCATAGCTCGCTAGCTCATTATGAATCATTCAGAGTAATCGAGTTTTTGAATCGAGTCGGCCGAATGTAAATACTGCCGTAGTGACCTGCGATAGAGCCGCGCGGGCGGCGAGCGGTGACTCACGCGGGTTTTCCGAGAAAACAGAATGAAGCAGTTTTCACGAGCCCGAAGGTCGCTCGGTAACTGCCTCCCGTAACTGGTAGCGGCCAAATTTCTTTTACACATGACTCATTTTGGTGAAATCATTTTCATAAATTCTACTAATCCTCAGAAGAATACAACATTTTCGAAGTATGTAGTTTCAAGTTTCACCTTAAACATTAATATACGGCGAAAGGGGAAACTTGTGAAATTATAGAGGGGTGATGTATGGCAGTGAAAAGTGCAAGGGCATTGACTGCATTTGAAACGACTGGCGGGGAACTTTACGCCTCGTGCTTAGTACATTGCTGCGCGGACTTCCAAGTCTAGCCTCCGTCGGGTTCGTTTCCGCGGTAATGGTAGGGGTACATGATTTAGTTTCTGTAATAAAGGTGAGACGAAGGGCTGTTGGCGCGCTGCCAGCCGTCGATTTATTTTATTATTCGCAGCGGCGGTCAATGTCGCGACTAGTGGCGCGGCGCGGCGCCTCCATTACGCGCATGTGCTTCCATACTCTTTTTTTAAGTCAAAATAGATCTTCGCATCACATCTTTTGTTGCAGTCTCGTGTTCGTTGTGTTTGTTGCTCTCTGTCAGGCGAGACGTGCACAAAAATGAAACAAAACAACCAGCTTAACCGTTACAGTAAACATTAAAACGTTCTCGAGCCTTGTAACATATACAAAGGCGCCCTTTAAATTCAAACGATAAGTTAATGGACGGAAACCTTGGCGCTCTGTTACTTCTGCGATCGATCTGTGCAACGAGCGAATGGGTTTTTTGCAAGGCGATTGTAATAACAAAACGATTAACAGCTTTAGCGCTAAAGATTATGGGCTGCTCTCAATGTTATGCAGTGTCTTCTTGGAATGTTAACCTGACATCCCGTGCGCTATTAGTCCGAGCAATTAGAGTGTTAATGAGTTTCAGACTGCTGGCCAGATATGAAAGCCGCCCATGCGCCCACACTCCACCAACCCGACTAACTCTTTAACTTGACATCGTAATCGTCTGGGAGTATTTTATGGCGCCCTCCTCAGCGTGAATGTGTTCTCTATCCTCCTCGCTATTGAGGCCGGTTTGCGTCCACACGTGGCTGCTCGTAAAGGCATGGGAAGAATTTTACGCTACTGGTGCCTTCCGAGTAACCATTAAGCGCTCTTACAAACGCCTACAGTCGCTATGTTCCCGTATTTGACGACGTTTTAGAATATTCACACATACTTAGGAGATCTAAAGGGAGGCGATTAGTTTGTTTATGTTGCTTCATGATTTGTAATCATGAGCTGTGTTCTTCCGTTGTTTTGTCACAATCGGAATAATAGAGTCAGCGCGAGTTTTCGGTAATAAGCTGTTTGACGCTGGGACATTGTTGTGGGCGTTGTTCACACCGCGCGCGGGTGGCCGGGCTCACCTGTCGCCACTCGTTGCTGATTCGCGGCACGTCTCGTGTCAAAAACTGCGCAATTTATTTCAAATAACAACGTGGTCATAAATACACTTCTCTACGCCGCTCTGACTACCATACTAATTTAACGTGTGTTTTGACCCGCCGAGGGTGAAGGACCCTTCGTAAAGTCAATGTTTCTGTTTTCTTAGTTTGATTACACAGTGCTGCTGGTTTGACTCGTTGACGCGTCGCGTCATTAATGATTATTATAGTTATAAAACCATTAGCTAGCGATATAATGATATCATTCTCCTAACTAACTGGACTATCGGTGTCATGTAATGCCCTGCTATTTATTCGTGACTACTGTGTATTTATATATGCAGTTATGTATTGTTTTCGGCGATCTGCCCGTTGTTTGTTGACGTAGCATGATTCCCAAGAATGATTCGTGAAAGATATTTATAGATAGGAAAACAGTCGACTGCTTATCGGGCAACGTTCCCGGAAAAAGGTTGCCAAAAGGGATCAGTCATACTATGACACAAATTGAGGAAAATGGATCGATTTTGACAATTATATTTTGATTTCCTGCACGAAGCGGTCATTACGACTAAATAGTCTTAGGTTCATCTGTGGCTGCACCTTGCATGTAATCATTAATCAAGAAAGTACACAAATAGCTAATGATAAGTAGTTCAAGAACAGTTTGACTTCATTATTATTTCATTACGTTAATTGCGCCCGATATAACGGGTGTCGCATCACATGTTTAAATATGTGATTCCGCGAAATCGACACGTGTATATTATGTCTATTTATGTGTTTGTTCAGTCCAATAGATAACCATAGGCTTTGTTTGTACGTGGGCGCGCACACGTGCGTACCTATAACGGACCGGCCTTATCTGGCTCTTACAAATAGCTGTTGCTAAATTGTAAGTGTTTTTGGGTTATATTCTGAAGGGCTGATTTGCGCAGTTTACATTTGCAACTATGCATGGAAATCTCTCAGTGAGACGAAAGTATCTTGTAATAAGACTTAGGCCTCAAATGAGTATATAAGTACGTAGCGGTCTTTGGAATATGTTCTTCTTTATAGAAATTTCCCTAACGTATTACACACGTTTGCGTCTTCTGCGAGCTCTCATCTTTCAACTCTCACAACTCCAAAACAATAATCTACGTCAATTTAATAGCGTCTACTGTTCAACATAGCTAATCCTCTTACGTCGTTCTATTGATGTGGGTATCATATACATAGATCCGTGGGAGAACATCACGAAAAGCATTGCCCTTCGCTCGTCTCGAGTACCTCGCCAATACGTCACAACTAGATATAGAGGTGATCTCACAGCCGGTTCGATAACCAGCGTTCAGCGGTAATGCGAGCGGGTAATGAGTTTATGTACTTCACAACCGAAATTGTATGGAAAACAAACAATATGTATGTCAAATCTGTTTTCTAACAAAGGATCGGCATCATTAAAAAATATAGGGACTTTTTCACACAAATGAGGTCATTTTAGTTTCTAGGCTTCCACTATAAGTAGGCAACGATAAATATACTTATGTAGATAGATAACTACATAGAAAACATACAAGACTCAGGAATAACATCTCAAGTCGTCAGGGTTGGCAACGGATTTGCAGTCTTGAGATTACTTGCCATGTGGCCTGTGGGCACGTCACGTATGCCTTCTCCATGCCATTAAAAAAACTTGCGCTCATCACACAAATATTTGCCCTTACGGGGAATCGACCCCAGGACTACCAGCTTCGTAAGCCGGATCACAACTAACTAGAGAAAGAACGTGCGTTGTGAAAACGCTATTTTAATTCATTAAGTTTAACAGCGATGTTTTTAAGTTTACTTCTAGGAATATTATTTGTACAATAGAGTATTTAACATACAAACATTACTACCGAGAATTCAACAGCTAAGTAAATATTAGGTAAACTAAATTCTAGATTATTGCGCGAAGCAATTACGAAATGGACATGCAGTACGTTACATAAAGTTATTTGCTAGGTATGCACCGTAACCAATTAACGCACGTGGTGGTCGGCCGGCGGTTGAGACGAATTTCATTTGAGCAATTGATGTAATTGACCGGCCGAGCGCCTTCCGGAGCAGCTTGCTTTGTCTCCCTGCGACGAAAGATAATGAAAGTTTACCATTCGCTGCCATGGTTCTTAATTCCCTTACAAATTTGACCCGTTTTTGGGAGAGCGCGTCTCCAACAGACTTCCAATTCTAGAAGTTTCCTTACAATTAACACGTTGGCTCCTAATCGCTGTAGACCATTTATGGTAGTATTGACGGCCGTAGTAGAAGCCATGTCTTCGCCCACCTGTCCACGCGGCCTTGCGGCAAGGTCCGACCGAGCCTCCAGCGCGGCCCACTCGACATCAAAGAAGCTCAGCGTGAATCAGACCCAGTTGGAATAGACCTCACCTATTACTTATCTGCACTGATAGTAAGGGAGTGGAGTTATGTAGTTGTTTTTAAGTGCCTTTACATTTCATGTTTGGTTATTGATTATGTTTAGGTGTGGGTAATGGCAATCCAAAGAAAATCAGGGCGCGCGGGTATGGCGGGGGCCAGTTGAGGTTCGGCGCTGTCGCTGTGCTACCATCGGTCTTTCAGCGCTCATCACCTCTGATAACTAGTTGCCACATGCAATGCGAAATGACGCGAAATATTTCCGGAGTTAGAGGAGTGTTCTATAAATAAATGATTCTACGTCGGTCGTGGGCGAAGATTTCGGGCTTGGTCGGCGGCGTGCGGCGATCAGTAGCGCGCGATCAGCCGCGGCCGACGCCGTCCGCGCGCGCAACGAACGAACGACCCGCACTCCCGCGCAACGCGATCGAACTACCGAGCCGACACTGACCCTAACAACCCGCGTAGACTAAACCTACACCACGCCTAGCCAAGTGCACGCTCAGTAGTCAACTTGCGAGGGCGGATTTTAACGAACAAATCGACTAACAAACTCGAACCGCACGAAGGTGTCGCGTCGCAAAAAGCGCAACACAATAGAGTAAGCTTCTAATTATATCGTGGTTGAGCACGAGATGCAGAACATCGATCCGCTGGAGTTTGCCAACATCCTGGCCACCGAGCTGTGGTGCCAACAGGTACGGGTCCTCCTTCCCCCGCCGGATCAATCGTGCGCAGGACCTTAGGTCGCCGGTACACTAATAGAGAGGAGCTAAAGCTAATTGCCACTAAACAATGGGTACGCGTCTCGGCTAGCGGCCTTGTTAGCGAGATTATCACTCGGCTATATCTGATAATGTAACGTTGAGTTTTCTAATTTTATTCCTGAAACGCATGTAAACAATTTATCTTGTACGGCTCGCCGAGTAATAAAAGATACCTCTTTAGACGGTTTAGTGGAATAACGATTGTTTTGTTTATCATACCTTGAGATCTGGCCGAGCGATTTATGGGTTGGCTTTCAACGTGGAGTTAATGAATCTTACGATGTACTTATGTCAGTTATTATCCTCAAGATATGAGCGTAGGAGACTTCCGTTTCTTCCGCTAATTGGACGGCATCGTACTTTTGCTGAAATGCAAAAATAATTACAAATTCAGTAGTTATTAATTATGTACCACAATCTACAAAGTGCATATACAAATAAAAGATAGGAATTTTGTTTAAGTTGGGCGTCGATCGTAACAATAACAAGTAGAAGTATGTGATCGAGATCGGAATGTGGAAGCAACTGCTGCTGAATAAAATAATAAATAAACATTGCATAACGATTTCACTAGATAGCAAAAGATATGTTTGGAGCGACTCTCATTTTATTTAGATTAAGTATTATAACTATTTGTCCCTCTAAAAAACAGGATATTTATAATAATAGGTAGGTACTGCTGAACAAGTTCAAACAGTAAAAAAAACATAAAAACCTTTTCTGTATATATCATTAATATAGTATTTAATAATCGTAAAACACAGTATTTAACCAACATTTAAATTTTACTTAACCCAATTTTCCTGTAGCTCACCAGGAAAACATAACTTTCCTGTATGCTAACCGCTCATTTGTCCGGCAGTTGGCGAACCTCGAGGGCCTCCAGTCGGGGGTCCCGACACGCACCACGGCCACCATCACGCCCACGCAGTTGCGCAGCTTCGAGCAGACCTACATCGAGCTCAGCAACTGCCACGGCGAGCAGGCCAACCACGCGGGCTTTGTGCCGCCTTCCATCACGCACGCCAACAGCTACGGTAAGCCTCTACCTTGTTATGACTGCTTGGTACATTTATCTCGCTAGGGGCTTCAATTTTTATGGCCTTTTAAACTAAAATCCAGATTTTCTTGCATGCAAACTATGTGCTTTAATTCATTATCTCCGTATTATAAACAGGATACTGTTTGTATGTACTGAAACAGTATCAGTTGACCGTGAAGACATTTTTAATATTATTTATTAGATATATTCATAAAATATAAATATTAACAGAAATGTTTAAACTAACACTTTATTCCTATGATTCCAGGCATCCTGAATCCAGTGGGCTACTGCGATTCGGGCCCGACGACGGCGCTGCACGTGTCGCCGGGCCCGCTCTCCGCCAGCGGGGACAGCAGCTGCAGCCCTGGCCCGGCCCCCAAGCGCCGCAACATGGGCGGGAGGCGCCCCACGAAGGCCCCCCACGGGATCTCCCCAGAGGAGGAAGAACGAAGATCCATCCGCCGCGAGCGAAACAAGATGGCCGCCGCCCGCTGCCGCAAACGCAGACTCGACCACACCAACGAGCTCCAAGACGAAACTGATAAACTTGAGGATAAAAAACAAGCTCTCCAAGAGGAAATCAGAAAGTTGAATTCGGATAAGGATCATTTGCAAGCCATTCTGACTAGCCACTTGAGGACGTGCCGGCTCGCGAAGCGGCCGCCCAGTCCGCCGGACGTGAAGCCCTACGAGTACGCTTACTTGGACGAGGGGGTGCGCGTGAAGGAGGAGCTGGTGGACCCCGCGACAGATCCTGTGCTTGGGCTGAATAATGACATGTTCGCCTCGCCGACACCGAACAAAAGGTAATACACTATCTGTGTAGAAATATTTTAAGGAAATCTGAACATTCAGCAAGTCAAGTGTATCCAACAGAATCCAAGAATTCAACCCGATTTAACCGTTCAGAGTTGATAATTCTATACTCTTATCTTACTGCTTTATTACCTCTTAGAGAGGAACGAGCTTATTCTTTTCTCAAATTCGGCAACGTATTTACGATTCCTCTCCTGGTATTGCTGGTTAATGTTCGGTGTTGACCACTTTCGTGGCCTGCTGACTCGTTGGCCTGCTCTAGCGTAAAATAGGATTTCGTATTAAGATGACGCTGGCAATTAAAGTGCAGTGGTTTTTACAGGATAATGTTGTCGGCGGCCAACCCGGCGGTGCTGAGCGGCGCGCCGATCTCGCTGGACACGCCCCCCGTGCCCGCGCGCCCCTCGCGCCCCAACTTCCTCCAGGTGCCGCTCTTTCTCACTCCTGAGCAGGTACACACACACACGCATTACAGGAGATCGGATAATTGTCCTAATTTATGGAATATACCGTTGCTGTTCAGTGTTATGTAGTTATAATATAGAATATATCTACCTAGTATTTACCTTTTGGACCTTTGAATCGGCATGCTTGGTTTCAATATGAGACTTTAATTTTTAAATTTGAATCGGTCTCGTTAATTTAGCTTTCGTTTACACTAGGCGGACTTGAATTAGCTTCCGATTATCCAATCTCTAGACATTACACTCGCACATACATACCAAATGCACAGACACTGACGTTAACGGCATTTCCATGACGTTCTCTGAGTTGAGGATAGCTCGGCGTTGAAGAGTAAAACTAGCCTGTAAATCAGATGTTTTCAACAACCTTTTGAATGTATAAATAATGGCTTCATCATTACTTATTTATTATTTAAATAATCACACAGCATAACAGTAACACTACAACACTGTGAATCATAAACTGCATAAAAACTGTCGGTAAAAAGGACCTTAAAAACAATATGTGTAATATGTGGAAAACGAATTGAGACTGAAGAGATCCATCTGATCCATTCTGTCACAGAACCTCAAACAATCATGGCACCTTCTTTTTTTTACCCTTAACTATCGTCCCACCTGATGTTAAGTGACGACGAGGTCGAGGGTGGTACACGCTTACCCAGGACAAAGGCAACTCACTCGAGTCATTATGTTCTTTTCGCGAATTTGTTCCTAATGATTTTTCATGCGTAACCATTAGCAAGCCTGATCGTCGTATATCTAAAACGATTACGAAAACGTATAGTTTTGATCGTAGGTCGTTGCTATCCGATCGTGTAAGCCGATAATACTGTAGCAGCACTGTGTTGCCTGAAATTAGTGTTTACATATCACGCACGCGTGCCTGACACGCTTCCAGACAGTGGTGGCATATAGTGTATTTCTATGGAACTTGCTAACTATGTAAACAAAAGACTTAACTTTGTTTTTTCACTGTTTCTCCTTGAATTTTCACACCACCTCATTAAACACCATTGAAACCATAAACTATTGAAACGGTCGTTACTTTAAAATACAAAATCACCAAATATGTAACTCTATCTTGGATATTTCATTAAAAGTTAAATTTTTTTCATAAGTTAGGTTATTAGGACATGATGGGATGACGTTTTTGTTTCTTTTAAAATCTACAATTGTCTATGATGGGTAGTGTTGTGGCTAAAGTTGGCGACATATTAAGGCCCCTACACATTACCTAACTCACGCTGATCACACTCACAGATGATATAACGGCACCTTTTGTAATAAATACTGGTGATATATCATCTTCAAGCACCGAATTTTCTTCAGATCGTGATTAAACAAATTAGAAATAAGTAACTACTTGTTATTTAATTTCGGTATTTTAATATTCGATATGGTTTGACATAAGTAAAGGAGTATTGCCCATCACTAGTAAATTCATCATTCAGAGACAATTTCAAAATGGCAGTTTGTTTACATAGTTAGCAAGTTCCATAGAATTAGACCTTAGTCGAGACCAGATAACGATGGAAAAATTGTAGGCTAGCCTAATCGCGTGTATTACGATGTTACATAATTTTGTTGTCGTTGTAATAGGTCTGTTTCTTTAACGAACTAATTGAACATAATGTAACATACTAAATTTGACAGAAACATATCAGAAAGCTAGTCACTGTATTCTACGGTTTCATCAATTTACACTCGCATCCACATAATAGTACATTTGCAAACAAACTTTAAGTCCGGTCGAGCTGCTATGGTAATTGCGACAAAACTTTTGTCTGTTACTGCTACGGTGTTTGCTTCATTGTTGTAGTACAAATGATATGAAGGAATGCTATTGCATTCCTTCATATCATTTGTAAGTGTCTTTCAAGTAAGGTTCAGCAATATGAATCGTTTACTCCTCGAATTGACAACAATTAATTTTGTGATAAGGTAGTAAAATAAAATACCGTTTCTAGATTTTACACTGCTGATTACAGTAAAAATATCATTGGATTTTTTTATGCAGTAGTTTTTTTTTATATTTAGGAAAAACAGTAAAAAAAGTTGGATTGTGAATGTTAGGAATACACTTATAGTGCCCTTGGGCGTTTTCACTAAAAAGTGTACCCAATTAAGGACTGAAATTAAGGAACTTTGACTTTGTCAGTTTTGTGACGAAAATTAGCCATACATTGCGGCCGTCAATATACAGCTAATTTTCGTCACAAAACTGACAAAGTTAAAGTTCCTTAATTTCAGTCCTTAATTGGGTACACTTTTTAGTGAATACGCCCCCTTAGTCCATTTATTACCAAAGGAATTCAAAAAAATATACAACTGTCATGTTGTCTGACGGATTACTTGATTCTAACGACACGCTTTCGATTCTACTCAAAATAGTTTATTTATTTTAAAGGCGTCTACAAATTACGTAATTAATTAAATTACGCAAAATAACAAATTTGTGAACGAACGGCAGCGAATGATTGACAAGTGACATGACATGACAGTCAGTTCTGTTTATGTTTAAAGTTACTTTATTTTTATTTTATATCAGGCTAAGATCACGACATCAGTATTCCTAACTTTGTATATACGGTCTTTTTAATGACTATTTCTTTAATAAATTATTAACGACGAATTTAAGTTAAATAAAGAAAAACCGAGAAATACGGGTAGTCTTATTTTTAACCAGCTATTATAAACGCGGAAAAACAATAATGCTTTTTTTTTTTTAATGTTGTCAATTGCTGATCGTCCTCATTTTTGTGTAAAATATAACAGCTGCTGAAGCGGCAGGATTGAGGATTTAATATAGTCTAGGACACTCCTTGGGTGATAACCGATCCAACGATACCCTACACTTGTAAATCCGTCAAAGTGATAACCCTGGAGGAGATCACAAAGAAACATACATTATACACCCAAAACCATGATGAAACAAAGTTCTAGATCCACGTTTAAAACATTTAACAAGTATACTAACAAGCGCCTGTCACTTCCAGATCCACAACAACAAAGCGCTGGCGAACAACAACAAGATCGCGGGCATCGAGATCAGCACGCCCAGCAACGGGATCCCGTTCAACTTCGACAGCCTGATGGAGGGCGGCACCGGGCTGACGCCCGTGCACCCGCACCCGCTGCAGCACCCGTGCTCGCAGCAGACGCGCGCGGCGCCCGACGCGGCCGACGCGCCCGGCAGCCTCGTCAGCCTCTAGCGCGCGGCCGCCGACGCGCCCGGCAGCCTCGTCAGCCTCTAGCGCGCGGCCGCCGACGCGCCCGGCAGCCTCGTCAGCCTCTAGCGCGCGGCCGCCGACGCGCCCGGCAGCCTCGTCAGCCTCTAGCGCGCGGCCGCCGACGCGCCCGGCAGCCTCGTCAGCCTCTAGCGCGCGGCCGCCGACGCGCCCGGCAGCCTCGTCAGCCTCTAGCGCGCGGCCGCCGACGCGCCCGGCAGCCTCGTCAGCCTCTAGCGCGCGGCCGCCGACGCGCCCGGCAGCCTCGTCAGCCTCTAGCGCGCGGCCGCCGTGGCTCCGGCGCGCCCGCCCCTCAGAGACGCTGTTTTGCACTAAGGTTTTGGACGCTCCAGTTGGAATATGTTTCGTGGCTCAAACTCCAGAAGAGAGGCCCAGTTCTTAGTTTCCAGAGACTGTAAATGCCGAAGGCATCTCTTTAAGATCAGGTTATGGGCCCAAAAATTTCGACTAGTGTTCAAAGATGGCATGCAGGAGCGACAGCGGTGACGTTCTGCCCGAATGATTATCTGAGATCATAGCGCCGCTATTGCTTTTTGTGTATGCGAGTACGTCTCGCTTTGTGAAAGACTTCCTATCGACACCAGAGTTTTGAGTGTGGCATCGGTGCTACTTGCGGACCGCGCGGCGTAGGCGGTCGAATATCGCTTGTATATTGTAAGTTGTGCCTTGAGCGGTTGTCGCGGGACGCCGGCCGCGAACCAAGTTCGCGTTCGAGTTTCGTCTGAACTGCCGGAATACTTATTTATTCGATGAACGATCTTCCTCATTCTATTTTTCTATCCTGTAACGTCCTATTTATTATCTCGAGGGCGCGCGTCGCCCGAACTGTTGCTCACTTCGTGCTTCGTATCGATATCGTAGTCTCGTCTCGCTCTAAGCGGCGCCGGCCCCGGCCCGTCCAAGTCAATTGAATATGATGAGCTAATCTAGTATTCTAAAGGAAAATATTTTTATAAATAGATGTGTATTTCCGCAAAAGTAATATAGAAATTGTGATTTAAAATAAAACAGAGTTTTATTTGAAGCATTTCAGGGAATTTATTTCGAGTTGTGCTTAAATCTAGCGAGGCTAGGCGGTGCGTTTATATTGTAAGTTAATCGTAAAAGATCTCTTTTACACGTGAGTTTTGGGTTATTTTTGTACGGCACAAACTGGTATTTATTGCCCGACCCTCGAAGTATCTTGTCATAATAAACCTCGTGCCATTCACTCGTCTACTCTCAAGTATACAATAATTACGACTACGAAATATTTAGTTAACCATAAACTAACAGCAATATTACTTAAAGAATATTAATATATTGTATGTAAGTTAGCTCAATATTGGTGTAACGTTTACCGTTCCATTGGTTAGGTACTGGTAGTGTAGGGTATTGTTAAGCCATTTGTGATACGTCCAGTGAAGCAGGCCCTTGCGGGAGCGGACATCGCCGCGAGCCGCCGCTTGTCGTGCGTCCGGTCGCGGCGCGGGCTGCAGCCATGTCTGCTCCCACCTTTTGTTTTTACTGTGTATTTGACTCATGCCATTTCATCTTATCATTTATAACTGTGATTTGTATCTATTACGATTCTGTCATGTTGTCAAGAGCGGGCTCACCTCGCGGGTTGTGACTCGGTTTGGACGCAGCAGCCCGAGCTCGGACGGGCGCAGAGCGCTCGTGAGCGCCGCGCAAGTATTCAGCCTTATCGCGTGATGCGTGAGTTAGCGTTAGCCGAAATTGTATTAGATAACGATTTATCGGCATGGGTTGTAAAATATTACCGATAAAGACCACTGGAATAAAAATATTGTAGAGTAAGGCAATAATTAGATTAAATACACTTAACAATTTATATTATACGCATAACTTAGACCAAATTATTAATTTTATGTGCTTTATCGTAGGGTTAATTAAAATCTAAGCCAAATATTGATTTTATCGTTATGGTAAGTTAGGGTCCGCTGTGTCCGTCAAAGTATTAGGCGAGGGCCGTGAGAAGTATTTATTTAGTATCTACGCCGATATGTCCACGTGTATCCACGAGCAGTAGCGAATATTTGCCGACATTTATTAGATAGCATTCGACATATTCTATGCATAATATGAACATCTAGTTTTTAAGAGAGATGTAATTTTTTCTAGAACATTTTTCTAAACGCAATTGTAGAATACTTTTGTATTTTTTCAAGAAAATTTAGCAAAGCAATATATTTGATAAAATTATTTGGAATATAGCCAGATGTAGTAAAATATATATGTAAATCAGAAAATATAAATTTGTTTACATACACCTGATGTTGGGTTTTTTATTTTTATTATTAATTACCCCATGGCTGCTAATTATTATTACGGCAGCCTCAACTCTTCAGGAAGAAACGAAATTGTGCAGAATGAAAGCGGCTAGCTAGGCTATCGAATAAACGACGGATTCCTTTTTTTTTTTTTTTTGCCCCCGCGGCGTGAACAGCAACTACCGCAGGGATATGGCGTTTCCACGTGAAGTGATTTCGCCAGTGTCAAGGTATATATGAGTATAAATCAATAAAGCAATAAAACACGATCCAATCTTCTCTAGGAAGATTGGGGGCAACGTTGTTTGTACGGTGATTTGTAGGTCAGAGGTCAAGATAGTTTTAACCTCTGCACCACTGCGAGTCCACTTGAAACGAGAAGAAAGATGCCAGATACACGAAAAAAGTCCAAGTCTGCAATCACTGTGCGACACAAAGGCATAAAACGTACAAATCACTATCAGAAAAGAACTTTGAACACCTAATTACCCAAAAATTAAAGTCTAAAACAAATTACACGTCCGCCATCTTTTAACGTTGCAAATGGCCGACGGATTCCTTTTTCGTTACATTCTTGTTTCTAGTTAGGGAGGCGAGGTAGCTAAATGGCGTAATTCAACGGCGCCGTCGAGACCTATCAAAATCGAAAGATAAAATAATTTCGAAAAGAAAAGCTCGTATGGTAAAAACCATTTTAGCGGTGGGTTTGGCGTGTACGGTTTTTCAAAAATGTTAAAAATAGTACATTGTTGCATAGGCGCGGAAAGTAAGGGTTTTCCTGACGTGGTGGCCTCGCTGTTGCTCGGCCTGCTATAATACGAGTCAGGAAATCTTCGTTTCCGCCGAGGCATACATAATGCTTTTCTCAAACATGTGAGGAAATAATACAAAGCTATTTACATTTTTGTTTGCCCTCCACAGCATAAATTGGTCATAAGTTCGGTTATATTTTTCCTTAGATTTAGCGGGAAGCAGGTTTTGCCTAACCGAGGCAGCTTCAGATTTTAATATAGGCGGTGTGGTACCTATTTCGTCGCTTTCGTCGCTTGAGCTCATTTTTTATAGTAAGTATTTCACACAACAAATAGTTTAATATTCGGTTTCACAATTATATTATTCAGAATGAACGAAAGTTACGCACTGTCAATTGTTTTTAAATACTAACCATAGACATTGGAATGCAAATTCAAAAAGAAACACACGCACTGTGCTAAAAAAGCGAGCAGTTACCTTGGCTGTTTGGAATTTTTGTCTTGGTCCTTTTGATTTTGTATGCAAATTGACAGCATTTTTAAGAAATATATGGACATGGACGGAAAGTGTTTTCATATGGTTTTTTTACTCCTAGGAGTAAAATGAGGCTCTTTCCGTCCTTGTGTTTCAATCGGAAAACCGTTTTTTCCGAGCATATTTGAGAAAAAACAGTTACTTGGGCATTCTCGAGCGCGTCAGATATTCATACTACGTATGCCCCAAGTGCCTCTGATAACAACGGTATACTAATCTGCCGGTTTGCGTGGTGGGGGTAGGCATATAAAGTAGTTAAAAATGCAAAAAAAAAAAATACTCGAGCGCGTCAGATTTTCGGAAGGGGTGTTAAGTAGGCCCCAAGGAAGCTCCCTTTAAAAAAACTGACGATTTCGGCGTGACGATAAGTTACGATGAATTTTTGAAAATGCAAAAAAAAAAAGTTATTTTGAAATACTCGAGCGCGTCAGATTTTCATAGGGGAGGTTTATCTCGGTTTCCTGAAAGCATATTTTCTTAATCTGACAAAAATGTTGGTGGGTTCTCTTAATCTGACCAAAAAAGGTTTTTTGGTTTCTTTTTTTTCCTTTCTTTCTCCTTGATAAAACGGGGAATTTAAGAATGACAATAAAGCAAAAATATAAAATCCCTTTTTTGTTTATTTAAACTTTTTTTTTGTAAAATGTATCGTTCGCGACTTATATGCCGCAACGCGTTTTTCGGAAGACGAAATGGCTCCTCCACACTTCCGGTCATGCGGAAACCGGCAGATTTTGTATTTTTAGTAAGTTTTAGATTATATTCTTCAAAATAAAAAAATAAAAAATCGCGCTCGAGAATGCCGGATTAACGTTTTTTTTTCACAAGTTCGCGACCCTATAACTCGGCGGCGTCAAGGACCTATCGTCAGATTAGTTAAATTTAGTCTTAAAACACTAAAATCAACCCCCAATATCTTAATCTGACGCGCTCGAGTATTTCAGACTATCGATTTTTTTTTACTAATCTGTTTGTCTATATCCTAGGCGCGCGTCACTACATATAGAGCTAAATACTTTACAAGGTTGTTCTATTAGGTCTAAGGTATCTCTCATATCTTAAACTGCCACGCTCGAGTATTACCGAAAATTCCCCTATTCGCCTCCCTAACTATTCGACACATTCTTTCATCGGATTCTTGGTTGTCATGGATATTATGCGAAGTCAAAACGCCAAATGGCGAGTTGCATACTCGTGTTGTTTCCAAATTAGTTGTCCTTCCTATAAATTGAATTATGTCCTTAGTTCTTTTAGTAAATAAGTTGGGTTTTTTTAGCATTTTAAGAAGTAGTTGTTACTTCTGGGCCCGCAATTTATGTTGGTAACATAAAGTTTTAGATTTAGTTTTTTATTTACTGGCAACTCTCTCTCTTCCTTCCTTCTGTTGTAGCACGAAGCTTCTATTTCCATTACAATAAATCTTATTTAAATATTTCCTTTGCTTTCCTTTAACATGGTGTCAAAAAAGGAATCTATCGAATATACTTTGATCAGGATCTTACAATGAGTACAATGACTCAACTTCGACTCATCAGGAGCATCTATCCAACACTAAAGAGGATTGTGAAGCTAAAAATTCCCATACAAAATGCGAAAACGTTTCTCAAACCTAGACCGATTTTTACGATATTTGAATATGTTGTAGATATCATGAACAACTAGGTCTTTACGTTTTCCTTTCCACGAAAATACTTAGAATGAAACAAATTAAAAAACAAAAATCAGAAACGTACAGACCTAGTACTTTATAATAAGAATAATTGCAGTAAAACACGGAATCGGTAAGGGTTGCTAGGCAACTAGTGGCATCCACCAATCAACGCGCAGCATTTATACCGACAGTATGTTTTACTGCAAGCATACCGCCAAGTCAGGAAGCGGCCTTAGGGGGTGAGAAACGTTAACTGCCTGAGCTGTATGGTTTTTTTTACAACTAGGCGATTTTAGCGGCGCGGAACTGACGCTTAAAATAGCGTAGCTGTTAAATATTTCTCATACAAATTTAGTCCGGGCGATATTGTTTCTCATCCCCTATCATCCGATTTTTAAGATACTTGAAATGTTATAGTCGTTATAAAAAACTAGGCCTGCACGTTTCTGAAATTTATTTTCTTTACTTGATTTTTTGCAAGAAATATTTTCTTAGGAATGAAAACGTACAAACCTAGTTCTTCATAATATCTACAACATATTTAAAAATCGGACTAGGGAAGAAAAACTTTATCGCTTTTTGTATGGAAATTTTAGGCTGTGAAGCCTCTCTAGAATTATATCCTCTGAAATTGACAGTAGCATAGTAATGGCGGCCGAATTAAAAAAATACCATAACACGTCAAAGGCTATAATTATGGTTACACAGCCGCGTTAAATTAAGTAGTGCGCGACTTCGTGGCATGAAAACTCTGTTTTCATTCAATTATTAGCAGCCCTGTTTCATTTAAATACAAATCAAATCTAATCAAATCAAATTTCACTTGTTTGAGAATAGTAGTTTATGAAATTGTTGCATAAAGAGGGGTATTAAAACACGAGTGTGTGTTTAAGAACCGAGCCGCTAGGCGAGGTTTTTAATAGTATCACACGAGTGTTTTAATACCTAGTTATGTGCAGTTTCATACACTACTTTATCTACTCTCATACATTGCGATTCAACCTACTAAATAAAATATCAAAGTTAATAAAGTAACTACAGCAAAACGTATTCAATGAATGGCGCCAAAACCTAGCACATCACCGCGCATGCGTTATAAAGCGGGCGCTGTCACAGACAAGTAAAAATTGGAATGAAAACTTTTTGTAATTCTGTAAAATTGACGCGAACCGCATGTGCGTTCCATTATAAAAAAATAAAAAATATGGAACCTCGTTGGTGACATTAACTTTTTGGATTAACTTGTATCGTAATGGTAAAAAAATTACTTTATAACATTATTTTGTTAGAGAAATAATGTTATAAAGTGATTTTTTAATTTTTTTTCGGCATTGTGTTTATAAAGTATGCCAATATAAATTCGTTTTGAATTTTATAATTCGAACTTTACGATATGAGAGTAGATAAAACAACTTTTTGACATTTGTCGAATATCATGTTTCATATTTTTACCTCTGAGGCAGAAACGGTGTGTGTGTGCATTTGTATAAATAACTTCGAAATTTAGTAACGTTATTGTAGATAGGTATTAAGACAAATTAATAATATGAGTAGGTATTGTACAAACTGATATTACGCATGATAAAAATTAAACCAACTGAAATTATACAATTCAAGTGATTATATAGTCGGGTAATTAGTGACATAATTGTATGGGGAACCTTGCAAATCTTCAACGAAGGAAGCCGCTTGGCACAGGTATACCTAGTGGTCATCTGAGCTGATTTAGCCCGGTAGCCACGTGGTTCCACCCTGCAGGTGGGAGGGGGAGGGGGGGGAAATCCCATCTACCGCGCCGCACTCTTACGTCCATATCTCCATAAGTTTAGCAAATAGGTCGTGTTTGATATTGTTTTCGTATAATTCGAGGACGAGGAATTCATTTCAGGAAACGCATTTTCACTCGTTCATAGAAAAAAAATGAGATCCGTGATAAAGTAGAAAAATAGGAGTTAAAAAATCTTACAAAATCTTTGCCTACCATTAAACTATGAGATTATGCTTTATAAAAAAAATATGAGTAAATAGCCCTATTTATATAGAATATGTAAACATTAACTTTTCTCATACATTTAACTTAAACATGTGTCAAAAAAAACATTTGCTCCGCGCGGCGGGGCTGAGAACGGGAGAAGTTCGTATTTTGTATAAGATTTGTCACTTATTGTGTAATAATTACTATGATTAGTATAGGTGTTTCTATATCTAGAGATAGTTTTCTTAAAGCAATATCGAGAGATAAGTCATAATATTTAAATAAATGACAAAATTACTGAGTTACCCACAATATTCTAGTATAAAATGTTCACTCCAATTTATATTCCTAGAATTTTCCTTTAAAAGAGAGTTTTGGTTAGGTTAGTTAACTTTTGTAGAGGTATTATAATAATAACGAAGTAAACAACAAAATTTATGAACATTTTCCGCTGCAGCCACATAGTTCGGAGCACTTTATCTCTCTTTTCAAGCAATTGCACCTCCCTGCGCATTTTTGCTTGCATCTACACCTAATTAACTCCATGCAAGCAGCGGCTGCTGGCGGTAGGGTGGTCCACACAGGCTCCAATATGCCATTATTTTTTGCCCAACCCCAGTCAGCGGGACTTGGCAGGTTTTGTAGTGGTTTTAAAAGCTGACCCCATACATGCCTAGAGACTAGAGTCAAAGAACACGTGTCACCTCCAGTACTAAAATTCCGAAAGGTTGGGCAAATTTTCTGAGGGATAACTCCAATAAAGAGGTTTTTTTCCATTTTCTAGCTCTCAAGTGCCAAGCTACTGAATTTACAACTGGCAAAAAGTTTTATGTGACAGATGGACCCACAGTTCTTAGCTTTATTGGAGTTATCCCGCAGATTTTTTTCCCAACCTTTCGGAATTTTAGTACTGGAGGTGACACGTGTTCTTTGACCGGTACCACGTTTCTCTCTAGTCTCTTTTATTAGCAACTTTTAGCAGTTGATAGCAACAGCGCCAGAGACAACCATGCAACCATGAGGAGGCAGACACGCGCATAATGGTCCACATTGGTGATGCTGCAGCCCAAGGACACACAACAATCATGGTGCGTACTGTGGATACCGATGTTGTTGTCCTTGCGATTTCACAATTACCACAGCTTGAGGAACTGTGGGTTCATATTGGCACGGGAAAAAATCACCGGGTCCTGCCATGTCATGCTATTGCAGCTTCGTTAGGTAACCCAAATAAATACTATTTGCACTTCACAAATTGAAAGTAACTCCGGTACATATAAGTTTATTTTCATTTACGTAGGACCAGAAAAGGCGGAAGCATTGCCACTGTTCCACGCCTTCACCGCGTCTGATACCGTTTCGTCTTTTGCTGGTAAGGGGAAACAAGTGCTTTCGAAGCTTGGCGCGCTTATCCAACTGCAACAGAGGGATTTAAGCAGGCTAAAGAAGGAAATGTAGAGCAGGCATTTCCAATATTGGAATGAATTGTCATTGCTTTATACGACAAGTAAGTTAAGGTGGTGGTTGGCTTTTTTATTTGTGATTTGAAGTGATTTAGGTTATCGTGGGCATGCATGTCGTGTAACATTCATTTCATTTTAGATCTTGCAAATGCGCTGATATCAATCAGTGTAGAAAAGTGCTATTTATAAAAAAGGACAGGCGTCTGGAGAATTTACCACCAACCAAAGACGCCCTTCGCAACCATATTCTACGAGCGGACTTTCAGGAAGGACATGTATGGGGTCAGCTTTTAAAACCACTACAAAACCTGCCAAGTCCCGCTGACTGGGGTTGGGCAAAAAATAATGGCATATTGGAGCCTGTGTGGACCACCCTACCGCCAGCAGCCGCTGCTTGCATGGAGTTAATTAGGTGTAGATGCAAGCAAAAATGCGCAGGGAGGTGCAATTGCTTGAAAAGAGAGATAAAGTGCTCCGAACTATGTGGCTGCAGCGGAAAATGTTCATAAATTTTGTTGTTTACTTCGTTATTATTATAATACCTCTACAAAAGTTAACTAACCTAACCAAAACTCTCTTTTAAAGGAAAATTCTAGGAATATAAATTGGAGTGAACATTTTATACTAGAATATTGTGGGTAACTCAGTAATTTTGTCATTTATTTAAATATTATGACTTATCTCTCGATATTGCTTTAAGAAAACTATCTCTAGATATAGAAACACCTATACTAATCATAGTAATTATTACACAATAAGTGACAAATCTTATACAAAATACGAACTTCTCCCGTTCTCAGCCCCGCCGCGCGGAGCAAATGTTTTTTTTTGACACGTGTTTAAGTTAAATGTATGAGGAAAGTTAATGTTTACATATTCTATATAAATAGGGCTATTTACTCATATTTTTTTTATAAAGCATAATCTCATAGTTTAATGGTAGGCATAGATTTTGTAAGATTTTTTAACTCCTATTTTTCTACTATATCACGGATCTCATTTTTTTTCTATGAACGAGTGAAAATGCGTTTCCTGAAATGAATTCCTCGTCCTCGAATTATACGAAAACGATATCAAACACGACCTATTTGCTAAACTTATGGAGATATGGACGTAAGAGTGCGGCGCGGTAGATGGGATTTCCCCCCCCCCCCTCCCCCTCCCACCTGCAGGGTGGAACCACGTGGCTACCGGGCTAAATCAGCTCAGATGACCACTAGGTATACCTGTGCCAAGCGGCTTCCTTCGTTGAAGATTTGCAAGGTTGATGTCACTAATTACCCGACTAATAAGGATATAAACAGGGTGGAACAAAACGAGGGACTGAGATGAAAGGATAGTCTAAGTGATCTACAATCGACTTACCGTAAAATGGGGCTATTTGGTAATCACGGGGCTATTTGGAACTAAGTAATCATAAGCTTTTAGTTGATATATTTTTTGTCATGGCTATGCTAGAACTGTAAAATTTGTTGTCAGGCTAAGTTTTTAGTTCTATTATTGCCATGACAAAAATATATCAACTAAAAGCTTATAATTACTTGGGTTCCAAATAGCCTCGTGGTTCCCAAATAGCCCCGTTTTACGGTACTATAATTGTAAAGCTGGACTTAAAAGTAAAACAAAATGATTAAAATTAATCAATTTAATATCAGTGACAACCCTACTACTACTAGTTCAATTCAATTCTTTGATTTATGGCTACTGTCCAGTGGGACAATTCTGCCAGTGTCAAGGTTGGAAGTTACACGTGATCGGTTACTACTAGTTCAAAGTTATTTACATTTTAAATTGACACATGTCATCAACTTCACTTTACATGCGAATGCGATGCTCAAAAGTACCACCGTGTCGTATTATGCACGCTGCCGCTCGTGCTCGTGTATGATGGTGTACCTTTAATAACGTCATCGGATCTACTTGCTAGGGTTTGTAATGTGCAGCTGTAACTCTAAAACGTTTAGAAATATTAGTATAGTTAATTGATGAAAAATAATGTAGTCTTCCAGTTTTCTTAAAATACCCTCGTTTTGTTCTCGGTATAATAACACATTAAACGATATAGGGCAATTTGGCGTAACTAACAAATTAAATAAGATGCAGAATACACCTTAGCAAATGAGTCAGTAAGGTTAATTTTGGAACTTATTGAAGTTGTTAGTTATGCGGCATTTATATTTCATATTCAATTCTCACCGACGAAATGGCAAATAGACAACCAATAGATTTAGTGATATTCGACAACGAAACTAAGTAAGTACGTCAGTAAGTGAAGTTCTATAACTTTCTAATTGGACATCGACTGGTTGTACTTCTGTACGTGCGTCTCGACGGCGTGCCGGAGCCGCCTGGTGAGGCAGTTCTGGATGGCCTTCGTGATGTAGAATGTGATCTCCAACACGCTGAACACGCTGCACCCCAGGCAGAGCCCGAAGATGCCCCCGAGGTTGGCTGGAACAGGTTATTATTATGGTGTCCTGCAATATTTTTTTGGTCAAACATTAGTGAACCTATTATTATAGGTACGTTATTACCCCAGACGCAAAAAGACGTGTCGAGAGTTTTATAAGTTTAACTGCTATGTGTATATGTTTTTGTGTGTGGGACATTTAAAAAAAAACAAGCACAGGCCATCTGATGGTCGGAGGTGGTAGACATATACCATCTCAAGGCTACAATCTTGAGACCGCAAATGCGTTGCTAACCCTAAAGACCAAGTATGGTATGCCTCTACGCTAGTAATTTCACTGGTTGTCTTATTAACACCCCGGAAAGCAACAATGCGAACATTGCTACTTGGCGGTAAGTTAAAGGATAAGATGGTGGTAGGTCTTCGATAAATTTATCAACGGGCCTTATATGGTTGTGTTACAATCACATCGGCACCCTCTTTTTTTTAAGAGAAAACTCAAAGTTTGGCTCCTCGAGCACACTTTTCACACCTTTTGAACGCCTTACGTCAAATACAAAATGCGTCACTCACACGCCAAACGTGTTTGCTATGCTACGCAAATTACAACTTAATCCATACGTAACAAAGTCTCTTTTAATCTCTGACTTGTGTCGGCTGTGGCCGTCGGTGGCGTCAGTGGCACGACTTTCAGTTGTCGGCCAGAGCCGACCGTGGCGTTCAAAACGTTAAACACATGATGGCGGTTATAGCTAAAGACCCACATATTATAATTATATTAATTAAATTATCTCAATTTTTTAGAAGGCTCATATTGACTAATTACGTTATTAAGTAAGTATACAAAATTATGTAACTTTTTTATTATTATTAGTGTTTCTCTTTTAAGTAAGAATTTATTTTTTAAGATTATACAAATAAGTTGACATGTAATATAAAATTTATGAATAAATATGATTATGAATAAATATGATTATGATTATCAAGTATGATTATGATTTTATCGCGTGACAAGGTAGGGATAAGGCAACCGTCACCTTCTGACACGTAAATAAGTAGAAGAGTGACACATTTGACACGCGAAAAGCAGTCAAAAGAGAGTTTTTTGTAGCGTAAATTTAAAAAATGGGTCGGTAAAAGAGCGCTGTCGAAGGCTGTACTTACATGCCAGGTTGATAAGAGACATCACAGTCTCTTGCTTCTTTTTCACGTAAACCGAGCTCGGGAAGAAGAAATGTAAAATTGTTGTACTCTCAGTGAAGTTTACGTCCTCGCTGAAAAATACATTTTATTAAATATACCCTAAACTTCATGTAGGGTTAAAACACCAGTATTGGACACTTTAGTGATTACCTAGATTCGTTTGCGAGGGATTGGCAAGAATGTGCTCTGGATAGGGACGAGTGGCGACACCAAAACAGGCTAGTATAATAAAAAAATTGGACACTACGTGTGAGGCACTTATAATAGAAACTTAGCCCTTTAGGTTCCGTAGTAAACAAATTACCCCTTATATGTTTATCTCAGGGACTCTTGGTACTAAAAAGCTGCAATTTGATACAGTTATACATTTAAATTACGGCAACAAAGTTGTAACAAAAAATCTTGAAAAACAAAAAACAAGATATTCGTGTGCAAAACAAAGGTGTTTTGTTGCATTATATTTATAACATGGACTGGAGTATTACCGGGGTGTTATTAATAAGCAATATTAAAGCGAAAAAAAATCCTCGATCTTAGGTAGGATTCGAACCTACATCTCCTCTGGCTATCCGGGTCAATGCAGGCGCATTACTAGTACCGTCGAGTTTGGTATCTTCGCCTGTGCTACCTTATTTCGCCTAAAGTCGAGTCCGGAATTAGGCGAACTAACTTGACAGCCGAAAATGTTGCCAGACATAGGAAAAAATAAATAGTGATAGGTTTATGTCGACACAAATATGTCGATATAACCTTGTGCCTTCTATAAATCTGATTATATTTATATTTTATCAAGTAATTGTCGTCGAAACTTTCACACTCATACATACTTGCCCAATAGGGAAAAACTACAGCAATTTTTACGATATAATATGATCTGAAGGATGTACTGTTTAAAGAAGATATTTACGATACTTACTCCTCAAATTAGGAATAAAATACAAAAATAATGCTGACATTACAACAGGCCATTGTGATCCTTTTAGGTGGCTTCCAAATTATTAGTTAGATTCCAAACACAATAATAATGATAAACTAGACTTTTTAAATATCGATATTAACAGCACTAGCCAAACTGTAGCAACATTAGTGTACAATGAACTGTCAAGTTAGTTCGCCTAATTCCGGACTCGACTATAGTTTGACTTAAGTTGCCATTAACAAAAGGTTTGTAGTGTAAACCTTACATAAAAGTGCTAAATACAAAGTATTTTTTATGGGTTGCAACATTCTTTAAACCATCTGCGGCTAACTTCACACAGTTCACGTTCAGTGAGGTTTTTTCGCGACACCGACCACATGTTTTTTCAAACCAGTGTTTTAACTTTGCTTTTAAACGGTGATACAGACCAGGTAAGGTTAAACTTTTTACATGATTATATGCTATAACTATTTCTTTTTCATATGAAACTATTATTTAATGGCTAGCTTACGTTTAGAAGTCACAATTGGATAAAACTTTGGTGAGGGTACTTGGCGTTCATCTTGTTGCCAAAGTTCGCCTACCGCTAGGGTTGTCACTATTTTAGTTTGCGATATATGCAAATGTTTACTCTTACCTACAAAATAGGTACTTTTATATGTCGTACTAGGTATACTTAATTTGATCTCAATTATGATAATATTCTGAATCAAAAATATATTAGTTTTTTTTTTCTTAAATATTAAACTATTTGATCAAAAATATTTTGTTTTTTACTTATAAACCATTACTCCCCTTTATTTGGCATGTTGGTTAATTTTTGGCAGCCCTAGCTTCATTATAGAAAATGTATGAAAACAACTTCAGAGTGTTACCAAACTTCGCCTACTACACATTTTTTTTTAAATGTGCCTGGTCTGGTGTAGTCAAGGTTCATAGTATATTAACACATTCCAAGGAGATACGACTTAACATGTGTAAGTCACAGAAAAGTTTATTATTAGCGGTAAAACATGCCATAGGCGAAGATAGGGAAAAATACCCATACTTCGCCTATTGCCTTTGGGGCCATTTATTACCAAGTTAACCAATGAAATTAAAAGCTTTAATGGTATATACTGATAGTCAGGAGTACTAAAAAACGTTTTTTTGTCATAACGGACAGAAATACTTTCAAATTTGAATGATATTTTGGGAAAAGTGTCAAAATCCAGGCGAAGATACGAAACTCGACGGTACAACTTATGGCCACGACCCTACTTAAGATCCACAAAATTAGTGATCGCTTGCTTTTTCATACTCGGAGGGTATGCTGACGACATCTATCGTTGCATTGGCCTGCATTGGCCCGGATAGCCAGAGGAGATGTAGGTTTGAATCCTACCTAGAATCGACGCATTTTTTCGCTTTAATATTGCTTAATTAGTTTAGTTAAATATGTACGGATCAAACACAAATTTATTTTTTTCAACACAGTTAAGTCACTATGTGGGAAATGAGAACTCACTAGGCGTTGATGGTGATGTAGGGCAAAGCCTTCAAGTTCCCGAGGGAGAGGTCCACCGTGTACCGGCGGGACTCGCAGTCGCGCAGGCAGACGCACTCCCCTTGGTCCGATGCTTTATTTGTGATTCCTGGGTAATGGTAATACGTGGATATGACAAAGAAGACGCAAACGGAATTATGCCCGCATTCCACGGCGAGCAGAGCGGGCCCCGTACGGACTCCGTGTGGCTTACAACTATGTCTCTTCAAGAGGTTTGCTCGCGGTGTTATAGGCTATAGCTTAAAAACCCGATTAAGTGTGAGTGGGACTCGCGCACCAGAGATTCCCACTTGTATGTATGGCTTTTTACTTAAGAACAAAAACAGGAAAAAAAACATATTTTTTTTATGGCATGGGAAGGCAAACGAGCACACTGGCCAAGTGGAAACTGTGACCAATAGACATTCGCATTCACAAGACTGCAAATGCGTTGCCAACCCTGAGGACTAAGATGGAATGCCTCTATGCTAGTCATTTCACTGGCTGTCTTATCCCCAAACAGGAACACAACACTGCGAACACTGCTGCTTGGCGGTAGGTTAATGGATAAGATGGTGGTACCACCCCGGACGGACAATTATTTAATTTAATTTGTATCGGTAAATAATTTTGTAATTATCTACTGCACTAGGTACATCGGAAACCTTGCTCCGTAACATACCTTGCATTGCAATCTGTCTCCGAGGACAGAAAATACAAATGGCGTGCCTGAATGCCATCTAAACTAAAACTTTATTCTTCTAAGTTTTCGGTTAGATCGCATTCATTGATGTATTGCAGGAATTTAGTAGGTTATCTAGCATCAACGGATCAGATCAGTGGATAAACGCAAGTACCTAATTCAAACTATCTTTAACCAACGACATGCACTCACTTCTGACTTTAATGATGCAGTCGATGTTGGTAAAGTTGCAGGCCTGCTCGGCGCGGATGTGGGGCACGAACAGCGGCATGCAGTGGCAGTGGCGCTCCAGGGAGCGCACGTAGCACATGTGGTCGCAGTCCGAGTTGTGGTACTGCCGGAAGTGGGGCAGGCGGCCTTCGTGCTCGAAGTAGCACTCGCGACTAGGAGAAAAATAAGCGTATCGTATGAAGAATAGGTAGCCAAGCGCCGCTTGATGTTAAGACTCTGAAACCTAAGTAACTATAAAAGCAATGTTAAAGAAAGAAAAGAAAAAAAAATATTCACTACACACAGAAAAAAGACAAAACGATAAACAGCAATAAAAAGAGTAGTGAGTGTGTCTCTGCGGCAGTGAATCGGACACTGGCTCAGCATAATGCTGAGGTGTTAAACACCTACAGCGCTGATTTTCAGCCAGTTCGGTTTGTGACAGACGGACGGTAGGTACGCTAAACGAATAAATATGTTAAGAGGCCGCATATGATAAAGTCGGTAGTGATCTTGATCTGAATAACCATATAAAGCCTTTGTGTCTGTTCTTTGGATATATTAAACTTGATCATATATTTTTTAAATTGTTAAACGTGAAAATACGATCAGAAACAAAATCCTTAATAGGTACGTAGTTTAATTTTTCAAACCTTTTTTGTGTGCTTTTGTTTTGAAACCCTACGATCTTTAATGATGATTTTTGATTTAATAGTCGAGTATTTATAACTTCTTATACCGTCTTCTTAATAGATTTAGTAAGGCGCGTGCAAACTATCTGCATCTCACTTTCGTCACGCGGGAGTACACAAAGTCATGTCTTATCATTCTTGTGTGAGAGTGGCAGCATATGTATTTGGAAATGAGTTACCAACCCCGGGAACTCAGGTCCCACCGGCTGCTAGAAATACACCGAAACACAATACTGCGAAAACACTGCCGAAAAGGTAGTGGTAGAGATCCGACGGACCCTGCACGAAGTCCTATTCGAAGAAAATACCACAGTTAAGAACTTTACCTCCATGAAGGTAGACTGGCGACCTCGTCGGAGCAATAGGTGTAGGTGCCGTGGATCGCGGCGAACGCCTCCACTCCCGGGTGGACCAGGATACTCTCGTCATCCGCCGGAAACTCACTCCAGTCCGTTAACATCACCTGCCTCAAAAATAGTAATTTGTAATTAGAATACTTTCGTCTGAAAATGGGCAGGTTCTAGGGTGTATTACAGTGGCGGCTCTGAAATTTCATTGGGGGGGGGATGTCTTCTGAGCCAATACACCTAATAACATAGTAAACCTTTATTAATTTAGGTCTGCTGTCGAACAATATTTCGGTTTACGGAGGGGTGTGGGGAGGCATGGCTCAAATGCTGCTGTAAAAATGCAAACGTACCCTGGCAGCCCCGGCCTGAAGCACGCTCCCGTCGATGGCATCTTCGGGGTTGTAGTCCACCACTACCCGCAACGCATCTGCGAGCCCCAGGGTCGTTGCCAGCTGCGGCGTGAAGTTCCACTTTCTCTCGTTTCTGAAAATACACATTATTGGTCTAAGTATCCGCGGAGGACTTATCCACATAGTGCTCTAAATATTTATGTTTTATTGTTGTACTTAACGTCTAGAATCGGAAGAGTTCTTTTTCGTTAGAGTTTCCCAACCTTATTTGCGTCGAGCTTCCCAAAAAATAAAGTTTATCGTGACAAAAAACAAATGCACATCAACATCGGCTGATGTCGCATCGTCAAACAGAGCCCGTATATATATCACAATCAATGTGTTATTATATCATTTACATCCACTGGTTGGGAAACCCTGCCTTAAGGTATAAAAGCTCACCTTTGCGCATGGAGATAATCATTTTCTGTGTACGGTTAGAATACGGGATTGTTGAGCCACTTGACATACTATTTGTATTTTAGCAGCAAAATGCAAATCAGGTTAAGTCGGTTCTACTCATATATCCAGTATACATTACGCGGTTAAATTATGACCAATAGCAAGTGGCTTAACATTCCCGTGTTGTGAATGTACTTACATATCTATTGATTTCTCAATTTGTTTACGTGCAACAAAAACGTACATTACATCTCCTGCTTACATAAATTAGCAACAGTCTATAATATTAAAATAATCCGTCCTAAGGTTCAGGAATTGATTAATCGTGAAAATTGAGCCCCCACAACTTCTTGATCCACAGCAAACCTAATCTTATTCTTGAAGAGGTAGACGCTGTTGAACGCGCAGCAAAGCCCGTGCTTGGTCAGCAGCGGTTGGAACATGTCGCGGCAGGCGTGGCGCCTCATCCTGAAGATACACAGCTTCAGGAAGTCGTCGCAGGACTGCGGCATGAAACCCATGACCTCGGGGACCTGAAGGAAGGCATGGTTTAACATTTGAAGCTTGTAGGTATTTGCCAAAGTTTTGGATGGTATTCAACTTTATTCCATGGAATGTGTGAATGTTTATTAATTTGCAAACAAGTTAACAAAGTTATCATCTGCTGCTTCATGAGAAAAAATTAACCAATGCCAATTCGGTTAATCTATGTTTAGTCCAGCAAAGATCTTGCCAGTGTTGCCACCTTCTGACTCCATAATCAGATTACTCGAAGCTCCTACATTAGAGTGTGGCCGATAATTTCTGAAAAATAAAATTTCTTGTTTGCTGAATTTCCATTCCCATTTTTTCCCAGGCTCGTTTTTTCCTGACGCATTGTTACCATTCCAGAAATTATTTTGAAAGTGGCGACGAAGCTCCGCCTAACCTAACTTCCTTTTTTACCTAATTATAAGTGAAAAAATTTGCAATTGGGAGAAATACAAATTGGATAATATGCGATTGGAAAAAAATAAGATAAATTTGTCAAGATCGTACCAAGTGGAAAGGAGTGGTCTCTGCCTACCCCTCTAGGAAACAGGCGTGATTTAATGTAATGTAAATGTTATGTAATGGAAATTCTGCAACCAATCAAAGGACCCCGTACCTAAAGTATGGAAAATGTGGTTTCAGTTAAATATCCTGAGATTTTGATATTTTATAGATTTTAAAGTCCTGATCAAAAGTCTCTAGGGGTGCTACCACTGTTTCCGAGTCCTTTTCCGAGTTTCGACAGATTTTGTACCAGATAACAAAAACTATAAACAATGGATGAAATGAAAGAAAAATAGCGTTACAGGTTAAATCTTATCAATCTATATTTACATATTTATAGAATACACATGTACCGAATAACATATTTTACAAATGTACACTTTTAACTTAGTTTAGGTAATACATTTAACTTGCATTTCACGGTGATATCCCGACCTACCCTACACCTACCCTCTATTTATTAACTAACAATAAATTGATAATAATGTGAATAAACATTCAATGATATGTAAGGTTTAGAGGTAAGATTTACAAATACGAGTATAGTAGAATGGCATTACTCTTAGGTAGAGGACATTGCTTTGTCTGCAATAATGCCTATGTTCCTCGTGCACTGCGACTGCGGCGGATACCGGAAGATAACGAAGAAAAAAATCAGATTGCGATTTCATACAGAGAAAATATGAACAACATCCCGGCTGAGTTTACCAATGAGTCCCGTGTATGTATTAATTGTGACCGATTGCTAAATACGGAGTTGGAGGATATAGATATAGAGGATATAGGTATGTAAATATAGATTAATAAGATTTAACCTGTAACGCTATTTTTCTTTCATTTCATCCATTGTTTATAGTTTTTGTTATCTGGTACAAAATCTGTCGAAACTCTGAAAAGGACTCGGAAACTGTGGTAGCACCCCTAGAGCTTTTGTTCAGGACTTTCAAATCTATAACATATCAAAATCTCAGGATATTTAACTGAAACCACATTTTCCATTTTTTAGGTCCGGGGTCCTTTGATCTTCGGAAATTATGGACATCCCTCCTACATTGCATTGCCCTCGTATGGATTTTATAGCAATTAGGTCGCCAGTTGGCTCACTTTGTAACAGTTCTTTTGTATTTTTTATGGCATAGGGAAGGCAAACGGGCACACAGGCCACCTGATGGTAAGTGAAAACTGAGACCTTAGATCAAATCTACTACAAAATCATTTTTTTTCGTAAATTGACCTGCCTAATAATATATTACAGTGGACTAAATAAACATCCGGGCCACTATAAAAAAAAAAAAAAACAAGGTAGACCGAAAATCCGTCGATTACAGTAGGATAAATACCACACTAGGTAAAGTACTTAATTGGTTTACTAGTAACAATTTGCTACTCAATGCTAAGAAAACTAAATGTGTTAGGTTCGCTTTGCCTAATGTTAGATCGGTAGAATCTAGTATATTTCTTAATAATGAGAGATTGGAAATGGTAGATAAGGCGCTTTTCTTAGGGATAACTATAGATAAAAACTTGCAATGGAGTCCCCATATAGCAATACTAGCAGGTAAATTAAGTTCGGCAGCTTATGCTGTTAGGAAAATCAGGCAACTTACGAATGTTGAGACAGCTCGCTTAGTTTATTATAGTTATTTTCATAGTGTTATGTCGTACGGTATTCTGGTTTGGGGAAAAGCTGCTGACATACAGACTATATTCGTGTTGCAAAAAAGAGCCATTTGTTCTATATATAATCTAAACTCCCGTGATTCCTTAAGATTACTATTTAAAGAAATTAATATTTTGACACAATTTATTTACGAGAATATTATTTATGTCATTAAAAATCAAGACTCTTTTGTTAAGAATTGTGATACCTATACATAATTTGATACAAGAAATAAAAATAAAATTGCTATTAAAAAAATTCATTTGTAGGTCAATGCATCCTTTTCTTTAATAAATTACCTGACGTTGTTTTAAAGTTACCATTTCCAGTAATTAAAACTTACTTGAAAAAGTCGTTGATGTCTAAAGCTTACTATAGGGTCGAAGACTATCTAACAGATAAAAATGCTTGGCCAACACCTAAATCATTTAATAATAACTTTGTCATAAAAAATATGTAAATATTGTATGTATATTGTCTAGGGGACACGGTTTCTGTAGGAGAATGTATCGAAACTTTTATGCAGGTTGTCTTGCACCGTCACAGGTAAGTATAACTTGTATACTTTCTATTTTTTATTTTTTTTATTACTGTTGCTTAGTTTTGTGACAATTCTGAGTTTTGACACATTTTCCTGCTCAACTACGCATGAATATATTAATTTTTGGTGTTATGCGAGATTCATTGTTTTATATAATGCTAGGTTAAGTTTATTATTGTATAATATCATTAGCAATATATAAAAAACGACTTACTGTTGAGTTTCTTGCGGCGTTTCTTCTCAGCAGTGGTCTCTTGCGAAGCGCTGGTAGATTTTTGACGTGTAAAAGTGCCCGTGCGGCCTACTTACTGAATAAACATCTTTTATCTTTTTGACCCCGTGTGGTTGCCGGGTTACAATAGTACCACTCCATGTCTTCCCGTGGATGTCGTAAGAGGCGACTAAGGGAATAAAGGCTTGCAGTACTATTAGGCGATGGGCTTGCCACCTGTCACTAATACACTGCGAAACATCTTAGCCTACTTGTGCAAAATGTGGTTACAGAATTATCAAGAAGTTTTAAGACTTGTTGGTAATTTTTTTGCTCTGCCTACCCCACTCTGGGAATGAAGGCGTGAGTTTATAGTATGTATGTATCTTTTTTTTTTTATAAAACTACTCGTGATCAATCAAAATCTACTGTAGGTACTTGCTTACAATTTAACTTATTATGGCGCTTTGACATACTCGTAGTTCCATGTTGTGCAGAAACCTTTCCCCTTTCCTTTGTGCCTTTCGTTTGATTGAATGTTCCTAGCCTGACCCCGGTCCCAGAAAATATTTTATTGGCTTACTGTATAACGATTTTCGTAGATTAAATTTTGTAGACGATACAATTCTTCTTTGTTTATGTCAGACATGATCTCGTAGTATCCCAATAGTTGAGGTAGCACGTCCTCCAGATCCACATCCGTGTTGCCATCTCTACAAACACCAAACGGAGATTAAAATTAAGTTAGTAATCTAATACATTAGCGGTATCTTTACGAGCTTTCGCTCAATAACTATATAAATACTATCGGCCAACGCGCTTTATTGAACCTAACTTCAGAGTATGGAGTGTAGTTTTTCTTCAGGTTAGTCTGGAAGACTTCATCTATTTACTAATATCGTTAAGGTTACGTCATATTGAAAATGTCAATAGCGATGAAATCAGCGCCTCGTGTCTGTATAAAGCTAGCAGGTCGACATTGATGTACTTAGTATCGTTATTGAGTACCTATTTAGTAAAGTTGACCTATGTATTATAGATTCTGCTTACGCTTACGATTTCGCAGAAGTAAAGTTCATGTTTTCGAATACTAATGGCGTTTCGAAAATGTAATGTACGATTAAATTATTTGTATACTTACGTAACGCTAGAGCTAGTACTGCAACTATATTTTATGTACGGTCACGGACTTTAATTGATGAACCACTGAAGAACATTTTCGCATAAAACCAACAATTAATTCCTATGTAATTTCTCTCTCGTCACTTGAAGCTGACATAATGATATGGTTCTATGGTGGATTAACATTTAAAGTTCTTAATGGTACCTATTCTAACGGATTTCATTGAGCCGTATTGATCCTTTCTCTCTTTATCCTTGTGTGGTATCTTTAGGGGGATTGCGTAATGACATGAAGAATGCAAACAAGCACACAAGACACAGGTCATTTTTACAGTGTGCTCTGGAGCCAATTTTGGGATTTACTAAGCTGCTAACCCTGAGGACTACGATAAGAGCTTTTTAGATGACGACGTTAGCTGTGGAATAGTAGCATGCTTACACCAAGGTCTTATTAAAGTGCTTCATGGAGGATATGGTCATCTGATTGGGCGAGCAGATGGTGAGGGCCGGGTAGGGCAGGCTATTGAGGGGCTCGTATTGGTTCTCGATGGTGATGCGTGTGGGCATTTGGTCGAACCGATTGTAGAGAAGCATCGTCAGGTTGCACGCGAACGCCACGATAAGGATTAGGGCCGCCGCCCAGAAGCACCTAAACAATAAATGAGACATAGACAGTCATACACAATTTCACATAGCCCTAAACTAAGCTCCAGTATTATACGGCCAACGCCAAAAGCAATTGATCACTTTTGGACCTTATCGCATTAACGTTACTTACGTTGCAAGCAAAGCGACTGTAAAGTGGCAAGGTGCAAAAACTTGTATCTATTTTTGACATTATGATACAAGTAATGGCCAACTTAGCACGTTGGCCATTACAACCGAGGTGGATGGTCTGCGTGTTATTTATGATTGTTATGAAGGTACACGATAAAACTCCACGTGTCAAAGGTAACCGAATTAAAGTTCACGTTCATGGGTTAAGGCGTTGCACCGAACATCGACAGAACAAACAGACAATCAAATAAAAATATTTTTGCATTTATAATATACAGGATGTATTGCAAGTCGTGTGCCAAATGAATATGGTGGGTAGCTAAGGTCACTTGCAACACGTTTTGGGCCAATTAACACTAATCCTACCCACGGTGTTTTTTTTTATTTATTTTTTGAAAAAATCTCGGAATCTTCCAAAAGTTAACCATTTTGTTCACCTATCTTTTTTTTTAAATGTGACAGCACAAAAGTACTTATAGTTTTTTTATCTTTAATGTTTGCGCATTCGAATGAAATGTTATTTTTATTCATATAGTAAACAAATAAAAAAATATTAGCCAACAAAGTGTGAAGGACAGAAAAATAAAATCTTCACGGTCAACTTTACGGCACAATAAAAAAAAAAGTAGAAGCTCCTCAGATCTTCCAACATCATAAAAACTTCTCCAGTTCCTGACAATTCTTACGGTATACCACATGTCTAGAATCACGTTCAGTTTTTCGTCAAAATATGGTTTCAATCTAAAATGGTGGTTTTATTCGGTCAGTAGATCCAGCCAGTTAAATGGGCTAAATGCACAATACAAAACGCAATATGGTTAAAAATCATCTTTATTTTAATAATTACTTCAAATATCTTTTTTTTTAAATGTGACAGCACAAAAGTACTTATAGTTTTTTTATCTTTAATGTTTGCGCATTCGAATGAAATGTTATTTTTATTCATATAGTAAACAAATAAAAAATATTAGCCAACAAAGTGTGAAGGACAGAAAAATAAAATCTTCACGGTCAACTTTACGGCACAATTAAAAAAAAAGTAGAAGCTCCTCAGATCTTCCAACATCATAAAAGATTCTCCAGTTCCTGACAATTCTTACGGTATACCACATGTCTAGAATCACGTTCAGTTTTTCGTCAAAATATGGTTTCAATCTAAAATGGTGGTTTTATTCGGTCAGTAGATCCAGCCAGTTCAATGGGCTAAATGCACAATACAAAACGCAATATGGTTAAAAATCATCTTTATTTTAATAATTACTTCAAATTTTGGTCAAATTGTCTTCCTCCACAAATAATACATTCGCGACAACTTTTTCGTATTTCTACAGTAGTTGTTGTACGAAGTGTCATTTCTTGCCGCATTATTGCGAACGCGTCATTAATTTTTGCGATCAGATGCTCTCTGCTCTCTACCTGTGTTGCGTACACTAGCTCTTTGGCCCTTCCCCAGACGTAAAAGTCAAAGACACTTCGTACAACAACTGTAGTTAATACGAAAAAGGTGTCGCGAATGTATCATTTGTGGAGGAAGACAATTTGAACAAAATTTGAAGTAATTATTAAAATAAAGATGATTTTTAACCATATTGCGTTTTGTATTGTGCATTTAGCCCATTTAACTGGCTGGATCTACTGACCGAATAAAACCACAATTTTAGATTGAAACCATATTTTGACGAAAAACTGAACGTGATAAGATAAAGATAAAGATAAAGATAAAGACATTTATTCAGTAAGTAGGCCGCACGGGCACTTTTACACGTCAAGAATCTACCAGCGCTTCACAAGAGGAGACCACTGCTGAGAAGAAGCGCCGCAAGAAACTCAGCAGTCAGTCATTTTTTTAAATATATTTAATATTACAATGGTACTACTTAGTCTAGCATTATATAAATCTATAAATAGCAAATTAAAAAATATTTCAAATATCCTGCGTAGTTTCCGCAGGAAAACACACCAAAATCTTAAGATAGAAAGAGAGAAAAGGAAAAAAAGAACTCCTACGTATGTGTATATAAGACGGTGCAAGATGACCACATAAGATTGATATGTTTTCCTACATCAACGGTGTCCCCCAGACAAGATAAAGATTTTGAATTTGAAAAAAAACAAATAAAAAATATATTATTGATTAAGTTTCGGGTTTAGGCCAAGCATGTTTGTCTATTAAATAGTCCTCGATCCTATAATACGCTTTAGACATTAACGACTTTTTCAAGTAATTTTTGAGTGCTGGAAAGGGTAACTTTAATACTACCTCAGGTAATTTATTAGAGAAATGAATGCATTGACCAACAAATGATTTATGTACTTTACGGACGCGGAATTTTCGAATAGCTATTTTATTTTTAATTCTAGTATTTAAATTATGTATATCAGAATTTTTTGTGAAAGAATCCAAATTTTTTATAACATAAATAATATTCTCATAAATAAATTGTGACGCTACAGTTAAGATATTAATTTCCTTAAAAAGATCTCTTAAGGAGTCACGGGAATTTAAGTTGTAAATAGAACGAATGGCCCTTTTTTGTAACACAAATATAGTTTGTATGTCAGCTGCCTTACCCCAAACCAGAATACCGTACGACATAACACTATGGAAATAACTATAATAAACTAAGCGAGCTGTCTCAACATTGGTTAGTTGTCTAATTTTCCTAACTGCGTAAGCTGCCGAACTTAGTTTACCTGCCAGTACAGCTATATGGGGACTCCATTGCAAATTTTTATCTATTGTTATGCCTAGGAAAACTGCCTTATCTATGATTTGCAAACACTCGTCATTTAGAATAATACTAGAATCTAACGGTTTAACATTAGGCAAAGCGAATCTAACACATTTAGTTTTCTTAGCATTTAGTAGCAAATTGTTGCTAGTAAACCAATTAAGTACTTTAACTAGTGTGGAGTTTATGCTACTGAAGTCTATGGATTTTCTGTCTACCTTGAAAATTAGTGAAGTATCATCAGCATAAAGTACAATATCACAAAGTTTATCTACTGATGGTGGCAAGTCATTTATGTAAACCAAAAATAGAAAAGGACCTAAAATAGAGCCTTGAGGCACACCTATTTTCACTGTAGCTCCATCAGATTGTGTTTTGTTTACAACAACTGTTTGAGTTCTATCACTGAGATAAGAAGACATAAGACTTATAGCTTTATTAGACAATCCATAATGTTCTAATTTTAAAATAAGGGTCGTATGAACCACGCAATCAAAAGCTTTAGAAAGGTCACAAAATATTCCTACTGCATCGCAAGATTGCTCCCAACTGTTATATATATATTTAATGAGAACAGATGCCGCATCAATTGTTGATCGACCTCTGGTAAAGCCAAACTGGTTATTGTTAAGTAGTTTATTTCTATTAAAGTGACCTAACGTGATTCTAGACATGTGGTATACCGTAAGAATCGTCAGGAACTGGAGAAGTTTTTATGGTGTTGGAAGATCTGAGGAGCTTCAACTTTTTTTTTAATTCCGCCGTAAAGTTGACCGTGACGATTTTTTTTATTTTCTGTCCTTCACACTTTGTTGGCTAATATTTTTTTATTTGTTTATTATATGAAAAAAAATTACATTTCATTAGAATGCGCAAACATAAAGATAAAAAAACTACAAATACTTTTGTGCTGTCACATTAAAAAAAAAGATAGGTGAACAAAATGGTTAACTTTTGGAAGATTCCGAGATTTTTTTTAAAAATATATAAAAAAAACACCGTGGGTAGGATAAGTGTTAATTGGCCCAAAACGTGTTGCAAGTGACCTTAGCTACCCACCCTATTCATTTGGCACACGACTTGCAATACACCCTGTATAATAGCGATCCGCCCTCGCTCCGCTTCAGTTTATGTGTGTTATCTTTGAAACCTTAACTGAAAAATTATCCAACTGGTGGTGAAAACCGTATGAAAATTTGAAAATTTATTCAGTAAATTGGCCACATGAAGGCTCTTTTACACGTCGGTAATATGGAGTGAATCTACTAGCGCTTCGGACAAGACTATCATTGCGGAGAAGAAGCGCCGCCGCAAGAAACTCCATATGAGAACCTTAGAAAATATAGGACCTATTATTTGTCTGACCTACCTTGATATCGGATCTGGATACAAATAAAAATACTTCAAACCTAAAATAGTTCCTTCTAAGCAAAACTTCTTGAGCAACGATCTATTATTTCCCTTCATGACGTTTTTCGTCATTTTCTCGACGTGATTTTCCTGACCAGACGTATACCCACTGTTAAATCCAATTTGTAATTGGAAATAAATATAAGTACTTACTTGATATATTTTAATTACTAATGATTAAACATGAACCCGGTCACGCTACCGCCTTGTTTCGATGTGTATCGGTTTAATTGTAAGTTATATTTAATATCATTTGAACCATTTCACAAGGCTGACTGAATAAATATGTTTTTTATCATGGCCTATGATTTGGTTATTTTTTTTGGGTAACTTAAATCTTTGGTATAATACGAATTTTATTTGCCTATAAGTCGGACTCTCAGTAGTGAGACCACATTTTATGGAAATAGATTCTCTGACAGCCCTCCGCACGAAGGTAAACTGGTACCTGGCGTTTAGAAACAATTATTTAAAAGAAAAACATATAACCTACATATAAATTCTGTCTTCGTCTTAATAATAGTCTTTAAAAAATAATAGGCTTAGCTGTACATAAGATTCACGTATATTTTGGGGAGTATAAAATAGGTATAACGACCTATGTACCTACTTATGTATCCATGTCCAATGCTTTGTGACCTCATGTATGGTTAGTTTGACGGTGTCACTATAAACACCCGTAGATATGATGGATATATATATACCTACCAAATATTATCTGTGTAACAGTAGAAGAACTAAGAGAGCAGCGTTGTAAAAAAGCAGTGATTTTTACTGATTTTATGTACGTTAGCAAAGACCCTATATATATGACCTATTGGTATTCAATAGGGGTTATACAGCCGTAGCTACGATATTACTACATAGGGGAGTAGGGTCAACAAATTTTAGTAATGAGCCTACGTCTTAATGTCAGCGTCATGTCACATCATATCACGTCATGGCAAGAAATTACGTCAGTCATAATTAATAATTGACTTTCTGCGACAGTGTTCTACGGTGGCTTACTAGTTAAAGTTATTGACTAGTGTATATTGACTCTGTAGACCAAGGAATTCGTAGTAAAACACCATTTAGGAAAAATGTATAAAGTGATTTATTCAGAAATATTTTAGGTACATGAGTTTTCAACAACTTCATAAGTGCCATTTTATGTGTTTATATGATATATCAAGCCTGTTCAAGTTGTTAACAAGACGGTGTGTGTACAACCTCGAACAGTTAAAATAATCCTGGTGTGAGGCTGCATCTTCGTGCAAACGAGGTCGTGGTTCAAACAAGTGCTAGCTTATACGAGGAGAATAAATGCGTATCCTATTTTATAATAACCAGTAGCTGAATCTGTATGTTATCATTTATTAATGTTATAATCCTCAAAAAAAACTTCGTAAAAATCCATCAAAATTTCGACCAAATTGATTTTCTCTAATTATATTTGATAGAACATTAAAAAATAGTGTAATGGTGAGTTAAAAATATTCAAGTTAAGTACATCGATCATCTATTATAAGTAAGAAATAATCTTATAAAATCAAACTCGGCTATTTGCACCTACATTATGTACGAGTATGTATGAATATATTCAGGTATACTATGTTTGGCTTCGACGAGAGTTATTATGTAATAATAATCATTCGTTTAGTAGGTACACTATATTGGTCATTTGCATCATTCCTAGGTACTTGTTATTTCGCTGAAAGCCGGCTCTTACTTACTATAAGCTGGGGACAGTACAGCCAAAAGCACAAATATCTATATGGCCAACGCGCCAAATATATGTACCTAAACATAGACCTTATTATCAGTGGCATAGGGGCGTGTAGATATTTATGACTTCTTGGGAACGTATATATATTTATGATTTCGACTGCACCTTCTGGCCTCACCAGTACCAAAAGCCTTTCAAAATTACTTCTAAGTTCAAGCATAAAGGTTTCAGAATTGGGATAGGTACGCTATATAACCATAATCTTTTTACTGGTTTTATTTAAAACCATTTCGAGAAATGCTTATTCTCTAGGTTTCAAAAAGTTTTCCATATCTGGCATTTCGAAGTTAATTTTGCCAAATGTATCGTTTCCCAATTTTTTCATTTGCCAACCCAATTTTATATAAATATTTCAGGATTTATTTCAGTACCAACGTATAGATCCCTATAGGATTGGTAAGTTTATATTTAATAAAATCCTAAAATATTTACGGTTACAGAAAACGGTTACAGGAAATGATACATTTAGCTTACATATTTCGCCGAAACAAAGGTATTTTTTTATAGAGAATCAACGTTTCTGGACTTTTGCGAAATATGATATACATCTAAAAAACAAGTTTGTTTTAGGAGTATCCCAATTATAATTTAAAACACGAAAATGTTCTTGGGTCATACGAGGGTAAGGTCCAGGGTTCTATGTTCGACATTACCTAATCAACAATGGTTCCTTAAGTTTTGTCAACACTATATGTTCTGTCTCATTTTAATTAGCCAAGAAAAGAAAAGAAAGAAACTACTTACGTATAATTAAAAAAAAAAGATCAGTATAAATATAATAAAGGCAGTGTCGAATCAAGAACCTGTCCTTTATGGCCCTAAAATAAACCAAAAATTACATTCGAAACTAGGACGAAAATGTCCTTTAAAAACCTTAAATACTACGAACGACTTTTATCCCCTTATAAATAAGGGTAAACGCTTTGGACGTATAAACAAACGTCAGATAAGAGTAATAAAATGCCTAAATAAACGTTTGAAAGTCGTAGGCAAATTTCAATAAAAAAAAATGTTAATAAATGTCTGCAACTACTTTACACAGAACGTTAATTGTAGTTTGTTAACTACGGCCGCTCTAACTATAAAATACGTCTATAGCCGCGTCACCTACGAATCACGCTATCCGAAATCCCCTACGGACTTGGCCTATGTTTAACACAGTCTAAGTGATGTTGTATTCAGTCTGTAGATAGATGTATGTTTCTTTGTTTGTTCCCTATGCGCTCAAAAACTTAACTAAACCGAGAATGTAAGGGAACATTGAAGGTTTAACCTTGGTTAATAAATGGTCAAAGTAATACATCGATACTATTACATAAATCTAAACAATACATAGTATTGGATTTTATCTTTTCGAATTCATCATAATATGTTGTAACGATTCGGCCCTACTGGAATTATCAATTTCTACAACCAAAGCTTACAATTTGTTTTCAAATAACTAGATCTACATTTAACATCATTTAAAACAATGTTTCTAAACTTTTTTCTAAATCGCTATGGCCCTCCTCTTGCTTTTCCTATTAAAGATATCTAACGATGGAAAATCAAGAAAATGAAATATAGAAAATGATTTAACTTTTTTTGTAATGTCAAATAGAAATTTCGAGAATCCTAGGTACAACCTTTGTATTATGTTTCCCGCCATTAGTTACGCAATCCCTAAATGCTACGCGTGCATGTAGCGCTCCGCGTGGGTGATGTGTACTTATTTACCAAGTTTAGTTTTACTTATAGTTCCCGGCCGATACGAAGTCTATCCTGACACATGGCACAACCATGAAGTGTCTGAATATTGATAATGTTTTCAGCAGTAAAACAATGCTGTTATTACTATTCTTTCTCACAACAAATAAGTTCAGCATTGTTTTTCCCCTGTCAAGATTATCAATATTCAGAAACTCTATGGTTGAGCAATGTGTGGCCCATCACTGTAGGGTTGATTTATCTATCCCCCGTTATAAGTATCTTAAAGAAAATAATAGACTTTTTCATATATCAGAAAATTAAAGTACCTAAACCTTTAACTGACATTAATTATAGGGATTAGATAAATCGGGGGTTAGTTATGTATAACTTATGTTTGGTTACTTGTTTTTACCGACAAAAAAAGAGGGTTGTTATATGTTTAACGCGTGTATCTGTGTATATGTGTGTCTCTCTGTGGCTTCGTAGCTCACAATCGGATGGACTTATTCGGTCACGTTTTTGTTAAAGAATGATAATTTAATTATGAGATATAAGCTTTGAAAGATAGTATCACTATTATACCGGGGGTTTCTATGGATGTAGTTATTTGTACGCTACTATGTTATAAATTATAATACAGTTTCACTGGCTCGACGGAAGAGTTGAATAATATTCTGCCTACGGCTACAAACATTTAAAGAAACATAACTATATTAACGATATAATTGTACAGATACGCGAGATGTTTAGAGCCTGTTTTTTGATCACTAATTGTTAAAAATCGTAACTAATGGTCAAATCTCACGCAAATGTGCCATATTGAAAATTCCTTTTTCCAATTTTAACAAATAGTTGAGTTAACTACTGATCAAACAACGGGCTCTTAGAAGCGATATAAGAACATAGCAGAGCAAAACCCAATTATTATGGGACTTTCATATTTATATGAAAATGCATCGCTGCTTTAAATACAAATTGAATTTACCGACCCTATGTTAAGGTCCACAATTGACAAATATTTTTTTAATTTTATAATTATCAATAAGCGAATACCACATACGTAATTCCATGCAAGATGGAACCGCCAGTAATGATACAGTAAAATATGTAAAATTCATAATACTTATTCATAACTCTCTAGGATCAACAAACAATAAATAGTTTCCTAACTTAGAAAAGTATTTAAGAATACAAGTAACACATGACTTAGACATGGAAGTACATAATCCTATTTCGTTTATTCTGTTTATAAAATGTGCATTTTAACTGTAACCCTATTTTTTTAATCTGGTAACTTTATAGATATACTTTTTAACCACTTTTAATTATTTAGGAAATGCCAAAGTATGGTAAAATTAAACCTTAGCAGCATATTTGTTTGATAATATTATATTTAAAAAGGGAGAGGGAGTTTAATTAATTTATAGTGAAGAGTAGATTTATTTGCCCTGTAGGGCAATCCAAGAAGAATCCTACGAAGGCTAAAAATGTTAGCAATCTGTCGACATTTTTGGTATTCCCACAAGCAAACAAAAGACTTCTTACGTCAATCCTAAACATATTATTTGAAACCAGCCGTCGTTAAAGTTTGAAAAAAGCTATTTATCTAGACCTCTGGTCGCGCTAAATAGCGTTATTATTTATTTAACAAGCACTCCAACTATAACATGAACAACGAAAAGCTGTTTAAGTTACTGTTTGATTGATAACAAGATTTTTTTTTTTTTATAAGTCCTAAATCTAAAAAAACAGAAATAAAAGTATATTTAGGTAAATACATATTGTGTATAGCATATATAATTACGTGTACAAGTATAATTTAATGTATACAAATCGGTATTCGGTACATTATCCTACTCTCACCAGAATTGTGCGCTGCGAGTCTTCACCGTCGTTATAAAATGCTACTTATAACTATTAGAATACTCTGAGGGCTTTGGAAATTGATGTCAACATCCTATTTTTACAAATACCAATATATCATATATTTTGAAGAACATATTAATACCTAGTTTACGACATTTAAACTTTAACTTAAAACAACACGAAGCCTTTCTAAGGAATTTTAACAATTAATTTATAATAAAAATATACAATACTGTTTTAATAAACTTCATAGAAAATTATATCTACCAGCAATGTTACTCTCAAATATAAATATAAAGTGATACAATCTATACATAAACCGCTCAAGTTTTCGTTAAAAATCGAACAACCATTTTACAATATTAAATATAATGGCAAGTGTAAATATATATTCTACAATAGATATTAATCGGGCAATGAGTATATTTATTTGGATCGTGTATGTAATGCAATAACTAGGAGAGACCTGAAGAAGCGTTACTTTACAACTCAGAAGTCGTGCAATCCCGTTAAATGCGTTAAATAACTATACATACAACAAACCTCCGAAAGCTATCAAGCTAGATAAATATTGGAGTTTATTTATAACACATAAGAATATGTTAAAGTCGATTAATTTTACAAATCCATACAATTAAGTATTACATCAATCTCAATCAGTCAGAAACGTGCTCCATACCTTGCATGGTCAACACACAGCGCAGAGATCTGCGTAACATCGATGCAAAAGGCGTGCTAGTGACACAAAGCAACAAACCATTTCTCAATAACATCCAATAATCGATCAAAACCAGCCCCATTGAAGCGAAGCGACCACTTCAGCAAGTTTCGGTAACGTGTGAAATATGTAGTCGCTTTCTCGCTTATTAAAATGGGGCTAGGTCTGGAGAGCGGGTCGGTCAAATCGAGCCCACTCGCGCGACCCTGGCTGGGTCGGCGACAGTCGAAGAAAGCCTTCGGGCGAAGTCAATTCAGGCAAGTGCGTCCGCGCACTAGGTCGGCGGGCGTCAGGACTCCAGCAGCACGTGCCAGCGCTGTACCTGCCGAAAGTACAAAAAAGGTCCTCTTGAATGCAGTACGCAGCTGCTGTGGAGAATCAAACCATGAATATCTGATCTACGGAATTATTGTAGGTATCCCATAGGCAACATTTCTAAAGCAGTTTCGTTATGAAATTGCATAATCGTAAGGTTGACTCTGATTTGAGATTACATTAAAACGTGACTGCTGTGATTATTAATACTGACTGCGTGGTGCAGTCAACAACTTTTAACTGGTTGCTCACCTTAGAACCTTTTTTTATAAAGACGAGGACGCCTGCCCCTATGTCTTCCTACCGACGTGTAAAAGAGCCCTCTTGTGGCCAATTTACTGAATAAATATTTTGAATTTTTGAATCCTGTTGAGAGTAGATTTTCGAAAAATCCTTTCTTGCTGCATTCAAGGAATACTTTTCCTCAAATTGCTTGTTTTGCTGTTTAAGCTGTGCGTTGTCTGTCAGTCAATCAGTCAGTCGCGGAAGAGTTTTCTAATGACAACTTTAAATCATGACTGGCATTTAAAAACATCTACAAAATTTTAGCTTTTTTGTCAGGGTTCTAGAGTTGCTTTACAATTACCTGCTCCCCATGGTGGTCGCAGAGGTCCTGCCAGTGGTGCTGCTCGTCGCGACCCGAGGGGCTGTGTCCCAGCGAGAACCACCCCACCATTTCGTTGCGCTTCACGCTGCGCCGCCACCACACCGACACCATCAGCGTCACCTCCGTCAGTTGGAATAGAGCCACCTGAAACCAGAAAAATGGGTAATGAATGATGCATTGTTGTCTCTTATTTTTATTTGCTACGAATAACAAAAAGTTTGAAGAGCTTGCGTGCGAGTTTGGATTTAGTTAGAACATCATTGTACCTATTGAGATTTACTCGTGAGTCGGTGTTGTCAGTTTAATCATTGTGTTTTTGTTAGATTTTCGAAAGTCGAAAAAAATAGGATTGAAAAATAGGTTTATGTCAACTATACATTTCGAGTCGATAGCAGCGTTCGCCTGTTCACTAGGCCTACTGGTCAGAGCGTACTCGTAGGTGATTTAAGGTTTACACCTGTCTGAAATCATTATTTCCCTTGCCATTGTACATTGTATATTTGACTCTTACGAGAGTTTTGCCCTCGATACTAAAGGTCTCGATCCAAGCTAAGAATGTCAGGTCTTGTTTAAAATACACCCATTTCCACACAGCTGCTATGAGCATTGCTTATCACCTGGAATATGAACAGCTCCTTGTAGAGCGGGTTGGACTGCGCGCGGCGCGTCGAGGACTTGCAGCGGCCCATCTCCATGCCCAGCGAGCTGATGAGGCTCAGCTTGACGTACGTGTCCGGCGCCTTGTTGGGGGACAGCTTGCGGAAGTGCGTGCCCTTGATCACCTGCAGGGGAAACAACAAAAGCAAGCGAAACGTTGTTCGATTAACAGTCAGTTCAGGCTCAGTCGTGTTCAAAGAGATGCACCCACTTTTGGAACATATTACAATGCAATAAGTAATAAAAAGAATACATATTTTGGTAGTTCTAAATTTTTATACAATATCTGAAATTCTGAAATGATTGGAACACTGCCTCAAGTGCCTCAACTAACGAAACGACTGACTAAGTGGTGTTAGTCCCAGGCGCTGTTCAGCAAAATATCAATCTCGCGCTCCAGGAAGACGAAAGCCTTGATGCTGGATGATTCCTATCATGCCTCAATAAAAGGCGAAGCGTCATTGTTGCAGGTAACAGAATCAGACCTCAACAGATTTTTACTGGTTCCTAGTGCTGGTCCTGTACTGCAACCGCAACAGCAGTTCTGACGCCAAATGTGCACTGCATAAAGACGAAGGCGAGTCTGTTCTCGTGATGGATGACTCTCTCACCTGCCTTAGAGAACCATAACATACCTCAACAGACAGGTGTCCAGTACTAGAGCTGTACTGCAGCCCCAGCAACAGCTCTGGCGCGGAGCGGGCGCTGCAGCAGGATGAGGCGGAGTCGGAGCGCGCCAGGCTGCAGGCCTCGCCGCCGCCCGGTGACGTCGTCGTGATGGAAGACGGGCTCGCCAGCACGCCCGACATTGACATCGAGTGGTTCATCTCTATTTTCGGCAGCTAGAAAAGAATATGATATTTTTTTATCTGTATGGTTCATGTCTTGCTAAGAAATGAATTAAAGGACCATGTAAGAAAAAAGTTTGACGTAAAGACGAGTGGAACTCTAAAATTCATAACTGGCAGTTTTTGGGTGAAAAACTTTGATCGTGATTCGAATTTAACTCCTCACAGCGCATTCTCTTAGGGTTACCTGCAGGCTGGGCTGGTGCGGTTGCCGCGGCGCCAGCTGCAGCCACAGGCTGTTCTCCAGCTCCAGGTTGAGCGTGGCGAAGCTCACGGCCGCCTCGCCCAGCAGCCGCTGCCGTCGCATGCGCTCGCAGCTGTACACTCGGATACGGAGCCCCAGCCCGTATACATCCTCTGAGGAAGACACATCAGATGAGCCTGTCTCTCGGGTTATTTAATTCTACATGGTATACCGCACTATTGTGATTGATAGGGTGTCGTTTATCATAAGCATCATTACAGGTTTAATACGAGAACTAAATAAATACATACCCATGGATCGCCTAGTTCGGCATTATGACTGGTTCAGTATTCCAACGCTTCCATCACAGGATATTGGTCATATCCACGTCTTCTAACTGTTTGCACTCTACTTCTTTTTTTAATACTTTATTTGATTCAGTAATACATCGACATAAACCAAAGGATAAACTCCTATATTTGTCTGCTTGTGTATCTGACTATGCCTCGTGCCCAACAAACTAGTTATTTTTTCAACTATAAGGTACCTAGTTTAAGCGGACTGGTTGTTAAAGCCTAGGTTTAATGAAAAACAATTTTCCCGTCCAAGAGTAACCTCTAAAGGAGAGATTTTTATCTACGTTTTAGTAGAAATAAAAACAATTGATACCTGGATTAATTTTATGCAAAACGAAGCTATCCATGTACTGAGGGTTTTCTCCGTTGCGTATCTTGGACTTGAATTTCTGCTTTTTCAACGGCAAAAGTACAATTCGAATCTGTAAACATCAAAAAAAAAGCACTTGGTAAGAAAATTACTTGCAACATATGCAATGACCTTACGAGTAGGTACTAAGCACAGAAGATACACCAGATAAATTCTGCTACAGTGAAAGATGAACTCCTGTACGTCCGTCTGAATACTCTGAATGTTGGATGCACTCTGACGATGTTCTGATGAGGACTATTAAGTCTTCTGACTTCTTGGTGTCACGTCCTGGCGGTTCTGCCGCAGCCTACTACTATTTATTTTTGGAATATATCTTTAAAACTACTTAACATCATCCGAACCCCATGTCCCGAGCTCGCACGAGTGTCTCTAACTCCAGCTCCTCACCTGGGTCTGCAGTATTTGCGGCAGCGTGCGCGGCGGCAGCCCTCGCGCCTGCAGTACATGCACCGTCATGCTGCGCACCGGCGCGTCATAGAGCAGCGTCAACTCTACGGACCCTCGCTCCTGGGGGCTGCTGCTCTCCCCGCAGAGAAGGGACGTGTCCTGTCGAACCGAATAACGTTGAAAATAGCAACGGCTAGGGAACATTTAGTCGTCTTTAAGAACGTTTAAATCCGAGACCTCTCTCTCAAATTAGAGAACCCTCTCGGCCCTCGCTTCGAGCCGGTTTTGGTGAGTTTTCTGTAACACCCATGAAAAATTATCTACCTAGGTAACTGATGGTAAAAATCGCATGAAAATCCGTTTTTTAAGAATCGCGTTAGTGCTGTTTTTGAGACTATTTCGAACATACAGACAGACAGACGCGGCAGAGGACTTTATTTTATAATATGTAGGCAGGCAGTCAGTAAAAGTGTGTTTGAACTTTAAATGTCACTGCAATCTTCTCTATTAGAAATAATGTTACTAGCGTTTATTGCCTGTTTACTCACAGCTTGTGTCTCGACAACGTTGCCATTTCTTCCTACTGCTACCAAAAATGTATCATTATAATTTGCTGGATATAAGAAACTTCAGAACCTCTATCCCTTTAACTTCAAACTACTTACATAACATAACCCAGCTTAACGAGCACACATGCTATCTAAAAGTAAAGCCCAATTTTGTCACTCATGATATGATCGATTGAGATGACCGTGACCTCCTTCCAATTAAATAACTATAATACATCCAGCCACAATACCTTAAAGCCTGAAAACAGTAAAATGAAGTAATTAAACAGTGGCTTAAGCTTAAGGTTCTTTTACGGCTTGTAGTTATCCAGGCCAAGGTCAAAGTTAACCACGTAAAGAAATTAAAACGGACACCTTTGACCCCTCTGTTTAGCGGCCATGTTATTTCACGGAAGGCAATTAGGGGCACGCAAATTTAAGTAAACGGTCCCCTTAAAAGTAAAAGCTAATAACTGAACCTTAGGACCGTGTGAGGGATTAAAATAATATTGTTCTGACCCTTCTTCGTAGCTTAAAATTTGCCAGTATTTGAGTTCTGGGGGGTTATTATGACATAGCTATGCAGATCAGATTACGCTGCGAGAAAGGGACAGAGCTATATACTGCTATAGCTCTGTCCTTTTCGCTCGTCGTAAAATGATTTGCATTGCTATGTCGTAAAAACCGCCAGTTCAACTATGTAAAGAGATAACTATACACTTATTCTAACCTGTACGTGGCCTAGTTTAGGCTACCCTTATTACAATTCATAATGAATAGGTTTTAATTAATGTTAATTTTAATGGAAACTACTGATCTCTCGGCTCATCACACAAGTAATTCCCCTTACCGAGAATGGAACCCGCCGCGACCGCTAGCTTCGTATGACTGGTATGCAGAGTCACTATATCGCACTGCTAAATCAATACAGTATTAAGTCAAAAACCCTTGCTAGTTTTGTTTCAAGTTCATAGAAGTTGTAATAAAGTTGATTTTAAAATTCGGTTGTATTTTGAGTTACTACTGTTTTAATCAGCAGTGCGATATACTCAATACTAAGTGGCTATCCGTGGAGTGCGCCAAAAATGAACTAATTATTCTTAGTCCAAATGTAATTTTATTCCTCATCATCGCAACTCCTAAAGTGTTTTTTACTGAAACCGTTATTATTTCAGGATTTTTAAAGTATCTAACTGGTAGATAAGGTTAGGTTAGGTTAGGTTTGGTTTGTTTTATAATGGGGGGCACCCAGTGGTGGCATAAGTAGTCATCAGCCCACGGTGCCGCCGTTAACAGCCCTTTGGAGCTTAACACCGGAGAGGTTTTAGACGGTATGCTTCCACCTCAGCTCTCGCAGGAGACTGAGGTGGTTGAGAGTCCGTCATACCCCCCCTTTATGGCTGCCCTTAGCCGGGGGGGACGATGCGTAATGCATTTCCTCTCCGTTTCAGTAAGCAACACTTTAGGAGTTGCGATGATTAGGGATACAATTTAATTCGGACTAAAAAAAATTGGTGAGCCAATGTGGACTCCTATCCGCGTTGTGATTGATTGGGTACAGACTACAGACGGATACAAAATCAGAGTACATATTATGTAAAATATAGCATTGAGATAGAGTTGAATTGAAGAGGTTTTGAACTTACATTATGCACAATAACATCGCTATCCACGCTACTCTGTGCCTCGAGGGTGTGGATGAACTCCGCCCGTCTCGGGGCCACCACGTCGTCTATCCTCGTCTCTCTCAGCGTCGTCTCTCGTAGCGCCGTCTCTACCAGCTCCACCTCGACCGGGACCTTGATTGGTGCGTTCTCGTTCTTCTCCTCGTAGTGGCATCCCACTTCTTCTTTATCCTGTTTATTATTAATGGACACTTTAATGAGGTTGTATGGTTTTAGTTTCCACTCTCACTCAATACTGGGCTGCCCCAATCTCATGTTTTTATGTAATAAGTACAAGTACAAGTACCTATAATAAGTACGAAAGACATGTTTCCACTACTCACAATACACAAATATGCAAAAATGAAAGGAAACAAGAACATCTGAGAATGTGCGTCATTTGTCGCAGTGAAACGGACACTGACTCAGCATTATACTGTGGTTGTCGGATAACTACAGCGCGGTACGAGTAAAACCGCTTTGTCTACCATAATGCCAACAAAACAATAAAGTATACGTAAGAAAACAAAGTGGAATAGATGCCCTTTTATGTTCTTGTTTGATTTTAAATGTAACCGCCGGCGCCGTACTCAGCGACATTTGAAAGACAGTTAAAGGTGCCACCATACCGCTGCTTAAAATACGGAGACGGTACGGAATCGCAGTGAAGCATCGTATCCTTACCGTTTTTAACTCATGCCCTCCACACCGCTTCTGGCGCTGCTCAAAATACGGTGTCGTTGCGTAAACAAAAGACGGGATCATAGTAACAACATGGCGCCGTTTTTGACGCACCGTTAAGCAGCGGTGTGGAGGCATGCGATAAAACAGTACGCAGAGAGAGTACGGAGTAGTCACTTTTTTGGAACGACGTCATTAACTTCAGAGGAATGTAAATTGAAAATGGACTGTCTCAAAAAAAAATGGAAACCCTTATCTTCTAATAAGAATAAAGTGTCCATTCATTGATCCTTGTGCATTACTAGTTCCATCACCTTAAGGAGCTGAGGGTTTATTGACTAACGCACTCCCACTCGCAATCGTTTTCATTTTGAATAGAATAGAATAGAAATCGTTTATTCGGTGCTAAAATAAAATTAACATAAACAACCACAAAAACAAAAACATTTTAAAAAGTAGAGTAATACAAACTTAGGACCGTATTAATAAACTGATCTCGAGTCTAATGCTCGTCTCAAGATGCGTCAAAAATGACAGTTTTCTATGGTTTGACGTTTACTTTGACGTATCTTGTGACCGGTATCTCAGCTGAGCTGAGACGAGTTTATTAATACGGGCCTTAGAGTACTTAATCTAAAATTAACACCGAAAAGGTTGACACTCAGCATGGTGTCAGGCTTACTAGCTTCGACTTGACGCTGGTTTTCAGGGCCAAATCCAAATTGAAAATCGAAGGCTGGTCTGCATAGAAAATGAAAACCATTGCTCCACTTTGAAGCCGGTTGCGATTGCGAGGGCGTTAGACAATAGCCCCTCTGGTTTGTTAACTTTAGTATCATGAATAATAAATAACTAATCGTGTTAGCTGATAGAAGTGTATGTTGTACTTTTCTACAGTTATAGATACTCTTAGGTTTATCCTCTAATCACTCGACTAAAGAATATTACTCACGATTTGGTACGGACTGCAAATTTAATTTGTTTAAGTATCTTTGCACTGTGCTCTCTATAGATCTTCAAGGAGAATTAGTTACAAGGAGAGTTAGTTAGACGGCTCTTATACTAATTGCCTTATTATCCGAGTACTAAGGCCACTTGAAGTAAAAAGAAAAATCTAGGTGATCTAAGCCTGTTACGGCTGAGAGGGCCTCTATTATTCTTCTTGGTACGGCCGCCTCTACTGTCAACTTAATAAGAGCTACCATAACGTTAACATTACGATAGCAATAGGGGTAAAGACAATGTAGAGAAGGGGCCCATTTTTTGTAGTGATTAATTACTTACATTGCGACCCATGAAACTGACACCCTTTTTTTAACCTCACCGCTAGAAACCTCTTCTTATCTCAGTTTGCCCAAGGTTGACTGGCAGAAAATGCCTCATGGCATTAAGGCCGCCTTTTGTACTTTGTGTAATGTGCAATAAAGTTTAAATAATTAAATAATAACGTACAGTATTAACTACAAGTGTAATAAAATTAATAATAAAATAATCGTTAAACGAATGAATAATAAAAGTAGGTATACTATTTAAAGACTCACTACCTAGATTAAAGTACGTATAATGTAATTAAAAATCTACATGCATGCTGAGTAAGAAAAAAATAAGTAAGATACCTAAAATAATAGTACTTTTAGATTTTTATGCATCCTGCTTGGATAAATCAGTTTCGGTAGTATAGTAACATCAAGCATTTCACCAACGAATATTATTAGGTCTCGCTCAGGGAATGGCGACGCGATGCGATGCGCGAGGTTTCGACGCTCTCATACCTATGTCGCCATATGTTAGGCGCGAATTACACAGAAGCGACGTTATGGCGCAGTGGCGACTTTTTGTATAAGCAAGTTTTCAAGCGGCGTCGTTCGCTTACAGGATAAGTCGAGCCTCGCCGTATCCTCGCCATAAGTCGCTTCTGTGTAATTCGCATCTTAGATTTGTCCCCGCAATGCGCCCGCAGAACTATATCGAGATCGCTCCGCAAGTCGGCTCGCACATCGCGTCGCGTCGTCGGATCTGAACGAGGCCTTACCGAAGCTGCTGAGTTAGAGGAAGCTAAATGTTGCCCAAAGAGCTTTAGTGAATCGTGATTTATCCTGGAGACAGAAACGGGACTAGAGTAATCGCCAAGAAATCTGAGTAACGGATACTAGGACCTGATATTCAGTATCCGTACTAAGTGGCGATTGGCAGGGCCTCTCTTGCGAAGGTTGAATGATAGTTGGAACCGAAGAATAACGAAGGTCTAGATAGAACAGGCTCATGAAGACCTTACACGTAAAGCTAGATGATTCGATGACATTGAGGTCAATACTAAGAGAAAGTGGAAAGAGAGATCAATGGCAAACTTGGAAACTGTCTATTACTTGACGGTCGCATAGTTGTCACGTAGTACTATGAGTACATTGATCAAACGCACGGATTTATTATTTATTTTATTTATATTAAATTAAATATAATATATAATATTATTATTATTTTATATTTAATTTTTGTTATATTTATATCGTACCTATACTTAAACTGTTGATGTTTAGCTCTTAGTAAGAGCCTCTTACCTTCATTCAAGGTAAGGCTAACAACATTATAATGATATTTGAAGCAAGATGTGTTAAAACAAAGCGAAATAGAAACACAGCTCGCGTCTTAATGCATTTTTAACTTACATAAAAAGAAGGTTCTCAATTTGTCGGTTTATTTTTCTTACTAGATTTCTCCGCTAATTGTCAACAGATTTTAATGATTAAAGTATATCTCAGGAGTGGGTACATTTAAATTTCATTAAGATTTGGTCATAGTGTCCATGGAAAGAAACGGTACTCCTAAATAATTTGGAGTCAGTTTATTGTTACATAACATTTAAGTAATTAAGTACATAAATATTTCAGTAATGCATAGCTAAACATGCATTGTTATCGATGAACTTGAAAATTGAGCCGTTCTGAGGCAAAATGACATAGCTATATTTTTACGCAACTAAGTATAAACATAAATTAGGTCAGTTTACTCTTGTAATAAGCGCATATAAACGCATCTCGAGGAGTATTGGGGCAACTCGGCGGAGTTATAAATAAACTATGTTGACACACGTGCATCGGCTGGAATTCCATTCCTGTTATTCTTTTAAATATCCCGGCGTGCTCGTCGCAGGCACTGGCAAGCGTGGCTTGACAAGTCGTAATTGCGTTTAAAGTTCATGTTTTCAAATGTTGGATGGATTTTGGTTGTATAGTCACGGAATTGTTGAGCCACTTGCGAGTGTTCGTATTTTAGCCCAGAATGTCCAGTATGTATTACTCGGCTATGGAGAGTAGCAAGTGGTTTGTCATTACCATGTAATGACTGTTCTTCTACGCAGTACTCCACGTGCTCAAAAATTCATTTTTTTTTCCAAGACCTCTAAGATCAGGATCTTAAGATTTTTTGTACGTGCATATTCAAACTGCATGCAGGTGTGCAAATAATTATGCAATTAATTCAATGTCGTTGGGTGAGGCAGCATTAAACCTCTTTGGGAATTGATCTGGCGTAATCAGAAACGAAATAAGCAAGGGTGATTTTCTAAAAGAAACCGTACCAACTTCTCAAGTTTTAATTGCGCATTTCCCGTGTAAACCTACGCGATTCGCAATTGAGAAACTTCTGAAGTTTGTACGGTTTCACGCCAACGGAGCTATTGTGAAAAATGACATTATTTCCACATCGCTCTTGTTGCACAAGAATTTATAAATCTTTGTTGCAATGAAGTAGATTTTATTCGGTATACGAAACCAAGGGTCTACGGATACTTGTAACCCGTAGCGGTGCTACGAAATAGGTGCTTGATTATATTTAAATGACTAAAAGGGCTTAACATTGCCTAAATAATAATGCTTCGTTAATTTTCTATATCGCCTTCGCTATATAACAAAACGACGCGATATAAAAAACGATCGAAAACATGTTGTTTAGGTAATGACAGATGTAGTTATATCCGGGTTGTAAACATGTAAATTCTCACCTGTTGGATGCGCAAGCGCTGCTCCTCGTCGGAGTCCGACGCCTCGAACGTGAATATTCGATCGGGATAATGGATCGGTTTCGACAAAGTATCTATAACAACACAGACGTACGGACAACGTCAATCGATATATACGCACTGCCCTACGATCTACAACTAGCTAATATACATATAAATGGCTAGGAACTAAGTTCTAATTTATATTAAGTACTTTAAAAGGTTTATTAGGTACTAATGACGGATTAACCGCCCTTAGTAGGAACCTTGCGACGCGAACGGCGCCCTTCACTCTACTTGAAACACTAAAAAATAAATGAACTATGCTATGACGCCTTCGCAGACCTTCACTAGCGTTGCCTCAAATGAAATATTCAAAACAAAATCAATATTATACTACTGTTAGCGTGTTTCATATTTCTTTATCATTATAACATTTTGGGCGCTCGGTAAACTATGAAACTAGTCCCATGGGGGCTACCATAACAAAGAAACTAGCTATGAATAGAAGTAGCAAACAAAGGTTTTACCGTGAGCATGGTCAAGGCTGAGGCAGGGCACGTCGCTGGCAACCACCAGAACGGTATCCCGGCCCTTCCGCGCGAAGACCCCGGCGTGGCACCAGCGCCTGCCGAGGAACAGGAGCACCACCAGCACCACGGCTGCGAACGCCGCTACGGCGCTTATATACGCCGTCGCTTCCACTGCGCAACAACAAGACTTTCGTACACACCACATAACACCCCTCCAGCGGTCTAGAACTCTATTTACCATTGGTAGCCCCGATGACGCTGACGCTCGCGACCATGGCTCACGGCTCACATCGCTGTGGCTGCGGAGCACAATTTGAGTCACAGTCAGGAAAATAATTAGGACGTGTTGGCACGGTCTGGCTGTCAAACCCGCGCCTGCGCGATGGCGAGGGGGCGCGGCGGGGGTGTGTGCGGGGTGCCCTGCGCTGTGGGGCTTACAGGTGTATAATAAATATATATAACTAAGGGATGCGCTTGTGTATGTAGCGGTGAAGACAACACAAAGATAATTAGGAACAAAATGGACGCACACACCGTTACGGTAATTCTGTAACATTGAACGTAAGATGTCATTTTCGTTTATTTGTAGACGGTGACACACACACAAACGGAGACGCGAGGCTGAAGCGATTCTGGTGTCTTTATATAGCTGGGTAGAGCCCTCACGGCCGAGACCGACACGTGCCTCGCTGACCCTCAGGATCTGTTGGATAGCAACAAACAAATTGACCTTAGTATTTTTCATGTTGCATTTAATAAAAAAGCGACGAGGATTTATGTATTTTTAAATGTATAGTTGAGGAAGTGGGTACGGTACCTACCTACCTATCCCTTCTTACATACTTGCTTAAGTATACTATATTATAATTGATATGTTGTTTCAATACTAACAATAAATTAATTTCGTAAAGGAAAAAACACTAGGTTAATTTAACTAGGCAGATTTTTTCCTTGTATTACTTACACATACAGAGGTGATAATTTCTAGCTGAATAATAACTATGAAATAGAAAATACCAATATAGGTATATAATATGACGGCAACCACCCACGCTTACTTTCAAAGCTCTCTTAAACGGCGTACCAGATTTTCATGAAATCTAGCTAAATATAAAACCATTACTTTAGTCCTTTGGGAGCTACGAAGCCATAGATAAACAACTAAAGCACAAAGTCGTGGTGGAAGCACTTTTGTTAATAATATATGTAGTAAACTGTGTCCCAACACAGGCAATGATAGTTAATTAACCAGTATTCACGTGCCTCATTACTTAGCGCTAATTGTGGTTGGCTCAGGGAGGTATTGCCACACTCGCATAATTAATCAATCGCAAGGTCACGCTCGAATTGGTCCCAATGAGGTGTTAGCTGGCCCGCTAACACCTCATTGCCCCCTGGGACCAATGGGGATTAAGATATACATATGTTTTTGTTTGATGACCTTTCTTATTGAGTCTATATTGGTTCGCATAAAACCTACATTGCTAGAATAGGACAGATGTCTTATTATTTACTATAGTTCTGTTATAGTTAAGTACCTACTAATTTCCGCTTCCCTCCAACATCAACAAAGCTATCTACCTATCTTTATCACCCTACATTTATTTACTCCTTTAGGTACGCTGCAACGGCCGGACTGATTTGGACCCTGGAATAACACATTTTGATCCCGGAGCAATAAAGAAACGATAAAAGTTCCCGAGGGAATAACGATACTAGAAATCTACACGGACAAAGTCGTGGGCAGAAGCTAGTACTCCATAATAATAGTATAAATGTGAAAGGATCTCGTTAAAATTTGGTTTGGAGACCGCTTGAACCCCAAGCAAAGGGCGGCTTCTGCGCGGACGAAGTCGCGGGAGATAAAGGGTAAGTACAGATGTAGTGAATAATCCTTTCAGGTCGTTTTTTGTCGGGTAAGTTCGTATTTATGTTGCTTTCTCGGTTGTCTGATTGGTGGGTACTAAAGCTAATTGAAAAAGCAAGATAAATACGAACTTTATCGACAAAAAACGATCGGTAAGGATTATTTACTAGTACTACATTTGTAACAATGGGTACTAACAACGCTTAATAAAATATGAATACGAAATCAATACACGCAATGCTTGATTTTCGTTAATTATTCAAAGGGCGTGCGGTTAATTCTATTGTTAAGACCGTTTTAAACGTTTTTATTTATGTAAGTTTTAAAGCCTTTTCGCATAACATCGGAAAAAATATAGTGGGAGAAAATTTGTAGCCGTATACAATTTCACTGTAGGATTAAGCAGGTAAGTAGATAAAGTAGTATAGTGTGGCAAGTTCATCATCATCTGTTTATCGAGACCAAACTAACGAGTCCAGAACCGATAGATTATGCGTACAGTACACATCCTCTTGCCACCTTTCGAATCCACCGTTTGATTAGGTATTCAATATTGCATTGTCATATCTCATCGGGTTCACATACTTTAGTACCTTTTCCAAATGTCAGCCGTTACCAGGAATTGGTTTAAAATTGCACAAACAAACTTGAAGTCTTGGTCTTAGTTGTTATAGGTATTTTTGTGCATTAAATAGTGTTACATACGAATACTTGAAGTTAAGTAAAAGCTTGTAAAAATACTTCGATGCTACACAGCCTTTTAATGCCCTCACTTTGTCGGATCTGAAAAGTCCGCAGTGCGAAAACTCCGTTAGATGTAATTTTGTAACGACTCAAGTGGCCATAAATCGGCAAATAAATCAAGTCGTACTTAAGTAGTTATTATTTCAATGTTGCATTTATCCACAATTCAGGACATTGGGTCTGTGCCAGCGCCACGAAGCCGGTACTGAGTGAAATCTTAGTTAAACTATGAACGAATACCCTAACCCTTCATATTTACTTGTCGTAGTCGGGTTATAAGGTATTTAGAGATGTATTATTGTAAACATAACTATCTCTGACCGTACCTAAATAAAAATTGTATTTTTGTTCAGTGGCAAATAGCCAATGCTTCCATTGATTATACTGGAAAAAAATAAGAAACTGATCCATTCAGGGATTTGTCCAGTGGATTAGAGTGGAAAAGGGTATGCTTCTAGCCGCATTCAGACTGGGTTAGTGAAGATTAGGTCGTACTTTAGGTACCTACCTACGAGTATCGTGACGATTTTTTCATAACTACACAAGTTTTAAAAAGGATCGAGTTATTATTTCTAAAATGTCTCTACGGCTGGTGGTTAGAATCGAATGTTTAGGTTAGGTGACCGTTTTTTTTAATATCGCCTTAAAGTGGTTGTTGTCATTTTAAACCTTTGCTAGTCTTTCGCGAAATAAATACATTGACGAAGTTACATCCAGCGTTCCATGTTTTGCGTAACTAATAAAATATAATGAAACCTACTTATTAACGCTATAGTTCGGCTGAATGAATGGTCCGGCTGATATCTAGGCTGGCCTGTGCCACCGTGCCTAATTTGGGCGATCATCTGAGGGACGAAAGGATGACCTCAATAACCTTCCCCGCCCTTAGAATGACCTGAGGTAGTTATTATATTACTAAGGTAGGCATTTGGTTTGATGTTGTTTCATCACAGGTTTGTTTAGGTTTGAAGATAGCTTTTAATGTGTGGGCTAACGACGTCCCTAAAGGGACAAGAGGAACTTTGAAGTTAGGTACTTGACAATTTAAAAGGCATTGAAATTGAGTTGATAAATTGACGATCATTTTCATTCCACGACTGAAGGTAGGTACTTAGTTCAGTGTGTGGATTGTTCCGTTTTTTCCTGGGAAATTGTCAGTTTATCAAAACCTCTATCCAAAACTTAAGTTTAATGGTCTTATTAATGATCGATATAAGTAGCATTTTAAAACAAAATTATTTTGTACCTAGTTCTATTTTCAAATGATTAACCTCCTAAGAAAGCCGTTAGTACTAAAAAAAACATAATAAAGACATTGCAATAATGATCAATTGCCCAGGCGATAATGTGGATTTTCCTTTGTTTTAATTAGAAAATGTACTCTATTCAATTTACAATAAAAGCATGCATGGGTGAATTGCAAAAATATTGTACCTACAGTTAGTTAAGGGTTCATTTTAAAAATCTTTAACAATCCTTAACTTTTTCCTTTGTGTAACAAAGATTAGTTATATGGGTAAGGACCAAAAAGTTGGACCACTGTTAAGCGCAGTTAACCATACAAACAGCGAAGTTGAAAAAAATTCCGTTGTGCGACGAAAATTATCCCTACAATTTGTATGGCTAACTTTCGTGTCACAACGGAAAAGTTTCATAGAAAATTTAATTGAGTGAGTTAGCGTGGACAACTTTTTGGTCCTTACCCATATAATCATATGGATAATTTTCGCTACACAATGGAAAAACAATGGAAGAAAGTTAACGTTATCTCGATTTACTCCTTACATTAATACAAAATTTCTGCAATTCACCCGTAAATGTTATTGGCAAATATAGTTGTATGGTGGGCCTTAGGAGGTTGGATTCTTGTGCACAGATAAGTAATTTCATTCGTTTATGGTCGAACCACAGAATAAGTAACAGGCCGAACCCAACATATGGGTACATAGGGACCTAAAAATTGGCCACGCTAACTTACTCAATTAAATTTTCTATGAAACTTTTCCGTTGTGACACGAAAATTCGCCATACAATTGTAGACATAATTTTCGTCGCACAACGGAACTTTTTTCGTCTTCGTTGTTTGTATGATTAACTGCGCTTAACATGGTCCATCTTTTTGGTCCTTAGTAGTCAAACAAAGTAATATTCAAACCGCAAATAGATAGGCTTACTTCGGATAAAAATTTGACACATTTTGTATGGGCAAATGTCAAATTTTAAGCCGAAGTAAGCTTTGTCTGTCCCCGGTCTGAATATAGGTTTCGGCCGTCACTCGATCCATTCGATGTACCTACCATCATCGTCCTGTTGTCAACTGTTGCCGAGTCGCCAACAAATCTGGGCCAGTATTCTAGGCGGTACAAACGATATCGTAGTTAATCTGTTATGGTATTGTTATGACGTCAGCCGCCATTACTGAATACTGTCAAGCAAATAAGAGCTATCAAAACGGTGACAATACGATAACAGCTCAAACACGATATGGTTTTTTACTGTGTTGAATAGAGACCCTGAACTGGACTCTAATATTGTAACAGACGTTAGTGTGTTCAGATATTTTTAAGCACCTTGTTTGCTCGAATATATTTAATGGTAACTGTACAACTGCTATGGTCAACTGTTTGAAGTACAGGGTTAGGCTTGTTTCCCTGAAGGACAAAACGCATTGAAATAGTCGCCTCGTGTAGTGCTGTCCATTTTGCAGTTGAAAAATATTAGAATTAACTTTAGGCTACCTTTTCACGGCAGCTATGCGAAGCAACTGAGCGGTTTGCTAGTAGTGACTAAATGAAGTAGGTAGGTACCTACCTAATTATATTTAGAGATCCTTTCCTCGCGCACCGTTTAGCGGCCTCACATAGCTCTGATGGACACAGCCTTAAGCTATCTTTTAGTGTTGCTATACCACAGACCATATAATACATGTGGAGCGAACTACCACATATTAGATAATAACATTAAGAGGATTGTGAAGAGCCCCTTAAATCGCGTAGCTGTCAAAAAAATCCATACAAAAGCTCCGGCCGTTAACGTTTCTGACACCCTAAATCAAATCAGATTTTTACGATTTTAAATATGTTGTAGTTATTATAATATAAAGAACTAGGTCTGGACGTTTCTGTTTTTTGTTTTTTAATTTGTTTCTTTATAAAAAGTATTTTTAAAAATCGTAAAAATGGACTAGGTTTAGAGGTAGAGACGCGTTTTCGCAATTTGTATGGAAACTATTAGCTTCACAATCCTTTTAACTAGAGATGCTCGTTCAATGCTCCGTATTGTAGAACTAACACATTAACACCTTCAGTGCCGGCAATGCATTACCTAAGCGTTCTACATGGTTCTACTATGTAAACGCATATGTGTTTTCTATCAATATGCAAGCTTTGATTACGGCACCTGGCGAAATTTCGATAAGTGATATTAGCAGTGACTGCGTTAAAAACAGAATTATTCACACAACTCAGTCCTTTGATTCATCTTATTAGTTCTTAGCACAACCCTGGCGTATTCGGTCGATGACTCAATTGCTCGAGTTAAGGGAAATTTATTTTGGTTCTTGAGAAGAGTACGTAACGTTAATTATTGCTTGCAAAAAACAAACTGGTATTTTTGTTATTGCGTAGGCATTTTCTTTTTTACATGAGAGTGGTATCTCTTTTCTTATTATTATGACCTAATGTGTGGTATTCGGCTCAAACGCACACAAAAAACAAAAGTTGTCTCTCCTGTGGTCAATAGTTAAAGGCTTGTGTGCATATAAGATTATGTTTTTATCTGATTGGGCCAAGGTAGACCTGACGCCGTATATGCGGATATGGGTTCAGCTAGAAAATTATGCCTTAAAAGCGTTAACTTCGGGTATGTCCACAGGAAAGACGCGAACCTAACTCTGCGTATGACCCATTCATTGATAGGGTATAAAAATATTACGTTTGGCCAAGCAACAATAGCGCCATCTTTCAGATTTCTGACAAACTACGTCGCACTAAATAGTACAACTTCACATATTTCAGTTATTATGTAACTGGTACATAATGAAGCTTCTTAAGGTACGAGTGCCGAGGTTAATTACAGGCACGAGTCTAGGAGGCGTCGCTATGTCGTCTTAGTGACACAGTGGGTTATTATTCGAGCGTTTCAACCGCCTCACTTATGTGGACATATTTTTGAAGAATTGGGCGTATATTTTGATGCCGTTTTTGGATATTTGTTAGAGATCCGGGAAACTTAGATACCTAAACAGAAACGAAATCGAAATCTGCAGCCATTTCTACAAAAATGTGACCACGAAAGTGATTCGGAACAAACGCCCAAATAATGACCCAGCTATAGATTTTTACTCTATTCGTGTCCCAGAGGCAAGTCCATACGAAGTAGTATGAAGTCTATGGTGTACATGGTGATAGTGGGAGGGATTCGTGTCCGTAAATAAAACTAAATTTGGCGATGTCATGCATTTATTGTACAAATTGTCCAGTTCCGCTCACTATGTTACGGAAGCTAGTGAAATAGGGGCAATGATTTTATATGCGCTTGCGTTGTTTGACATGACAATCCTTATTAGCAACATACATAGCTAGATCTATTTAATTTATTTGGTATTATCGTGGTCACAAAGTTCAAATTAGACTTGTATTAATGCAATAACAAAACAATGGGATGGCAATCAAGTGGAATGAAACAGCTCGATAATATTTTGAAAATGTTTTTTATTAATAACACTTACATTTTTACAGCGCTCCTAGCCAACAGAGTAATACTAAAAATGATTCGGTGTAAAGAACGGTCAACGCAAAACAAAGTTCTACGGTGTACGTACAAAGAAACGGCTCACAAGATCAAATCATCACGGTAACGTCGGAACCGCGACGGTCGTCGCGGCGGACGTCGCTCTCATCAAACAAGCACAGAAAGTCACTCTAAACAAACAAACTTCATTTAAATCTATAAACATTTCATATAATTTAGATTTATTAGTCGCTATAATGTTATATTTTACTTTTTTTTTCTTGTAACCATTATTATAATGTTATATGTATTCGTTACGAAAACTTGAAATGACTCGTTCCCACTCGGCCCCCCGGCCGCGCCGCCGCGCCCGCGGGCGGCCCGAGTGGCGACCAAAACAACGTGACTCTATCATAACTGTATAATTTTAAAAATTTCTAATTACGCATCTCTACGTTTTGTTATTATCTTTTAATTAAGAAATAAAATCTTACATAATTACCATGAGCAGCCTATTTTAATAAATTTGACAAAATTCACTAATAATCAGATTATTTTTTTATAAAAGTAAAGCATCGTGTCCGCTCGGGCGGCGCGAGCCGCGGCGGTCGCTTCGACATCTACGTTACAATTGAAAATACGGCTTCAAAATTTCAACTACCTACCTAACAGTAAGCGGTAGTACTAGACCAGGCACTCCACTCGACCTCGCACGCACCATGCACCCGATCGCATCTCAACTAAACATTTCCACTCGAAAAAGTCAACTTAATCTAATCACTTAAAATATAATAATAATGGCTCTTAACTGTAATTTTACAACAAATGCTTTCGTTGGCCGCCGAACGCGGCGGCATACCGACGCCCATATGAGTCACGAACGATGAACTACTGCTAGACGATCATTTATTACTTATTACATAAGTATGTGAAAAACAATTCATTAGTATTATTCATTAAATCTATCTTACGTCATTAGTGTATCGAGGGCGCACTACGCGGCGGCGGGTGGGGCGGCGGCGCGGGCGCAGGCGCGCCCCGCGGTGGCGTGCGACGTGCGGACGCGGCGACGTGCGGACGCGGCGACGTGCGGACGCGGCGACGTGCGGACGCGGCGACGTGCGGACGCGGCGACGTGCGGACGCGGCGACGTGCGGACGTGGCGCGGCGGCAAACAATACCATACAAAAATAACTCGATTCACAATCATCAAAACAATTATAACCGTGTATATTCTCATCACAAATATCAAACCACCGTTCACCGTGCATATATACATAATATAGGGAGAGAAACGGAGGGGCTCGGGCGGGGCGCGCCGGGGGGGCCGTCTGCGGCGGGCGGCTTAGTAGTACGTCTCCTGCTCCAGCCAGCCGCCCGGGTTGCGGCGCAGGTAGAAGCGCCGGATCTCGTCGTAGATGAAGATCGACAGCATGAACGGGATGGCCGGCAGCCACCACACGAACCTGCGCACACACCGCTCTCAGTACCCTCGGGCTCGAACGCGGTCTGGGCTCATGCTCAGAGACCGTACACAGATACAAAATTAAAAGAGCAGTAGGACAAAGCTGACTATTGCTGCGCTCAGATACTTGACATATGAATACAAGAAAATAATAATAACATCTGCGCCACTTATCTTTGGGAATAGAATAGGTAGTTGACAAAAGAGTAATAAGACATTCTTTAAGTTTTAAACTTGAATAAATTACTTTCGTTATTTATTTAAGTTTCAAACTTGAATAAATTACTTTCGTTATTTTACCAACCACATTACTTTGGATACTATATTATCCCTGGATAGTCAACTGGCTTAAAATTGGTTAATGTACTCGTTAATATTATGGCGACCTCCAGTTCGCCTCATGTCCTAACCATAGCAGTCTACATGTACTCACTTGAGCGGGTACATCCGAAGCCCCTTGTCCATGCCAGGTGTGTAGGAGAGGAATGCAGCCAGCGCGGTCTCGAAGATGATGCCGAAGTTGAGAGCCCAGTTGCGCATGCCCTGGTGCACGATGGAGTTGCGCCGAGTCTTGCAGATGATCAGGTCGGCCCACTGCACCACCACGATGGACACGAAGAACGCGGTGTGGCAGGTGAACTCCAGAGCCTTGCGGTCGCGGTACGTCTGTCGGACAATGGTGCATCAGTCAGACGCGAAGGGGGTCAGATTTAGTTGGCGCAAGATTCAGAGTTAAGATGCGACAGTCTGAGATTTTTCACCTATCACAAGAAACGAATCCATGTCTATTTGGACTTTAACGAAAATGAAAATTCGTATGAATGAAATTAACTTGAAATGGTAATCACTAAACAAAATAAGTTTTTGCCAAACAAATCATTTTTGAGATAAACTGTACTTTGTTTTGTTTGCAGTCAGTATCGAGGCCGAACTAACAAGTCTAAACGCGGTGGATCTAATGTAAATATTACGTAGAAATCTGTTGCTACTTCGATTTCGTTATCAGCTCTTAGACATGTACCTATTCCAAACTTCAGCCCATTCCTAAAACGGTAACTGATTTAAAACCAAGTAGCTAAAATTAAAGTTAACGTTCTTACATAAGATGAAAAGTTCAATGTAATAAAATTCCCGTGCGCAATATTTGCATTACATCAAAACTATTTCTGTAACTTACCCATTCTTGTCCGTAGGAATCAGTGAGATCATTGATGGCCTTCGAGTCCCAGTGCTTGCGGATGCCAAAGAGCGTGAGCGGCAGGAAACCGTTCTCAGCCATGATCACGAAGTACACGAAGAAGCCGGCAGCCGCCTGGATCATGCCGATCTGCCCGTAGGCCATGGAGATCAACCTAAACAATACACGTGTCAGAAAACGCACGGTACTATCTCATTTTGCAAGCATATAAAGTGCCATGTTTATAGAGTGTGTGCAAATATATATATGTTGTTTTTTGATTGGCACTGTATTTACTAGCTAGGACAAGCGGTTATTCAAAGTTTAAAAATCGAAAGTATATGGTGCAATCAAAATTGTACATGACTAAGGTTAGAAGTTAGTTCATAAGTTTGAAAATCATGAAGTAAAAAATATATCAAAATGACATTATTACTTTTTAGTTATAACATGGTAAATTTATCTAATATATATTTTGTACTTCAGGCAAATGACAATATATTTAAATTTCGGTGCATTGGGAATGTTCAATCTGGTGATTCAGTTAAATTACATGCAACGTTAATTATTATTGTTTTGGACCGTATAATAATAATATATAAAACACTTTCAATGCACCGGTCAAGCTTAATTACAATTTACAATAGGTCTCGACAACACCCATGCATTCACACTGTACAACATCCATTTTGGCGATTCTACAATGTCTTAAATTAATAAAAAAAATAAAAATAGATCAGGAATTCAGGAAAAAGAAAATTTTGGCCCAGTTTCAAAAGCGGAATCAATGGGAGAACCCGTTATTAAAAAAAAATATCCACGCTCTCGTGACCAGTCATGCAGACTCAATTGGAGTGTGCCATCCAATGCTTGTGAAACTGGGTAAGGAAGCAATAGCGAGTGGAGTAGATATATGCAGCGAGTATACAGCATCGGTCAGAGCCCTGAGGTAGTGTGTGTGTGTTAGTGAGGCGTCGGAAGCGCTGGTAGCCTGGCGACTGCATCTAGCGTGCTCTTCTACAAAGTTGAAAACTAGAGCAATATTATATACATAAAATAAATACGTGAAAAAATATTACGATATCACTAAATGTACCCTCACGCCTACGACATTCCTTTAAAACAGACGTTAATTATGTTTAATGAAATTACTATGTTATCTACTTCGACAAATACGACAACTTCACACACAAAATAATATTGTTTAATGCGTCTATGACGAGATCTAAACTAAATTGTTCACTAATCGTGCATATGCGCCGACACTGTTGCGCAGTGTCACCGAACATAAACTCAACTAATTTTGAAATATGGAAGAGTGAAGATCATAGAGAGACAGGTAAAATAGTCTAAATATCTAGACTATATCAGCAACTTCTAATTGAAATAAACTGCAGGTAACTATTAGGAAAACTGTTGGAACAAGTGTGGTCAGGTTAATGTACTGGTTCTGTATATTTATTACGTATTCGGACGCAAGCCTCTTGTATATTTAAACGGAAGGCACGGGGTTCGAGGTAGAGAACTGCCTAGTGCTGGAAACAGGGGGTATTTGTAATCACTCTTCCACATCCAACTCAAATGGTAAGTCGAGTCACAGGCAGCCGCGCTATTCGTCCGCGGCGGGCGGAATAGGCGGCTGGGAGTGCAACGCCAAGTGAGCAGGTAACTAGTAAGCGTCCGGCGGTGCAGGCGGCCGACCTTCTGTTGACGAGGTTGTCGCGGTAAGGGTCCCGCGGCTGCCGCTTCATGATATCGGACTCGGGCGCCTCGTACGCCAATGATATAGCAGGCACCTTCAGTAACACCAAGCAATCAGGACATACCAACATCGCAGCGAACAACTTATACATAATAAATATACCTACGTACACACCCCGGCTAGGCCGCTTATACGATATGACTACGGTCAATTATAAATAAATATTATAAATAGAAAAATACAGTATAACTAAGTAAGTATATCTGCTTATATAATACGCATAAATTAGCTAGTATGAAAATAGAGAATTGGCGTGTTCACAAATTAGATACTATAGCAGTTACCGACCTTTAAAGGCGATAATGTAAAATCTGAAATGCTACTCTAGTGAAAGAAGTTACAAATAAGCCCTAGGCTGTTGAGTGGTTCATATAAGTATTACGTATAATACAGATGTGTGTTAGTGTATACATAAGGACAGGCCTAAAAGGCATATGACGATCATATAATGGTGTGATGAAGTGCTCGGCCGTGACGTGGTAGAGAATGATAGCGATACCGTGTGTCAAAATAATATTGTGTTTTGGTGAGGGTATGAGCGGTAAGAAATGAGATAAAAGACAAAATACAATACAGAAAGACAACAGTAGTACGAAAGGACATTTATAGTCATGCAAGACAGAGACGGCAGATAGGCACAGGGAAACACCGAAAACTTACCTTGGTAGCTCACACAATACATCGTACATAAATAAGAGAGAAAACCACAAATAACAAAATGAAACAATGTGTTTATGGTTCGGGTCGGCGGGTGGGGCAGGCTCGTGGCGCTGGCAAACACATTCTTCCATGATCAGTTACCACATCAAGCTAGGTTAAAGGAGAGTTGTTAATAGAGAAAATACAACGCAAGGCAAGAAATAGGAGCTGTGCGTTTGTCGCCTTCAATATCCTCGGAGAGCTAGGGTGGTGTAGGTTAGGGCAAACACCGCAGGCAACAATCAGGTCCCAATATTGAAGACTTACACGTGGTAGCAAGCAATTAGCAGATAGATAGATTAATCTTTAAACGAGTGCGAAGGGCACCCGTGATGTTTTACCTCTCGTTAACTAGTTTATCTGTGAAAGGATTACGCGGCTGTCGCTTCATAATGTCAGATTCAGCCTCCTCGTAGGCCAGGGAAATGGCGGGAACCTAGGAACACTAGCGATGTGAGCAACGGCGAGCACCCGCCGCCGACAAGCTGTGCACGGCACCAGTACAACATCCAACACTTAGCAAGCCGCTGCAACCAGACGCCGCGCGCCAACCTCAGCTGGCTCATGCTGGGTGTTCAGAGCACGCACTTATTTCAGGTACTTTTTCCACTTTTGTTTAGCCATCTTGCCTTGAAATCGTAATCACACAGTTGACGCTATGACAGCCCTTACTGTCAAATAACGCCAACAATATGATTCTGTCTGTCTAGAAATATATTTGCAAAAGTAAGTGCTGTGAACGTGCCAGCATGAGTCAACCTATTTGAGACGCGTATTTTTCCAGGCATTATTCAGCCGTTGTTGAAACCTCATTGTTATTGCCTTGATGGTTCAGTCCGGCATACATAAGGCATTAGCTCAAGGTACTTTATGGAGTCTCGAACGGGCGATCAATAGTGAGCGGACGTGCCGCCATCTATCTTCAGCCCGCCGCAACCCCTGACCTCTATATTCATTTTTAATTCTCTTTCCGCGGCAAACCGTGTAGCGTATAGTTGCAACGACTTGGACATAACACTATCATAGAAATGATATTTATAACACAAAAATGTAGATAATGAGGTGACATCAGTTGAATCGAGAACCCAAGTATGTGAAACACAATATTTAATAGTGATGAATAGCGGGTATGTATTAATCATTTGGGTTTTTCGTTGACGGATGATGGTGGGTGGGGATGACGATGACTGTGGGAACGAAGGTGTGTTGTGTCTGTTTTAACTGTTGGTCACTTAAAGCTGCTACTGGACCTCTGTCTGAGGTGGGACTGCCTTGGTTAGGTACCGCGCACTCCCTGAGGGGCGTGGATTAAAATAGGCAGAACACATTGATGGTTGTATACTCTCGGTAGGGTCGCTACGGAGCCCAACGCTGATCGCTCTCCGGTCTAGGAGATGCTGCGTTACACGACTCCCTCTCCGTAGAATCATGCAGGATTCCACACACGTCACACTCATTAAACTACCAATTCACATCATAATGAATGAGATTATCCGTTAACACACATCAAATGATATTTTAGATTGTTCGGTTACACATATCAAGCTTATAGAGAACACCAATGAACACCAACTCGTTACGATATCGAGACAACAGCGACGTTATTAGCTGGTACCGGTTAATTGTTATATGGCAAAGTATTAAGCATTTAATAAAGACCTCTCATTGACAAGTTTGTCGCAAAATGGGTTCCTAGGCGGACGTTTCATTATGTCCGCTTCCGCCTCCTCGTATGCGAGCGCAATCGCTGGCACCTAGTGTTAACAACTATTTAATACACCTACGTCACAGGTCGGCTGGGCCTCTTCTAGAAAGTTAAGGAAGACAGACGAATCCGTAACTTTTGTTTATTTAACAGCTGAATATACTACACATTTATGAATATGCTCGAATCTGTTTTCAGATTTCTAATTTATGATTGTCTTTCTTTGATGGCCCTTTGAAGTTAGTGCGGCGCACCATTACTTCTTCAATCGGGCCGTACTCAATATAAAGTATCTTAATTATTTATAAGCAACAGTACAACATTTCATGTTTCTACCACCGCTTATACAGTGGAACAGAAGTTACGGAGCCATTAATCATAATTCATAATAATTCTTATCATAATCAAAATAAGGAAAAATATTTTACATCTTTAATTATACCGCAATAATTTATTGGGTATTCACTAAAGCTGTAAACATAAACATATCTGTACACCAAACGAGCATTAAATACCCGTCTTATCCTCGGCAGGACCCGCGTATTTTTTTTTACATAGTTCATTCATTGGAATAAAGATATATATAAAGAATTGCAAAGGAATTGCAATAAAATAGATTTTCCTTTGTTTCTATGACTAACAATCGAATTTGAAAATTAACTCTAATATATTCACAATAGGCTCATAATCCATTGACAAATTTCGTTGCATGGTCGGCCAGTTAGAGCTTAATCAACTGATACACTTGTCTGGAAATGTGTAGAACCAATATTTTTATTATTTCATTACATTTTGTGCTTTAAACACATATTATTATTAACTCTCAAGTATGAAGAGTCACGCTCGTTCAATGTACAGTCCAACCAATAAGCAACGTAACAAAAACAAGAAAACTTACCATGTCGGTTCCAAGATCGATGCAAAGGATGGTTACGGTACCGAGGGGCAGCGGGATGTCGCACAGGATGAAGGCGAGGAAGGGCGAGATCTCGGGGATGTTGGAGGTCAGGGTGTAGGCGATGGACTTCTTCAGGTTGTCGAAGATCAGCCGGCCCTCCTCCACGCCCGTCACGATGGACGCGAAGTTGTCGTCCAGCAGGATCATGTCGGCGGCCTGCACACACACGCACGTTCACGATGGCCCTACTTACTTTATCGTCGTAAGGCCCAGTGTGCAATAGGCTGTACATAATCAAGGCAATGTAATTTGAACTGTGTCGCAATAGAAATACGATTCAGTTTCCTATATTAATAAATTGAAAACGGCATTATCGAACAAACGTAATTTGTAGTATGGTGGGCCTTACGAGGTAAAGATAGGTACTTAGACTTAGACTTTGATTGGAAATTCAGATTGATCATTTGTTTTCTAATTCCATGGCTACGTGTGGATTGCTGTCCTACATCTTCGGCGAATGTAATATGCGACGTTAGCTTATATCTAGGTATAATCAAAAGAAGCGAGATCTCATTTTAAAGCACTATGTCCTTTGTGAAGTAAGTTAAATAGTAACAGTCAAGGTTTACAATACAATATATTATACGACTGAACCATAAATCGAGAAGAAATTAAAATTTGGTATTAATTCTGGGGAGCGTGAATTTAAATTCAGTTTGACGAAATCACTGATGTCGTCACGTGCTGAAACTGACCTGTTTAGAGACGTCGGAGCCGGCGATGCCCATGGCGACGCCGATGTCAGCCTTCTTGAGCGCGGGCGAGTCGTTGACGCCGTCGCCCGTCACGGCCACGATGGCACCGAGCCGCTGGCAGCCCTCTACGATGATCAGCTTCTGCTGCGGCGACGTGCGCGCGAACACGATCTCAGTGTGGTATCTGATGAACGAACACAATCGTCATCATTTCAGCCGGCCGGAAGTAATCCTGCGCAACCTTTACCGGGTCAGAATATTACAAAAAAAAACATCCAGTTCATCGTTAACTCTTTATCCAGTTGCTTCGTAGTTAAAGTTGATGTCGTAAAAGATTTGGAATTCCAGACAGGCGATTGAAGGGCTAGCTTTATTATCGAATGAAATGATCAAGTGATAAAGGAAAGACAAGATCGAAAGCACTAGATCAGTATTTCTTTACTATTCGAGCTACACTCACCATTTAGTTTTTGTTGCTACGTTACGTTACGTTACGTTGCTAACAACGCATTAACCCAGACAACCTTCAGCCCAGTCTAATGAATGAACGCGAAATTCGCGTTTTTACAATATGCGACCTTTGAACACAACAATAGATGCGGCACGACGTCAACATACGTTCAGATAGGATGTTTTTTTTTTCATCATCGCCTTTCATCGACCTAAAACATAGAACTCACTTGAGAATATCATCGAGCTGGTCTTGGTTGAGTTCCCTGAGCTCCGTGCCGTGGATGACGGCAGCCTTAGCCTCGCGCGGGTTGACCTCGGAGACGGGGATGTTCAGGCGGGCGGCGATGTCTTCAATGGTCTCGTTGCCTTCAGAGATGATGCCCACAGACTTGGCGATGGCTTTGGCTGTGATCGGGTGATCACCGGTCACCATGATAACCTGGAAACGAGGGGTATTTAGACCACAGCTCAGTTAATAACCCTGGAGGACTTGACTAAATTTCCAACGGAAGACCAGCGCTGGCTTAACGGCTAGCGTATGCTGAGTTGGGACCGTTTCGAAACAATTTCTCAATCTTGTTCTTTATATATCTATGTCATGTAATTTTGGATAGTTGCGAATAAATGTCTCTTTATCTTTATCTTTAAAATATTTTAAGCAGCAGATGGGTCAGCTGATGCTAAGTAATCACACCGACTCATGAACACTTGCAGCACTAGAGGAATTGCAAGTGAGTTGCCAGCCGTTTAGAAATAGAGTCGCCGTTAAAAGGCCCTAAAATCGTATCGATAATCTAAATAAGGAGGCCATTATGAGTTGTAATTACAAAATGGAGTTCAAATTTTAAACTGAACTTTTTAAAGTGGCAACATAAGCCGGCGCTGGTGTGGAATGTGGAACGAGTATTGACGTTCTGTTGGAGGTGAAATTGTAACGGGTACCCACATTAAATAGGCAGCACCTAATCATAATTACGAGTCGCGTACGGCGAAAAGTCACGGAGCGGTTTTATAGTTCATACATTATGCAATGCATTTGCCTCGAGCTCTGGACACGTGCAAAAGTTATAAAAACGAGTGAATCTTGGCGTACTAACCACTAACACTGTCAAAAAATGACAATAACGGCAGCAAGGTTAAACTTTGTTAATGAACCAAACAAAACACTGACGAAAATTTTGGAAAACAGTGCTTAAAGAATTTCACCTTTAGTGAATTTTGCTCTGACATTTTCACGGATTTAGAAGACTTGTTTGGAACGGGTGTTAATTGTCAAAACCTCCTAATGACCTTATTAGAAATGCAAATTTAAAAGTCGCTTTGAAATCAAAAGCTAAGACAAATTCTAAGCCCTTTCACCTCTGACATTTTGAAGTTCGCATTAAAAACGATGTATTTTAGCTTTTAACCACGAAGTGCAGCGGAGTTACGTAAATATATACGAGAGTAAACGCAAGTCATGACAATATCGCCACCATTCACGTAAAAAAAGACACAATTGAGTATCAAATTATTGTCATTTCAAAACTACGCGTGTCTTCCATTCGGTTCGGTTGTGTACCACGTGTTTGCAGTTGAATGTAATTTAAATACGCAAATTAAATACATACGAGGGGTGTTCAATAAGTTTCGAGAATCAGTATGAACCATCTACACAATGATATTCTTTTAATGTGGAATATACAATGGAACTAATTATAATTAAATAAGCGAAAAGAAAAATACATTACTCCTTTGTATTTTTTTTTTATAACTAAACAAAAAACATCAGTATAAACAATTTTACAAGACGGCAAAAATAAGAGTGTGTTTTGTAATAATTTGGAGCGGTGTGGAGAAAGTTCTGGTTGACTAATAAAAAATATTGTTATTGAAAATGAAACCTTGATTTATTATTATGATTTAAAGAATAAATAAATTATCATACAGTGTTTTTTTTTATATCCAGCTCTGTCACCAAAATATAGGGTGTTTTTTTCGGCCTTTATTAGGATTATTGAGCCCTCCAAATAAATACTGTGACATTAGTCCTTAGCAATTGAGTTCAAATAATCTAGGAGAGCTATATAACATTATCCTATAATAGTTATGGGAAAATATTAAAAATAGGCTAAAGAAAAAAAAATACGAATTTGCGGCATGAATTGTGCTTCAGAGCCGTCTAATTGACAAGGGTGCTGCTCTTCGACCAAAGATCAGAACTGATAATCGCTCTCCCCGTTTTTTAGCCCTAACTATCGACTACTACTTCTCATTCACTAATGTTCAAAAAAACCTACGTAAAAATCACGAGCTGGTGATGACTTAGTGAAGGTACAAAATTTGACCATTTTGACCTCCAAAAGTAAAATTATTTTTATAGTGGTAAAATAAAACAATTGAATGACGTTAATAAGTGTTTGGAAATATAAAAAGTGTGCTTATTCCAATAAAAAAATAACGATTTACATATCTCCCATTTTTAATACCGATTATCAAAACTTATTGAACACCCCTCGTATTACGGAATAAGTTGAGGACGTCCACGCACCTTGATACCAGCAGAGCGGCATTTAGCCACGGCGTCAGGCACGGCGGCGCGGGGGGGGTCGATCATGCTCATGAGGCCCACGAAGCGCAGGTTTTCCAGGGGGAAGTTGGGCTCGTCGCAGTTGAACTTGTAGCCGATGGGGTACTTGTCGCTCGGCAGCAGCAGGTCGCAGAAGCCGAGCACGCGCTCGCCGAGACCGCCCAGCTCGAGGTACGCGTTGTTGAAGGCTTCCTTCATCTCCTCGTCCAGGACCTGTAGAGAGGGGTTTGGTGTAGTTTTGGATGAGAAACGAGTAAGGCACTTAGAAACAATCAAATATAGTTAACATATTAATACTGCAGCGGATTTTTTTATTAACAGTTTAATTATTTGCAGGTAAGCACCAAACCAAGGACAATGACGATGTTTCCGCACGAGTGTACAAAGAATTAGGGCTAGATTAACCACCGATTTATAGTGACTATGCTTAGTAACCTAAATTTCAAAAACAAAAACTAAATTTGCAACGCGAAATTTGACCTGTCTCAGCCACAAGCTTAGTTTTTTCTCCCGTGCCCCGAACCAAGATCCGCATTGCGTAAGCGGTTTTTAGCGGGCGTCGCTAACTTAGATATATTTTTGCTGACGAAGGAAAAAGAGAAAGCTTATGAACTCCTTTGTTCTGAAAATGTTACGTAACCGAGTGTTTTATTTATTTAATTTTGAGGTTTAAGTGTAGATTTACCTTTTCCTTTCCGCCGATAAAGATGGTACTGCAGCGTTCGAGGATCCTTTCAGGGGCGCCCTTCATCACGAGCAGATGGCGGGGGTCGTTGGGGTCATCGCTCTCGTGGGTCGAAACCTGGTACTTGTTGGTGGAGTTGAACGGAATTTCGCAGGCCTTCTTGTTGCGTTTCCTGATGGACAGCACATCTCCGAGCGCCAGTTCCATGCACTTCAGCAGAGCGGCTTCGGAGGCGTCACCGGCGACTTCCTTCTTCAGAATAGGCACACCATCCTGGCCACCCTTGAATTCCGCGCGATTGCAAAGAGTTGCGATTTTAGCGAGAGCCTTGAATCCGGGGCTGGTACGGTCTGCGGAAAAAGATACGCATAAGATACACGGAGATGCAGAAGAAAATTAATCTGCAGGATATAACTAATTTTCAGAAAAAAAAATACCATATTGAACTCCAGACTGATCCTCAGTGGTATCAGCCTCGATGATCTGGTTGTCGAACCACATGTGGGCGACAGTCATCCTGTTCTGCGTGAGCGTGCCGGTCTTATCAGAGCAGATGGTAGATGTGGAACCAAGGGTCTCAACAGCTTCCAAGTTCTTCACCAGGCAGTTCTTGGAGGCCATGCGTTTGGCAGTGAGGGTTAGGCATACGGTTACAGTGGCGAGCAGACCTTCCGGCACGTTGGCTACGATGATACCTGTTGATGTCGAGTTTTTAGTATACTCCGTATTTTGCCACGTAGATTTTAAGATACATAATTGACAAATCCGACTGAATATGATACACACCAATCAAGAAGATAACAGCGTCCAGCCAATGGTAGCCGAGGATGAATGCAATAACGAAAAAGGTAACTCCGAGGAACACGGCGACACCGGTGATCAAGTGGATGAAATGATGGATCTCCTTAGCGATGGGCGTCTCTCCCGTGTCCAGACCAGAGGCGAGCCCGGCGATACGGCCCATCACCTGATAAATATTAAAAATATTATTTACTTGAACCACACTAAATAAAAAGCAGAAGTTTCTTGCAAAGTTGCCAACTCACAGTGTTGTCTCCACAGCAGATGACGATTCCCTTAGCGGTTCCCTCGACAGCGTTGGTAGAGAAGAAAGCCAAGTTCTTGGTTTCGAGCGGGTTTTCGTTGGTGAACTCCGAGCCACGGGATTGGGGTTCCGATTCGCCGGTTAAACTCGAGTTGTCTACTTTGAAACCGCGCGCTTCAACCACACGGATGTCAGCAGGGATTCTGTCGCCAAATTTAACCTGGAAACAATGTCATTGATATAAGTTTTATATTGCCCAAGATGTTTTATGTACACGAGTTGTTTTGTTAAAGAGCTATGATGAGTTATGATTTTAGACGTCATTATTTCCTTTCGATCTATTCGAGTCTTCTTTTATGAAACCTATTTATTTTCATTTTATTTCTCGTCGGCTAGTATAAATATGTGGAAGTTGATTGAAGTACAAACCTCAACAATGTCTCCTAGCACCAAGTCCTCAGCACGCAGCGTCAGTTTTTCACCTTCGCGAATGACAGTAGCAAACTGCGGCACCATGTTCTTGAAGGACTCCATGATCTTAGAAGACTTGCTTTCCTGGTAATACGAAAAGATGCCGGTGACGATGACGACAGCTGACAATACAATTCCGAGGTACAAATTGTCGTCCGCCGGTTCTTCAACGGTACTCGCCTGGAATGATGGAAACCATTATTAGTATAACTTCGTGAAAATAAATACTTTAATGTATACTGGTGTGTCAATTAATAGCACTCACCTGAATTCCATAGGCTATAAAGCAGAGGATAGCACCAATCCACAGTAATAACGCGAAGCCGCCAAACAAATTTTTACAAAACTTCACCCATTCGGGCGTCTGCTTAGGAGGAGTAAGTGCATTTGGACCATCCCTTTCCAGGTTCTCTTTCGCTTTTGCGTGACTAAGGCCCTGGAAAAATACACGAGTGTCAGTACACTTTGCATTAGGTATCGATTGCATAATTGAAAGAGTAATGTTTCACAACTGCCCTTAATAGGAGTTTTTGTTTACATAGAAGTGGTCTTACATTTTCTGGGTGTGTTTGAAATCTTTGGTACAGTTCCTCGGCGGAAACTTTATGAAAATCAATATCCAACTCCTGTTTCAGGTCATCTAAATCTCCTGCTTTCCGCTTCTTCGCGGGAGGCTTTCGGCGAGTCTGAAACACACCAGCACCAACAAAAATTATACGACAGCTCTTAAAGACGTTTTAAATTTATTTGAAAAGTAAGTTTCGGAAGTATTTTAATTGTATTTAAAAAGGAATGCAAGCACTTATTTAAAATGGAGAAATAAATCAAAATGCATCATCGAGCGATTCAAAAAGCATGCAATACACAAGCGAGGACTGACGGTAAAGCGAAAGTCGCTGGCGTCAATCTCCACTTGCAAAGAAAAATGAGAGATGGTAATGTAAATAAAAACCTTATACTGTCCGTCGGCAGTTCTATTATCGTCCTTAATGAGGCCGATCGTGGCGACGCGGTACGAGTCGGTACGGCCATGCTGCAAACACAACTAGGGGCTAGACACATTCTACTAGGCGGCCCTAGGGGCCATGCAAATGGGTGAAGGGATGAATGTGCGGCAAACCAGATATCGGATGACTTCTTGACTTACTCGAAATTAAGGAATACAAACATGAATCATCAACAATAAATGGCAAGGTCAAGCGATATCAATGCTCAAGAATAAAATCAAAACAAAGCGGGACGCATTATTGGCAAACAATAGACGTAGTCCCAGTTTGTTTATTAAAAAAGATAAAAAAGTGTCATACTATAAAACAATAATGATCTAATGAATCAGAATCAACTATGAAGTACAAGCCTAAATTTAATTAAATACTGACCACCGACATATAGAACCGACAATGTATAGCCTACACAACATGAAGGCTGAAAGCAATCAATAAAGCGATCAACACACGGCAACGGGAGCGCGCCCGGTAACCTTGCCGAACGTGCGCGTAGTCCTGCGAGGGACCCGCGCTCAATGCCGCTCAATTGATCCGAACTACAGTTGCGGTGCGATGCGTATGCGAACCTGAGAGTGGCTGGGAGGCCGGCGCGCACCTCGATGCAAAACCGACTCTACGCTCATACCCATATTCATAGCATATCTACATCTTTGCGATTTCGTAAACGCGGAACAGTTGTTCGCAGAACGAAACGGGACATTAATAGAGATCATTGCGAAGGGGGGAAACGTGGAAACGGCCGTTGTTATCGTCAACTGGCATGACTTACGGTACCGTAATCTCCAAGCAATTTGCGAAAGGAGCTACGTTTGTATACAGCGGTAGATCAGAATGTCAGCGGCTAAATGCGGTCTCGTTGCCGTAAACAAGGCACCCGTCACCGTCGATAATTGATGAACGTTTTCATAGCGCGCCTCATTAAACCGCGCCCTGGATTATCGCGAAGGTTACTATGAAAATAACTAGAATAATAGAGTGAGAGCCACGGCAAAATAGGCAATTAAGGAGCGGGCGCGGTGTTGTTTAACGGGACTGCGGCTTAAGAAACAGGTTCAAAGGAGTGTTTTGCGAGACGTAATCGTCGAGGGATTTAATTAGCATCTTGGGTGGCCGCTCGAAACGGTGGACACGAGGGTGCGATGAAATATTCATATGGTGGTAGGGTAGGGTATGGCAGTAGGGGGCGCGAGTGCACGGCGGCACGAGCGGCTGAAGACGTGCGGAGCCGCGGCGGCGGCGGCGGCGACGGCGGGGGCTCGCGCTCGTTACGTAAGCCCGCAGCGCGCCGGCGCGCCGCGCCACCCCCGCGCTACCCTCTACCCTCGACATAAATAGATAACACAAGGTTGCCACCCCGGCCCGCGGCGACCGCATTATTAATCTCTATAAAGGTTAAACAGAAATATCTCCTGGAAAATCGGACACTTGTCTCGTGAGAATCGATTAACACCTTAACTAGAATCCCCTGAAATATAAATTCGGCAATGAAGGACATCTCGTACAATCATCAAAGACGTGAAGGAAAAATATACATTTGAAGGATTGGACGCCTGTGTCACTTTAATATAAATTTACCTTCACACTCTACATTAGCTGAAGACAGAGACATCTATATCTACATCCCATCTAGGCATGCGATTCCCCCGTGAAACGATTACCTAAGGGTGGGTACAGACTGGTGAAACGTAACATGCAATGTGTCATGAATTCACCGTACACATTGCTGCAATGTATCATGAAAGGTAACACACTTTGTACGGTGAATTCTTTCATTGCATGACACATTGCATGTTACGTTTCACCAGTCTGTACCCACCTTAACGCCAATGACCCATTACTGCTAAATCAAGCGAGTTATGCCCTGAACGGGTTTAGGGAGTATTCAAACTAAAACCGGTCTGGAAGAGGGGAATCGGTGAGCTTTATGATTAAATACAAGACCATAAAAAAAAAGAAATACTTATAATATCCCTAGCATCAATATTGCATCTCAATGTAGCTCTGCAAAATTTTATCACAAGGATACTTTATTTTAATCGGTACTTTTTGTACAACTTTAGAGTAAGGTCAAGCGGGGCTATTACGTCAGTGGGGCAATTACGTCAAGTGGCTTTAACTCCCGTTATTATTATTCATATCGAAGAGTGAAGTGAGTGAGGGGTGTAGAAAAAAAACTACTTGTCAATAGATGTAACTTTTCGATACAAACTCTAAAACGGGAGACAAAGCCACTTGACGTAATTGCCCCACTGACGCAATAGCCCCGCTTGACCTTACGTATACTTTGTGAAGTGTAAGTCTCCTAGCATGCTGGTTTAAAAACTTGAATGGAGGGCCTTTCAGAAATTCCAAAAAGGAACTGACACCGTGAAAGTGGATTATTGGCGGTAGTTCCATTGGATGTTCCTTGCAAAGGAACATTTGCGAAGAAAAGGTAGCAGTAGGTACGTCATTCATCTCTTGTGAAGGTACTAGTGCGAAAAGAAAAACGCAATAGTTCCTTCGAAGGAACATCCAAAGGAACTACCTCGAATTATCCGCGAAAATAACCAAGTTAGCCTAAATTATTAATGACGAAACAAGAACTGTGCTTATAATAATTCACATAGTTGTATTTTCACGTGTAGACTTGTATATGAAAATCGTGCCTCGACTAACACCGTTTGCGTAACGAGCCGAAAATTACCACAATAATTGTGAAGTCGACTCCCCACACACACACGCGAGCTTTAGGTGTGCTAGTGACCGCGTCCTCATGGCCAGGGCCACGGAACTGCTTTATACCGAAATTTAGTGGCTACTATCGTAGTAGAATGACGTATGAATGAGACAATTATTTTTAACTGATGTAATGAGACGCGACGCGGAGCGCTTTCCCTACGCGCCATCGCATCACATGCCAATACACTATTATTAACTGACTGTATGAATTAGAGCGACTGCTCTAAGTTGTCAGCTGATTGGTTAAATATGACAAGTAATTGTTTGGGTTGTGACATAATTTACCTTTGAATTATTTATTCAAATGTTGGAGATATTTTGTAACCATATTGGAAAATTTAATGTTCAGGGGAAAACCGCACCGGAAGTATGTTTAACACTCAATTATTAATATCTTGGTATTGTGAAAATTTCGCCTCTATTACCTTTGAAGAAAGTGCATGATGTCCATGACAAGTAGGGTGCCAGCTATAGGGCTGTTTCCCTTCCCTAAACTACATGTTGTCTGTATGTATACTTCTACGTTAATTACACGAACGTACAGTTACCTGCAAGCAGCGCTACTAAATTACTAACTCAGACTAATGAAACCCTACCATTATGCACCCCTCTTAGGTATAAATTAACCATAAGTCCTAGCTTATGAAAAAAACACAGGGAAAACCCAAGCCGCTAATGTATTCACTGACGATAAATCAATCGATAAATTATAGGCAGTGACAATATTAGCTTTTTGAAGTCTACGTACGTGGGTGTTTTAATAGAGCAAAAGTCAATTGAGAAAATGTTGAACACAATCTAAATACATTCGTTCGTCGGAAGCCGTGCATCTTCATTTGATGTGATTGCTTTAAAACAAATAAAGCTTGCCATCAGTGAGCTATTGGAACTATTTTGGATGAAAATAATCGTACAAATAAATGTTACACCACAACACATGATAACCTTTACGTTAATTAGGGAATGTCACGTCATAAAGGTGATATTTATAATCGTTTATTGCCCCGTAATAATATGCGATTGCGATGTGTCGCGGGTCCTCACTCCTCGTGATATTACTAATCAGGTCGCACTTTTGGTGCCGATGACGTCATTTTGCAAACAGGTGAATAAAAATGAAAGACTAGCATTGAAATTATGTAATTTGGCTAGAGTATCGCTGAACCGGTTTTGCATACACCCTTATTGAATTTACTGAGTTCATCGATACTGTAATTGAGAAGGACGGTATATAGCAAAAATCATGGAGTAAAATTGTCAATAAAAATCACTATGATTAAGTTATGTTATGACAACGCGTAAGCCTAGTCTGAGTCTTGGATGTTTTCTATGTATTTAAGTATTTTTTTATTTTTATTTTTTTATTATTAAAAAGTCGTAAACACTATTCTGGCATCGACTTTAATTTTGCCAATTTGCCATTTATGTCATAAATGGTAAAAAATATGCTGCTGGCGTGATCCGTATTTCGATTGCGATAAAGCTGTATTTAACTATAATAATTTTACCGCTTTTTATTTTACTTTATTTATTTGTACCAGTTAATACCTAAATATCTACTAAATGAAAGCAGACCACCGTGTGTAAAATTTCGTCTTTTTGACGTAATCGGCACCAAAAGTATTACCCCTGCTAATAAATATTTTGATTCCATATACATTATCAATTTTTTATGGCACAGAGAAGGCAAACGAGCAATCAGGCAACCTGGAAGCCCTGCCAAGATGCATTACGCTAATTAGCGTTTCTATTCGTTCCATTTTTAAAACAATCGCGACTCTGGTATATCACGTGACTTTTTGTATCACGTCATCTCCAGGGCCACCCGATGGTAAATTGAATTTGTGACCTAGATAAATTCCCAAGACTACCATCTCAAGACCTAATCCTAAGACCGCAAATGCATTGCCAAACCTGGCCTGGACACTAAGATGTGTGGCCTGGACACTAAGATGTGTCAAGGGCTTGCAATGCCTTTATGCTAGTGTGTTCACTACTAGGTACTCACATGAATTAAATGTGTCGTTCTTTTAGATCAAAAGTAAGCAATATATTTCTTAAAAGAACGCTAAAGCAATAATCTAATACTTTTCTATTTTATAACAATTGAAGAGTTCAAGTGCTACTCGATTTTATTTTTTTCAATCGTGGCAATAAAAGAATTCTATGCGCTGGGTAAATTATATAAATTTAGTTATATTTGGAGTTTTTTTTAATAATTACAAACGAGGCCATTGCTAAAACATACGTTTTAGAAAATTTATAGCAAAACGTATGTAAATGTGGTTTATATTTTTAAAGTATACCGCTGAGCTGTATGAAAACCGAATCGAATAAAACTTAATAGTGTAAACCGAGTCTTACTGTTTTTTCGAATACTAAAGCTTCAAAATGGTAATATACAAAGTAATATAAAATATACAAGAGAGGGTTAAGTTATATTATTGACGCATGAACGTGATTATTAGTAGTTATGCCTACTACTGCGGCAATGTATTTCGTAATTTCAAACATTGTTCTGCTTGCAAGCAAGGCATTATTAAGAGGTGATTGATTAATCATTTAATTTATCGAACGTCGTCGTATTTATCAATATATTTTGTATCGTAGTAAAAGAAAAAAACCAGTGTCAGTGGAGCTGGTCAGCCTTTTCCGCTTCAGAAGTGTATTTTTTGTTTCCTTATTGTGTAGTTTATTAACTTCGATTTTTTAGTAAAGGTCAAATTCGCACGCGTTTCCTTTAATATCGTAGATAATACTGAAAAATACTTGTGCAAATATTCTAACTCTGGTTTTTAATTGCTTATAGAAGAGACAGCTGTTTTTATTAATTTCTTAAAGTATTTTGTCTTTGTTAAAGACGAGAACGTTGGCAAAATAACGGTCACTAGCTTAATCCAATCTTAATAGGTTGTTTCCGTTCTTTTTTGTTTTTATTTAATTGTAATCGTATTCCTTATACTTATTATAGCCGAATAAAATGATTCTCTTTTATTTTTATTTCTCTTTAATTCTTTTATGAGCTGTCCCAGATTTACAAAGGTGTATAACTCCACGCCAGTTTACCTGCGTACAACTTGTTTAGGTGTATCGTCATTGTCTCGAAAACCCTCCCCTTTTCTGAGATGAACAGTCCCCACAGTCCTCACCTGGGACTCAAGCTATATCAACGTTTTATATTAAAGTTGGTTTACAAATTTGCTGTGGAAGCGTGACGAACAAAAAAAGACACACAAATTGTCGCATTAAAGTAAATAAATGATTTTGTGATCATTTGAAATAAAATCATAAAAAAGATAATCCAGAAAAAGAAGTAAAAAATAAGCTACTTACAGCTCAGTTTGATTAAAAATTTAACTATCTATAAATAATAAACACGATATTTTCATCTTAAGGAATTTAGTCAGAGATGGACTGCCAAGAAAAGGGCCAATGGCAATGATGATGTCTTTATTTTGGTTAATTTTGCTTTATCAGGTCTATTACGTAAATAAACTTTGTATTTGTCGATTTTTTTCCTGTGCTTAAATATAACAAAGAGTTTATTAACGATTAGGATTTCAATAACGATTTTGTTAAAGAGTTTAATTTTATAATGACTGAAAACATTTATTAAAATAATAAAATTATAGACATAACTTTTCGAATGTCAACGTGGTAAATGTTAATAATTAACATGCCTTGGTTGTTTATGCGATCAAGATCAAACCAACGACATTATGAGTCCAATACATAGCAAATGTGGCATGCGTTAAAAAAAAGGATTAGAGATGGGCTATTATTTTTTCCAATTTAAGAAATAGTTCCACGGAAAAGTTTTCTAAATGTATTAGAAAGTATTTCCAATTCATCCTATAAATGTGTGTGCATGTGTGGTCACTTAAAAAACCTGCACTTGGTAAAGGTACAGCGCATCCGGTCTCCGAGTTCAAAATCCAATAGTAATTTCCATGATTAATCTTAATAATACAATAAAAATACACAGTGGATGCGAAACCTACGCCTAGACGTTACGGTCACTTCAACTTGTAAGGTTCAATTTAAATCGATCCGTTTGAATGGAACTATTAGTTACATAAATCTATTTTAGACTAACTTACAAGCTTAGCTTAAGATATTATACACCCTTGATAAATGTCAAAGTAATGTGCTGATTTTCAAACATCTTTTTTTCAATAATGAAACCTTTAATTATTTTTACAGTATTGTTTGACAAAAATTCGTAATGATTTAATCATAAGTTATTCGTATGGCCAGTTTTTATAAATAGATCCATTTTTTAAATGCATTAATTACATCATTGCAAGACACGTTACGTATACATTTTTTACAATAAAAAAATTGGACGGGTCCGGCTTCAATTTTCTTTTTTTTGTTATTAAAATAAAACAGAGTAATGCCCAAGCGTCTACGAATCCGGTGCTCGGAGATACTGTAGAACTTCTAGAACAATCCCCAATAAATCGTCAAGAGTTTATATCTTTATAAGTTTTAAATGTAAAAACCCCGTTTTAAATTAAAGTCAAAACTATAATAATATTTTCCTAATTGTTCAAAGAATTGAGTCAGGTTTCTAAACTCCTGTTAGAAACCGGGGGACTTGATAGGAACCGCGTGTCTCACCTAATTGATGCGTGCCACTGTCGTCAGAGAGGATTAAGGAAATACTCCAATAGAGCGACGGCGTTCTATGCGATTTAAATGACATAATGACGAGGCAATCTTCTAATAAACCTTCGGCGCTCTTAGGCTGGCCTGGCTCCCGCAACCTGTTATCTACATCCTCCAGGCCCCGCAAGGTAATCTATACCTTCGTTCTAGAACAAGGACAATGTCTGGTATCGCTGCGTATCTGAAGACGGTGAAGGAAATTTACACTAGCTTTATGTCTAAATTAGATTTCTAAAATGAAAATTTAAGATAAAATATTTTCTGGGAAATAGTTTCGTGACTAAGTAAGAAACTTAAAGTACGAGTATAATGAGAGATTTTTCTGTTAGGCTATAATGATAACTGAAAGTTGGTTATTCTCAAAAGAGTCTGAATACTCAGCATATAGAAAACCATAGAGCTAGTGTCTCATTCCTTCGTCAGATCGATACGTGCAGTTACGCAACCCGACCGGCGCCCTTTCAGCGAAAAGTCTAGCTTACTTCCGGCAATAACCAACAAGTTAATGGTGACACCGGATTAACCCATGGGACTTAAGCTTAAACTCTATAGAGACAACCAATAAGAGATAAAAAAAATACTAGTCTAGTGAAAATTTAAGCATTTAAGCGCTAAGCGCAAAATGACAGCTACGTGCATGGGTAACATTTACAGCACGGAACGAGGTGGAACAAAGGTGACAAAACGTGAATATGAAATTTTAGCGTGAGACGACACTTAAAACATGCCCGGGGAGCAAGCACTTCACGAGCAGCACTGGGCTCCGGCCGAAGTCGGAGCGGGTCTTCCGCACTCACTGTCCGCGACATGCACTCACATCTTCACGAAAGCACTGTACCTACCGCCGGTCCCGGCTTGCTATGGTAAAAGGCTGTAAGGTAAGCACTACTTGAAGCGACACTGCACTCACCTCGCCCATTTTCGCTAGAGCCTAGGAAAAAGGCGGACAAAAAGGAGCAAGCCGCCTGTCGGTCTCGCCTCTGTCCCTCTTATGAAGTGGGGTGGGTCGGGGCTAGTTCTGCAACAACGGGGACCGTTACGGCTTCCTAGTTCCAACGAAAAAACTTAAAATGTGTGCGCTTTTAAGTAGTGTCTTTGCACGGCACTGGGACTATGTCATCGTGGTTCGGAACTGAAACCCGTATGAGACGCGGGCGGAGAGGGCGCTCGGGCGCGACGTTCGGCGGCCTGGCTCGGGCGGCGACTGACGGCGGGGCCGGCGCGTATCGAGCCGACGGCGCACTGACGTCACACTGCGTCACGACGCCAGCGCCGCCGCTCCAGCGTCGCGCGCATGCACCGCCCGCCGCCCGAGCGCCGGCCGCCCTCCGCGCCCGAGCGCCCCGCGCTCGTAACCTTCCACAACCGGCACGTTGACAGCCTCCGCTGATCGACAGCCTTCCCGTCTGCACGCCATACGCGCACCTTCACTGAGCGAATACATTATCTCATCGTGGGATCTATGAGGGTAGCGATAAAAATGGACGAAAAATCACATACGGTGGCCTTCGTTAATATCCATCCATAAAGGCTTTTACAGCGTCGGTGTTAATAAATTTTTACGAGGCATTCAGCCGGGAGGGCGGCGGATAGGCGGGCGGAAGGCCGTCTCGGCGACGCGTCCATAGCTAATTTTGCAATGAGAAAGACGTCCTTTTTTGAAGGCCGAGTTGTCGGAAGAAGATTCTCCCCTTAAGTTTTAACGTTTACAGGTTGCCGACATGATTAATGGCGAACGAGTATGAAATAACTTTGATTTCTTATCATTGTTAAGGTATTTAATTTAGGAAATCGTCACCGGTTCTTTTCTCTATTTATATACTTTTTAGGAAAATAGGCATTTGATTTGCGAGGACTGTAACATTCTAAATGTAACATACTATACAGGCCATATTAGGCGTTATACGTCAATTGGTACCTTCCAAACGTTTTATTTTTTACCCGACAGCGGCCTGTATATGTATGTGTGTCCGTTCCTATGCCATCTCAACGGGTCAACCGATATTATTAAAATATATCAGCCATAAGATTCGACTTCATAGCGCGAGTGTCACTGGGGACATGAAATCCTTAAAAAACACATTTTATGTTTTAATGTGTTTAATATATATCGACGACTGTATAAAAGCTTGCTTTTTTCATTATAAGAAGTACACATAATTTGCTTAATTTCGACTTTAGTAGTTTCAAATAAATTCAAAACTATTGAACAACTTAAAGAGACAGTAATGGTCAGCAAATAGATCGATCGAACCTATTACCCATTCCATAAAGTTTCAAGCTGTTTAATAGACACCGATTTAGCCACATCGGTTTACTTTGCAAGCCGGCTGATCGGTTTTATGGTGAGCGAATATATTTGTTTTAGTTTTATTGCATTACATTATGATAATGTCATAAGGATCGTATAAACTGGGTATAAATGTTTTACTACTGGAAGAGTGGCGGCTGCGATTTGCTGTCTAAATCCGCAACCCGTGCCCTTACGTACAAGAGAATTTATAGCCGCGCATAATGGACAAGTAACCCACATTACAACCGAAAAGGTGCGAGTAAGCGCATTACATCTGGACCGTTAAATCCTTTGTCGGATCGCCTAAGAAAAATCTAATCTAGACTCTGGAGAGCACATGATTTATATTGCCATTCGTTCTTGAACGGAAAGAAAGTTTATTCTAAACGCTTGAATTATAAAACCGCAGTGAAGGTAATTTATCACGCGATAGAAAGCTGATGCACTACCGAAGTTATTTTTTAGACAATCGATATAAGCGAGTTAGTTTTACGACAATGCGTTGCAATTGGGGAAGTCAGAAAAATATTTAACTCGGGTGATTTTATGTCATAGGTTAGGTTAATTTAGATTGGCTTCGGTAATAATTAATAAACTATACAACAAAAGAAACTCACAGCAAAGTTCCATAAAATCAAGAAAATAACTATTGTAAAAATAGCGTTAACTTGTTCTGTACATTATTAAGTGTATATATAGTTATATACTGCCATCACTTGCCCTTCGTAATTACTGCGTAAGCATCTCTGTAGCAACAACATACCGCTTTTCCACCAATTATCCCTCGCAAGTTAGCCGAAATTATTCATGACTGTTGTCGGTTTCACCCTTCAACATAAGTTTCTGTTCACACCACATTAATTAAATCACACACGAGTTTAAGTAAATCAAGAAACGAGATTCGGAATCACACAAAGCGGACGGAAAGTAGACTGGCAGGCAAAGCACGCACGCACGTTCTGGGGGGTCGCGTGAATCGTGCAACGCAAGTCGAAAATACTAGTCAGTAAGTAGAGTAGCTTATTGTCCACTGTTGGGTTACGTAAGCACTTTTCTAGACTGGTTACATCACGAGGGGAGGAACTTAACATCGATTAAGCAAGTCTGCAAGGTTTACTTGCGAGAAGGACCTACAAGTATTATAATCAGTACCTCGAAGATCGAGTGCCACTCGAGTTGAAACGAATGTTCCCGAAGATGACGACTTGACAAATTGATTTGTCGCTGAAGAGCTGTTTTCGAGAACGTGATTACAAATATTGCTCGTTAAATACTATAGAACATGGGATTTGTTTGCTTTTAAATTCTCTGGCATCTTCAAATCTACCACACTTACAAAGATCTTTCCTCCTTCTTAGTTGTCGCGGTAAAAACAGCCCTGCACTTTCATCCCGTCGAAAATCTCAAATCCCAAACTGATCTCAATTAAAATTAATTGTGGCTGCTAATGATATTACGTGTATACGGGTAGTTGAGCGATGAATTGAAAAAACGTCCATTAAGCTGCGCAAGCGAGCGACCGTCGCCGTCTCCCGCGGCCTAGGCCTCGCAACAATAAAAAGCAAAGCTGCGTTTTCAATTTGAGCGTCCGCGAGCCGTGCAGCCTGCCCCGGCGTTATTTTTCATTTCAGCTCGCCTACCCTGGAATGGAGCGATAAACAAAAGGATTTTTCCTCCCATTGTTACAGATGATTTATAGTTGCCTGCTAATGTGACTGTTCCATATTTTTTATTAAGTTATTCAAATAGTTAAGTCGCAAGAATTAAAGTTTTGAATCTCATAAACGATGCAAACTATGTATGTTACCAGCAGGTATAACTAACACGGTAGTTTAAGCATTGCATGTTACAAATGTCTAAATTATTTTTAGTCATATTTCTGCTACAAACATTTTATCACCTAACATTGAAAATTAACATTAAACTTTACCGAGAAATCCGTACAACGACGTGTTAAACCCGGGTGCATCGTAAAATCGATCTCGTTCAACCGATACGACACAACAAAGCGATTCTAAAATCCGTATAAATATTAAAACCCTCTTCAAAGTATCTCGCACTCGTCAAGAGCGAGAGCGAGGAATAGGCAGCGAGCTCTCTAACGCAATACATACCACACGGAAAATATAGACATGAATACCTGGAAATCCCTAGACTTGCCGATCGATACAGGTGCAATATGCCACCTATCAGGACACTGTAATCTACGCATGCACGGTTTGCAGCGAGCGACCCCTCGGCGCCGTAGGTCAGTTACCATGCAGTATGCACCTTTTATTTAATTCCGAGTGAAAACATACGTAACGTGAAACATATCATCGAACCGAAACAAAGTAAGATTATGCAACATATATCACGCATGTAACTTTACTTAATACCTATTAGTAACGTGTCGCCGATTATTTCTTAGTCCTCAGGGTTGGCAACGCATTCGCAGTCTTGTGAATGCGAATGTCTATGGGTCACAGTTTCCACTTACCATCAGGTGGCCTGTGTGCTCGTTTGCCTTCCCATGCCATAAAAAAAAAAAAAAAAAAAATCCCGACGATGAAAATGACCTCGAAAGTTTCCAGTCGAGCTTATAAAACTTTCACGCCCCACCAAGGCGTGGAGGGAATACGGGAAAGAACCCAAGACGGTTAAGGTTAAACTAGTTAATGTGTTAGGTGGTATGTACATGTACAAGGTAGATGAGCATTCTGTTTGGATGGGTAATAATTTGAATGGGCGTTCATCACGTTTTAAACGGATGTTATTTCCAGAGCGGGCGGCGATGGAGGGCCATTCCTTCGCCGTGAAGGATCGGCTGATATGAAAATTCGTCGTCGAGCAGTCGGTGGCCGCAGGGCGGTGGTGCGAGACGCTGGTGTGAGGCCGGAGGGTACTCGGAGGCTCTATTTGGGTCACCCCGGGCGTCATTCCCCACGATCAATAGCAGAGCCGGCGCGCGCCGCCCTCTCGCTCGCTCCTGCCGCGTTCACTGTTACCTAACGCGTCTCGCACAGTGCCCCACCAACATTAATTATTCTCTAAATCGGTTTTATATGAGCTATTTAGACTTTAAATTATGACCTATAGCCTTATCGTGACTAGTTCCGCAAGCGGTCTCATTATCTATTAGTCGGCACAGCTTTTCGAAGAGAGGCGTCTATATCTACGCGTGTAAATAGGTATAGGAACCACCCCCCTGTCTGGCTTCTTCCTTACACGAGTACTCGAAAACTCTTAAGTAAATCTGAACAATAGAATTGAACACAATTTTTAGGGCTATCGTGGCATAATGGACCATCTTTGGATAATACAATGTAAGTAATAATATTTGAACATAATCCTGAAAACCTAGAGATTGCTGCGTAATCCGAGTTCTCAGTAAATAGGCCTAGTTTGCAATTCATACACAGAAGAGCTTTGAAAGTTTATAACGGGGTATTCCGAGTTTAGTAGGTGCACTCACGTAATAAATACGACCTGCAGGGAAACTCATGAAGCGTAAACTGCTCCCGAAAAGTCCCAGCTTTCAGCCAGGCTTGGCAGCGACAATACTTTTATAACTTTAGCATTAACTGGGTTGTAACTTGTTCTCATAATCGAATACGATTTTTAATCTAATGTCCAAGTCAGAGTTAAAAATATGTTACAGTAAAATAGACAGGGCACACATCGAGTCCCAGAAGGATTCCGAGCATTTGCATTTAACTGGATCGAGTTCTACAAACTTTTTACATTAGGCTAGATGCGATGAGAATCGCCAAGAGTAATAAATGGAATGTAATAAGAGTTAACAAAAAGAATTAAGCGATGTTTTAATCATTGAAGGCTGGAGGCAGAGATAAAAGATCTCGAGTCCATTAGGGGCAGACATTTACTATACAAACATCAACAAACACAACAAACATCGGCGAGCTTCACCCCCCAGGACAAATTAAGGGGTGTGTTTTAACTTCGCCCGACTGTGTGGGAAGACAGCAATTTATGTAAGAACATTCTATGGGTCCGTCAATAGGATTATCAGTCGTAACAAGTAACCCCTCAATGTAAAATATCTGCACGACTACGGAGGGACGGGCCGCAGCGCCGGGGGACCCGCTGGGATGGAAATCCATCATAAAAGGCAAAACATTCAAGGTCGAACAGAGCCCTACGGAGAAATATTCCCCTGAAAGTACCTGCAGATTCGTTTTATCCCTGAAATAAAACGCGAGGTGGACTCATCTTATTTTACCGGCATATACGACTCCAGTATTGTTGTATTGCAAGCACCTAGACCGCAATTCGCATTTCAGAAATAGCCCGGCGAGTACCACGTCGAAATAGAAGGTAAGCATACCGCTATGACGTGTACGTCGAACAAACGCCGTGCCAAAACGTGCCCATAAAACTCGTATACTTATTGTAAACCACTTCAGTTTAAACAACGTGAATACAAGGACGAAGTCAGAGCCACGCTTTGGATGGAAGCTCTTAAAGTACAAATGGCTCGCTGGCTGGCTTTTTATGTGGTTGAATTGCATAAAAATACTTTTTTGCAAACATGTGAGCAAAGGGACATAAACTGGTGCGTTTACAGAGGACATTAGGGTAAGTTTGTATGAAGAATATGGCCACGGATGATTTTACATAGTTATTTAGAGGACCTCTAAATACACATAGATATAAGTATATTATTTAAGGCGTTAAATAATATCGGAGCGGAGATATTAAAGATTTAAGTATTCAGTTTTTGGTACTAATAGTAAGCCCAGGTATAAATATTTAAATATCTCGGCACCAATGCACTTAAGAGTATATTCTTTCATAATTTACCACTTTTAAGAATGGCCGCTCACCTTGAAAATGTATGAATTAAAAATGACAACTCTTTTACCCAAACCTCTTTTTCATTCTATTAATCGACCTAGGGCGATTTTGCACTGCAACAAGGAATTTTACTGTCCGGTAGTCAGATTTTTTACGGTTATGCCATAAGCACTAGTTTGTGCAAAATCGGACTGCCGGATAGTAAATTTCTTTGTAGGTAGTGCACAATCTGCCTTAGTGACTGTGGCCCGACGACAGAGTTATGGTAGATTTGTTAACTTTTTTACTAGCACTTCGCTTTTCCTGTTAAAATACTTGTGCAATACTTTCAGTAACTCCAGCAATATCGAATGCGATCAGATTTAAAAAATAATACAGATTATAGTTATACCATTTCTTCGGTTCTGCGATTTTCCGGGCGTGGAATTTATGTTATTTGCCTTTGCTAAGAATTACAGTAGCTTATAACTCCGGGCATGTTTCTCGCATGAAACAGTGTTATTGCCAGCTGCCACTTGGTCCGTTTCGACCCAGACGACTACATTTAGTACCTACTGTTATATGTATTGAATACATTAACCACAGTGACTAGACGAGAGCTAATTTTTTTCCTAAGGGGTGTCTGGATCCGGTAGGTACTTAATATAGTTCGCGTTGTTCAACTGCAATGGTAACATAAGGGTTTATGCCAAAAAAAATACAGATTTATTCAATACTAGCGACCCGCCAGCGGCTTCGCCCCGCTGCAAATTTCTGACATTCCCGGTGGATTTTTCAATTATTTTCTTTCATACGAACCTTGTCCTGACCTGACAATGACGAACACAACAAAAAAGAAATCAGCCAAATCGGTTCAGCCGTTCTCGAGTTTTGCGCTTAGCAACACATTTAGCGATTAATTTTTAGTTATATAGATAGATAACGTATAAGTACCTTGCAACTCCTAATCAAAGAAATATTAAAAGTACCTATGTTACTTTTCTTGTATATATTTCTATCTCGATACGAGAAATCGTATTTCGACTTATTTTTACATTATGTTTTCATACAAGCGTATATGTTTCACTTTAAATAGAACACATAGTTAAAAGACTCTTAAAATACAATGCAATCGGTTAAGTGTTTAGTAAGTATTGAAAGAGGCCCCATTATATCCCATTATATTTACGAAGTGCCATTGTAACACGGCTTGTTCTTTGTAAATTACAACATGATTTAAATAGTACATTGGCATGAAGCAAAAATTCACCACTTTTAAAATAAAAATAAATGCCCTTATAAAACCGTGAAAAAAACTGGAACTGCTGAGACCAAAGAGTTTAGATGAAAAAAAAAACCATACTAATATTACAAATGTGAAAGTGTGCATGTTTTTCCGTCTTTCACGCTTCAATCACTGAACGGATCGAGATGAAACTTGGAATAAGACAGAATAGTTTTTATCTCGGAAAATTTGACAGTTCCCGAGGAGCAGCAATAAACGACTTCTACGTGAATCCTTCAACAAAATCCACTTGCTCAGATACCTTACGGATTTCTGCAGAGTAAGAATAGGTTTAAACTGTCAAAATTCAAACGCACATTAGGAAGGCTCGTGCTAGCCAGTTATTAAATTTATACCGGGGCATCTGCCGACGTATAGTCTCAAGGCTGGTCAAACGCTTCGAACCGCTCAGACCCACTGAGTAATCGATACTATAAACCACTCACTGCGTCAATATTTCAATATTAGATTTCTTCACAAAACGCGCGGAGTGTGTGGCGAGGTATCATCTACTATTATTGTACTATATTCTGTGCTACTGTGATGTATTTTTTTAAATGTTCGAAAGAAAAGGCAATACCCTAAATTATATTAGCTATTTTCCACATCTAGTTGAAGGGTCCACGGAAAGAACATGTCTAGTCACTTTTTTTCGAAAATGAGTTTTGAATCTCACAATGTAGAGGACAAAATGAACTATTACCTACCACTCAGATTCAGACATAAATCTTCATATAACTTGTATCTTTTCACTCTTAAAAAAACCTCAACACGAAAATTACGTACAAAATGGCATGGTTCCTAACTTTCAAATCGCGATATCTCAAAAAGTTACTAATGTGACTAGACATGTTCTTTCCGTGGACCTTTCAGTTACAGTCATCATCTGCTCAATGAGACCAAACTGACAAATTCCAATTCCGTGTAAACTTTCACCTTCCGACTCCACTAAATCGGCTTCTAGATACCATATTATTGTATTACCTTCGGGTCTGCTTATGTATTTCAAATTCCAGCCCATTACGATTACAGGAAGTGGGTCAAAATCGACTTGCAAGATTTGATTCGGGAATGACAGACAGATACACGAAAGTAGCAAGTTAAATGAAAGCTTCTGACAAGGATAAAATCCTGAAAGGTGTCGAAGAATAAACCAAATTTAATAAAAAAATCTTCATCCTACATCACATGTGACCGCATTTAGTAAAAAAAACCACTGTCGAGTGTTTTAGTTCCCATTTGATCTTTACATTTAATTTATCCATAGTTTCCGGAAGCATAAACAACTCCAAACCCCTAGTCTTTTCCGCAGTTCAAATTTTAATAACAAACTTCAATAATTTAAGGCTTTAAACGATTTCAGCTAGCCAAAGCAGTGTCAAAGTAATATTATTTTGAATGCAAATTTGTGGCGTCGCAGCATTTGATTCTCTAGTAATGAAATTGGAGGTAATAGTTTTACCTCACTTCGAGGGGAGGTCAAAGTGAATAAACTGTCGAGTCGAGTCAATTTCCGATATTAGATTTGCCTACAGGCAGAAGTGGGGCGCGCGTAACGAGAAGTCCTGCTTTATCTTCGCAAAATAGGATTGACGTGTAACTTATCTAAGGAATTCTCGAATATTTATTCGATTTGGGATCTGCTGCTGAGATAGGTAATTGGGTTTTCATTTCAATACGTCTGTTTTCGAAGATCTGCCTAAAAGAAGCAAACAATTCAATCAGGCTTTATAAAATTAGGCAGCAGATGTTATAACAATGTCGCAATCGCAACATAAGTTTCACTTTTGGATGATATCTTTGCTTTAAATTACATTGGATTCATTGTGAATACAGAATTCGTAAAAACATCATCGACCTAGATAGCCGAAGGGGATTTGGATCGCGGATAAAGCCGAGCGAAGCGGGTCAGGCGCATGGCCTCCGACTACTTAGAACATGGATTTACACAGAGCCGACGTTCCGTAAAACATTTCAGTCAATGAAATTATTATAGAGTAAACATTATATGAGCGAATATAAACATGGCGCGTCACGGCCGTTGCTACGCCATTACTGTTGATTCACTCGCTTTCCGTGCTTGATCTGAAGGTGAACGCGAAGGAAGTTTATTGGATCTATATGCTACGGGATAAGATTTATAGTTCACAGAAACATTCTAAAAATTGCGCACATCTCACCCGGCCTATATCTGAATAGAAATAATAATTCATGATTTCCATCTAACATACACGAGCATAAAACATAACGAAATTCATAGTACGAGTAGGTAAAGCCTTAAAACATTTTCAATTTTTGTAGACACCATGTCTCCTATCAAGGGATATCGGATAGCAATGTTTAAGACCTTGTTAAATGAGGCAATCCAATAAAACTAGAGCAGGTGGAAACTGGGTAGGTTCGTATAATTGAATTAACGGCAACCTTTAAATATTGTGAAAACAAAGGTAAGGGAATCCCTCAAACTGCCATGAAGACCTCTCTTAAAAGGCCTAATTAATGGACGGTCTAAATAGTTTAAAAAAAGTATGTTTTATGCGTAATATAATGAAGAATAAAAATACTTACGCTTTTGACAAAAAAACTGTAACGTACTTCAGATTTTGCAGGATTGGATATAGTAGTTTAGAATTTAGATAGGTTCTTTTTATCCTCATAAACATGTAGATGTAGATAAATTGGTAGATTTTACCCGCACTTTACTTTTAAGCAGTTCGTGGGAGATTCAACTGTTTGGTTTAGCAGGACAGCAGCCACAGCTGTCATCGCCTTTACTCACAAAGCCAACCAAGTGTATTAACAGACAAACGTCTGTGCCACCAGAGCCTTATGCCAGCCGGTGACATTTGAGATTTGCTCGCCGGGAAACAACGTAGGTATAACGTCCTAAGCAGATTAGTGGGATACTAATCTTCGCAAAGCCTTTTTCCGGACACCGGAAAAAGCATTATACAATTTTAAATCATCAGAAGTTTGCTTTATAAGTCCTAAGCTGCTGGATGTAAAGCGATTTTAGGTCAAAATCTAAAAGGTTGTTTCAAGAGAAAAATTGCTTGATTTTCCCGATGCGGAGAAAGCTAGGCGCGCAATTAGAGAAACGAAGGCCTTGCCCTAGTAAAGAGTTAGCTGAGGGCAATTGCTAGGAAATTGCCTAGACCCCGACTCGGAGCGAGGCGGAATAGGGCTCGGTAGAACTCGGCCAACTAGTTTACTCGTTTTTGAGACGTCTTAATTAAACTTTACAAAACATTCCATTTCAAAGAATCAAAGTTGATTGGGATGGGGAAGCATTTCAAATTTTACAAGGGTTGTTACAAGTTCTTTTTCGCGCAGATTGGATGTTCAATTATTAAAGTTGTAAAACTTTGGTATGATACGCCCCAAACGACGACGACAACTTGGGTTCAATTTAATATCTTCATTAATAATTTAAGGCTTATAAAGTTCTCGTGTTCGCACCTCTACCACCACCATGCTACCATTTCACATTTCTAATGGTTAAATTAAAAATGAATGTTGAAGAAGCGAAAGAAATTTGACAAGATCGTAGCAAGTGGAAAGAAGTGGTCTCTGCCTACCTCTCTGGGAAACAGGCGTGATTTAATGTAATGTAAATTAAAAATCCTCTCTGCAGTAATCAAGCAAAGACCAGCGCCATTCCACTTCTCAATGTCTAGATTAGTATATACCAGATCTAAGTTATCATTTAAAACTAACCGAGTACCTGTCAGCGCAGGTGTGGTTTCCATTCGTACTAAGGCGCAGCCGCGATTTGCGAAAATAACCAGACTAAAGTTGAATGCTCCTCTTACTATTGATTAGGGCACCACAGAAAGAGAAAAGGAGGTCGCTTGGCCTGGCGGCGCCGCGCTTACGAGTTGCTTCCTATCGTGTCTAGCACATGAGTCTAAAACGATATCCAAAATTGAGTATTTTAACTTTATAATACCTTTTAGTCATTTTTCCAGGCAACTTTTTTGTAGACTAGAGATGAGCAAATTCGAAGCAAAAGATTCCAAAATTGTGTGGCGATAAAATCTTAATCTATTCTAGATCGGAAACATTTCTGGGAATATTTTCCAATTCGCCTGTTATTAATTATTATTGTTGAATTAACTTTAATGTCAATTCCACTCAAAATTAAAATTCGGTCAGTCTACATTAAACTACTGTGACCATTCGATCATCTGATACTGCGATCATGATCGAGATGTATGATTATCAGACCAGCATTTAGTCAGCACAATATTGCATTTACATCGGATTTGTATATTCCAAATTTTAATAGATTTCGTCAAAAGTTACTGATTTACTTACAAATCCAAATCAATAGCAATCACACAAAAAAGTAAAGAACATTATGTAGTCCGTTGTGTCTCTTTAAACCTACAATGCCTTTTGGTGCCAGGGTTATGTGTCAAGTGTCCTGCCTCTGTTAACCAGTCCCCAGGGTACTCGTTACGTAAATCTAGCCGTGAATCAGGCGGCGCGGCGTTAAGTGCACGCGAGAATTGCCGAGCACGACATAATTCAATTATGAGCCTGATGGTTCTTCTCATACCGACACTAGATCAATTCACACTCCGCGTATAAAATTTTAAGCACATAGCTATTAATACGTAGGTAGGCTTTGCGATCATTGACACAAAGTAATCATCATGAATACACAGCTGATAAACGATAAATCGATGCTAATAAATGATAACAGTAGAATAAACGAGGAAAGGGAAACACAGTTACATTACATGATAAATAGTATTTTTAGCATTTTCAGGATGGCGCAGAGGCAGATCTTCACTTGAGACAATACGTGTTTCCCTTTCCAACGTAGCCAGTGAGAGCTAATAAAATAAATGTATTTTTCAAGTCACTGGTTACGTTTGATAACCCATTTAACGGGATTGGGGAGGTTTTTATTTGGCTAGAGAGCCTTCTCGACCGTCGTAACTTCGCTTTTACAAAGCCTATCAGATTTTCAATGAAATACTTGGGGAGTTGGCATTAAAACGTGAATTTCATGTGTAACCATGTAACTGGTAATATAACATAAGTAACATAACACGAAGTCTTTGAAGTAGCTGCAAACTCAAATTTCTCTTGTCAAGTTTAGAAAACGATACCATTAATATTTACTTAATAGTTTCATACATCTATCTATATAATAAAAATGAATCGCTAAATGGGTTGCTAAGCGCAAAACTCGAAAACGGCTGAACCGATTTGGCTGATTTCTTTTTTGTTGTGTTCGTCATTGTCAGGACAAGGTTTGTATGACAGGAAATAATTGAAAAATCCACCGGGTAAGTCTGAAATTTGAAGCGGGGCGAAGCCGCTGGCGGCCGCTAGTCATTAGATAAATATCTTACAAATTTTCACTCTAATCAGAATAAGTTTGCTCCTAGCTGATATGGACCTAAGGCCTTCTTACAACAAACCACAGACCAAATAACTCAAAATTATTAAATAATAATGTAATGGGTAAGTTAACGTTCGCGTGGGTTCCCCAGCAACGCTCCTAAAACGCTTGGTTGGAACCGGCAGCGGCCGGTGGCGGCCGGTGTGGCCGGCGCGTACCGGCGCGCGCGCCACCAACCGCGGCTTCCGCTCCCAAAGCCAGTTCAACGCACCGCTTAGAAACTATTCACAAATAGAAGTAAATATCGAGAGTTTTATGACTATTTTTGAGGGCTTAGGTTTAGATTCAAGGGAAAAGAGGGAGGTTACTTGGATCCAATAAGACAGAATACGGCTAATATGCCGTGTCGTATCTGGAAGTGGAAAGGCTAACAAAGTTTAAACAAGTCTCAATTATTCTACCGATAAGGTATTGGGAGAAATGAGGGAGGGAGGGAGGTTCGAAGTGAAATTGGTCATATGATCCAATTTTAACCCAAATGTAGCGCTTCCAGTAATCGCTTACTACTTAAGAATATTCTAGTTAATTATTTTTTACCGAACTTATATCTTTTAAATAACCAAATTCTCCATCTACATAATAATGTAGGAGTAGATTACGCCTCGTTACAATCCCGGGCTAGTTTATTTGGCTGATTGTCTGCGAAAACGTAGCTACCTATGTCCTATTTCCTGATTAGACCGTAATCCGAGAATGATGGACAAATTGCCGAGGTGGGTGTGGCATGAATGAAATTCGCGCTGGCCCTTCGTGCCACAATACATTGTATAATTCAGGCGATTTCATTACACGTAGCAATCCCCATTAGACTAGACGACGTCGTAATTCTAAGTATGATTACATTTTTGTAGGGTCTATCCCCTTATTAGTTTTTAATAATTGTAAAGCCTGTGTCTTACCGCCGTACTCAGACATTTTAGAGACAATTAACTCGTTCCTTTTTCAAACTTGTGTATGAAAAATCGTTACTAAGGAACGACTTAATCGTCATTATCAGTACACTCATTAGTTCATTACTTAGATCAGAGGTCCCCAAACCTTTTCGTCTCGTAGACCATTTAGCATTTTTTTCGGTTTTAGGTAAACCCCTAGCTTACCTTAATATCAAAAAATCTTCTGGGTCTTTTCCGCGGATATAATACGAGGACTAGCCGGCTAAAACTTGACACAGGCTATGATTAAAATTAAGAGACGCAAATAATTATTTATAAAACGCACAGAAAACAAAAACGTAATTTATATAGACAGATATGTAGATTTATATATTTATATGAAATAGCCTACTTGTGCAAAATGTGGTTATAGAATTATCAAGAAGTTTTAAGACTTCTTAGTAATTCTTTAGCTCTGCCTACCCCACTCAGGGAATGAAGGCGTGAGTTTATGTATGTAGTATGTATGTATATGAAATATTAAGAAAGTATTACTTAAGTAAGTAAGTACCAAATATCTGTGTATGAATTATGGATTATTCCATTAATGGAACGCCAAAATTAAAGTTTCGACATGCTTCATTGGGATCCACCAACGCGGACCCCATATTATTTTCCGGCTCACATGGACCCCTTGCTGGTCGACGTCGACCCCTGGGGGTCGATATAGACTACTTTGGGGATCACTGATCTAGATAAAACAGTTTCTTGACGCGTGCAGGTAAAGGCTTCAATAATTTGGTGAAAAAGCAGGATATATTTGTAAAATGTCTTCCGTGAGGCGAAGTTTGACAGCTGAAGGTGTTGGTTGACCATGTTTTATTTTCCGTAGGAGTGAAAACCTTTGGCGATCTACCTCTGTCCGGTATTTAGCTGTAATTTAAATTTTAGCTTGCATTTGCGCACTAGTTTTGTGTGCCATGGTCTTAGACTCTAGATTAAACGCCGAATTTGTATAGACTAATCTCGGAGTAAGTCTTATTCCAGTTTGTTAAAATCGATGGGTAGTGTTGTAACCAGGAACCCAATAAGACAGCGGGTATAAAACATGTATTCTATTATTATCGGTGTATCGTCTCATAGTAGTATATTTAGGGAGTACAGGAGTCGAGATCTAATAATGCTTCACTGAAGCATCCCAGAACGGCTGATTCAATTTTCTCCACACGCCGCCTTACACTTTTGAAGAGGAAACCTAATACCGTCGTATAATTTTCTTTGTCCTTTATTATGAACAGTACGCTGTGCGCAAATTTAATACAGCTAAGTGGTTTTTGGCAAACAATATAGTGAAATGTGGAGGGGTGGTTTGTACTAGGAGTTAATAAATTAAGTTGAGCCCAAAGTTTGCTGAGAGGGACCAAATTAATACGTCCGTCGAAACTATTAAACGGCACTTATTGACCTCCAACATAAAAAGAGGGGTGTTATGGGTTATGTTTATATTTGTATGTCCGTGTGGCATCGGAAGTCCCAAAACAAATGGATATAGACACGGTTTTTTTTTTTAAGAAATCTTGTGTAATCGGGATGGTTCTTAACTGAGTTTTATGAAAAACGGTTGGTACCGTTTAAGAGATATCGGCTCTGAAAGTAGGGATCATCGTTACATCAAGGGTTTGTATATGTTTAACTAGCTTCCGCGTGGATTCAGATTATCGTTATTTCCTTGGGAACTTTTTATTTTGCGGGATGAAAAGTAGGCTATGTGTTTATCAGGGTAAATCTGTTCAGCCATAGCAGCGTGAGGGAGTAACAAAGTAACTTTCTCATTTACAATATTATTAGCTCTAGCCCGCGACTCCGTCCGCGCAGAAAAATATAAACTTAGCCTATGTTACTCAGATAATGTAGCATTCTAATGGTGAACGAATTTTTGTTATCGGCTCAGATTTTGAGTTTATTCGTTACAAACATACAAAAATACAAAGGTTTCTCGTTTTATACGAGATCGAAAAGCGACCACAATCGGATATCGCAGCGAGCTGTTCTGCCTGTGGTGGAAATGAAATTTGCAAAAGACCGCACGGCAAAATTGATTGCCCGGCCCGTAAATGAGACTGTATATATTCACGAAATTTAACTCAGGCTTGCAAATTAAGTTTTATGGCCTAATTGAAATTTAAAATGGCATTCATATGTTTTCGCTGAAATGCACAGAGTGATTACATTTTCATAATTGGAATGGTAACAAGATTAAAAGGCCAGGCGGATGAGCCTTTGGGATCCAAATAAGATAATTAGTTTACGCAGAATCAATCCTTGCTAATATTATAAATATGAAAGTGTTTTTGTCTGTTAGTCCCGCCTTTACGGTCTAACTTCGCAACTCAATGACGTGAAATTTGGTACAAAGATAGTCAATAACCCAGAGTGGGCATATGCCATTATCTCCCCGGAAAATTGTACCTACTGTTTCCCAGGACAAAGCGGTAAACGACTTCTAAGCGGAAATTGTAGCGGGCAAAAGCTAGATAATAATAAACTTGCCTTCAAAAAAAAATCCTTATTCTTACTTTCGTTGTATAAATAATGCGTCTGCCTGTCTGTCTGTATATCCGCTAACTCCTCATAAACCACGCAACGAATTTTAATGCAGTTTTCACCATTAGTTAGATCAACTTTCATCAGATTTATGTATAGGTGTTACAGAAAACGGGAAAAAGGTCGCTAGTTCGTAATGAAAAAATAAACGACTGTTACGTATAACCATATAAAAACAACTTACAAGTTAATCAATCAACTTTGATAAAGGATGAAAAAAACGTTATTTCATTCAATCAAGGTCACTATCCTACACGGTAAAACCATATTGCATATTGCTTTTTTACCTTAGCATACTTGCCCAACAGGTAGCAATATTCACACACACGAATGTTGGTAAATTTGCTATTAAGCGGGCTAACATTAAGCATCAGTTACGTAGTAACACGAGCGCAGGCTGCCTCGCCCATGTTCCACATAGGTTGGCTAAAACCGGGCGATCTGCTTATGTACTTGGTCCACAGATATACAACCTACTACCGGATCAGGGATGCAGCTTCCTTACAAAGCTTCAAAAATAGGTTTAGGTTGTGGTTGTTGGAATCGCAGTTCTACAATCTATCGGAGTTTCTGAGTGGAAAAGTTGTGTAACGTGTTCATCATGTCAGCCGAAAGACGTCCACTGCTGGACATAGGCCTCCCCCTAACATGTGTAAAACGTGTTACATAAGTGTAAAATAAATGATCAGTGTTACATTTAATGAATAAGAAAATAAGAACTGAATAAGAGTTGTAAAGTAATTTAAAAGTATGATAAATTACTTAAAATAATAAAATCCTGTTAAAAATTAATAAAAATATTAATGTAAACCAGACCTGTAACAATGTTACCAAAGAAATTTCATTTTCATTTTTTTTTCATGTTATCGTATTGTCAAGGCAGCCGAGTTAAAAACAATACCATAAAAAGGGCAAAAGCAATATTGCTATGGGGCAATTTATAGCATATAGCATTAATAATTAATGACAAACGATAATATAGTATATTAGGCACAAGAACAATGTTATAGACAAGATAAGATTTACCCAATATACCAAGCGTATAACCACAGGGAGTAATAAGTACCAAAAGCAGTGGAAAATTCCACAAAAGGAAGGAAGACATAACTCACATTTCAGACACGCTTCTCGTTCCTCGTAATCGCCTTACTACAGGACTAGAGTAATCGTCGAAATTATCTCTATTAAAGGATTAGTCAGAGCAGAATGGAAGTTTGACTAAACTGCAGTTCAAGCTGGATTTAATATCATTTTAAAGCCGCTTCAGCTGGCTTCGAGCCTGGCCCAAGCGCGTCAGTGACTCACAAAGGAAGGACTATTTGTCATTTAAATCGGCCGAATTATCTTTTGGTTGCATGTTTTTGGATTGTTATGCGATCCTAGTACTACGGCGGTTCAAATTCAAACTAAAAATTCAAAATATTTATTCAGATAAATGGCCACATGAGGGCTCTTTTACACGTCGTCGTCGGTAATATGATGTGAATCTACTAGCGATTCGGCCAAGACCATCATTGCGGAGAAGAAGCGCCACGAGAAACTCCAGGTCACTTTTAAAGTCTGGTTTTAGGGTTCAGAAGACAAACTAGGAACCCTTATAGTTTCGCCAATTATGCCTGCCTGTCTGTATGTCACACTCACTTTTTCTCAGAAACTATCAATGTTAAAAAACTGAAATCTATACGTACGAGTACACATCGATATTCATATACATCATGTCATGTCTCATGTCATGCATGTCAAACCAGGGCATGCAATTTTAAGGGTAGGTAGGGGTTTTGAGTACATGACAAGCAAGGGTAAATAAATTATTTTTACTTAACCACATATTGTGATATATTTTATGACTTATTATTTAAAAAAAAAACATTTTGTGTATTACGCTTGTACTTTTAGCATATATTTAACCCTAAACGTGCTTAAGTTACGTGTCCCCACTTCTTCTATTTCAATATCATACTCGTATTATGAAAAAAAGAAACACGAGGGTCACGACAAAAATATGCAGGTGTTGCAACTTGGTTATTTCCGTTGGTTATTAATGGGTGCTGCTACATTTCTTTAACCATCAGTGAAATGTATCTTCCGAGAGACAGTACGGCAGTCGAGTCTGGTTTAGTTCGGCGGGTCGTCGTGGCTCGCGTGCCGTGTGCGCTGATATGAGCGACGTACACGACGAACGACTTACTACGGGCGTACGTCAAACAGCAGAGGAAGCAATAACGGCCGCGCAATGAATGCAGAGGCAACTCAAAGGAGATTGAATTCATTACTTTTGCGCAGTGCAGTAGAATCTAGACAAAACTAACTCTGACGTTTTGAATTCATTCGTACAAAGCTTTGAGTATTAACAGGGTTTGTGAATTAGTAATTGCGTCCGGCGGGACACGTTTCGCTAATTTATTGTAATGGCATGATTGCCAGGCCGTAATGCCTTTTTACTGTAATCAAGGCAGCTCTAAATTATTCGTGAAAACCAATATCAAGCAGATGGCGATTAAAGAATAACGACTGTAAGGAATAAAGTTAATTGAGCAATGAATTAATTTATACCGCTGCTCGGGATTGAGAAAATACTAGTAACAAAATAAAATTGGCAAGTAGCTTTCAATTCAGAATTACTCGCGAAGTCGGAGTGTAGTAAAACATTCAATTGTGCAACTTCTAACATCTGGGTATCGAGCGAGTGCTCGTTGTATTTAGTAAGGTACAAAATAAATAGTAAAAGGATACATAAAACCACGAATGGAGGGTTGGGCGCAAAGGGATCATCGAGGGTCTTTCAAGGTCTCGGCAATACTCGGCGAAGTCGAAGTGTAGTAAAACATTCAATTTTGCAACTCCAAACGTGAGAGTATCGAGCGAGTGCTCGTAGTATTTAGTAAGGTACATAATAAATAGAAAAATGATACATAAAGCCACGAACAGAGGGTTGGGCGCAAAGGGATCATCGAGGGTCTTTCAAGGTCTCGCCCTATTGTTCGTGAAATATCCCATTTTGCCCCTTGTCCGCGCCGGTCTGGCTTAATCCTCTAAAGTGGTGCGACTTGTATTTAACATCTAAAGGTCTAATTGACTTGATCATTTATACATGTGCAGCCTTTTATGCGGTGAGTTGACAAAACATGACACAAATAATCCAGGATTTGCGTTAGGTAGGTATCCTGTGTGGATCGTTTAAACATGAGATTAAAAGACAACCAGATCCAGAAATATCTGCAGGTTAAATAGATTCGCAAAAGAGTACGACGTCGTGTACAAATTGGTTTGCGGCAGCAGGCTTGAGGTTTACGACTGGCTGGGCTGAGCCTGCGTTACGAGCTGCCTCTAACACCGCCTCAGTAGAACTTAATTACGCTGGACTGGCCTGGATTTGTATTCTATAGTGTAAGTAATATTGTAACCGGTCGGTTTCTAAACCGAGCTTTATTAAACTATTACTTATTAAAGGTCTGACAAGACCTTAGATAAATATCGAAATACCTTCTTACAATATGTTTCTAATATTCACAACACAATTCTACTAAAAAGAAATGGCTCTAACTATTTGAATGTTCACATTTAATCCCACGGTATATACTTATTCCTGAGTTGTATCTTACAACGAAACGCGCAGGGTGAATGGCACGGAAAAGCCTAGAAATGAGTATTGATTGTTGCACAGCATTAACCACTGCTAGGGTATAGACGTAAGTACATTATATTATATAACCTTTATCTAGAACACAATCCATTTATTAACTGGCAAATTCACTTAGTATTGTTGGGCGTTTTCACTAAAAAGTGTACCCAATTAAGGACTGAAATTAAGGAACTTTAACTTTGTCAGTTTTGTGACGAAAATTAGCCATACATTGCGGCCGTCAATATATAGCTAATTTTCGTCACAAAACTGACAAAGTTAAAGTTCCTTAATTTCAGTCCTTAATTGGGTACACTTTTTAGTGAAAACGCCCTGTTGTATAGCGTGTATGGCGAAGTTAGTGGCGTTTATGCCGTTTCATGTCTCCATTGAATATACTGAGTGTCTCCCAATATTCAATTTAGATGACTGACACGTCCGTGCGATACGGTGTCTCATGTTTCGTCTTATGTTACGGCCAAAATTAAGTGTCACGAGGCATTGGATGAATAGATAGATAGAAATAATTGATGGGTATTCTAAAACGCTGGAACCTCCTGAAGATCGTATCAAAGAAGTTCAGCTTTAATGACAACTCTATTTAACTCTTAAATTTTAATTCAGACACTGTATTGCTTGATCTTCAATGTACACTGAGCTTTATGATATGAGGTAAGAAATTGAGTTTGTGCTGTTATTACTGAAATAAGAAAAACTTTAGCCTAACCTGTCCAATCCAATTCAATTATTTTTTAGCACAGTCCGCGTGAAATTTCGAACAAAAACAGCAAAGGAACCTAATAAAATACAAGAGTAGGTATCGCTGCGTATCGACAAGAGAGAAAACTGAACAAGTTAGGCCGAAAGTCCATAACGATCTACTAAAATCCTTCAGAGTACTTTTGCAGCAACGCGAAACGAGAACTAAGTATTTTTCGTAGCTTAAAAGTCCCCAGTCTGAGTCGGCAGCGTCGCGAATTTCGTCTCGTTCGCTAGTTACGTAACGTTTAGCCGTCCCGTCCTGTCCAATCAATACGGCGACTTCATGGAATAACAGGCCAATGTATGAGGAGGAAGGACGGGACGACGAGCACTCTAGCTAGGCTTTATGCCGCCTATAGACTAAGCAATATTTTTAACGATGGTGACATGGTTTTGCGAGTAACGACCTCTTTCCCTTCTGGAAAATGTATTATTTTTTACTTACGAAAACTCGTACTCACCATGACAAAATATATTAAATTTGACAACTTTATCGGCAGGTAATAACTCAACATTCGGGAGATAAAGAACTGAAAGAAAAGTTTTTCCGTTTCGCATCCTAAAATAGGTAGGATAAACTTTGAGATAATGTCAAGCATAAAGTTTTTCCCTTAAACCGCCTAAAATAATAGGAAAACATGGCTGAATATACTAAAGTATGTAAAGGCAGGAGAATCTACTGAATTATGTAACAGTATCGTTACGTAATATGCAAAGCGTATAGCTGTTTAGTTTTCGGATGGGATTTTTCGTGTATCCGATAGACAATGGAGTTCACCAGCAGACGGTAGATAATCTACCAAAATTATACTGAAATAAATGGGGCCATTAAACTGAAACTTTGATTCAAAAATTCAAAGGAACAAAGACAATTATCGGAAGCGCGGCTGGTTAGAGCAAGTAGACAAATTTGTTATGTAACACTGGCAATGTCTGGCCCAATTGCTGGGAGAGAGGTAAGGTAATAGTGTCAACGACAAGCTAGCACGAATAGGCAATAAAGCTGTCGGGGGGCTGTTCCCGGTATTTTCTTCAAGGTCGTTATCGGTTGTAGCTGCGAAAGTATTTGATTGCTGACACGCAACCACCACATGGGGTCCCGTACACCAACGTATTGTGTCAGTACTATTGAGCGCGAAGAATATCGAGACGACCCAGCACGTAAGGGCGCGGTGCCCAGGATATTTCTCACTTCCCGCTCCACTGTACCGAATAAAATAAGTACAATCGGTCAGGAAGCCGATTGTGCCTTTTTGTAAGACACGGATACAGATTTTTCCTTTTCAGTTACGAATTGGTGAGTTCGAATAACGGTGCCATAGGAGTCACGCAGAGTAAGTAATAAAGGCGAAGATGTATAAATACTTAGTCTCAAGATGCATTAGAAATGACAGTTTTCTATTAGGTGACCAAAGTAAAAGTTCCGCATAGAAAACTGACATTACTGACGTATCTTGAGACGGCCATCACAGTCAAGGCGATTTTATAATAATACAGACAGAGCTAACACGTTGTCCAATCCAAACGATACCACATTTGAATTAAATCAAGGTAAACTATCCTGGAATGTTTGGAATTCTAAAATCCGTGAAATAAGTAATAAAAGTATATGCCTATGCAAACTATTTATTGAACAGAAAGAAAAAAAAACACAAAGGCGAACTTTGCTCTTTAAGGGATCTCTTCCAGTTAGCCTTTGAGCGATCAGAATTAATAAATGAACATATAAGTACTAGCATCATTCTAATCAAATACATACTAATTCAATAAATATCAACAAACGAAAAAAAAACAATTTTTAAACTGAAGTACAATTTTTCCCAATTAGCTACAAGGAAAACGATCAGTTACAAAACACAATCACTCTCTATAATTGATGGATCAACTTAAGCTACAGGAAGCAGAGGTACCTCCATCAGGATCATTTAGTAACAAGTGACGTAATAAGCCTTATTTCGGTACGGAAAGGGCACTCCCCGGCGAAATTAATCGGGAAAAGTAAACTGGCCTTCGGTTTCTAAATTAGTTCCGGATCCACAAGATGACAAGGTCCTTTGACCCTGTAAACAATACCATCAGTAATTTCATTAAACCAACTTCTCTGTTGGGTATGCACCCGAATTCAATCCAAATGACAGAACCACTTAATCTCTGACATTTGTGAATGCTAGATATATCCAGCGCCATTCCAGTTTTAGCTCGAAAGGGTCATGGAGCTGCCATGACGCTGCTACAGAAATAGCTCGTTATTCCACTGGAAAGGTCAATTTTGCGAGGTTAAATTATTTTACCCCGAAATAACCAATAATTTTCTAAATAATACTAGTTGTAACGTGAATACGTCAGGATGAAAATGCTGCGAATGTATTTTGCAATACGTTTGACATAATCGCATTCAATCGTTTAAGGACTGCGATTAGAAAATATGGATTTCGTAACACCTATAAAGATATACGTTAACCACCCGAGAGCCTAGTAAATGCAAAATTTGAAATAGTACTCAGTGAGGAAATGCAAACTATGGTACTAATTTTAGCCAATTTGCAGTAAATCACTGAAAGAGCCAAGGCACAACACGTTCGCGTGTCGTTGCACTATTTCGAAGTGAAAACTGGGTAGCAACCGTAAGCAGGCCACTGTTAACAATATAGGCTAAATTAAGATTACATAATCAACGCGAAGCTAAGTAACACTATCTTCGTATGGGTTTTATACTGTTACCCGGCATTACTCCAAATTGGTCCCTTCCATCTTATTCACGTGGGGTTTGTCAGCACCAATTCTGACAAACCGGTAGCAACATTTATTAGGCAAATTGTATTGTACAGTCAATGTATACTAAGAGAAGCGATACAATTTACACATCCCGACGGCAGATTTACGTAATGGCAATAAACAAAAAAAGCTTCTCCCTAAATTGCAACATCGTTTCGCAGATACAGCCTTCCGAGCAAATCTTGGGACCCGTTCAAAATTTAACAGACGGGATAGTTGAATTCATAAACCTAAATTGGTAACAATTTGGCTCGAATGCATTTGTGTTATGTAACACGCGGCGTGACCTGCCTGGATCGATGGAGTTGCCGACCCCTTTACCGACCGATGCACCGACCTGGCTGCCCGGGGAACGTGCTTTAACAAAAGATTCTCCGCTACCATTATTTACTGCGTATTTTCGCCACTACGAACGGCTTCGTTTAAATAGTTATCACGAGAGTAAGTAATTTATCGTAGCCATTTTAGTCTTAACACAAATTGCAGTTTATTCGATGCGAGCTTTGCTACGCCCAGGCTCTGGGGAGCTAAAAACCTTCTTAGAAGTGAATCCAATTAAACAAAAACTTGGCTTTAAGTACTTTTGTAGAATTAAGAGCTAACTTAAGGTCCTAGTTAGCTGTATGGTAGAGTTGCACTACAGTACATTGTCGACGTACCGCATGTTACCGCAAGGGGGTAGATAAAGGAAAGAAAAATGGCGAACGCGATCCCCGCTGTCAACGCTTGGTGGAAGTGGATAAGCCAGTATGGTGTCGGGTATATAATATCACTACATTTATGGGTGATAATGGGGGTTATTTGGAAAACGCCGCAGGGTTTACTCGCATTGTTTCGCGAAAACAACGAAAATACATTTAATGTTGGAAGTGAAATCTTCCTTCTAACCTCACTGTATAACAACGACACAATATTTCATAAAATTCAGACATCACATGATCTGTATCACATGATTTAGAAGCCACAATGCCACTCTTAAACATTAAACCTCGTCGCAACTTTAATGCATTCGAATATAACTAACAACCGGTCTATAGTAACATGATCGATACGAAATAAAAACTTTGTAGAGATATTTTTCAGCACGACATATCTGTAACTCGATATACCTACAAGCGCACAGGGTACACGGGGGCGCGTCCGTCGTTTTACAAAATAAAGTAAAAATCCGATATCGGAAAAAAGGCGGAGGCGAGAAGTGGAATGTTAGGCGTCCATCATGTACCTAGCGTAGTATCGTTATTCATCTTTAAAGATGAGTTCATGTTATCAATATAAATTCCGTGAAACAGCATTGCCCCTTAATACGTTTGGATTATATTGTACCGTAAAATGGGGCTATTTGGTAATCACGGGGCTATTTGGAACTAAGTAATCATAAGCTTTTAGTTGATATATTTTTTGTCATGGCTATGATAGAACTGTAAAATTTGTTGTCAGGCTAAGTTTTTAGTTCTATTATTGCCATGACAAAAATATATCAACTAAAAGCTTATAATTACTTGGGTTCCAAATAGCCTCGTGGTTCCCAAATAGCCCCGTTTTACGGTAGTTATTTTTTATGTGTTACTAAATAATTCAGCCGTTCACCGCTAAGCGGTCTACAATAAAAAAAAACATATATGTTCTTCGTAAAACCTTCGGTTGTATTCCAACATATGCTCAGAAAAGGATTTCACAATACCCTTGGAACAACAATATAAGTTGCGGAACGAAAAACTTTTACCCACGACCTCCGAGTAAGATTTGTTGAGGCCATTATAATGAAAAAGGCGCGACCCAAGGATATCCATGTTAACAGAAAAGGGAGTATGGTTAGTCCTATATACTTTACGCGCAACCCATCGCACTTCTCCGAAGCAAACCTAAAATTGGATTCCTTTGAACACGAAACTCTGTATCAAATGTGCTTAGTGTGGATCGTGAAAGCATTCGAGGCCATCCTGAACAGAATATTGTTCTATTACAAACATCTGTCACTTCTACGAATATCATGCGTAAGCTCTTTGCAGCGGTTTCTCGTTAAATTGCTCGTGGGTATATATATGTACAGATACATTAATAACGCGACTTAGTTAACAAAACCGCGAAGTCAGCAACACGACAACTTATCTTGTCACGTCCCTTCGTCACTTGACAGCATGAAAGGATCGTCGAAAGGTTAGAGCACTTGTTTATGTCAACCGAAACTACACAAATTCACTTCAAAACTTTATGCATTTGTAACTTTAGCAAGGCGTAATTAGTGTGAAAAAAAATAATCAAAATATCTGTAACCTCTCATTTATATAATCACTTCAAGGCAAATTATATAGATTCAATAACACAGAAATGCCAAAGCCAATTCCGATCTAGTTTGTTTGGACATCATTAACGTTAGATATTGCTTTTGGGCGCCTGTAGAATTATTGTAAGCTATTATAAATAGCGATTAGTGTATATCACGAACACTTGCTACCCTGAAAGAGTTATACTTTGCCAACGTTGCTTAGTTTGTAGCTGCTCTAAACCTTGAAGATATTGATTAACCAGTAAAGTCGTACGCCGGAGGCCTAAAGATAAATTAAGTTTGTTTTGAAAGTACTTTTATAAATACAGCGTACCTATAGTTAGGAATCCAGACAAATATCGTTCGTTTTAGTGATTCGAGGTCAAAAGGGTCGACACAAATCCCGCGGAAGGAAATGCCAGAGGGCACGTAACATAGCCACACAAGATACATTGTGCTTGAAAAGGAAAAGATTGCAGGTAGAGATGGGTTACCGAGCAACAACTGGAATAAAAGAGATGGAACAAAGGAAATCGCGAACAGGATGAATTTAGAACAGACACAACCAAAAGTATGAACGTCTGCCCTACATAATTCTCTCTGTGAAGAAGAAAAGGGCTGCCAATAAACATATTTGCATTGCAAGGGAGGATATTTTGTAGAGCAATATTTTGATGCCTTTCTTACTCGAAAAAGATTGCACTTATAACTTAAAATTGGACCTTACGTTATTGATAACGATAACAATAGTTGTTCCATCCATATTCGTTTTATTCTCCAGCAAAAGATTATGATTAATCTCCGGCTGAATATCGAATATACGACGTGCCGCTCGTAAATCGAACCTTCGGCTCTCAGTAATTGAAAATCAATACCTGTTTAATGAAAATAGGGTGGCGGGAAACAAATACGCATGCCAATAATATCGACGGAAACAACTTACAATATTGACGAATTCTGTTAAAAACATTACATCAAAACAAGATTTTCAAAATATCTGAATTGTCGTGAAGCATAATGCTGAGCCTAATCAAAATTTTGTTTCAATATCAACATGAGACGCCACAAGATAAATCAACCTTCGAGATAAATGGTCCCTAATGGAAATTTGAAAGATTGCTGTTCTGGTTTAAGTCCTGCCGAGACACCGTAAGGTCGTTTCTTATGCAAAAACTTGTAACCTTTTCCAATATTCCTTGTCGTTGGGAGCTTATCTTGGCGAGACTGGCGCACGCAATGTCGCCGCCTCTCCGAGTTTCAAGGAACCGCGAATTTTACAGGTTTCTGTTAGTCGGAACCCTGGGCAGATTGCGTAATATACACACTACAGGCCGGTGCCTAGCAATCATGAGCCCTCTTTATTGGCTCTGTTGGCCTTGTCGCACCCTCTGCCTCGGCACATAAAAGTTAAATGTGTCTGGCAAAGGAAAATAAGTCAGATAAGAAAAAACCTTCAAATACTCGTTGGACTAATAATGTCACGGGCATTTCTTTCTAAAATAACATATTTAGTTTAGGTATCCCGTTTGAATGTAGAAATTGTGTTTAAAATATCAAATTTTGAGTTACTTCCTATTTTAATGACAAACTCAATCGCATCATCAACTTTGTGGAAAATTAACTTATATAATTTCATTGCGCTCCAGCGGGTATTGCGGTGACACTAATTTGACGCGATAATGGATAAAGATTCTGTGTTATCGAGTTTTCTTCAATTAGGGTGCCACTTGGGCAAAGTCAGTATAAGTTACACACAATAGCGGTTGGCCTCCACTACTTACCCTACATTTCATGAAAATCCTCGAGTGCTCTACGTGACAACGACAATTATATAATTTCATTTATATCATCTATTCCGCCCATTGGGTAGTCAGAGTCATAATTAAAGAGTGCGCTAAGTGCGACACGAGGCAAGAACAAAAGACGCTTCTTAGTAATATCCTCATTAGTGCTGCGTTACACAACTCAAGCGACGGTCACCACCCACGACAGTGCGGCCTGCGTTATGAGGACACGCTCTCATTCCCGACATCCTGCGGGAAGTGCGACCACTTTGCGTCAGTCGCTGAGGACCTCAGTCTAGCCTGCGTAGACGATCTGTCAGACGATTGCTACCAAGATATATGGCTGTCGTCGCAAGGACTTGTCACCTTCACAACACCGGCTGGGTGGCTTCATAAACTATTAACCATTCGAGACAACCGCTCTCCTGAGATTCCTGATAGTCTTAAGTATCTTTATCGCTTGTGGTAATTACCGTGGAAAATGAATCCCCTATTGGCTGCGTCAGGCGTGTTAATTTAACCGCGTTATTTGTGATAGGGGCTCTATTCCCGATAGACCTTTTCGCTTACGACTACCTTGTTCCCTAATTTCACACGCTAGTGGAGTCGGAAATTGGTAGACATATTGATATGTTGCCCATCATATTGCTTAATATATCTACTTCTAATCTCAGTAGGTACTTTTAGTTTTATTGCAAAAAACATATTCATATAACATCGCGAATAGTCTCCTTTTGAAAAGAGCCGGGTGTGTGTGGATACAGAAATCTTTTGTACATCCACTAACGATGCTGAAATGAGACGAGGAGGTTATTCAGGGAGTCCCATTCATTAAATCCATGCATAATGTAATACGAGCCACAATGTAGGGCTTGGCGAGGAAGGTCGCACTATTCATCCATTGCCAATGACTGCTCTACATTCATCAATTCAAATCATATCAAACAACATTTGCGAATGGAACAGTTACTAGCTCCATATACTTCATATACGTTATTGTTGACGTTGGCTAGGTTCAGCAATTATCACAACAGAGACTGTAATCTTCTCGTGAATCATCAATAGGTACCGATGTTTGAGACTGAATATAGCCCAAGATTTCAGAAGAGAAATGTTAACTATGCACTTACGTAACGTAATATAAAGTCTTAGGAAACGGGAAAATGGCGGATGTGTCCCGCCTCGCTCCAACATTTACCGCGATACGAACTAGCGCGGAAATTGTATGTACTTAATCATATAAAAAAGTTTAGAGAAATAATAATAGCTTGTTATATTATTATGCATTTTTTTGATGTTATACAAGTTAGTTTAAAAATGGCAGGTTTTCATCAAAAAGTCCTTTTAAACGCGAATAGCAAGTTTTCGCGCTGGAAAAATCCCTATTCTTTCTTATTACGATATGAATGACAAAATCAACGTGAAAGTCTAGCAGCAAATGACAAACCTATATATCGAGTTATAACTTTATTGGCATACCTAAAAGTATATCTAATAATCACTGGAGACTGTTCCAAAACATTTTTTATACACTTGTAATGTTTGCTTAATATCCCGCGTATCGATTGATCAAATAAATCTGCATATAATGCGACAATTTTCTACATCAGCGTAAGAGTAACACGATGTAGACCCGATTGGACCCGAAGCGTTTACAATCTCACTTAGAAGAAAAAAAAAATATTTACCATCGACAAAATCCATAGCTTAAATTAAACGGTAAAAAGTAAATCAGAACAAGAATAGAGTTTCGCGATTGTCGGTTTCCCGCTATAAACCACAACCTACATGGCACGGAGGATTTCGCCCGCGGATGCGGTGCTAACCTTGGGCGAAGATGAGCGGTTCTTGGAGCGTGCTCTGTCCTTTGACATAAATGCGGATGTGCTCAATTGGTGCGGCTGTTATCGAACCGCGCTAAACACAGCGCAAGGCTGCGCTAGCGCACCGCGCGCATGCGCTTGGCTCTCCAGTTATAATTATGCTACTTTTAAGATTTAGGAAGGGGCCGCCCTAGGCGTACTTTTTCGAATCAAATCGGAGAAATACTGGAAAAGGGCCGAATCTTAAGTACCCGAAACCGACGTGCGTCCATGACTCGATGTATGAATGTTGAAGAAGCGAAATAAATTTGTCAAGATCGAAGCAAGTGGAGAGAAGTGGTCTCTGCCCCTCTGGGAAACAGGCGTGATTTAATGTATGTAAGATTTAGGAAGGTTAATGCAGCTCCGCGAGGGATTTGTAAGAAGCAATGGCTCAGTCAGAGCAGCCGGATAGTGAACAGTCATATCTGAAAGTTCCAGGTAGGAAAGGGACAGAGATAGAGGCAATCTAGATCTGTTGGTTCATTGAAGGCGAGGTTAAAGAAGTTGTGGTTAAAACAACAAGATGAGTTGTGAGTGTTGTTCCTTAGCTGTGTTGTAGGTTTTAATTGCTGTTTACGTATGTGTATATATTAGAATATTTTAATACCTAAACATGTATGTATTTTATTAAAGCGGTTTTTTTATATTTTATATTAGATATTGTTTCTCGGATTATTTGTTTGTCCTTGCTTATTCTTCTCCAAGTTTAACTGGAAGAGATCCCATACGGGATAAGTTCGACTAGCAAATTATCTTTATTGATGTAAGTACATGTCTTGTAATTGTTTATGTGCATTAAACAGTTTACATACTATTATGGCTTTCACTTAGTGGTACTCGGCGTTTTTTAACAGAATTTTAAATACGACTTCAGAAATCAGAGTTTAAGTTTCATAGGCGTCGTACCTGGCACATATATAGAAACTCTATCAAACCACAGCATGACGTCTTACTAACTATAACTATAGTAAATTCAAGCAAAAAATAATGTCAAAAATAGGCCAAGTTCTCATATGCCAACAAAATAATTATAATGTATGTAAAAAGGCAGTACTTTGTTGACAGTTCGATGTCAGACCAATTTACTTTTACTACATGCATTTGAATCCAACTTGGCAGTTTTTTAACAGTATATTATAATATCATGTACAGTACCCCAACAAAAAGGTACTTTACTTACTTGAGTGCAGTCATAATAAACTTCAAACTAAACATCAAACGACAAGTATGACAAGGTATTAAATTTGCTCAAGAAATTTATTGGGTGACTGTACCGAATCTGTGTAAGAAAACTGTCAAGATTGGGCTCAAAATGCATCTATTGGCAATAAATTGAACTGACCGATTTGGTGCAATTTTGACAAACTTTAAACCTGTACTCTTGTACTCTTTTATGGATTTGTATAAATTAGTAGGTATCTGGGTAACTGTTGTTGAAACTTAATGATAAATATTGAATTTCACAGAAAAAATAATTAAACCACCCCTGAAAAATTACTGAACTATGCTTTTGATGATAATTTAGGTTTTTTGCTCAGCAATTCAGTGTTTTTTAGGCACCAGGTTTTTTTTGAATGCTCATTTAAATATTACCCTTACTAAATTCTCCCATTACATCTTTTCTCCATTTTTATAACCCAAAAATCCTGTGCCGACACATTTGGGTAAGGACCAAAAAGTTGGCCACGCTAACTAAGTCAATTAAATTTTCTATGAAACTTTTCCATTGTGACACGAAATTTTGCCATTTTTAAACAAGCATTAAGATATATTAACCCCTCGTATGCGGGAGGTAAAAAGAGTACCAAGTTCTAGTCTCTTTTGATAAAGATATAGTCCATAAAATTAGGCTTAAAAAAAATACAAAAAGATATTTAAATTTTGAGCATGGATCAGTGCCCTAAGCATAATTGATGGGTTAATGGGACAAACTGTATGTGCATTGACTTTCTTATTATAATGAGTAATCAAACCCAGTACGATTAGCTGCGTAGGCAGGGTACTATCAAATACTCATGTCATAATTAAAACAGAAACCATAAAAATTAAGGTTCCTTAAATTTTGGGTTATCCTCATTCTTTTATACCAAATAATTATCACATTGTTATGCAGTTACAGTTTGTCAGTGCTACAAAACAGGAACCATATAACGAGAAGTTATGGCATATTCGTCATCTAAGCCCAATTGCAAGCTCTCTTTGATATTTTTTTGGTTTCGCAAATTCCTAAAGTCACCCAGAAGAGAATATTTTATTTTATTGATTTAATTGATTGAACAAGTTCATGAGAAGCGGTATATACTAATTTTGATTATACTTATTGTACAAGATGTTGTGTTTGAATACACATATTTCATTTATAACCGATTTTTCCAATATCCGCTTCTGTCGGCAAGTAACCGGCTCTGCGAACTGCGACGACTATTTCGTGAATTAAAAACACTAGCGAGAGGCTAAATTTTGAAGAATATACACATCTAAACCTTGTTCCATCGAACCAGCAACCTATTTAACGTCTCATAATAGAAACTTTGAGTGAAAATATTCAAAAACTTCAATTCCAACTGGAGACCTACCAGGGCGTGGCCTTTTCTACTAAGAAATATCATTAACAATCTACTAAAAACGTAGAAAAAATATACTCAAACAATACAAATCACGTTGCGTCAAATACACACTATTTCAGGACACTTACACTAAGAAAATAAGGGAAAAAAAGTTAAACATTATCGGTACTCACGTCAAGAGACTCCTTCGACGCCATCTTTCACAAACAATTTGACGTTTATAACAAAATCGATAACAAAGCAGAAAGCGTTTCGTTATTGGATTGTTCGGCGCTGGAACGAAGGAAAAACAGAAATAATTGAAGATTTGTGCAAAATGTGGTTACAGAATTATCACCAAGTTTTTAAAGTTGTAGGTAATTCTGTAGCTCTGGCTATCCCACTCTGGGAATAAGGGCGTGAGTTTATGTATGTATGTATGTATTGAAGATTGAGCATTGTACATTTACAAATATGATATTTCAATAACAAACGATCCAAATTAAGACAGAGAACAGAATACCAATATTAAACTCTAATACTGCCCTGCAGAGCCTAAACCGCAGTAAGTGCAAAAAGTTCATTTCGAGAAAACGTAAAAAATGTCTATGAAAAGTAATTTTTCTACCTTTCTAATGTTTCTTGTGTTAATGATTGAAAGTCAATCATTAAATCAAAAAACATTAGAAAGGTAGAAAAATTACTTTTCATAGACATTTTTACGTTTTCTCGAAATGAACTTTTTGCACTTACTGCGGTTTAGGCTCTGCAGGGCAGAATAGTACTCAACATAAACAAACAAAAATCCTCTCTCCACTTTATACGCGATTTTGCTTCTTCACCGCTTTCGTCGATTTTTTATTTGTTTGTATAAATTTAATGAATATATTGCGGTAGAGTAGATTAATTCTTCTTCTTACATGCATAAACTACGCCTTCATTCCTTATTATTGATTATTATTTTTCTTAATTCTTACCGTGGGCTTAGATTATTAAATAATATCTTTTATGTTCATAATTAAATTGTATTTAATTGTACTTTTTAAAGTTGTAATTCTGTAGCTCTGCCTAGCCCAATCTGGGATTACAGGCGTGAAGGTATGTATGTATGTTCATAATGTTGGGCTCACTTCTGTGAAGATTAATGTTGGCATCTCCTTCTTTAATATAAAGTATGAAGTTCGCCGCCAGCACAAACATTCACCGTTCCGTATCCCGCAGATGTGGCCTCAGCATAACATGAATAAAGTTTGAAGATCTCCTGTATTTATTTTATACATGGCAATTATTTTAAAACGTTTACACGTCAAAACTGTCAAAACATATTTTGTCTATAAAACTTCAAACTGACGTGGAGTATCAAAATCGCAAAATCGCATTGCGTTTGAGTAAATAATAAAAAAAGACTGTAACATTTTAAAGATCTAAAGAGCCACAAAACCCTTTTTTCTAAATTATGAATGTTTTTTTGAAGGAGGACACATAAATTTCGAAGGTCACAAAAGTAAGTTTTGCTAATTATAATATTATACATTGTAACTATTGACTTCGGCAAGTCGTTATCAGTAGTAACACGATAATATCTCAATAAATTTACTCCCTCGCGAAATATAATCTAAATAAGACTTAAATATGTTAGGTTTCAGGCATATTATATCCATGACGATACTGTAAGCCTACATTGTTCTTTCGTTTGTATTGGTTTGAAAGCGTAAATAATTATGCGCCGGCATTCCTTTTATTATCGTCATTTGTTGTAATATAACCCGTGGCGTGCCTAGACTCGGATATGTACTAAAATGGAATGTTTTTAAACAGATACACCCACTAAACATAGGGGTTTTATCTAATACATATAAATATGTATACATATACATATATATTATAATATAAATGTAATATACCCATGTTACATCTTAGCCTAATTGTGTAAAAATGTGGTAACAGAATTTTCAACAAGTTTTTAGAGTTGTAGGTAATTCTGTTGCTCTGCCTTTGAGCCTTCTGTGAGTTTATGTATGTATGTATAATCAAATGAAATTTACAGTATACAGAGAGCAGTATTTTTATTTCTAATTTGAATGAGTCATGGATACAATAAGCATTTGATTTAATTCCAGTATTTATGTCATATTACATTGCATTTGTGTTTACTGTTGTTTGCCAACGGCCACAATACTAAACATCATACACTCTTACAGAGTATAAAAACTCCTTATCTGAAAAGAGTTTTCATCCAATAACAGGCAAACACAGCACACTTGTACACTAAAATGTGCTTACATGTTTGACAGATCATCATCACAAGCAAAGCTAGCAAGATGAAGTAGGTAACTTAGATATAACTTGACATTAGATTTAAACTTCAAATCATTTCAAAATCACCATCCCTATGTTTGTGGCTCCTAAACGGATTTTAGTATTAATATGTTCAGCGTGTCTATGCTTGTTGTGTTCTTAAATAGTTTAAAATATTAGTTCTGTTTTTTTTCCTCAATTAATATTTGTAGTTAATAATCCTAAGGCTAAAAGGTTTTATTTTTAAAACTATACTGCTTTGAAACAGTTAAGCTGTTTAACATCAGTCTAGCAGTCCGCTTATTATTTTATATGTATCCGCATTCAGAGATTCATTAGCAATTCCAACAATTTGCTTTAATGCAATGTGCTGTACTGCCTAGTATTTAATCAAATTAACTTTGAATCGGAGTTCAGCATCAAGTAAAGAATGGTATTGAACTGGTTATAAAACTTGCATTCTTTTGCTTTTGTTGTACATATGATTTTTGATTTTTGTTTTAGGCGTGCAATGAGGTAGGTAGACAGGTAGTTTTAGCAAGGTAATTTTAGAATACCTTTAACTATACCTATGTTTAATCCTTTTATTGATTCATGATAGTATAAATAAAGATGAATCTTAAACAAAGACTATGACAGGTGACAAATTACATGATTCCCATATAAAATCGATGTACCTAGCAGGTTCCTGGCCAATGTGATATGCTGCAATAACTTTAAACTTATTGCGATTGCCCAGGGAAGGCTTGGAAGTTCTTTTATGTTTTTAAATATTCATTGTAACCAATATGCATATTTAAGGAAAATCATAAGAGATATATCATCAACATTTAATGTGCTTTCTAGCTTATGCTTTTATTATTATATGATTATTTGACAAAGTATGTTTTCAGCTGCCCCATTAAATGAGACATATTATCTTGGAGCTGCAGATATCTTGAGTATCAAAAGTTACAAGCGGGAAACGCTCAAAGGCAGTAGCCGTATGTATTGAAAAACGTGGCCACAGTGGTTTTTGTACTCGACCACCGCACCGCGTCCGCTGACGGTGCCGTAGCGATATCATTTAAATATGGTTGCCATAAAAAGAATGAGAGGGATGCAGCTGGCTCATTCTGCCAGATAGCTGCGTCCCTCTCGACTATTGATCTTTAGGAGCCTTAAAAGATGGACGGTTCATTCCAAAAGTAATAGACATTTGAAAATATACATTAGGGCATAGGGTAAAGTCACCAGTGGTCAGCCAGAGACCAGTAGTCGGCCTCTGCATTTTCTTTGTATGAGTGGGAAGAGTACGAACGATATTTTCCACTCTTCGCACTCATATTAGGTCGACTACTGGTCTCTGGCTGACCACTGGTGACTTTACCCTATTAAACATAAAAATATTTTATTTCTAACTCTTTTTTACCTGACTGTATAAACAAATAACCATGTTGACGCATTCAGGTAAAAAGGAGCATAAGTTCTTCAGTTCCGTTTCTCTATTCCCTCACTTGTTTCAGCTGACTGGTGTACTACCGTTTCTGTCCTTGGTATCAGTTAATTAAAAAAAAGATGCATTGGCAGTTTTAAAAGCTATATAATATGCAGTTGTTAGGGTTTATTTTTAGAGATATTTTTTTTTCCTAGTTTTAAGTGTGTCTTATGTTTACGAGACTCTTTAGCTGAAACCTGGTTTAACCTATATTTTTTTATCACTAGATTAATTGTTAGCAAGTGCAAAAAAGTAGCACAATTACTTTGGACACAAACCACTATTTCTGTACAAATCCAGGGAACAACCTGGTTACCATTGAAATGTTTTTTTTTGTTAAAGAAATATGTCTTCCGAGTTATTAAATTCACTATTTATCCATCTTGCAAAAACATGTAGAATTTTAAACAAAATTTGTTTAGTTTTTCCATGAACTTAAATGCTCTACTACATGAAAAAAAATAGTTGATTGACCCATATGTACCTATTTTATGTATTAATCTTTGGTTCCAGAAGAGGGCGTCGTTCCACCATGATGAGCATAAGGCGGCTGTGGGCCGTTTTCTGGGCAACATGCATCATGGCATTCATATTCATCCTCTACGTGGTGACTGACCTGAGCTTCAAGTTGCCCAGTATCAAACCAGGCATGCAAGATATGGACGATGTAAGTAATGACTTCTGTATGTAGGTACATTTGTATACATCATTTATTATAAATAAAAGCAATCAAGCATTTTGTCATCATTATGTCTTATGTTCTAATTATAATCAATTTAAAACCATTAAAATTTATAGCTCATTGTAGTAAGTACTTTTACGGTAGTTCCAGAGACTAAATTGGAAGGTGTTAAAAAGTAAACCCATGAAATTACATCTTTCTTGCCGACTTTGCGAACATTTTTTATTTTTCACGGGTGAATTTTAAACAAATTGTAGGTACGGTAAGGATTTAATCAACAAAAAGTTAACTTTTTCCATTGCATAATGAAAATCAATCACACAATGAACACAAAGGAAAATATAACGGTTTTTAATTTGTTCCTAGACTATAATATAATATTATTTAATCACCCATATCATAGGGGAAATACGCCATGAAACGGGCGTTTAACTTTGAAGTAAGATTACATACTGTAGTTAAACACTTAGGAACTCGTTAACTTTCCTTAAAGATTTCGGATATACTATAGTATAATTATTAATACACCTTATTGTAGGAAAATTCAATTTATAGTAAGATATTTTTTTTAATCTCACTTATACCCGTTTCATAACACAGGTAGATTTGAATAGGACAACGGGTGTCTTGAAACGGACTACTTAGGAACCAATGCCATACTTTGAGCCACATGAATACTCAATGTTTCACAAATTCTTTGCTTTTACACGATAACTTTAATTTAAATAAGTCAAACATTTTGGTACAACATAAATTGAAATCATAAAATAAACAATTACATAAAAAACAACATTAAATAATTAACTCAACTTCTAACTTTTAGTTTCAATTTGGCAATAATAAAAGTAGGTATTAATTCTTTTTTACACAATAGTACTTATCAAACACTGCTGTAGAACTCAAACCGAGATCATAGAATTAACAATTACAAAAAAACATACATAAAATAATTCAACTTCTTAGTCTTGGTTTCTTCTTCTTGGTCCGTTTCAACGCGACGGTACCTGTCCGATTCGTTGCGAATCTAACCTAAATACATTTACCCAAATTCCAAATAATTAAGTACCTATTGATAAGATTATAACTCAGCGTTCCGTTCTTCGTTCTTCTTGAGACTATGTCACAACAAGTACAACCATTACAATTGTAGCATAAGTTTTTATCAAATTTTTAATCAGTTTGCAAATATATTATATTTTATACAGTTAGACAACGTGCGACAAAGTGATTTAAAAATTTGCCGCCAGGATATGTCATCATTGTGGGTTTATCTATGGTCATCAGAGTTGCCAGCAACCAAAATACATGAATATTTTCGTTCAGATTTTTTAAGATGTCAATAGTGTCCGTTTCATAACGCGTCCGTTTCATTGCCCCTACCTATAAGTTTAAGCGAATATCACAGGCTGAACTCATCACTAATTTTCACCCAGTAATATTAAACATACAGTCGACCAAAAAGCAGTCTGCCACTCCAGGGTTAAATGTCTTTTGTACATCATAAAGCCACGGATCATGAAGACAGATCGCAGGACATGTGAAGTGAATCTCTGGCTTCAAACACAAGATCGATGAAATGTGTGAATTCGAAATGATGACTACATTTAGCTACTATTTCTTTGCCTGTTAGTTGTGTCTAAGTGAAAGAGCACTCTTAGTCGACGTAACATTTTAAAAAAGTAGGCAAAATTACTTTTGCGATTGTGTAACATTACAGAAAACTATTCGAATGGTTGGTAGTAGATTTGAAACTTTGTTAAAGTAATTTTAAATCTCATTCCATAAAACGCAGTATATTAGTCAATATTTTACACTTTAGGGTAAATGGTCTCTCTTTGAATCAAAGCTCCGTCACATTGAAGACGAGTTGAACCAGCACCATGCGGTGGTCGGCGAGATCAAGTCAGCCATGGACCAGATCTCGGCGCAGTCTCTGGACGAGCCTCCACCTAAAATCTCCAATTATAAGACCAGCAAAGAACTGCCCCAAGTATATAATAGAGAGTATAAAGAGGTCGGTGATGAACCGCCAGCAATGAGACCCAAGTTCAACTCTTCTGTGTGCCCTATACAGAAACAGGTCACCCCAAAAACGGATGTGCAGGTAACTCTATTTTTTAGTTATGTTAGGAAACGTTTTTGTAATCCTTAGGGCTGAATTTTGATCCGAACTTAGGGTTAAAACTCGAAAGTTGAATCGTAAATGTGATACAGTTGGTTCAGATTTAACAATTGGCTACGATTTTCAACCATTAGAGCCTGTTGTTTGTTGAACTAATTAATCGTTAAAAATCGTAACTGATCGTTAAAAATTGTAAATAATTGGTAAATCTCAAGGAAACGTGTCAAATTTAAAAATTAGTTGAATTAACTACGGATCAAGCAACCAGTCCTTATGCTTTAACCCAGGGGTTCCCAAACTTTTTTTTCTCATAGACCTCTTTCAAATGTGGACTAGTTCTGGTAGACGCCCTACATCACATTTCTACCATATTCCCAAAACTCGGCAAAAAATGTGAATATTGATCGCTTGTCGAACAGCTCGCTCGCGATTTGTTGCAGACTTGCAGTCGACAAGTTTTGGAGGCAAATGGTGTAATTTTTATAAAATGTCAGTTTAATTTTTCGAAATTTTAATCGTGGAGCAGCGTAATAAAGCTATCTTGTATTTATCAGTCATCCAGGCTATAAAAATAGCACTAAAAATAGTATCTGTTTTCGTTCTTTACTATCGAAACCAGATACATTTACCCCCACTTACGACTTGTGAACCCCCATTTTTTTGTCACGCCTACGTAGACCCCCGTCGAGTCTCCTGTGGACCCCTGGGGGTCCACCTGGACCACTTTGGGAACCCCTGCTTTAACCTATCACCAAGCAGCAGTGTTCGCATTATGTTGTGTTCCGGTGTGGGGATAAGACAACCGGAGAAACAACATAGCGGATTCCATCTTTCTCCTCAGGGTTATCAACGCATTTGCGGTGTTAAGATTGCACTCTTAAGATTGTAGGCTTGAAAATGCAAATGGCTATGGACATAATTCCCACTTACCAACCAGGGACCGGAACCGCTTACCCTTTAAAAGGTTTTCGTTAGGGTATATAATTGACTGGTTTTTACAAACCCTAACGATGCGATAAGCATATCTTCGACTTACCCCAATGAAGAGCTATCCCATACGATACAATTAATTCGACTAAGCGCTTACCAATTTCTTAAAACCCTCGTTAGGCTTTCCCTATGAAGTGTTTATTGAACGGCTTCAAGCTATTTTAATCTCTACGCGCAGTCCATACAAATTATTTTTGCACTACTTAGCAATTGATTGGCTATCCACACACAGGCTTGAAACCAACCAATCACACGAATCTGCGAAACAGAGTCAACGGAGAGGGAGAATTAATAGGGTAACACTAACGTAATGCTAAGTGCTTAAATCCGAAACCCTTACGAAACTGGTAACCTCAATGGTTAATCATTCATTAGGGTAAGCCTAACGATAGGGATACGCTAACGTTTGGGAGAGCATATGATGTAGTTACCCGATCGATAGACTTAGTCGAATAAAGGGGTTTTCCGGTCCCTGTTACCAACAGGTGGCCTGCGATCTCTTTCCCCGTGCTATAAATAAATCGTTTTAGTCATTAGCATTACCGATGTCTATGAAATATATGTTTATTTTTTATTGTTTTGTAGATGTTATCAATGTACGATAGAATATTGTTCGACGATGAAGACGGCGGAGTGTGGAAACAAGGTTGGAAAGTAACGTACAGTGAGAAGCAATGGAGCAGCAAGAACAAACTGAAAGTTTTTATCGTGCCACATTCCCACAACGATCCAGGTATTTATAAATATGAAGTCCTTATGAGTATACTGTTATTTTGCTTTAGACGGCAGTCAAAGTAACGGTAGCACTTGAAGTCGGAATAGAACATTATTGTAGAGGCCTGGAAAAATGGGGCTTGCATGACGGACGCGGTTAAAACCCAATTCAGACAATCACTGTTGTCGCCGAAGCAAAATTGTAACATGTATAATGCTTTTCTCAAAGAAATAGAGCAAAGTGATACAAATACATTTTTAAATAGCTAAGATAATTTTTAGATCGATTTTTTTACACCTGAAGTAACTTGCGTCTGTCTGTATACCTAATGTACCTACCAAAAAAATAAATGATAAGCAACTAATGTCTTCATTATCGCAACCACGTAATTGTAGGTATCCCTGCTTTCGAATTGGAACCTTGGGTCCCAGACAAGATGCATTACGCCAACTCGCTTTTCTATTCGTTTCGTTTTTAAACCAATCGCGTCACTGCTAGCTAGATCACGTGACTTTTCGTATCACGTCATCTACAAGTGAAGCGATTGGTTTAAAAACGAAACGAATAGAAAAGCGAGTTGGCGTAATGCATCTTGTCTGGGGCCCCTTATCAGCGACCAGACGTAACTTTACCGTCACCATTATAGTTTAGTGTGGCGGCCATTCTGGCGTCACTAACGACCTCGTAACGACTTACCGCCGCGACGGGGGACCGTTTGTTTCAAATATCGTCAGATGAAATAGAAACCTTGAGTCAGTTATTATCAGAGGTCGGAATAGGTAGTGCCTATTTGCCTAAACTTCGCGGGAGGACATGCGTAAGAGTGGTTACAACCACCAAAAATAATGATTTATTTTTATTGAATGCGGGATTTCCGTTTTTTTTTAATAATACGTAAATGTGGAAATACAATTTGACATGATTAAATGACATATATTCTGATTTATTTCTAATGTAAATAAACAAACAAAGTATTTCGTAATATATATTTTTACCTTACTATTTTACCTCATTACTTTGTTTTACATACCTTGTTTATTTTATCGAGACTCCTTTAGCCGTGTACTTACCACCTGCATTATGCGACCCTGCTGATAATGGGGACGCTCCATAAGAAAATGTTTTTAACATGACATGTGATATTGAGTTATAGTATCAATTTCCACATTTATGTATTATTAAATAATCCCGGAAGTCCCGCATTCAATAAAAAGAAATCATTATTTTTGGTGGTTGTAACCACTCTTAAAGTCCGTGATCGAATTCGAGATCAAAAATGTAAACATACAATTGTCAATGTCAAAGTGACATTCCAGGGGTATATAATCTTGGTTTGAAGATTTCATTTTTTAATGTTTGAATTTTAATCAATAATAAATTCCGATACCTACATGCTTTTCAGTAAGATATTGGATGGAACACTTTTTCACACCAAAGTTTGTCTATTCATGTGTAATGTTAAAAATAGTTTTATTCTCAGTCACTATTCTGCATACCGTCACCGGAAATGCCAAGAACATCGGTAGTTTTATTGACACAACCACCAATTTTTGTAGAAATATTTATAGGCTTTCATCACCATAAGTTTCTCACTAACGGTCATAGCACTACGTTGCCATTTCTTCGTCGTTGAGAAATTGTTCTTTTTATTTGAAGGGCCCGACTGAACTTCCATAGTTATTAATTTCCAATGCAACACACACGAACAAATAGAAACTGTACACGAAAATACAACCAAAACTAAACAATAAACAAAAAGTTAACAACAGAAAGCAACGATACCAAAGAGTAAACGAAAAGAAGCACATTCATTCGACAGATGTCAGAAAACTAACGCCGTATGTCCCGTATTGCATTAACAGTAAAATTATTATAATAACGAACCAAATGTTTAAAACTTCTTACCATTGCCAGTAGCATAAATTAAAACTCCATATATTTTATTCAAACAACATAAATACGGAATTAAAAAAAGTATATCTACTGTTAGCCTTAGTGTAATATTTTCAACTCTTCACACAGTATTATATTACCCTGATTATTTTTATTTTTATTTTTATTTCAATGATTTTAAACTATCCATCACTTGGGTTTGTTTTTTTATGATGGCAATCCGTTTGTTTACATGTTTGATCTCGAATTCGATCACGGACTGTAGTTACGTCCTCCCGCGAATGTTAGGCAAATAGGCACTGCCTATTCCGACCTCTGGTTATTATGAAGTTAGGAGTGACTTTGACATCGTTATAGGTTTAACTTGACGCTTGAGAAATATCACACATAGAAAAGAATATGCATAGATTTTTGTAAACGCATTTCTCAACAAAATATGAAAACACCGTAAAAGAGATCACCAAAGTGAAATTAAAATTAAGATCGGCCAAGAAATACGGACGAATCAAGCATGTGATCTACAATATTGCTGAACTACAGTTTGCGCTAAAATTCACTAACATGTGAATATGCAATTAAAACTAGAAAAAAGTTGCAATTTATAACGCTAGCTCCCCATATACGGTTTAATATATTCGTCCCTAGGGGTCGTGGTAAAAACTTTGAACCCAAAAGCTTTACCAAATTTGGTACTCTACAATATTGCCGGACCATGATTCACTAGAACGAACGACAGCATGGGTAAAAAACAGAAAAAAGTGTCAGTTTTTGCAAGATGGCGGAGGAAGACAGAGATGGAGGGACGAAAAATTTGGATACATACAATACATACATACATTAAATCACGCTTGTTTCCCAGAGGAGTAGGCAGGCAGAGACCACTTCTTTCCACTTGCTACGATCTTGACAATTTTCTTTGGCTTCTTCCACATTCATACATCGAGTTTCGGGTACTTAAGATTCGGCCCTTTTCCATTATTTCTCCGATTTGATTCAAAAAGTACGCCTAGGGCGGCCCCTTCCGACCCTTCCACTCACTTTCGATCTGTATATCTCTGTCGTCAATCTTCTTTCATCCATCCTTTCCAAAAAAAATCCATTACCATGACTATTATTGTCCTTTACAACATATTAAAAATCATAACAATCGAACCTTTTTTAGGGTGCCAGAACAAACACTTACAAAAAGCTGCACCTGTTCAAATTTCGGAATGGTGACTTGCAGATCCGTATTCTGCAGGGTCAAAACCCTCTGATAACGTTGTCACCCCAACTGTTACATTACATGATTAGCCGCTTGCATCGTTTAGAGACGTCTTTTCCAGTTTTGGGCCTAGTCTATTTATTGAATCTATGAAAAAAAGCCATGAATATTCCCTATTCATTCATACAAAATACAAATACAAATATTTTTTATAAACCCTGAAAAATGTGGCAACTTTTTTCCTCTAAGTTACTCACAAATCGGTCCATTGTTATTAAATTATGTCACACTAGCGACCCGCCCTCACTTCGCTTAGGTATATCGTCCCTTTACTTTCTCAATCTCGTATCTGATCGAATAGTTTGATAGGAAAGTAGTCTTTGTTATTAAGGGAACATAAGTGCTTTTCCTATCTAACTATTCGATCAGATACGAGGTTGAGAAAGTAGACGAACGATATGTGAGTTTTCTGTAACACCCGTACCGTACATAAAGTGGATTTTTATTGTACATATAAACCTTCCTCTAGAATCACTATCTTTTGATGTAAACCGCAAAAATACCCGTAAAGCCGAAAGGGGGTTAAATGGTGCCTTATAACAAGTCCATTTACAATATTTGAGAACTGTACCATCACTGTATGACTTACCGCCAAAAAAAAAAAACTTTTTTTTTTCATTGATGTGCTAACCCTATTTCAGTAAAATTAAAGAGTAAACTACGCAGAATGTTTATGTACATTTTTACCTAATTTGCGAAACGGTACAGAGATATAAACAAAATGAACAGAATTCGATTAGATACATTATTACAAGTCGAGTTTTGGAAGATTTTAAACGAAGAACCCTAAACTAACACTTACTTTTTCGTAATGAACGGCAAATTTAAATTGCTATCTTCATGGCCTACGCATAACATCATATCGTAATATTCTGCGTTAGAAAACTTCGTCATTTTGGATAAAAATATGGAAAAACACGGAACAATTGTAGAATATCGATAAGAAGATTTGAAATTGACAACATATTTTTTTTTCCGTCTTGACGTTTTTTGAAGCCAGTACTTTAAGCATAATGACATCATAGTATTGAACCTTTGTGGATGAAAAACAGAAAAACCATTATTTTACCAATTATTAAAATTGGTAGGTAGGCCTGGCCTCTCTGTTAAATAATCTATGCTAACCCCGATTCCCTGACTTGACACTTACTAGGGTTGACAATATTTTTGGCTTTGATAATTTATTATATTTTTTACGGGGTATTTTGTAACACGTTGTATACAGAGAGACAGCCGGTGGAAAGCGACTTTTTTATATTATGTAAAGATACTCTATAAATTGTATATTCATTTGTACAACAAAAGTTACTCTTTCATTTGAAAATAATACTTTAGTTTAATAGAAAACGCACTAACTGATATGTATAATTATATCGTAGGTTGGCTAAAGACATTCGAGACTTATTACAAGACGCAAACAAAAGCGATATTCACCAATATGGTGGAGAAGCTGGTGGTCAACCCCGGAAGGAAATTCATTTGGGCTGAGATCAGCTTTCTATCGCTCTGGTGGGATTTGGACGCGTCGGAGAAGGAAAAGGATATCTTCAAAGGGTATGAAAATACCTACCTATTACCTATTAATAATTATCTACAATCCAAAGTCAGGGATACATTGTCACTGTGACATCTACGTTCCAGAACCATTAATAATTCGTCATAATGATAAATTTAATTACCTAAGTCAAGTTTGTGTACTTATAAAGATATTTCCATTTTAGCCTTTTAAAATCTGGCCAGTTAGAAATAGTAACCGGTGGCTGGGTCATGAACGACGAAGCCAATTCCCACTGGTTGTCCATAATACAGCAACTCACTGCTGGCCACCAATGGTTACTCGACAATTTAGGATATACGCCCAAGAACGCCTGGGCCATAGACCCCTTCGGACACTCCAGCTCTCAACCGTACCTCTTGAAACTGGCCGGGTTCGAAAACTCCGTTATACAGAGGGTTCACTACCGGGTGAAGAAGGAATTGGCGAGGAATCGACAGCTCGAGTTTAAGTGGAGGCAGTTGTGGGGTAAGCCTTATCTTATAGCATGGTTAATTCGTTTTTTTTTCAAGTTATGGCGTATCTTTTAAAAACGAATACACAAAATGTTCACTGAACGGTAGCAACTTGACTATACCAACTGCTGATGTTTATGGGCCACGGCGGCTGCTTACCATCCGGTGGTCCGCCTGCTCGTTTGCCTTTTATAGCTACAAAAAGAGTCGTTTTATTTCAAGAAGTAAATCCCAATTTTCTCCGCTGCGATATACTTTTTTAAATTCAGTCGAAATCAAATCGTAAAAATAGCTTATTTTTTAACACAGTGCAAGCCATTCATTCTCTATTTAAATATAAATAAAATGCTGTTCGTTGGTAAGCGCATCACTTGAGACAGTATAAATACGGCATTTTTTTATGTTCGTATACTATCCGCAAAATTAAGTTGCGAGTCGGGCAATAAACGTCAGTTACCTTTCTTTTGTGCCTACCGCTACCTGCACTGTTGTTGCACGGCCCGCTCCATAAGGCCGTGCTGCTACGAAAGAGATACCTAGTCGGTCCTAAAGTTCTGTCACAAATATGAATAATGATAAAAACAAAAGTACATTTAATAGAGAATTAATATAACTTAAAATTATTCAAAATGACTTCCCTTGTTTTTAATACAGGCCAATAAACGCCGCGGCCAGTCGTCTATCGCAGCACGCACCATATTCATGTCTATTTCAGCGACTGCTTTTCTAATAGATGACTTCAGGCTCTCCAAATTTGTATGTGGTTTAGCACAGACCTCCTCTAAGACCTGCCAAATTTTGTAGTCCAAAGGATTAAGGTCCGGACTGGAGGAAGGCCAATCTTCGTGTCTTATAAAGTCGATTTTTTGACGCTCAAACCAGGCTTGAGTGGTCTTGGCTTTGTGTGCAGGTGCAGAATCCTGCTGGAACACAAAATGATGTCCTGAAAATAGCGTGTTGGGCAGATCTTTGACAACCTGATCCAAAACCGTCTCTTGGTACACTTTTGCACTGATTTTGACCCCTTTTTCGCAAAAATGAACCTCAGTTGGCCCGTAATAAGATACTCCCAACCAAACCATCACTGATGATGGATGATGCCCATGTTGCACCCGCGGAGCGGTTTTTTATGCTTCTTCAGAGCTCTTAGCGTACACTCAATCATTCTGTTTATTATACTTTTCGTCAATATTGAAATTTTTTTCGTCTGTAAATAGGATATCGCGGTGTCGATTTTTCGCGTACTGTTTTAACAACTTTCGGGATCTTTTAAGCCGGATTGTTTTTAGACGGGCATTAAGCATGTGTCCACACTTTTTTTTGTATGCTCGTAGACTAAGATCTTCGTTTAAAATCTTTTTGACGGTATTCCTACTGACACCCATCTGCAAAGCCATCAACTTCTGTTTTCGGACAGGATTTCTTGCTATACGGGTCTTGATCGCTTTGATCACTGCTGGTGTGCTTACGGAGTGTGGACGGCCAGTTCTTTTTTTGTCCTCAACACTAGAGACTTCATTGTACCTATCAATAGTACGGTACACAAACCTAAGCGTTATATTTAATTTTTTGAGCTACTTGAAAACGGTACTTGGCGAGTGCCCACAGCGGTGCAACGCTAAAACAGCTATTCGGTTTTCTTTCAATGTCCACTCCATCGTGAGAAATCGCAGCAAATGACTGCTTTTTGTTTTAACAAAATTGTTAAACATTCAAAAATGGAATACAAAAACATTTTCTTAAAATGATATTCTAAATTAAACAATAATGTGCCAGTGACAGAACTTTAGGACCGACTAAGTAGCATGATTCCGATGATTTATGACCCGACTGGCCACCTAATTTTGCGGATAGTATAGGTATTGTTTTTAGTGTTAATTTATTGGAAAAGTTGACAGAAAATTAAAAAAAACCGGACAATGTCTGTCGGGCCAGCTAGTAAATAACATAACCTAGGCTTATTCAATTGTTTTATTTTAGATGGCGCTGGGAAAACTGATATGTTCACACACATGATGCCTTTCTACTCATATGATGTGCCTCATTCCTGCGGACCAGATCCCAAGGTATAGATTAGATAATCTACACATTCTCTACATGTTTTTGGTAACAACTATACGATGATTTCTAGAGATTTATGGCATGTGTGAATTTTCTGTCGCGTAAACAGATATTTTAACTGTTTATTCTCAGTTCCAAATATTTTTACTACTAAATCTGACTGTTAAAAATACCTATTAAGTATATTTATATCACTATAGTAATTCAATTCCATCTTATTCCTTATGAGCCTTAAAAAAAAGAACGAAATGTTTGCTCAAAAACAGTCCTGAAATTATTATCTGATACGATTGATGCTAGCGTTAATAATTCTCATATAAGAGGTCCCTTGTACTAAAAATAGTACATAATACGGCCATTGTAATAAAGATCTAGGGCAAACGGAGTAAAATGGAATTTCTTTTGTTTTAATGACTGCTGAAAATTAGAGAATTGACTATTTCATTCACATTAGATCCATATTTCATTGACAAATTTCGTAGCCCGTTTTCGACGCCCCGACCGAATTTTTCAATCGTTGCTAGGAACCATCCCGATCAAACTAGCTTCCCTTAAAAAAACGCGTCTAAATCAGTCTATCCGTTTGTTAGCTACGATGCCACAGATATACACAGAAAAAACGTTAATCGTATAACACCCCTCTCAGTCGCGGTTTAAAAATAAGTCTTATATCATATTAGTACTAGCTTCTGCCCGCGATTTCGTCCGCGTAAATTTGGATTTTCATTATTCTTTGAGAACTTTTCAATTTCTTTTAAACATCCATACATACAAACTTTCGCGTTATTAGTGAGGATTAAGTTCTTGGCATCGCATTCAAATAAATATCGACATATTTTTACAGATTTGTTGCCAATTCGACTTCAGAAGATTGCCCGGCAATGGCGTCTCGTGCCCGTGGGGCGTCGCTCCGCGGAAGGTTATTCAGAAGAACGTCGCGGAGAGGTACATTAGTTGTCGTCTGCGTAGATTAATAGGTAGCCTTTATTCCAGGACATGGAAATCTTTGTGCTACATTTCATCGGAACTCACCCTTTCTCGCTCGAACATGCAATATCTCTGAATATCTTAACGTCCTGCAAAATCGTATTTATGATATTAGTATAATAGATAACCAAGGTTACGAAAAAAGCAATGGCTACAGACAGAATTTGGTCCCTACTCTATTAAGAAAAATGTGTGTAGCTTATAAAATATTTAACTGATTTTTTTAAATTATTGCGATATTCGGTTGCATATGGTTATCGAGTAAGACAAGGCCAATGACCGATGAGTCTAGGTCATGGCAAACACTTGTCTATCACACAGGAGAGAAAAGAGACAGTGACACTTATTGTTTCAGTTGGTGTGAAGAACGAAATGTATTTGGACTAATTTTGTGTGATCAGGTGTCTTTTTAAATAGACCATACATACATTTTAAATAGCCGCTGCTTGATTCAGGCATAACCTGAAACATACCTTTATTCAGATCCAGCTCGAGCTCGTGGTGCTTATGGCAAGCGTAAAGGGATGCGTGTAGTAGCAGCGTTGTATTGCATCCCTTAGGCTCCCCTTAACCCCCACGAGTGCGAGCGGGAAAGTCCGATAAAATTATCTACTGCCCCGACGCTCCGTTGGTAATGGCCCTGCAATGGTTGCCCGCGACTCCGTCCCCGTAAAAGTCATTTATCGTCGGTGAAACTGCAAAACTGCGTAACGATCAAATTTATGATAGAGCAAAATAAACCTTACTCTCTTATTAAAAAGGTGCATTTTGCTCCTTATTTAAAATGTTACTTACGCGGTTTTGCAGTTTCACCGACGTTATCCTTACTCGCCGAAAAATTTCCTTTTTCTTCAAGCTATAAATTTCATTAAAATTGGTTCAGCGATTTAGCTGTGAAAACGTAACAAACAGACCAAGTTCAGAGCAGTTCGCGTAGAATGGCGTCATATTGTGAAGCAGGCCACAAAATCAACGTGACTGCCAAGACCATTTTGAGTGTAAAGGTCATCATCGCACATTACAACGCCCCGGCACCAAACCAGCACTGCGTTAGCTCAAAGTGAACCATTTAAAATTGGGCTACAATACATTCAGTGGACGACAAGAGGCCCGAACCTGTTTTTTTTATAACTTTAATTTGAAAAATGTATCGTATTAACACAAATCAGAACTAACTTTTTAATGTTTCACTTTGAGCTAAGGCGGTGCTAATCTGGGGCCGGGGCGTTGTAGTGTGCGATGACGGTTACTCGTACGCCAAAGAAGAACAGAATATTAGTATGGGGGTCAATCAACTATTCTTTGTACATTTTAGTATGTCTTAATTATACAACACTGTGAAACCATAGCCCGGTATAAACTATTTTTTTAAATCAATACTATCATTGTCAGCACAAGGGAAAATAAGCTATCTAAATCAGAATAACATTTTTGCCAAAAATACTGGTAACTTAGGGGACAAATCACTATTTTCATACAAAACTGGGGACAACATGGTCCACTAAGTTACCAGTGAAACAAGATATTTTAATTGTTTAATAAATATATCTACCGGGTCATAGAATTCACTGTTTATCTGTGTAATAAAATCACGCAATATTTTAAAGAAAATCCATTTAGTTTTTCTTTATACTTAAAAACCTTACAAACTTGAAAAAAATTGTGTACAAAGAATAGTTGATTGACCCATGGATGCAAGGAAACACTGCTGCTAAGTAAAGTGGCTACCACTTGAGAATATCCTAGCACTTAAACATATCCAATGGATTCCAGGGCATCCCTGATTCTAGACCAGTGGCGCAAGAAAGCGCAGCTGTACCGAAGTAACGTGGTCCTGTTCCCGCTCGGGGATGACTTCCGCTACGACCGCTCGAACGAGTGGGACAACCAGTACGGCAACTACGAGATGCTGATCGACCACATCAACAACAACGATGCGTGGCATGCCGAGGTAATCTACTACATTTACACTCAGGGACAAAAAAAAACGGGTCAGATTGCGTTTTTCATACTAAAGAGGCTATTTCAAAGCCTTGGTTCCTCGCCAGAGGATGCTTTTAGTGAAATCTAATGATGGATACACCGAGCATCGATACAGGTCTTCTAAAGTGCCTAGGATACCCAACAGATTGAATCTGCGGTTAAAGCCGGAATTGATCATGTTCGGAAAACATCCAAAATGGCAATAAAATGTAAGGAAATCCAAAGGCTGACCCAAACTCTCTCGCTGTGGTGTTAACTGTTTGTGCGATAAGTTAGGTATCTTAAGAACATTTGACCTCCTCTATTGAACCTCGGAGTATCCATCGACCTCACTCAAAACAACCCCTGGCAAGGAACCAAGGCTTCGAAATAGCCTCGTTTGTATGAAAAACGCACTCTGACTCGTTTTTTTTTGTCCCTGAGTATATTTAGCATTTGTCCTACCGCTGATAATGAGCGAGAAAGCCAGCGATCAACTATTAATATCTGCGTCTCTTTTATTGACACGGGATCTATATGTTTTGTTCGTTTCTTGATCGAGAAAATTGTCTTTAGCTAATCACTTTGTCGTCGGAGGGTGGGCAAGTGCCTTTGTTTTAATCAAGGATGCTCGCGACTTCCTTATACGTAGGCTTAGTTTCCGGCTTCTCCACCAATTTCGTCAGGAATCTTCTCTCCGGTCTTTGGATACCTACATCCAATTAATTCTTACTAGTCGTCTACCCTCATATAGATAACTAACAACTTATGTGTCTATTCTTAGCCTATTTGTGCAAATTGTGGTTACTGAATTGTCAACAACTTTTTGAAGTTTTAATTCTGTAGCTCTGCCTACCCCACTCTCTGGGATTACAGGCGTGAAGGTATGTAGTATGTATTGTATGTAGGTGTCTATTCAACTCGGTAAATCCATATTATAGGCTATTTGACAGGTTTTTGAAAACCATCTCAGATTATTTGTTGGTGTTTATTGAGTACTCCAAAAGTGGTAATTTTAAATTCTTTTATGTATTTCGTCTAAAAAAGGAAATAAAAATTCACTTTTAAAATATGCCGCCAAAACGCTTTCTGGGCAAGATGGCGTCGCACAGGAATCAGTGACGTCAGTGGTCAATACATAAACAAACTGACATTGGCTAATCATAGCAAAGCCAGAAAAACAAACAAACGTCAACTGTCTGTGGTAACCGCAAGAACCAATGAACGTAAGAACAGAACGACAACGACATGAACGACAGATGCAATATTTACAGACATCACAGATTACAGGATATACGGACATCCTATAATCTGTGATATTTACCGACCCTTGACGTCATCATGGATTCGGCGCCGTTTTCGATAAAATGGCTACAGATAAAAAATTATCAAGTTTTATCGTGGTTTTTTGGATAAAAGATCCATTTTTTTTAAGTAAGAATACCTTAAACCGATTTTAAAACTTGTAATTTATATGAATATACATAATTATTACGTTTTTTTTCACCTTGTCAAATAGCCTATTGCCTTTGACGTGTTATGGTATTGTTTTCAACTCGGCCGCCATTACCATTAAGTAAATATTATTGGAAACACGTCAAAAACAATATTGTTTTACCCAGATGAATGAAGGCCCTACCATAGCTTCGCTACGGTTTAAACAAATTAAGAGAAATATGTTTTTAAATCGGTTTAATTGTTTCAGAGATTATTTTTACTACTTTATGATATTAGTTTAGACTTGCAGTGTAAACTACTGAAGATATAAATAATTACAATATTTAAGGATCGCCCACACTGGCGCATGAAATACGGTACGTTGCGTAAACAAAAGAATGGGTCATAGTTATTACATAGCGTCAATTTTGACGGAGCGTAATTTGCGCAACGTTAAGCTCCAGTGTAGTCGGTCCCTTATTCTTCCCTTGCTTCATGCTTATGGGCTATGATTTCTAGGTGCAATTCGGAACATTGCAAGACTACTTCAAGGCGGTTCACGAAGATGTGAAACTGATCGATTTTCCGGTGCTCTCTGGAGACTTCTTCACATATGCTGACAGGAATGAGCACTATTGGAGTGGTTACTACACATCAAGACCCTTCTATAAGAATATGGACCGTGTGTTGTTGGCTTATGTCAGGTTAGTCTGGTCCCCGCTTAGCCGCAAACGCAGTGAGAGCGGAGGTTGCTTGCTCCCATACTGAAAAGCGTGCCCGAAGCGTGGCTGGGTTGTTTTTAGCATGGAAACGTGCCGCACCGCACCGCCTCCGAGATAGACGTGCGCCGCACCGGGTTCACGCCGTTCACGCCGACATTACGCCGACGTCGCAAAGAAAAAAAAACTGCGGCGGAGACCGGCGTGATCGGCGTGAAACCGGCGCGGCGCATATGTCTCCCTCGGAGGCATAATTCTGGGGAGAAAATAATATCCATAGACATATAATAACTAAAGTATGCATTCTTACCTAGCACTAGCACAGTCGGTAGGATTTTATCCGAAGGGCTTCACGTTCGATTCGAATAAATATAGATTCTCTTGCATTCGCAAATAGTTAGCGTGGCCGAGACGCAGTCGAAGCCTGGCTTTATACGAGTCTAGCAACCGCCCTTCCCGGCTGAGGCTTGTATAGTGTTTTTCTCCAACAATACGAGAAAATATGAGACAATTGTGAATAGTTTTAAAAAAAACCCCAAAATTTCCTTGAAAAAAAAGAACAGAAACATGTACGTTTTAGTACAACACTCAAAAAAGGATTAAATAAAATCACAGATTTAAACGTAATAAATTAAATTTGAATAAAAGATAGTTTAAATTATAACATTTATTACGCGTTTACATGTTATTTCGGCAATTTATTTTATTTATGGCCAAAATGTCTATCAAAAATACATCAAACTATTTGATTTATTTATCATCATTTCATTTAAGAAGTAAAATATGCAAGTTAGAATTTTGATTGCACGAGTGTTTGGTCGTTTGGAGTTAGGTATCCTAGTCCAAACGTGGTTTTAATAAATAAAACATAACCTAATGAAATTTCATACATTTTCGCGGCCGCTGTCGCTGGTAAATAACATTTTATTTTATTTTATTTTGCCTGGGCCTGGAACTCAGAACATCGCCGTAAAGTTACCATTTCCGAGCATGTGGGAGAGAAGGGCCATAACAGTAGTATTCTCAAAAATGACCGGAAAAGTTGACATTACTAACTCCATACTGAGACGCGAAGTACATAGTTTACAGACAGTTCCCAAATTAAAAAAAAATTACATTGCGTGCTCGCTACACAAGCCCGCAATGTTGCATACAAATCTCATTGTTATCTAGTTTGTAACTTTTTTAAAAGTGAAAACTGCCATAATAAAATGAGGGCACAAGTCTTATACATCCATATTTTATTCAAAACGTAACTTTTTTATCTGTGTCTGGAATAGCTTGAGTTTTTTTTTTCTAAAAAAGCTTGGCGAAAGCCTTGTCATAAACATAAAGGCGGTAAAGAGTGATGTTATTTCACGTGAAGTTTCTGTTTATATGCGATTTGTATCTTGCGATTTTTGAGAAAAGCACTATATATGCCTCGGCAGTGAAGCAGGCAATTGCGGGCCGAGTATTGGTTTAAACGGACTCGCTAGTTCGTCCGTTTAAACCAATACTCGGCCCGCAATTGCCTGCTTCACTGCCTAGGCAATAATGTACTATTATACTCAGGGCGGCGGAGATAATAATGGCGCAAGCGATCACGAGCGGGTCGGTGACGACCGTGCTGTCGCTGACGCTGCGCGACCGCGTGGAGAAGGCGCGGCGCGCGCTGGCGCTGTTCCAGCACCACGACGGCGTCACGGGCACCGCGCGCGACGAGGTGCGCGCCGACTACGCCGACAAGTGAGTCGCTCAGCCGGGGGCCGCTGGCCGGCGGCCTGTCAGATCATCCTATAACTTAATTAGTACCGGAGACGATCTCTCAAGGGAATATTTTTTTAAACTTCAATAAAAGCTGAATCATGTTAAAAACAGTTGAGAAAAATCATTACATTCATATCGAAGATATAAGCTAACAAAGGTTTATTCCTATCTCTTTCTAGCAAAACAGAATTTGACATGGAGTTTATTTGGCCGACCTGTTATGACGTTACAGCGGATATCGGATCTCTCTGTCTAATCGCTGTATAATTAGCAGTTTAAAATGCTATATTATCCGTATTTCTTGGCCGATTTTAGTTTTAATGTAACTTTTCGTCATCTCGTCGGTGAAACTGCAAAACCGCGTAGGTAACATTTTAAATAAGGAGCAAAATGCATCTTTTTAATAAGACCGTAAGGTTTATTTTGCTCTATCATAAATTTGTTACTTTAGCGGTTTTGCAGTATCACCGACGATCTCTTGGTATTTTCATATTTTGTTAACAAATGCGATTTAAAAAGTCCGTGCATGTTCCCTTTTGATCTAGTCCCAAAATAAACCTTAGGCTTGTACTAGACAACGAAACAAATACTTATATTGAGAAATAAATACTTTACTAAAACATCCAAGACTGAAAAACAAATGCTTATCATACAGATATCTGCCCTTACCGGGATTTGAACCTAGGACCGCTAGCTTTGTAGGCAGGGTTACTACCAACTAAAATAAGTCAACGCGTCGTCAATACACCTATAAAGATTTCACGTCGATCCGTTGCAGCGTTGAACCGTGAAAAAGAAACAAACACACTTCTATAATATGAGCAAGGATTTAGTACTCAGGTGGTGCATATCCAGGATTTAAATATAGGATTTTATATGAGCTCTAACTGCCCGGACGAAGATAAACGATCCTGCTCATATTTCAATTATAGAAATATGAGAACTTTGTTATTGTAATAGCAACATTATAATATTTATTATTAATTGTGTCTACAATCGTGATGTCTATCATATAACCACAAAAAGTAAGGAAAACGTCAAAAAATAAAAACTAAGAAGTGAGATGCACCAAAATGTTGATCAATCTTAAAAAAAAGTGTTATACACACTGACAATGTCTAAAAATAAAATGTAATTCAGTATAATATACTCAAGAAGGTGTTAATAGTTAATTTCGGTGCTGCATGCACAGCCAGGCTAGCTCAGTCGGTAGAGCATGAGACTCTTAATCTCAGGGTCGTGGCCCACGTTGGGCGAAACACCTTTTTGATTTCTTTTATTTTTTTCTTGTAATAAGAGTTTGCAAATATTTCTGCATTGTTTTACAATGTTAACTTATTTCTATTGTACTTTAAATATTAGTTTAACTTAATGTTTTTTTAGGCCACGAAAGTCAATTTGTGACCGTTTCAAAAAAAAACGTTTTTTCGTCAATGTCATTCGAGATGCCAAGTCATTTGTAACTGATAGGAAACTCAACCTTATTGCTGTACAATATCAGATTAACTTTGGACCTAAGGTAGGTCACAAATTTGAGTCTGACTGTACAGTCAGCTTCCAAAAATCAGGCCATTAGATCTAGCCAAATATATTGCGTAAAACTTTATTTACAAGGTCATCGAATACTTGGTTTTTTGAGTTAGGGTAAGATTGCCACACAAAGCTTCTTGGATTGAAAATATTTATATAGAATAAGTGAAATCGAGCACTGGACACTATATTTTGCCCGCGGCTTCGTCCACGTATATAACAATTTACTTAGTCTTATTAAAAACTAAGACCCGTGACCCGTTTATCAAACGCTTGTAACTTCTATTACAAGCGGAAATCTCTTTCTAACAATATGTATTAAAAAGAGACTTCCACTTATATTAGAAGTTACAATAATAATAATAATAATAATAATAATAATAATAATAATAAATATCAGGGGACAATCTCACACCAATTGACCTAGTCCCAAACTAAGCTCTAGGCTTGTACTATGGGTACTAGACAACGATATAAATACTTCTATAGAGAAATAAATACTTAAATACATAGAAAACATCCATGACTCAGGAACAAATATTCGCGCTCATCACACAAATATCTGCCCTTACCGGGATTTGAACCCAGGACCGCTCGCTTCGTAGGCAGGGTCACTACCAACTAGGCCAGCGCGTCGTCAATCTTTTGATGAAAAGGCCCCCGACCTGTCGCTTCGCTTCACTGTATGCGAGTTTACTGTAACTCCCGTACACAAACCAGAATATTATAACGCTTGAACACAGTAAAACATGGGCACATAAAGTAACAAAAATAAAAATGTTATGGAACATATTTCAAGGAATTTTTTATTGCATTTATTTACTAGACTAATAACCATTTTTACAAATATATACAATTATTTAATTTGCTTTCTATATGCCATACTGCGTGCTTTGCGTCGAATCCGGCTCATTAAGTCTTGCACAGCACTGTCAGGATATCTTTTGCAAGCCCATTTCCATTTGTTTTGCAATTCAGCTGCCGATTTAACTTCTCCGCCTCCTTTTTTTAGAATCCCTTTCATAATTGCCCAATATTCTTCAATCGGCCTCAGTTCAGGACAATTTGGAGGATTGCACTCTTTAGGTACCACTGCGACATCGTTATGTTTATACCACTCAACTACTGCTTTAGAGTAGTGACAGCTCGCAAGGTCTGGCCAAAATAATGGCTGTGAGCTATGTTTGCGTAAAAAGGGCAGTAGACGCTTTTGCAAACATTCTTTTTTGTAGATTTCACCGTTTACTGTGCCTGTTGTTACGAATGAACGACTTCTTTTACCACAACTACAAATAGCTTGCCATAAAAGATATTTTTTTGGAAACTTCGATCTCTTTTTTATCTTGCAATCTTCTGGGGCATCCTTACGATTCTTAGAAGTATAAAATTCTTGCCCCGGTATCTGCTGGAAGTCTGCTTTGATGTATGTTTCATCATCCAATACAACGCATCCAAATTTTGTCAAGTAATTGTCGTACAACTTTCGTGATCTCTGTTTTGCAGACAGATTTTGCTTAGCGTCGCGATTGGGTGCAGCTTGTGCTTTGAACGACTTTAATCCAGCTCTAGACTTAGTTTTCTGTACATATGACTGCGACATTTTGACCTTTTTTGCGACATCACGGGACGATAACTTCGGATTCGCTGTAAAAAGCCGCAAGACATGGGCTTCTTTTTTTTTATCCTTTGCGCCTTGCTTACCTGCACTTCCCGGCTTGCGATCTACTGTCAATCGTTCTCGGAACCTTTTTAAAACGGAAGATTGCGGTAATTTTAAAAGTTTTGCTAATGCCCTATAACTTAAATGGGGATTTTCAGTATGTTTGCGCAAAATAATTTCACGTTTCTTGTGTTCATAACTCGCCATCGTGAAAACAAATGATCAAAGTGGAACGCTGTCATAAAAGTTTTTATTCATGATATCAAATAGTTTTTATTTATAATACTAAGAAGTTTCCATATTGTATAAATAAAAATATATAATCATTTACTTGTGCCCACATTTTACTGTGTTCAAGCTTTACAAACCGAACCGGTTAAAACTGCATTAAAATCCGTTGCATGGAATACAGAAACGCATAAATGGACGCTGAAAGCGACTTTGTTTTATCTTTAGCTATACTTAGTATTATAAAGAGGTAGAGTTTGTATCGTTGTAGGGGGTTATCTCTGGATCTACTGAACCGAATTTTAAAATTCTTTTATTAATAGGAAGCCACGTTACTTACGAGTGTCATAGGGTATATAACCAAAAAAAAAATGTTTATAGCCCAACGAAGTGGGAACGGGTAAGTAAAGATGAAAAAGATACGTGTCTGAGTTTGTACTGGGGGTAAATAAAACATTACTAAAATATCTTAAACGTTTAACAGGATGGTAACAGCCATCAAACACTGCCAGTCGGTGCTCCAACAAGCCGTCTACTTCCTCCTGAATCAGCCCGACTACGTGGACCACGCCCAGGACGACGTATTCTTCCACGTCGACGACATCTGGCGGCATAAGGACGAGATACCCAGCAGGTTCACTATAACCTTGGACGCGCTGTCGTCTTCGCAAAGGATCGTGCTGTATAACGCGCTCAGCTTCGAGAGGCATGAGATATTGACGGTGCTGGTTTCTACACCTGATGTTGAGGTGAGTGTGAATACGGATGTGTTTCCCAAACTCGATTAGTCCGCGCGATTTTTCCCATTATTATTTTTTCCTGGTCACATATTTTGCTCCGTCGCCTCTGTGGAAATTATATAACTTTTCAGATAAATCCAAATTGGGAAATTATGATAATAGAATTATTTCTGACGAAAAAATATCGGCAAAATAAGCGACGAAAAAAAATAAAGATTACTACCAGAAAATAAAGAGTTTGGGAAAAACATCGGCGTACTCGTTAATACATAGTGCAAAGCATTTGCCTTTTTTCCAAACCTACAAATATCACTACCATCAATCATAAAATTCATAAAATACTTGGGTTTTTGAATCACTATAAAATATAAGGTCAGTTTTCAGTTAAGACCTTAGTGAACTAAAGTAAGAATTAATCATCATAAAAATGAATTGGGAGTCAAAATTAAAAAGTAATATTTGTAGGCATTTTATGTGAATATTTTTTTATCAATCTGAAAAAAAGCCTACATAATACATTACGTACAATGCATTAGCTCTTAGAAGCTTTGTGTTTACACCTAGCTAAATTGTTGACTTGCTTGGCCGGAGAATGATTTCCTTTTATACCAAAGCACAAAATTATAAATTATTTTCAATACTTTAATTTTAGTTAATTGTTGTAGGTTTGACGACGCGCTGGCCTAGTTGGTAGTGAGCCGGCTTACGAAGCTAGCGGTCCTGGGTTCAAATCCCGGTACGGGCTGATATTTGTGTGATGAGCGCGAATATTTGTTTCTGAGTCATGGATGTTTTCTATGTATTTAAGTATATATTTCTCTGTATAAGTATTTATATCGTTGTCTAGTACCCATATTACGAGCCTAGAGCTTAGTTTGGGACTAGGTCAATTGGTGTGACATTGTCTCGTGATATTTATTTTTAGGTGTACGACCCCCAAGGAAACCCGATGATGTCGCAAGTGTCGCCTGTCGTGACGGGCGACAAGCGACTGTCGTTCGCCGCCAACAAGTATCAACTGTCGTTCCCTGTCACCGTGGGCCCGCTCGCTGTCACCATGTACACTGTGTCGCTTCGGGACACTACTTCTATTAACAAGTAAGTTGCATGTTCAACTCTAGAGGTAGCACGATGATGTCGCAAGTGTCACCTATCGTGACGGGCGACAAGCGACTGTCGTTCGCCGCCAACAAGTATCAACTGTCGTTCCGCGTCACCGTGGGCCCGCTCGCCCTCACCGTGTACACTGTGTCGCTTCGGGACACTACTTCTATAATACCTTTAAACCCTTGGCACACGCGACCGCTTGACGCGAGCGCAGGCCTACGCCCGCGGCCTAGTCTGCCCTCCTTAGCCAATAGGCAGTATCTCAGATAAAAGTCATGTAGCAATGTTAACCCCATTACTAAAACACAATTAATAGTACCACTCCATTTCTTCCCGTGGATGTCGTAAGAGGCGACTAAGGGTATAAAGGCTTGTAGTACTGTTGGGCGATGGGCTTGCAACCTGTCACTAATACGCTGGTAAACATCTTAGCCTAATTGTGCAAAGTGTGGTTACAGAATTATCCACAAGTTTTAAAAGTTGTTGGTAATTCTTTAGCTCTGCCTACCCCACATTGGGAATGAAGGCGTGAGTTTATATATGTATGTATGTAAAATTGAATCAGCTTTGGTTATTGAAGAGATACTGACTTGTATTATTGTGTCATGTTAGTAGGGAATGCAATTTAACCGGTTTTGTATGAAAATAACCGGTTATAACCGGTTATAACCGGTTATTTGCATTCCCTACATGTTAGGAGTGGTTCACTTCAGTGGTCGTAGGATCCTGTGCATGATCTTTCCAAATAGCTACCATCAACTTATCCTTCCGACGTCAAGCAACAGTGTTATTCCAAACGTAGCACTAATTTTATTATATTGTCAAATGACCCCCGGATTTAACTAAAATAACTATTAGATAGATAAAAACTCCCGACTTAATGGTGACCGCTTCTTTCGGAGCTGATATCTCTTAAACGGACCAACCTCTCCATTCTACAAAGAATGCAAAACATAACACTTCGAACAATATCTAACGCCCCACTCTTCACAACAAATGCAGAAATCCACGAATATCTCAAAATGAACACAGTCAAAGAGGAGATATTAAACACGACGAGACGGTACTACCAGAGGCTACAAGCTCATCCCAATGAACTTGCTGCACAGCTTACCACCAAGACCTATGAGAAACGTCTAAAACGAAGGGACATCTTCACATAAAACCGAAAAATATATTAATGAGTAGTTGTTCTCACTGGAGGACACACTCTGCTAGACATGACTCGCAAAATACATCTGCATATAGTAGAAAATACTGATTGCAGATATTTAAGAAAAAAAAAACGGACCAACCCATTACCATGAAACCTACCTAAGTACCACCGCTAGAAAACCTGCTTTCAAAAGAAAAAAAACAAATCCAAGTCGGTTCACCCGTTTAAAAGCTACGGTGCCACAGACAGGCGCATCACTAGGGTTAGGAATTTTGGTGGCATATCGTGGTTCTAAAATCCATGGAGTCGCTATTTCTTACTTTTTATAATAAATACCATTTTGATTTTATATTCAAATTTCGTTTATACATTAAACCACTAAACCAATTTCAATGCAATTTGGTATGAAGGAAAGGGAAGCGTGTTCTGTGAAAGCGTTACAAACAAGCAAATATTAGTAGGTATGGAATTACCGAACTAAAAATGTATTTGGTTCATTTTAAAATATGACCACACTGAAGGTCAAAATCAAAGTGTCATGTATTATAATAATTAGGAAAAAGCGACTCCATAGATTTTAGAACCACGATATGCCACCAAAATTCCTAACCCTACTTATAACACCCTCTTTTTGCATCTTGGTGGTTTATACAACAGTACAGCTCCACCCTATTCCCCAGATACACTTCCTTCGCCCGAGTCCGCGTGTACAACGCAGACTACTGGACCATAGACCTGCCGAAGAATTTCGCGGTGGAGCAGGAGACGGTGCGCCTGGCCGCAGACGTCACGCTGCAGGCCGGCACAGGCGCCCGGGTCGTGCTCGACAAGCGCGGGCTCGTCAAGGCGCTCGTCTCCGCCAGCGGGGAGTCCACGCCGCTACATATGGACTTTATGCAGTAAGTTTAGTTCTGAGAATTGGCCACTCCGACGAGTAAAATACAATACGAACAAAAGAATTACTATTTAATTACAAGGCGTCAAATTTGACCGTAATTCAAGCACCGTTAAGGTCATAAAAATTGCTGAAGTTGACTTTATGTTACTCTAACTTTAAAGTTTAAAAATAGACATAACTTTGTGATTCTTGCTCAAGAACTCAAGTTAAAGCAAGACAGCAATTAACTTCTGTAATTTTTATTGCTAGCCTTGTTGCCCTACCCATAATACGATAAATAAATTTATCTACTCTCATATCGTAAAGTTCGAATTATAAACTTCAAAACAAATTTATATTGGCATACTTTATAAACACAATACCGAAATAAATAAAAAAATAGTAGTTTATGAAATTGTTGCATAAAGAGGGGTATTAAAACACGAGTGTGTGTTTAAGAACCGAGCCTCTAGGCGAGGTTTTTAATAGTTTCACACGAGTGTTTTAATACCTAGTTATGTGCAGTTTCATACACTACTTTATCTACTCTCATACATTGCGATTCAACCTACTAAATAAAAGATCAACGTTAATAAAGTAACTACAGCAAAACGTATTCAATGAATGGCGCCAAAACCTAGCACATCACCGCGCATGCGTAAAAGCGAGTGCTGTCACAGACAAGTAAAAATTGGAATGAAAACTTTTTGTAATTCTGTAAAAATGACGCGAACCGCATGTGCGTTCCATTATAAAAAAATAAAAAATATGGAACCTCGTTGGTGACCTTAACTTTTTGGATTAACTTGTATCGTAATCGTAAAAAAATTACTTTATAACATTATTTTGTTAGAGAAATAATGTTATAAAGTGATTTTTTAATTTTTTTTCGGTATTGTGTTTATAAAGTATGCCAATATAAATTCGTTTTGAATTTTATAATTCAAACTTTACGATATGAGAGTAGATAAAACACTTTATAACATTATTTCTCTAACAAAATAATGTTATAAAGTAATTTTTTTACCATTACGATACAAGTTGATCCAAAAAGTTATGTCACCAACGAGGTTCCATATCAATTTTTTTTTTATAATGTAACGCACATGCGGTTCGCGTCATTTTTACAGCATTACAAAAAGTTTTCATTCCAATTTTTACTTGTCTGTGACAGCGCCCGCTTTAACGCATGCGCGGTGATGTGCTAGGTTTTGGCGCCATTCATTGAAAACGTTTTGCTGTAGTTACTTTATCAACTTTGATCTTTCATTTAGTATGTTGAATCGCAATGTATGAGAGTAGATAAAGTAGTGTATGAAACTGCACATAACTAGGTATTAAAACACTCGTGTGATACTATTAAAAACCTCGCCTAGCGGCTCGGTTCTTAAACACACACTCGTGTCTTAATACCCCTCTTTATGCAACAATTTCATAAACTACTATTATTTTGAATTGTAATGTGTAGAAAAATAAAGCAGACATTCAAACACTACATACTGTCTCGAACGAGACCGCTATTGGGGTCAGAAATATCTGACACGTCTTTATTGCTGGTATTAGGGCGTGTCAGAGACCTTGTGCGCAATATTGGATAGGTAATATATTTTTGCTGGTGACTGTACAATGCAGTCAGCGTTTTAAGGATATTGCTATGCCATGTCATTAATATGAACCGGGATACACTTAAAAAAAATTATCTCATCCAATTTTATTTATAATATAAATAAATAAATAAATATCAGGGGACAATGTCACACCAATTGACCTAGTGTCCCAATTTAAGCTCTAGGCTTGTATTATGGGTACTAGACAACGATATAAATACTTATATAGAGAAATATATACTTAAATACATAGAAAACATCCATAACTCAGGAACAAATATTCGCGCTCATCACACAAATATAATATAATAAACCACAAAATAATAGTAATAAAATGAAATACAGCGTGAAATTAATTTAAATTAGGCATTTAGGCACATTAAAACAATATTTTAATCTTTGGCTAATACCCATAGTACATACAAGTACAAGACTAGAGCTTAGTTTGGGACTAGTTCAATTTGTGTGAGATGGTCTCCTTATATATTTATTAAAATTGCAGGTACGACTCGACGCAGGCGGTGGACAACAACAGCGGCGCGTACCTGTTCATCCCGTCGCAGTCGGCCACCGAGCTCAAGACCGACGCCTTCCCCGAGATCGTGATCACGGAGGGGCCCTTCAAGGCCACGCTCTACAGCGGTCTCAGCGGGGCCAACACCGCCGAGATCGTGCTGGCGGTGAGTATTAAAACAAGTGAAGTATGCTCAACTTCTGTTCTGTAGGAAAACATAGAAGATGGGATCCATGCTGAATAGGAAGTTCGCTGGGCCTTCAACAAAGTTAAAAAAAAAAAAAAAAAATCAAAATATTTTGTACTGCCAGATGAAAAGTGTAGTAACTCAAAATACTACTGTATTTCAAAATCAACTTTAATACAACGTCTATGAGCTTGAAAAAAAACTAACAATGATTTTGAGTTGATGCAGTCTTGATCTAGCAGTGCGATTTATTCACTGGCCACATGAGGGTTCTTATACACAACCAAGGCGAACACGGCAGAATGACTGAGAGACCGGTCGACCGCCCGCCGGTTCCGGCCGGGCGTCCCCACTCATCATCAACAACACCACGCTCAAACTTTTAAAGCCGGTCGTCAACTGAGAGTCATGCCACTGACTGACTTCACAACGGCTACAGCGGTCACAAGTTCAACATTAAAAGAGCCTTTGTTTCGTATCAATAAAGCATAAATTGCATAGCATAGCAAACATGTTTGGCGTGTGAGTGAGACATTTTGTATTCGAAGCAAGGCATTGAAATGGTTAAATACTGTGACCGGAGAATTTAAAATGATTTCCCGATGAGACTGACGGCTGACTGCAGGTGTCGTGCAGTTGGTTTGCAGTTTCGATGCAGTTGAATTAAAAATGTAGCTTAGGACATGCAAGGATGAGAGTGCAATATTGTGTTTAAAAAATTAAACCGCGGTAAAATTTGTCGTTTCGAGTTTATCTGTCCGTTCGGTTATTTTTTTTTGTCGATTTTGAACAAACTTCCTGATTAGCTTAAAATTCTTCAAACTTAGATAGCTCGGAATAGTATTAAAATGTAATACAGTTTTTAGAACTAAATATTAAAATATATTTAGACTGAAATTATTGTTATTAGCATTGTATTTATTTATTTATTGATAGGAAATCCAACAGTTACAAATACAACATATGGAACAAGAATAGGAAGCACAAAACCAATAAAACCAATTATTATTATTTATGGATAATATTTAAATGAGAATCAAAACTAACCTAAAAAAGTAACGGCCGCTTGCACAAAAAATTTAACACTGGGTTAAGACACTCTCGAGTTAGTAAACGTCAGATTACGAAAACTGTAATTTTAACTCGAGTTAGTCATGAAATGATTTTTTGGTGCAAGTGGCACTAACTGGGCAAATAAACTAATAAATCAGTGACTGATTCCCTATTTATTTATTAAATATCAACCTGTGTGTGACCCTCAGGTCTCGGTGTTCGAAAACCCAAACCTGCCCATCACAGCTATAGAGATCTGCAACTCGTTCCTGCTGGACCCAGCGGCCGACAACCTGGAGCTGGCCATGCGCTTCTCCACCGAGATCGACAACAAGGACACCTTCTACACGGACCTGAACGGCATGCAGGTACGCTATGAGCATTGACCGAAAATCCGGATAGATATTTACCGTCAGGTGGCATGTGTGCTATCCATGATATAAACGCTGCTGACAAACTGGGTGTTATCAAATCCTTTTAACCGCGTAAGGCCCACCGTTTTTTTGAGCGGGGATTTGAATCTACCATCAAGGCAATAAAGTTCACTAATGTTTTTTTTTATATCATAGAGAAGGCAAACGAGCACACAGACCACCTGATGGTAAGTGAAACTATGACCCATAGACATTCGCATTCACAAGACCGCAATCCTAAGACTGCAAATGCACTGCCAACCCTGAGGACTAAGATGGAATGCCTGTATGCGAGTCATTTCACCGGCTGTCTTATCCCCAAACCGAAACACAACACGAACACTGCTGCTTGGCGGTAGGTTAATAGATAAGATGGTGGTACCAACCCGGACGGACCCTGCACAATGTCCTCCAACAAGTTTGATAATGCCATTTTCAGTTTATGAAGATAGGAAAATAAACCTTATCCCCATTGCAAGTATTGCAACACAGTTCAAATTAAATTACACCGTGTGGTTGCCGGGTTAGAATAGTGCGACTCCATGTCTTCCCGTGGATGTCGTAAGAGGCGACTAAGGGAATAAAGGCTTGTAGTACTGTTAGGCGATGGGCTTGCCACCTGTCACTAATACACTGGGAAACATCTTAGCCCACTTGTACAGAATTATCAAGAAGTTTTAAGACTTGTTGGTAATTCTTAAGCTCTGCCTACCCCACTCTGGGTATGAAGGCGTGAATTTATGTATGTGTGATTATGTACATTCTATTGCACACTGGGCTTTACGAGGTAAAAAATCTGTGTTCAAGTAATTGTGTAAAAAAATAGTTGTACCATGAACTTCGTAATGGTGTGCAGATGATCCGGCGGCGCTACCTGGAGAAGCTGCCGCTGCAGGCGAACTTCTACCCGCTGCCGGCGGCGGCGTACATCGAGGACGGCGCCGCGCGGCTCACGCTGCTCACCTCCACGCCGCTCGGCATGGCCGCGCTGGCCCCGGGGCAGATCGAGGTTCATATAACACAACCAGAGACCGGAATATGGGTGTCATTACTCTCAATAATGTGGACATGACTCAAGGATTTTAATTAAACAAATTAAATTACACTCATTGATTACATACCCTAAAAATAATGCATAGAATATTTAATTTTATTTCATAATATTTTTCCGTGGTTATTTTATTCCTTTTCAACGTTAAAATACTTACGAGGTGAAAAGCTTATTTTGCAATCCACGGATGTTAATGGAGCAAACTTAACCTTTTGAACGCCGTACGTCAAATACAAAATGCGTCACACACACGCCAAACATGTTTGCTATGCTACGCAAATTACAACTTAATCCATACGAAACAAAGACTCTTTTAATCTCTAACTTGTGTCAGCTGTGGCCGACGGTGGCGTCAGTGGCACGACTTCAATTGTCGGCCAGAGCCGACTGTGGCGTTCAAAAGGTTAAGTAGATTAGTAATAATGGCCACTCCTCACGTCTTTGTATTATTTATTTATTATTGACCTGTAAATGATCAAGATTAAGGTTCAGGTAACAAATCAATTAATGTAATTTAATTTGTTTAATTATAATCTTTGGAGTCATGTCCACATCATTGCGAGTAATGACACCCATTTGTCCGATCTCTGGACATAACCAAATTTTCGTTTTGACACTCCGAAGGCGAGCCTGGTTCAAAATGGAAACAATTGACAACATTTCAAAAAAAAAAGCATTATTGTTTTTTCGCGTTTATAATAGCTGGTTAAAAATTAGACTACCCGTATTTCTTGGTTTTTCTTTATTTAACTTAAATTCGTCGTTAATAATTTATTAAAGAAATAGTCATTAAAAATACCGTATATACAAAGTTAGGAATACTGATGTCGTGATCTTAGCCTGATATAAAATTTAAAAAAGTAACTTTAAACAGTAAACAAAACTGACTGTCATGTCATGTCAATCATTCGCTGCCGTTCGTTCACAAATTTGCTATATAGCGTAATTTAATTAATTACGTAATTTGTAGACGCCATTAAAATAAATAAACTATTTTGCGTAGAATTGAAAGCGTGTCGTCAGAATCAAGTAATCCGTCAGACAGATAAACAATGAACATGACAGTTGTATATTTTTTTGAATTCCTTTGGTAATAAATGGACTAAGGGCACTATAACTGTATTCCTAACATTCACAATCCAACTTTTTTTACTGTTTTTCCTAAATATAAAAGAAATTACTGCATAAAAAAATCCAAAGATATTTTTACTGTAATCAGCAGTGTAAAATCTAGAAACGGTATTTTATATTACTACCTTAGCACATAATGAATTGTTGTCAATTGTTCCACTTTGAAGTCGATTGCGACTGCGTTAGGCAATAGGCCAATTAGGTGCCAATTACGTCAAAATGACCAAATTTTGCTCAAAGGGCGCTTTTATTTATTGATTTATTTATGTTAAGGAAATCCAACAGCTATACAATTAGAACAATAGACCGAGTAGAAAACCGTTAGCCAATTACAGGATCTCACTACTAGATATAGAACAAATGCTAAATGCGTACAATACACAAAACGACACAAACATAAATATATACATTCTAGTTTCACTCACTCAAAGCACCGACAATTTTTGTCTCACGGATTGATTTTTGTCTCATGACTAAGGTTAAGACTTTTGGTGGCATAACGTGGTTCTAGAATCCATGGAGTCGCTATTTCTAATTATTATAAACATACCACTTTGATTGTGGTCTTCAGTATGTCATATTATAAAATAAACTAAATTATTTTTTTATTTCGATTTATCCATATCCAAACAAAATCACTCTCTTTACCAAAATTAATTTACTCATAAACTGGTTTCGCGATTTAACGAAAGATTGCAACGAATGCATTTTGAAATAAGTATTACTTATTGTGACAATTACTAAGGGTCAAAATCAAAGTGACATATTTATAATAATCGGGAAATAGCGACTCCAAGGATTCTAGAACCCCGGTATGCTACCAAAAGTCCTAAGCCTACTCATGACCTTGCTTGCTTGCTTTTAGCAGGTGTTTAGGTATTTCCCAGAACAAATAAACAAATGGTATAAAATATGAACTTTAAAATGATCAGAGTGCTATACAGCTTAATCGCAAACAAAAATCGGATCACAGCGATAGCATTTATTTCAACAATTATTATTATTACTAAAAATAGCAAATAGGGTCAATATGCCTTAATAAATGTGAATTTGTCGATTACCATTCAAAATAACAGTGCCAGAATAGTATTTAAACATAAAAATTGTTATTACAACACACGAACAGTTTTTTGTAATGATAATGTTACTCGATTATTTTGCTACTGTCCAATTCAATGTCAGTATCCATGAACTCAGAAAGCTAAGTAAGGGTTTGTGTAGAACTGGTGCCAGACCAAATTTGAACCTTTTATTACTAGTGTTTTAATTTAAATCACCTGTAATCAAATTGACGTCAACGGCACGAAAAGTCTACCCCTGAATATAACAGTCAATTTGTGTGGAATTTCCTCAGATATTTATATTCTTCATGATCGGTGATCGGTGCTCGTGATAGGTGCATCATGATGGGTGATCATGATCGGTGATCGGTGCTCCCCGATTTGGGGATTTGCACCGATTTTATAGATAGGTATTAAGTACCTATACGAACGTTAACACAAGTGTTCCAAGTGTAGTAGTTGAGGCGGTAAAGAGGACGAATGAAATGAGCGCGGCCCTTTTATAACCTTTCGCCCATTTCGGTTAATTTTGAATATGAGTAGGGCGAACAAAGAAATGCTAGAAAGCCAATTCGCGTCATGAGTGAAAATATCGGGTCATGTAGGTAAGACACCAACATACCCTCCATTATTTTCTCATGCGCTGAATCGGATAAGAAATAATAGATTATTTAATTATTTTAATAACGAGTAACAATTAAAAGGTTATTTATATTTATGTCGAAGTTAATTTTAATAAAAGATTTGAATATAAGTAGAGTTACACAGAATGGCTAGTAACGCCATCTGTTGGATAAGTGTCGTCAACTCTTGACAAAGATCGATTTGTGGTTAACGCAACTAAAATAATCTGTGGAATTGAGCTGTCTGTTTGACAGTTATTAGTAAACAATTCATAAAGATGTTTACAATACGAATTTAAATGAAAATGAAGTGAAATGAAGTTAAATTGAAGTGAATTAAGCTTGTTTGTATGTTAAAATGCAGCACAGGTAAACAGCGTAACAACTGCATTGTTACAACATACAGCTGTGTAATGTTGAGTGTATGTTCCGCAGGTGATGCAGGACCGGCGGCTGAGCAAGGACGACAACCGCGGCCTGAACCAGGGCGTGCTCGACAACGTGCGCACGCGCCACACCTTCCGGCTCATCGTCGAGAAGGCCGACCCCAACTGCCAGGTTAACCATTCTCTTATCTTCTGTGGTTATAAATGGTTTATTAACGGACATTATTATTGAAGAGCAGGGTTACGGAAACTGCGGGTTACGTCGCAATGCTATTTGTTGTGATTGGAGTTCTTTTTGCATTTTCTATTTATTATACTGTATATGTTTTTTTTTTTAGACTGAGTTTGGCAATCACCTTTAAAAGGCCGTGCCAGGATAAGCTAAGAGATTTTGCCCCCCTTGAGTTTGGGGTTGTAATTTTTATAGATTGTGTGGCTCTGCATTAGTAATTGTTTTGCCAAATTTGAGCACCCTAAATATCATAGTTTTCGTTTAAAAAAAAAAAAATTATATTTAATTTTTCTTTGATATTTTTTTTTCCTGTTAACCGATTTTAATGAGCTTGGCATATAATGTACATTTAACCAAGATGATCAAATGGCCATAATTATATTTTCATTATGCCATAGAAAAAAAATTAAAAAAACCCATTCAAACTTTTCAGTTTTTTTTTTTTATCACTTCCATGTTAGAGACCGCTCTAATTTTTTCACTGGTAAAACTCCCACTAACGTCCTATAATATGTATTTTTTTCAAAATTTTTGCTAAGGGAGAACATGGAGTTATCTTGACATGAAATTCTTTACATGAGCATTTCTAAAAAAGTTTGTACATTTCATTCACGACTTTAATTTGCAAAAAAAATTGCAGGTTGGTAGAGTGAATGAAGCTGAGCCTAAATAACATAGTCTCCCAAAATGTCCTCATACATTTGTATGAAACTTTCCTTTTTTGTTACCATGAACCAAAGAAAGTTAGTAACAAAAAAGGAAAGTTTCATACAAATGTATGAGGACATTTTGGGAGACTATGTTATTTAGGCTCAGCTTCATTCACCCTACCAACCTGCAATTTTTTTTGCAAATCGAAGTCGTAAATGAAATGTACAAACTTTTTTAGAAATGCTCACATACATTTCCTAGAACCGCTATAATTTAAATCGGAATGATTGCAACCTCTTTAGAGGAACGTACATGTTGCATATGAAATACTTACTGGCCACTTACATTTCAACTTTTTAAAGAAGTAAAAAAAAAGACAACAAAAAGAACTCCTTCCAATTGTCGTGCGTTGGTAACATAATATAAACCATTCCAATATGAATTCATTATCAAAAACCACTGCAATACAACGCGTTTTCCGTAAAAAAGTTAAAACGCTGTATTGTCTCGCAATGAAAACAATTCTGCAAAGTATAAACGAACAATACGATTTCTTTAATAATACACTTCCAATTTTTGATCAGGTAAATGTCACAAAGGCATATTGTGCATTTGTATAGTAATTAATGGGTACTTAATTTTAAATAGGTAGTTTAAATAATTAGTAGTAAAAGTAGTAGTAGTAGTAAAACTCTTTATTGTACGTACAAACAAATAATTACCTATGTTTATCCACGGATATGTAATTTGGGAGTCTCAGGTAGTATAACTTAACATGCATGTCTTCAATCTAAATGATAAAAAAACATAGGTAATTATTTGTGTGTACTTACAATAAAGAGTTTACTACTACTACTACTTCTACTACTAATTATTTAAACTACCTATTTAAAATTAAGTACCTATTAATTACTATACAAATGCACAATATGCCTTTGTGACATTTACCTGATCAAAAATTGGAAGTGTATTATTAAAGAAATCGTATTGTTCGTTTATACTTTGCAGAATTGTTTTCATTGCGAGACAATACAGCGTTTTAACTTTTTTACGGAAAACGCGTTGTATTGCAGTGGTTTTTGATAATGAATTCATATTGGAATGGTTTATATTATGTTACCAACGCACGACAATTGGAAGGAGTTCTTTTTGTTGTCTTTTTTTTTACTTCTTTAAAAAGTTGAAATGTAAGTGGCCAGTAAGTATTTCATATGCAACATGTACGTTCCTCTAAAGAGGTTGCAATCATTCCGATTTAAATTATAGCGGTTCTAGGAAATGTATGTGAGCATTTCTAAAAAAGTTTGTACATTTCATTTACGACTTCGATTTGCAAAAAAAATTGCAGGTTGGTAGGGTGAATGAAGCTGAGCCTAAATAACATAGTCTCCCAAAATGTCCTCATACATTTGTATGAAACTTTCCTTTTTTGTTACTAACTTTCTTTGGTTCATGGTAACAAAAAAGGAAAGTTTCATACAAATGTATGAGGACATTTTGGGAGACTATGTTATTTAGGCTCAGCTTCATTCACTCTACCAACCTGCAATTTTTTTTGCAAATTAAAGTCGTGAATGAAATGTACAAACTTTTTTAGAAATGCTCATGTAAAGAATTTCATGTCAAGATAACTCCATGTTCTCCCTTAGCAAAAATTTTGAAAAAAATACATATTATAGGACGTTAGTGGGAGTTTTACCAGTGAAAAAATTAGAGCGGTCTCTAACATGGAAGTGATAAAAAAAAAAAACTGAAAAGTTTGAATGGGTTTTTTTAATTTTTTTTCTATGGCATAATGAAAATATAATTATGGCCATTTGATCATCTTGGTTAAATGTACATTATATGCCAAGCTCATTAAAATCGGTTAACAGGAAAAAAAAATATCAAAGAAAAATTAAATATAATTTTTTTTTTTTAAACGAAAACTATGATATTTAGGGTGCTCAAATTTGGCAAAACAATTACTAATGCAGAGCCACACAATCTATAAAAATTACAACCCCAAACTCAAGGGGGGCAAAATCTCTTAGCTTATCCTGGCACGGCCTTTCACTTAATTTCACTACAATAATCATGCATATCAAAATGCCAAATGGAACAATTTATACAGGACTATTTGTTGTCCGCGACTTCGCGTAGAAGCCGTTTATAATTAATTCCTCGGGAACAGTTCTATTTTCTGGAATAAACAGTAATATATGTTCTTCCCGGGGACTTAAGTTCTTCAGTCAAGTCGTGAAAGAGTTACAAACATACGTTAGAAGCGTTATTATATCAGTATCGATGAGCACTAACAAAAGGTTTAAAATTTTGAGATATTGAAATTTGTGTTCAAATTCGCCCGAGCTCCAAACAGACGTCCCTCGGACGCTGGGCCCATATGAGTAACTCGAGAGATGTCTGCCCCGGAGATGGACCGACTAAACTGCGCTACAACAACGGCAGTCCTAAAACCATAAGTCTCACGTAAAGTTTGTATTGATTGCAGCAAAAGCCATCGCCTGATCACCCGAGCGGGCAGCTGTCGCTCGGCGCGCACATCTCGCAGCAGACGTTGCTGCAGCCGCTCGTGAGCATGTTCCACGCGCCGCACGCCGCCGCGCAGCCCGCCACGTACGCGCGCGCGCGCGCCGCCCGCGCCGACCTCGTGCTGGCCGCCGCCGCCGCGCACGTCTCCGCTGAGGTGAGTAGCCTGCAGCTTTGCGCGTTTCGCTCCCCTTAAACCTAGTTCGATTTGTACTTGATTAGGTGTTGTAGATATTATGAAAAACTAGGTTTGAACGTTTTCCTTTCCTAGAAATTAATTAAACATAATGTCACGTCCTACCGGGTGGCAAGAAAAACTCGATAAAAGTTTAAAGAATTTATTGAAAAGAACTCCGGTAGTGTGAACAGAAGAGGGTAGTAGGTTCGTAGGGGGTGGTCTGATTCTGTGAAGTGGATAGCACTTCCCTCGTAATTAGAGTGACGCGGAGCGGCGGTGGATATAACCCGTCGGCAGCCCGACGGTGTACGATGCCAGGATCCTGGCGTCAGGGGGGTAGCACCCGGTGTGTAGCACCGGACCCCACTCGACGATCCTGGTCCCGGAGATAGACGCCGCGCAGGCCAAGTAGGTGAGTAGAGGAGTAGATGGGTAGCAGCGTTGGTGTACTCCTAGCGGTGATTATGAACGGTGAACGGTGAAAGGTGAACGGTGATCGTTGCTCCCTGTACGGTGAACGGTGCTCCCTGAACGGTGAACGGTGCTAGGTATCGGTGCATCATGATGGGTGATCGGTGCTCCCTGAACGGTGAACGGTGCTTGGTGCTCCCTGTACGGTGAACCCCGATTTGGGGATTTGCACCGATTTTATAGATAGGTATTAAGTACCTATAAGAACGTTAACACTAAGTGTTCCAAGTGTAGTAGTTGAGGCGGTAAAGAGGACGAATGAAATGAGCGCGGCCCTTTTATAACCTTTCGCCCATTTCGGTTAATTTTGAATATGAGTAGGGCGAACAAAGAAATGCTAGAAAGCCAATTCGCGTCATGAGTGAAAATATCGGGTCATGTAGGTAAGACACCAACATACCCTCCATTATTTTCTCATGCGCTGAATCGGATAAGAAAGAATACATTATTTTATTATTTTATTAACGAGTGACAATTCAAAGGTTATTTATATTTATGTTAAAGTTAATTTTATTAAAAGATTTAAATATAAGTAAAGTTACACAGAAAGGCTAGTAACGCCATCTGTTGTATAAGTGTCGTCAACACTTGACAAACATCGATTTGTGGTTAACGCAACTCATATAATCTATGGAATTGAGCTGTCTGTTTGACAGTTATTAGTAAACAATTCTTAAGGATGTTTACAATACGAATTTAAATGAAAGTGAAGTGAAATGAAGTTAAATTGAAGTGAATTAAGCTTGTTTGTATGTTAAAATGCAGCACAGGTAAACAGCGTAACAACTGCATTGTTACAGTACCCCCCCTTCTCCAGTAAGGATTTTGATCTTAAGATAAAAATCCGCCTAAGAAAATCTTTTACGTCTACACTTTCAAACTCCTTTCATTCATCACACATACAAATAACTTACAGAATATCCTTTCAAAGTGAGTTAACTATTTAGGCAATTTAGTTGACTCTGACGAAAAAAGTAATGGCTAGATGTAACTGGATGAAAATACTGTTAAACATTCCTCGAAACATCGTCATAGGATCACTACCCGTCCTATATAGATCACCTAACAATACGAGGGGTGATCCATAAGTTTTGAGAATCAGTATGAACCATGCACATAATGATATTTTTTTAATGTGGAATATACCATGGCACTAATCAAACTTAAATTAGAGAAAAAAAAACTATATTGTTCATTTGTTTTTCTGTGATAGCTAAACAAAAAACATCTGTATGAATAATTTTACAAGACGGTAAAATAAGACTTAGTTTTGTAATAATTTGGAGCGGTGTGGAGAAACTTCTGGTACACTAATAAAAAATTTTGTTTTTGAAAATGAAACCTTGATTTATCATTATGATTTAAACGATAACTAAGTTATCATTGCAGTGAATTTTTTATCTCCAGCTCTGTCACCAAAACTTAGGGTGGTTTTTTCGGCCTCGCCCAGGATTATTGAGGCCTACAAATAAATACTTTGACATTAGTTTTTAGCAATTGTGTTTAAATAATCTAGGAGAGTTATATAACATTATTCTATCATAGTTATGGGAAAATATTAAAAACAAGCTCAAGAAAAAAAAAAGATATTTGTGGCAGGAAATGTGCTTCAGAGCCTTCTAATTCACAAGGGTGCTGCTCATCGACCAAAGATCAGAACTGAGAACCGCTCTCCCCGTTATTAAGCCCTAACTTTCGACTACTACTTCTCATTCACTAATGTTAAAAAACAACTACATAAAAATCACGAGCTGATGATGAGTTAGTGAACGTACAAAATTTGACCATTTTGACCTCCTAAAGTAAAATTATTTTTATAGTGGTAAAATAAAACAATTGAATGACGTTAATAAGTGTTTGGAAATATGGAAAGTGTGCTTATTTCAATTAAAATATAACGATTTACATATCTCCCATTTTTAATACCGATTATCAAAACTTTTGGATCACCCCTCGTACATGCAGCAAGGGCTTATTTAACGAGTCACTATCCGCTCGGGGCACGTATGTTAGATAAGTAGTGGTCAAGGTAATGCTTATTTATCAAGTTACCAACCGCTTGAGTGTAAGGCTTTGTAGTTCGACTTGTATCGAGTTTAAAAAAGTTTAACAACTAGGTAGGTGTAACGCAAATTACAAACAAAAATAATAATGATTTAAAAATAAATAAATTGAGTACTTATCATAAAAATCATCCTGCCAGCACAGAAGTTATTTTAGATAGTAATAATAATATAGTAGAAATAGTTCATTTAGAATTTATAACTTTTAGGTTATGAGCCGGCGTAGAACCGCAGATGGCCACCTCATAGGTGAGCTCATCCTTTTGTAAGGATAGAAATTTAACCTCAACCATGATATGTGGGTCAAAATATGTGGGTAGATTCCCAAAAAAAAATAAAAAAATTAAGTAGGTAGTGCAACGAACCAACGAGAACTAAAGAAACTACTCTCCGTTCCGTTACAAAATATGATTAATTAGAAATTATTGTAACCCGCAGCAAGTAATATTAAAAAAAAAAAAACCAGAAGGGCAAAAAAAATAAATTAGGTAGGTAGGTAAGTAAAAGTGCGCAGAAGGCACAGTATATAAATAAACCAGTAAAGAAGCTACGAACAAACGCTCGAAACGACGCACTCACACAGACGCACGCCTCTACGAGACCGCTAAGAGGATTTGGCGGTGCTGTCAGTCGCGTGTGTCGCGTCGAGACGAATGGGCTCCTTTGCATTTTACGCTTGTTCTTGAGAAAGATGCCACAAAAGTATTGCGTGGTATACGGTTGTTTGAATTCGCCTTCTTCAAACCCGGAACTATCATTTTTTAAACTCCCTGCTGGTGTTGAAAGGTAAGAATAAATAAAATATTTTTAAATAAAGAGCTTTTTATAATACGATGACGTGTCGCAAAAGTAAAAATTTAAAAATTGTTTGCAAAATCGATATCTGGGGATGTGTATGGTCTTCGACAACTAATCTGTTGGCAGAATGAGAAAAAGTAGCCGCCATCTTGAACTCTTTAGTTATTCAACCGATTGCTTCCAAAATCGATATCTGAGGATGTGTATGGTCTCCGACAACTAATCTGTTGGCAGAATGAGAAAAAGTAGCCGCCATCTTGAACTCTTTAGTTATTGAACCGATTGCTTCCAAAATCGATATCTGGGGATGTGTATGGTCTCCGACAACTAATCTGTTGGCAGAATGAGAAAAAGTAGCCGCCATCTTGAACTCTTTAGTTATTCAACCGATTGCTTCCAAAATCAATATCTGGGGATTTTTTACACAATAAAATTAAACAATAAAGCGTTCCGAACATGTCGTAGCAGACGAAAGTTTTTTTCAGTGAGTACATACATACATACATACACTCACGCCTTCATTCCCAGAGTGGGGTAGGCAGAGCTACAGAATTACCAAGCACTCTTAAATAAGTTGTTGATAATTCTGTAACCAGTGAGTAATTTGTAATAAAGGTTAAAAGCAGCCAATAAATAAATTAGGTTTGTTTATTCTTCAGTTTTATTTGATATTGTGGTAGTGCAGTCGCTAGTTAATCTGAAATGTATAACTAACGAAGAATAAAGACTTCTTGAAATGCTAAAGTTATGTTTATTACCTACCCAATTTTATCTGCAGGGGCTACTTTTACTGATTATGTTAACGGATTCGTTATCAGACATCACACAGATCTCCAGATATCGATTTTGGAAGCAGCCTGTCGAATAATAAAAAAGTTCAAGATGGCGGCTACTTTTTCTCATTCTGCCAAGAAATTCGTTGTCGGAAACCACGCACATCCCTAGATATCGATTTTGGAAGCAATCGGTTGAATAACTAAAAAATTAAAGATGGCGGCTACTTTTTCTCAATCTGCAACGGATTTGTTGTCGCAGGTCACACGTATCGATTTTGCACTAACTAGCTGAGATACAATAAACAAGTTTTTTTTTCAATTTTACAAAATGTTAGTGAACAACCCTTACGCTAAATTGGAGCGTAGGTATTTATCTTGAAAAGTAGGCCTAGTTTCTTTACTGGTTTATTTATATACTGTGCAGAAGGCGACACCCCAAAGTTAGAAAAATCCGCAGAAGGCGGCGCGTCAGCTCACACCGGGTGTAATGGTAGCTTAGCGTGGACAGTTTGGAAGAAACTGCCCCAAAAATTCCTCAGTCGCCTCTTACGACTCCTCGGATAGAAAGAGGGTGGCACTATTCTTGACCCGTACACCACAGGGGTAAGAAAAGCTTGCTGCGAATATAAATAATAAAAACACAAAAAACACAATAAAGCACACACACCAACAATCAAACACTACACAGAACCAGACTTAGACCACGTAAAGGGCGCCACTGTCACGTCCTACCGGGTGGCAAGAAAAACTCGATAAAAGTTTAAAGAATTTATTGAAAAGAACTCCGGTAGTGTGAACAGAAGAGGGTAGTAGGTTCGTAGGGTGTGGTCTGATTCTGTGAAGTGGATAGCACTTCCCTCGTAAATTAGAGTGACGCGGAGCGGCGGTGGAGGTAACCCGTCGGCAGCCCGACGGTGTACGATGCCAGGATCCTGGCGTCAGGGGGGTAGCACCCGGTGTGTAGCACCGGACCCCACTCGACGATCCTGGTCCCGGAGATAGACGCCGCGCCGGCCAAGTAGGTGAGTAGAGGAGGAGTAGATGGGTAGCAGCGTTGGTGTACTCCTAGCGGTGGACGCTCCTAGCGGAGGTGTACTCCCAGCGGTGATTATGAACGGTGAACGGTGAAAGGTGAACGGTGATCGTTGCTCCCTGTACGGTGAACGGTGCTCCCTGAACGGTGAACGGTGCTAGGTATCGGTGCATCATGATGGGTGATCGGTGCTCCCTGAACGGTGAACGGTGCTTGGTGCTCCCTGTACGGTGAACCCCGATTTGGGGATTTGCACCGATTTTATAGATAGGTATTAAGTACCTATAAGAACGTTAACACTAAGTGTTCCAAGTGTATTAGTTGAGGCGGTAAAGAGGACGAATGAAATGAGCGCGGCCCTTTTATAACCTTTCGCCCATTTCCGTTAATTTTGAATATGAGTAGGGCGAACAAAGAAATGCTAGAAAGCCAATTCGCGTCATGAGTGAAAATATCGGGTCATGTAGGTAAGACACCAACATACCCTCCATTATTTTCTCATGCGCTGAATCGGATAAGACATACATACATTAAATCACGCCTGTTTCCCAGAGGGGTAGGCAGAGACCACTTCTTTCCACTTGCTACGATCTTGACAAATTTCTTTCGCTTCTTCAACATTCATACATCGAGTCATGCACGCACGTCGGTTTCGGGTACTTAAGATTCGGCCCTTTTCCAGTATTTCTCCGATTTGATTCGAAAAAGTACGCCTAGGACGGCCCCTTCCGACCCTTCCACTCACTTTCGATCTGTATATCTCTTTCGTCAATCTTCTTTCATCCATCCTTTCCAAATGACCGAACCATCGAAGCATGCCCTTTTCAATCTTAGTCACTACATCTTCTTTCATTCGGATAAGAAAGAATACATTATTTTATTATTTTATTAACGAGTGACAATTCAAAGGTTATTTATATTTATGTTAAAGTTAATTTTATTAAAAGATTTAAATATAAGTAAAGTTACACAGAAAGGCTAGTAACGCCATCTGTTGTATAAGTGTCGTCAACACTTGACAAACATCGATTTGTGGTTAACGCAACTCATATAATCTATGGAATTGAGCTGTCTGTTTGACAGTTATTAGTAAACAATTCTTAAGGATGTTTACAATACGAATTTAAATGAAAGTGAAGTGAAATGAAGTTAAATTGAAGTGAATTAAGCTTGTTTGTATGTTAAAATGCAGCACAGGTAAACAGCGTAACAACTGCATTGTTACAATAAAATAATAAAAACATAACCTAAACGTACCAACCTAGTTTTTATAATAACTCGGACATGTTCAATAATCATGTAAAATGGACTTGATTTAGAGGGTGAGAAACGTTAAATTTGTTGGAGTATTTTATGTCGACAGCTACGCGTCGGTTCACAATCCTCTGAGATCCTCCAATATTATTAGTTTAGTCAGTTTCCAGAGACAGGTCCCTGATGGTATTTGTTTGCAGACGCCGCACGGCTCCATCCCGGGCATCGGCATGACGTTCCAGCGGGTGCACCTGGACAGCTGCTACGGCGGCCGCGACGTCGCCCAGTTCTACCCGCTCAGCGACGGAGTGGTGAGATACCTACTGAACTATTGTTACCAACACATCCCATTATCCCTGAGTAGAGCTCGAAGAAGGGAATTCTATTCCGCTCGATCCTGAACGAATACTTCCAATTCATTCCTTTGGTAATCAAAACGTGATTAAGGGTTCACTGTAGTGTTGAGGAGTTATGGCAGTGATGAAATTAAATATAAGCATTGACACCTTGTACAAACTAATAACTTGGATCAGAGCGCAGGGTATCGTAGATACTCCCCTGAAATCCTCCGCAATATGGACTCGCACTGGATAATATTACAGCTATTCTAAGCCCTACGTTATTTAATTAGCAAATCTGATTCCTGTAGCTGGAGCATAGAACCTCGTCGCAGAAAATCTAATGATAACTCTTAGGGTCCTGAGTGGTTGCCGGCTTAGAATTGTGCCACTCCATGTCTTCCCGTGGAGGTCGTAAGAGGCGACTAAGCGAATAAAGGCTTGTAGTACTGTTAGGCGATGGGCTTGCTACCTGTCACTGATATACACTGTTATACATCTTAGCCTAATTGTGCAAATTGTGGTTACAGAGTTGTCAAAAAGTTTTTAGAGTTTTTGGTAGTTCTGTAGCTCTGCCTTCCCCACTGTGGGAATGAAGGCGTGAAGGTATGTATGTATGTAATTCTTAGGGTTTTTTTTCAATGGCATTCAATTGCGGTCAAGCTTTATTCTAGTCAAATTCAATAACCTTTCAGAAACCCCACACGAACAAACACATTAGACCTCTGACCTTGGTGACCATGCTAACTTGTTTCCTAGGTCGTCGTATCGGATCTACTAGACGTGCCGTCCGACCAGGTGTACGACAGCTCGCTGACATTTGTCACGCTGCGCGACAAGATCCCCGGCGGAGCTGTCACGCTGTGCCCCATGGAGATCCGCTCCGTGTTCATCAACGCGACCCTCAAGCACCGCTGAGAGCTTAAACCAAATTGTTAAAGTCTGATTTGTTAGTGAAGTGAGTTAAAAATCTGTTGGTAACGCAACGTTGTCGCATCGCTGTATGCGTTTTTGTGCACGAAATAGAAAGGCGTACAGCGGGTTAGTGCAGATTCAAGAAACAAGGGAATTATGATTCGAACACGTTTATAAATTCCAGTCAGTGAAGCTAGCCATAGTTGCATTTCGCGACAGCAGAAATCAGAGAATCTGTATTAAAGAATCTCTGTAGGATACCACTTTTCGACTCTATTAGTTTGGATCTAAAAGTGGAAATGGCTTATCTTAGTTGATTATAAATACAAAGCGACTTGCCTGGTCGTCTATCATGAAGCGTCAAAACAAGCGTTCGTTCCCAAAAATACCAGAATTTTAAAATACCTACTCACTATATCGAAATCACAAAACTAAACTTTCAGAATAGGGAATTGTTAATTTATTTACCCAGTATTTTTAATCTGGTTTTTTTTGGAACCAGTTTTAAAGAGCAATTTGGTATTTTAAAATTTTGGTATTTTGGAAATGAGCGGTTCCAATCAGTGACAGGGACACCGCTATAATATTTATCAGAGGCCGGAATTTTCGTGGCACTTTTGAGTTGTCATTAACTACTCATTTATCGACTTAATATATATTCGAATGTACATATCGATCCACCAAACTTCTAAATAGGTTCTTTAGCAACTTATCGCGTCGTGCGGGTGGGTAACTAGATAATATGGGGGAAAAAAAAGATCTATTTATTTATGAATAAACTAAAAAAACACTTGTTAACACTAGCAAGTATTTTTAACATGAAATTGAAAAGACAGCAATGAATTACGTATTGTTAGCCGCATTTCGGGAACTGATTTAATAAGAGATAATATCTCTTATTAAATGCTGTCTTTTCAATTTCATGTTAAAAATACTTGCTAGTGTTAACAAGTGTTTTTTTGGTTTATTCATAAATAAATAGATCTTTTTTTCATTGCTGTCTGTAGGACGACGTCCTATTACTGCAAATACCCGCTATCTGCAAAAATCTCATTTTAAGATATGGCCATTTTAATGTTTGACCACATTTTATTCAATTGAAACCTGTAAAAAAATTAAGTGTTTTTATATACTCTTAAGCCTTATTGTATCTAGTTTACATTTTACTCATTGAAAAGACCTAGAATGAAATTATTTGACCATAAAAACGAGATTAAAAAAATAGTCGCACACTCAGCAAGTTTTACCTGTACAAATATATTTTTGTATATTTCGTTCAGTTAAGTGTTTATGAACATGTTTCTATTTTATGAAGCTTTAGTTTTCGTGCCATATGCCTACAAACCACAAAATAATCAAAAATACCTGTAGTTTGGCGAGTATTTTTTATTTTACTTAAAATCATCAACAATCATTATATTAATTTATTACTTATCTGAATTTTACTTACTATTTGTGTCCTTATCTCCCGTAACCATTTTAACAAGTCTTCTACTCCTTGCACTCATTTTTATCGCTCAGTATCGTTAGATTTAGCTTCTAAACAACTATTAAACTACTTTTTTAACGACAGCTACAAACATCAACACTGTGACATCGGCGCGTGAGCCGCAACTGAGTGAAGTTAGCTACGTCGCGAAGCTTGTAAGCACTCTTCTTAGCTAGTTCTTCCTGTACGACTACACGTTAAAACTGGAATAAAGTTACAGGCAAAAACAACTAAGTCACTGTAACTTTTTATAGCTGTTTAATAATGTAGTATAATGATATTAAAATATTCTGGTAAAAAACGCTAAACACGTTTAGTCTATTTTGGATGTCGTAAAATATATATTACACTATAACAACTTTTATGCAAATAACGGTAAAGTACTTATAAAACTTACATTCAGAACACAAAATGGCAATAATATTATGAAAAGGGTTTGCAAATAAAAGCTAAGATCCAATAATAAATTTTGGGTGGAGATAAAACAAAAAAGATTTTGTTATCATAGACATTTCAGTTTCTACTAGTACATAATTCTAGAAAATTTACAAAAGGATACTTTATGATGTACCCATCTTCGCATCCAAGGGTCATGTCGAAAAAAGGGTTTCACCAGCATATAAAGCTTGAAAAATGCGGTTCGATGGTGTAATAAAATAATTTTCGCCAAAATGTCACTTAGCAGGTATTTGCAGTAATAGGGCGTATATTGTTTTCAAAGTAAGTTTTATATTTCATTGTTCGAGTAAAAGGTTCACTGGAAGAGACCGCTCTTTAGCGATAAAACCGCTTGTTGTTTATCTCTACTTTAATTATTCCTTTGAATTATGTGTTATATATTGAATTGTTTCGATATATGAATATCGGGACTCAATAAATGAGAACTCACTAGCGTTATTGAAAGTGCCATGAAATATCCCGTCTCTGATATTTATATATCTCCATCCAGTTCACTTTCCGGGCCTTCGGGCTACGACGCTTCATAATACGGCCTATTGTGTTAGTGTAAATGGCATGCACACTTTCTTTCCATGTTTCTATAATCCGAGGTCTGGTACCTACGATGCATTCGTCCCTTTCTAATTCCAAGGTACCAAGTGAGAGCACGCGACTTAAGGTAACATTGCATTTCAGAAATGTTTGTGTGTCTGAGCTTTTATTGTGAGTTGTGACCCGTATAATGTATATCAATTTGTAATAGAGACAATAAGATATATATGTAATACATGCGAGAATGCGTCCATTTGAGAGATAAATCATTCGACTAGTGAACAAATTAGAATGCAGTAAATCAGTACGAGTCGACAGAACTGGGGACTGTCTAATGAGCAGACCTAGGAATATGCGGGGCAAAATTAAATGACAGCTAAGGATTGCCTATATCGATAAACTCAATTATCGATACTTTTCCCACATACTAGTGATCGCTTCAAGATTTGTTTGTAAAAATAAACTTTTATTGAAACTATGCAAATAAAACAAAATATAAACATAATTCTGGTTATTCTTTATTTAACCTTCACTAATCATAACCGTTTTTTTTTTACTCTTGACAAATTCTGATTGTTTATTTTAACAAAATGGGACAGTCATTCTGAAATACATGGTAAGGAAAAAAATATGATGATGATGACTAAAGGTTAAAAACATCTTTTAAAATAAGGAATAACAAGAATTATGTTGCTATTTTGTTTTATTTGCATAGTTACAATAAAAAAATACAAACAAAGCTTGGAGCGATCACTAGTATGCGGGAAAAGCATCGATAATTGAGTTTATCGATAAAGGCAATCCCTAGCTGTCATTTAATTTTGCCCCGTATATTCCTAGGTCTGCTAATGAGTTAGAACCCTGTGTAGATGTAGTGAATGACCAAACGATGTCGTATTTTGTCGGATAATTTCTTATTAGTATTTTCACTTTACAAAGACCTTACCCTCTACCTAAATGTACGTATAGTCGGCCTTTTAAGTAGCTACACATTTGTGTACTTTCAAGCTTTTACGCAGTGATTCTCAACATTTTCCCAACCAAAGACCATTTTAATTATTTTGTTCTTAGTAGGGACCACAAGTTTTATAAATCAAAACTTAAAATGACCACTACAGCCTTTAATGTACCTATTAGTTGAAGCTGAATAGTGTTTTCTAGTAAAAAAACTCATTTTTATAACCAATAAAGCAAATAACAATTTTAGAAAAACAGAAGAAAGTTGTGGAGAAGAGTAGAAAAGAACGAAAGGAGATTTCTGCTGCTGTTACCCAAAACACCAAAAAAAATTAAATACTCGCACAGCTGCGATAAATGAGCATAAAAGTAGATAATTTAAAATGTAATTACTTTAATTTTACGATAAAAATATCGCACAGCAACATAGATTATAAATCTTATATTTATTGGAACTCGTTTAGTTTGTTATTTTGTTTGGACCTTGCCACGGACCACTTCGTAGGCTCTCCCGAACTACGTGTGGTCCGTGGACCATCAGTTGGCAACCACTGCTTCAACGCCTTTGGCAGGTTACTGCAGCAATCGAACATGGCGTTAAAGTGACAAAGGACTAAAGTTTGCAGTTATAAGGCCGACAATATCATCAGGAATTTGAGTACTTAGCACTTTGACGTAATACATAAGTTAGCTGTGTTTTACATTACCCGACGTGATACGACTAATGTCACGAGGAACATGTATAACCCGGCACATTTAAGTATGGCTTCCACCTGCTAAACATTTCAATTCCTCCATAGTACATTGATGCAACTGTATAACGTCAATTTGAGTAATGAGGTGTGCCGTCGAGGTTTGAAGCACCTGGCTTTCTCAGTTTACGAACTTAGGAACTGCCAAAGTGTATGGAATTGACATAAGCGCTTGACGCGACCGTCCGGCAACTTACATCAATACTATAACGATAACTATCAGTCGATCACACAATGCAGCTTGTCTACTGCCACATCCGTTTAATCAAAATACGATATAGTTTGAGTAGGCCATTTGCAACGTTAAAAGATGGCGGACGTGTAATTTGTTTTAGACTTTAATTTTTGGGTAATTAGGTGTTCAAAGTTCTTTTCTGATAGTGATTTGTACTTTTTATGTCTTTGTGTCGCACAGTGATTGAAGACTTGGACTTATTTCGTGTATCTGGCATCTTTCTTCTCGTTTCAAGTGGACTCGCAGTGGTGCAGAGGTTAAAACTATCTTGACCTCTGACCTACAAATCACCGTACAACGTTGCCCCCAATCTTCCTAGAGAAGATTGGATTGTTTTATTGCTATATTGATATATACTTATATATACTTGACACTGGCGAAATCACTTAACGTGGAAACGCCATATCCCCGCGGTAGTAGCTGTTCAAGTCGCCGCGGGGGCAAAAGAAGAAGAAGAAGAAGAAGATATAGTTTGAGTACTCACTACAAAGTCGGCCATCCGGGGTCAATGAAGAGTGATATTGACTTAAATAAAACAAGACGTAGATTTATTTAAAGTAAATGTGATTAGTTTATTTATTTTTAAAATGTCTAAAATTGATTTTTTTCTACGTATTGCTCAATGTTAAGATCCACAAAATTCTGGAAAAATACCGAAAAAAACTAGAAAAGGTATTTAAAAAAAATGCGCCGAAAATTGCATAGGGTTTCCTACGTTCTTTTTCTAGACTAAATAATGGCGTTATGTAGTGTTACGTCGCGCCCCACTTCTTAGTTTTGCAATCGCGCAATGTCGCGCGTTCGTGGGTCGGAAACACTACATAATTAATAATTATTTATCTTTTTTGTATATTTGTTTACTTATTTATTCAAATGTTTATGTTTTTTTACCTACTACTGCTGTAAGAAAACTCGAAAGCAATAGATATCTGTCAGCAGGCTTAGTATGGTTGCGTTTATCGCGTGATAAAATGGAATACGTGTCAGAAAGTGACGGATGTTTTATCCACATTTTGTCACGCGATAAACGCAGCTACATTAGGCCCCAGACTTCAAATTTTATTGCAGTGGCTATTTTCTACTCGGTAAAACCATAATGCTTTTATCGTATCGTCAGCGTTACGATAGCTCTTATTTACTTGACAGTAATGGCTGCCGAGATGAAAACAATACGATAACCTGTCTAAAGTATGTTTTTACCTAGCAGAATAGAGCCAGATATAGTGAATAATCAATAGTTAATCTTGCTTTCTCAATTAGCATATCAATGTGCACTGAAGCCGATTGAGAAGGCAATATTATACACGAACATTCCCGACCAAATACAATACGTCTATACAACGCTTTCAGGCTTTGTTCTGTACCATAGACACGATGCGATGTTCCAAAAATGGGCTTGTTTTCCAATAAACTATAACGGGGAAGCTTACCAATTAACGAAGAAAGTACCCACATATAAGGTCTAATTCTATGGAACTTGCTAACTATGTAAACAAACCGCCATATTGAAATTGTCTCTGAATGATGAATTTACTAGTGATGGGCAATACTCCTTTACTTATGTCAAACCATATCGAATATTAAAATACCGAAAGTAAAAAACAAGTAGTTACTTATTTCTAATTTGTTCAATCACGATCTGAAGAAAAATCGGTACTTGAAGATGATACATATATCACCAGTATTTATTACAAAAGGTGCCGTTACATCATCTGTGAGTGTGATCAGTGTGAGTTAGGTAATGTGTAGGGGCCTTAATATATCGACAACTTTAGCCACAACACTACCTATCATAGACAATTGTAGATTTTAAAAGAAACAAAAACGTCATCCCATCAGGTCCTAATAACCTAACTTATGAAACCATTTAAACTTTTAATGAAATATCCAAGTTAGAGTTATATATTTGGTGATTTTGTATTTTAAAGTAACGACCGTTTCAATAGTTTATGGTTTCAATGGTGTTTGATGAGGTGGTGTGAAAATTCAAGGAGAAACAGTGACAAAACAAAGTTAAGTCTTTTGTTTACATAGTTAGCAAGTTCCATAGAAATACACTATAGGACGAACCGGTTTTCATAGCTTCGCAGCAGCTCTGCTATTGTAGGAATGTTTCCTCGCAAACTGTGGATGTAAAGCCGGTTATGACGTTATGCGTGAGAGATGTATGTTCCGTCGTTTTGCACTGACGATATGTACAGTCAGCAAGATAAGTGGTCTTCCAATAGTTCCAATTTAAATAAAGTATCTTTCGTCGATCGTCGATGCTTCCAATGGACAGACTCATCCTATCGACCTTATTTGTTTTACGAAGTGCAAACTAGAGTCAACCATCATTGTGGTGGCATTAGCCTTTCAAAATAACATCTTATATTCAACATAGAGGGTGTTTTTGAACATAAGAACACATCCCCTTATATTCATAAACGCACAGTAGCTAAAATATGCTAATAATATGTTTTGTATTGTATTGTGTCATTTGCATCTAAAAGTGACAAAGCATAATGTAACTAAAATAGGTTTATAGTGCGTTTATGAGTTAGGTGGTTATAATTAAAAGGAGCGTGAAGGAGAGCATATCCTATCAACTTTTATAATCTCGTAGTGAAAATAGTCATACATAGATTATTACTTACTTGTTCATTAAGTTCAAAGAATAAACGCGATTCCATTAGCTTTATGATTATATTGTATTATTGTCGCTTCGTACCGTAGTGTAGCATAGTTATAATCTGATCTTTTTTACTACCACTGCGCACACTCAAAAGAAGGGTATGATGTATTTACAATCAAAGCTTTTTGGGACCCACCATTTGGTACCCACCTCAGGTGGGTTATTATGACTAGCAGTTATATAGCGCTGTCCTTTTCTCTCACCGTAGACTGAACTGCATAGTTATGTCCAGGGAGCGAAACTTTGGTGCCGGTGACGTCATTATGACGCAAATTCACATATAGGATGCTTTTATTATAATCAATATTAGACACCCCACTGATTCTTAATAATGCTATAATGATAATGTTAATATTAAAATAATGACAAAGACTATATGAATAAATATTTAATTGGGTAATATAATAATGAAAAAGGTTCTTTCCACAAGTAAATGAAAAACATAACTTAAATGAAATGTCATTGGATTTCAAAGTATCCAGAACGCTTAAAATTTAAATTCAACATCCCATGTGCTTGGTTGTTTTGCAATGTTTTTCTAAATTGCCTACATTCCTGTCAAAACCTTATTTCATTATTTACAATCAGAAAAGGAAACTTCTGCAAATACGGCTGAGCATTGTGACTTTGCGCAAGAGAAACAATCATGTTTCTGTTATATTTACAATTTACATACAAACAAATAAAAAAATGATTATTTTTGTTAGTGTCTCGAATAATTTTCTTTTTACCATGACAATGCTACTCAATCTCCTTTTTATAAGTACCTACTAGCCGTCTCAAATCAAGTGTCAATATCAGTAAACTAAAGATGCCAATAAGTTGTTATTAGTGACGAAGTAAAATCTAGATAAAAACACTCTGTATATAGCTTGACGTCATACGCCTGTCATCGGCACCAAAGTTGCGCTCCCTGGATGTCATAAACCCCGGGTCCCAAGCCAATCTGACAAACAACAATACGCTTGAGTTTCCTGTTAGTTACAAATGACTTGGCATCTCTAATGACATTGGCGACATCAACCATATTCTTGTTGAAATGGGTCCCAAATTAACGTTCGTGACCGTATGTATCCATATGATGTTCCCGCCCGCCGCGGGATTAGGCCCGCTTTCACGGAAATTTAACCCTAGGTTAAATGATTAAAGAATGTCAGGTTCCTGTTATTACCTGCCTAGGCTTAATATTAAGGCCCGCTTGCAGGTTAATTTGTTAAAATTGTCAGTTCTTATATGAATCTGACATTTTCTGATAATTTAACCTGGGGTTAGAGTTAAATTTACTTGTAAACAGGCCTTAGGGTGTCATTATTCATCAAGATTATGTAAATGCAGTTTGATCGCGCGTTCGTACGAATAAAATTCGCGCGAACTTGCGATGATCTCGCATTTGCATTCTATTAGGACAACGCCATAGGCGGAGAGTGCTTGAGTGCTTCATAACAACAGCAAGTTGCGTTTTCGTTTTTTAACTTCATTGCGTACCCCTTTACACCTGAGCTGGTACGATTGTAAGGGTTTTTTCTAACTGAATCTCTACTTTGTAACGAAAAATCGGCTCTTAATGTCAGTTATTAACTCTTTGGATAACGTATTAAAAAAAAACTTCTTTTTGTGTGCGTTTTAAAGCCCTATCAATGATGTAGGTACTTGAGAAAAAATGGAATCCGTCCATAGGAATACGGAGCGCTAATGTGGTTTAATTTTGACCTTCACTTCACACTGGGCGCAAACTCACCTTCTATCGAGCAACTTTAACGTATATCGTCATCGAGAATACATATTTCTCGATGACGATATACGTTAGCGATTGATATCAGCGCCCTCTAGTGTGTATTTAGTACTTTTTTTTTTTATTAATAGAAGTACTTAAATTTGATAGCAAGTTGCCATTGACGTTGACTTTCCAATCCTCATCGAGTAGTAAATGTCAAATATACGTGAAAACGTGAGTTTATTTTAGGGGTTCGTGCTACGGATAGGTTTACAGGACCTAGACTAGATGCTTAATGCTATCGTAATTGATTTTCGAAAACTTTCAAAGCGTATACATATACATATCTTCATGCCTGCAATCCCAGAATGGGGTAGGCAGAGCTACAGAATTACCTACAACTTTAAAAACTTGTTGATAATTCTGTAACCACATTTTGCACAAATTGGCTAAGATGTTTACCAACGTATAAAAAAGTGTGTATTAAATTGACATAAGCACTTGTACCAATTTCACCAAATGATGAAATGATGATGATTTCTGTGATGATGTGTTTGTTGAATAAACGTTTTTCTATTATATTCTATTCTATTCAAATGATGTTAACCACTTAACAGACGATTAGAGCGTTAGCAGCTGCCAAAATGTATGAACTAACAGTCGATTAACGTTGATTAAATTTAACATCATTTGGTGATATTGGTTCTAAGGTCCCGTTGTTTGATCGATTCGAAAATGAAACTGAAAATTTTACACTTTTCCTTAAGATTTAACCATTAGTTACGGTTTTTAACAATTAGTTTAACGACTGATCAAACAACAGGCCGTAAGTCAATCTTATTTTAAACGGTACTATTTCGCAATAAATCTTGTATAAGGCCACATAAATAAATAAGTAAATAGTAAAGGAGATTCGAAAACGTGAAGTAAGATTTAAATGTTAATGCTCGTCCTACTTGAACAGTCGAGCTCATAAATTTGTGTACACTTTAGTACCTTGACTATTTAATGCCATGTTTAAAAGGCCGTATATGAACTGTTACAGCGAAGAAACTGTACTGACTGACAGTACAAAGAATCATTAACATTCATATCGTTAACTAAGTAACAGCCTAAGGAAACTGCACAAGTCTATTTTATCCCCGCTTAAGATTACCTCTTCGGGCCAGTTGCAAAAAACTAATCTTGATTATATAGTATTGATAGAAGAAGGAATCGTCGTACCAGAAGAAGAAAAGGTAGTAAGTTTAAATGGGTCAAAATGTATGGAAATGAAACTTCACTTTTGCCCGCACTGCAGGCCCTAAGAGCGTGTTTTTTTCAAGCACGTTTTATTTTCTGATATATTAGATGCCGAAATTCATTATTGTGAAATAGAATCTTATGCTTTGTTTGCAAGTAACGTCCGCTGAAATTAAAATGTTTTTAAAATTATTTATTAATGTCGGCATTTTTCAGTTGTGTGGATTTATGTTAAAGGTGTCTATATTTTCCCAGTGAGAACCGACCTCAACATTGTAAGGAATTATCATATATACTATAACTGTAATTTACCTTTGTCATATACACCTAGGCTTAATTCCCGTTTGGTTAAGCCCAACTTCCTTCGACACCTTAAACACACTGTTGACGCTTCTACAGCTCATACTGTCAAGGGAGTAAGAGCAACATTGCCTTCTAGATTGTAGAATAAAGGCCTTTTTCACGTAGAGAGCGGGATTAATTGACGTAATCACTTATTTGTATATATTAATTGGCAATACCTAACGAAACCAACTTGCCAACCGGTATTAATTTTATTTATGATACCGCTGTCGGCCATTTTGAAACAGCTGTGATTTCATTATTCGGTCTTATTGTAACGTTATTAGAAAATAGGATGTAGAATTGCTTATTTTAGTCCATCATTAATTTTGTTAATATACAATTATATAATTGTATGGTATTTTCATTCCTCTTTTAAAATGAAGTTATTGTTTATATATAATGAAACTGTGTTATTAATATAATTTTAACGTGTATAATAAATCTTGTTTTTTTTATATGGTTCGTACACATACAGTGCGACACAAAAGAGTAGAAATTAAATAAAGTGGAAGCATTTTACGTCTAAAAAGTGACAGTTACGTAGTTAGTGGCGCCCACATTTAATTGCTACTCTTTTTTGTCGCACTGTAATTGGACCTTGTTTTGAGTGACGCAGAGGATTATAACTGATATCGCGTTTAGCTATTTTTCTTTTGAACTGCTATCCGTATCTATTGATAAACAAAACAAAATAATTTAATTCTTAAATAAACGTTTATTTAATAAATAAATTAACATCACTGTAATACTCAATCGAAAACAAAATCTTGGTAAATACAGGAAAATATCCATATGACTAGTTACAGCAACATACGTAACAGCGTATTACCGAATAATAGCGTCAACTATTACGTATTCGAAATTAAAACCTAATACTTCAGGTTCATGGTAACTTCTTCGAAACTATTTTGAATATCAAGCATCAAAATTCGTTTAATAATACTTTACTAATTTCACATTCTGCAAATAATAGATAAACATACATCACAAATACTGGTAAAATGAGGAGACGAATGCTTCAAATCATCCCATCTTGAAATGCATAATCCTGGGGTCCAAATGAATAAGGGTAAGTCGATGAAAATGGTATATATATAAATACCAATAATAGTATACTAGAATTAAAACCCCTTTTCACTTCATCTTCTGAAGACATACCTTTTTTTTACTGGGACCCCAGAATGTTGGAATGAATATAGTACGTCTACAATATAATAATCAAACGTCACGCAATCGACGTGACGTCATATCAATTATAATAATTAAACGTGTGTTAAGCACGTGTCCTCGAGCGCCCATTTAAAAACATCTTATAGTTATAATAATTTAAATTAATTCGACAACTTGAACTCTGTATGTATGGCAAAGAAATCCTTAAGCTTGCACAGCATTAAATTTTCCACATTTATACTCGGGCGGACTGAACTTCATCAATATAAAAAAACCAGCGGACATTATTACACGAATTAACTTATAGTCCCAAAATAAGCTCTAGGCTTACAACAAAAAATAAATATATATATACGGGAACAAATACTCGCGATTATCACACAAACATTTGCCCATATTGGGATTCGAACCCTGCACCGCTAGCTTCGTAGGCAGAGTCACTACCAACCAATCTGTCTGAAAATTGTTCGTAAATTGATGAAGTTCATCTGTCCGTGAGTATATCATTGTTGTACCTTGCATTTAAATAATAATTTCGATGTCAAATCAATATAACCTATCAATAAAATCACCAAAAACACTCAATAAAAAATCTATTTCGCTCGAGAATTTGAACTTTCCTAGGCTAAAATAATGTTATAACTAAAAAAATATCACATCACATTTGGAAAAAATAAAAACGATTACCACACCCCGTCATTATATTCTACACATTTTTTAAATATTATGTACACATCCACGGCGGAATTTCACAGTTGTCTATTTCAAACCATCCTCAAATGCCCAAATTGCATTCAATTTTGAGGGTGCGGACAACTAGGAAAAAAAAACCCACCTAGTTTGCACTGCGGACAACAAAGAGGGAACAACCCGAAAATGTACGTCCTATCAATAATAAGGTAAGAAGATAGAGAAATTACGAAATCAAATTGTTACTGATCGACGGCCAGACTTGCCGTGTCACTAATATTTAAAGGCTTTACGAGTGGCGAAAAATACTAAGGATAAGCAGGTTTTAGCGATTGTCATAAAATCAGTCTAGTCTTAAAACCGTATTGTTAATATTCCTAATTTGACAACAAGGGCGGGAATCTCGTTAACAATATATTACCAGTATGGAATAGAGGGCCAGGGCCTACATTATATTAGTTTGGGAGTTATTTACACTAATTTCGAAGTCACCATTAAAAAAATGTCTTTATGTACATCTGGGTTCCCTGGCTAAATAGCTGTTATTTGCGATTCATGATACATAGTCTTCAATAACATACTAATTTATTGTGTTGAGCCATTTATCCAAAATAATAGTGCTTTTGTAATAAATTCATGCTTTCTAAGTCGTCGAGGCGTTCCTTGGATTTCGATAACTCGACTCTTCGTATCGATTTTTTCAACGCCTTACGTCGAATTTGTATTCGACTCGAATATGTCACTAACCAAATTACCTCTGCAAATTACAAATTAATTCATACGAAACGGTCCCTTTTAACCTCAGGCAGGCATCAGGGGCCCGACCTTCAGATGCCGGCCGGAGCCGACTGGGGCGTTCATAAGTTTATAAAGCGTGCTAACTCTAAGTGACCGGGGAGCTTAAAAGTTAGCGCAGTTAATTAAGATTACAAAACCGGTTAAACGGACACTACTCAATCGTGAATATGAAATAACACTTCCCAATATGCTAAAAGATAAATCGGACAGGTCTGAACGATGCAACCGGGACCACCGCGTTCCGGTTCACTCTCGAGTCCGTCGCGCGGGCACCGACGATATAGAGGCAGGTTCAGAGCCGTTCTTCAGCTAAAGCGTTCATGTAATCGAACCAATGCCGGGAGAAATGTTCCTCGGTCCAAGGTCGGTCGCAGGAGAAGGAGGGGTGCATGGCCGTGAGTAGCCCCTATAACCGCGCGGCGGCGCGCCGGGGCAGCAGCACGGGCCCGGCGGCCGGCGCGGCCAGGCGCGGCTCCACGGCCGCCAGCAGGCGCCGCGCCGCGCCCAGCGCCTCCGGCTGCGCCGAGTACAGCGGCTCGCCGTCGCTGCGGCACACGAACGGACCTTATTCACGAGCTCATACGTAAGATAACTCCGATGCACTATAACACTGTTACGTTGACGTAACAACCGTTCAACAGAATGCCCGTGTCAAAGAGTTCTATGTTGAGTCAACGTAAAAAAAACGAGCATCGCGATTTGCAATGTTAGCTTTTAATATTTTTTATATCTTATTGTGCACGTGCCAGATTGAAATTTTACTTATCTCTAAAACCTTATTTTGCCGAGATAAGGAATCCAAAAGTGTGAACTGTGTGTGTTGTATGTGTTGTACGAGTGTGTTATTGTGTTGTCTTTCGCTAGATAAAATAACAATCGGCAAGCTTTAAAAATCCTAACTGTTGCGAACCAACTTTAAATCGTTATAAATCCTAAAGATCACTCAAAATGAAAAATTATGAAAGAAACCTAAAGATGATTTTTAAATACCTTTGCCATTGTTCGTCGACTACCGCCATATTGAATTTTATTAACTGTCATATCGTTAGTGACGCTCACAAGAAGACCAATCGATTGACATGAGAATCATCGAAAGCGGTCCATGCGTTTAGTTTCTAGAGCGGCACAAAGGAACAAACATACATATATCGGCTGATAAACACATTACCCTCCTCCGTTGGCAGTTGGATAAAAATAATAATTTAAATCCGGAATTCAATAAAACGTAATATTTTACTCGGTTGTAACCACTATTATGTCCTTTTGAGAACTTTCGGTTAATTAGCTCTGCCTATTCCGATCACTGTATGGTAGCATCAGGCAGCCTGAGGCACTACTCTTAATATCGAAATTCTAAGTTACGTTAGCTTTATCCCTGTCACTCCTCATTCGAGACTAAATCGAGAGAAAGGGATGGAGCTACCGTAACTTAGAACTTCGATGTTCAAAGTAGGGCCTCTGAGCGGTGAGTGTGTGCGTGTGAGGCGAGCACCGACCCGGGCTCCCTGGTGAGCGCGCCGGCGAGCGCGAGCCCGGCGAGGCAGTTGCTGGCCGCGTCCAGGCTCAGGCAGTACGGGTGGCGGCGCCGCGCCTCGCCCGCCTCCTGCACCAGCTCCAGAGCTTCCCGCTGGGTGCAGCGCGTGTTCTGGACCAACAACCACCAAACATATTAAATGACCCATATGACGAAACATTTGGACAACCTCCTATTAGGATAATCCATTACAGTACTCCCAGCTTCTTAATAGCGTTGGGCTGGCCATCGCTGTCACGCTTGCACTCGCAACAGAAAGTACATTTTGTCACTCGTGCGTCACAGAAAAACGAAGATTGCCGATCGCTTTTAAGAAAATGGTTGCACTGTATACTCAAATAATGAAAATATGCTCACAGGCCAACAAACTCTTCGTGTAACAAAAAACTAGGCTCAATCACAAGGCAGTGAGTCAAGCAATATGCGCTGTCTCGCTCTAACATTTTATGACCCAGTATGCCAGTTGGGTTTGCGTCAGGTAGAATAAAGGTCTCGGCTCATTAGACCCACCCGGCACCGCCTCGAGGCGGATAGTATTCTTTATATGGATTTGTATGGGCATGCGCTCACTACATCAAATAAGCTACGTAACGTTCTGCGGTTCTTGACCCGCACCACTCATACTTTTGTACTCAACCCCGCAGCGAATGTTTAGCAAATTTGTCTGAAAACCATTTTTACATACATTCGCTGCGGGGTCCTTTGTATTTTTGAGAAATAAAGATTAAATAATGAATTAATCACTGTACCTCGAACATGACGTCAGCACATATGACCAGCGTGGAGAGCGCGGGCCACACGGCCCACTGCAGCAGGTAGATCAGCTTGGAGTTCCGGCCCGGCGCCAGCACCGGCCCGTACGCCGCCACGACGCCGTTCTGGATGCAGTACTCCAACGCGGCGACGAACGCCTGCGAGCAACCACCATCGTTATTATTATTATTGTTATAGCTAGCGCAGAGTCCTAACCACCACACAGGCAATGGTGAGGTAAGTCCGTTAATAATAACTACTTTTGGTGGCATACCGTGGCTCTAGAATCAATATTTGCGAGTCGCCATTTCCTAATGCACCGCTTTCCCGCGATCCTTACAAGGTCGTCACTCCATCTTGTTGGAGGCCTACCCACAGCTCGTGTCCCGGTCCGCATCAAGCGGTGGATGCGAAAAGCACAAGACCGGTCTGAGTGGAGAGCCTTGGGGGAGGCCTATGTCCAGCAGTGGACGTCTTTCGGCTGATATGATGATGATGATGATGATTTCCTAATGATTATAAATATTATAATACATAATAGCATACAACAGATCGGATTACAAGAGTGAAGGTATGTATGTATGTATGTACATACAACATTGATTTTGGCGTTTCTATATCGCTAACAAGACGACACACGGCGTCTCGTATCGTAACGCGCGTAGTACGAGCACGTACATCTTTAACTCTACGATAGTCGTAGCGTGCTGGCGTAAAAAAACGGGTGTGCTCGTCGTCTCGTATCGTATCGCGCGTAGTACGAGAGCGGTACGATACGACGCCGCGTGCGGAGGGCCTGACATGACATGCCCTTCTTGCTATCGCTACATTTTTACATACATAAACTCACGCCTTCATTCCCAGATGGGCGTAGGCAGAGCTAAAGAATTACCAACCAGTCTTAAAACTTCTTGATAATTCTGTAACCACATTTTGCATAAGCAGGCCAAGATGATTCCCAGTGTATTAGTGACAGGTGGCAAGCCCATCGCCTAACAGTACTGCAAGCCTTTATTCCCTTAGTTTACTCGCTACATTTTTTTTTGTTATTATATAAGTATTTGCTATTGGGTAATATTTTTCATTAAACTAACGCTGCTACTCGAAAACGGTAACCAATATTAACATAGTTTCTCGGAGAAAAAATAACTATAAAAAAAAAAAACTCCCATTTTCGGGTAAAGACGTCGTCGCTTCCCACCCTGTTTATCTTTACATAGTATAAAACAAATTCACTTCACGCGTCTGTCTGTATACCCGCTAACTGCTCCTACGCCACGAAACATATTTGGATGCGGGTTTCACCGTCAGATAATAACCTAAAAACATACATTTATATATTACAAAAAACTTAGATAAACCGAAGTGAAGCGAGGGCGAGTCGCTAGTAAAACATAAAACTTACCGCGTCTTCATTCTTCTCCAAGTGGCAGAATTCGTGTCGAAGTAGCTTGCGGATGCGATGATAATCCGTGGCGAGCCGTTCTGGAAACGACATTTGAGATAAAGGTCTCGTTGACATATTAAGTGTTTCTATGGGTTCGTTTGTAGTGCGCATGCCGCGGTTTATGCTGGGAACCGTCGTGTGTCCTGACTTCTGGCCGAAAGGTGTGGTGTTCTGGCGGTTTCGGGGCAACCTACCGGCATCGACCACCACGCCAAGTTTGGCAAAACAGAACCACACTGTTCTGTCACCTCAGTGTTAGTTTTTAAGTTTTATATTGTTATGTATGTTAGTCTATAAGGTATTTGTAACTATGGGCCTCGTTGCTCGAAATAAATTTATTATTATTATTATTATATCAAGTAGCATAGTCATTGTTTGTCCCAATGTATTATCCGGTCGATAATCGTTGGTACGAAAACAGTACATTAGGACGAAAAATATTATGCGTTTCAAATGGATACCGTTTTTATTACGTTTATTGTCATTCACTAACTCGGGCTTATAATTCGGACTGGCAGGCAATTTTACGTAAAACTATATGGTCTTGGATCTGTTATCGTATTGTAAACGTCGGGCGGCTGAGTTGTCACATGGCCAGTGCCATGATAGAAAGAGCATTTTCGGCGTGGTTGTGAAAATTTAAACTTTAACATAGATTTTTATTGATAATATAGTAGAACCACGTTTTGCACAATCAGGCTAAGATGTTTACCAGTGTATTAGTGACAGGTTGTGCAAAACGTGGTTACAGAATTATCAACAACTTATTTAAGAGTGCTTGGTAATTCTGTAGCTCTGCCTACCCCACTCTGGGAATGAAGGCGTGTGTTTATTTATGTATGTATACAGTAGAATCTCAAGGAAATATCAATGTAGTGTGCTTGTTATGTATTAATAATTTAAAAAGTTTTCTATTAGGCAAATAGCCTGAAAAATATTATATTCGGAATAAAATACTGGAAAAGGGCCGAATCTTAAGTACCCGAAACCGACGTGCGTGCATGACGCGAAGTATGAATGTTGAAGAAGCGAAAGAAATTTGTCAAGATCGTAGCAAGTGAAAAGAAGTGGTCTCTGCCTACCCCTCTGGGAAACAGGCGTGATTTAATGTATGTATGTAAATATTTCGGAGTATTTGGTTGTTCCCGGTTTTTACCGGGCAGCATCTCGGCCCAGATGTTACCTCGGGTGATGGCCGCGCGGGTGACGACGACGCAGACGAGCGCGGGCGGCACCAGGTAGTGCAGCACGGGGTTCACGTACAGCTGCAGCTGGATGATGGGCACGGCGTTCAGCATCGTCTCCGCCTTCAGGGCGTACCCTGCGTAAAGCATCGATCAATGGATTGATCGGGAATTATGTCAATGTGAGGGTGTGAGAGCTTTTTTCGAGTTTTAAACTATTATCCTGTATTAATTTTATGCACATGTTTATTTTCATAAAATTATTTAAAAAATTCGTGGCAGGTCTTAAAATATGTATACCTACGCGATGTATACATATTTTAAGTGAACTCGGAATTTTCGTTCTAATAGATATTTTTATTTATTTATTTTTATATTTTTGTGTACTTTTTGATATCATGATATTCATCGGAAACCGGGCAGTGGATCAAAATTAACTTGCAAGATTTTAACTGTAAATACATTTATATACATACATACATTGCAAGTTAAATGAAAGCTTGTAAAATATATATTCTGGGACGTGGGTCATAAATTAAAGTTCGTGACTGTACATTCTGCTCATATTAAATTTTAGCAATAAATATTTGTAGGCCCTCTATTCTCACTAGTTCAGTTGTCCCGCTCAGTAGATTGAACTAGTGGGTTTTTTTTTCGTTTGTTCAGTTGATTGAACCTGGCCCAAACGTGTCCTAAGAGAGGTCGGTTTAGGTTATGTTAGATGTTCAGCAGGCCCCAAGGGCAAAAAACACCCAGAAATAGGAGCTCCGCGCCAGCGGAACTCCGTCAACACTCTAAGCATATACCGGAATATACCCCCTTCGTGCACGTTCGTAACTAAGATTTCACAACTGAAGAAACGAGAAAAATAATCCCACTAGTTCAGTCTACTGAGCGGGACAACTGAACTAGTGAGAATAGAGGCTCGTATGGCCACCTTTCGTCTTGTTCTGCACGTCGGCGGGCACGTCGGCGGGATCGCCGGCCAGCAGGCGCAGGCGGCCGCGCGCGTCCAGGCGCATCATCTTGTCGTGCACGACGAGCACGCGCGCCACGCTGCCGCGCACGTCGTTCTCGAACACCGACGCGCCCAGCTTGCGCAGCGTCTCCGCCATCCATTCCACCTGGAAACACTACTGTTGCAGGCGCAGGCAAGTGGCAAGCCTAAAAACAATTGCATCACTTTGCATTTTCTCATGTCCACCCATTCTTCTTCTCCATCTTTTTAAAACTACTTTTCTTTCTGAAATAATTAAATAAAACCATATTGTTGTCTTGTTGGAAATCGGCGCAGTTTTTGAAAGATTGTAATTTTGTCCCGTGTGGTTGCCGGGTTAGAATAGTGTCACTCCATGTCTTCCCGTGGATGCCGTAAGAGGCGACTAAGGGAATATAGGCTTGTATTATTGTCAGACGGTGGGCTTGCAACCTGTCACTAATACGCTGGTAAACAAATTAGCCTAATTGTGCAAATGAGGTTACAGAATTATATTATTTTTTTAGAGTTGTTGGTAATTCTGTAGCTCTGCCTACCCCACTCTGTGAACGAAGGCGTGGGTTTATGTGTGTGTGTAATTTTCAAATTCGGGTAAAAATGTAGGTACAAAGATATTCGGTGGGTGGACATTAAAAAATACAGTGATGCAATTGTTTGTCTCGCAAGTGTAGATGAGGATAAGCGATGCAAAACAAACGGAAGTATTAACTCTCAGATATTTATTTTATGGTTTGCATTTATTTCTGATTGTTCAAACAATCCTTTCCCAATTTGTGGACGAGACGCAGTTTTTTTTTGGACGGTTTTAAAAGAAATACCAGTCTATCTTTTGCACTTCGTACCGAGGCAGTAATATTGCATTTCACGACTACGGATATGAAATTCAACAAAAACTATTCTCGTAAATAGATAAATAACAAATAAGTAGCAGTTTGTAAACGTACTCATGCCAGCAAAAAATATTTTCTTGTTATAAGGAAGTTTGTGTTTTAACCGCAAATCAGACCACATTTGGAGATATTTCCGAGCACTAGAGTAAAAATAAATATTTCGCTTGTGCTGTTACCTCTAATAAAACCTCCTCCAACTCCAAAACGGTTGCCTTCATGACACACTGCATGAGCACCATCGCGAGCAAGTTCGATATGGTCGCGACGGTATTCTTCTGCTGGAGGTCGATCACGTGGTTGGCGAGTGACTGCACGCCCTGGAACTGCGCGGGGGTGAGCCGCTGCAGGTCCACGGGCTTCTGGCGTTCAGCGGGGTCGGTGGCGGAGCCGAGGAACTCGCGCACGGAGACCGGCGCGCCGAGGTTGATGTAGATGTTGCCGAAGTGGTCGTTCAGGCGGTGGATGGATTTTATGAGACCCTGGGGGAATTGAAAGGAGTGAGCAGGATTTTTGCCTCCGTTTCGCCAACCTATACGATTTAAATGGAATGTCCATACAGCGGCGGATACTGTACGCTGTTTGCACTGTTATAGACACTCCAAAAATTCAGCTGCTCACTGTTCGCCTATTGAGGCCACAGCCTTAGAACGACTTAATAAGGTTCTATAGTTGGACTCCACAGGGGTAGGGTCTTTCTTATTAAACAACGAATTGTGGTTCCGAGGTCAAGAAGAATTCGACCTCGGTGATAAAATAAAGGAAACAATGTTCTAAAAAACAAAAGAAAAGAGGTTTTGCAAACAAAGAGTTGTAAGTCCTTGAAAATTTCAATCTTAGATTAGAAATCAAAATCCCTACCCGACCAGTTAGCAAGACCTGTATTGATAACTTTGCACATAATGTTCGCCGAGGTTGTTAAGCAGCAGTCTTTGACTTTGGGCTCTCAGACCACACGGCCCAAGTTCTTAGAGTCCCTATAAACAAAACATGCATTATTGACGCCTGGAGTATAACAAATAGAGACTTATCAACTTCTAATCTGAATAAGTTTAAGTCATGTTTGCAAGAAATTACATTCTCAGATATATATCTTAACTCAGATCCCAACTTGGCTTATAACAGTTTTATTGAAACATTTCTAATGCTGTATAATTTTTGCTTCCCCCATAAGAAAGTTCGTTTTAAGGCTCTCCATAAAATAACCTGGTTATCAAAAGGCTTAAAGCTCTGCAGCAAAAAACAGAGGTCCTTACTATGGCGATATAGATTATTTCCTTCTCAAGAAAATAAAACTTCCTTTAAAAGTTATTCAAACATCTACAAAAAAAATATTAAACTAACAAAAGAAGCTCAAAATAATTAAAAAATTAATTCAGCTCGAAATAAAGCAAAGGCTACATGGCAAATCAAATCATAAATAACTCCAAAACAACCAGTCCCAGTGAACCCATACTTAGAATTAAAACAGGTCAAAACACTGTTCTCACCAGTGATCGTAGATTTTCCAGCATTTTTGGTGCAGTGCTAGGGTTGTCAGTAGTGCCCAATATTAAATTGTTGGAATCAGGAATCAAATAAAATCTAAAATAAAAATAAAATAGCGTATTAAACAAATCGGAAATACAGAAAATACTCTCAGAACATGTAAAGCCTAACCCTATATGCATAATTAAATAAAGGGTTAATTTACTACGAGTATTTGAGAAAATGTAACACAGTTGCAATAACTTCTTATCTCAGGTTATATACTTTATATAGGTTCATATTTATGATTAGGAATTTATATACTGACTATATATTAGCACAGACAGTATAATGCGTAGGTAATGGCAGTGCATAAATATAAAAGACATTTTGTTTCTTCGCTGACGTCCCGTCAAGTGCTAAATTATAATAAATGATTAAGTAAAAAAATTGTAATTCATTTTCAATGACCACATAATATTACATAATTTTAAACGTCAATCATATTATATACACGTCTACAACCCTAGGTCGCTGTCGTGTGTCATTTGACGTCATCGCACCAAGAATGCTGGAAAAAGTACGATCACTCGTTCTCACAAACCCCAAAGAAATAGCAGACGCTTTCAATAATTATTTTACCGACCAAATTCAAACCTCAAACAGATCTGTATATACAGATAAAATAGTTAGCATACCTAACTCAATGTTCCTGAGACCGACGTCGGCAGATGAGATAAAAATAATAATAAACAAATTGAAAAACACGAATAGCGTAGGGTACGATAATATATCTACAAAAATTGTAAAATTTGTAGGCAGTACGATAGCAGTGCACATTACACACCTGATAAATCTTTCATTTAACTCTGGAATTTATCCTAATAGTTTAAAAACAACCGTGATTAAACCTCTGTTTAAAAAAGATGAACGAGATAACCTTAAAAATTATAGGCCGGTAGCTTTAATCCCGATCTTCTCAAAAGTTTTTGAAAATGCTTTATACGTGCGGTTTTATAACTTTTTAAGCACACACGATATACTTTGTGAAGAACAAAAAGGTTTTCGTAAAAATAAAACTATTGATATGGCGATTGCTGACTTGCTTCAAGTTGTGTTGCAAAACATAGATAATAAAAATTCATTTCTGCCATATTCACTGATATGACTAAGGCTTTTGATTATGTTGATCATAAAACTCTTTTACGAAAATAAAATTCATATGGTGTGCGGGGACAAGTTTTGAACTTAATTGAATCCTACCTTGGAAATCGGAACCAGTATACGGAAATATCTCGGATTTCTCTTAAGCGCAAGCATGAGATAAAATATACATCTGGCACACGAGTTGTTAAGTGCGGAGTTCCTCAAGGTAGTGTTTTGGGGCCATTACTCTTCTTAATTTATATTAATGATTTGCCGAAAGAGGTACACCACCCCATGGTACTATTTGCGGATGATAGTACCGCTATTATAAAATGCAATGACATGAAAATTATGAGCACGACATAAATTTAGTTTTAAATGAAATAATATCATGGATGGGAAAAAATAACTTACTTAATTATTAATTTAAATAAAACGAGCATTGTGCATTTCTCCCGGAACGGGAAAATGTCAAATATTTATATTAATTACGAAGGAACTCGAATAACGGAAGTACAAGACGCAAAATTTTTAGGTGTAAAACTGAACAATCAAATTAATTGGAAAAGCCATGTCACGGAAGTCTGCAAAAAAATGAATAAAACTGCGTATGCTCTCCGGAACTTATCGCGTCTAGTAAATCATTCAGCCTTATTAACCGCCTATCACGGCCTTGCAGCTTCATGCCTGAGATATGGAATAATCTTCTGGGGGAACTCAGTAGATAAAGAATTAGCGTTTAGAGCCCAAAAAAGGTGCATTCGTGCCATGTGTGGACTTACAATTAGAGAAAGTTGCGTTTCTGCTTTCAAATCTTTAAATGTACTAACCATTCCGTCGCTGTACATTCTGGAGGTGGCAACATTTGTTAAAGCCAATCCCCATTTGTTTGTGCCTGTATCTCAGGGACGCGCATTTCGTGTCCGATCTCAATATGAGCACAAACTGCGAATCAATAAGAGTAACACTGCTCTATATCGTAAAAATTTCTTTGGTATGGCTCCATTGATTTATAATAAAATACCAAATGGCATGAAGTCACTTTCAATTAAAATATTTAGGAAAACCCTTACCGAACTACTCTTAAGGAAATGTTATTACACTGTTAAAGAATTCTTAAATGACAATAGTTATTTTTTTAAATAGAATTATTTATGAAATTAGCTTTGACTAAATTGATCTACCCTATAACTAAATTATTCATGCCGTAGTACCTAAGTAGTTAAATATCGAATTATTAATTAATGCATGCTTGCTTAAAACTAGGTTTAAATTTTGTATTTGCTGCATAAGCAACATTATATTTGTACACATAAGGGTAAAACATAGTGATACGATATAATTTTTAACAACCTGTAATTTTTACCTATGTTTTAACAAATAAATTAATTTGAATTTGAATTTAAAAAGTCACAAAAAGGCCGGCACAGGGCCGGCTCAGGAGTTATAGTTCTAACTTAGCAAAGCCAATGTGTTTGTGTGTGTCCAGTCGGCCAAACAATGTTTTTTATGGTATATGTATAGTTGCACAGACGGTTATAGTAAAAGGGAAATATAGACACTCGCAATTTCTAGACAGCAAATGCGTTAACAACCCTGAGAACTAAGACGTAATGCCTCTATGCTATAGGTGTCAATTTTAATTGAGCGTCGGGGTAAGCATGACGTGCAAAATTTCGACTACTCATCATTGCCCGCGTGAGGTTCGGCACGAGTATGCATAGTATCCCGGCTTTCAATCCAGTTGTACGCCTATAGTCATTTCTCCGGTTGTCTTATACCCACACTCGAACACAAAAACGCAAACACTGTTACTTAGCGTTAGGTTAAAGAATAAGATGCTGTTAGAGATCCGGAAGGACTCTATACAAGCGCTTTTTTTTCTAAATAGAATATAGCATTTTAGCGCAATGGTAACTAAACTTTATTTACTTGCCGGTAGATACACACTTGAAAAAATCTACCTGTATTGTAGTACAAGAAGTAACGCGAGGTTAAAATCGTTTTATAACTCACAGCTTACCATAAGCACAACCACAGATAACAGAATACAAGTACAGATACCCAATCTCATACAGCAAAAGCGTGCCGTCCTAATGTAGGCAATTCGGTAGGCAATTTTAGTCCCGTAGTTAGACCAGTAGATGCCGTATCTGAGCCACCACTGGATGCTGGCAGCCTACCTAATAGTTTTAGTAACGTATCACCAGATGGCATTGACTTCAAGAATGAGACGTCAAGAAAATTGTTGACTTAAAATTAATATGTAATGGCTATAATCCTACCGGTGACATTGTGTTAGCTTTTATTAATTAATAGGAACATCTGCCCTGATTAATGATGTCCAGGACAAATAGGAATGTTTTAATGACATGTTTGGGAAGTTTTTTGCTGACAATAAATAAAAGCAATAGGTAGAAATAACTGGTTTATTAGGTTTAAAGAATTAATTTTCTCATAAGAATTTTACAATTCACTTACAATGAGAATTAAGAATAAGTTAAAAATAGTTTGGTGAGCGTATTTAAGCGTGCGTATTTACATAAAAAGGAAATATCGCCTTCAACTTCAACTTTATCCGAATCCAACGAAACAAAGTTATACAGTCGTCGTCCGCGCGCGCTCGCGAACGGATACAGCACTGTTGTGACGATGTCGATAAATACGCTTAAGTGTGCGAAATGCAATATTGTGATTTGTGAACTGTTATCATTTATTCAAAATAAAGTGGATGTAATTGTCAACACAAATCTTATCTCAATATGTGAATCGTCTTTCTCAGCGGAGGAAATTAAAAATGCGAAGTCGTTACTATTTGAATCCATTAAAACTTCGCAGAAGAAAGTTAATAGGCGCAATGATGGCAAGAAACAAAGAGACCTGGAAGATATCTTAAACGTTTTTAAGGTGTTAGATCCAGATGATATCCCGATTTTTGTGGCTCGTGACTTGCATAAATTACCGCCAGTAACATTCGATCACACAGATGTCACGAAGCTTCTTAAGGAATTGGTGGTGTTACGTGCCGACATGGAGTCCATTAAGGGAAATTATGCTACTGTGGAACAGCTTCAAGACCTGAAAAAAGTTTTACACCACTATGAACCAACGCCAGCATCGCTGAGTACCCGCAATATTAACATGAAAAGGGGAGGGTATGTATTAGACAGCGGGCCGGTTGCGTTATCGGCGGCGGACGTTACTGACCGCTCGGCAAATGCGAGTGCGGAGCAAAGTAGCACCGTGCCGGAGTATCGTGCACTTGTTCACTCCAGCGCGCGGATGAGCGCGCCAATTCACGCCGCACCGGGTAACTCAACACTGTTGGAAACTGGGGCTACAGAAATGAACGACGGCGCTGGTAGATCTTTTAAGCAACCTACTATGGCGGAGATTCTAGGTGATGGAGATTGGAAGCAAAGTGAACCCACGAATGGGTGGAACTTAGTAGAATATAAAAAACCTAAAAGGTTCGGTACTAAAAAAGGCGTCGCATCCTCGAGCCTAGGCGACAAATTTAGAGTGGCCGACATCAAAATCCCGTTGTTTATAACGTATGTGAGCAAGGAAACGTCGGGAGAGGACATCAGCGAATATATAAAAAGTAAAACGGGAGAAACTGTTACTTTACAGAAGATTAATATGAAGAAAGATCGATCATATAGTGCGTTTAAGTGTTATGTACCTAAACATAAGTTAGATACCTTTTTAGATGACTAGATGTGGCCCAGTGGGATTATATTCAGGCGATACATGCGTTACAAGAACGTTGTAAACAACAAGTACCAACAAGAATAAAATATATTTATCATTATGGAATACAACGCATCAACAATAACTTTAGCCACTTTTAACTGCAAGAATCTTAAAAGGTCAATGAACTGTGTTCGCGCGCTATGCGAGTCAGCTGATATTATTGCGCTGCAAGAAACTTGGTTACTGCCGCACGAGTTATCATGGCTTGAGGATATAGACCCAAATTTTAGCTATACTGGAAAGTCTTCAGTAGATATATCGACAGGCGTACTGAGAGGAAGACCTTATGGAGGAGTAGCCATAATATGGAGAAAAAGCTTATTCCAGTCAGTGACGATTGTGCAAAGTGATAACGACCGGTTTTGTGCTATTCGCGTTACTGTGAATGGTAGATGTTTCTTAGTCATAAATGTGTATATGCCTACAGAGGGTATTGACAACCTACCATTATTTACTGAGTGTTTAGGAGAAATGTATTCCATTATCGAAAATAGTGGTATAGAATCTGTTTTTGTGTTAGGGGATTTTAACGCGCACCCTGGTGAGTCGTTTTGTGATGAACTTTTAGAGTTTTGCTCGGAACATGACTTAGTGTGTGAGGACGTGAATAACCTTGGCATCCAGTCGGGAACTTTTACATTTATAAGTGAGGCCCATGGTTCTAAGCGTTGGTTGGACCATTGCATAGTCACACGTTCAGCGGGTCAAACAATAACTGATGTCAGGGTTATTTACGATTCTTATTGGTCAGATCATTTTCCGTTGTTGATTCAATGTAACATTGACGCTATTCATGTTAAATCGAAATCTATTAAATCAGTGCAAAACGATGTTCTATGGGGAGAGAGAAAGTCTGAACAAATATATACCTACTCTGAGTACTGTAATAATAATTTAAAATGTATTGATTTTTTACCGGAGTTTACATGTTGTGCAGATAAATCGTGTCGAGATCCGTCACACCAGTCGCTGATTAAAGAGTTGTATACTAAGATTGTAGGTATACTGCGCGAGGGGGCCATTCATAGCAAAAATACTGTGTCGCGCAATAACAGTAAGGCTAGGGGTGTGAGGGGATGGAACGGGTTTGTGAAGGACGCTCACGCGCAGGCTAGGTGTACATTTCAAATGTGGATTGCTTGTGGTAAACCGGAAAGCGGGCCAGTTTTTGAAAGTATGAGAGAAAACCGTAAAATTTTCAAATCAAAATTAAAATGGTGTAGTAAGCATCAGGATCAGTTTGAAATGGACAAATTGGCTGCATATCACTCCGATAAACAATTTTCAAGGTTTTGGAAAAGTACGAGAAACCTAAATAAAAAGACAGGTATACCAACCAGCATAGATGGAGCAGCAGAGCCATCAGAAATAGCAAATCTTTTTAAAGATCATTTTAGAGTGACATCGCCGCTAGGGCCGGCGGGGCGGGTGCGCGATGCGGGGCCCGTGGGGCGGGGTGCTGGTCTCTTTTTCACGTGCAAAGAAGTAAAGAATGCAATCAAAGACATGAAAAGGGGCAAGTCGCCGGGCCATGACGGGCTCAGCGTCGAGCACCTGCAGCATGCCGGCGTGCACCTCGCGCGAGTTCTCACTCTGCTGTTCAATTTATGTCTGGGACATGCGTACCTACCTCAAGAATTAATGCAAACCTTAGTTGTGCCCATTGTGAAGAATAGGACAGGAGATTTGACGGACAAGAGCAATTATAGACCTATCTCGCTAGCAACGGTGATCGCCAAAGTGTTTGACAGTGTGCTGGATCGCCATCTCAGTAAACACACCAGGTTACACGATGCCCAGTTTGGCTTCCGGGCTGGGTTGTCTACGGAGAGTGCCATACTGGCTTTAAAGCACACTGTTAAATATTATCTGGATAGGAAAACGCCCGTGTACGCTTGCTTTTTGGACCTCTCTAAGGCTTTCGACCTTGTGTCGTATGATGTCCTGTGGGAGAAGCTTGAGAGAGCGGGGATCCCAGTCGACCTTGTAAATATATTGTCATACTGGTATCAAAATCAGACGAATTATGTTAAATGGGCCAATACGTTATCTGATCAGTATAGACTTGAGTGCGGGGTAAGGCAGGGGGGCTTAACTTCTCCTAGACTTTTCAACATTTATGTAAACCAGCTGATTGTGGAGCTCAGCGGCACATATGTTGGCTGTCACGTAGATGTTGTATGTTTTAATAATATAAGCTACGCAGACGACATGGTGCTTCTGGGACCCACAATCGGTGGTTTGCGTAAACTGGTGGCGATTTGTGAGGCGTTTGCCAGGGAGCATGGGCTGAAGTACAACTCAAAAAAAAGTGAGCTTCTGGTATTTAAAGGCAAAAATAAGCCACCGGCTTCTGTTCCTTCAGTCTATCTCAATGGAGAGCCCTTGCAGAGAGCCACACAGTTTAGATACCTAGGGCATGTCGTAAATGAAGATTTGAAGGATGATAGCGATATAGAAAGGGAACGCAGGGCATTGGCTGTAAGAGGGAACATGTTGGCTCGTAGATTTGCTGGTAGTACACTTGAAGTCAAAATCACACTTTTTAAGGCATTCTGCCAAACTTTTTACACCAGCAGTCTTTGGACTAACTACACCCAAAAATCTTACAATACCCTGCGGATATTGTATAATAATTTGTTCCGGACGATGGTGGGGCTGCCTCGTTACTGCAGTGCGTCAGGCATGTTTGCTGACGCACACACCGACGACTTTTATGCGCTTATGCGCAAGAAAGTCGCCTCACTGATATGCAGAGTGAGAGCAAGCTCCAACAGTCTCCTACGGGTGGTCGCGGAGAGGCAGGACAGCGCGGTGCTAGGCAGGTTCAATACGCTGCACGCAGTTCCTGCGTCTCGGTGACAGCCAAATTTTATATTTTAGTTTACATAGCTCTGTACTAATATAGTTCTTAAGTTACCTTTGTTACTAACACTCTATGGACCTAAAGTTGTCTGACAATAAAAACATTTTATTTTTATTTTATTTATACACTCGGCCTCAAAAAAATCGCACCTTTTGGTATGTTGACTTCAAGCAGCTATAAACCCTATTTAATCTAAGATAAGGTATGAGTGTGGGGCCTCATTTTAAAGGTTATTGAATCCTTTAATTAATAAAAATGTGATAATGATTACTTAGCTTAAAAAAATCGTTTTTCATGAAAAGAGGAAAAACATTTATTCACGCCAAAATTACACAATCTAAAAACATAACAAAATTAAAAAATACAGTAAAACAAATTCTTAAAACTAAACTTAAAACCTAGGGTTACCTCCCCTAGCCCTAATTACAGCCTCCATGCGATCCTTCGTTGACCTCACCAACGTCACGATGCGTTCTTGAGAAATGTCACTCCACTCCTCGACGACGGCGTCCCGAAGCTGTTCAAGGGTGGCAGGGGCAGTATCACGAGACCGCACCCGGCGTTTCAGATCATCCCAAATGTGCTCTATGGGGTTCAGGTCAGGACTTCTCGCTGGCCACTGCATCACGGGGATCCCAACCTGATCCAGATAGTCCCGAACAATCAACGCCGTATGAGAGCGGGCGTTGTCGTGCATGAATGTGAATTCAGGCCCGACAAAACCAGCATACGGGACCGCGTGGTCCTCCAGGATCTCTGTGATGTACCTATGAGCAGTCAGGGACCCCTGGCCACGTCCACCTCCAGTGAGGGAGGCGCACACAAGGTCGGTTTTGCCCGATTTTAAAGCTTATTAACTGTGCTTTCAAATGATACTAATATTGGTAGGGTACAATAAATAAGTTAAGAGCTTTATTCGCTTGAAGTCAAAATTTCAAAAGGTGCGATTTTTTTGACGCCGAGTGTAGTTTAAATGTTTGTACACAAACTGTCAGCGCGTTTTGATACTTCAATGGTTAAAGATAGCACGTTGTTCGTTCCGTGTTTGTACTAACATTTTAATACACCGAAACTGCCAAAACAGTATTTTGTAATATTCATTTATATTCGCCAAGACATTATTTTCTCAATTGTTTTTTTGTTTTTAATATAAAAGAAGTATTTTGAGTATTGATTTTACGCATCAAACAAGAATTTGTAAAAACGAAACGCGTGGGGTCTGTGAGTGCATAGTAGCACAGTATATAAATAAACCAGTAAAGAAGCTACGAAAAAATGCTCGAAACGACGCACTCACACAGACGCACGCCTCTACGAGACCGCTAAGAGGATTTGGCGGTGCTGTCAGTCGCGTCGAGACGAATGGGCTCCTTCGCATTTTACGTTCGTTCTTGAGAAAGATGCCACAAAAGTATTGCGTGGTATATACGGTTGTTTGAATTCGGCTTCTTCAAACCCGGAACTTTCATTTTTTAAACTCTCTGCTGGTGTTGAAAGGTAAGAATAAATAAAATATTTTTAAATAAAATGCTTTTTATAATACGATGACGTGTTGCAAAAGTAAAAATATAAAAATCGTTTAATTTCCCAGCTTCTTCTTCTTTCGTGTCGGCAAGAACTCGGGCTAAATCTTACTTGCCCAGAAAGCGGCTACCGTGGTAGCCCTCTGGTTACTGACAAGTAAGTCCTCACGCGAGCAGGCGGTCGGGCACGCGGGACAGTTAGTGAGGTGTAGCATGGTCTGCAGGGGTTCTCCACATTCACAGCTAGCGTCTGCGCTACTTGAGTACCCCCACCGGCACAGGTTATCTTTGCTTCGGCCAACCTGGGTCCTCAGCCTATTTAGACTTCTCCAGGTGGGCCAAGGTTCCTTATAGCCTGGAGGCAGATTTTCGTTGGGGGGGTACAGTGAATGTGGATACTCGCTTGCCCAAAGCCTGCACCTCACGTCAGTAGGGTTTTCGTCGGTAGGCTGCGTAGATCGCAGGAAGCTTTTGCGGCTTCGCAAACGACCTGCGGTGGGGGAGAGCCCGTAGAGTGGGTATCTCGGGTCACTTTCCCAGCGAAAATTCGAGAACTCGGGAGATTTTAGTCGAAATAAAACAACTCTATTTTACACTAATTACTTTAATTTACAAACTATTAAATTATTAAACGATATAAAATAATAAACATCTCTGCAATATTTGAACATTGAGTGTTTTTTTTTTAATATTTTTCTCGACCGTGGATAGGTCCTTCTTTGAGTGTCTACCTTTGGTGTTGTCGTCTTAAAAATACTGTTTTAATTTGTTACTTTGGTTCGAAATGTAGAAATTCGGGAAACGGGGTCGCTAAATCGTGATATCGGGAGGGAAGAGCCGAAATCGGTAGATCTCCCGACGAATCGGGAACTTTTGCAACACGTCTGACATTTTGTTTATTAAAGATAAAGATAAAGATAAAGACATTTATTCAGTAAGTAGGCCGCACGGGCACTTTTACACGTCAAGAATCTACCAGCGCTTCACAAGAGGAGACCACTGCTGAGAAGAAGCGCCGCAAGAAACTCAGCAGTCAGTCATTTTTTTAAATATATTTAATATTACAATGGTACTACTTAGTCTAGCATTATATAAATCTATAAATAGCAAATTAAAAAATATTTCAAATATCCTGCGTAGTTTCCGCAGGAAAACACACCAAAATCTTAAGATAGAAAGAGAGAAAAGGAAAAAAAGAACTCCTACGTATGTGTATATAAGACGGTGCAAGATGACCACATAAGATTGATATGTTTTCCTACATCAACGGTGTCCCCCAGACAAGATAAAGATTTTGAATTTGAAAAAAAACAAATAAAAAATATATTATTGATTAAGTTTCGGGTTTAGGCCAAGCATGTTTGTCTATTAAATAGTCCTCGATCCTATAATACGCTTTAGACATTAACGACTTTTTCAAGTAATTTTTGAGTGCTGGAAAGGGTAACTTTAATACTACCTCAGGTAATTTATTATAGAAATGAATGCATTGACCAACAAATGATTTATGTACTTTACGGACGCGGAATTTTCTAATAGCTATTTTATTTTTATTTCTAGTATTTAAATTATGTATATCAGATTTTTTTGTGAAAGAATCCAAATTTTTTATAACATAAATAATATTCTCATAAATAAATTGTGACGCTACAGTTAAGATATTCATTTCCTTAAAAAGATCTCTTAAGGAGTCACGGGAATTTAAGTTGTAAATAGAACGAATGGCCCTTTTTTGTAACACAAATATAGTTTGTATGTCAGCTGCCTTACCCCAAACCAGAATACCGTACGACATAACACTATGGAAATAACTATAATAAACTAAGCGAGCTGTCTCAACATTGGTTAGTTGTCTAATTTTCCTAACTGCGTAAGCTGCCGAACTTAGTTTACCTGCCAGTACAGCTATATGGGGACTCCATTGCAAATTTTTATCTATTGTTATGCCTAGGAAAACTGCCTTATCTACGATTTGCAAACACTCGTCATTTAGAATAATACTAGAATCTAACGGTTTAACATTAGGCAAAGCGAATCTAACACATTTAGTTTTCTTAGCATTTAGTAGCAAATTGTTGCTAGTAAACCAATTAAGTACTTTAACTAGTGTGGAGTTTATGCTACTGAAGTCTATGGATTTTCTGTCTACCTTGAAAATTATTGAAGTATCATCAGCATAAAGTACAATATCACAAAGTTTATCTACTGATGGTGGCAAGTCATTTATGTAAACCAAAAATAGAAAAGGACCTAAAATAGAGCCTTGAGGCACACCTATTTTCACTGTAGCTCCATCAGATTGTGTTTTGTTTACAACAACTGTTTGAGTTCTATCACTGAGATAAGAAGACATAAGACTTATAGCTTTATTAGACAATCCATAATGTTCTAATTTTAAAATAAGGGTCGTATGAACCACGCAATCAAAAGCTTTAGAAAGGTCACAAAATATTCCTACTGCATCGCAAGATTGCTCCCAACTGTTATATATATATTTAATGAGAACAGATGCCGCAGCAATTGTTGATCGACCTCTGGTAAAGCCAAACTGGTTATTGTTAAGTAGTTTATTTCTATTAAAGTGACCTAACATATCATTCAGAATTAGTTTCTCAAAGACTTTACTTAAAACTGGTAGTATGGAAATGGGACGGAAGTTCGTAATATCACTCATCTCACCCGATTTAAAAAGAGGTATGACTTTACTATATTTCATAAGATCTGGAAAGATCCCTTCTGAAATGCAATTATTGTAAATTAATGCTAGATGGGGTGCAATTACACCTATGATAGGAAAAAGTACACTAACTGATGTGCCCCACAAATCCTCAGTCTTCTTTAAACTAAGCGTTTTAAATACTTTGACTATTGAAACTGAATTTATAGGGCTGAATTCAAAGTTTATATTACATTTACTGACATTAGTGCAAAGTAATGATTGAGCTTGAACCGCGGATGATTTGAGACATTTCGTAGTATTAATGGCTATGTTGGAAAAATAATCTTCGAATGCTAAGGCGACGTCTTTATTTGACGTGATTTGTTTGTCACCTGAGTTTAGGGTGACCTGATTATCGCGAGTTTTAGTTTTACCCGTTTCTCTATTTATAATATTCCATACAGTTTTTACCTTATTGTCAGACGATTTGAGTTTAAGACTAAGAAAATTTGCCTTGGCAGTTAAACAAACTTGCTTAAAGGTCTTTGAATAACTCTTAACATAATTTAGGAAGTCAGCGTTCTTATTGTCCTCCCTCTCTCTATATAGGTTGTAAAGCCTATTTCTACTTTTATGAATACCTGCAGTAGCCCATTCGCTAAATTTGGTTTTCGACCTAGTTAAAGTTTTCATTTTAAAATGGTTATTAAATTGATGCAGAATTACGCCAAACAAGTCATTATAAATACTATTACACTCATTATGTATAAAAGGTAACACTGATAGATTACTCTGGACTTTATTTTTGAATGATTCCAAACGATTATTAGTTATAGGTCGATATGTTATTGTCTGAGGTTTTTGATAAAAATCATTGACGAAAGATGCCTTCTGACCACTATGGTCCGAATTAAAACAATTAAATATTTCTTTATCCAAACATTCGCAATTACAAAAAATATTATCTAAGCAGGTTGCACTACTAACACCTATCCGAGTGGGTTCAAAGAACAGATTACCTAAATTAAAAGATTTAAATAAACTTAGTAACCTAGTGGTATTATTTGACATTTCGAGAAAGTTAATATTAAAATCTCCACAAACTATAATATGCTTCTGGCTATTACAAGCTAATTTTAACACATGTTCCATAGTTGATTCAAATGTGCAAAAATCAGCCAATGGTGGTCTGTAAATACATATTATTATATAACTTTCTAGTTCTGCGCAAGAAATTTCTACAATCCTTTCTACTGATAGCTTGACAATATCCTTTCTTTCCTTGGATTTAAGAGTACTTTTAACTATTATTAAAGAGCCACCATGAATGGCACATTTTCTAGCAAAACAACTAACTAATTTAAAATTTACAAAATCAAATATTAATTGGTCTTGTCTAAGCCAATGTTCAGTAATGCACATAATTTGTACATTTTCACTATCTAAGAACAACCCTATTTCTAGTTCTTTGCTGGAAAAACCTTGAATATTTTGGTGAATTAAATTTATACTCAAGGGTGTTTCCGCTGTCCTATAATTTAGTTTAAATTATGAGGCAAGGCACTATTGCCAATATTGGCTTGCTGGGGCTGGGTACTACTATATCCATTAGGTTCAATATTATAAGCTAATAGGTCAACCAAGGTCAAAATATATTTCCTTGGCACATGAATTTTTTGTGATGTTAGTGTGATGGGCTTTAAAAATTTATTTAAATTGAAAAAGTGGTATTTACTATTGCAGGATATAGCATTATACATTATCGAATTAAATTGAGCTATTCTATGATTATAACTATATGGCATTCTTTGTGAGTATGGTAACGCACACAGTATAATTTTACCTATTCCATTCTCTTCAATTAGGTTATGAAATATGTCAAATAAGCATACTTCCTCTCGAATTTAGAAAAAGAAGAAACCGCCGCCATGTTACACTTTGTGTTGTTCTACCTATTCCTTCCAAAATCGAAATCTGGGGATCTGTGTGGTCTCTGACAGTGATTTCGTTGGCAGCATGAGAAAAAGTAGCCGCCATCTTGAACTCTTTAGTTAATCAACCGATTGCTTCCAAAATCGATATCTGGGGATGTGTATGGTCTCCAACAACTAATCTGTTGGCGGAATGAGAAAAAGTAGCCGCCATCTTGATTTTTTTTATTATTCGACAGGCTGCTTCCAAAATCGATATCTGGAGATCTGTGTGGTCCTAACTCTCGAAATCGATACTTGAATTAGCCTGTCGAATAATAAAAAAAGTTCAAGATGGCGGCTACTCTGCCAACAAATTCGTTGTCGGAGACCACGCACATCCCCAGATATCGATTTTGGAAGCAATCGGTTGAATAAAAAAAAAAAAAAAATGGCCTCTACTTTTTCTCAATCTGTCAACAGATAAGTTGTCGGAGACCATACACATCCCCATATATCGATTTTGGAAGCAATCGGTTGAATACCTAAAAAGTTCAAGATGGCGGCTACTTTTTCTCAATCTGCAACGGATTTGTTGTCGCAGATCACACGTATCGATTTTGCACTAACTAGCTGAGATACAATAAACAAGTTTTTTTTTCAATTTTACAAAATGTCAGTGGACAACCCTTACGCTCAATTGGAGCGTAGGTATTTATCTTGAAAAGTAGGCCTAGTTTCTTTACTGGTTTATTTATATACTGTGATAGTAGTTTCGCGATCCGTGATGGCACCATCTAGTGACAGTACCTAATAAGGCGTAGCAAGCTTGAAAACTTATAAGATTTTTATGAGTTAGATGGAGTTAATATAAAATTTATTGCATTTATTAAACTTGTAAAATATACCCTACTTTATGTAGAGAAGGATGTTTTTGATGTAATTAAGGTACGTTGAATTTATTAAGGTGCAAAAATCATTCAATCTTCACGATTACTGATTCAAATGTTTCGCTCGATACCTGTGGCGCCATCTATGAGTTAATTAAAGTAATAATTATACGTTGTTCGAGTTGGGAGGCCATGGCACAACTATATCTCCATTACAGTGAGTTTATCCAACATATTTTTTTTGTTGTAATTAAGCGTTTCAAAATTTGGTAGCATTATTTTTTATGTGTGATGTTTGTAAGTGTGCAAGTAAGTGTGTGAAATAGCAAGACACGTTCGTACGTTTCCGTGAAAATATGACGGAAAACAATTATGCAATACATCTGTAATATCTCTGTTGTTTCTGTTTCACAATTATCCATAAGATTGTAATTGGTCTTAAATCTATTAAATATCCTGAAGAAAATCTGAACAAGTGAGACCTTTAAAACATTCGTAGTCTGATTTATTATCTTTTAAAACGGGTCGAGTCTCCACAGTAAGCAATTGCATTACAAAAGACGACAGACACGAACGTTGTAACACAATGCAAATCTTGCCTTTGTATAACTCGGTCTTAAAATAGTTACATCTATCACCCGTTACATAATTTATTAGGCATGATACTTTACAAATACGCAACATTTACAAATTGTTAAAATAAACGACCAAAGTCGCCAGGGATAAAAATGAAATAAATGGAGTATCTCGTGTCACTATAGCTAAATCTAGCTACTTGCTTGGCTGATACTTTCAAAGAAGAGAATTGCGAAACGACGCTTCAATCGCGTAGCTGTCAAGTTTTTTCCATTCAAATTTAGCTTCGGACGATAACGTTTCTCTACCCCTAGATCAAGCCTGTTTTCCACGATTTTTGAATATGTTGTAGATGTTATGAATCACTAGGTCTGTACGTTACCGTTTTTTAAGGTTCCGTAGTCAAACTAGTAACCCTTACAGTTTCGCCATGTCCGTCCGTCCGCATGAATATACATTGAAGTCACGCCATCAAAATGGCAAAATAAAATCATGATTTTCTTTTGTCCCCTACACGTAACTTGGGGATGTATTTTTTTTCTCGTCTCCCCCGCAGCGTGGGGTGTCGTTGGATCGGTCTTTCAAAATTATTGCTGATTTGCGGAAACAATTTTTCGATTAAGGGCTCCGTTTATGACGTATTAAGCTTTAAAGCGCTTATTTTTGTAAGTCAAGTGTGTGTGTCCCCCGCCACTACAGCCAAAACTATACATACTAAAAATCTGAAAAATATCTTCAACTAAAGCGCAGAGATAACGAATTTTAAAGGAAATCTATTACGGGTAAGTAGACATGATTGCACTAAAGTGTTTATACCTTCTAAAATCGCTAAAGACAGCACCAAATGACTTTTCATAACACGAGTATCTATAATAAGTATAATAACATTAAAAAATCACACACGTAATCACATTTTGTATGGAAATCTTTAGTTTCACAAATTTCACAATCCTCTTAACAAGTTTTTAATATCAATAACTAGCCAACGTTGATCTCTGATTTTTAGCCTCCAACGCAAAATATAAGTGTGAAGGGAACTTTCGGGGGAGGTGAAGCATGGCTATTGGCCAGTAGCCACCTTCAGTGTTGCACAGTAACTCAATAGTTTACCGTAAAACCTGGTAACTATGGTCCAAAATCTTCCAACTATGGTCCAAAATCAATGACCAAAAGTTCCCATTATCTTTAGTTAAGGAAACGTGTTGTTTTATAGACATTTCTTGTTGACTAAAGTTTTAAAATGCTTATACTTAAGTCATCTATGAGGATTTAAAGGAATTAGACTTGGACCACAGTTGAAGTACTGGACCATAGTTACCAGGTTTTACGGTACCGTAAAACTACACAACTATGGTCCTAACCTGCAACAATAGTCCAATTTTCCTCATAAAATTATTCTAAAATATGATACCTTACTGCCATTATTGCTGGGTTTATGTACTGTTTGGCCTAAAATCAATTGATCTAAACTCTAGCTATAGCTAAAGCTATCATATTTTTAGAATAATGTGATAAATAAAATTGGATTATTGTTGTAGGCCAGGACCATAGTTGTGTAGTTTTACGGTACTGTATCATAAACGCATATTGCTTGTCTCAGCTTCGTCATGCTATCACCCAGTAATAAAGAGTATCTTTGATCTCACATATCAGTGGTGTCACTTTCTCCTACATCCTCACGCTGCCCTCAGTAGCTCCAACTAGTTCCTGATCATACCTTCGGTAGAACAAGGGCACAATGTACTATATGTCAAGAACAGCAATTGTGCCCTTGTCGTACCGAAGGTGCGATATTACAAGTGTTATAAGTTAAATTTGTTTACCTGTGTGTCTGTGTATCTATGTATCTATGTGTGTGTAACTACCAAACGGATAGAACGAAGCGGACGCGGTTTTTTTAAAAGCAAAGGTAGTTTCATCGGGATGATTCTTATCTAGATTTGATGAAAATCTGGGCCATTGAAGAACAACCAGCTCAGAAAGTAATTTTCATCTATTTAATAGTTATAAACAAGATAGTTAAGTTTTAATATCAGTATTGTTTTTTACTATGTTTGCAAGTATGTATGTATGTATGTAAACACTTTATTGTACAAAAGAAAAAACAGAACAATACAATTAATATAAAAATATGTACAAAGGCGAACTTATCCCTTTAAGGGATCTCTTCCAGCTAACCCTTGAGAGATTGAGAAGAGTGAAAGGTTGTGCAACGAGTAAACAAGTGTACAAGAAGAAGAATATAACACATCAAGTAACCAATAAAACTTATATAAATAAAATTAAAATTAAACTACATTCAAATACCTACATAAATAGATACAGAAATATATATTAATAGTTAAATGTACATACATAAACTACATTTTACGTACCTAGAGGATATTTGATATTTAGGAGCTAGAGTCAAGCCAGAACTTCTTTAATTTTCCTTTTAGGGAATCTACCGTTTGTGATTGCCTAATGCCAGTCGGTAGCCGATTCCAAGTCAACGTAATGCACCGAGAGTATACGAGTAACGCCAATAGCGATGCTGTTTCGCAGTAAAGTAAGCTTGTGCCAAGTATATTTCAGGAAATATGAATTGGCCGTCCGTAATCTCTACTAAGAACTAAGTTAATATCAAACAAAAGATCATCGATAAACTGCCCACGTTCAACAGCACAGAGGCTTTAAGGGTTAAGGTTAAGGTTAGGTCCGGTAAGTCTTACCTTAACGCAGAGAAAGATCGCAAAGTAGATAACAGACAGAAAAATCATATATACAGGGTGACTGGAAATTCGCCGTATTCCTTGAAAGGGGTTATTCGACAGCTCATTTGTAACGATTTAAGTCCAGTCAACCAGGGGTCAAAACTCATTGTTTATCGAGTAATTCACGTTTTTAGAATTTAAAATTAATACCCGCCTTTCGACCTAAAACTGGTCATTGTGTAAAAACTTCGTCATTTAGAAATAAAAAAAAGCATTTTTCAAATAGCTTATGAATTACTGATTACGAAAAATAATAAAAAATGCCAAAGAAATGCAAAGTTTTGCAAATAAAAGGACTTGAAGTTGAAAGTTCTAGTAATTATTTTCCAAATTTTGTAACATTTTAAAGCATAACTAAAAAAAAAAGTAGGACACTTCGCGTACAAATGGCAGGAATAGTTTGCTCAATTCATAAGCTTTCTAAAAAGGTACAATTTATGACATTTTACATTGTACAATTAATAATAATAGCAGAAATGTTCGCGGTTAAGCTCAAGAATTTAAAAAAGGAGAACGATGTTCTATTCATTTTACTACAACACTTCCCGCGTTTTTCGGTTTAAAATGGAACGCACTTTCATTTTAAAAAGCAAATTTAAAAGAACACGATTAGCTAAATTTAAAAACGATAACGATTCCGCGTTTTTTGGTTGAAACGATGGAGCTTAACCGCGTACATTTCTGCTATTATTATTAATTGTACAATGTAAAATGTCATAAATTGTACGTTTTTAGAAAGCTTATATATTGAGCAAACTATTCCTGTCATTTGTACGCGAAGTGTCGTACTTTTTTTTTAGTTATGCTTTAAAATGTTACAAAATTTGGAAAATAATTACTAGAACTTTCAACTTCAAATCCTTTTATTTGCAAAACTTTGCATTTTTTTGGCATTTTTTATTATTTTTCGTAATCAGTAATTCATTGGCTATTTGAAAAATGCTTTTTTTTATTTCTAAATGACGAAGTTTTTACACAATGACCAGTTTTAGGTCGAAAGGCGGGTATTTTTTTTTAATTCTAAAAACGTGAATAACTCGATAACCAATGAGTTTTGACCCCTGGTTGACTGGACTTAAATCGTTACAAATGAGCTGTAGAATAACCCCTTTCAAGGAATACGGCGAATTTCCAGTCACCCTGTATATTTCCACGCCGCACGCCACAGCCCGCCGCGGTCCGCTTTGGCCGACGCCGTCAGCCACAGCCAACACTACTCGAGGATTAGAAGATAGAGTATTTATCTTACGTTACTCGTGTAACTTCCTATGGATACACCCTCTTATTCATAAGAGTAGGTACAGTCAACAGCATAAATAAGTGATCATTTATGGTCCTTGTCACTTTAACTGTATGTTTGAAATGTTATACAAAAGTGTGAAAAGATTGAAAGCGACAAGGTACAGAAATGATCACGTATTTATGCTGTTGACTGTACAATGGTTTTATCACTTTCTGTCAAATTTAAATTTCGCAATGAAAGATAAGGCAAAACATATTTACAGCATACTTTAACTATCGCGTGCGTTTATGAATGGGAGTATTAGTATACTATATAAAAAATATACTTTAGTATAGGCGCTGTAATACTGTCATCAAATATGTAATTGTGGTTAACGGTGTTGGTCACACAAATGTCATCTTATTGTTTTAATCTGTTTCTGTAATTTAATTCCTTGTTGTGAATGTTTCTTGATCAAAATAAATATATTTTAAAAAAACATTTGTAATAGCACACATGTTCGGCGTATGAGTGACACATTTTGTATTTGACGTGAGGCGTTTAAAAGATTAACATCCTCGTGTTATCTCTTTACGTATAACAACACGTTATACATAAATAAATATTTGCATGTGAATGCAAACGTAGGTTAGTTTTAGAGTTGTTAGCAGTAGTTCGAGAAATAGCTGCCATTTTGCCGAATAGTCTGTACAAACATCAGTCCGTTCATTTGTTAATACTCGTTGAGTGCCAAACTCCCCGATTTCCATACTACACGAACCCCTTATCGTGTCCAGGGCAAATAAAAAACCATCTGTTCTAACATAGGGATGGTTTATCTGCCGAGGGGGAGTTCGAAAATTTGTGTTAAACTTAGATAGTGAATTATTTAGTCTTAATGTTAGGATTACTCTGACAAGGAAAGGTACACAACAATTATATCAAAGTTTATATATAAATAAAAAAAATACTTTTAAATCTTAACTGTTGGTTCTTAAAAATACATAGATTGTTAGATTTCTCAACCAATAATCTTAAAAAGTTTCACCTCTAACACTGACACACAAAATAGTTCCTGGCTGCCGCTTTCAATTTCAAAAAAGTACTGTCTCGAATGCATTGGCTATGTAATTTAAAGCTTCTCTTAAGGCGGTAAAGTTGCTACTCATATGAAATCCTTTGTTACTTATTCGATTCAGTTAGCACTGCAAATTTGCGGTCGGACTTCACAAAAGATAACGATGCCATTCATTGGAAGATAAGCTCTCAATAGGTCAGTCTGTAGGGACTTAACGAGGCCTTTGCTTTACAAAAGGTGGTGCAAAGATACTTTTATTGATATTGTTAAGGCATAATAATTTAATTGGTTCTTAATAAAAATCCAAGTTTTTGAGCTAGAGGCGGTTCTTCGCAGCCAGAAAATGAGATATGAGTTGTAAATTCTTTTGTAAAAATGTTTTCTTTCAGCGCTCGTAACTTTTTATCGGGAGGACATTATGCACAAAATAAACACGTATACACAAACTGTGCGCAATTTTGTCTCGTTTATACTTCTCACAGATACTTTTGTCGTAAAGTTAATTGTTGGGGAATTATTTAAAAACCCGAAACCCCTCCAGACTACAAGTGGATTCATAGTGGATATTTAAAAAATCATACCTACTATACTTAATGATTAAGTACTATATTCAAATGTAGGAATCTAACTAATCGATAAGTGTCGTATTATCAGCTTTACTGATAACGTCAATGGAATCTAAATTTAAGAATGAATGGTTTCTATCGTGTTGATATGAAATGTACGAGTAGAAATGTTACCACGATTACATCAGAGCCATGTTTAAGTACATAGCATAACATGTAATACGAGTAACTAAATATTTGTATTTTGAATATCCTACCTACCTTCCTTCCTACCTAATTTTAAAATAACATAAATATAAATGTAATGGTTGTTGTTGGCACGCGCAGAACGACAGGACAGATACGGCACAATTTTTTTAATAGACAATGTAATAAGGTTTTTAGGGAAAAATAATAATTGGACAGGACAGAGACTAATGTATCGGTCGGGTCAGCTATTATCAAATAAAATACAATACCATCTCAATAGTCACACGGTAGCTGAAATGTATAGCAAAATTATATTCTGTATGAACTTTTAGTGCAAGATTTAACAACGTTTTGTCGTTTCAAAATGGCCAGCCGCGTCGGGATCTGGAGCCAGAACCTACCTGCTACCCTCGCGAGCGGCCCGTCTCCCTGTCTGAAGACCCCGTTATGAAGATATCACGATAATCAGTCTATACTAATACTATAAAAGGAGCAGAATTGTAAGTTTGTTTATACGTGGAGGGCAATCTCCGGAACCACTTATTTGAAAAATTCTTTTACCTAATTTTATCCTACCGAACCTGTCATGGTTTCAGCAGAAAATAGCGTTCGATGAACTGAAATTTGATGGAATTATATAATCAATGAACATACTTTCACGTGTTCCAATGGGGAAGGCAGAGACGATGGAACGTCAGGTGCATCAGTCCAAACATACCTCTTTCGCTTCCTCAACCAGCTGTTCATGCCCTTTTTAGTACATATTTGATTACTGTATGGCGGCCCCTACCGACATCTCCACTCACTCTCGCTCGCTATATTGAATCCGGGCGAATTCGGAACGGGTTGCTAGTGTTGAATAAAAGCACCGCAAGAAGCTCAACAGTCATAAATCAGTGTTGTTGGTCGATCTACTCACGCCGGTGGACTCCTTGGGCTTGGGCAGGCCGAGGTGCTCGTACGCGAAGAGCGAGTGCTCCATCAGCCGGTCGTAGCTGATGTTGACCGGGACGATCGTCACGTCGGTCACCTCGCGCGCGAACCACGGCATCAGGCTCATGGCCAACAAACCTGAGGGCAATTAAAGGGGGAGGTAACAAACCCTAGCACTCGTCGAGAGAGGAAATAGTGAGGAAACGAGGCAGAGTTGTCTACGTCACTCGTCATGCCGCACGTCTTGCGTTATGTTATGTGTTTGGCACAGTCACAGTTTTTTTAATGTATTGTGACAATGTGGCACACTAGCAAACACACTTGTGGGAGGACCTTGTACAGGGTCCGTCCAGGTTGGTACCACAATCTTGTCTATTAACCTACCGCCAAGCAACAGTGTTTGCATTGTTGTGTTCCGGTTTGGGGATAAGACAGCCGGTGAAATGACTAGCATAAAGGAATTCCATCTTAGTCCTCCGGGTTGGCAGTGCATTTGCAGTCTTGTGAATGCGAATGTCTATGGGTCACATAAAAAAAATGTAGCCAAGACGATAGGGTATATTTGGAAATATTGGAGATGCTGAGTGTAATTCGTTATCTTTAGAATTAACTATAAAGTTTTGGTCGAAGCAGTTTGAATTATATTCCGTTGCCGAATCTTACCATATTTGGGCGGTAAGCTCTTATTGCTCCGACTCCTGGTCCCCTCGAGGAAGAACTCGATGGGCGCGCAGTGCTTGGTCACCAGGGTTCGCACGTACTGCCGCAGGGTCGCCGCGTACAGCGGAGCCCCTGTCAGGGAGCGCCGGATGTAGAATGCGCACGTTTCTCGCATGCGGCGACCTACTACTGCCATGGAGTAGAAATCTGGGAAGAACGAATAATGTAAATAAATAAAAAATCCAGAAGATTTAGCAATAACCATTTTTTTATTGTAAACCGGTCAAGTGCGAATCGGGTTCGCGCACCGAGAGTTCTATACCGCCGCACAGTAGGTATTATTATATTCAAATGAATGAATTAATTTCGTATCTTGGGGCTCGTTTTGTTTCTACATAACGAAAAAAACTTTGGAAAAAAAAGTTTCTTGTATCGGAACCACCTTCATTATTTAACTTCGTTATTTGAGTTATTTGTTTGTAAATCCGCTGTTATATCATATCATACATACATACATAAACTCACGCCTTCATTCCCAAAGTAGGGTAGGCAGAGCTACAGAATTACCAACAACTCTAATAACTACTAATAATTCTGAAAAATAACCCGCTGTTTGTTACGGTTCAAAAGATACAGCTCTTAAAAGTTAGGACGTACAGACGGGCGCACGATCAACGTAGGCTTAGTTCCGTGGTCAAAAAGGCCTTATAGTTTGGCCATGTCCGTCTGTCCGTCTGTTCGCGGTTTAAGTCTCTACTAGACTCTTTGTACGACAAAGCTGTAAGACAGGCGATACAGGGGCCTAAAGTGTTTGTACCCACTTAAAATCATCTAAGACGTCCTGTCTTAAATAGAAAATTAGTCCATATGGATACATGTTTTATTTTGTAATTTTTTGTGTTGCACTGAGCATGGTCTAACATGGATTGCCGGATTTAAAAAAAAAAAACCTGACAATATTGATTAGCTCTCGTCTTTGACACAGTAAAAAAACCTAGAATAAATAAATATCGAGGACAATCCCACACAAATTGAGCTATTTCCAAACAACGCTCTAGGTTTGTACTATGGGTAATAGACAACAAATAAGAAGAATACATAGAAAATACCCAAGACAGAAACAAATACTCGCTCATCACGCAAATATTTGCCCATTACGGGAATCGAACCCAGGCCGCTAGCTTCTTAGGCAGGGTCCCCAGTCCCCACCAACTAGGCTAACGCGTATGGGAGCATACGCTAAAAACATCTGAGGCCCTAGAAAAGATGCTTAACGCCATCGAAAACAATTTTCGAAAACTGACAAAGTGTATGGAACTGACATAAGCGCTTGACGTGACCGTCCGGCAGATTACGTCGATCCTTTACGTTTTCGATAACGATAACGATCTTGCCACGTATCTTGTCTAGGGTAGCTTAACGTGCTCTAACTGCTTCAGCAATAGAGTCGAGTTAAGACATTTTTGAGATTGTATTATCTTATCTTTGATTATCGATGTACTCTTTAGTCGTCATCGGAGAATAAACAATCGTAAAAGGTCAACAACGTTCTGAACTTGCTTATTTTGCCTTTTCTCACCAACGCGGGTAAATGCCACGGAATATTAGTCTTTACGTAGTATAAAACAAAGTCGTTTCCCGCTGTCTGTCACTCTGTATGTACGCTTAGGTGTTTCAATCTACGCAAAGGATTTTAGTGCAGATTTATCAAAAGATAGAGTGATTCAAGAGGTAGGAGAGTAGCATAGGTATGTAGTGACCTTTCTGTTAACATGTAAGCGAAGTCAACGTGGAAAATAATTGTTTCGGGCTTGCTATGTGTTGCTTACTTATATTATCAAGTAATATAACATTTACTTCCAAAAAAATGTAGAGATTTCTAGATTTATAGAGTTGTTGGTAATTGTGTAGCTCTGCCTTCCCCACTCTGGGAATAGAGGCGAGAGTTTATGTATGTATGTATGTAATTCCAAAAAAAAATACGCTGCGAGCAACATTTACAAGCAAATTTTAACGTTGTTGTTTACTTTGTTTTTAAAGACAAGAGGGCGCGCCCCGCCGTGTTAATGGTCGTTGCACGATAACGGCAAAGCACGAAAAATGAAGAGAATTGTGAACCAACGCTTAAATCGTGGAAAATAAAACATAGTAATTGAACCCCGGGCCATAACGTTTCACACCTCCGAAATTCAGTCCGATTTTTACGATTTTGATATTATTATATCTTGTAGATATTATGAAAAACTATGTTTATCGGTATTTTTTATTTCTTTCATTGAAATATTTTCTGTGAACAAAAAAACGTACATACCTAGCTTTTCATAATATCTACAAGATATTTCAATATCGTAAAAATTGGACTCGATTTCGGAGGTGTGAAACGTTATCGCATTTTGTATGGGTTTTTTAGCTGCACAAAATGTGGTTAATCCACTTGATGGGATAGCGTAAACACTTGTTGTAAAACAGATTTGATAAATACATTAACCAAATCGTTATTTGATATTATTAGAAATTAAATTCATCTTTTATCCGAAAGAAGAAGTTTTCTGTTGTCCCCTAATACCAGAAAATCAATTTGACATCGTTGACGGCGCTGCGCTTGCGCGGAGCGCCTATTAGTAAAACTGCATAGCCTGAACCTGGCTCCGTGCTTCGACCTAAATTTACAAATAGAATAAAATACAATTTTAATAAATCTGGATCGGAAAATCAACCTCGTATCTGATCGAATAGTTAGATTGAAAAATCACTCATGTTCCAAGGTTTTTAAAGACTACTTTCCTATCAAAATATTGGATCAGATAAGAGGTTGAGAAAGTAAAGGTACGATATATGACTAGAAATAGACACTTCAGGTCAAATGAATTAGAGTTGTAGGCACTATTAAGATAAAAACCTGCCAAGTGCGAGTCCGTTCCATACCGCCGCACAGTAAGTAGGTAGGTAGAGTAAATCAGCGCGAACCCAACTCACATTTGACCATCTTTTGTAAAAAAAAAACAGGGTTTGAATGATTATAAAATCATAACCGTATTTAGGATACAACAAAAATAAATAAAAAACTGAAAAAAAAAACGTTTCATGTACTCCTTTATTATTACTTTTTTAATTTGTAATAGATCCGCCGTAATTACTAGGCATCGGAGTTTTTGTCGCACGGTAAGACTAATAGCAAGCTATGGAGTCGTCATTTGCCATAAATCTAAACTGTTATTCATATTCCAAAATTGCGGAAAATTTCATTTAGGAAAATTTCGGAAACTTCTCACAATTTTGTATGGGGATTGAAACTTTCCGTTTCTTAAATTTAATTTTCCTATATTTCTTGTGAAAGTTTCCGGAAATTTCTTGCAACTTTTCCAACTTTTTGGAAACTTTCCGCAACTTGCACATCAGTAGTAATTACACATATTCAAAAAAAAACTACCCGCTATCTATTACGGTGCAAAAAATACAGCTGTTTAAAGTTAGGACGGACGGACGGACGGAGAGCGTAAGCATATTAAAGAGTCCCGTTGGGCTTCGACTGGTTACGGAACCCTAAAAAGGACCTTTGCCAATCTAATTGCTTTGCGATTTACGAAGCGGATTCACCGATTTACGATTTATTAACGACTTAGGTGGACAAAGTCGCGGCTCGTTTCCATTCCATTACAACACAGGTTAAGAAAGTCAAGTTTATACTACGACCTACGCGCCGCAGCAAACGTTGCCTATTGGATAACTCGCCGCGGCTAATATTTGAACTGATCCATGTGTTTGCTATTACAAAGGTCGCATCAATGTTCTGCGTGAAGTAATGTGACCTTACCGAATGCACTCATAAAAAACATGTACGTAAATGTATGTATGTAAAAAAAACTTCAGTGTACAAACGGGAAAATATTAAACAACAAAATAGACAGGAACGCAATAGGTATGCATAAAGGCGAACTTCACCCAAACGGGAAACATCACCATCCTACTTGCACAATCAAGTGAAAAAAGACCAGCTCGATCAAAAACACCTAAAGTCCCCTTTAATTTTAAAATTGATTTTATTTTTATAATCAAACATTAGACATTTACACTCTGTAATAATTTCAACGGTCTACCTATGACATACAATCGGACAGCGGGGGCTTAGTAAAAAGGGGGGGAGCATCTATTCAAGAAGTAAAATGAAAATAATAATTACCCATTCCGGCAGCTACGGCCGGGAAGTCTATATCATAGTGGAAGCAGAGGTATGTCATCACACAGAAGTCTGCGTAGCTGCGGTGTGTAGGGAGGAACAGTACAGGATTGCTGCCCATCGTATCTTTAAGCTAAAAAACAAAAATCACTGTGACTAAATAGCACGGTGAGAAACATAAATATACAGGCAGTCCCACGGCTATGCCATATGGAAGGAAAGTACCTTGATTATTGTAAATGGAACATTTTACTGAAAGAAGACATTATTTGAATTTAAAAAACAATTAAAACTGCATTCTTAGATATTTAAATAATTACATGGTTGAACCGGGAATCGAACCCGTTACACGAGAAAAATAATTACTCTGTAGTTTTATCATACCGATCGAAAGGCTTCACCATAAGGATTATTTTTTGCTTAATAACATAGTGTCGGAAATAAAAGGAAGGAAAATGTATTGTTTTTTAAATTAAAATAATGTCTTCTTTCAGTAAAATGTTCCATCTACAATATTTAAGGTACTTTCCTTGCATGTGGCATAGCACTGGGACGCCCTGTATACCCCTGCCACACACTCGTCGAGTGGCATGGGAAGTAGCGAGGCAAGGAGGCAGAGACGTAGTGTGGCTACGCTACTTGCCATGCCCACCGATCGCGGTTGTGTCGGTTTTTTGGGTGTGAGTCAAAGGAACTAGTGAAAACTGTAGTGGTTTCAAATAAAGCAAGGTCTGTCAGTCTATTTGGTTCTGATTTTTTATTGCATTGGCTCAACCGCTTTGAAATTGAGTCCCGAGGTCAGATTGAAGTCACGACTTGTTTCCCTTATTTAACGTATTGCAACAATAAAATCTACCCGAGGTAGATGGGATTATAGTTTCCTTTGTTTTGAAATTTAAAATACTTAACAATGCCATTTCAGAACCACAGAAAATTAACTTTATTGCAGGGCCTATAGATTCAAGTCCATGTAAATAGGCCCTTAGTTTTCTAGTATCAACAGGTCGAGGTTAGCCTTGGTCTAAAATGTATGCACCCACCCTGAGGTTATGTTTCAAATTACCCATAGCTCGACAACAACTGACACTTTTATTTGCATCCCTTACCTTGAGTACTGCTGGTTCATTGACATAAATGCCTATTTTCATCATAAAGGCAATTTTGAGGAACGCAATGCCCATCCAGCGGATGACATGGAGCTTTTTCTCTAACCCCATCTCTTCTAGGTACTGGCGGACTTCTTCTTGTAACTTTTCCTTGGATAACCCGGTTTTGAGACTCTCCTGATTATTGAAATAGAAAATATCTTAAAGGTATCGAAGTAGTGATGGGTCCAGGGAATATTCTCAGTCCTCCGAATATGCCACATGGAATATGCCCTTGTGCCCAAGAATATTGGAAATAAATCATCAACATCAGTGATGCTATAAACCTTACCTAAAAGTATAATGTTCCTGGGAATAATCCTGATATTCCTCAGAATATTCCCAATATTCCTGGGAATATTTCCCAATGTTTCGGAAATATTATCATAACACAAGGCCTACCCGTGTCTGAACCTGTCAAATTGCTTTTACTACTAATGTGTGTTGATAGATATTAAGCATGCCCAACTCCATGGAACTTTATTTTGAGATAAATTGTGTTAAAATTTAATTCAAATTTGGACTTAACTGAGTTTGACTTACCTGTCTAATGAACACTAATTTTGAAAAAAAACCTGTGTTGGTTTTGGCAGTATCAAGATAGCCAGCCTAGTATAGATACCCTTATATGATATAATTAGGGTTAGGACTTTTGGTAGCATATCATGGTTCTAGAATCCAAGGAGCTGCTGTTTTCTAATTATTGTAATCATGCCACATTGATTTTGACCTTCAGTGTTGTTGTAATATTTCAAAATATTTTGTTAGGTAAATCGCCTAACAGATTTAAATGAATTTTAGTAAATCTCCACTGTTCAATTGCATTACAAACAAATTTTCAAATATTAGTATAATTATAATGATGAGTAGATATGGATAAACCGAACCAAGAATGTTTTTTTTTTATGTCATAGAGAAGGCAAACGAGCACACAGACCACGTGATGGTAAGTGAAACTGTGACCCATAGACATTCGCATTATAATATATATAGTTTATTTGGAAATATGACAATATTGAAGGCCAAAATCAAAGTGTCATGTTTATAATAATAAAAAAATAGCGACTCCATGGATTCTAAATCCATGATATGCCACCAAAAGCCTTAACCCTGGATATAATAATCAAAGTAAACAGACAGATAATAATGCCTTCTGATTGGTTCAAATGCATTTAACTATGTTTGAGTGCTTTTGATTTCATTTGCAAATTCTTGTATTTTATGCAGAATTCATGAGTTTATTTATACCTTTTCCTTTTATGAAATATGAAGATAAATGTACTCTTTTTGTGATATAATTATTAACTTAAGAAATCAAATCTGACCACTTTTAAAATCCATGGACACAAATTACTTAGTCTAATTTATATTTTAAAGAAAGAGTTACAAGGCATTATATACTCAACATTTATGTACTTCGCCATAACTAACTGACATGATATGTGTATTAGAGTACCTTCTCTTAGGGGACTAACTTCTAAGGACATTCATTCAACCAATTGATTGATAATAATTATGTTTTATTTTCATAACTGGAATATTCCTGTACAATGGGGCATGTTCCCAGGAATATTGGGAATATTCATATAGGTAAGGGTTCCAGCATAAATGATGCTGTTGTGTGTAGAAAAACTTCATTGAATTGAAAAACAAAATAAAATTTACTTATATGTTAAATATTTCCTGTGATTGGAAATATTGCCAGGCATGTTCTTGGAAATATTCCCGATTGGGGAACCTACCCATGGTTGAAGTGTATCTGAAACGGTCCATCTATAAGATATGAGAAGCCGGGCCAAGCTAGGACAAACAGAATGGCCGCTCCAGTCAATAAGGCCTGCATTGGAAGCCTCAGTGGGCAACCAAGGGGCTTTCATCCTGCAGTGGATCAATGTGGGCTAAAATTATGATGGTAATGATGATATAGGGGTGCTATAACTGGATGTTGCTCCATCCTATAGTTTGTCTCCATCAGTACTGGACATGTATACGTACTAGATAGCTTTCTTATTTTTTTTTATAGAGCAAAAAAAAATCATCATGAAATCTTTGCATTGTAATTAATAATAGCAAAATAGTTTGGTAGACAAAAGTCCGTCAGTAGAAGACTAAGTGCCAAACAATAGACACCATATTGCATAGAATAAAACCAAGATAGGTACATGGCAAACCGATCTTGTATTTATTATTTCTTGATTACCTTTCTTGCATAATTTATCATTTCATAATTTATCATTTATCATAAGTTATTTAATGCATGGTGTAAATAATTTATTTCCTTTATTTTTTATTCAACAATATTCAAGTAGGTATTATTTATAAATACTTACGGACTCAATAGCTGACTCCATATACAGAGAATTAGCAACAGCATCGCGCAATTCTTCAGGGGACAGGTACTTGTCCATGACCTGTGTCCTCTGGGGGTACCAAGCCCGAGTCATAAACCTAAATATGCCGCTCTCAGCTGTCCGCGGCTCCAAAATATTCGTAAAATTCACGTTTTCACCCATTTTTCTAAGTTCGCCGCTATTTAGTTGTGAATAAAAGGTTATTTAAATTGCAGAATTAAAGCGCAGAATATATCACTCGGCACATTATTACTAAAACATATTTGATCTATTAAATGAATAATCGTTTCGCAAATAGAAAATATTCACAAAAACCGCGAGCGCATAATAAATATAAAACACGACCGAGCCCACAGGTTATAAGGGTATATACCGAGCCCGCACGTTTGACAGGCTGACTCACAGATTATAAGGATATGTATAAAGACAGATAGATAGGAATCAAACTTGGAACTTGTCAACTGGCATAACGTTACTAGTAGTTAAGTCCCGCACCGCAGCGTGGAAGCAGTGGCGCTAGTATACAAAAAAAAAAAGAAGATATATTTAATGGCACCCGGTCGCAATATCGAGTATCGAGCAACCATTTCTGCCAATGTCAAGTTTATAATTTACATTTACATATAAAATATTGGAGGAATGGCGGCAAATAAATTCTGATTGAAGTACAATTTCGAATTGAACGAGGTAACTTCTTCACACTCATGGTAGATAAGCACGAATTAGTAACCTTCTTTTAATTCGAGAACTTCCAATTCCTGCAGTTTGTGTATGATAACTCGTGTTTTTTTACCTGTATGAATAAGATTGTTTCACAGTTTTAAAACTTTTTTTTTAAATTTTTATAATATAATTAAGTGGGAAATAGTTTGCCAATATTTGATTAAGGGTTTAAGTATTAATACATTTATGATATTAAGCTGATGCAGTGAATCAAACTTTAAAATAGGAAAATATACTTAATTGGCACAAATATAGTATTTCCAATCCACAAAGACTCGACCCACCATCTATTTTTGCTGATTCAAGATTGTAAAAGTGAGAGGTCAAATCAAGTAGGTAGCTGGGTGAGTGTTCGTGAATTGACTGACTTACCACAGACTACTTAGGGATACTACGTATCTCTTGTCAATGATATCTCTACACAATAGTAGTCTTTGACGTATCTGACCATAGAGGTAGGAAAACTATAATGCTATATAGGTTAGGTATAATGTTTATGTTGAATTCCGTAAATATTATCTCTATTAATGGTGCGTTCCTATATTCAAAACCATTGGTAGAATTGCGACGTCTCGTTAAAATTTTACACATTTTGTACGTAGCAAATGTCATATCGCTACTGCCCGTAAGGAAAACGATTCGTTTCTTGAATATAGGAACCGGGCATAAATGGGACATGCTAGGTTAAGTATAATAATTGCATAATATCATAAGCAGTATTTTAAAAAACCGGGCAAGAGAATGTATGACCATGCTCAGTGTAGGGTTCCGAAGCCGCAAAAGCAACAATAATAATAATAATATAATAACATGGGCCAGATATAATTATAAGCAAAAAATAAAGATTTAAGCAAAAATAAAAATTTGCAATGGAATCCCCATATAGCTGTACTGACAGGTAAACAAAGAGTAGTGTAATATACTGGGAAAAGAGAGCCCTCTCACGGGTTATTCATGCAGACTGATTTGAAGCGCCATCTACATTTTTGAACAAGTACCATTCATATATATATACGTATAGCCAGCTACAGATATTATTAAAATATGGCTTGGCTTTCCAGTAACAAACTATTTTGCTCTCGTCTTGTCGTAATTAGATTCGATTAATATTAATCTGAATTTAAGAATGACGACATGACGAGAACAAAATAGTTTGTTACTGGGAAATACCAAACTAATTGGCGGGAGGGTATAATGAAATGAAATGACAACAAGTATTATTTTATAGCTTTATTTTCTATTTTTATAATGTTTACGCTTGTTGCAGGTAATATTTTTGTGCAGCTATTTTTACTTCGTCATCCCCATCATAGATTAACTTATCGGACAAAATCCGATTAACCGATTGACACCAGCTGTAAACTATTACATTTAATGTAACACTTGGAAATACATTTTTTAAATCATCTTTATGTTTTGGTCATTTAAAAGGATACGTAATTATTATTGTATCAACAATATAATACAAAAGTACACAAACTAAAAAACAACGTCCCTGTCGCACATTAAAATAAGCGTCCATATCGCAGAAATTTAACTTCACACGCGAAGTAAGTCAATACCCAAACGGAGGAGCAAGCGAGCAAGCTCAACTCGACGCTTGAAGTATTGTGGTTTGTGGTAACGAAAACACCTAAAAACCAGGTCAGAATCGCACGCGCAGACCGGAATGCAATTCAAATCACACTCACATACAACCGTGGCCATCAAAGAGTAGTGTAATATACTGGGAAAAGAGAGCCCTCTCACGGGTTATTCATGCAGACTGATTTGAAGCGCCATCTACATTTTTGAACAAGTACCATTCATATATATACGTATAGCCAGCTACAGGTATTCTTAAATTTTAATGGCTTGGCTTTCCAGTAACAAACTATTTTGCTCTCGTCTCGTCGTAATTATCTAGAATTGATTAATATTAATCTGAATTTAAGAATTACGTCGAGACGAGAACAAAATAGTTTGTTACTGGGAAATACCTAACTAATTGGGCGGGAGGGTATAATGAAATGAAATGACAACAAGTATTATTTTATAGCTTTATTTTCTATTTTTATAATGTTTACGTTTGTTGTAGGTATATTTTTGTGCAGCTATTTTTACTTCGTCATCCCCATCATAGGTTAACTTACCGGACAAAATCCGATTATCTGATTGACACCAGCTGTAAATTATTACATTTGTATATGTAATTATTATTGTATCAACAATATAATACAAAAGTACACAAACTAAAAAACAACGTCCCTGTCGCACATTAAAATAAGCGTCCATATCACAGAAATTTAACTTCACACGCGAAGTAAGTCAATACCCAAACGGAGGAGCAAGCTCAGAACTGAAGTATTGTGGTTTGTCAGGTTTGTGGTAACGAAAACACCTAAAACCAGGGCAGAATCGCACTTGCAGACCGGAATGCAATTCAATTCAAATCACACTCACTCAAATCAAATACAACCGTGGCCATGTTAAATGACTGGTAGGCAGGCAGGGTTGCCATTCCAAAAATCATGTTTCACTCGGCCAGATCTAATAAAATTAGATTATTCGGAGTATTATTTCAAAATAAAAGTATTTTTTGCGATTATTTTCAATGCAGGATATTTCTTATTGATTTATATGTAATGATAACATGCATGCAGTGACATCTATCGGAGACTCATGATAACAATCGGTGTTTTTACTGTTCAGAAGTGTAGATGGCGTAACTATATATTTAACATAGCACAATGTTGGAGACTGTCCCCCCTCTGTAGGAGACTGTCCCCCCTCTGCAGGTAAACTAAGTTCGGCAGCTTACGCCGTATTACTGAATAAATGTCTTTATCTTAATAAAAAATCATTTTCTTTTACATGTATGGAGTGCCGCCCTAGAAATATTTATTTTTATTATTAACTACCAAACTAAGAAGCGGCTTCTACAAGACAACTATACTTCAAATTTCATCAATATACCTCTTGTAGTTTTCGAGTAAAATGCCTGTAAATTACTGACGGACGGACGGACATGACGAAACTATAGGTAAGGGATCCATTCTTGCCATTTTGACTACGGAAACCTAAAAATGACTGACTGTTGAGTTCCTTACGTCGATTTTTTTATCAACACGTGTTAATACGCTGTGTTGCCTCACCATGGCTTTTCAATCTATTCATGGACAGCTGTATGTGGGATTTAAAAGAGTATGATAAGGGTTTGCGTGGGCAAGAGTTGCTAATCAAATGCCTCTGATACGCCGATGATCAAGTTATACTTGCCCCATGCATCGGTACTTGAGTTGCAGGAGATGGAGACAGTGATGAATGAGGGATTTAAGAGGATGGCAAGTGTTAGAAGGATATAGAGAGGAGGGTGAATGCGGGCAATCAAATTAATGGGCCCTGTACTCCTTTGTGAGCACACAGGGCGTTTCACAAAAAGCCCTGCTGGCCGATCACAATGGAGTGCTGGCCCCTACCCTGATATATGGTTGTGAATGTTGGGTGTGGCAGGACAAGCATATGAGTCGTGTAAATGCAGTTGAAATGCGCTCTTTGCGTAGTATGTGTGGTGTGAAACTGATTGATAGAGTTAGAAATGAAAAAATCAGAGATAAATGTGGTATAAAAGAAAGAATGTAGTGACTAAGATTTAAAAGGGCATGTTTCGATGGTTCGGTCATTTGGAAAGGATGGATGAAAGAAGATTGACGAAAGAGATATACAGATCGAAAGTGAGTGGAAGGGTCGGAAAGGGCCGCCCTAGGCGTACTTTTTCGAATCAAATCGGAGTACTGGAAAAGGGCCGAATGTTAAGTACCCGAAACCGACGTGCGTGCATGACTCGATGTATGAATGTTAAAGAAGCGAAAGAAATTTGTCAAGATCGTAGCAAGTGGAAAGAAGTGGTCTCTGCCTATCCCTCTGGGAAACAGGCGTGATTTAATTTATGTATGTATGTGTGTTAATACGAGGTCTACTTACTGAATGAAAATCTTTCATGTTTTTTTATCAACCAAAAGTAATGGTAGGTACCAAAAGTGGAGGTTTAGTTACCACTACTTTTGGTTGCATTAGAGAACTTGGCCAGTTCTTTTACAATTATGTTTTTTGGCGGGATATCAGTCCTTTTTGGTAGGTAGTCATAGTCAGTGTCAGTACCAACATACTAGTATATGTAATACGATCTTTTACCCGCGACTTAAGCCGCGTAGAAGTCGTTTATCGCTTTTCCCTCGGTAATTGTAAATACATTTTCAATTATAAAACGTTGTAGAACTTTAAAATATTGTATAATTTTTTTTATAAAAGAAACTTAATTCTAAGTACAACCCTGTTAGGATATTGAAATGCGTAATTTAATTATCTTAACCTTTCTCTGTTATAAAATAACGAATTAAGTAAATTAGGGCAGTAACTAACACAAAATAAGATCTCTGTATATAAATACACATTAACAAACATGTTTTAAACGAATTAAACATTCGCTATGGGTACTTTTAATTTAGTAGTTGAGTTTAGATTTATGACAAATGACGACTCCATAGCTTGCTATTAGTCTTACCGTGCGACAAAAACTCCGATGCCTAGATACACTCTAAACAACTATAGGTACTCATGCTTATTATTAAAACTATAATATGTATATACATACATATACTAATATATTTATGAGCTTGACTATGATATTATTTATTTTAAATTGTCGGTCATAAATTCTTTAACAGAGTAGTAAAATTTTTTCGTTGTTTTTTTATGAATAAATGTTTTTTATTGTAATTTTCTTAAATTTTAATTTTATTAGGTATTTCGTTATATATAATTAATTATGGACCGGTAGTAAGTATAGGCTATTCTTATAAATTCTAAGTTTTGGTTCCGGTAGGGCCAGTTTATTATTGCGATGTGTGCTTTTAATGAAAGTTTAAAGATGTACCTGATTCCTAATGAATGTTGTTGTTTCTAGTATATATATTGACGGAAGGGTTATGGGGCGATGTAACCATTACTAATTTATAAAGTCCTGGTACCTAAACTGAAAAAGCATGACCTTCGTGAATCAAGGGAATTTCATAATAAAAAATCCGACCCCTATCATATTCCTTACATATAGGTTTATGATCTCCTGGTGTTTTGGCTACGTTAATTTTATAATTTTGCAAATGCATCCGGAAATAACCGAAGACTACTTCAGGAGCCGAATCCCATTGTGCTCACGGACCTTTGCCAGCTCGTCGAGTGTCGCTGCGAAAAACTAGTGGAGTTCTCGCCTGCATTGTGAACAGTCAGCGAATAGGTATAGGTACCTATCTCTTTTATTGAATTTATCTTGAGCATTTTTCGTCTTTAGTATTTTTCTACAAAGGAGCATAGTAGTGTAAATAAAACAAACGATCATGATCAGAATACTGTAATTTTCAAAAAACTACGTTTCAATACACATAACACGTTACTGAACGTAGGTACTCAATAACAATAAGATAAGCTCGTTCCAATACTACAGGCGCGCAGTAGTTTCCAACTCCACGGTACCTACGTTCGAGAAGGATGGCTGTCAATGGCTACAAGACGAGTGTCACCATTGTCAGAGCAAGCGCTAATCCAATTTGATTTAGCCTATCTTGCTCAAGTATTGATAGACGTTATGTAGCTCTTACTGTCAAATATATAAGAGCTATCACACCATTAATATTGTAATGAAAAAGCAAAATGGACTAAACCTTGAAATAGACCCGCAGCCATTCTAACATTACTTAAGATGAAACAAACGTCTCACAATTTAGTTAAATCTAAAACCCGACTGGCGACTAGCTAACGCCCCCTTATATAAATCCTATCACAGGCCTTCTGGACGAATCATATAGCACCCCGATTCATTAAACCGGCCCCGCAGATCAGTAGCTATAAAACATCCTATTCTTGATCCCAATAGGGTGGCCGTGTATTTGGCATATTTTTTATTGTCCGAAACGTATTTGGCATATCATATATTTAGTATAATTTTGTTTCAACGAATGTTGACATTGTAGAAAACGTATTTAGTATACCTAAATATCCGAATGATTATTTGGTCGATTTTTAAATGTGCAAGTACTGATGAGGCCGGATTTCATTAAGGAAAATTTCGTTTAGCATAATGGTCAGTGCCGGATTAGCCATGTAGCAAGAGTAGCAAATGGTACGGGCCCCGCGGACCCACGTCTCAGTGACATGTATTTCTACCAGTTCTGTTTTATTTAGGCCCTAAACTTAAGAAATAACCTAAAACAAACAACGGGTATCTTTATAGAATTTGCTACGGGCTCCGCACTGGCTTAATCAGGCACTGATTATGGATACTTATATCGCATAATATTGGGCAGCATGATGAGAGCGAGCAAAGCGAGCAAGCAACATGGGACTGGGCAGAAGCGACCCGGATTGGTTAGGTTGTTTGGGCATTGTTTATAAGCCGGGAACATCTTGCTGCCTTTGCTTTCATGCTTGCTTACAACATAACAAAGCCTATAATGTTTTGTGTTATTTTTTATCTGGTCTATGCTATTAACATGTTAGAAACGTACATTATTATGCTTAATTAGTTTATTCGTTTCGTAGTTTATTCCTTATGAACATCCGACTCATAAATTTTATGCATAAAGATTATTCGACCAAGAAAATTTATGCGTTATGATTTCAGCGAAAGAAACGATTGACACTTATGCTAAAAGTTATTATGCCCTATACAATCATTCCGAAAAAAGACCTACCAATCAAAGGGGTCCGTACCTACCTACAATGATTCATTCATAACATTATCCTTATTTTCGCACAGTCGGGTTAAACATGCATAAAATATATGGGCGAGGTTACTTTCACCCGTGTCACAATATAATAACTACGCCTATGTCCAGCAGTGGACTCCATGCTAGCCATGATAATGAATGGTGATCGATAATATCGATGATGCTAGTCGAATTATTTGCATTACATTCTAATGTGTTTAACCTTTTGAACGCGTTACGTCGTATACAAGATGTGTCACTCACACGCCAAACATTTTTGCTATGCCATGCAAATTACACCTTATTGATACGAAATAAAGTCTCTTTCGATCTTGAACTTGTGACGGCTGTAGCCGTCGTGGCGTCAGTGGCACTACTTTACGTTGACGGCCAGAGCCGTCGGTGGCGTTCAAAAGGTTAAAAAACCGCTCAATTCCGTTTTGGACTCGCATACGAGCATCCTGACACAGGTTCACCCACCTAAAAGGAAGTCCCAACCACTAATCAGTATTTGTGATTTTTAAAAGGGAAATAAACTATTTTCATTTCATTTCATTTCATTTCATTTCATTTCATACGAAGGGTTCCGTAACACACCGACTAAACAAGTTTGTTGTATGGAACCCCCTTTATTTTTAATTTTATTATCGTTGTTATAGGTGCTATGGTGTATTACAATAGCCGTGAATACACACGTGATTGTGAACATTTCAAGTGTCTATTAGCTATTACGGTTCATGAGGTGCAGCCCACTGACAGACAGACGCTCGCACAGCGGAGGCTTAGTACTTGGGTCGCGTTGGCACCCTTTGGGTACGAAACCCTAAAAATTACGGACTTGATTTTTTTGTAGCGCTTCTCAGCAGTGGGCTCCTCTTGGGGAGATCTGGAAGATTCTCATTTATAGTGTAAAAGTGCCCGTGCACGTGAAAAATACATCTTTAATCTTTATCGTTTATGCTACGATTGTGCTTATCTACTAAATATAAACAATGGTATTGTAACTTATACTTTAACTTAAGCAAAAAAAAATAGTTTATTATGAATATACATCGGTATCAACGTTCAAATTTCATGGCAAAGTATGGTCGGCAGAAAAACAAATACAAACAAATACACTTAGTATTTTTAACCATTATTTTGTATAGATAAAAAAGGTCTCTAAAAATGTTTTAAGGGTTAGAATAGATAACTAAAAGTTCCACGGATTTTGCTGTCAATCTTTGATGTCTGTAAGAATATATCAATTTTAAATGACTAAAAGACTGAATTTTGAATTTTCAGTTATGATTAATGTTTCGATAAACTATTATTTGACTTTACAGATTATTTTGCATGACAGTTAAATAGAAATTCGTTGGGAAATTCAGCATGTATTATTTTTCGAATTCCATATGAGTATTGAGGTTTTATGACGTATTTAGAATATAAACCTCTTTTAGTATATGCACCTACAGTTTACCGCAGTATAATTAAGTGTAAAAACAAAAAATAAATTAAACGTTATTATTCAAATTTTCGAATGTATTTATTTACTTTGCTACCCTTACCGAGTACCATGAAATTCGAACGTTGATAGCGATGTTTAATTAATAATTATGAATAATGGTATGAGGTAATAAATTGGTTTGGTCGGAAAGAGAGCTTACTCCCCAGATTTTAAACTATTTTTTAAATAACAGATTATACAAAGAGCGGGTCATGCTACTGGTTGTAACTAGCAGACAAGTTGCAGCTCTCAATTAAAAAAAAACTATGCACGAGGTATTCGAAATCAACTTTTTGGGTTAAGCAAAATTGTGTTTCTGCTCTCCCGTTCGGAAAGAAAGTATTTCCATAGAGCAATAGGGGGAAGAAAATGGCGCTAAAAAATGGTTTAGAAAAATAATTGAAATAATCTGTTACAACCATTTCGAAATAACTTTGGCTTTTTCAAACTCGTTTTTAAATAGTGTCAAGAATTAAATGGCACTCATATTTTTTGTATGGCAATAACTGACAAAGTGAATTTGTGCCAATATCGTAATTTTGTTCAGTATTCTTCAGTACACGCGTGAGCTCATGTCCACCGGGGCGGGGCGATGCTCCCCCGCCTCCACCCGCTGCGCCGCATCCGTCCGCAGTCTGCGCGCAGTTTATAGCACGCTCGACTCGTGGACATGACATGACTAAGGTCGGATTTTTATTCCCACAGAAAAAATGTAAACAAACGTGCTGCCGTTAACGAAAAACATTTGCAGTATTCAATATATTTATACTTTTCACATTCAAAATAAATCGACTTTCTATAACAAAACTATGTAATCAATCAACATTGAAGAATTAATTTATTGACGGCAAAGTTTGTTTTGATTTAAACGCTTCGTTGTATTAATTTAAAACGAGAAAACTGTTTTTGTATGCATAATTTAATTATTGCACTGGTATCATTGACTCGATACACCTGTGTCAACAAGTTGAAGGCCGCTTGATTGATGTGAGACTGTGAGACGTCACTTCACTCGCTTCGCTTCACAATTCGTGCTCCCGTATCATAAACGCTTTCCAGTGATTCATTTGTGCGATTTTCAATTCAATTATTTCTCGAATTTATTTTTATATCACGTTTTGAGCGAAATGATAACTCAATGTTATATTTCTTGCTGGTCCAAACTTTGAGATCCCCTGAAATGTCACTTTGACAGTGACGTATTTTTTTTTTTCTGTGGGTATAAAATCCGACTTTACTGCATTCGTAGAAAGGACATGAACTCGCGCTGTATTCGAAATGAATATTACTTAATCTTAGTCTTGATTTGTACTTTTATACTTTAAACACACCCACCCATATAAAATAGGCCTCATAGGCGTTTATGCTGATAGTTTGATTTCGTTCAGCGCTTTCGTCATATCCTGCAGCATCGGCGTGACTTGGTCGACTTCTTTGGTGTTGACGACGGCATCGAACCCGGTGTAGGTGCCGAAGTCGCGGCATCTCTGTATGTACAGCTTCCATTTATCGTCCCTTTGGAGGCAAATAGGGTTGCCGATGACGATGAGCTTAGCCTTGGCCCGAGTCAGCGCCACGTTGAAGCGCTAGAAATATTGGTTACAATAAGTTTTTAACCCTTAACGAAAAAAACGTGTTATAGTGTGTGTGTGTGCGTGTGCGTGCGGGTGTGCCTGTGCGTGTGCGTGCGCGCGCGTGTGCTCGTGCGTGTGCGTGTGCTCGTGTGTGCGTGTGTGTCGGTGTGTGTAAAAAAATATTATATATAATCAGAATGGTTCCACACAACAACCGAGTGCAGTCGACTACAAAGAGATTTCTTTTCACCTTATTGCACTGTGATAAGGTCCAAAGTGAATACATCTCTTTGTAGTCGACTGTAACGGTCGACACAAATTAAAATAGCTCCGAGCGGCTAGTGGAGGGGATGTGTTTGCGCATGTTGTCTACTGACAAACTAATAGCGGGGCTGCGCAGCGGAGCGGTTTAATACACTCCCCCGTCGCCCCCACCAATTTGGTCCGTAAGTTGCACTGCGCAGGTAGGTCGCTCAGGGCTCTTTTTACGTGTGTCGACTTATAATATGTATTAATCCACTGGTTTTACTGTAGTTTCATTTACCCATTCGACCTATTCGTGGCTCATATGAAGCGACTTAAAACTAATATGCTAATTAATAGGTCCTCTAAACCATTATAAGAAAATCATCCGTGAGACCGCTGAAGAAAAATATTATAATATTTTTTATACATACTTACTCAATGCCCTTTGAATACCTATGTAACTCCCTATTTTAGAGAATGAACCTAACAAAAGACAAACATAAAAAACAGAAAAATAATTAAAAGTAAATACTAAAATAAATAAACATATTGCTCTTGCTAGATGTTGGCTGAGGAAAGAGTCAGGCCTTTGGTGCCTCAGCACGATTCATTTTATTTTTATTTAATTAAATATACAAACAAGACGTCCGAGCAAAACAATTTCATCACTTAGCATTTTTTCATGTCCACCAATATCTTTGTACAATTTTACAGAAGTTTGTAAATTAAAATCTCATAATTCTGTAGCTCTGCCTACCCCACTCTGGGAATGAAGGCGTGAGTTTATGTACGTAATCTCAGAAATACTGCGCCGATTTCCATGTTTGTTTACTTTTTCAAAGCTTTATACAAGAAACATTATTTCAGTTAAATATTTCAGACAGAAAAGTCGATTTACAGATAGGGGGTGGACATGAAAAAATGCAAACGCTGCTTTTACTGTAATTTTATTCACCGATTCGATCCATTCATGGCTCATGTTACGACCTAAAATAAATGTGCTAGTTCATTAAAAAAAAAGATTGATCTTACTTTAGGTTCCTTGACGAACCCGAGCTGGAACCGGTCCTTGTGCTGCAGGTCGGCGCGCGCGCGCACGGTGGACAAGAGCACGACGCGCTTCTCGCGCCCCTGCAGCGCCTCCACGGTGCCCGCGTGGATGTGGTGCAGCCCTTCGCCGCGCAGCCACTCCTTGATCTTGGACACCTGCTCGATACAACACAATCTCTATATAGTATCAAACAAAGTCGCTTCCCACCATCTGTCCCTTTGTATGTACGGTCAGGGACATTCGCGGTCGTCCCCTTAGGAACATTTTGGCTTGTTCGTTGCAGCTGGCTAATCCTACAGTGGTCAGGTCGTTACGCGTAAAACGCGCAAACGAATATCACCCTAGAAGTGGTCCCATCGAGCAGCAATGTATAAGTAAACGAATATTTAAGTCTCAGCTAATTGCAGGTCGATTGGGCTATTTCTGATACATTGCGTGGCAAATTAATTTGTATAAAAAAAAAAATACAACTTATAATAACGATACACAATGTTTTTAAGTATGTTAATTAGGATACATATTAACCGTCGTATTCCATTTACACACTGTATAGTTACAGTTAGTGTTTTTGGTAACAATGTGTTACCTGTCTGGTATACGGCGTGACTATCCCAATGTCTTCCTGAAGCACTCCGTGCACCTTTATCAGCGCCTTGATGTACATCTGTACAACTTCCACTTCCATGCTGTTGAAGTAGCTGAAAGAGAATGAATAAGATCATTCATACGGGTGAAATGCGTCTTCGAGTGGTTATTCGCACTACTAGATCAAAATAGCATTACTTAAAATATTACTGCATTTTTAAATGAACTTTAATACAACTTCAATGAACCAATAAAACCAGCAAGTTTTCTGAGTTTTTACTGTTTCGTTCTAGCAGTGTTATACTCGTATTCGTTAGAGTTAACCAAGGTCGTCCTTAGGAGGGACACGCAACTGTGCGTCGCTCGGGGCGACGTGGTGGGCACGTCTTTCTAGACTTTAATGCAGGTTTTTATTTTTTGTTAGGGTAGTCAACAAGAAACCAATATAGTTAGCCATGTTCGCGGTTTAATTCAGAGACTCCTGGTGCTACAAAGCTGTAATTTGGAATAGTTACATTATGATGATAATGTTTTTTTTGGGTAGGTACCTTAAAGGTAAAGCGGTACATACAGCAAAGGTAATTTATCTTTTACTTATTATCGAATTCTTACTTAACATCGACGGTACTATATAACTTTAAATGAAAAAATTGATCATACTAGTTGTGTTTTGAGATTTATGCGTTTGTAGTAACGACTTGGGAACCCTATAATGTAGCATTCTGTTCGTGAAAGAATTTTCGAAATCGGTCCGGTATTTTTTGGGTTTATTCGTTACAAACATACACACTCGAATCTTTCCTCTTATAATATTAATGTGGATATACCTGGGACACTTCCCGATGGTCTGCTCTTGGGAGAGGACGCCGTGGAAGGCGATAGCGCGGCTATTGGTGCCTCCCATTAGAATGTTTTTGCAGCTGATGCGGTCAAGTGGGGCGAGTGCCTGAAAACAAACGCATTTGCTGTTCATACGTGTTGCGTGTGTTCATGCGTGTCCCTAGGCAGCTATGGGAGATGATACAGGGATCCTAGGGTTGTCAACATCCGGCTCGAAGGACCATATGTTGCGGCCCCAGGCTCCTATGGGAAATGATGGAGGGATCCAAGGGTTGTCTTCAGTGAATGTTTTTATTATACTGAATTACTTACAATTATTTATCATATTTTATGATAGTTAAAAATACAGGCAAAAATTAGAGTGTGTGTGTTCGTTCCTCGATGGTAAGGTAAAGATTCCTAACTGCCAATTTGAATCTTTCCCAACCGCCGCGAGGTGACGTCACAAACGTTGCGTTTTGGATGCGTTCAAAACAATAAGAGTTCAAATATCCAGCCTTGGCCGAAATTACTGAGCACCCTCTTTGCATGCCCACACGAAAAAAATACTGTTCTTACAATTCCTTAACACGCAACAATCAAGTTTAGCATTGTTTTTTTGCTGTCAATATTACCAATATTCAGAAACTTCATGGTTGTGCAATGTGTCAGGATTGACTTCTTATCTACCTAGTTCTATAGATCAAGTAGTGTAATAGAATAACGGAATCTTTAGATCGTTGCACCCACCTCAAGCTGATTGTTATAGAAAAGCTCAGAAGGGATGCTCAAGATGTCGGCATCTGACCGGAAATTTTTCTTCAGCATCATGATATAGTTGGGATCCATATCCTCGGCGTTGTACAGCGGGCACTCGGACTTGAGGCGCTCCATCAGGGACATACCTGGCGACGTTGATGTCTATATAAATAACTATTTTTCATTTATATTGTTGTCCTAGAAGTACACATAGTACAAGCCTAGAGCTTAGTTTAGAAGTACTTCAAGTTGTGCGAAGTTCTTACAAAAGAAATACTTATATTGACTAAATTATTTATACTCGTAACGAAAAAACGAACGAATCCGTGACAATCGAGTTAAAAATATGATATGTCATATCGTCGGTGAAACTGCAAAACCGCGCAAGTAATATTTTAGATAAGGAGCAAAATGCACCTTTTTAATAAGACAGTAAGGTTTATTTTGCCCTGTCATAAATTTGTTAGTAACGCGGTTTTGCAATACCACCGACGATATGGTTAATAAGTGCCCAAGCAGCACATTAGTGAATTTTGCAGCTTATCTTATAGCTTTATGTTCTAAATGAGTGGTTTAACAGTGTTTGACAACACTTATAGCTTTAAACACAACTCAAACTTGTATACGAGTTCATCCTGTCACTTATAGTTGCTTAGGAACGTTTTTTGTTTCTACTTTATTACTTATAGTTGGGTAAAGTCGATTTTGCTACTTAAAGTTGCATGCAGGTTGTAATTGTCACTGAATAAGAAGCAATAGTGATATATAAGGCCCTAAAGTAACTTATAAGCCACTTTTATATATAAGTGGCAAAATACCCTTATTTGGAACTTTTAATTCCAAATGACTAGTATAATAGAGTAGTATATCACCAATAGTGGCTAAAGAGATAATTTTACGGCCCTTTTGGAAACTAAAGTGATTGCAACTTTAAGGCCTAGAAGGGTCGTAAAATTATCTCTTTAGCCACTATTGGTGATATACTACTCTATTATACTAGTCATTTGGAATTAAAAGTTCCAAATAAGGGTATGTTGCCACTTATATATAAAAGTGGCTTATAAGTTACTTTAGGGCCTTATATATCACTATTGCTTCTTATTCAGTGACAATTACAACCTGCATGCAACTTTAAGTAGCAAAATCGACTTTACCCAACTATAAGTAATAAAGTAGAAACAAAAAACGTTCCTAAGCAACTATAAGTGACAGGATGAACTCGTATACAAGTTTGAGTTGTGTTTAAAGCTATAAGTGTTGTCAAACAATGTTAACACGTTCACGGACAGTACGTCGAGAGACGTAAACTAAGACCCTCGTGATATGGCATTACGGCTGTGGCCGGTGTTTTTAATTACACCAAAAACGGAACTCCGTCCACGGCCGGCTGTTTCCCATAGCATTTATAGGAAGCACGAACTCTGTGCCGTTTTAGGCTTTAACGCAAGCCGCTAGTGTTACAGCACAAAAGCTCTAGGGCATAGCATTCACTGCTGTGCCACTCGCAAGGTACAAATAAGTGATTTTCAGACCTGATAGTTTCAAATAGAAAACAAATAAGTGAAAATAAACACTAAGATCTTTTTTGTTTCGCCATGTTTACAAATTGGAGTCCTTGAAAATGATTTATTTTAAACAGAATTTTATCACACTGACGCATAATCATAGTGTTCAGTATTGTCGAATTAATTATTTAATCTGGTAGTATCGATAGAACTGTCAGAGTCAACTAACTGTGTCGTCATAAACTGGCAACATTGATAGAATAGACTTCCGTTATAACTTCGAAACCGCGTAGCGGCCTGTCGCTGTCGTTAAAATAAAATAAAGTCTTGTAGCAAGGCAATTTCAACTATATACCGATCTCCTATTCAGAACTATTTACTACCTATTAAGATTGCGATCTGGCTTGTGTGAGTGGGAATAGTGCCCTAAGTGTAGCAGGGAAAGGAGGAGCCTATCTGGATCCAGCGCTAGGTCAATCCTGGAACTGGCTGCTGCTGACGGTGCGAAGCGGTCATACCGGAGATCCCAGGTAAGCCCGAACGCAATCATTGTATTTTTACCATTCCAATTAACTTCATAAGCTTGGTGAAATCGCGGAGCGTACGTGGGCAATCAAATTTTATACAGTCCACTAGTCTTTCGTATTTGTCGCATCATTTTTTGGTCCTTCGAGCCGGATTTTATTGAAAAGTGAATATTTTTCGTGATTTCGTACGTATGTTTCGTGATATTATCGAGTTATTTTATTTTTTTATTTTTTGTGAAGGTAGTTGAGAAGTTGCTTTGGCCTAGATTTTATGTTGGTTGTACGCCATTTTTTTGTCGTTATCGTTTTAGGTTGGCAGTACATCCTCGTACCGTAGACTAAATAAGTTTATCGCGATTTAGTTTCGGTTGGTATAATTGTAAATTATTCATCCTTTCGTTAGGGTTTTTATACGTTCAAAATGTCAAAGCACGACCATAGCTTACCGTCGGAGTCTGTCGAAGTTGATAACAATAGTGTCGCGAGATTACGCCATAATGCGAATTGAATATATCGAAAAAACCGAGTTGTTAGGTTTTAGTGAACTTGATTTAAAAGAAATATCGGATGATTTTCATTGTGCGCAACGGACAATATTGTCATTATTGGATCCGTCGGATCGTAGCGAAGAAATGAGTGTTACTTTCGAATTTGAGAAGAAGTTATTAGACATAAAATTTAGATTGCGTCGCGGGCAGGTACTGCAAAGTGAACCAAAAACTTGTGTTAACGAAACAGTGGTGGCGAGATTGCCTAAAATAAACATTAAACCTTTCGACGGTACGTTAGAAAATTGGGTATCTTTTATTCAACTTTTTGACTCATTAATTCATAACCGGAATATTACTAATGTCGAAAAACTACACTATTTATTGTCGTGTGTACAAGATTCCGCTTATGAGTTGATAAAAAACTACCCACTTACCCATGAGAGTTATTTGGATGCATATAACTGTTTACGTAAATATTATGATAAAAAGCGACAAATTGCCACACATTATTATGAAAAGTTATTATCGTGTGAACCGATTAGAACAAAGTCAGCATGTGACCTTGAACGCGTCCATAGGACATTTTCGGAAAATTTATCGGTTTTGGATAAATATGGATTACCGGACACGAATTTCATGCTGTTCCATTTATTGTGGTCTAAATTAGATAGATGCACCCGTGAGGCATTTCAACTCGAGCATGACAGTGATGAAATTCCATTGTTAAGTGACGTTCAGGCTTTCGTTGAAAAGCAATACAAGGAGCTTAATTTGTCTAATATTACGCCTCCACCTGCTAATAACCCTATTGGTTCGTATAAAAGGGTGGTGGTTCACAAGCAGGTTCATAATAATGTGAGTAAACAAAAAGCATCGTTTGTAGTGTCTCGTCCGGCTTGTAGCTTTTGTACTGGCCAGCACAGTCTTTATACTTGTAAGGATTTTTTGAATCTTGATACAAATTCTCGTTTTAATTTCGTGAAGGAAAAGGGTTTGTGTATTTTATGTTTTTCGAATGATCATCGTGTAAAAGCTTGTCGAGCCTCTCGTTGTAGTGTGTGTCGTTGTTCCCACCATACTTTGTTGCATTTTACCAAAGTTACTCAGCCGTCGCCGCCTGCCGCGGAGGACAGCGCGCCGCCCGGGTTAAGTAATATTAGTAGTAACACGGTTTTAACTTCGGTGACTAGGGAAAACACTGTTCTATTTTCAACTGTTAGGGTTTTAATTAGAGACAGTTCAGGTGGTTTTCGACCAGTGCGCGCACTCCTTGATTGTGCCAGCGCATGTAACTTTATTTCAGAATCTTGTGTAAAAACGCTAGGCTTTAATATTTGTCGTAGCCAGCACTCCGTAAGTGGGATTGGCAATACTGTCGCACAACCTCTCGGCTCGCTGTCGTGTGACGTTAGGCCGGCCGGTAACGCAACTTCGTCATCGATCATTACGTTTGACGCTCTAGTTTTGTCGTCGATATGTGCTGACCAGCCTACCCAACCTATCGACTCGTCGGTATGGTCGCACATAAATAATTTGTCGCTTGCTGATCCTGACTTTGCTCGACCAGGGCCAGTAGATATTTTGTTTAACGCAGATATATTCGCTTCTTCTCTGCTGCCCGGTCTTAAGCGAGGGAGGCCCGGTCAACCGAAGGCATTGAATACTATCTTCGGTTGGATCTTAATGGGTGAGTGTGACACAAGTCCACTCGCATCGAACGCTGTCCTACCTTGTCATATTAAAAGTAAACATTGCCTGTTCGTGTCGAATCTTTCGCAAACGCTGTCGTTAGATGATTCCATTAAAAAGTTTTGGGAATTAGAAAATGTGAGTTCTCCGACTAAGCCTTTCGTGTCGAAGGAGGATCAACTTTGCGAAGATTATTTTGCTAATAATTACTATCGAAACGAAGAAGGTCGGTTCGTAGTGCCCCTACCTTTCGTCGAATCTACGAACAAAACAAACCTACTTTCTTCCATTCTCGTGAAATAGCCTTAAAGCGCTTTCAATCATTAGAACGCAAACTGGATTGTAGCCCCGAGTTCAAAAGGTCGTATGTTGAATTCATGGAAGATTATGAGTCACGTGGTCACCTTGAAGAAGTGAGTCCTCCTTCTACGAGTGAGGGCCAGTTTTATTATATACCGCATCACGGTATTCAGCGCGAGTCAGTCACCACGCCCCTTCGCGTTGTATTTGACGCCAGTGCGAAGGATGCTAAGGGCCTTTCCTTAAATGACACTCTCCTCGCTGGACCTAAACTGCAGACCAATATTTTTGATTTGCTCTTGCGTTTTCGTTGGCACGCTGTAGTATTCACGGGTGACGTTAGGCAGATGTATCGGCAGATTTTGGTCCCTGAAGAAGATTCTGAGTTTCAGCGTATTCTGTGGCGGCCCTCCGCTGTTGGCCCCGTGCGCGACTACCGCCTCAAAACAGTAACGTATGGTGTCTCTTCTGCGCCGTTTCAAGCTCTTCGTACCATGGCACAGCTTGCCAGGGATGCTGCGGAGGACTGTCCTGCTGGTTCCGCTGTTCTCGCTCGCGATATTTACGTCGATGACGTCGTGACTGGAGCAGACTCTGTCGAGCAGGCTTGCTTACTTCAGGTGGAACTTTCAAGAATATTGTCGTCGGGTGGTTTCCACCTTAGAAAGTGGACCTCAAATAATCGTGACTTTCTTGATAGCCTTCCCTCCTCGGACTTGTACTCAGAGCATTTCAAACGTTTCGAGGATATGTCTGACGTCTCTCTTAAGATACTGGGACTGCTGTGGCAGCCGCAGTCTGATTCATTTTCTTTTCGTGTTGCCGATACTCATAACCGTCGTTGTACTAAGCGTACCATCTTGTCGGAAATAGCGCGTATTTATGACCCTCTGGGTTTTCTCGGTCCCGTTACGTTCTATGCTAAGTACCTTATGCAGCTCCTCTGGACTGCTGGAGTCTCGTGGGACGACGACGCACCACCTGAGATCGCCTCAGAATGGTTGCGTTTTAAATCGCAACTTCCAACGTTGGCGTCAGTTGCAATGTCTCGCCGTGTGGTTGGCCCTTTCGTTTTGTTGCAACTCCATGGATTTTGTGACGCGTCGGAGCGCGGATATTGCTCTGTCGTGTATTGTCGATTCGTTAACAATGAAGGCTCCCCTTTCGTTAACCTTTGTTGTGCGAAATCTAAGGTTGCGCCTCTTCGTAAGCAATCTATCCCTAGACTCGAGCTCCAAGCAGCTGTGCTACTCTCTGAGCTCATGAATAGCACCATCGAAGCTCTAAAACCATTTTACCTGATTGATGAGATCTACGCGTGGTCCGATTCTAGTGTAGCGTTGTCGTGGATAAAATCGTGCCCGTCGAAGTGGAAGACGTTCGTGGCCAATCGGGTCAGTCGCATCCAGGAAACAATAGCTCCTGATCGATGGAGACACGTTAGTACTCACTCGAATCCAGCGGATAGCGGTTCGCGCGGTTCGTTGCCTGCGGACCTCGTTACTAACGATCTGTGGTGGAGAGGTCCCTCATGGCTTGCTGAGCCTGACGAGAAATGGCCTGTGACTTTGTCCTTGTCGTTTTTTTTCACCGGAAGATACACACGAAGAACAACGTATTTTTAGCTTGTTTACGTCAAAAGAGCCGAATTTTGTCGATTCATTGTTGAATGAGTTTTCGTCGTTTTCAAAATTGAAACGTGTAACTTCGTACTTGTTTCGATTCTTACAAAATTGCAAACAATCATCTATCGAAAAGCGCGTTTTCGGGTCTTTACAGCCATCAGAGCTTCATAGAGGTTTCATGTTTTTGATTAAAGTCGTGCAGGAGAGTGTTTTTTCGTCGGAGTTAGAAAGCCTACGCAAAGGCTCATCTAACTCACTACCAAAGAGTTTACGTAAATTGTCACCATTTATCGATGAAGCGGGTCTTCTCAGGGTGGGCGGTCGCCTGAGCAATGCTAGGATTTGAAATTAAGCATCCGTTGCTACTGCCACGCTCTCATCGTCTTACGTCTCTTATAATTCAGGAGTACCACCTTCGCTTCATGCACCCCGGTGCGCAAACTCTTCAAAATCTCCTTGCTCAAAATTTTTGGATATTGTCATGTAAACGGGCTATTCAATCGGTGATTTCGGGTTGCATTAAATGTTTTCGTGCTCGTCCCGTAACAGCTCCCGCCCCGCTTATGGGAAATTATCCGCCGTATCGGATAAACCAAATGAAATGCTTTTCGAGTTGTGCTGTCGACTACGGTGGACCTTTCGACATAGCTCTCGGACGTGGTCGCGGTGCTAAAACCTATAAAGGCTACATCTGCATTTTTGTCTGCACTAGCACGAAAGCTGTTCATATCGAACTCGCCTCCGAGTTGTCGTCTGAGGCGTTTTTGGCTGCTCTACGGAGACTCATCGCACGTCGTGGTCGATGTAGCCATCTCGTTTCCGATCAAGGACGCAATTTTATCGGTGCTAGTAACTACCTTGGTTCCCTCATGCAAAAGGCCGCGGAGTCACATGAAATTAAGTTTTCTTTCAGTCCTCCTGGTAGTCCCCATTTTAATGGGTTGGCTGAGGCCGGTATCAAGTCAGCGAAGACACATCTCGCTCGTGTCGTTGGTACACAGAGACTCACGTTCGAAGAGTTCTACACAGCGCTCACGCAAATAGAGGCGATGTTAAACTCGCGCCCTCTGACCCCGCTCAGCTCGGACGCTAATGACCTCTCGGCGTTAACCCCAGGTCATTTCTTGACTCTGGAACCCTTGTCAATTATGCCAGAGGAAAATTATATCGACTCAAAGATAGGCGTTATGCAACGTTGGAAACTCATCCAAAAGATGCATCAAGACTTTTGGCATAGGTGGCATAGTGAGTACATGCATACACTACAACAGAGAGCAAAGTGGGATAAACACCATTCGAATATAACCGTAGGAACATTAGTGCTTATAGTTAATGAACTGTTAAGGCCCCTTAACTGGCCATTAGGTCGTATTATCGCTGTGCACCCAGGTGCAGATGGAATATGTAGAGTAGTAACGGTGAAGACTGCTGCTGGGCAGTATAAAAGACCGGTTGTAAAGATTTGTCCTTTGCCATTAGCAAACGACATTTGAAATTAAGTTTAAAATTCTATCGCTTCTCGTCTTGTCGTTTACACTGTTTTCGTTAACCCAAGATTAGTGTAACTTATTGTAATTTGAGTTTCCGTTATTAATTGTAGAGTTCCACTCTCTAGCGTTCTCTACGCTTACTTCTCGTAGTTTAAGATATCATTTCGTGGTAAATACCGCGGAACCTTTTAGTATACCGTCGCATTTAGGTGGGCGGAATGTTCAGTATTGTCGAATTAATTATTTAATCTGGTAGTATCGATAGAACTGTCAGAGTCAACTAACTGTGTCGTCATAAACTGGCAACATTGATAGAATAGACTTCCGTTATAACTTCGAAACCGCGTAGCGGCCTGTCGCTGTCGTTAAAATAAAATAAAGTCTTGTAGCAAGGCAATTTCAACTATATACCGATCTCCTATTCAGAACTATTTACTACCTATTAAGATTGCGATCTGGCTTGTGTGAGTGGGAATAGTGTCCTAAGTGTAGCAGGGAAAGGAGGAGCCTATCTGGATCCAGCGCTAGGTCAATCCTGGAACTGGCTGCTGCTGACGGTGCGAAGCGGTCATACCGGAGATCCCAGGTAAGCCCGAACGCAATCATTGTATTTTTACCATTCCAATTAACTTCATAAGCTTGGTGAAATCGCGGAGCGTACGTGGGCAATCAAATTTTATACAGTCCACTAGTCTTTCGTATTTGTCGCATCACATAGACTTTTGATAGTTGTGACGATGTTACTTTAACATTGTACGTAACCTACAATCATTAGGTCAGGTTTTTACAGTTTTAGTTCTTATCAGTATCAATTCCTTATATGATTTAACACACTCTTTTTAAATATTCCTGATCTAATCAAAGGCGCATCGAAATTTACAAAGAAACCATACTATAGTTTCACGGTAAAAAAGCATTCGCAAGAATTTCGTGCTTATTTCAATGCCTGAACGTGAATTTTAATCAATTACCAAACAGATGTATAAATCCAAAATTAAAATGGCAGATCACATTCACTTTAAAAAACTTACCGACTTAATTGTTGTCACTCAAAGGAACTTTGGCGTCCCATTTATCACTCATTGACCGAACTGAAATATTATTATTCATTCGTTCAATAATCGTCGTTCACTGCGCATAACTTTCACCCATAGTTCTAATTGCCACTTAAGGTAATCGTGAGATCTCTTATGGATTCAATATAGAACCAAAAATAAGCTGCAATTTTTCTCCCCGTGGTTCTATATTGGTTGCCTAAGGGTTCTTTCCACCTATATAGAACTTAGTCATGGCTATATATTTCACTTAAGTATCTAAATAGATATGATATACGAGCTATTTCCCACCCAGTGTGCTACTTGGGTGGTCCAGTGGTGAAAGGACATCAAAGGACAAGGTTCGTTAAGACAACCGGTGAAATTACTAGCATTGAGGAATTCCATCTAAGTCCTCAGGGTTATGCATTTGTAGTCTTGTGAGCGTCATCAATCATCATACCTCTTATCTGGTCTGAATGTCCTGAATCTGAATGTTACCATGAGGGATAGCTTAAGTAATACGAACTAAATAAACTGCTACGGCTCATGAATTAACGTCAAACGATCCGGGATTAATAATTGTGAGTAACCCGTAGCAATGTTAAGTTTAAAAATGTTCCTCCCATGAGCCTTGCCTAGCCCCAGTCTGTCGGCCTCCCTGGACGATACGCCAGGCCGCAGCTACACGAGGTCCCCGGCCTGCGTCGCCTCGTCGATTTAGAAGTACGTGGTGCACATACCCAGGCCCCGGTCCTTGGCGTCGCGGCTGATGCAGACGGGCCCGAGCTGCATGGGGTCCCCGGCCAGCACGAGGCGGCCGCCGGGCGCCAGCAGCCCGCACACCGGCACCAGCGAGGCCGGCTCCGACGCCTCGTCGATGAACAAGTACGTGGTGCACATACCCAGGCCCCGGTCCTTGGCGTCGCGGCTGATGCAGACGGGCCCGAGCTGCATGGGGTCCCCGGCCAGCACGAGGCGGCCGCTGGGCGCCAGCAGCCCGCACACTGGCACCAGCGAGGCCGGCTCCGATGCCTGCGCCGCCTCATCGATGAACAGGTACGTGGTCTCCCGGGTGTACCCGTCTTTCTTCAAGTTAGTTAACAACCTTTAAAAAATGATGATTGGTCTCTTTATCTTTTGTTGACATCTCAAAAAAAACTTTTTTATTGTAATGAAAGGTTGTGGCAAAAATGTCGCATCTTAATCCATGTTTATGTACAGATATAGATAATTTTAATTAACTGTGTTCTGACACTCTACAAAAGACTAACTAGAGACTAACACAAGTTTATCTTGTTCTGCCGCGTGTATTTCTTATTACCTACTTAAGGAATAAATATTCAAGTTCGTAATTCGAATGTGTTGTATCATTCATCTCATCGAGTCGACGACTCCGTAGAAGACGTGATCATGCCACTTAGGCCTACGCCGCTCAACCGGCAACCCACATGTGCCCAAAAGGTAAAAGAAAAAAGATTTTTGGACAAATGAAAATTTCAGACGAACGAATTTTTCGAACTTAAGATGTAACCAATATGTCCTTTAATTTAACATATTTTCAGAGTTTTAGTATTTGTATAGCGAACAATAGAGGGTGAAATATAGGTTGTTAAAATTACAATTAAAGGCCGCTAAAAAAGCAAAGTGTAATAAGTGGCCTGGGCTACACGGGGTTCAGGGCTGGGCAGTGGAGAGTAGATCTTAGCTCGCCTTCCTCCAAATCGAAATCCGTCGTTGAAAAGCAAGTGGCAAGTAATTACATGGCGAATTTGGCCGCATGTATCAGCGTGGTGACGACGATCCTGTGGTCGAAGAACTGCTCCAGGGTGACCTTCTTCCAGCCGCGGCGGTCCTCGCCGTTGCAGTACGGCACCAGTTCGACGGGAAGCGACTCCCTGAGGGCAACGGAAGATATTGACCGATGCTAACGCAATTTAGCACACGTCTACACTAAATGGAAAATCGCTCGTAATAGTTAGGGAGGCGAATAGGGGAATTTTCGGTAATACTCGAGCGTGGCAGTTTAAGATATGAGAGATACCTTAGACCTAATAGAACAACCTTGTAAAGTATTTAGCTCTATATGTAGTGACGCGCGCCAAGGATAGACGATCAGATTAGTAAAAAAAAATCGATAGTCTGAAATACTCGAGCGCGTCAGATTAAGATATTGGGGGTTGATTTTAGTGTTTTAAGACTAAGTTTAACTAATCTGACGATAAGTCCTTGACGCCGCCGAGTTATAGGGTCGCGAACTTGTAAAAAAAAACGTTAATCCGGCATTCTCGAGCGCGTTTTTTTTTTTTTTGAAGAATATAATCTAAAACTTACTAAAAATACAAAATCTGCCGGTTTCCGCATGAACGGAAGTGAGGAGGAGCCATTTCGTCTTCCGAAAAACGCGTTGCGGCATATAAGTCGCGAACGATACATTTTACAAAAAAAAAGTTTAAATAAACAAAAAAGAGAATATCTATCGCTTTATTGTCATTCTTAAATTCCCCGTTTTATCAAGGAGAAAGAAAGGAAAAAAAAGAAACCAAAAAACCTTTTTCGGTCAGATTAAGAGAACCCACCAACATTTTGGTCAGATTAAGAAAATATGCTTTCAGGATACCGAAATAAACCTCCCCTATGAAAATCTGACGCGCTCGAGTATTTCAAAATAACTTTTTTTTTTGCATTTTCAAAAATTCATCGTAACTTATCGTCACGCCGAAATCGTCATGTGTTTTAAAGGGAGCTTCCTTGGGGCCTACTTAACACCCCTTCCGAAAATCTGACGCGCTCGAGTAATTTTTTTTTTTTTGCATTTTTGACTACTTTATATGCCTACCCCCACCACGCAAACCGGCAGATTAGTATACCGTTGCTATCAGAGGCACTTGGGGCCTTGGGGCATACGTAGTATGAATATCTGACGCGCTCGAGAATGCCCAAGTAACTGTTTTTTTTAACATTTTTGAAAAACCGTACACGCCAAACCCACCGCTAAAATGGTTTTTACCATACGAGCTTTTCTTTTCGAAATTATTTTATCTTTCGATTTTGATAGGTCTCGACGGCGCCGTTGAATTACGCCATTTAGCTACCTCGCCTCCCTAACTATAAGGCCATGCCATTTAAAAAATATTTTCTGTACTTACCTTTGTACTTAGCTTTAAACTTTAGTAAAGAATCTCCATAAATATAATTATAGCAGCAACATGTCTCACCTATAACCCCTCGTATGCCTACGCATTGATAATTGCTGAAATCTTAAATATACTGGACTGAATATACCTATCATTTCCGAAGAAGCCAGAATTTGGTATATTTTACCATCCATGTACGACGGGTTAATTGACTCAGATAAGTAGAATCAGGGTAACGATCGCGTACCCGAAGACGCAGCAGACGCAGACCTCCAACTCTCTCTCTCTCTCTCCCTCTTATTTTTATTTAACTAAATGGACCGAGGACGTGGCCAAGGTTGCGACCGAGGAAGCAAGCAGCGCAGGGCCGGTCCTTATTCTGACACAAGGTTGTGATTTTTCGGCTGAAATGACGATGATGAAGCATTTTAATATAAAATTCAGCTACTGACCAACTTCTCCATCTAGAGTTAGCTCGGAGCAGGAACTTTTTCTCATGGAACCTGGAGTGGTACTGAATCAGCACGGTCGCCACGTGATCGGCGGCGGCGTTGGAGTCCGTGCACACCAGGATGTGGTTATGAGGGTCACTGGCGACCTGGCAAGATAGACGTGTTTCATAAGAGGATTGTAAAGCTAAAAAAATCCATAGAAAATGCGATAACGTTGCTCTCCACTTAAACGTAGTCGGATTTTTACCATTTTTAAACCTAAGATAATTTGAAAAACTAGCTCCATACGTTTTTATTTTTTCAGAAAAAGATATTTGTTGGGATGGAAAAACCTTTCATATGTTTCATATCAACTAAAACATATTAATATTTTTTTTACATCGGGCTTGAAGGGGGTGAGAGGCGTTGCCGCACAGAGCAAAATTTTCATGGAAAATATTTGACAGCTACACGATTTAAGCATCGCCTTTTACAGGACTCTTTAAGTTGAGAATATTAAATTGTCAAACAATAAACACCACGAACCGCTACTCAAGGTTGGATCCGCCAGGGTGTCCAGCTGTGTTACCTGCAGGATAGCCTCGACGATGGTGACCGTCTTGCCGGTCCCGGGCGGGCCGAACAGCAGGTAGGGCGCGAGGCCGCTTGTCCCCGACAAGATGTGCTCCACCACGGACCGCTGCTCGGGGTTTGCGGCCACCAGGGGATTGAAGTAACTAAGGGAAAATCATGGGAAAGTAATTATTTTAAACCTATCCCTTAATTCTTTGGTTTTTCCCTGCTTCGTCTTTGGATAGGTATTTTAACAGTCTTTATGATAAAACGACTTTAAGAGGATTGTGAAGCTAAAAAATTCCACACAAAATGCGTAGTTTCTCTTCCGATTTTTACCCTGTGGAACCCTTATAGTTTCGCCATGTCCGTCCGTCCGTCCGCATCTTAGCCAAATAAAATCTAGTTTTTTTTTTTAGAGAATCTCCCCTTCACTTAACTTGAGGATGCTTTTTTTCTCGACTACCTTATGGTTTGTCGCATAGCGTGTGGTGTGTGTCGTTTTGGATAGGTCTTTCAAACATATTGCGGGTTTGTGAAAACCGGAAAAAGGGATCCGTCAAGTGTTACGAGTAACTAGATACCTGAACAGGCTGCGTGGCGCCGCCAGGGTTCCCAGGGAAAAGATCCTGTCCTGCCATGATATTCTCTTAAAGAATTAACTTTTCAACTTGACGTGCGAATTATTAAACGGCGAGTTTAAGGCGACGGGGCGGGCAATTGACCTTGCTCATTCGGCCAGACGAGTAAAGTTTTAATTCCCGCGCCATCTAACAAGTAAGCTCTGCGATCGACCGCATAATGCTGTTTGTCAAACAGTCAGGCATGCATTTACCGTTAGATGGCGCTTGATTTGATCGACCAATATGGTGTTTTTCTAAATACTATCTCAAATCCAGTAACGAATGTCCAAAATAGCTTTTAAACAAATAAGTAAATACATAAATAGTTAATTATTTAACACGTAAAGGTTTTTTCATGAATAGCTGGCACGAATAGATCAATGAAAACTTTGGTCTACTAGGATTGTGTGTGCTATCAGTTACAGTTTATATTTCGAACCAAAAATTTAATTAATAATAAAGCATAGGGATTAAATTGTTTCAATAATACTACTTTAAATGTATTAAATTTTGACGTGGTCTACGACAAGGCGGCGATTAATCGAGAATATCGGGTTGGGGTATAGGTAGCAAAGGGGGCGCAAGACTTAATTTTGTTTTGATTGAAGTGGTGTCATTATAACACCTATTTTTTATGATGCTATCGTATAGAAGACGCTTAAATAAGCGTGTTTTGTATAGGCAACTTTTCTCTAAACTTGATATTTACCGAGATATTAGGGGTTCAAATGTCAGTCATTTTGAAGTGATCTGGGACTTAGAAAATTTTTGGAGTAGTGAAATTGATGTCAATAGGGTAAGATGGGGGAATAGCGGTCACTTAAGCAATTATTAATTTTTTATTTTATTTTTATGATTTACGGTATCGGAAATTAACTTTTTACATAGCTTATATAGTAGTTTATTGATATATATGGTAATACCGGTCTACTGTTGGGGTATTACCGGTATTTTTTTGCTTAGTCACGAAAAATGTAAATAACTTTCATAAAATCCGACAAGTACATACAATACACTTGCAAACGTACAGTAATTAACTTTAAGAAAGATATTAATTGGTATAAATCACTTTAAGCTTACCTTTCAATGGCGCCGCTCGGTAAATTAGTTTACTCGGCCGCATACTAGATGGTGACACTAGTAGCGACTGCATAATGTTGTTGGAAGTTTTATATTTTGACATGACCGGCATTGCCCGCTGACTGCCATTCCCCCATCTTACCCTATAACCCTCATTTTTGTTAATAAATCCTATAAAACATGGTAAAATAAGCATGTTTTGTTATATAAACTTTTTTTCTCCGACCAATATTTACCGAGATATTGGGGTTCAAAAGTCAGTAATTTTGAAGGGCTAAAATTTTGGAGTCGTGTAATTGATGTCAATATAACCCCTCATTTTTGTTAATAAATCCTATAAAACATGGTAAAATAAGCATGTTTTTTTTGTTATATAAACTTTTTTTCTCCGACCAATATTTACCAAGATATTGGGGTTTGAGTGAAGTGGTCTTATTATAACACGAAGTTTTTATGATGCTATCGTATAGAGGACACAAAAATATTGATCATTACCGAGATATTGGCTCCTAAATGGACATTTCCACACAAGTCCGAATTTAGGGCTCTCGCTGGTTAGGACGCGTGCCGACACTGCGCGCCCTAGAGTGTTTTTATAGAGCCGGAGATACGGAAAATATGGATCGTAGAAAAAAAAGTGAAAGAGCAAAATATGTTTCTTTTAGCATGATTTACTGGATTCATTCATAAAAATGTACTTAGTGTTATATTGACCTAAATTTCGCGACACCGAAAATTTTGTAAGTACCAGTGAAAAAAAATATTTTTTTTACCCTCTCGAAACCACCCCCCCTATCACCCCCAACACCCCCTCCCCCCTCCCCCCCCAAAATACCTATATATAGTTGCGCCCCCTTTGCTATACTCGTATAACCGTATCTCGCCGCATAAAACACGAAGTTCAATGTCAATAACAATAGGTAACAGGATATTATAATAACAAAACGAATAATTAACACAACAGAAACAAAACAACAACGCCACGGCCGAATTATAATAACAACTGCAGTAGGTAGTTACTTGTTCGCACGGAATAGTAGAAACGCAACTGATTCAATTCAACTGAAATTACAGTGACTGACCGTTGGGTGGGAGTCAAAACAAAACAAAGTTCGAAACATTAGAACTCTATCAACCAAACCAACCCAACGGTCTGGCAACGCCGCGGCCGGCCGCCACACGCCAAAACCCAAACCGAGCACGCAACGTCGCTTTCATCGCTCTGTAGTTTTGAGTACCTACCTAGTTATAACTACACAACTTTTATGATTTTTTTACTGATCCAACGTGAATGCAAGTTCAAATCCATTATCTAACACTAAAATCAACTTTTATTCGAAACAATTTGTTTTTTTTCTTTATATAGTTTTGTTTATTTTTTGAGTATTTTAAATTCTTATTTTAGTTTGTGTATATTTTTTTGGCCACATTCAACAAAAAGCTTCAAAACGCCTAGTCATAGTTTAAGAGCAAACATTTAGTTCATTGTTTCACTAGGAGCACATAGGTTTTGAGTCTATAATCTGTAAATTCTTATTAAAGCAATATATTCAAGTTCACGCAACACATTAAATCCGTAAAAAGAAGTGTGGAAAGTTTGGCTGCAAACTAAATCGCCCAGCCGGAATAAAACGAATACGAACTTTTTAAAAACGGTTCATTTAAAGTGGTATATAGAGCTTACTATCAGTTAGATAACTATATTAATGAGTCAGAGCAAGACTTGAGGATATATGTCTTCAGATTATCATCATTTAAAACTGCCACTTCCTATATTTTTCCCAAAAAAAATATCCAAAAACACCTCGATTTCGTAATTTTGCCCTACCCTTCGCCTTAAGTTGTTGCGTCACAGCGTGAAAATATAGTTAAAGGGCGCACATTTTTACTGTGGTTGCTTAATCCCGAGTAAACTGGCTTGTACTGTCAAGGAAATTGATTCCTAGACCACTTTGGACTATGTCAAAGTGACACTGTCGATAAAATCGAGTCGAGTAAGTCACTTTGACATAGTCCAAAGTGGTCAAGGAAGCAGTTTCCCTTACTGTACATATAAGCTTACCGCCGTTTTGTAGAGAATAACAAGACGTCCGTTCCACCACAGGGGTTCGATTATACTTAGTAGAACGTAGAACCATACTTTTTTTGACACGTTAGCAAAATTTGTCAACGTTATGATTGCTATTATTTACTTGTCAGTAATGGGCCCAGAGATCAGAATATGGGTGTCATTACTCTCAATAATGTGGACATGACTCCGAAGATTTTAATTAAACAAATTAAATTATATTAACTGATTACTTACCCTAAAAAGTATTTCGATCTTTTGCAAGACAGTAATAAATAAATAATACAAACTCTTGTTATTGTGTAGATTTAGCAAATCAACAGTAATTTTTATAATTTTTCCGTGGTTAGTATATTCCGTTTCACGGTTAAAATAAACTTATGAGGTGAAAAGCTTCTTTCTCAATCCACGGATGTTAATGGAGCAAACTTAAGTAGATTAACATAAATAGCCACTCCTAACGTCTTATGCATTAATTATTTATTACTATCTTGCAAAAGAACAAAGATTAGGTTTCAGGTAAGAAATCAAATAATGTAGGTAATTTAATTAAAATCTTTGGAGTCATGTCCACATTATTGCGAGTAATGACACCCATTTGTCCGATCTCTGGACTAATGGCGGAAGAATAACAACAATACGGCAACATGTCAAAACCAATAAAGTTTTACCGCGCAAAATAGAGCTTTTTCCCACTTGCGTCAGTTGCTAGCTCACTTTTCTATGATCCCCGTGGCGGGCACAGGCTGGTTCCTCTGAGGGAAGATCCTGTCCAGGGCGGTCGTGGGCGCACTCTCCACCGCGACATGCATCTTCTCCATCGGCATTCGGCTACAGATGAAGCGAATGTCGAACTTTGCAGTCTCACTGTGGTATTTCGCCTTAAAGCTGTATGGAACAATTTTAGAATTGAATATACAGCTATCAAAACGACTAATCCAGGGAAGGGAAATCTCACCCTCTTTATTCATAAACCCACCGATAAACTATTTAAGAATAATTTGAAATTTATAGGGTTCCGTACCGAAAGGGTGGCTATTACTATGCCTCCGCTGTCTGTCAGTTCGTCCGTCTGCCTTCATACAAAATAGTTTTTTTGCTCTATCTTAATATTGTACAGTGGCACCGTACCCTTCGTGTGCAAATCCGACTCACACTTGGCCAATATTTTAACAAATTTAAATTTATGTCATAACAATAAAAGTCAAATCACACTATGAATAAGTGAGGCAATATGTAAGACACAGGGAAATTACTTCTTACGGAACAAGGGGTAAATTAAGAAAAAATAAAAAGTGAATTCAAAATTTTAAGAAATCCCTGATCATGATGTAGCCTACCGGAGTTAACATTTTTTTATTTGACCACAAACATCTTTATAAATGCTTAGAACTTACGCAGGATCGAATTGTCCAAAAACGGCGGTGTTCTCCCAAATGTCTACGATGACGGCCTCGAACAGAATGTCGGTTTGACCACTGGGTCTCACATGAACACGATCTCCTGAGAAGAAAATACGCAATCAACGACGAATATTGAAACTGTATACACACAGAGCACTGAATCGTCACCGCGAGCCTCTACTAGAGACGGCAGTGAAGACAATATTCGTGCCTCGCAGTTGCGCTGAGCGCAATTGATGGAGGTAAAGGCCGTCAGTGTCAATTTGGACGTTGTAGAGTGCACATGATCAAAAAAGCGATATTATGCCTCATTGTGCTGTGATATGGTGTAATACCCAAAGTAAAAACGTGAATAAACAAAATTCTGGCGAATCATATCACAATTAAGTATTTAAAATAAATTTTTGGTTATTTGAAAATTGCGGTTTGAGGTTATCTTGGAACACAAAACCTCCTCTTTTTCTTCTTCTTAACACAAAACCTCCACCGCGCCGTAAGCAGTCTCACCAGCCAGTGACGCCAGTAAATGCGTTAGTGAAGTGCAGCGGTGTATGGCGTCATATCGATAGAGTGCATCGATGTTCATAAAGTATCAATGCATTTTTATTCCATTTAAAATTGTTAATTTAATATTAATTTTCCTTTACTAAGTGTTCCTTTTAGGTTTCCTAATGATGCTTACATTAAAGATAAATGGATATTAGCGACGGGAAAGTTAAACTGGTTTCTTCAGAAACATGGTACGATTTGCTCAGACCATTTCGAGGCTGGAAGTACCACGAAAAGGAGTACCAGAACATAGCTATTTTCTGATGGAATAGTCCAACAATGAAACTCCATCCTGTTTTTAACGAGGTAAAACTTTCACAAACTGATTCATTTCATAAACATATAATTTGGTAAACTGCTTTTTTCCGGAACTGAAAATATTTCAGGATTTTTTTCAGGACTATCGTGTCAAAACGCTTTAGGTTTGGTTAGTTTCATAGAAATCCTGAAATATGTACAGTTTCGGAAAGAAAAGCGGTTTTTAAATGATGTTTGTGAAATCAATCAGTTTATAAATATGTGGACATCAGACTACCTTACAAAAAAACGCAACTCCAATTTATTAATACGAAGTTATTGTAAAAAAATGTTTTATTTTTGGGGCAGTGATGGCGCTCCGGTTCAAGTTTTTTATAATCTTGATTTTAATAAACAACCCCAATAAAATTATTTCTATTATTTTGGCACCTAGTTGGTAATGCATGCCTAAAGGTATAATGAATAATTTTGAATATTGCCGAAGTATTGTTTTTAAAATAGTCATGTGTCCGATTTTGGCTCATTAAAATATCGATAAAAATATCGACCTCACACCGCAGCACTCTTAAGCACTTGTGACTTTCTTGTGGCGCACAGATGGTTGACATCTAAGACAATACGGATATGTAATTTATGTAGTAGTGCGTGCACTAGTGTGAGTAAACGGTGACGCCCACTGACACGCTTGATTTGTATGGAAAGTTTGGAGCATACCGTCTCTAGTAGGGGCGCGGTTCTGTGCTCTGTGTGTATACAGGATCACTTCATATTAATAGTAATACAAAACACTTGATGGTGACTTTGTTAATGATGAATAGTGTATGTGTTTTAATAATCGTTAATTTTCTATCTGAATTTGTAGTAATTTACTGTCGCTACCCTACATTTAATACCTAAATGTCACTCGATGTTATAATCTTATTTAAACATAGTGGTAGGGTAACAGCATTAAGTCAAAAACAAGCAAGTAAATCAAGCAGCAGTGTTCGCATTGTTGTGTTCCGGTTTGGGGATAAGACAGCCGGTGAAATGACTAGCATAGAGGCATTCCATCTTCGGCCTCAGGGTTGGCAACGCATTTGCAGTCTTAGGATTGCGGTCTTGTGAATGCGAATGTCTATGGGTCACAGTTTCCACTTACCATCAGGTGGCCTGTGTGCTCGTTTGCCTTCCTATGATATAAAAAAAAAAAAAAAAAAAAAATATATAAATTAAAACTTAGTAAAAAAAAGACTTATATTTAAATTAACAGCACGAGACTGAGGAGAGGGGTTTAGTTTAGGGAAGATGTGTATGAAACATTAATCTTGTATTACCAATTTGAAGTCACCGGTATATATAATATCAATAGTACTCGGCTGTCTATCGCTTTCACATTAGTAAACCAATATACTTGAATATATTAAAATATCTGAAAGTCCAAAGCCTGCCGAAAGAATTGAGACCAGAAATATTTGAACACCCTTAATGTTCAGTTTTATTTTTGGATGGTAACCCTACGACTCGGGAACCATATAGGTAGAACATCACCGACCTGTCATGAGCTTGGGGCGCTTGTCCGCCAGCCCTGGCACGCGCACGGAGTAGTTATTCTCCCGGCGGTTGACCGCCAGCTGCACTCCGGACATGTTGTACGACTGTGACACACAACACACCAAACCATTGAACGTTGTGACGAATGAGTTAAACATAAAACTAGCTGTTTTCGACTCCTATGTCCTTTCCCGGAGTTCGAGCCATCTCCATGCATTAATTAATTTCATAAAAATCGGTTTAGTAGTTTACCTGAAACGTATGCGTAACAGCCAACCGAGCTTGTAACTTAGAGGAGGCGGATAAAATGACTTCATTGCAAAGGCAAGGAATTTAAACTAGTAAAAGTTCGATCGAACTGATGGTGGGGATACAGCTATTTCTTTGATAGATAAGTTATCCCGGATAACTTATCTATCAAAGAAATAGCTGAGGTATTTAAATAAATAAATAAAAAACCAATACTTACACACTTCCACAGAACATACATAGTAAAATAAAGAGTTTACATGCTATATTGAAAGCAGGATAGAAACTTTACGAACATTTAAATTCTCTCCAAGCATGGCTTCCTCGATCCAGAGCAAAGTATGAAAGAACTGCCTGTAGTTTTGTTCAGTGCGTCCCTCTTCAAGTACATTCCTGCAATATTAAAAACCTAGTTTAACGCCCGCTCAGTCAAACGACTAAGTCGTTCTAGAAATTTTCATAGACTAGTTTGAAAAAGGAACGAGTTATTGTCTCTAAAATAAATAAATAAATATCAGGAAACAATCTCACACAAATTGACCTAGTCCCAAACTAAGCTCTAGGCTTGTACTATGGATACTAGACAACGATAAACATACTTATATAGAGAAATATATACTTAAATAAATAGAAAACACCCATGACTCGGGAACAAATATTCGCTTTCATCACACAAATATCTGCCCTTACCGGGATTTGAACCCAGGACTGCTAGCTTCGTAGGCAGGGTCACTACCAACTAGGCCAACGCGTCGTCAAGAATCAAATGTCTGTGAGTTCGGCGGTAATTTATTTACAAACATAAAACAAAGTAAAAAAGAAACAAAGACACAAAAGATAATAAATTATAAGGGATACCATAATTCATAATGCATAAAGAAAGTAATTTTATTTGTCGTACATGACAATACTTACATTACCTTCTTAGCGACGATGCTAAGATACTCATAACCTGGTGTATCCTCAGTAATTTTCAAGTCCAATTTTATAGCTTCTCGGAGTTCCTCAGACGGCAAACAGAACAAGTCTTTGAAACTAAAAAGATAAATCTTATGAAAATATTAAAAAAATAGTAAAGTGGAGTATGTCAATTCAATTTCGCGTCAGACGAGTGGTAATATCTATGGCTTCAAGATTATTTATAGTCGTTCACCTAACGGTGTCGCCGAACTTGTTTCAATCTGCCTTCATTTTAAGTTCAGAATTGAACCAAATGCGTTAACCGCATGCGGACGACTCAATGTAATTGCGGGTTCATAGTTTTAATTACTATACAGTGTGATACCGGCATGAGGGCTTTCCTTGGTATAGAGTAACAATGGGCAACTTCTTAATGTACCTACTTGTTTATTTTAATTAAAAGAAGAATGGATAGGACAAACTTGTTTTCTAACAAAAATTAAATAGCAAGCAATGTACACTATGCATTAAAGTTAATTCGTAGTCACGTGACCAAACTTATGACTTAAAACGAACTAACTCTACGAAGTTAAATCGCAGCGTTAGGTTAGATTACTTAGACTTAATTATACCTGTAAATAATTACTGATTTTCAGCATAGTTTATATAATTATATTATTTATACAACATATTATCGTCAGTTAAAGCAGAAGCCCTCATGCCAGTAACACATTGTATAAGGATTTATTGATGTTAACAATTAAAAGTTAAAACGAAACTTATTTAAATTAAAATAAAACTAAGCTACTCGAATATTAGAGATGTAAATAATAATCACCACTATTATTAATTACTGTTTTTTTTTTACTAACTTTAAACTGACTTGTTCAGGCACAGATCCGTGATAACATTTATGATATTTTTTGTATTATTAAGCTTGTTTATTTTGACTACCTATGTCATAATCCAAGAAGAATAGAAATTGGTATTCTAATGAAAGTGTTTTGCATACCTTCACGCCTGTAATCCCAGAGTGGGGTAGGCAGAGCTACAGAATTACAACTTCAAAAAGTTGTTGACAATTCAGTACCCACAATTTGCACAAATGGGCTTAGATGTTTACCAGCGTATTAGTGACAGGTTGCAAGCCCATCGCCTAACAGTACTACAAGAAAGAGAGAGAGAGAGAGTGGGGTTTTATCTGAAATAATAATTAAAAGCAAATAAGACGTGTCGTATAAAAAGTACAATGCAATAAGGTCTATTTTAGATGCTATAACCTTATTGTATTACAGTATTTTCATCACCTCCCTGATAGAAGGGGGTTAAAAGACCTCTAAGGGCATTACGAGGTAGATCTATTTAAAGTGAAAACTTCATTTACCGGCTCACGGTAGTCGCCGAGATGATATGGTCGGCGACCACGCTTTCCCGTGAGTAAGGGGTGTCCATCCTCAAGTGCGCCTTTTTCACTGTCTCCACGTAAACCTTCTGTAGACAGAGGTGTGACGATAAACAACACTGTAAAGTTACCTGAATTAAAACGAATCTAAAATGATATTCTACTTTCAGCTCTCAAACGAAATGAAAAAGGAGACCATTTCAGGCAATTTCTTATTATTGATAGGTTTATTACTGGCAAGTGTATGTACAGGAATAGTGCGTTTTACATAATACGAGTATATCTTAACTTGTTTTTATCTTTAATGTTTAAAGTTGCGAAGTCTCGCCCCACCACTTAATTTGGAGTTGTAAAATTAATTAGTGCAGCGCGTCCTTGGGATAAACTTTAGTCAAGTGAAAGTAAAAACCATAATCTTACGTTGCCCCTACACACTTATATGGGCAATTTTTTGACAGGTAAATAAATTGTTCGCCATCATTCATTAGTTTCATTACTCAGCCCTCTTACTCTTATTTGGTGTAATAGAATGAGACATCCATACTGTTCCAGTGCAAATTACACAATTAATTGCCCGTGTAAGTGAACTCTTAGGTGTAGATTTTTTTAGTTTTAAATGAGTTCATTTATAGTTAAGGAAATTTATTGTTTAGCAGCTTTTATCAGCTGATAGGTTTAATATCGTCGTTGATAAGGCAAGACTGCGTACCTAAGTAACATTTTAAATAAGGAGCAAAATGCACCTTATTAATAAGACGGTAAGGTTTATTTTGCTCTATCATAAATTTGTTACATTTGTTTTGCAGTATCACCAACGATATTTTATAAAAAATGTTGAATGACCCACCGTAGGATATAAACGTAGATTTATAGCCGGCCACTATAGGTACTTGAAATGAATAAGCCTAATAAATAAGCATAGATATAATATTTATTTATTCATTTTAATACTTTACACATATAGATTTAACTCACGCCTTCATTCCCAGAGGGGGCTAGGCAGAGCTACAGAATTACCTACAACTCTAAAAACTTGATAATTCTGTAACCACATTTTGCACAATTAGGCTAAGAGGTACCAGCGTATAAGTGACAGGTTGCAAGCCCATCGCCTAACTCGTACTGTTAGGCTTAAAAAAACTGCCTACCCCTGTCTGGGAACGAAGGCGTGAGTTTACGTATGTATGTATTAGTGTTAGAAGTTCAGTCGGTAATGAAAGGATTTACTAAAAATGAGTTTAAAAGATAACTAATTTTGTAATAACTGGTATTGATTTAATGATCTATGATTACTTATATTAGAATGCATGTTTATACGTTTTGGCAAATAAGCGATTGATTGTTTGATTTATGGAACACTAACTACACTAATACTAACTTCCAAAGTCTAATCACTAAAATTAATGACATACTGTGCTAACGGCTTACTTTACTTCTGTTATTCCTTTTTTAGTGTTGCCTGTGGGGGTATAGAGATAACTGTAACAAAGGCCCATTCAGGCGTTTCAATCGATGACTAAACATATTTGATGCCAAGAACTCTACCTGCAGCCCATTTAATATATAAATTTTGGGGCGCGGCATGGAAAATAAAACACCAGTCTAAGAACGACGTTTGTTCTTAGCTCTTTTATGTTTAGTGAATTCGTGTATTCAATTAAAATAGTACTACAATTAAAATAGCTTTTGCCTGTGACACCGTCAAAATATTTTAAGTACATCTTTTTCGGCGTGATTAATATATATAACCATGCCAAATTACAGCTTCGTAGTATTAAGTGTTAGAGTTAAAACCGTGGACGAGCGAACGGACAAACGTACATGGTTCGCGAAACTACAAGGATCCCTAATTGACTATGGTACCCTAAAAACGGACGAAAGTGTTTTCTTACCATTTTTTTCTCCGTTACGGTGGCTTCATTGGTCTCACTGTTAATGAAAAGCAAGTAGATTGGCATGAGATAGGTGCCAACCATTTCTGTCTCAAATATGACATTCACAGACAAAGTTCCACCTGGAATTAAACAATAAACAATATAGATCTTGATCTAATATTAAAAAGCAAGCTTTTAATTTATGTATCGGTATTATGTAATAAAAAAATACTTTGAATAAAATATTATAGCGACACCTCATATTTTAAAATCCATCAAGCCATTTAGGCTGCAGAGTGTGCCACAGAAATGGCTATACATACACTCGAAAAACGTAACCATCTTTCTGACGCAGTCAGATAATGTAAGGCAATGTTCCAGTACATCTGTACATATTCTTTGATTTCTGCTCTAACATTTGTAAAATGCAACTTAGTTTGCCCCACTGGTTAATTTGAAATATAAAGGACAATGCCAAAAAAAGCCAGCGTCGGTTATAATTAGGGCTTCCATTCCGTAATTACGTAATAACGTAATTACGCATGATTTTTAGGCTTCTCATAAATACGTTATTCAAATGTTAAAATCCGTAATTACGTTATTGTTTACTTTCAGTATCACATCCGATTGTACGTTAAAAAATATAATTGTTTAACATTATTAGCAATGTTTTTGCTAAGACACGTCCACACGATACACTTTTACCATATTCGACACTGGCGGGCACGGGATTTCCCCGCCTTCAGCCTACTTTAATTAGGTGTGTTTGGTAGGGGACTAGGTAATTCCCCGTTAGGCTCGAGTTGATAACCTCACAAAAAATAAATATTGAACAATAATACGTTCTTTCACAAACGGAATAAGGATCAATATTGCCTACAGGGTACATAAGGGACTTCCCAAAGTTTCAAGAAAGTCCCTTATTGGGGAATCCCTTATTGCATTAGAAGGATGATATTTGAAACAGAAAGCGTTTAGTGGTCAGTCGGCAGTCATCCGGAACCCTATACTACCAACGCGAGGTCTGCCTTAATGCTGCATACAATTATTTATTAACAATACAGCCGACGAGTGTTGAAGCTGAACGAGCTTTTTCTTCCGCCGGCTTTTTTTGCAATAAGCTGAGAAGCTCATTAGCTGATAAATCTTTTGACGCTTTATCTTTCACGAGCGCCCAATTTCAGGGGAAAAGCAATAAATAAATAATAATTGAAGTTGTTCAATTAATTGTTAATTTTATGATGTTGTTTTTTTTTCTATTTTTGTTTATAATTGTAATATAATAAAACTTTAATAATGCCTGAAAAGATGTAGTTTTCATTAATACTACTGAAAATATAACTCTTTTAACTAAAATATGAAATATTAAGTAATTCCGTAATTTTTAAAAATAAATCCGTTATAAATAACGTAGGTAATTGATATTTCCTTAATTTTGGAAGCCCTAGTTATAATCAATCATATATGGCTAGGGAGAGCATATTATGATCCAATGGGTCACAAATGTGTAATTTGTTTCCGAGAAAACCATCCCCAAGAATTAAAAAAAAAGTGAAAACTCCGGGTACTCAGAAAATAATACCTATGAAGTATGAAGATATTGTGCTTGTTTGTGACGGATAATTATAGAATTAGGTTAATTTGATGTAGAAAGATATTTAACTTGTCTAAAAAAAATACTTAGATCGCCCGGAGCTTGTTGAATTTTATTGACATCTACGCGATTTTAGCGTCGCTTCACGATCCTCTGAATAATATCATATACCTATAATATAAATTAATATGAGTCTACCTACGAAAGGAACTTACTTGGTGGTATCGGGCGGGTCGTAGGATCGAACCCTGATCTACCGCCGACCAGCGCGAAGTTGAGGGCCTCGCTGTGGAACATCATCACTCCGCGGAGCCGAACCTCGTGGTCGTTGTTGTTCTGGATGGTGAAGGAGAACTTTATCTCCTCTGTCGGTTTGATCTATAAGACAACAAGAGATATTTTGAGCACGACACCTGTCTTTTACGCCAAATTAGAGAAAGCAGGTAATGATGGCGGGCAATAATTGCTCAAAACATTGCGCGTGTAAGCACCTTCACAGCGGAATAAAAGTCATAAGTACATAAAGACATTGTAGTTCAAAAATTTACTTTTCTCAAACATGCTCGGAAAAAACGGTTTTCCGATTGAAACACAAGGACGGAAAGAGCCTCATTTTACTCCTAGGAGTAAAAAAACCATATGAAAACACTTTCCGTCCATGTCCATATATTTCTTAAAAATGCTGTCAATTTGTATACAAAATCAAAAGGACCAAGTCAAAAATTCCAAACAGCCAAGGTAACTGCTCGCTTTTTTAGCACAGTGCGTGTGTTTCTTTTTGAATTTGCATTCCAATGTCTATGGTTAGTATTTAAAAACCATTGACAGTCGGTAACATTCGTTCATTCTGCATAATATAATTGTGAAACCGAATATTAATGTATTTGTATTATTTCCTCACATTTTTGAGAAAAGCATTATGTATGCCTCGGCGGAAACGAGGATTTCCTGACTCGTATTTTAGCAGGCCTCGCTGTTGCTCGGCCTGCTAACCACCTCATCAGGAAAACCCTTACTTTCCGCGCCTAGGCAACAATGTACTATTCCGCAAACTGTAAATATGGGAGGGCAAACCAGTTTGACTTGACGCTACCGCAGCCTTGAGGTTGTTTTGGAAGTTCTTCGTTCCTTAACTTTTAATTTAAAGGAGGTGATAACACGAGAAACTTGCCAGAATTGTTGCGATAGATAATGTAGAAAAGTTCACACGCATACGTACAGTCAACAGCATAAAACAGTGATCATTTATGTACTTTGTCACTTTAACGTTGTGTTTGAAATGTTATACTTACAAAATTGTGAAACGATTGAAAACGACAAGGTACAGAAATGATCACTTATTTATGCTGTTGACTATAAGTTTCCATTAAATAAAAAAAAACATAGATAAGTTCGAAATAGCTTAACAACTAGTATCGTTGTTTAAGAGTAACATTACTCATTACACTAAGATAAGAGACTCGCTCAGTGGAATTCGCTTCGCTAGGTGCATAAAGCCGGGAACACACCGGGAGCAGGGTGGTGGTTCTCATTCAAAAAACGCCTCCGCCCGCTCCGGAACGCGCCGTCTCCGCTGTCAGTGCGTATGCGGCTTATGACATATATCCAGTGAGTTAGATGAGAGCCGTGGCGCCGCCTGCTAGACTGAGAGTTGCTTTGCGTACGTCACCTCGATGAGCGAGACATAATTAAGAGCTTGCAGCCAGTCGAAATTATCTGATCGCTACGTCAGTCGATTTTCACCCACGCTACCTACAGTATTTAATGGGGAGATATACAGTTTTGAATACATGAAAAACTAATTTATTAAACAGGAGCAATGAATTAATTATAAAATATATGTAAAAATAGAAACAAGAAGCAAAAGTGAGTGACTGAATGACATCTATCAACGCACAGCACAAACCGCTATCTAATATATAAAATTTCCATGTCACAATGTTAGTTACCGTACTCCGCCGAAACGGCTTGACCGATTCTTATGAAATGTTATATGCATATTCAGTAGATCTGAGAATCGACTACTATCTATTTTTCATACCCCTAAGTGATAAGGGTGGTCCACCCCAAAAATTTTCATTTATAGCAAAACAACGTTCCAAACTTGGGGGATGTATAGATTTAAAATAGGGGGAGTATCGGAAACTAATTCTACGCCTACGAAATCGCGGGCATCCTTTAGTAAATAATAAATAAAGTAAATAGTAAATAATAAACAAAAAGCAAGCTTCGAAATGTCCGACTTTTGCTTTAAATCGTTAGACATCCTAAAGGATCATTCAAAAGGAAAAATTATGAAATAAACCTAAAGATTATGTTTAAATACCTACTAAACGATACCCACTTGTCATAGTTCGTCGATTTATTTTTGATTCTGGCAAAAAACAACTATAGCGCGATAGCTCTTAGAAGGTGCTTCGGATTTGTAGGTACTTGTCTCTCACTTGCTCTTATTAAGAGCGAGTGAGAGACAAGTACAAACCCGAAGCAGTTTTTAAGTGCTCACAGACTGTAGTTTTGTTTAAATTTGTATTGTTTTACTTTCAATACAAATACATACATAAACTCACGCCTTCATTCCCAGAGTGGGGTAGGCAGAGCTACGAAATTACCAACAACTCTAAAAACTTGCTGTCGGTCGCCACTTTCCCGATCACATGGTTGAGAGAGGCGATGGCTGAGATACGCGTCATACTCGTGAACGGGTGCTGTTTGTGGGGTCCGGTCTGTTCACGTTTGCAAGGACTTGTTGTTCAATTTATTATCCAAGTTATATGGCTTTTGACGTAGAGACCTCGTTGTGTAGTTCTCATAGTCATTATTTTATTATAAGGTTTATTGACCTTACATTTGTAATAATTTTATTTTGGCTTGTTTTAAGAATTTATTGTTTATTACTTTATTAACTTAATATTACTTAATGTAACTTACTTTTAAGTATAATTATGTTTATATGATTGAAAAAATGACCTTCTGCTGGAGTTTCTTGCGGCGCTTCTTCTCCGCAATGATGGTCTTGTCCGAAGCGCTGGTAGATTCACTGTACCTTTCCGACGTGTAAAAGAGCCCGCATGTGGCCGATTTACTGAATAAATATTTTGAATTTGAATTTGAATTTGTTAATTATGTAACCTCATTTTGCACAAATAGGCTAAGATGTTTAGGACCTACGATGCCACAGTCACACACACAGACACACAGACCAACATATACACGCGTTTAACTTATATTCAGGGCCCGTACTTTTCATGCCGTTGACGCAAAAATGACGTCACGTTCACGTTAAATACTATGATTCCAAAGAACTTCCTCGTAAGGCCCAAGTCAAATTTAAATCGTTCCAAAAATAATCTTGTGTCGGTCAACTATAGTCAAAAGCTATTTTGAGTGAGTTGCCTACAAAGCAAGATGCCTAACAAAGCAAGATGCCTAAGTATTATGCCTACAAAGCGAGTTGCTTACAAAGCAAGATGACTGACTAGCATGATGCCTAAGAAGTATAATGACTACCAAGCGAGTTGCCTGAAAATAAAGATGCCTGAAAAGTATAATGATTTATTAGATATTTCTTTTTAAATCGTTATTTCTTATTGGCAGAATTTCGACGGAGCTCTGCTTTCGCAGAGCTCCTATTTCTGGGTTCTTTGGCCCTCCGGGCCTGCTGCAAAACTAACATAACCTAAACCTACCTACCTTTTTCGACCTAGTTATAAGTTGCTTGTTAGGCATCCTGCTTGCTAGACATCTTGCTTTTTAGACGTTCTACTCGATAGGCATCTTGCCTTTTAGACGTCCTGCTCGATAGGTATCGTGCTTTTTAGTCGTCCTGCTCGATAGGCATTTTGCTTTTTAGACATCCTACTCGACAGTCATCTTGCTTTTTAATCATCCCGCTCATATACCGTCAAAAGTCACTTTGACAAATGTCCAGGACGGTGTGCCTTACGAGGTTAAACCAAACGTGCCACTTTCGGTGTCTTAGCCAAACAAAATATAATAAAAATATTGCACGCGAAAGTTGTAGCTTGTGGGACTGTGGGTACTTACGGACACCATGATCGTGGTATAGACGGAGTCGAGATATACGGGCTGCGAACCCTCGGCCGTCGGGCCCACGGTGCAGGTCACGGCGATGCCGTTTGTGTTTTCGAAGTCATACCTGCAGACAAATGCAATATTGGGAATGTACTTTTATTATTAAATTATTAATAACTATTTAAAATTGATGTATACCCCGATTGAAACCTAGCTAAGAAATGAGAAACATCCCGAGTATGATGACTCGAAAGATTTTAATTTTATTAAACAAATTAAATTAAAATGAACTTTAATCTTGATCCTTTGCAGGATAGTAGTAAATAAATAATACAAAGACGTGATTAGTGGCCATAAATATTATATTAATCTACTTAAGTTTGCGCCATTAACTTCCCTGGATTGCGAAAGGAGCTTTTCACCTCATAAGTTTATTTTAACCGTGAAAAGGAATATACTAACCAAGGAAGAATTATAAAAATAATGTTTATTTGCTTTAATAAATCTACACAATAACAAGTCTTTGTATTATTTATTTATTACTGCCTTGCAAAGGATCAAAATATTTTTTAGGGTAAGTAGGTAATCAAGGAATGTTATCTAATTTGTTTAATTAAAATCTTTGGATTCATGTCCACATTATTGAGAGTAGTGACGCCCATTTGTCCGATCTCTTCTTATAATGCAACCCTTTTTTTGTCAAGGGTCCCTTTGTTTCATTACCAAAGTTTCACAATAGTAAAAGGTTTACGGTATTTTCCGTCCGGATAAACAAAAGAACCGATCTATAAGTACCAACATCTACGATGGTACTACATAATCCTCCAACGCGAAATATAAACAATTGACAACATTTCAAAAAAAAAAGCATTATTGTTTTTTCGCGTTTATAATAGCTGGTTAAAAATTAGACTACCCGTATTTCTTGGTTTTTCTTTATTTAACTTAAATTCGTCGTTAATAATTTATTAAAGAAATAGTCATTAAAAAGACCGTATATACAAAGTTAGGAATACTGATGTCGTGATCTTAGCCTGATATAAAATTTAAAAAAGTAACTTTAAACAGTAAACAAAACTGACTGTCATGTCATGTCAATCATTCGCTGCCGTTCGTTCACAAATTTGCTATTTTGCGTAATTTAATTAATTACGTAATTTGTAGACGCCATTAAAATAAATAAACTATTTTGCGTAGAATTGAAAGCGTGTCGTCAAAATCAAGTAGGTAGTAATCCGTCAGACTGATAAACAATGAACATGACAGTTGTATATTTTTACCATGATCTATGTAAAATAAATATTGATTTGATTTGATTGATTTGATTTGATTTGAATTCCTTTGGTAATAAATGGACTAAGGGCACTATAAGTGTATTCCTACCATTCACAATCCAACTTTTTTTACTGTTTTTCCTAAATATAAAAAAAACTACTGCATAAAAAAATCCAAAGATATTTTTACTGTAATCAGCAGTGTAAAATCTAGAAACGGTATTTTATTTTACTACCTTAGCACAAAATGAATTGTTGTCAATTACTGTACATGGGTCAATCAACTTTTCTTTGTAGCTCGTTGCCATGGTGACGTTTCCTGGGTCACTCTTTAAAACTATGATTTCAAAGGATATAACTAAGTCCACTAAAAAACTGTTTTATTGGCAATTACACACCCATTCTTTTATGGCCTTTCTCCTGAGTGTGCTGGAAGTATATATTATAACATTTTTTCTAAGAAACTCTTATCACTGTTGTCTCCTGGCTTACGGGACAGAATAACAACAAAAAAAAGTTGATCCACCCACATTCTACATTCGAAATTAACTGCCATCGGAGTAACGCGTAAAGAAACAAAGCCGCTTTCTTCCTAAAAACATTTGTTACAGGAGGACATTTACTTTATTTATAGACCTTCTCGTACAGATTTATGTTATTTTATGGAGGTCGCTATTTAACTAACTCCATAACCAGAGGCCGGAATTCTCAGCACTTTTGAGCTGTCATAGGGACTTCTCGTTTATCGACTTCTGATTAGGGCTTCCAAAATTACGGAAATATCAACTAAGTACGTTATTTATAACGGATTTATTTTAAAAAATTACGTAATTACTGAATTACGTAATTTTTCATATTTTAGTTAAAAGAGTTATATTTTTAGTAGTATTAATGAAAACTACAACTTTTCAGGCATTATTAAAGTTTTATTATATTACAATTATAAACAAAAATAGAAAAAAAAATCAACATCATAAAATTAACAATTAATTTAACAACTTCAATTATTATTATTTATTTATTGTTTTTCCCCTGAAAATGGGCCCTCGTGAAAGATAAAGCGTCAAAAGATTTATCAGCTATTAGCTAATGAGCTTCTCAGCTTATTGCAAAAATAGCCGGCGGAAGAAAAAGCTTCAACACTCGTCGTCGGCTGTATTGTTAATAAATAATTGTATGCAGCATTAAGGTAGACTTCGCGTTGGTAGTATAGGGTTCCGGATGACTGCCGACTGACCACTAAACGCTTTCTGTTTCAAATATCATCCTTCTAATGCAATAAGGGATCCCCCAATAAGGGACTTTCTTGAAACTTTGGGAAGTCCCTTATGTACCCTGCAGGCAATATTGATCCTTATTCCGTTTGTGAAAGAACGTATTATTGTTCAATATTTATTTTTTGTGAGGTTTTCAACTCGAGCCTAATGGAGTAGGCTGAAGGCGGGGAAATCCCGTGCCCGCCAGTGTCGAATATGGTAAAAGTGTATCGTGTGGACGTGTCTTAGCAAAAACATTACTAATAATGTTAAAAAAATATATTTTTTAATGTACAATCGGATGTGATACTGAAAGTAAACAATAACGTAATTACGGATTTTAACATTTGAATAACGTATTTATGAGAACCCTAAAAATCATGCGTAATTACGTTATTACGTAATTCCGTAATTACGGAATGGAAGCCCTACTTCCGATATAAGTACATATTTTATCGATACATTATAGAACACAACAAAGAAAAAAAATTAAAAAGAAAAATTAAAGAAGATTTAAAGAAGAGGTAAATAACAGGCGGTATAATCGCTAAAGAGCGATTTCTTTCAGATAACTTTTGAGTACTTAATTGAAAATGTGAAATAGAGATTTTTAATTAAAACATTGAAAGTTAATAGTTAACAATTTCACATTTAATCAGTTCATTTCAGTGTTTTACCATTTATGAATTTCATGTTAAAGGTCTGTTTTAGTGCTAATAAGTGTTTGATCTTAATTTTTACTATAAAATAAATAGATAGTCATTATCTGAAAGAGATCGCTCCTTAGCGATAAGACCGTCTATTGTTTACCTCTACTTTTAATATTCTTTAATATGTTGTGTTCTATAAAGTATCGATAAAATATGTATATCCGAAGTCGATAAACGAGAAGTCCCTATGACAGCCCGAAAATGCTGCGAAAATTCCGGCCTCTGTTCATAACTTGTAGTTATGGAGGCTACATAACCTTCAGATTTCAGTTGAAACTTGAACCGTATGTGTGATGTGTAGACAAAACTAGTAACTGTACAGTTAAACCAATTCAATTGAAATATCATTAGATGATGTAGATACAGGTAAAACTGTGCAGTTAAAACTAAGTCTGTAGCCTCCTTTACTGAGGGCCAACTATAGGGGCAATGATCGTTTTTTTTTGGTTTTGTGTTTTAAGAGGATTGTGTTGTGAAGTTAAAAATGTCCATATGAAATGCGAAAACGTTTTTCGCCCCTTAAACCTAGTCCGATTTTTACGATTTTTGAATATGTCGTAGATTTTATGAAAAACTATGTCTGTACGTTTTCCTTTCCACGGAAATACTTATTTAAACCGTGTGGTTGCCGGCTTAGAATAGTGCCACTCCATATCATCCCGTGGATGTCGTAAGAGGCGACTAAGGGGGTACTGTTAGGCGATGGGCTTGCAACCTGTCACTAATATACACTGTTAAACATCTTGACCTAATTGTGCAGATTGTGGTTACGGAGTTATCAACAAGTTTTTAGAGTTGTTGGTAATTCTGTAGCTCTGCCTACCCCACTCTGGGAATGAAGGCGTGAAGGTATGTATGTATGTAAAAAACATAAAAATTGAAACGTACAGACCTAGTTCTTTATAATAAATACAAAATTGTTCACAGTGTTCTTACAGCTATGCCTAATTTCAAGTTGATAGCATTTGTAGTTGCGAGAATACCTGCTGCGACATACAGACAGACAACGAAGTCTCACCATAAGGGTTCATTTTTACCATTTTGGTACGGAACCCTAAAAAAAGGGGTTCCGGTTGTAATAAAACCATCAAACATTTAGAATAATACACAATAAAACTTTCACATGCTGACCATCTGTGGCAAAGCAAAACAATACAGTTAAAAAATTGACCTATCCGGCTCATTATCCTTTTTTATTTTTTATTTTTTTAATGTAAGAACCAAAAAAGGTTTCTTCAAGTACCTGAATACGGATTTCATCCGTAAACATACCCTGACCCACCATAATATTGTGTCGCCGTGTAACACTTTGTTTGACAATTCTTTTAGTTTTATGAAACGATTCGTGACCTAGTTCACTGACCCTGCCTAAGGTCCCGGGTTGGACTCCAGGTATGGGCAAATATTTGTGTTATGTGTGTAATAAATATTTCTGAGTCTTGAATGTTTTCTGTATATTTTAGTATTTATTTCTCTACATAACTAAGTATTTTTATATCGTTGTCTAGTACCCATAGTACGACCAGCATTGAGCTTAGTTTGGGACCAGGGTCAATTTGTGTGAGATTGTCCTATTTATTCATAATCACACAACAGCTAAAATATGCATGGTTTCTTTTACCTATCATTGTGATATTCGCATCTGACAGGAAGTGACAAAGTATACTTTAACTAAAATAGGATTATAGTGCGTTAATGAATAAGGGGGTTATTACTTATTAATGTTACATTTAGTTTTCTTTGAAATAATAATTATAAAGGGACCATGGCAACGCTTATTATAAAACTGTTTTCACGCTTCGGTTACGCTACTGGGTGGTATTGATACCGTTAACCTATTAATTAATGTTATAATTTATACGCGAGTATTAAAATACCTATTCTTATGAATTGATTTACTTATAACATCAGTATGACGTCTATATCAGTTCTATAGCTATGGTGGGTCAGGGATCCATGGTCAAAAATATCATCCTTCTACGCAGTTGGGTGAAAATATAAGGCCTGTACCGAAAAGTTTTTTTACAAACTGCACATGATTTATGGTCATCATGACATGGTGGTCAGTAATCGTTTTTTTATTTTATGACTTCGTTTTTGTCATTTTGAACTGTCAATCGACACAATTATCTCCGAAAAAATATCGCTTTTATTTAAAATGCAGGACGATTAAATAATTCGAAGAGAAAATTTTCTGCGACTTTACCTGGAAAATCCTAATTCCACTTTTGCGTCGGTCTCGGAAAGAGAGTAAATATGAATCGTGCCACAGTTCGAAATATTGTTAACCGATACTTAAACGATTATAGAATCCAAGAAAAAGCTCGGCGTGGACGACCGACAGGTCCTTCAAATAAAAAATTAGAAATGAAAATAGTGTCCACTTACAAAAATAATTGTAATCTGTCTGTGCGAGATGTGGCAAAAAAAGTTCAAACAAGTGCATCTATGGTGCAAAGAGCAAAAGTGCGTCAGAATTTAAAAACCTACAAAAAAGTAAAAGCCCCTAAACAGTCGGTAAAACAATACAATACCTCCGTAACAAGGTCGCGAAAACTTTACAAACTGCTGTGCAATTTAAGTGGAACATGCGTTCTTTTGAACGATGAGACATAATAATATGTGAAAAAGGATTTTTCGACTTTACCAGGTGACCAATTCTTCACTACCGAGAATAAAGAGAATATTGGCGATAAGAATAAGTACACTTATATGGAAAAAATCGGAGAAAAATATTTGATCTGGCAAGCAATATGTTCATGTGGGAAACGCATGGGGCCATTTATAACGAAAGGGACCATAAATGGTGATATTTATGTTCAAAAATGTATAAAAGGGTTATTATTACCATTTATAAGGAAACATGAACGGAATGTGTTGTTTTGGCCTGATCTGGCTACTTCACATTATGCCAAAGCAACACAGGAGTGTCTTGCTTTGATAATGTGCAATATGTGCAGAAAGAAATGAACCCCCCTAACTGCCCCCAACTACGACCCATTGAGCGGTATTGGGCGTTAGTAAAAGCGGAACTACGTAAAAACTGTGCTCCAGCAGTATCAGAGGAAAATTTTAAAAATAAATGGAAAATGCATGCCACCAGTCTCCGAAACAACTGTGCAGAACTTAATGGCGGGCTTGAAGAAGAAAATTCGCTGCTTCAGCCGTCAAACCCTCAAACCATAAAATGTGTATATTTATTGTAAAAATGCACAATTACTCATTATAACTAAAATAAAATATCTTTACTATTAGTTACAGTTTTATTGTTATCGTGAATATGGTATGTAAAAAAACTTTTCGGTACAGGCTTTAATAACTTTAATAACAGAAGTCTATTGTTTAACAGTTAGACGATAGGCAAAGTCATTACCTGTAGAAGGCTGCTTCTATTTCCTAGAAGTAATTCACACCTTCCTGATTATTTTGCAAATGTTTTCAGAGAAACGCTCGGGCCTTGCAGCTGGGTTCCCTTATATAAGCACCTATTTGGCAGTTGTATAGGCAATAAATACGCGACTGTTTTTAGCAATCAGCATATGTACGTCGGAATTTGCATGTGTAACATCCTGGGGCCTATTCCATTTATTTATCTAGGTATCTTCTTTCGAAACGATATCAATTTTGAGACCTTCCTTAGTATTATGAATTACGTTAACAATATGATAACGATATGGCCAGACAAAGTGTCAACGTGTATTCGTCGTGCTTTCTCAATTAGGTTACTTATCGATGCGTAATGGGGGTGTTTTTGTGTAATGAACTTAAGAGAGCGTTTTGCAAATTCGATATGTTTCTGAAATAAATCAGATTTTAAAATGTTGATTCGCAAGTGATTGGATACCTTATATCCAACTTTATACATGGGGACACTTGCTTGACACTCCGGTTGGAAGCTGAAATAGGTACATAGTCGACATAAAAATTGCCTCTGCCTGCCTGTGTGGCCGAGTATAGAATAGTAAATATTATTAATATACTATATACACACAAACATCTAAGCCTAATTGTGCAAATTGTGGTTACAGAGTTATCAACAAGTTTTTAGAGTTGTTGGTAATTCTGTAGCTCTGCCTACCCCACTCTGGGAATGAATGAAGGCGTGAAGGTATGTATGTATGTATGTACTATATACCTACTACAGTATAGTATATTCATACTTAGGTATCATGGAGGCAGGTTTAATGATTATATTTCAAGAACACGTGCCGTCTATAAACTTAGGAACTTAGAAAACGGTTCTAAATTCCTGCGCGGCCCTATCCCTGAAGTCAAATTAAGTAGGTACGGATAATGCTCTTAAAAACTTTTGACAGCTAGGTAGGTATATCTACTTGACTTTAGCGTCGCCTTACAACAGTCTTAAGCTATCAATAGCTGCGACAAGGTACTTAAATGTAAAGCTAGTTCAGAGTTCAACCGTACGGTAGGTACCTATTGGAAATTTACTTAGTCTAGTTAGCACAGAATATACCTATGTACCTATCTATAAAATGCAAAACAGTAACTCTAGACGATTTTCAATTGTTATCGAACATTCGCTCGCTATTGCAAATATTATACCTACGTTATTTCGACCAGGAAACAATATTGTAGGGCGTGCATTCTCAATTAATATGTATACCTATGTATGTAGGTATAAATGCGTAGGTAGCTTAAAACGAAGGAATCTTAAGACCTTGCTCGTATCATCGTGTGCCAGCTTGATCGATCGACCGTTCGACCTGAGGCCGTTGGAGAATACTTTTGAATTCGACCGTACGCTAGGTACATAGATACATACATACATAACCTCACGCCCTCATTCCCAGAGTGGGGTAGACAGAGCTAAAGAATTACCAACAAGTCTTAAAAGTTCTTGATAATTCTGTAACCACATTTTGCACAAGTAGGCTAAGATGTTTCCCAGACTCCCAGTGTATAGTGACAGGTGGCAAGCCCATCGCTTAACAGTACTACAAGCCTTTATTCCCTTAGTCGCCTCTTACGACATCCACGGAAAGACATGGAGTCGCACTATTCTAACCCGGCAACCACACGGCAACGGCTAGGTACCTACCTACCTACATACAAATCTTCGGTGGTTAATTATCTAAAGTAGCTACATCAAAATACGGAAGTAGAATAGCTGGTAAGATAATTGAGACTATATTTTTTTGTTATGAATAAAGAATTTCTTTAGCATTGTCATTTGTCAGAAAGGCCCAAAGACAAAAAGGTCCATCTACCAGGTAGGTAGGTACCACACAAAGCGCAATTCACACAGCGGGCGGACGCGGCGCGGGTAAGAAGTTCGGCGGGTGTTTTAGCATGGGAGTTATGTGGAAGCATTTCGCACACGCGGCGGGTGCGTAGGCAGGTATTAACGATAAGAGTAAGAACAGAAAAACGGTTGAAATCTATAAATTTTCGGTACGGGTTACATGGTTTTATTAAACCTACCTACTCGCTGTTTCATCTTAGATGAGTTCCGTGAGAGCCGTATTTCGTAATTTCAATCTCTTACTATCATACTTCAATGCTTACTATGCTCATACCTAAAAATAGTCGAAAATATTTATTTAAATTCCTGAACCGCGTCGCTAGGTGTCTAATCAGTAATCACCCTAAGCGATGTCATCTTAAAGTTTCAAAAATGTATTCCATAAAAAGTACCCCGGAGTTAAATTACAGAAACAAACTTAAAGAATAAGATGACATTTGTGTGACCAACACCGTTAACCACAATTTTATTACATATTTGATGAGCTTTTCGGAGTATTAGAGTGCCTATACTTAAGTTTTTTTTTTTTATATAGTATACTAACCCTCCCATTCACAAACGCGTGCGATAGTTAAAGTATGCTGTAAATATGTTTTGGCCTTATCTTTCATTGAAAATTTTGAATTTGACAGAATTTGACAGTCTTAGCTCGTAAAAGATACACATTGTATACTGTTTCGCTAGGGCCACACGTGCTTTACAGAATTAAGTACCTACATGCAAAAATAGTAGATTATACACCGAGGGGATAAAGCACAGTTTTATGTCACGGGCGCGATATTGAATCCTGAACGTAACGAAGGACTCCAGATTTACGAGTTAATTCCCGAGCGAAGCGAGGGAATTAAGAAGAGTCCTGAGCGCAGTGAGGGGTTCAAGCGCGCCCAAGACGAATACAGCTTTATCCCCGATATACTCTACTTTTCTCACCTTTTGCGAGACAATAAAAAAGCGAGTCTACTAAAAACAGCGTTTTATTATAAGTAGTAAATTAAAATTAAAAGTGAAAATTGATATTTGTATATATATTATTTAAAACTTTGCAGTTATCACCAATGTATTTTATTGCAGCGTCTTACAATACTCGCGGCTTTTGTTTAATTTCAAATGTGTTCCATTCAGCTTGCCGTGGCCAGCTCGATTTTAGAAAATGTTCGATTTTCAAATTAGGTTCGACGCGGCGGTGGCGGCGGCGCCGCGCCCGGCCTTCGAGTATTAGTTGATCTTTTATTACGAAATTAGACTTTAAGGCCATTGTAATAAGAACTATTAAAAGTGAAAATATTACAACCCAGCGGGTTATAATGAGATTCAGTACTTACAACATTACACCCCGGCTAAAGCCAAGGGCTTTAATGACTTGGTTTGCGTAAGGTTTGCATGATATGTAATTTGGCATTGTCGAGCAGGTGGTGTGAAAATGTTCTTTAGATGGTAGATGGGTAAGTACCTGGGCTATAATTCTCTATACTGTGCCTGGGCCAAAATTTTATTATGGAGCCTCACATAGAAATCAAAATTTAGCATTCTCGTGGTGATTCCCGACCAGGTCTCTCTTTTTTCATTTTTCAATTGACCACTATTTTCATAGTTTTGTAATGCGATTTTGTTGCTTAATTTACCACTGCGCGTTACCAATCCCCGCGTCTACTTCCAACAATGTCCACTGCGTTACCAACAATGTCCACCATAAAAGCCCATTCTATACCTAGTTTTACATGGTCTAAAACATAATTTGAGTAGGTATCGCTCATCCAATAGAATAATGACATAATTGCATTTTTAGCATGCATGTTATGTCATTGTTCCACGCGATAGACCTGACCTTTAGAACACTTATGACGGTAAAATCTCAAAACCCGATTTTTTGCAATTATGTCATTATTCTATTGGATGAGCGATTTGTCGATCCGAAACTTAATTTTTGTTTGTCTAAGATCGTCCAGTCTTATATCAAAATTATGCTATTAAGTCAACGTTCGTGTTAAGGGAAGTTTTCTTAGGCATGAAATTAAATTTTGGCGCATCTAGCAAACATTGACGATAAGAACAGCACATACAGAAAACAAAGAAGCAGTTGTCTTAGGACGTAAGTACCCCAACGAAAATATTGAGCACTTTAGTTCCTTGTCATAATAAACTTCAAACTGAATATTACAAGGCAAACATGGGAATAACAATGACAATCACAATGACAAAGTTCTATGTATGCTAATTTTTATTGGGTGACTGTACCATCTTATCTTATCTTAATGGCACTTACTTGTTCTTGCAGAGTTTATTCAGGATGTAGTTTTTTAAATGCCCCTGGGAAGTTTCGTGGCCCTCCGGGACGCCCTCTTGAGAGCACACACCGCAGCGCGAATACATTTTTAATTTTAACCGGCCTAGAAAGAAACAACTGTTATTAGTTAAACTAAACTAAACAGACTGCCCAGTTAAAATCAAAAGACGTTACAACACGCATTAGGTACTCACGGATCTTATTCCAAGAAAGTAATGTCGCAAGACCGTGTTCTATTTCGCTGGTGTAAGCGCATTCATAAGTCGACTTATGTGACACCACTCTGGCTATTAAAAACTTTTTTCCGTAGTTTTTTTTTTTCTCAACAATTATAAGCAGAGATAGTGCGTGATGATAACCGTGCGGGCGTGCGCGGCGGCCTCGTACAACCGACCGACTGACAGAACGGTTCGTTCGACTTAGGTATATAGGAGCGAGTCGCTTCAAGCAACACAACGTGGTGATTCCCTGGAACTGGGAGACGCTTGACCGCTTCAGTGTTGCCATGTTTTTTGGTGCGTCACGTGACGTAACGAACCAATGCGAACACGGCGACCGATAAACAGCCAATCGCGTGCCGGGTTAGAGCGTTATAATGTTTTCAATCACGAAGGCCTAACGTCATATTATAAATAAGAATGCCGCCGCCAAACAATAGATGGTAGGTACGGGTACGTCATGAAGTGTAAAATTAAGTTGGACCTCGTCGAATTAAAATACTCTAGTAGGGGTTTAGAAGCAACCCGCCCTCGCTTCGCTTCGGTTTATGTGAGTTGTCTGTAACACCCGTACACAACTCAGATTTTATCATACATAAGAACCTTTCTCTTGAATCACGCTATTAATGAAAACGCATTAATGGAATGGGTATATAAGGTGCCTAACAAATTAGATACCGATATTTTTACAGGTGATAGTACACACAGCAACACATCTAGCTATTGGGACCGAGCGCGACGACAGCGCCACGTGACAGGCGGCCATTATGGACAATATTGTCACCGCTGTCAAACAAGAAGTAAGTAAATATTGTGAAAAATATTAATGAAATCTTGTGTTATTTTACTATATTACACAATCGGGACTGTAACATAGTAATTCACCATATTTTTATCTCAAAAACGATTAGAAAATGTTTACTGCAATATGGATTTGACAGCTCAAGATTTTAGCCGTAGCGAGCGCTGTGATCGTTTAGGCTACCCCCTCCACCCGCTTTGCACTCTGCCAATAACACTTCAGAAATCTGAAATATTGCATGAAAGAGAGTCGCACTAGAATGCATAGAAGTTGACATAATACCTTAGAGAATTTAGAACAGGAGGCGCCTTACGCAGACTTTCCCCTCTGCCGAGGTATAAGATCAAATGATCTTGTGCGTTTATATTAACAGCCGTTTTTATTCGATACTCACATGACCAAAGTCGTTTTCGATGAGTCAAGACCTCCAGGGAAAATGCCTTGTTGTGCCGTGTTTTATTGCAAAAACCGATCAAATATTTCATGTTTGCAGAAAGATGGAATTACATTTCACATGTAAGTATGTTTCACCGTGGATTTTGATTATAATTAAGCATTTTATGTATATTTACATCGCACGAAACAAACATCGATTCTCTAATCGATTTTAAAACTTTCAGTGTAATATTCGTTTTATAGTTAATGCGAACTCCCCACGAGACTCGGAACAACTTCATGCTATATTGAACCTTAAAAGAGTAGCCGTAAAATCAATTATCATTCACTTGATTTAAATATGTCTGTTTGCGTACAGTCTTGTGTCTGTGTTTGTTGACCACAGCTGGGGGGGGGGGGGGGGGGGGGGGGGGGGGTAATTCGCAGTGAAACGATATATGGTCCACTGGTTCTTTTTGTGGAACGTGGTATTTTCCTATAAGTCCTATAACTCGATGGGGTGAGCAAATTTACAGTGATGCCCCGATGTCTTGAATTAATGCGTACTCCTCACGAGACTCGGAACTATAGGGTCGCGATACATTTAAAACTAGTTTATATCGATAAAAAAGGTTAAGAATGCTTATAGTTTTAAGTCAACCTATATTTAAATAAATACAATTAACAATTGCAACAGAAAATTAAATCACAAAAAGCGAAAAAAAATGTTTGAACAATAAATAAAACCACCACAACACTTAACAGCGTTAAATAATGACCGGTCACCTTAGCCTCGTAAGGCCCACGTCAAATTTCGTTAGTCCGAAAAAGAATCTTGTGTCAGTCGACTAAAGTCAAAAGTCACCTTGACATATGTCCTAGATTTAGGACGTTGGGCGTTACGAGGATAAAATTGCCTATTTAGTGCCTTATGACATAAAAAATATCGAATTCGATGACAAGAATCAGATTAGGTACAGTCGGGGTAAGAAAAAGTTCGTCGCTTTTGGACCTTAATAGTATCGAAATAGAGTTAAAAAGTGACGAACCTTTTCTTACCTCGACTATACATTGCTATTGTGCATTTGACACCAGCTTGGATAAATTTCATGTCATTAGGCACCGAATATGCAATTCTAAGGTGACCGGTCATTATTTAACGCTGTTGAGTAGATTTTCGGCGGTGGTTTTATTTAAAAAATATATTAGCTTCTCTTGTCACTACCTAACAAAACCATGTAATAAAAACTTGGAAGTCGATTTTAACAGACCTTCTTCTGATTGTCGAATTTTGCATACTTATGTACTTTCGACGAAAATATAATAATATATCCGCTAAACTTGACGTCGACCTACCAAGTTTAGACTCGCTGGTTGGATTTTGAAAACAGATGACTGTAAAGAAAGTAAAGTCGGTAACAGAGGATTGTCCCAAAAAAAAAAATTGTTTCTAAAAATCTTTTTAAATTATTATTTTGTAAAAGGCTGAAGGATTTAAATGAAATTCAGAATACGGATTATCATATAGGATACGTCCTTTTTCTCCCGGATTTTTTTAAAGAATGAAGCTCAATATTAAATGTCAATAATAATTTTGCAGGTTGTATGTATATATTGTTGTAACAGCGCTGTGTAGACCTGTCTCACAGCATAAGCTGAGTTTTGAACCTTTTGCCAGAACTTTTGTAGACATTGTTAAGACTGTTGTAGTTTTGTAGTTTAAGTATCTATCTTAAGGAATAATTTGTAAAACTACTGTGCTGAGAGGGCAATAAATCTTTTTCTGTTTCTGTTTCTATTATCGTACTTATCTTGTAACTTTAGCTGCGCGTTGGTCGTCAAAACAGGTCTTTGTAAAACTGAAGAGTACCTAACTCAGCCTTATGTCGAACAGAGATCGTAGAGCAAACGAAAGCTCGTCAATTCATAACTCTTCGTCGAACTCACGGCCGATTTGTTTTGGTGAGCATCAAAATCTTGTTTATCTATTTGTTTGTAATCTTAGTAGAATTAAACTATAGTATTTATAGTAGGTTCTCTGATCACTTACTGAATAAATGTCTTTTGTTCCATCTTATACGCTGGTAAAACTGAATATACATTTTATTATTATTTCTTAAAATGGTATTCTTTACCTTATGATATAATAATTTACAATATATTAATATATAATGAATGGCGCATATTTGGTTAATCTCGTGTAGTAAAGTGCTGCCATCTATATCACAACCTTAGAAATTATCGATATCGACAAAGTAGATATGCATCTCATCTCTAATAATCTTTTGATATTCGGTAAGATAATGCACACATCTTTATTTTAAAATTGTGTAAGCACATGTTGGTAATAAAAAAATGTGCATGAGTGCGTAATTTTAAGCTAGTATTTTGGTTTTTTAGTGATGTAGGTGTGTAGCAATGAGAGCGAATTTTGCATTTGTGTTGAGTATTGTGTATGTAGTGTTACCTCACCTCCCCCAAAAAGTGACAGACCTTTGTGCTTAGGAAATTGTATCAATGCGTGCTCCAGTTCTAAATTCTCTAAGCATAATACACATATATACATCTCTTTCTTTTTCTCTCTGCTCTGTCTTTATAATGGTTAGTTAGGTGTGATGTTGTGTGTACTCGGCTCTCGGACTAGATTTAAGTATAAAACATTAAAGGTTTTATGGTATTTTTGGAAAAAAATATGGAAACAACTTTGTTACGTAAAAACACCCTGGTAATTAAATAATTAATAGTCACTGATTAAGGCCTCTGAATATCTTGTAGAACCTCTTAACAATCACTTGACTGGCCACTTCACGTTGATAAATGAAATACTTAAATGTCGATGTCATGATATTTGTTGTATCTGGTTGTGTCGGTTGCTAATAAATTAACTCAAAAATGCCTAACCGCTACACAAACCATAATGTCATATGACGAACAACTGTTTACATGATAGTGTTAAATGCAACATCTTGTCAGTTAATTGCACAGGATGATTATGTTTAGACACAATTTTAACTTCTTTTTTTTGTTCGGTATATGAAAACAAAAAAAACATTAAAACTTTTCTTACTTTATATTTAAAGTTACTTGTTTTGATGTAAGGTACCATCCTTTAAAATATCGGTAAGTATCTAATTTGTTAGCACCTTATATAAGCGTATGTGCCTACCTAATAAAATACTGTAATGTAAACCAGACCTTAAAATACCGCTATTTGACTTATGTCAAATTATGATAATGGTAGATTGTAGTGATGCACACACATATGTTACGTAACACCTGTATATTTTTAATATAAATTAAGCTCCGGGCGGTAAGCACCATCGTTTCTCATGCCCTAAATCCCCGAAATCAAGTCCGATTTCCACGATTTTTGAAGATGTTATAGGTAGTTGGTATTATGAGAAACCGGTAGAATCTTGTATATTTCTTAATGATGAGTGTTTGGAAATGGTAGATGAGGCGCTTTTCTTAGGGATAACTAGAAAAAACTTGAAATGGAGTCCCCATATAGCAGTAAATTAAGTTCGGCAGCTTATGCTATTAGGAAAATCAGGCACCTTACTAATATTGAGACAACTCGCTTAGTGTCTTATAGTTATTTTCATAGTATTATGTCGTACGGTATTCTGGTTTGGGAAGAGCTGCTGACATACAGATTATAATCGTATTGCAAAAAAGAGCCCTTCGTTCTATATATAACGCGTTCGTTATATATTATATATACATAACTCTATTATATATAATGATGTATATAGTTCTCCCGTGATTCCTTAAGGCCCTGGGTTTTCTGACCACCCGTCGCCGGCGGCCGGCGACCGACACCGGACACGCGTCGGCCTTAGAAAACCATTTAAAGAAATTAATATTTTGACAGTAGCGTCACAATTTATTTATGAGAATATTATTTATGTCATTACTCATTAAACATCAAGACTCTTTTATTAAGAATTGTGATATAAGTACATACATAATTTGAATACAAGAAATAAAAATAAACTTGCTATTAAAAAAAAAACGTGTCCGTAAGGTAGGTATATAAATCATTTGTAGGTCAATGCATCCATTTCTAAAAGAAATTACCTGAAATTACTTAAAACTTAGGTACTTGAAAAAGTCGTTGATGTCTAAAGCATACTATAGGGTCGAGGACTATCTAACAGATAAAAATCCTTGGCCTAAACTAAACACCTAAATAACCTAATAATAACTTAGTCATAAAAAAATATGTAAACATTGTATATTGTCTAGGGGACACAGTTTCTGTAGGAGAATGTATCGAAACTTTTTATGTGGGTTGTCTTGCATCGTAAATATAATTTGTATGATGTCTATGTTTTATCTTAATTTGTTTCCTTCCAATAAATATTTTGTTTTTAATTTATACCTACCCGGATAAATAGCGGTATTCGTCATAAAGAATATAGGTACCTAACCTACCTACCAATTATCATTTTTTAATAACAAAAAATTCTTATACGATAAATTTAATAACGTTATATCTGAATCAAAGCTTCCTACTGGGGCTCTATTGTATTCGTTAAAGCAATATTCCCTATGACATGGTTATCGTAATATTTTTAACTAGACGACTTTACTGTTAAGTAAATAAGAGCTAATGACAATACGATAGTATGTCAAAAATAACATAGTTTAGCCGAGCAAAATAAAGCGTCTGCACTTAGGTATACAACTGCACTACCTACCTACCTCGTTCATTGTGCGACCGCGCGGTGACCTTCACACGCCGCTTATCAGATATACGCATCATATGCGCGTAATATGCAACTGACACAAAGGAATAAATAACCGCTCTACTCAGAGAGATGTTAGAGATAATTAGCTTGTTCCTTTATCAATCTAGAGGAACAAAAATCGTTACAAAGAAACGACGTAAACGTCACGTTAGTACAGTCGTAAAAAAATATATGTTGCTATTCGAATTTCATATTAGGTAATTAACCGGCCGCCCTCAAATGACGATTAATGGTGCGTTCCTATATTCAAAACCGTTGGTAGAGTGGTGACGTCTCGTTAAAATTTGACACATTTTGTACGTAGCAAATGTCATATCGCTACTGCCCGTAAGGAAAACGATTCGTTTCTTGAATATAGGAACCGGGCATAAGTTGTTCCTTAGTGACAGTTACAATTAAGTTTGAAAAAGGAACTAGTTAAATAGCTCCCAAAACTATGAGCACGGCGGTAAATAAATGTCACTATTAACGAAAGTATAAAGAATGAGCCGCCAGCGGCACTATTCTTAATTTTTTATTATCAATCAATTAAACTGTGATTTACGTGTGGACCGGCAACATCAGGGAATTAAAAACGTAGTTATTACGGCATTACGTTCTGTAAAGATTTAGAGTTCGTTGAGATGTATCATCCATAACGTCGTAAAGAAATATAGATATAGGTACTTGAACGAAATTATAAACACATTAAACCTACTTAACACCACTAAGGTCCAACATGCTCTTGCCCGGGTTTTTTATCTTTCTGACATACCTATATTACCGGTTTTCCGACAAAATACAAATTAAATAGTCAAATCTTATTTAAAACAATGCTAAAGGGCTCTAGGAATTTATTTTGTTATTAAAATTATCTCGACCATTATCATAACCGCATGTTCCATTTCACCGTAGGTACTTACACAATATTAATTTATGCAATTAAGAGTTTGCATGCTTAGGTACCGACTTAATGATGTTCGATGGCCCCTGATGCTGGTACCTTTCAATTGTTTTACTTAAGCACTGCACCAGAAATAATACTCTGTTTAAATATTTCAGAGTTATCTAAAGCGATCTCAAATTATGGCCCCTCTGGAGATTGCCCCATTAATGTAATTCCGATTTGAGCCGAAATAATCCGACAAACGCCGAGACCCCGAGTCCCGTGCCGTTCTCTGAATCTATTGTTTCCATAATATTTACATAAATGTATGTAGCGAGCAACATCCACAAGATCTACAAACGATAGATATTATTCTCGTAATACGTATTTATTTAAGATCATACATACGTAGGTGCTGACGCCCAAATAGTAGGTGGTCTGCCATTCTAAAGTTGAAATCCGTTTGCACGTCATAAAACAATAATCGATAAGACGCATCTGTCAATCTGAAGGGTCGACTCTAGACTCTCTAGGGCATTGAATGCATGGAATAATAATGTACAGAGAAGGATAACTGTATTTCACACTTGAAAATGATATCACATTAATTTTAATTTTAACTTAAAGTTTTAATTAGCAATATAAGATCAAACGAGCTTCGCAAGCGAAGTTCGATCGATATTATATGAGTACGCTTCATTCGATGATATAAATATAACAACAATGTAGTACTTTTATTCTACTGGCAACCTCGCACAAATTTAAAGACACTGTTTTGACCGGATCTTTAAAATTTTAATTCCTCTTTGGCGCCCTCCTGCCATCTCCGGAGCGCACTACAGTTGATATCGTCATTCTTTTAGAGATAACGAAACTTTCATCTTGGGTTAGGGTGGGTGGGGATTTATATCATCGAATGAAGCGTACTCATATAATATCGATCGAACTTCGCTTGCGAAGCTCGTTTGATCTTATATTATATTTCGTCGCTTCATTCTTAGATATAAATATAACAACAATGTAGATGTTTAGAGTTGAAAGTTTTGTGTTAGTTGTAAAATGCCTGCAATAAATTATTCAGTAAATAAACGACATATTAGAAATAAGAAATGTTTATTAATCTTGAACATTTAAATGATTGATACATTGAACAAAAACCCAAAAAATCTTTTCTAATTACTGCTAGGAAAACAAACTGATCTTGCAAAGTTCCCTTCGTCAGATAGTTGACGATGATAGAACTTTGCGAAGGTCTGTGATACGCTTGTCCACCCGGCGGTCTTCCTGATGAGGTCGAGGGAGATGCCGGAGGCATGTGCAGCGGACGTGGCGGCGTGACGCGTGCTGTGCGCGCCGTACACCGACACGTCCACCCCTGCCTCACCTAATACTTGCTTAATCCATCGACTGATGGTTTGAGCAGTAGCAGGTCTGTGAGGTCGTTTGAAAGTCAGAAAAAGTTTTTGTGAACTAGCTCTGACTTCCCTAGTCTTATCGATGTAATCTTGTATGACCGTCGCCGGGCAGATGTTGCGGTTTTCATTAAAATAAGGTAAAACTAAAACAGGCTGTTCTCTACCTACAGCTGATGTTTTGATAATGTCCGAGATAGCAATCTTAACTCCACTGGGGCCGATCTTGATGTTATTGAGTTTTAATAGCGAGAATGTTTGCACTCTGTGTGCGGTACATAACGCCAATAAAACCGCCGTTTTCTTTGTAATTCTCTCTAATGGAAGATTAATGTTAGGGTACCACTTAGATATGTAGTTTAGTACAATCTGAGGGTCCCAGGTTTCACAATATTTAGGGGCGGTAGGTCTAGATTTAAATACACCTTTAAGAAGTCTCTTAGTTTGATCGTTAGCGCAAATATCGCTTCCTAAAAGCAAGGAGAGTGCGGACCTATGAGAGTTTAATGAACCATATGAATCTCCAATATTAAATCTCTCAGTTAAAAATAATAAAACGTCGGAGACTGAGCCCTCGAGGGGGTTAAGAGTGCTATCCGAACAAAACCTCCACCATAATTTATACGTCACGTTATATTGTAACAAAGTGCTCTTCGCTAGGGACGCTACCATGAGATCTAAAGCTGCTGGTGGAGACCCGCGTCTGATGAACGCGAGCCGGAGAGCGTCGCCGCAGCCAGGGTAGACGTTTGTTGACCCCTAAAAGAACGATATTGAAAATCATTATCGGCATCAAGAAAAATAATTTCTGAATTAACTAAACGGGTTATTAACGGGAACCAGGGCTGCGACGGCCAGTAAGGAAATATAAAAATTCCCTCCGCTTTATCGGTAATTATTTTCCGTAAACACCTAAGAATTAGGGGAAAGGGAGGAAACGCATAGAAAAACCATGAAGACCAACAAAGTGTAAAGGCATCTACCGTTAAAGCGTCAGGGTCCTGTTTCCATGAAACATATTGCTTACATTTAGCATTGATGCGAGAAGCGAAGAGATCTATATCGGGTTGACCTAATTGCTGGGTGATCTTTTGGAAACCATTATTCGTTAAATTCCATTCAATATCGGGATTTTTTCTTCTGGACTCCTTATCTGCTTCCTTGTTCTCTTTTGTATTAATATATGAAGCATAAAGCTGGATCTTTCGCTTTTCGCACCATTGCCATATGTTTCTAGTGATATCATTCAGATGGGGGAATTGTATTCCGCCCATTCTGTTAATGTAGCTTACGGCTGTGGTATTATCTATACGCATCAATATAGCACACTCATGTTTGTCTCGAGCAAAACTTTTTAAGCCTAAAAAGGCTGCGAGCAATTCTAAATAGTTAATGTGAAATACCGTTTCCTCCTCTTTCCATCCCCCGTGTACACGTTGACTATCGCAAAAAGCGCCCCAACCCGTTCGACTAGCGTCTGAAAATATCTCAATATCGAAGCTTAAATCTGCGATTGTATTATAAGCAGTTTCGATAGTATTAATCCACCAATTTAAATCAGATAAAATATCGGGTGGCAAAATCATTTTTGCGTTATAAGATGAATGTTTTTGTAATGCTAAAAACTTTAGTCTTTCAAGACGTTTTGTGTACATCCACCCGTACTGTATGGCGGGGCATGCGGCCGTTAAAGTACCAATAAATTGAGCTAAATGTCTTATTTTACAAACATTTAATGATTTAAATTTTTGTGTTAAAATTGCTATACTATTACGTTTTTCTGTTGGAATAGATAGTGTCATTTCCGTCGAGTTAAAAATAAATCCTAAGTACCTGCAACATTGTTGTGGTTGAATTGAACTTTTGTCATAGTTGATAATGAAACCTAAGCATTTCAGTAGGCGTAAAGTTTCAGTAACATTGCGAAAACATTCATCGTAATCGTGTCCAATACACAAAATGTCGTCTAAATAAACGACATTTGTAAACCCTTGGGTACGTAGGTATGACACTACTTCCTTCATGATCTTTGTAAAAGTTCTAGGCGCGATAGATAAACCATATGGCATAGCTTTAAATTCATATAAGATGCCTTCGCGTAAACTATCAGCATTAAATACGAATCTTAGGTATTTACGGTCTGAAGGCTTAATAGGCACAAGTAAGTAAGATTCTTTTAGGTCTATTGTAGCCATATAACCATTTTTAGGAATTAACTTTATAGCCGTCCTATAATCTTCCATCTTGAAATGGGATTTTTCAATGAATTTATTGAGTGGTTTAAGATTTAAAATAAATCTCTTACCACCATTTGATTTCGGGGCTAGAAATATCTTTGAGATAAATTGGTCAGATAAGGGTTCACATTTATCTATCGCGCCCAAAACTAATAAATTTTGTATTGCTAAATTCATATGTTTTAATTCGTTTCGTGAAAAAGAATTTGTAGGTACAATGTATTGTCGTACAATATTAAGTAAAGGGATTGGAAACCCCTCTCGAATCCATTTCAATACCATGGAATTCTTCGTTATTAATGTCCAACATTTATAAAATGCCTGCAACCTGCCGGCGTGTACTTGTACCTCATTTAATGACGCGTTGGGGCACGTGGCCTGCTGCTGGTCGCCATGGGAGCCCTGCTGGTTGTCGTCGTGGTGGAAGGCGGCGGCCTGCGGGGTGTTGTCCCGTATCTGTACGCCGTCCCGCGCCCCCCCCCTCTTCTCGACAACAGTTGGCGAGGGGCGCTCGACCAGTTTCCCTGGGTGCGTGGTCGAGAGGTCGACGGCTGGGGCTGCGTAGCTCCACCTGCGGTGAACTTCTGGGGAGCTGGAGTTTTCTTAATCTGGAGACCTTGTCTCTCGATGGTCTTGGACGCTTTTATTTTTTCGGAAAGCTTCTCGCCGAACAGAGTTTCGTCTCTCTTCTCATCCTGAATCACGTGTAAGAATGCCTTGTCCAATCCAGGGGTTAGGAGTTTTACTCTAACTTGTGTGTTATTATAATGGAGGTCGTTTAACATTCTGCACCCGTCAGAAATGGATTTTATGGCCTGGATTTTTTTATGTTTGTCGTCATTGGTAAGCAGTGAAGATAATCCTTTACCGACTGCAGAAATTCCCAATCCTAGTTGGTTCTGGTTAATTTCAAGCTTCTTATCTCGAGCCCTAGCTATGTCAGAAATCGCTGCTGAAATTTCAGCATTCAAAGTGGGGGCTCGTAAAAACTTACAATTCTCTGGTATGGTATATTCCTTTACAAGAGTTTCCTTTTTATCACTAGGAATACCTTTGTATAGCAGGGGTAACCAACGCTGAGCCAGGTCCTGCTGAATTTTTTCTCCATATGTGGGTATATCCTCCACCGGATCGCCCAACGCTGCTAAAAGCTCTGCATCAAGTTCCGCGAGCGGTTCGGTCTGATGAGGCGCAGAATCCCTTGGTTGATCATCTGTTACGGGAGAACCATCCGGGTTATTGCTTGCCGGGGGTAGTTCGCTATTTTCAACCCCGCCGTCTTCATTATTCTGTGGTTGTTCATTTTCTAGAACAATAATTAAAAAATATTATTATTTTTTGTGGGTAGGTATATGGAGAAAAGAGAAAAATATTTTATCAGTGTGCGCTCGCGGCCGCAACCAATATACTAATTGTTATAACAAACACGAAAACAGACGTGTGTAACACCTCCGTTAAATCAACTTCTCGGTTAAGATGTAAAACACCATCGTGTTGTCTCACGGACAACCCCCAGGTAAATTAATGCTATCGTGTTGACTCACGGTCAACCCCCAAGCGTAATCCCATTAAATAATGGCACTTTGTGGTAGGTACTTTTGAAAAGCAATTTAATTTAACTTACCTGATTGTTGGGAATCTTCAGAATCAGAATATATAATTACACGACGTCTTTTTCTTGGTGGCCCTTGCTCATCGGAACTTCTTCGTGACATCTTTCTTTTCAACTTTTAATAATAAAAATATATTCAAAGAGCCTGTGCGTTCGTTGCCTCGCACAATAAAAGAATGACGATATCAACTGTAGTGCGCTCCGGAGATGGCAGGAGGGCGCCAAAGAGGAATTAAAATTTTAAAGATCCGGTCAAAACAGTGTCTTTAAATTTGTGCGAGGTTGCCAGTAGAATAAAAGTACTACATTGTTGTTATATTTATATCTAAGAATGAAGCGACGAAATATAATTGGTAGTATTGGTACATAGCAACGCCTTTCGGCTAAGATCGGCAATTTCTCTATGGGTGCAGACTGCAGAGTCGGAATCGTTTATCGCCCCCTAACTAGTATACTGGTTATTAATCTGTGCACATAACCCTACTAATTTAAATGTCATGCTCATGATATTGACAAATAAGATAACCTGCAAAAAGCTGCGATGTATTTGTCTTTTGTTGAGTAATGCTGTCAAATCGTTTCGAAAGGTATTTTTTTAGTTTTCATGGCTTTATCTTATCAAGTGGTATTTCGACGGTTAACCACCAATCCCTCCTATCTCAATATGTTAAAACTTTACAGTAGACACAAAAAACTTTGTATTTTGGGCAAAAATCGCGCGTTGTCATTTAGCAGATATTGCCAGGATAACAAAAACACTAGAAATATGCTTTATTTGAAATAGGAGATCTTTCTAATGTGTGCGTTAGAGGGTATTTATCATGAATTGCGAAAAAAAGTTGTTTGACCAAAAATGTCAGTTAGGTGGTTAACCGTCGATTTGTCAGTATGGTATGGTATGGTATGTATGGTACTTTAACAGTATGATTTGACAATCCTTGACGAATAACTGTGGAGCGCATTGTTTACCCTAGAGAAAGGAAGAAATAATAAATAAACATACAAATATAAACAAAGCATGTAATCTTTCAAATATAATATAATCAGGAAAAAATAAATCATAATTTCCTATTATTTTCGTTTAAAAACTCTGCCAAAGCTTTTGTGGCATTAGAATAATAATAATAATTATAATCCTGTTCCTCACCTCACGCTTGCCTTCACCGGCTGGCTGGAGTGAATAATGACGAGGAACAGACCCTCACCTCTGGCTTGCCTTTATTGGCCGGTCAGAGTGGAGTCGCAAGAGCTATATGCTCGAAGGGTGGATGTGTTGCATAAGTGTTGAGTGGGCACCTTATGGTCCAGAAGCACCTCTCCACCCTTAGCCCCTCTGGAACTGTTACCTCCCTGCTGCTATATATATGCGGCTATTTCGGGAGGCCCATTCCATTGAGTTGGCAAGTCACCGCCTACCATTTCAACCAAAGTAATTAGCATTGGCCAGGCAGGCGCCGTAGTTTCTTCAATAGCCTAGTTCACCAATCCATATCAGTTCATACATAGAGCCCATTAATAATGTTTCCGGTGTCCTGCCGTTTGACCAAAAGTCATTTGGCAAAATTACACTAGACAAACGTTTTGCAAAAAAATGTTAAGTCAATTGATCATTTTACTACTAATCATTTTACAAATGACTTACTTTTCCAAATGATCAACAGTTAAATTTACATTTTACGAGGAAGACGATTCAGGGCATAACCGACTCGGATAGGTTAGGTTAGAAGGTAAAGGCGGGAGCCTGGCTCCCGCCTTGGCCTTCGAGGTTGTTTTTTTTTCTGCCTAGAAATAAGTAAACTAATTGCTAAATGATCAATTGCTAAGTAAGTTTTTGTAAGATGATACTTTTGTCAAATGTCTCGTTTGCCAAATGATCATTTGGTGAAACGTTGTTTGTCAAATGACCATTTGTCAATAATTTTTTGGTCAAACATTAGTGAACCAATGTTTCCATCCTTCTTAAATAGTCCTACACTAACCATTGGTTGTCCGTGGGAGCATACTTCCATAGTTTGAACTCAGGGATAATCGCCGGTTGGTGTCCCATCACTTTACTAAATTAAACTTGTCTAAAGGGTCTCTGCGTGTTGGCTTCGGCTCCATGTACGCCTTCCAAAGGTCCGGGACTCCCATAGTCCCGTGAATTGTAAAGATTATAATGGTAACTGACTAAGTTTAATCAAATGATCATAGAGACAGAACCTGTTTAATGGACATTCGAAAAATATATGATCAATGAGGGTTTCCGCGCATCAGTTTTTTCACTAGATGGCGCCTCTGGGAAGTAAGGTCTTTTTGACAGTTGATAATACGTAAAAAATATAAATTGAAATAATTTTGTACCTAAATATTTGAAATATGTATATATCAAATGAAAAAGTAAATTGTTACTAGTTTGGTCTTCTTCTAGGCATATGGCTTTTTTTTGTGTCTAGTGATGTTAAGAGGGTGTCAAGGTCTGTACAGTTCCAAATTCAAATAATATGGAATGTTATGGATTACAATACTTACAGGGCCGAGGTTCTACGTGGTAAAATCAGGGGCAGACTCGTGGTCACACCAGATTGTCACACCACTGCTATCTATTCGCTTTGGTCGGAAATTCGACAGAAATCATTTTTATTCCGCAAAAGTAGGTAGGTTAGGTTCGTTAGGTATCTTTAGATGCCCGAAGGGCAAATCGCTCAGAAATAGGAGCCCTGCCTCGGGCAGAGCTCCGTCGAATAGTAGTGGTGTGACCACGAGTCTGCACCCGTAAAATCGATCTCGTCTTTGACCTGTTATCGTGTCGTCAACGTGTTGATAGCTCTTATTTACTTGACAGTAATGGCGGCTGGGTTAAAAATGCTAATGGTTCAAATACGATATCGTTTCTACCGCCTAGAATAGGGTCCCCTATTGATTTCTGGACACTTTACTGGACACTCGTAGTTTTCCAGGAACTCCAACCTACTGACTCATAATATCTGGTGTATGGCACGACTACATGTATAGCATTATAGAGAAAATAATAATTTGTTACATTCATTATTTAATGAAACTTTACGTATCGTTTTTCCCCTTTCGTAACTTAAAAGTTGTGCGGTTTGAGTGCTCCTAACACAAATATAATTTTTCTCAATAACTGATCCTATAACACTGAATAAGAACCACGAATGGAGTGCAGTAGGATCGTAGTACAGTTCATTTCATAAATATGTGTACACTTTAGTACCTTGTCTATTTAATGTCGTGTTTAAACGGCCATACACGCACTGTCAAAGCGGTTCAAGTGATTGATAAGGTACTAAACATATTTATGAACTATACGAACAGCATAGACAATTATTTTTTAAAATAATATTTATTCATAAAAGATATCAATAATGTCAATACAATATTAGGTTTAACCTGAATGTAACTTTATAGGACGCAGCCAAATCTCATTATTCGTTAATACCAAATAAACGAAGTATATATACAATACGTTTAAAATTTATCTCTTAAAATTGACCGCATTTAACGATAAATTATACGTGCAGCACCGAAATAGGTAGAAAACTATCCAAAATGTATATTCAAACTTAAATGATTAAATACACTAATAATTAAACATCACAGTTAACATGTACTTTCTTAAAATAATTCTATTAATACAATGCATTAGAACTTAATTTGCTTTGGCTTGCCGAGGCAGTCACTGCACGTGACGCTATCGCGAGGAATGATTTAAAACTAAAATGATAAAAAAATGGTCATTGTGAATATTTGTGAAGGGGTATATTTTTTGACGCCAATAGATACTTCCCACATTATTTTATAAGATTGTACCACATTTGTCGCGATCCTATAGTCAAACATACATAGCTCGGCATAATCAGGCCAGAGTCCCACCGTTCGCGGACACCCCTTTTAAATAGAGTCTCAGTTTGTTTCTATTAATTTCGCAGTTATTAAATTCATACTACGGTACCTAATCGATTTATTGATTTCCTGTCTTACTCTAAAAAACTTATTATAAAAGAACAGTTCTTACTTCTACTAGACCTTAATGCTACGAAAATCACAATAGTTATAGTATTTTAAAGCTACTTTTAAAACAATGGATTTTTCGATGAAATTAAACATAAGTCATGGCGAAGACAGTTCAAGCAAAACATCAACATCATTTCAACAGAACCGTCTGGATTTATCACAAAACCAATGCAATGGCTAAAAGCGAAATATACTTTACCCTGAGTCAATTAATACTTCTTAGAACTAACACCTCTTATTGTTACACGAAAACTACAGAAGTATCCACCTAGGGCGACATATAATGGACCCACAAGAGATACAACTCCTCACTGCCCAAAGCATCTGGAAATTCATGGACGCAACGGGCCTTTGCGGTGAGCTCTAAAACAAAGGGCTGCTACAAAAGATCAGCAATGGTCGAAGTGGCTCACAAGGCCCACTTCAACCCCCCCAGTAATAATAATACACTAAAACTAAGAGATAAGCCGTTGAATGTCGAGGCCTTGTTAGCCGACCTAATAATTTCACACCGAGATGAGTTTTCAAATGAATAAAATCTTATTAACGGTAGTAATAGATTTCCCCTCAGCGTCCATTAACCACTATCCTATATATTAACCAGTCTGGCTGAGCAAATACATTCCTGTTGAACACAAACACTTCACTCCTAAATACTGATACAAACATGTGATACCCAGAATAATCTCTCTTATACACTCTTTAATTTTAATTTTGATTTTCACCTGCAACTACTTATCTCATTTTTGTTCCTAATTTAAATTTCTATTGCAACATTTGCGTTGCACTTACATGTAATCTTAGGCTGTACTTTCGCTTTGATTGTTTCTGCAGGTAAGATGGGTTTCTACACCTATGTGTTATGTATGACACTAATAAATTATTTGCTTTCTTTCAAAAACAATTTCCTTTGTTTAAAATCAATACTAATTGAATAACTCATTTTCTTGACGTCGTGTTAGTAAATAGATGTATTTTTAAGAGTTATTTAACAATAAACGACATTAGTATAAAAGCAATAAGATGACATTTGGGATCGAAAACAACCCCATGAAGTCGATAACGTCAGTCAAAATATCGAATTTAGTTACGGGCTCTAATATTTATATTAGAGAACGTTCCCATATATTAATAAAAATCCGGACCCTGTAATATTTAATTGATATAATTTTAGAAAAATGTAAATTCGTATAATAACATCTCCGAATATGTTTGGTAAATCCGTTTTTCTCTAACAACAATAGGGGGCATTTCACTCGTTAAAACCATATCGCTTTTGACGTATCATCGTTTTAAAAGCTCTTATTTACTTGACAGTAATGGCGGCCGAGTTATCAAAAGATACGATACGATATTATCAAAAACATATAGTTGTACAGAGTAGAATAGAGCCCTAGTATAAAGTATATACAAACATCAAACTATATAGTTTATTTTTTTCAACAGCAATAAAGAAATAAGATAGAAAGAGTACAGATTACACTGAAAGTATTGAGATAAAAACTGTATTTCATAAATCATAAAACATACTGAAGTAAAAAGAAAACATTGTACAAAAGTACTATAAAATAAAAATAGGAAGGAAAGAAAATAGAGAAAAACAACTTCGGTGTAGTAATATAAAGGGATACAAGGTCACTATTCAATAACTGGTAGAGCCGGAGTCTGGAGCCCTTTTCAAACCTTTATTTATTCTTCCCATTTTCCTTTTCCTTGACTTTCTTGTTGACAAGCTCCAGCAGTCGGCAGCGTCCAAATCTAGAGATGGTGACTTCATGCAGCAGCTTGGCGGTGCGGTCCATCTGCTCCGACTCCTGGCCGACGTAGCACTCCAGGCTCCTGCAGTAGTCCATGTAATCCCGCCATTTTTTATCCCTCCCCAGGCATGAAGTGTTGCCGATTATGATCAACTTGGCTTTGGCTCGAGTCAAGGTTACGTTGAATCTCTGTAATGCACAATTAGAAGTCACAAACCTTCACAATATTTTACACACTAGCGGATGCGGATGCGGTCGGGAGGGGTGTTCGGTTCACTATGGAATGTGAGAGGGCCAGACATGATGATTGGATTCTATTTATGCCTTACTTCGTTAAGTATAATTTATTAACATCTTTAATGTATATTTATGAAATTGTCTTTATCTTTATAACGAGTGGCATAATTATGATTTATGCTAATGTATTGTTTGGTCGAAATCGGTTTTTACATTTAAATGGATTTACTTTAACTATGTTAAAATATCAACAAACCTGACTAATGTACACAATAAATATTTATTAAATTCTGTAATTTCACCCTAAAAGGATGTTGGGCCAAAATATTTTAGACCAAACAATCATATGTCACAACAGTGTTATGGATTTCAAAAAGCAAGCTTTAAAAACAAACTGTTGCTAACCTACTTTGAGCCGTTATAAATCCTATTGATAATTCTAAATTACATACATACATACATAAACTCACGCCTTCATTCCCAGAGTGGGGTAGGTAGAGCTAAAGAATTACCAACAAGTCTTAAAACTTCTTGATAATTCTGTAACGACATTTTGCACAAGTAGGCTAAGATCTTTCCCAGTGTATTAGTGACAGGTGGCAAGCCCATCGCCTAACAGTACTGCAAGCCTTTATTCCCTTAATTCCCTTAATCCAAAATTAAAACTGATAAAAGAAACCTAAACATGACTTTTGTCGTCTGGAAATGAGGTTTCCGTAATACCTTGTCGTCGACGAGGAAGCCGAGCCCGTACTTGGCGTCGTAGTCGAGCAGGCGGCAGTTGGCCCGCACGGTGGACACGAGCACGACGCGCTTCTCCTTGCCCTGGAACGCCTCCACCGTGCCCACCTCGATCTCCGAGTAGCCGTTGTTCATCAGCCAGCCCTTCATCTTGTACACCTACACAGACAAAAGTTCACACTGCCGTCCTATCAAAGAAGGCGGGGCTAACTGCAATGAAGTAGTCCAAGCATTCTATACTCTATTGGCAACCACATTAAATTTTAAATGCTGATACTATTACTATGCAGTTAGCCACCTTCTTAATAGGACTGCAGCACATCGTCCATGTACACTCGCGACCAAAGCAATCGCATCACTTTACTTTTTTTCGTGTCCATTATCTTTGTAAACTTTTGATAAGGGCTTTTCTGTCTGAAATATTTAAATGAAATAATGTTGTAATTTCCATGTTTGTTTATTTTTGCAAAATTTAGATTACAAGAAACCTGATTTCTTTTAAATATTCCAGAAATAAAAGCAGGTTTACATTGCATTTGTTTTGCTCGCGAGTGTAGTTATCGCTTTTCTGCCGTAATACAAAAGATGGCGGCTAGTGCAATGACGTAGTCAACGCATAATACAGTCTAGTGCTGAACACAATCCCCATTAAGAGATAAAAATATTATTCCTTTCCACAATTTACTTCGTCTTACCATGAAAAGCTTGTTGTACGATTAGGCGATGGGCTTGCCACCTGTCACTAATATTGTCTAGCCGCGATTACAAAGGGATTACAGTTGACAGTTTTACCATATACTTATGTCAAAGAGCATATGAATTGACAGTTATTCCAATCCCAAACTAATCGCGGTTTCATAATACGATACGATTGTGCGAAACGTCGTTACGGAAATGTCAACAAGATTTTAAAGTTGTTGATAATTCTGTAGCTCTGCCTACCCCACTCTGGGAACGAAGGCGTGACTTTAAGTATGTATGTATTATGAATTTATGAGTGTTATTTAATTTTTGACACTATTTAAAAAATATTTTATTGAAAGCCAATTATTTCGTTATGTCCCTTCGATGGTCTAGAAAAAAGTCAAAAAATATGTTAGTGTGTGAACAACCCTTTTTCCAAAATCACTTTACCTTCTAACTGGGTCATTCTACTTTTCAGTGTACATTTTTGGTTATAGTTCGATAAAAAGTATACCAAATTATGAATCCGCGTCTAAATAAATAACATAAACTTAGAATGTTTAAGTTTGACGGTTTCCAAAAAAACATCTCTTAAATTACTCAATTATCGTTAAAGAATCTTGGTAACTCAGTGGTAAATTGCACTCTTTCCATAGAAAAGGCGGGGACATCAACATCCACTGCGTTACTGACATTATAGTTATTACAAATAACTTTTTATGTATTAGGATAATTCTAAATACAAGCTTATTTACGTCCCTCTTCGAGTTTCAAGTTAAAAAACGGTGCAATTCACCGTTTTTGAAATAAAAATTGTTTAGTGCAAATGTGACTAAAAATTTATGTACAACGAAAAGTAGAATGGCCCAACTGTCATCCTGCTATTGAGGCCAGGCTACGAGGGCTGCCTTTTAAGTTGTGTCGTTAGCCAACCTCCCGCGATTATTTAAAAAAAAACATATGGCATTTTCATCCTTTTGAATTTAGAACTCGAAAACAAAAGAATGTTTTCAAATTGGTCGAATAGTTTTATTACAGCGTCTATTCAAAGGTGACAAGTCGGTTGTAAAAATGGAAATGTCTAAGGAAAATTTGCGTGCGGTAATTTTCTACAACTTTAAAAGGGGATTATCGCGACTTCAGTGCTTTGAGGAGATCACATCTGTGTTTGGTGATGCAGCACCGTGTCTTAGGACTGTAGAACGCTGGTACTTAGAATTTTTACGTGGGCACTCTAGCCTCAGTGATAAGCTTCGTGAAGGTCGTCCAAAAACCGCCATGACGCAAGAGAATATCGAAGCCGTGCGGCAGCTAATACTCGAAGATCGTCATGTGACATACCGTGAAATAGAGGCATCCGTGGGCATTTCAGGGACCACTGTCCAAAAAATCCTGCACGAAGAACTTGTTGTAAAAAAGTTGATCTCTCGTTGGATACCACATTTGCTTAGCGACGACCAAAAAACAGCCCGTGTAAGTTGGTGTCGCAAAACTCTGAAGCGATTCAGCCGAGGAGAGTCAAAACATGTTTATGATGTGGTTAGTGGTGACGAGTCTTGGATATATGCTTACGATCCAGATTCAAAACAGCAGTCAACTGTCTGGGTCTTCCAGGACGAGCCAAAACCGACCAAAGTCATACGCTCTCGGAGCACTTCAAAAAAAATGGTTGCCTCGTTTGTGGCAAAGGGTGGTCACGTCGCCACTATTGTACTAGAAGATCGCAAGACGGTTACCGCCGACTGGTATACCACTGTTTGTTTGCCACAAGTCATCACCGAATTTCGAAAAAACAACTCGGAACGTCGTATGATACTGCACCATGACAATGCAAGTTCGCACACCGCCCGCCAGACAAAGATGTTTTTGAACACCCAAAACGTGGAAATTTTAGATCACCCGCCTTACAGTCCTGACTTAAGCCCTAACGATTTTTTTACGTTCCCCAAAATTAAGCAAAGTCTTCGTGGTCAACGTTTCAGCTCACCCGAAGAAGCTGTTGACGCATACAAATCGGCCATTTTGACTACCCCCACTTCGGAGTGGAATAAATGTTTTAAAAACTGGTTTGAACGCATGCAAAAGTGTATTAAATATCGCGGCGAATTCTTTGAAAAACAATAAATGGTAATAATCTATTAGATTGTCTATACTTATTTCAAACGACACAACTTAAAAGGCAGCCCTCGTAAACTCACTTTTCGAACAGGAGACATCAACACTTTTTCATATAACGACAGCCGGACGGCTGGCACCACTTGCCAGCGATATGTTTGTCGCTGGGATCTCCCTTTCTATCTAATCAGTAACGATAGAGACGCACTGAGCGACAAGCTAGAAAATACACCTTATGTCGCGAATGACACCTAGTTTTGGCGGGAATAGGAGTGAGGAAAAAATTAAGGATAGTGAGGTTGGTTGTTGTTTGTGAAGTGAGAGATAATTGTTCTATTTTTAAGTGCGTTCTGTAAGTGCTTATAAACTGTAATATTGACGATGTAAACAGATGATAAGATATTAATATCGTTTTGGAGGCATGTGTTGATCTGTAGGGGAGTGTGGAGGATAAACAGGGGGCCTTCGGGTCCCGCCCGTAGGCTCAGTGCTAAACGACAGAGTCCAACCCGTAATAAGGGAGGATTGCTCTCGGGCGGAAAACTCTGTGGCATCTATTATTATGATAATGTTATTTGAACCTAAGGTATGACGAGACATGGATGATTATGGAATACGTGGCGATACCTTGTGCTAGTCGTACGGGCATATCACTAACCTGTCGGATGTACGGCGCGATCACACCGATATCTTTGGGCAGTACGTCGTGCTTTTGGATCAGCGCCTTCGTGTACATTTGCAGGACGTCTAGCTCTTTCTCGTTGTAAAAGCTTTTCATGAAACAAAGTATTAACACATGTATATTAAGTCACTTCCGAAGAGCACCGGTTTGAGATACAGGTTTTAACACAGTCCTGGCCAAGACCCATTTTTTGAATTAGCTCTATGGCAAACTTTATTATATTATTATTACATGTACACAGGTAGACTTGAAGGAATCTACGAACAGACCTTCGCTTTTTTATCATTTAGCGCCAGCAACCAGCTCGTCTGGTTCTCTCTCTACAACGACGTTACAAACGTTATCAGCGTAGCGCCTCGTGGAAGCGAATGTGTTCAAGTTGAGAATCTACGTACACCTGGGATGGTCTATTAAACTTTTCGAAAGTGGTCAATCGTCGAATTCGACTCGACTAAGCATTGATCGGTAACCGTCGCAACCTTATGTGCCACACCAGAACGAGTCACTCAAAGTAATTTCTAATATTTATATACATATACAGGGTGTCTGGAAAACCTTCGGAGAAATTTTAACTGTAGATAGGGTGGATGATTTGGATCATCCCTATATTGGTAACTTTTGTTTAAGTTAATATTTGACTGAGTTACAGGCAGATTTATCATCGACTTTCCTGACGATGCTCTCAGTGTGCCCCATCTTAACTGATTCATTCATAATATCGTCGGTGATACTGCAAAACCGCGTAAGTAACAAATTTATGATAGAGCAAAATAAACCTTACGGTCTTATTAAAAAGGTGCATTTTGCTCCTTACTTAAAATGTCACTTACGCGGTTTTGCAGTTTCACCGACGATATGTGTCACAACGTAATGTAAATAAACAAGTTGTTCCTTATGAACAATGTTTCCAATCATGGTCAAAAGCTCCATGGAGTTTAGAAAACTGACACATTATCCTGTAATGTGAATGAAAAGACGGTGTCTGATAAGGGCTATTATGTGAAATAATCTAAAACTGAAACTTACGATTATGATTTTTACTCACACTTTTCTCACACTCACACGGCTAAAATAGCACTTGCACTCGTAGGCACATTACTTCTTTTACGAGATCATGAATCATGGCTGTATTTCATTGATTTGTACCACTATCAGGGCTTCCGACGAATAAAAAACACAATAATTAATTATTGACAATTTGACATATTATCTTTTTAAATCTTGGACCATTAAAACTCTTTATGAAAAGAGTTTTAGGTTTCATTTGTAAACAAAAAATCCTACCTACACGTTACGTTTTATCAAAATTACATTTAAAGCTGGCATCATACATGTTGTTGCTAGATATTCGTATCATAGAAGAAAGAGAAAAATAGGATCGCTTTGTAAGAAGAGGTCGACGTGATTACACTCTGTGGTAAAAACCCTTAAAAGAAAAAGGCCACTAAAGCCGGCTACTCACACACCTGCTGCAGGGGCAATATGGGAATTGGACCCTTGATTGCCTCCTTAATTGTGATGTGTGTAGGCAAGCAGGAGCAATTTTTAGATTGGGCCTGCGGCAGGGCGGCAGGGGCGCAAGACCTTCCTAGCTCCCTAGATTGTGTCTACCGCCCTGCAAGGTTGCTGCGTGTGTAGTAGGATTGGGGCAATTCCAGTCAGTTCATTGGTGACAACCGAGCGGAGTGGACAAAAATGGAAAAAATGGTGTTACCATAGCCAGGAGCTCTTCAAAAGAATCAATCAATTAAATAAATCAATACAGGCTTTCTCGTGGACGTGCGTTCAGCGGGACTATCAGTTACACACTGAACGGCAGGCTAGTGTGTAGAGAACAGCCTAAAATTGGTCCAACCGCCGTGCGACCGGTATTGCCCCTGCAGCAGGTGTGTGAGTAGCCGGCTTAAGGAACACCCAGAAAATATAAAACGTGGACTACAATCACAATCAGTCAAGGAAGCGATGTCACAAGCGAAGCGATGTTTGGTTTGGGGTTTGTTTTGTTTACTTGCATGTGATGTGACTTCACATCACACTCACAGGTTATAAAGTATTTCTAACATCACATAGCGTTTTTGCCACAGATTAAATTTCAAAAAAAATCCTTATTATTTCGTGTAATTTCCAAAAAAATAGACATAATTTAATGTGAAATAAAGTGAAATACGTTATTTTACGCTAGTATCAGATAGGATGACCACAATTTGTAGTATATTTTCAATGTTGTCAAATAGCCTATTCAATTATGCGACGACCTTTATATCCATCGACAAAATGTTTTGCACTTGGACTTTTGGCTACTGCCACAAATACCATGCGGATCAAAAGGAAAGAACCAGCAGCCAGCAGCGCTTTCTCCCCGTCTGGTTGCCCTGAAAATCAGCGCGTGCAGCGTCACGGCATGTCTGACACTATGATGCTGAGTAGCACCCAATTTGGTGCATTATTATTTTATAAAATAGTTTTAAGGTTTTGTTTTAAATTATTTTCTCACTGTATTTAATTTGATTATTATTTTTCTGTGGTTTGCACCAATAAACGATTTTCTTTTTCTCCTTTTTTTTCTTCAATACGGAGAGCAATAATCGGATCGTTCAATCCGTCTATTTGAACTTTGAGAAGTCTATGAATTTATGGCTGTCATTAGATGTCAGTGTTAAATTATGTTATTTTCAATATTCACGTCTTCAATATTTTTGCTGTAAATCAGTTATATGGGCTACTTTAGAGCAGAAAACAATGGTAAATGGTTAGATCTCGACAGTAAAAGACGGACGATATGATCAGTCTCGGCAAAACATGAACAAGAGACCTAGTGATTTCACATTTAAAACCAATTAGTGTTCAAATTGCAAAAACGAAAATACAGTAAGTTGCACTAAAATTACTCATTTATTTTTATTATAATGCTACCTTGATTTTTGTTTACATGGAGCGAACTGTTTGTTTACATGGAGCGAACTGTTTGTTTACATACCATGTGACAACGTATGGTCTCAGGTCATTGACCTCGGACATTGAATTTTGACGTAAGATACTACGAACTGTTGGAGTAGTATACTATCAACGTCAAAATGTCAAGGTCGAGATATCGGCTGCGATACATCAAGTAACAAAATGAATATAATTAATCCTTCTTTTTTTTACATTAACAGAAACAAAAATGAACCATACCCCCGTGATCAGAATCGTGCCAACTATTACCCCCCCAAATTTCTCCGAAGGTTTTCCAGACACCCTGTATAATATTTATTTTCTTCGCCCACCTTGGGACGTAACTGACCACACGGAATTTAAACTCGTTATTTAAAATTGGACTTAATAATCTCAGACATAGGGTTCTAATTTGATTGTGCAAAAATAATAAAAAAAACATCTTCCATAGATAACATTGTTTTTCGAAACGTGACCACCACTGGACAGCTAGGAGAGTTTAAACTCGGTCACGTGACTACGATTACGTCACAGCCCGGCGCTCGACGGGAACAGACGTGCCTCTCAAGCGCTGCAAGGCTTAATGGGCTCTGACGGGACGTACCTCGGCGCCTTGCCCATGCGCTGCTCGCGCGACTGCACGGAGTGGAACACGCAGGCGCGCCGCCCGCCCGGCGAGCCCAGGATGCTGCGCTTGCTCAGGTCGTCCGGCGGCGCCAGGGGCTATGGAACACAAACATTCAATTATTCCCTTTTCTCTTTCTTATTTCTTCACTTAGAGAAGCTGAAAATTAATTAAACGATCAAAAGGTTTGTCGAATGGCTGCAATTTGTATAAATGTGGAAACTAAAAAAGGTAGTATAACTATTTTACGAAATGATTTTTAAATTATTGTGAGTGATCGTCTTAAAAATATGTCGTCTCTCACACAGCTATTATTGTTGTACACGAAACTAGACAATATCGTTTTTTTGTCAGAAAGTGGTGTATTTTCTCACTGTATAGGGGCATTTTCAGCACTTTCTTCTGCGAAAGGCTGAACACCTGAAGGCTCAAAACTCTAGTGTTACTTTAGAATTGCTACCATTTCGCGAATGGTTGAACACGTCATAATAATAACATATTGTCCATGTACTATAACATGTACCATTCGACAAAGTATTTAAAAATAAACCATTTTACTCCGTCGATATTTATATATATGTGGGGTCTTCTTGGTTTCGACCTGAGCCATCGGACATCGCGTGGGCAGCTGGGTATCGTGCAAAATAAACTCTGGTGCTAGAATCACGATTTATTAAATTAGGTAAATAGTAGGTAGATACAAAAATAGTTCAGGCTAGGCGAGACGAGTGACAGTTCCGTGAAAACGTCCTCTCTGCTTGGTAGCTCAATCGAAAGTGAGTCCACAATAAGCAGCTGATTACGTCACGACTCTGTCGAAGCGCGCGAATCGTCTACGCCGCCAGGTGGCGCGCTTGCGTCTCGTTTAGTGTCCGTACTAATGACCGGCTACGACACTGCCATCCTGCGCAACACACGTCCTCGTGTGTTAATCTGAAACAAAAATAACAGCACAGTTCCCGTTCGGCTAATCCTATTTCAACCAACACTTACTGTCATTTTCAGAATAAAAAGAACTCACTTTTTTTTTTTTTTCTTTTATTTCAATAACACCAATTACTTAAAATAGCGTAACTACTTTCAATACAAATCTGTTTAAAGAGTTTTAAGGAATTAGATATCAAACATTCTTATCAATCATAAAGCTATCTCCCATTGTCGCAAGGGCACTAACTCTAACTACAACAATAAACGAAGATCACTGAGACCAGGCACCATTGAGCGTCAATAATCACAACACAAAAATCACATCAACTCCTATTGTTAGAACAAACACCAGGTATCTCATTCGCGGTCCACAACCATTAAAATAACAATAGCAAACACAATTGCTATACGCCTTTCCCGATGGAAAGTCTTGAATCAGTCCCTTGATTCTATGATCTTCGCTACAAGGCAAGATCCGACTCTACTACCCAGGACTACCGTCCTCCGCTAACCCACGGACTACCTATAAGGTAGACGCCGATTTCTACTAGGCTACGGCTACGGTATCCTGGTACAGTCTCCGACCTAACGAATCGAGAACCTGGGCACGTAATTAACTAGCTACTTCCTCGTCATTTATCTCTTCTTCATTTAAAATCTCAATGGGTACCTGACCCTCAGGCATCTTCCTGACACGGTCATGAGCATACTTGTAGGTACGCTTGTTATTCAATGACCTCAAAACATATCTGTCACCTTCTAAAATTTCTATAATTTGATATGGACCTCTAAATTTAGCATCTAACTTCGTCTGATTGCGTTCCTCGTTCTCAATCAAAACGAACTCACCGATCGAAAATTTATTCACGCTTGCCTTATTGCTGTCAAAACGTTCTTTATTATAGCTCGCGGTTTTTTGTATGCCTTCGGATGCTGATTGTCTAACTTCGCTAAGTTCTATAACTTCATCACTATCGTTTGCCATTAAATCTAGAGGACGCGCTACTTTTCCTATTAAAAGCTCTAACGGACTGGCCTTCGTCACTCGACTGATGGTACAATTTAAGGCAAGTTGTACGTCACCTAGGGAGTCCTGCCACGACTTACCCTTGTCAGACTCTATCGCGGTTAACATGGATTTTAGGGTACTCATTATCCGTTCCACTTGACCATTCGCACGACACGAGCCTGTAGCAATAAGATGGAGGTTGATGTTCTTACTGTCGCAGAAGTCACGGAACTCTTTGCTGGCGAAACAACGACCTTGGTCTGCGATTATACGTACGGGTGCCCCAAATAATACTACACTATCCCTTACTGCTCTGATGCTACTCTTAGCGTCTATATTTTTAGTGTGAAAGAGCAATACGTACTTTGTAAACGCGTCGATCATCACGAACACATACTCCTTGCTATCGCTCTTCCCACTAAGCTTACCAGTGGCATCCATGTGCACAATGTGCCATGGAATGGCAGTCTTTGGAATAGGGTGTAGTTCAGCTTGCACCTTACCCGAGTGAGACTTGGCTATCTTGCAGGTCACGCAGCTATCAACAAACTTTCTTACATACCGACTCATACCTTCAAACCAGTAATAATTATACAGCTTCTCCAATGTTTTGACCCATCCAAGATGTACCAGGGATTCATGGACGTTATTGACGACTGACCAGTGCATAGCACGAGGTACGATGGGCAAACATTTCGTTCGACCGTAACGCTGTATTTTGCGGTGAAGTATGCCTGATCTTACCTCGTAGGTTTTAGCCATGTCGTCATTTATTTGTCCCTGGTCCAGGTCAGCAATTAACTTCTTAATCTCCTCATCTCGCTGCTGCTCTGCAAGCAGCCAGTTGTTGGAGAGTTCAGTAACATTCACTCGCTTCTGCTCTACTCTATTAATTGGTTGTATCGCTGGGGTAGTTGTTGGTAAGTTCCGAGAAAAGAAATCGGCATGTGCCATTTGCTTACCAGGCCTATGTTTTATGTCAAAATCGAATGACTGCAAATAAATCCACCACCGGTGAACTCTAGGCGTCAAGTCGATTTTGGTACGTGACAACTTTAGCGAATTACAGTCTGTCAGAACTGTAAATTTCCGACCATGCAGGTACTGTCTGAAATGCCTTACCGCGTTGACGACGGCGAGCGTCTCCAGCTCGTATGAGTGATATCTTGACTCTGCCGGTGTCGTGCGTTTGCTAAAATATGCCACTGGATATCGCTTACCCTCCACAATCTGAAACAGTATCGCACCATATCCCTCAGTACTTGCGTCTGTGTGAAGCTCAGCTGGATACTGTGGGTTAAAAATCATGAGCACTGGTTCGTTGGTCAGGATATCTATCACCTTCTGACGTACGTCCTCACATTTGGACGTCCATTCAAACGGACACTTGCCTGATGTGAGTTTATAGATCGGACTCATGAGGCGAGAAAAATTTGGAACGAATTGGCGAAGGTATGAAGCCAAACCTACAAACTGTCTCACCTGGGTAATTGACTGCGGTATTGGCATTGACGATAGAGCTATTATCTTGTGCTTATTGGGCTTTACCTTACCTCCTTCTACTTCATAGCCTAAGAACTCCACTCGGGTCTTAAGAAAAGAACATTTTTTGAGGTTCAGTGAAAATCCTGCTTTTGTAAGCTTATCGAGCACAACCTCCAGTCTCTCTATTCCCTGGGAAATTGTATCCGAAACGATCAAAATATCATCGACATAAACTATCACGTACTGGTTAGCAAGGTCGCCAAGGGCATTCATGATCGCTCGCTGAAAAACTGAGATTGCGTTACGCAGGCCGAAGGGCATTGTCAAAAATTCATACTGCCCATCAGGTGTGATGAAAGCAGTGCGCTCAATCGACTCTTCTTGGACCGGAATTAAATGAAAGCCACTTGCGCAATCGAGTTTCGTGAAGAAATTTGCACCATGGAGTCGTGAAATTTGGTCAGAAATCAAAGGAATGGGATAACGATCTGGCACGGTATTTAAATTCAATTCCCTGTAGTCTATACACATGCGGTCAGACCCGTCATGTTTTTTAACTAAAAGAGCAGGACTAGCGAAAGGTGAACTACTTGGCCTAATTATTTTCGCTTGTAGCAACTCGTCCACTCTATTTCGCATAACCCGACGTTCGTCTGGAGATAACCTATAGGGATGTCTTTGTACCGTACGACTGGGGTCAACCATCCTAATCACTAACTCTCCAGTGGTCACGCGAGTGGTTGGAAAACCATTAATTAAATAGTCAGAATATTGTTTTAAAATATCCACAAGCTCGCATAATTTATCAGCTGGGATATCGGTGTCGATACAATCGTAATTATCCGCAGGCACACACAAGTCCGTTGCGTTACACGCATTTACGATCCTATCTCTCGATAAGGTGAAGTTATTAGCAGTCATGGAAACGCAAAATCCGTTATTTAAAATCTCACGACCTATTAAGATGTCACTGCATATATAAGCATCCGGCAAAACGTGAAATAAAATCTCGGTCGACAAGTTATTAATTTCTACCTGACATAAAATTTGCAAAGTACTATGTACCTTTTTACTACCAATACCTATTAATGAAATTAAATTGTTAATTCGTTTGCCTCTAAATTTACTCAAAACACTTTCTTTCATCATCGATCACTCGGCTCCTGAGTCAAAGTGAAATTTTAAACACTCACCAAAGTGATTTAGCGTTCCGGTTGGGGACTCGACCTCGCATAGGTTGACATGCTTCTCCACCGGGGCAGCTGCGTTGGCTACTTCGCCTGTGCAGCGGCTGGCGATGTGACCTTGGGCCCCGCACTTGTAACAGATCACAGAACTGCCGCTTGTCTGTTGGCGCTTAACAGCATTTGTTGCGGCTGGTACAGAATAAGGTTTCTTCGCTTCCATTTTTCTTGAACGGCAATCCGCTTGCTTGTGCCCGAGTTTGCCGCAGGCATGGCACTTGATCTGCGATAATGGTTTAAACTTCATTCTTTTTTCGTAAGTTCCATTTATCTGGGCATCCACAGGGGCCTTCCGCTTCAAGTAGGCGAAAGCTTGAAGTTCTTTTTGGAGGTCATGACGCGTCGTTAGTTCCGTCGTAAAAGCAAGTCGTTGTAGACGAGTGTCAATTTGTGCCAAATGAGCGGCAACCGTCGACACTGCTATTTGCTCAATACTCGTATTTTTCCACCGGCTAAGCAATGAAGTAACAAGACGACTAGCGTAGGCCGCATAAGTCTCGTTTTCTCTTGGTTTACCGCTACTCAGATTAATGAGGGTAGCCGCATATGTCTCAACACTCACAAATCTAGCCGTAAATAATTCTTTAAATTCAGGCCATGTCATACCTGGATAGGTTATCTGCGACAGCCAATTTGAGGCGGAGCCTTTTAACGCCTTGCTGATTATAATAACAAGTTGGCCACCTACTACCGCATTACCTTCCAAACACAGGTCTGCTGTTGCACACCATGATCTTGCATCGGAATCTTGCTCATCGGGATTGAACACTGGCAAAACCACTTTGTTATTTGCACTCGGTGTCTTTAATGCTTGTATCAGTTCGCGCATTTGTTGGTTTTGCGTTTCTAAAAGTAAACGCCATTGAGTTTCACTTGCGTTGCGATCGTCATTTGCACGATTCGATCCCACTTCTGATGTGGGGTCTTCTTGGTTTCGACCTGAGCCATCGGACATCACGTGGGCAGCTGGGTATCGTGCAAAATAAACTCTGGTGCAAGAATCACGATTTATTAAATTAGGTAAATAGTAGGTAGATACAAAAATAGTTCAGGCTAGGCGAGACGAGTGACAGTTCCGTGAAAACGTCCTCTCTGCTTGGTAGCTCAATCGAAAGTGAGTCCACAATAAGCAGCTGATTACGTCACGACTCTGTCGAAGCGCGCGAATCGTCTACGCCGCCAGGTGGCGCGCTTGCGTCTCGTTTAGTGTCCGTACTAATGACCGGCTACGACATATATATATATATACATATATATGTGTGTGTATATATATGTATACATATATTTATTTATTGAATTTTTATTGCACAGAAATAAGTACAAATGGCGGATATTATTGACCTTAAATTGTAAAATTATTATTATATTTGGCATTTTTTACTTTTTGTGTATTGACATAGGATACTGCCCATGTATTAGTTGTTTATTGTTGTTTGATTAGTTTCGTATTATTTTATTATTTGGATTAATGTTGACAATACCAATGCAATTTATTAGGGCTTGAATTCCGGAATTCCGGAATTTCGAAATTCCGGAATTTCGGAGTTTTTTTCGATATTTCAATTCCGGAATTGAGCTACACTCAATATCGAAATTCCGGAATTGAACAAAGACAGTTTTAATACTTTTAATTGTATTAGATGTTTATTTAAAATCATTATTTTACGAAATAACCACAACAAAAAGTAGTTCAATTGCAAATATTTTTATTTTCGGCTCCGCTTAATGTTCAGGTAATGTTTTATGGCCCTAAGTCAGAGCGAGACGAAATCATTAGAACCCGTTAAAATCCTATTTCTGTCTCACATTGTTCTTTCACCTAAACAATAATAAATACAATCAGTTCCTAGTGCAAACCTGTTAATGAAAGTTGTGTTGTAAGGTTGTGACTTGTGGCTTCGTGACAGTTGCGAGAGTATTTCATATTTTAAGTGTGTGTGACATGCGTGCGGCATCAAAGAACAATGTAAGAATTATTTACCTTGATTATTTGCAAAACCGTTATTTTTTTGTAACTACTTATTTATTGAGGCATGATTATGTTTTAAACTATATAGCATTTAAAATATTTCCTTACTGACGATTTCTGTAGTCAATCTAAGTTGCATGTGTTATTAGTATTACACAACACACACTGTATATTATATTTGATTGTTTGATGATGATGTTTTGTAGGGTCTGTATCTAAGTAAATAAAATTAAAGATAATTAAATGCTGTCGAGTCCTGGGGCCCGTTTCACGAAGCTACTTATTTAATATGTACCTAATCGTAATTAAGTTGATTAGTTTTGCCTAATATTAACACTTTTAAATAAATAAATAATAAATATCAGGGGACAATGTCACACCACACCAATTAACCTAGTCCCAATTTAAGCTCTAGGCTTGTATTATGGGTACTAGACAATGATATAAATACTTATATAGAGAAATATATACTTAAATACATAGTAAACATCCATGACTCAGGAACAAATATTCGCGCTCATCACACAAATATCTGCCCTTACCGGGATTTGAACCCAGGACCGCTAGCTTCGTAGGCAGGGTCACTACCAAGTACTACCAACTAGGCCAGCGCGTCGTCAAAACTTTTGTAAATTATTATAATAACTATATGTTTTGTTTGAGTGAAAATGTATGTGATTATTAATTTTGTTTTAAGAAAAAAACGACTGATTACGTCTGTTCATTATTAGTACATAAATGTTGATTACAATTTTTAGTTTTATTTTGCCCTACATTGAAAGAATCACAAAAAAGCAATGAAATCATGAATTCCGGAACTAGTTCCGGAATTCCGGAATTGAAGGCTAATCTCGAAAATCAATTCCGGAATTGAAAACCGTCCGATATTGCATGCCCTACAATTTATATTATAATGTTACATTGATAAATAAACTAAACTAAACTGACCTTCAGGTTGTTGTCGTAGAAGAGCTTGTTGGGCAGCCGCAGGATGTCAGGGTCGTTGCGGAAGTTCTTGACCAGCATCGTGATGTAGTTCGGGTCGGAATCGTACAGATTCGGGTAGTCGGCTTTCAAGCGCTCCATGAGGGATTTACCTGAATGTTGCAACAGTTACATTATTCATTCATTGGTATGAGGGTCATCGCAAAGGGTTGTCATGGAAACTGATTAGTATTGTTTGGTTCGCCTTTGTAATTTAATTACGCGACGGTGGCATTGGTGGCGACGAGCAGCGAGCAACAACTGACAAATGCGAAAGGATGAAAGCATGCCATGAGGTGCTGGAAGCGGATTATATGCATTTCCATTGCCCATTGGCTACGCTAGACTAATATTTTAAAATATTTTGACTAACAGAGGGCTAGACGTCATCGCAGCACAAACAATTATTTATAATATAATGAAAGCATTTGAGATACGAGTGATGAAGTTAGGACTGTGAGGCTCGAGTGTATTTATATTCGTATATATTAATAGATAAAACGCCTCGTCTCGTCGCCTGTTCCGAGGTGCACATACCCAGGCCCCGGTCCTTGGCGTCGCGGCTGATGCAGACGGGCCCGAGCTGCATGGGGTCCCCGGCCAGCACGAGGCGGCCGCCGGGCGCCAGCAGCCCGCACACCGGCACCAGCGAGGCCGGCTCCGCCGCCTCGTCGATGAACAAGTACGTGGTGCACATACCCAGGCCCCGGTCCTTGGCGTCGCGGCTGATGCAGACGGGCCCGAGCTGCATGGGGTCCCCGGCCAGCACGAGGCGGCCGCCGGGCGCCAGCAGCCCGCACACCGGCACCAGCGAGGCCGGCTCCGACGCCTCGTCGATGAACAAGTACGTGGTGCACATACCCAGGCCCCGGTCCTTGGCGTCGCGGCTGATGCAGACGGGCCCGAGCTGCATGGGGTCCCCGGCCAGCACGAGGCGGCCGCCGGGCGCCAGCAGCCCGCACACCGGCACCAGCGAGGCCGGCTCCGCCGCCTCGTCGATGAACAAGTACGTGGTGCACATACCCAGGCCCCGGTCCTTGGCGTCGCGGCTGATGCAGACGGGCCCGAGCTGCATGGGGTCCCCGGCCAGCACGAGGCGGCCGCCGGGCGCCAGCAGCCCGCACACCGGCACCAGCGAGGCCGGCTCCGACGCCTCGTCGATGAACAAGTACGTGGTGCACATACCCAGGCCCCGGTCCTTGGCGTCGCGGCTGATGCAGACGGGCCCGAGCTGCATGGGGTCCCCGGCCAGCACGAGGCGGCCGCCGGGCGCCAGCAGCCCGCACACCGGCACCAGCGAGGCCGGCTCCGACGCCTGCGCCGCCTCGTCGATGAACAGGTGGGTCATCTGCAGCTCGTGCGCTTGCTGCGCTCGCGGACTGGGTAATAAACGAAAGCACGCTGTTCAAGCTGCAAACGCACAGAGCAGGCAGCAGAAACGCGATGTGGGGCGATACGACAGCCGTATTGTTATACTCGTTAATGCGATTTAAGGTGTTGCACTAAGAAAGTCGCGATAGAAGCAGTTTAAAATTGGCCGCGCCGCCCCTGCGGCTCCGAAGGACATGTCATATCGCTATCATAACAGCGTGAAGCGGAATTCTTCTCATTGTAGTTGAAGGTAGAAAGGAAGACCTAGTATTCAAATGGATACCGACAGCTTGCCGCAGCAAAAAAACTTTTTATATTCACATAATTTCGATATGATATTATATATATGAGGGTAGCCGATTGCTTTTGAAAACACTGTAATCCCCCTATTTCTTCCCTTTCAGGGTAGATTTTCGTAAAATCCTTTCTCTATGCACCTTAAAAGTACCCGAACAATGATCCCTCCAAATTTATTGTCCAAGGTCTAGCGGTTTAGGCTGTAAGTTCTGTCAGTCAGTCACGGAAATTTTATATGTATAGATAGAAGCTGTACTCACGATCCATATTTGGCGGAGTGCAGCAGCGTGGTGACGACAATGCGGTACGAGGACAGCGCATAGTTGCTGATGCCGTAAGAGTTAGTGTAGCTGGAGCCGTTCGATACCGGGACCAGTTCCGGAGGCATCACGCTCCTGGGAAAGAAAGAACGCGTTTATTCCTCGTCATGGCCTTTTGAATTTTGAATCAAGGGAATAAAGTTCAATTGCGATTGTTCGAAAATGCCATTTTCGAACAATGAACATAGGAAAATAAACCTTATTCTTATTGCAACAGAGTTCAAAGTAAATTGCCTTGATTATGTACATCATGTACATTGCCCGTGTGGTTGCCGGGTTAGAATAGTACCACTCCATTTCTTCCCGTGGATGTCGTAAGCGGCGACTAAGGGAATACAGGCTTGTAGTACTGTTAGGCGATGGGCTTGCAACCTGTCACTAATACGCTGGTAAACATCTTAGCCTGATTGTGCAAAGTGCGGTTACAGAATTATCAACAAGTATTAAAAGTTGTTGGTAATTCTTTAGCTCTGCCTACCCCACTTTGGGAATGAAGGCGTGAAGGTATGTATGTATGTACATCCTATTGCACTCTGGGCCTTACGAGGTTAAGCTAAACCGGTAAAAAAAGGGCTTTCACATAGCAATACTCAAACATACATAGCCAGTACTTGTAACCTTTGTTTACAAATAAATATCATTGGATCTGATTAACGTCAAGTTCCGGGACACCGTGTAGATATATCATAGAAATGAAAGAGGAACCAAGTTATTAAACTAGTGAAGGGTTAGTCTTACCACACTCGCGATTTAGAGCTAGCGCGCATTATGAAGTTATTGATGTTAAGCAGTTTGTTATATTTGAGGAGCATGAGCGCGATGTGGTCCGCCGCCATGTTGGAGTCGGTGCACACCAGCACGCGGTTCTTCGAGCTGTACAGTACTATCTGGAAACAAATGCCGTAGTACAAGGGGTTAAGGCTGAACTTAGTAAATAAAGCGTTTTGTTAAATGTAACATGATTTTTCACAGGTATTTAATTACAAATTATATAATATAATGAAAAGCAAGCTTTAAGAACCCGAGTGTTGCGAACCAACTTTAAATCGTTATAAATCCGAAATGATCATTCAAAGTGAAAAATGATGAAAGCAACCTAAAGATGATTTTTAAATACCTATTTATCGATACCACACTTGTCATCATCATCATCATCATCACTTGTGGATTAGTGGCTTTTTATTTAATAAATAGATAAGTAAATATTATACAAATACAGAAAAATACAAGATATAAATAAATACTTAATTATATGTAAATACATAAATAAAATATCAATGCATACACATCATAAAATATTTAAAAAACAGCCATACTACAGAAATAAATGAGACAATTATGACTGCGACCAAAAATACTCATGAAGGTAAGATAATCTTTGCCTATCTATAAGAGTTCTTAAAGATAGGCAAAGATTATCTTACCTTCATGAGTATTTTTAACCCGCTGGAACTCCACAGGGAGGGAGACCCACAGTCGGACACCCTGAAATGTACAGGAATTGTTGTAGAATTTAGATGAAGAGGAAGGTACAGTTAAAATACAATTTTGGGAGCAACGAACCGACGTAAATAAGTATGTGAGTCTTAAATACCAAATGAGATGAAGTTAATTATTTTGATATTTAATTTTTGAATGGTTTCTAAGCAAATAGAGATAACCGACTCTTCGCGGACGGAGCCGTGGGCAACATTATTTATTTACAATGTTTAAACGTGCGTGCATGACTCGATGTATGAATGTTGAAGAAGCGAAATAAATTTGTCAAGATATAGCAAGTGGAAAGAAGTGGCCTCTGCCTACCCCTCTGGGAAACAGGCGTGATTTAATGTAAATATGTATGTATGTAAACATAGTGGTTACAGAATTATCAACAAGTCTTTAGAGTTGTTGGTAATTCTGTAGCTCCTGAGTACACCAATAAACCAATGCTAAAAAAAGACCCCCTTCCTTCATTAACTACTTTTTTATTATGAGTACATATCATTTACGTAAAAAAAAAACTGAATTTTCCTTAAGAACAAGAAATACATTTCTTCACCAACCATAAGACACACATTATACAAAAAATAAAGAAAACAGTGAAAGTATAGTTGGTTCCAGTTTAAATGACGAAAATGCACTTAACGCAGGATTTTACAACTTCTTTTGTTGCTAAATATGAAAGGAAAAGATAACAAAGTGTGGCACGTGCCTTGGAGTAGCTCAACCCTTCTTGATCATTGGATTTTACCTGAACCGGACACATTTAAGTAGGTGTTTTGTTTTCTAAATACAATTAAGTACAGTGCGGTTAACATTCAGGTAAAAATGTATTTTTAATACTATTCTTAAATTGTACAAAGTGATATTGACACAGTATTTAATTATTATTTTAGAAACATTTAATTATTAAGTAAAATACCGGCAACATCAAAACTATCAAGATTGTTTGTTCACAGTATACTTTGGCTGCACCGACACACCTGCATAATTGTTTTACAACCCTACTTGAAGATAATAATTGAAGAATAGATGTTGGTATAGTATGAATCTTCTCAAATGAACTTTTCGCTTCGAGCCCTAATCTTCCAAACAAAGGCCATTGTTTCTATTATCGCAAACCCGCTAGCTACCGAGTTAGCACGTGCTACTACAACATTGATATTGAAAAACAAACGGTATCGTCATAGTATTAAGGTTCAAATTGAATGTCACTGACATTCTAGATGTTACGTTTTGGTAGTGTAGGACGATACCGCCCCAATACGACACGATACTACCAAAACGTAACATCTAGAATGTCAGTGACATTCAATTTGAACCTTAACACTATGACGATACCGTTTGTTTTTCAATATCAATGTTGTAGTAGCACGTGCTAACTCGGTAGCTAGCGGTTTTGCGATAATAGAAACAATGGCCTTTGTTTGGAAGATTAGGGCTCGAAGCGAAAAGTTCATTTGAGAAGATTCATACTATAATGGTTGGTTTTAAGTGCTTTTCGTCATATTAACTAGAACCAACTATAACAGAGAAGGCACGCAATGTATGTCCCCGCGGCGGTGAAACGGACAGTACCTTACATAAATTAAATACATTTTTTAGTTGAGGATTACTTTGAATTGTAATTGTCATTCCAAGTTAAATAATTAGAGGGTTATGTCTCGTTAGTTATGCCCAAAGGGCCAAAGCACCCAGGAATAGGAGCTCCGCAAACAAGAGCACCATCAATTCTGTAAAAATCAACATCACAAAACGCCACAGTTAAGTTTAAAAAAAATATCCAAATTGGGCTAACAAATCAGTTAGCTGCATATAGAACTCTGGTACCTGTATGATGGCCTCCACAATGGTCATGGTCTTGCCGGTGCCGGGCGGGCCGAACACCATGTACGGCGCGCGCCCCGACGAGCCCGACAGGATGTGCTGCACCGCCGAGCGCTGCTCCTCGTTGTTCTTGATCAACGGGTTGTTCCACCTGATCGACACATCTCGTGATACGATCATTTGATAAAAAAAATCTATTTAACCCCTGACATAATCTGAGGTCTGATTTTTATTCCCACAGAAAAATTATAAACAAAGGTGTTGCCGTTCACGAAAAACATTTACGGAATTCAAATTTTTTATACTTTTCAAATTTAAAAGAAATCTACTTTCTATAAAAATAGCTATACATTGTAATCAAGATTGATGAATTTAATTTGTTGATGGCAAACTTTATTTTGTTAAAAACTCTTTGTTGTATTAATTTAAAACGCAAAAGCTGTTTTTGTATGTATAATTTATTTATTGCACTGGTATCATTGACTCGATACACCTGTGTCAACAAGTTGAGGGCCGCTTGAATAATGTGAGACTGTGAGACGATGATGAGTGTGCTCCCGTGTCGTAATCGCTTTCCAGTGACTCATTTGTACAATTTTAATTTCAATTATTTCTCGAATTCATTTTTATATCACGGTTCGGGCGAAATGATAACTTAATATTATATTTCTTGCTTGTCGAAACTTTGAGATCCCCTGAAATGTCACTTTGACAGTGACGTAACTTTGTTTACATTTTTCTGTGGGAATAAAAATCCGACCTTAAACAGAAGCTAACTGCATAGTAATACTATAAGCATTTTAAATTCACTGTTGTTACCAGTAGAGTATACAATGCTTCGACTACTACATTGCAGTTAGCGTTAGCCTTATTCGGTAGCACGGCAGAACGTGTTTCTGTATATCTGCTTGTGGCATCGAAGTTTCCAAATGGATGGACCAATACGGACGCGGATTTGTTTAAATGAAAGCCAGTTTAATTGGACTGGATCCTAGCTCGGTTTGATGAAAAAATATTGGGCTGTTTAGAAGATATCAGCTCTGAAGTAAGAGTCGTCATTATGTCGAAAGTTTTATTGAATAGTACAAGATCGCACCTTATACTGGCGCTGCAGTCTGCTCTCTTAAGACCAATAGCGGTATCTCAGACACTCTTGTAGCAAAATGCAATCTTATCACTACCACGAGAGGATTGAATATATTTGGCTATTGAATTTGAGATACCGCCTGTTGGCTTATGAGCAGGGATCGGAAATTCGGATAGATATTTACCTAAACTTTGGCGGCGTCGTTGTTGTTCAGTTGTATGTGAAAATCCCGGGTTTTCTAAATAAGTAAACTACGCGAGTATAAATATATTTGAAATTATTTTCCATGTACAGACTTGTTAAATGTTATTTAATTTACGTAACTCATTGAACTAACGAAGTTTGAGGATGAAGTATTGTCCTAAATGAATCCCGGAAACCCGGGACTTTTATGAATAAAATAATATTTCGAGACGCCGACGCCACATTTACTTAACTATTTCCGGGATTTTGCCAAGTTGAGGTAAATATCTATCCGTATTTCCGATCCCTGCTTATGAGGATAGGGCTGTGTACTCACTTGTAGACCGGCTTGAGCTTGATGTTCTTGCGGCGCGGCTCGGGGAACAGCCGCGGGTCCTGGCGGCGGTCGAACACCTGCGACACGGCCACGTGCGCGCGCTCGGCGGGCACGCGCGACGTCATGAAGCGCACGTCGAATAACGCATCCGGCGTGTAAAACACTGCGAACCTGTACACATATTATTCACTTGTTAACGCTTGTTTTTAGTTGCCTATTTTTTTACGATTTTTTTCCTGATTTGTGTGAAAAAAACAAAGTTACATCCAAAATCTTACTGCGAAGTTCTATCACGACACGATAGAGTTGACTACAAATTAAAAAACAAACGTTACATAGTCGTGAACAGGCTCATTTTAAAGATGGAATATAAGTTAAATTAAAAGTGGGAATCAAATTCGAACATCCCGAACTCTCATTAACAATTGTACGTTACTCATTCATTAATCATTATGCAATCCTTGATCAGATGACTATTCTCCGCACTGTCTATAAATATGAGTAGTCCAATCATAACTCACCTCTCGTCTATGCCTCCAATGTTAATGACACTGTCCTCCATGTCTTTTATAAAACTTTCAAATATAACCTCGGTGCTTTTATGAGGTTTGATGAATACTTTGTCACCTACAACATATGCAGACATTCATATGAATATTAATAAAATAAAAAATTAAAAAATGTTCCAATTAAGGGGCCACATATGCTGCCACGCCCACAGAAGAATAAAAAGCTATGGCTTTATGTGCTTCCTCGTGAAGAATGTGGGATGGAGATAGTTGCACGCTTGCAATGCAGCGTCAAATTCAAATATTGAATTGCTGTTTACTTAAAAACTACAACATTGATTTTAAAAATGGCTCACCAGAATTAAGAAGTTATAAGTACTCAACTATTGAAAGGGTTTCGTATATTCAACCAAAAATAAGTGAATAAGCGTCATTTTTGAATAAAAAAAAATGACGATGATTTTATTTCTAATCGTGTTTTCACGTTTAACAGTCTCAAGAAATTATGACCGCGTTTAATATATTCAAAGAACAGACACACGGGCGTTGTGGTTGTGGTGTGATCAACACACTGTGTTGTGTTTGACGACGCTCTGGCCTAGTTGGTAGTGACCCTGCCTACGAAGCTAGCGGTATTGGGTTCAAATCCCGGTAAGGGCAGATATTTGTGTGATGAGCGCGAATATTTGTTCCTGAGTCATGGATGTTTACTATGTATTTGAGTATTATATTTGTCTATATAAGTATTTATATCGTTGTCTAGTACCCATAATACAAGCCTAGAGCTTAAATTGGGACTAGGTCAATTGGTGTGACATTGTCCCCTGATATTTATTTATTTATTTATTTATTGAGATACAGATCGCGGAACACTACCGAATTTATCTCTTCAAGCTATTAAAAAAATAAAGTGAATTACGATGGATGATTGATGAGATGGATGATTAAAAACTTGCCTCGTAAAAGCGAAGGACGGTTCTCGGCCAGACCGGGCACTTCCAGCAGGTATACATTCTCTTTTTGCTCCAAGGTTACTTTAAACATGTTATATTTCTGAAAGACATAGACACATTAGTTACATTGAAGAAAGAAAAACATACCAAATGCCAGGTGGACTCGCGCACCGACGGTTTCGTATCTAAGATAATATGGTTGGAAAAAGCAAATGAAAATAATCATTTTGTTACGAACTTAATTTTAGTTTTTTTTTCATATTTATCTAAAACTGTACAATTTGACAACTTCATTTTATTTTTCGCGTAAAATATGAATAATTACTCTATTATCCGGATTTTTTTGAGTTTTTAGTTCATAAAACTTCGGAGATAAGTGTAAGGTCATTTTGTATACATTTTTGGCTAAAAGTCCGTCACGGAAAATAATTATAAAAAAAATGTTTTGAAATTTTCATATTGTTTTTACTAAACACAACTATGCCAAATTTCAAGTTGATAGCTTCTATAGTTTTAGAGAAAAACTGCTGTGACATACAGACGGACAGACAGACGGACTCCGAAGTCTCACCATAAAGGGTTTTTACCATATTGGATTACAGGCGTGAAGGTATGTATGTATGTATAAGGGGTCCATTTGACTCTCATATTTATTCTTACTTATAAAGTGACTTGTGAACTGTTACTTGTTCAGGATTTTTATAAATCAAATCTTACCTAACCTAGCCTTATCGACACGTTGAATATTAAAGAACTTCTGAAAAGTTTACGGCTGCAGCTATACTAAAAAATAAAGTTAACAATTTGATGAAAACTAAATGATTATGAACAAGAAGTTATATGAAAAAATGCGCTCCCGGTTATTAGAGTGTGACTATAACATAGGTGTGTTGATTGATTACCCTTAAATTGATCGTAGCAACAATTTCTTCCCACCACAGCAGATGGTGAAAGTACAACATGTAGTTCGCTCGTGTTATACCTTCGTCGAATATAGCTCTGCAATAAATAAATAAATTAGCAAACTTTACATAGAGGCCTAGCCAAAATGCAAAAGTTGTTAACGTTTCTGTTTTCAATCGACTCGAAATGTATGGATTTGACATAAGCGGACGCTTTTTGTCATCAGCTTAAGTCAATCTACATTTTGTAGGTTAAAGGTTACCGCACACTACAAGGCCCCTGCACCGGATCAGCACCTCGTAACTTCAAAGAGAAAGATTAAAAAAGTGACCTTTGATTTGTTTTTATCAAGACACATTTTTCAACTTAAAGTAAAAAAAGCTTCTGTTGCCGACTGGACTTTTTTTTTGTAAAATCTTTATCTGCTTATCAAGACCAAACAAATGAGTCCCAACACGGTGGGTCTACGTAAAGTATAGCGGAGATTCTATCGCCGCCTTCAGAGTCCTCACATCTTAGATACCATGATATTGCATTGTCATCGGGTTAACATACGTGGTCCAAATTTCAGCCCATTCCGTTGACGGGAATTGGATCAAATTGAACTTGCAGGATTTGACTCGTAAAATACATACATACATACGTTGCAAGTTAAATAAAGGCTTGTAACAATTGCCTGGTCGGGGTCGTGTCATCCATTGCAAAATTAAATCGTACCTAATACAAACCAAAGCTTTTCAATGTTTCTCTTTGAGCTGAGGCGGTGCTGATCTGGCGCCGAGGCGTTGTCATGTGCGATAGATAACCTTTAGCGTTATGCATCATGACCAGGCTGCCAGGATTTAATGCTATTACAGGAGAATAGCTGCCCAAACAGGGTATAATAAATATGTATAGCCAAGTTTACACGATGACAGTTTCCCGCCGCCAAAATCTCGACGCGGGCTATAAGCACCGTATAAACAGTTTCTTTATTTTTTGCGATGCGCCAGCGTTAGCACGGAATAAATCACGCGTCTATTTATTGGCGGCGAGATTTTGGCGCCGCAAATTAGAGTCGTCGTGTAAACTTACCTTATTGTACAAGAAAAGTAAGCTTACCTAGTGGTTATCAAAACCTTTCTTAGTTGCAGTTTCGTTTCCATTGATGCATCAATTTTTTCCAATGCTCCTTCGTCAAGGCCATGGGGCAAAACCATTTTTAGAAGTTTCGGTATTTTGAATTGCTTTGAGTAGGCCCTAAAATTTAAAGTATCATCATTTTATTACAATAATTAACAATAATAATAGCTACAAGTAGATGTTCGGAGTCATTTCATGACGATCAAGTCGTTCCTTAGAGACGATTATTCCTAGACAAGTCTGAAATAGGAACGAGTTAATTGTACCTAAAATGGCTCTGAGTTCAGCACTAATAACATAATTTTACACTAAAAGCATCTATATAATTTCAATACACTATAATAATAAAAGATTCGCCAAAGAATATAAGTATTGAAGGCGTCTTAAATTAGTAAAAAAAACGACTACATTCTATTTTTCTTACCAGCTCCTTTAGAAATAGCATAAAAAATAACACTATACTTTAACACATATAGTGAATATAAAAAAAACTAAAGATAACTTCAGACTTCTGGCCCTTATTAAATACTTAAATGGTTTAGTTTATAGCATACGTTGCAAGTTTGAAATGTTGTCTGTTACATACCAGAATGCATTTGAATTCAATGCTGAAACCGAGTTCTAAAAATGCGGTACTTATTCTTATTAGCGGTCCCACGGTTAGATTCCCGGTCAGGGCAAAGATTTGTTTGATTAGTGCGAGAAATTTTCTTAAATACATACATACATTAATAGGGTTGTGAAGATAATTTCCATACAAAATGCGAAAACGTTTCTCTACTCTTAAATCTAGTCCGAATTGTACGATTTTGAAATACACTGGTACGATCAAGGCGGAAGAACGTGAGACGAAAGGGGCCGTGTATTGTGTTTAGGGACAGCAAAATTTAGACAACGCAGCAAAGACGGCTGATGATTGTAAAAGTGGGTAGGTTAGGTTCGTTAGGTAGATATCACGAAAAACTGTCTGTACGTTTTCCCTTCCACGAAAATACTTCTTAGAATGCAACAAATTTTAAAAACAAAAAACAGAAACGTATAGATCTAGTTCTTTATAATAACTACAACATATTCAAAAATCGTGGAGACCGAACTTGATTTAGGGGGTGAGAACCGTTAAAGACCGGAGCTTTGTATGGCATTTTTTGACAGCTAAGCGATTTTAACGGCACTTCACAATTCTCATAAATTACGCCCGATGCCCAGAGGGGTAGGAAGAGCCCACTTCTTTCCACCTGCTACGATTCTGACAAATCTCTTTCGCTTCTTCCACATTCATACATCGAGTCATGCACGCACTTCGGTTTCAGGTACTTAAGATTTTATGTAAATAAGTATGTAATTGTCTATATTTTTTATTTTTATTTTTTTATGGCATAGGAAGGCAATCGAGCACACAGGCCACCTGATGGTAAGTGGAAACTGTGGCCCATAGACATTCGCATTCACAAGACTACAAATGCACTGCCAACCCTGAGGACGAAGATGGAATGCCTCTATGCTAGTCATTTCTCCGGCTGTCTTATCCCCAAACCGGAACACAACAATGCGAACACTGCTGTTTGGCGGTAGGTTAATGGATAAGACTGTGGTACCAACCCGGACGGACCCTGCACAAGGTCCTCCCACAAGTAAAAAGTATGTTGTATGTTTATCGTCGTCTAGTACCTGTACAAGCCTAGAGCTTAGTTCGGGACTATGTCAATTTGTCTTTCGGTATTTATTTTGCATTCCTAACGATTTTTTATGCACTTAAATAATAAGGTTTAGCAGTATGTAATATATAGCATGGAGATATTAAAGACGTAACAATTAAGTAAAAAAAAACGGACACAATTTTTTTCTTACCAGTTCCTTTAGGAATAGCATGAAAAATAATAAACGTTTACTTAGGTATTTATTTAACTGTGTGGGCATGGGAATAAAGTTTAATTTTCCTATCTACACAAACTGAAAATTGCATTTTCGAACAAACGTAATTGAACTTTGTTGCCTTGACGGTAGATTAAAAGTCCCACTCACAAAAAACTTCCTGTTTGAAGTATGGTGGGCCTTATCTAGAGACTAAAATAGGTCATTATGACACGAGATATATAGCCACCGAAGAACAGCAATGGTGGCAAAAAAAATTTATGGACGTGTGGAATATGTAGTATATTTATTTAACAAAAACCCTTTTATAAATAAATCATGGCTTTGGGTCCTGAGCTAAGATTCCCTGTGTTACAGGGCCAAGTGAGGTAGCAACATTACATTGATAAAGCTTGTCCCAGTAAAAAATGTCGCTTATAAACTTTAAAAAAATCCTTATTAAATATTAAAATTCACCAAATTTGGGCTTTAAAGCTTAATATCAGATACCTTAACCGAAAAATTGTTTTCACAAACCCGCAATATTTTTAAAAGACCTATCCAACAACACAACACACTATGGTGTACACGACACGAAAATACGCATCCCCACGTCACGTGTAGGGGAGGTACACCAAAAAAAAATATTAATTTATTAAGATTTTATTTTACCACTTTGTTGGCGTGACTAATATGTATATTTATGCCAAATTACAGCTTTCTAAGGAGTGGTCCCGATAAAAAGTAGCAGTACATAATATGGAATTTATTTTTATTTTGTGCGAATTTCTAAGCAGTACATTTTTAATAGTAATCTGTAGATACTATTAAATAAAATAAACAATAAGAATGGTAAAAATTAAAGAGGGATTTCAAGTTTTCGCCTTTTACATTAAATCTCACCTAAAACTTTTTGAACAGTGTCTTATGAGAGAATTTATGAGGTGTTTGTCATAAACATAGTTTTTTTTAAGTTTGATGGGCTAGTTAATACCTTATTGAATTGTCTTTTGATCATTATTTAATATTTTTGATTTGACTTTAGTTTGAGGTAGTTACATGGATTTTCAAAAATTGTACATTTGCCATTTTTACGGAAATTTGTCTCCCATAGAAAAACCCTTGTCAGAGGTTAGATTGGAGAAACTTCCTTACTACCCAACGTGAAATCCAGTTTATTGGTATAACTTATTCGTATAATAATATTCTTAAAAGCATAAAACAAGTTCTGAAAATGGAAATTCAATTGTGGTATTGTAGAAAACGGCAAGCGAAGATTGTCAAATTGTGTTGTACAAAAAGTTATAAAGTACATTGCAATAAATATTGAGAAAACTCAAGGAATCTTACATATTTCAATATTATTGTATTTTATTTGATAGTAAGATGTCTACACATTACTAAAAAGAATAAACTGCTTCATAATAAGCAAACAATAAAAATAAAAATCTGATAATTCCTTGTTACTTTTTTGATGAACCACTCCTTAGTACTAAGAGTCTCTGACCTAGTGTCCTAGGTAAGTAAGGTAAAGTGTTCCTAGTTTGACTACGGAACCTTAAAAAACATTTTAGTCCCTGGATACTAAAAATAACGCTTTTATATTTTCGGGTTAAATAATTATTTCTTTCTCAAAAAGAAATTACATTTCACTTGGTTGAAAAATGATATAATTTTTTTTTTGTTTTCCATGCTACGACAACTCAACACAAATACTCAAAGCTTAATACAAATACTCAAAGCTCAACACAAATACTCAAAGCTCAACACAAATACTGAAAGCTCAACACAAATTTAGAGTAGGTATAATTTACAAACAAAAGCTACATTACAGCAAAATCCCTACTAGACAAAGTATGTTGACAGGTTCATGCAAGGTTAATTTTATTTACCTATAGCCGTTCTAATTGTAAAAAGTTTCATATTTATTATGTACCTATAATACTTTATTTATTCTTTAAATAAGTTTATTGAAAGCAATTTTGGCTACATTTCCTGTTTACTTTTACCAAAAGAACAACTCGAGTATTTTCGGTTTCCTAGTTTTTAATCACTGCAATGATTTTGGATCAACAGTTGCAATTTTGAAATATTGTCAATTACTTGTGTATTGTATGCATTGCAATGCAATGCCGTAAGCGTGGCAGAATATTGGTCAGATTCCAGGTAACACCCCACCAACACACTAAGAAGATAGAAGCATACAATCAAGTTGTCTTTTATATGTGGAACACTTACGTGTGGTGTGTGTGAGTGACTCGTACTTCGGAATGTAATATGTGTATGTAATAATATACGGCACGCACAGTGAACGTGTTGACTCTTCGTGTGTAGGACGGGGTCGCACACTGGCATCCGACGTCCGTCGCAAAATGGCGCGTCAAACGTTAAATTCCAATTTTTAATTGTTTTATACGTTTCATTCAACGAATAATAAATTTTGAAGACGAAGAAATACATTTATTTACTTACCATAACCTCTGGACCATACCTCTCTCGTTTTTAAGTTCAAAATCCAAATAAAATGTCGGTCATGTTGACCTTACACTGATCAGTGTTAAAGTAGGACTGAGCAGTGCTGAGACATACTAAGGGTTAAAACAATGTACTGGAAACAAGTATAGAGTCTGTTACTTACACATGCTCCGTAGAGATTATGAAATGGTCAACACGGTTGCTCCACTCCATGTTAGTGTATGGGCTTTTTGCATGAACTTTGTCAGGCATTTTAGTTTCCACCATTACGACCTGAAAAAGGAATATTTCATAATAGGGTACAGTTGTGCAGGATGCAAGCGAAGAGGAGCGAAAACGACCGATCAGACATCGGGTCACAACAGGGACCGGAAAACTTCTTCAATATTGATTAAGGGTTGCATCTAATTCGTAAAATATAATGATCGTTGGTTAAGACGAGAATAGGAGTTAATTAATGAAGATGAATCAAGTTTAGGGTAATAAGCATTCCGACCCCCGGAGCTGAGCAAGTGCCAAGCTGTGTCATAGAGAAGACCCTGTTTTTTTCAAGGAAGACCATTGTGGGATAGAGTGTGATTATTTATTTTCGAGCACCTGGTCTGCTCATTTTATTAATGGTGACTGTAAAACACGCAGTCACCCAGATCGGAAAATCTGATTGGTAATTTCTGCTCCACTGAATAGTACTGTGAGGTCAGTGTTTGTTAGAGCCTGGCCAGCATGCTATCTCTCACAATGCATTTCATGTTACAGATGTAGTGAATAATGTTATGCCATCGTTTTTCGTTGGAAAAGTTCGTTTTTATCTTGTTGTCTCAGTCAACTTTAGTACCTACCGATAATCTAATTGAGAAAGCAAGATCAATATGAACTTATTCGACAAAAAACATAGTTCACTTATCTGTACCAGGTGCTTTATTCCACTTTGATTTACCCCTACTACAATCGTATTGTGTACGAATCGGCCGCAGATAATAAGAGAATATGGAATAGAGGCTCAGTATATTTTTAGAAATTACACGAATTCCTTGCCAGAGCCTAACCTTTGATTATAAAATACTAGCGACCCGCCCGCGGCTTCGCCCGCGTGGAATGTATTATACGTATAAACCTTCCTTAAGAATCACTCTATCTATTAAAAAAAACCGCATCAAAATCCGTTGCGTAGTTTTAAAGATTTAAGCATACATAGGGACAGACAGCGCAAGCGACTTTGTTTTATACTATGTAGTGATTAAACAACGTACCATTTCCCTGATAAAAATAAGATTCTTAGAGTCACTATTTCTAAAGAACGTAAACATTATAGGCATTTCATATTGCCCAACAGCCGCTCCGGTGAATCTTACAGTTATTCCCGACATGATAGATGATTCTGAAAAAATAATATTTTTTAAATAATTAAACTTACGAGTATCTAAGTACTGGGTATGTAGAATAAGCTTGATTTGACAATTTATCAGCACACACGACGTTTGTTACAGGAATAGCCTTTTTAGGGAGGGAGGGATTTCTAGTTTTAACATACAGCTAACAAAATTAAAAACACAAAGCAATAAATAAATACACGACTTGTAAATCTGATTATCATGAACCTTAGCTTCTCAGCTACCATCTTTCAATTAAAAAAACGTTAAAAAAGTTCATGTCCATGTTATTGTCAATGCCCAGGGTCAATGACTGCCAGACAGACACAGACAAACAAACACTACACAACTTTTTCTAACGTTTTTTAAATTGGAAGATGGTAGCTGAGAACTTGAGGAAAGCACTACTACTCACTTCTTTCCAAAACATGCGGATCCTTTCCAAATTCATATGGGTGCTCCATCATCTGGAACTGAGGCTGCGGGTGAGCTAATTGAATGCCCACCACCAGCACATCCTCATTCCTCAGGTCGTTACTTATGGAGTAGAAAAAAATCACTTCCTGATCAGGTTTCGCCTATAACACAGGGCAATATGATGGTTAATGCACTAAAACGTCAAATATAGCCCAGTCAGGGACAGTAGCGAATATAAACAATCATGTAAATATTTTATCGTACAAAACACAATATCCAAATACAATATTTAAAAAACAGGAATGTAGAAAGGAGAACGTATGTCTTTAAGGAATGTTATCCAGCTAACCTTTGGGTGATTCAGGGAAATAAGAAAAAAGTGGTGATCTATACGTACAAAAACATCTACAGAAGCTACGTGAACTAAATTTAAGATCTAAAATAATTAATGGTAACCCATCATTTTATCGAATTTCACTTTATCGATTAAATAATTTCATCGAACACTATTTTCTGCTGAAACCATGATTTGATATACTTAACATTACGTAAGTTAGGTTAGGTTAGACATATGACTACGAAAAAATTACGGCGGCGAGAAATGTCTTGCGATGAAATGAAAATTCTGTGTAATGATAAAATAGTAGGTACCCATAATGTATTAATAATGAATTTGACTTATGTTATGACACCCTTCTGAGTCGCAACTCAGGAGCGTGCCAGGCTTTTGGGGGTGGGAACCAAAGAGGCTAGCTACTGGCTTCATGCACACCCATCGCCAAATACTGGTACTTTCTTACATCCTGAAACTCTCCGAATTTCTGCTTGTTTACGTCTTGGTGTCCAGGGCTGCACTCCACACATATGCCCCTGTGGCAACGAAGTCGATTACCTGGGTCACCACGGACTTTCATGCGAAAAAGCGCAGGCCGCTTCTCTAGACATGCCGCGCTCAATGACATTACCCGCCGGTGTCTTGCCTCCGTCAACGTTCCCGCTTTACTGGAGCCAACCGGTATCGCTAGGGACGACGGCAAGAGACCTGATGGTATGTCTTTAATTCCGTGGAGTATGGGGCGAGTGCTGCTGTGGGACGCTACTTGTATAGACACCCCCTAGCCTTGTCACACCTCCGCGGAACAGTAAATAACCCAGGCGCGGCAGCTGAGGCGGCCGAAACTATGAGAAAGAATTAATACAATGGTCTCGGCGCCGAATATAACTTCGTTCCTTTCAGCGTCGAGACCGTCCGTGGGACCCGGTGCTATTAGCATTTTTAAGGACATTTCAAAAAGGCTAATAGAAACAATCGGAGACCACAGAGCTGGCAGTTTCCTCGGGCAGCGCATTAGCATTGCTTACGAGAAAATGCTGCCAGCATCTGTGGTACTTTGCCACGGGGGCCTATCTTTTTTAGTTTTAATTTATGTGACAATGTTGGCAATGACACTCCTTACTAATATAATAAATAAATAATTCTATATAATACTTTCTCTCTCTCTCTTTCTTTCTTGTAGCAAGGGCCAGGTCCGAGCTTTTTAGGGCCATATTAATAAAATAATCTTGAACGATATGCCCGTCAAGACTTGTCAGAAATAGTAGTCACTATACTAGTAGATTTCTATAAATTAACGTATATTCTGGCGCGTCTTTAAACGGAAATCTCACCCAATTAGCTATTTACTCACAGCATGTCTTGATAAAATGTTTAATTTGGTATTTTTCTTTGTTCATGCACTCAAGAACTTGGCTTGCTTCCTATCCATAAACAATTAAAATGTATTAAAACCGGGATAAAAACTTTTAACAATTGGTACATAAATATTTGATTTATGGAACTAAGGCCCTTCTCTCACGGAGCTACTCAAAAATAACTAGTTACAAACGTTAATTACTAACGAGTTACTTTAGCGTCACCGCCCGTACATTCTTATTGTGGTTCGCACACGACGCGACTAGTCACAAACCGGTTAGTAACGCGTCAGCAACTGATCGTGCATGACGCGGCGTGCCAGTCTCCGCGCTACTGGTTACCAACGTTTTCTGTAATTTTAAAAAATGAGCGAACAAACGTTAAATACTAAATTTGTGCAGGAAGTGGAAAAGTATCCTTGCTTATATAATTATACTTTGTCAGATTACTCACGAAAGGATGTAACGGAAAGAGCTTGGAGTGAGGTGGGAAAACCATTTAATTTGACACGTAAGTACCTATTTATTTTTACAAAGTATGATTCCATTGCCACGGTAATGCTGCATGCGGTGTAATAAAATAGTTAGCCAAATAATCTCTGAGATTATAAGCTGAAGATAGTGGAGTTACTTGTAAATTTAGTGGAGCTGGTATTGATTCGGGACAGAAGTCCGTTGTTTCAAATTGCTGTGGTTGGTACTGAATACCTTCTCTGCTTCGTACGTAATTGTGCAATATACATGCAGATTTCACGATATTTGTAACTTTTTGCGGGTCTCGACAACGTATAGGTCTGTCTAGAACGGCAAATTTCTCAGCCATCATTCCAAATGCACATTCTATAGTCTTTCTTCCTCGACTCAGCCTATAATTAAACACTCTTTTTGTATTATTCAAAGTTCGTTTTGGATATGGTCTCATCAGATAGCGTGATAATGGAAAGGCCTCATCACCCACGAAATAGTATGGAAATTCATTGTCGTCGTTTGGTAATCTTGAAGGTCGCGGTATATTAGCAGCGTTTTCTAACCACTGTTTGATGGCTGAAGCCCGAAATATTCCACCATCACTATTTCTCCCAGCGTAGCCACATTCAATTAATGTAAAAAGCCCGTCCGCGTCACAACATGCCATTAAAACTATAGAATGAAAGGATTTGTAGTTAAAATTACTTGATCCCGAGTTAGGGAATTTCTCTACTCGGCAATGTTTCCCATCTAATGCTCCGATGCAGTTAGGCAAATTCCACAACAATCTAAAGCGCTCTGATATTTTCTTCCATTGATCTGTATCTGGGGTTGGCATACAAATATCCTTTAGAACATTCCAAATAATAGTTGTCGTTTCAGCGACTATATGTCCAACTGTATTGTCTCCTCTAGCAAAATAGTATCCGATATTCACAAACGAATCGCCACTTGCCAGGTACCTGCAAAAAAAAAAAATTTGTTAATCTTGTTTCAGATAGCCAAGCAAAAGAGAAATGGAAAATTTTGCGTGCGGTTTTCGTCCGGCACATAAAACCAGCTCCGAGTGGTTCTTCTTCAAAAAGAAAGAAGCCGTATTATTTGACCGAAGCGATGCAATTTACAATCCCATACGTAAAAGCACTAAACAATACCATATCGGGGAATCTTCCTCTGGCTGCAGATAGGGAAGTGACGGAGCAAGAAGATAACGAAGAAGCAAATGAGTCGCAAATGTCGCAATCCATATTACAACAGAACATTGCATTGCCACCACAAAACATGCCATCATCATTCGAAGACATCCCATCACCCATATCATGCCCTCTGCCTGAGTCTTCGCCTATATCTAATCAACCACTCTCTCCCATGTCATGCCCTCCATCCAGGTCATTTGTTCCCAGCTCTAATCGTCGTAAAAGAAAACCTGATACTGTCGACGATGGTCTTATGGAGTACTTCAAAGCCAGAAAAGCTAACCTTGAAAAAAAGTCTGAAGACGAGGATCCTAAACGAATGTTTTTACTAAGCTTACTACCAGACATGAAAGCAATGACCGAAAGTCAAACGAGAACCTTCAAGCGAAGAGTGCTGGCTTTAGTGGATGATATTTTAGAAGAATCTCCGAGAACTTTGGCACCACCACAGCGAGCCACACCAGCATACAATTTTGTAACTCCACCTGTCTTTCTTTCTACGCCTGATGAACCGCAAGCCACACCTGCTGTAACAAATGAACAGCAAGCCACACTAACATATGACAATCGCATTTTAACATATTATGAATCAGCACCGCATCTAATATAAATAATAACTAACAAATACTTAATAATTTGTGTTTAAAATGACTGTTTAGTTATAGTATTAATTATTTGAGAATAATAAATAAAAATCTTACCTACCTTAAAGTTATTAAAATCCTTTCTTCAGCGCTCACGCACTCCCGCATGTTAGTATTGTGTTTGTTTATAGCAGGAGTTATTAATTGAACCAAATTTAAATAGCTATCTTTGGACATTCTATAGAATCCAACAAATTTATTATCTGTTTCACGCATCTCTCGTGCTGCAACTGATAATCTGCAATTCACATTATTTCTAATATACGGGTGAATCCAAAACCTGCGACGATTCCTTCGGCGTCTATTAAGATAATAGTATAACACAATATCGTCATCATCCTCGCTCGATCCACTCCACATTTTGCTTCTTTTCTAATATTTCCTCTTGGTAGCCGTGTCACACGGCCCGTGTGCTTTTGTGAGTAGAAATGACCTGAAACCTTGGAACTTGAGTAGCGTCGTGTGCGAGGTACGGTTTCTAATTGGTTTGTAATTGTAATTACTAATTAGTTCCGTCATTTTTGAGTAGCTCCGTGAGAGAAGGGCCTTAATTCAAACCAAAGACGATGGCATCCAGCAGTAAACTTAAGTTCACCATTCAGATAGCACAGCCGCCGTAAAAAAAGTGTTTTGTTTAAAATCCTATACTCAATTTATTTAGGTACTTAAGAGGTCACATTATGATAACGTCGGTAGTGTTCCGCGATCTGAATCTCAATAACAATAACAACTATAGATGTGTTTGTTTTTGGATACTTATATTAAACTCGGTCATATTGCTGAGACTGTTAAACATAGAAACACTATAAGAAACAAAATTCTCGATGGTTGTATTTTTCAAACGACACCTTTTACGCATATTTTTGGTTGAATTAGAAAGTAATAAAAAGTTGAGTATTTATAACTTTTCAACCCTGATAAACCATTTTTTTTTAAATATTGTAGTTTTAAAGTGAACATATATTATTACACAATAACTATCACCATCTCACGTACTTCGCGCGGAAGCACATAAAGCCATTCCTTTTGATTCCTGGGCGTGGGCGTGGAAGCATATGTGGCCTCTCAATTAAAACCACTTGTAAACATAAACCACGATAATCAGTTGGTCAGCCAATAGAAGCAGAACACTGATACGTCAAAGCTGCACAAAACAGTTTTGATTGGCTGTTTAACATGGTCACGTGGTTGGGTTTGTTTACATTTAGTTAAGTACCCTAAACAAATGGAGTATAGACAGCAGGACGCTTTTATTAGGATTCTATACCCGAAGGGAGCCCCTAATAATTTGGCTACGCTGTCCGTCCGTCCAGGCATCGATAGAGGGTTTCGTTTTCTTTCAGAATATGTAATATTACGCTGCCGTCCTACCAATGAAGGCGGCTAACTGCAATGTAGCTGTCGAACCATTTTGAACTCTATTGGTAACCACTTTAAATTTAAAACACTAATACAATTACTGTGCACTTAGCCGCCTTCTTTGGTAGAACGGCAGTACGGCGGATGACTAACAATAATGAATGGGTCCTTAACATAATAATATACAAGAAAAATAAGAAATACCAAAAAATGGTCAAGTGTGAGCTGGCTCGCGCTGTTTCGATTTTAAATTTAATTCAAATGGTAATGTAATAATACCCCCTGTGCGGCAGTACGGAACCTTAAGTGTACGATTCCGACTCGCATTTGTCCGGTTTGATTTAAAATAAGTTACATACTTGCGAAGAAAGTTCCCTAATATACCTACGTCTAATTATTATAGAAATTATCGGAACCTACTGCGCACTGAAACCATGCTAAAACTATATCATAACTTTCAGCATAAACTGAGAAATATTACACCCGATGCGTTAGTTGATTCGATAGGACAAATAGCCTAAAGTGCTTATTTCTCATTTAAGGAGACGTAAAAAACGCCAGCTCCACATTTATTTCATAACTAGCGACCCGCCCTCGCTTTGCTTCGGTGTACATGATGAGTTTTCTATGACATCTGTAGATAAACCAGAATTAAAATAGGAACCTACATACATACATACCTTCACGCCTTCATTCCCAGAGTGGGGTAGGCAGAGCTACATAATTACCAACAACTTCAAAAACTTGTTGATAACTCTGTAACCACAATTTGCACAATTAGGCTAAGATGTTTACATACATACATACCTTCACGCCTGTAATCCCAGAGTGGGGTAGGATGTTTAACAGTGTATATTAGTGACAGGGAGCAAGCCCATCGCCTAACAGTACTACAAGCCTTTATTCCCTTAGTCGCCTCTTACGACATCCACGGGAAGACATGGAGTGGCACTATTCAAAGCCGGCAACCACACGGCAAACATAGGAACCTTCCGGGAAAAAATATCTAACTGATGGTGAAAACTGCATCAAATCCGTTGCGTGGTTTAGGAGTTAGCGGATATACAGATAGAAGGACAGACAGACGGAAAGCGACTTCGTTTTATATTAACTATGTGATAAAGATGATCAGAACTAGGTACAAAATAGTCAAAATGACCGATTAATTATTTAAGACTTGTAAGGCCCTAATACTGCCTAAGCTAAGCTAATACGCAGTATGTCAGATAAAATTCCTGTAGCAATATCAACCTTATTACTAAGATAAGAGAACTAAAACTGCCTTGGTTATTGATTTTGGGATACTGCTTATTTCATAACGAGGGCAGAATAGCTGTCGCAAAAACGCCCCATAGCCACATTGGCCTCGGACCCCCGGTTGACCTATTTATTTTATTTATTTTTATTTTATTGTGGTTACAGAGTTATCAACAAGTTTTTTAGAGTTGTTGGTAATTCTGTAGCTCTGCCTACCCCACTCTGGGAATGAAGGCGTGAAGGTATGTATGTATGAATGTATTTTTATTTTATGACATAGGAAGGCAATCGAGCGCACAGGCCACCTGATGGTAAGTGGAAACTGTGACCCATAGACATTCGCATTCACAAGACTGCAAATGCACTGCCAACCCTGAGGACTAAGATGGAATGCCTCTATGCTAGTCATTTCACCGGCTGTCTTATCCCCAAACCGGAACACAACAATGCGAACACTGCTGCTTGGCGGTAGGTTAATGGATAAGATGGTGGTACCAACCCGGACGGACCCTGCACAAGGTCCTCCCACATGTAAAATACCCTAAAATTCAAAAGGGTTAAAAATATTCAACTCACAAACATCCGGATTTTATGGTGATCAGTTGGAGGCTCCTTCACTATCGGTCCCTTGCCCGGCAGACTCTCTGCGCTCCCAAGAATAAACATCCCGTCTCGATTCTTACTATACTGTTTCCTGAAATTAATGCTTTGTTTCTTAATTCGGAAGCACGCAATTCTGTTTTTGTACAAGTTGGCAAGTAATAGCCACAACACGTTAACTAAAATATTTTATTAGATGTTGATAATTTGGTTTAATATACGCGAGAGCGGATGAAAGATGGTCGGTTTAAAATGAGACTAATTTCCTGTACAATTGCGATACTTCTACGTATACTAGACTATATAGGTAGCTTAAAAAGAAAAGTAGGTCATCTACAGCCCTTTACGAGTTTGTTACCTACTACCACTCGGACTCTAGGGTTGTCCATATACAACACCAGTGGCGGTACTGCCATATAAGCCCAAAAGCCGGGCTTGCCTTGCCTTACAAAAATAACTATTCATTAAATCCACGTAATGTATTAGATAGGTATTTCACCTTCGCGCGCCGCGCGCTCTCACTAAATTCTTCAAATCAAATTACATGCAACAGTAGTACCTACCTACTAAATTTTACCGCGCACCGCCGGCCGCCACCTACGCAGCACAGCGCTCAGCGCTGTGCGGCAACCAGTCGAACTATTCATGACGCGGCTAGCTCGTATCTCGCTCGCACGTATTGGCTTGCAATGGGGCTTTCATATTCTCTGTCTTACCCACCGAAACGGCATATGCCCAAATACGACTGTTCGTAAGTTAATATGGCAAATAGTATGAGAGTAAAAAGCCTTGATTGCGTATGAAGTTGTATACGAGTTCATAGTAAATGCGAAATTCGCTTCGCGCAGGCGCGGAGCGCGCGTTGAGCCGCGTTAGCGGCCAACTTCACTTCATTGCTATTTGTTGACAAATGCTTTTATTCACGTGTTGAATAGTTTGTTTAGGCGTTGAGCGGCGCGGCGCGGTCAGTGCAATAATAAGTTTTTTTTTGTGGTGTTGTGAGTTGTGATTCAATTAGATTGACAATGGAGGAGTCCCGTGTGACTGTGATATTTTAAAGTGTGCACAAACTTTGCTTGTCGACGGAAAGGTAAAATGTTTGGACTTTGCAGAGAAAAAGGTACTTATTTCTTCGGCAAAACCTACGCCTGACTTGTGTATTTCTCAGAGTAGTAAATCGCACAAAAGACAGTTTAACAGGTCAGTGTACAAAACTCATTGGATTGTTGGTTGTTCGCACTCCAATAAGTTATATTGCTGGTGTTGTATTTTCTTTTCTAACGACAAAAACGTGTGGAATACATCTGGTTATGACGATTTAAATAATTTAGCTGGCGCCATTAAAAGACACATGAATTCTCGAAAAGACATGAACGCGGTCATTTCTTTTAGTGATTTTGGTAAACAGCGAATTGAGACATCTTTATCGCGCCAATTATCAAAGGAAATTACAAAACAACATGCGTGTTGATAACAATAGTAGCGTTTTTCAAAGATTAGTCGATGTTGTTTGTCATTTAGCACAACAAGAACTTCCCTTCAGAGGTCACGATGAGTCTAAAACTTCATTGAATAAGGGTAATTTTTTAGAGCTTGTGTCGCTACTTTCAAAATAGGTACGATGGCGTTTTAGAAAAACACATTCGATGTATACAAATAATAATTTAATTTAACTATGTTGTGTAATTTGTATGTAATTTTTAGATAGGTAATTGAAATAAAAGTAAGTACTTATTGCTTTCTCCCTAGGCAAGCAAAGTTAAAATAAGAAGTTGAACCTTTATTTTATTCTCTCATACAAACCAAGCGGCTTTTTTCAAGGCCACCGAAAGTATGCAATTGCTGATATGTCTGTAAAATTATATCTAGTGGTAACATGCCTTCAGGGTGCTTTGGTGAGCTCGTCCACGTAAGCAAATGCCTATACAACTGCAGAGTGAAGTGAAGATTGATCAGTAATGTGGTAACAAGATAAATTTATCCATAATAACCGTAAACACTACAAAACATATCTCTCGGCTTGCCCTATTCTGAAACCCTAGGCACGCCACTGTACAACACTTACGTGCGAACATTTTGTGTGCTGCTCTGCTGCAGCGCCACCATAATGAAAATCAATTAATTATATGGTGAAATGGTGCACGGTGATAAAGATACATACATACATACATAAACTCACGCCACGCTCACGCTCGTCGTCGTCGTTCGTTTCGTGATAAAGATAAAGACATTTATTCAGTAAGTAGGCCGCACGGGCACTTTTACACGTCAAGAATCTACCAGCGCTTCACAAGAGAAGACCACTGCTTAGAAGAAACGCCGCAAGAAACTCAGCAGTTATTCATTTTTTAAATATATTTAATATTACAATACAATGGTACTACTTAGTGTAGCATTATATAAAAAAATATCAAATAACTTGCGTAGTTTCCGCAGGAAAACACACCAAAATCTTGCGAGAGAGATAGAGGGAGAAAAGGACAAAATGAACACCTACTTATGTGTATACATACAGTACATATAAGACGGTGCAAGACGACCACATAAGATTGATATGTTTTCCTACATCAACGGTGTCCCCTAGACAAGATAAAGCTTTGAATTAGTTTTTTTTACTATGGATTAAGTTTCGGGTTTAGGCCAAGCATTTTTGTCTATTAAATAGTCCTCGATCCTATAATACGCTTTAGGCCGGGGCCGCACTGGTCAGGCGACGGCGATGCGACGGCGGCGCGACAGCGACGCGAATTGATTGGTGTCCGCATTAACAGTAGCGATGAACAAGCGAATCGCTCATACATCGTGAATTGGCTGGCCGCATTGACCAGGCGACACGATTTAAACATCGCGACGGATTATAAAATGATGTCCGCACCTATGCAGCTACGCGACTACGAGCAGCGGGCAGTATCTCGGCAGTGCGCCTAGAAACTCCTTACAAAGTGGAATTCTAGTTTTTAGTACCAATCCTACTAATAGTATACAATAAAAATTACTCGAGATAGTTTACCACAAGGTGCAAACATAAAAAAAAATTGTATTGTAAATTAATTGTATTTCCTTCCATTATTTCTACAGTCTATACTTATGTTTCGGATGCTTTGACATCCAGATGGGTTGTCTAGCTTGCACACTAGAAAGAAATTCTTCAATGTTTATATTTTTCAACATGGCGTCCGTCCCGATCGAGCGACAAATTCAAACTAATTTGATTTTGTCGCGAAGCTTCTCATTCGCCTCTAGTCGCAAGAAATAGCTGTCGCTCTGTCGCTCAAGCGACGTTGCAGTGCGGCCGCTTTTACGTGGTGTTTTACATTTGTTTCTTGATCGCCGTTGAATCGCCGCGAATCGCCGTCGCTTTACGAAAATCAAAATATCGCCGCTAGTCGCTGTTCCTAAACATGCAATGCGGACATGTTACTACATTACTAAACATTTGAATGCTATGAGCAACGAAGTCAAAATGAGATCAAAATCTTGTCGCTTGTCGCTTAATCAATGTGGCCGCCATTATAGCTTGAAAGGTGTTTGTTTTACTGTCGTCGCCGTCGCATCGCCGTCGCCTTACCAGTGCGGCCCCGGCCTTAGACATTAACGACTTTTTCAAGTAATTTTTAAGTGCTGGAAAGGGTAACTTTAAAACTATGTCAGGTAATCTTCTATATAATAAAAATGAATAGCTAAATGTGTTGCTAAGCGCAAAACTCGAGAACGGCTGAACCAATTTGGCTGATTTCATTTTTGTTGTGTTTGTCAATGTCAGGACAAGGTATTTAATTGAAAAATCCACCGGGAAAGTCAGGAATTTTCAGCGGGGCGAAGCCGCTGGCGGGCGGGTATTTTTATTTCTAGTATTTAAATTATCTTATATCAGATTTTTTTGTGAAAGAAACTAAATTTTTAATAACATAAATAATATTCTCATAAATAAATTGAGACGCTAAAGTTATTTAATTTCCTTGAAAAGTTCTCTTAAGGAGTCACGGGAATATAAGTTGTAAATAGAACGAATGGTCCTTTTTTGTAACACAAATATAGTTTGTATGTCAGCTGCCTTACCCCAAACGGACACAAACGTATGCTGTTTACGACTGTACATGTAATAGGTAAAAAAATAATGGGGATTTACCGCGGAGCATACTCTGTAGCGGTCTAGCAGAGCCACACTGCAAACTTTTTTTTTGTTATGGAAATTGATATACGAATGCTGTTAATTGTGTATGTATTTGAAAAAAAAACAATAATCAACATTATTAGCAGCACACGTCATTTTTGCGTCGGTGCACGTTGCTAGATACTTGTTTTGTACCGACTTGAATCGGCTCGGTCCGTCTTGTCGAGTTTGCTTGCGGTGGCTCGCGGCGCGAACCGTCGAGACACGTATAGGTACATGCAAGCCGCGTGTTATACCTTAGTTTGAAGATGAACTACTCTTCTATTTATACTGTGGCTATACGATAGCCTCTCTGATGTACTTGTATTTTTTGGTTCATTCGCTCGCTGTAGGTATAACAAATATAATACACAGGGGTACCCTATACGTTAACATTTTGTAGACTAAACAAGTCAAATTAGTTGATAATAACTTACTTTTGGTGTTTATACTCATGCAGTATCTGGTTACAGACGTGTTTGGGGGTGTTCTCGTGGTGGACCTGCGCATGCTCGTCGTACTCCGCGTCCACCACGCCGCAGAAGTCACAATACAAGGCCGGGTCTTGCATCCTGCTGCAAATATCAATACTTTTTATTCCACTCTAGAGGACGCCAACAACTTCATACGTACGTAATTCTACACACATCAAAAATGTGTATTATCTGTTTCATCTAGGGTGATTCCTGTGACAGCCGTATTTCGACATTTCAATCACACGCGAGGAACATAAAAATAGGCAAGTAATTATTTAAGTTAAGTCGCTAGTCGCGTCGCTAAGTGTGTACTAATGTAGTATTTAAATACAATTACAACAAAACTAAATGAAAAACATTGTCACATAAAGAAAAAGTAAATTATTAAAAGTAAAATTAATTATAACTATGATAAATAAGATTACATTCAAACTAAAAAATACAGGGCTCTGCTGAAATGTCCTTAAAAAGGCTAATAGCACTAATAGTATTTAAATATACAAAGTTAAAGAAACAAGTGTAATACGTGTTTATATGAGCTGTCACAGGAATCATCTTAGATGAAACAGACTATAATCATTCAAAATATACCAACACAAGAGGACGCCCGTGACTTCGTTCGCGTAGAATTAGTTTCCCACTAATTCTCCTATTTTAAACCCAGGGGATGAACTTCCAAAAACCCAATTCTTAGTGCATCCCTAGAATATCCAAGGAGTAATCCCTCCAAATGTCAAGTCCCTCGGTCCAGCGGTTTCGGCTGTTACATGATCAATCAGCCAGTCAGTTTTTTCTACTTTACATGGTATAAAACAATGTCGCTTTACCAGCAAAAGATTTAAATTTAATTATACATTGTGACTTATGATTTGTATACTTGTATTTGTAAGTTGTACTTTATTGCCGAGTTATAAATAAATAATACGTTTATTAATAGTTGCTAAATACTCGTACATCACTTTGAGACCATTAGATCATCAATATGTTGAGATTTCCCTTCTTATGTTGAATTTCACCAACAACTTAACAGACGATTAGAGTGTCGACAGCTATTTACTTAATTTCTAAACATAGGTCAATCATTGGAATAATGATGCCTAGTATTCTAAAAGAAAATCATCTTAACAGCAGGACTAATAGTACAGTCAGATATTAAATTTATCCTTGGCCATTCATAGACCAAGTTCCATACAAATTTACCAATTTAAAGTTTGTTGAACCTATCATTTCAAACCAAACAACAAGCCTAGAGCAAATTTGCATTTGAAGATTGAAATATTTTAAGTTAGTCAGGTTACACAACAAGCCATTTGATATCTTGGTAATTTGAGTTGATGACATAATCTGTCATTAATTACAATCAATTAAGTAAATTATTTCTTTTATTAACCTTTGGATGGCTGATTAGGCTACTAGCTGTCTAGAGAGCCGGTGTCAACAACTAGGTACTTCAGTCAGATTTTAAAACATAAGTAGATGATTTGATAAACTATTTTAAATTTAGTTTCCTATCAACTTATAAATATAATAGAGTATCTTAGAGTAGGTCTAATAGGGATTTCAAAGTAAAAATATAAGAAGTTACCTATGTAATAATTACCACAGGACGCCCCCTATTTTAACCTCTTAGGGAACAAATTTCCAAAAATCCCTGTCAGTGTACTCTCCTAGGACACTCAAGTATTATTCCCCCCAAATTTGAAGTTCCCATTTCCAGCAGATTCCGCTGTGCGTTGATCAATGATTCAGTCAGTTTATTCTTTTACTTACATTATATAGACATTTGTATCACTCAGGCAACTATTTTAAGCTTTCTAAACCAAAAAGTCTGGCATTACCACCATTGTAACCACACTGTTAATTTAATCCAAGAAAAGTCAACATTTCTTGGTGAAATGACTTCATACAGAAGCCTTTGTAGGTGCGGAAGTTTACTAAAGATCCTTCACAATTGAACCATTTGTATAATTATTCAGATTTAAGTAGATATGAAATGAATGCCACCAAATGGCTCTACTCAATTTACACCATAAATATTAAACAAATATGAAAAGTAAATTTGAGAATTAAGAGCAACATAAATAACTAAACATTAGGGGACAATCCCACACAAAATGACCTAGTCCCAAACTAGGCTAAACCTAGGCTTGTACTAAACTTATATGTATAGAGAACAACATACCTAGTTAAATATGTATATAACAAACATCCAAGACTCAGGAGCAATTACTCGTTGTAACGCGTGTATATTACCCGCTATACATTAATATATAAAAATGTAATAAACATTTTATATAATTCGAAATCTTAGAATTACCTATAACAATGACACGTTACAGACAAAGAGGCGGCTTTGGGATTCTTAACTCACAGCTGCAGGTCATTTAGACGAATCGCTTTTGTATTTATATTTTTTGCTAGATTGTTAAAAACAGACATAGTGTTAAAATGGCAATATGCAGCTGTATGGCAGGACTTTCTCAGTAAATACCGCCAAAGGCAATTTCTCGTTTCTACGAATGTGCTAGGCAGCCATAAAGAGTTACGTTGCATTTTATATGACAGAAGTATTCGGCATTAACAAGGAACATCATCTCTTCCAAAATAACATGTTGCGCAAATGGGTTTCGGACCTATTGTTTTACTAAGAATAAGAAAGTCGAAACAAATATAACTGTAACACTCCTACCCCCAGGCTACATAGAAACGATAAAATATCCTACGTTGTGTTGTGTAATTAAATTGATTGGCCAAAAATAAAACATGTGATCGTCTAGTTATAATTATACCTATCTAAATTAGGACCCTCTACGTTGTGTAAAAGATAAGGTAATCTAACGTAATCAAAATCAAGATCTATCGATAAACAAGCTAAAACCGAAAATATATGAAATTAACTTCAATCACGAAATAAATACAAAATGAAACACAGTTGAAATAAAGGTTTGACTCACCCAGATTCTCCTTGAACTACCTTGACCGTTGTATACCTGTCGTGTGCCTAAACATATTCCCTACCCTACCTATATTACGAGGATTCAACAAAATGTAATGGTATCCCTACCTATACCCCAACCTCGAAAGAGGTCGGTTACAGCGAGAACCTATTTGATCTTAGATTATAATCTACTTTCTTAAGTATTCGTAATATTTAATTGAACAAGAAGTAAAAATCAAATTGGTTCTTACTTTGGATGGCGTCTGACCTCAATAAGACGAACTACCCTGCTATCTTGCATCTATTCCTATTACGGATGAGCTAATGTCATACAACACATTGTACACCAAATCATTTAACGAAGTGATTCATTGGACAAGGTCATGGAAAACAAATGGTGATTAAGAAGAATATCAAACGGTTTGTGATTTCCACTGTTACTTTCAGAACATCACAATAGATGGTCGATCTCTCTTTCTATCTTCCGACACGGGTTACGTCAGAGAGGATCGGTGTCGATCACTCTTTCTGACTTCCTTCACGAGTCACGTCAGAGAGAATCAAATGATTATCGTGCGATAAAATGAATGCAAAACTATTTGTTTATGTCAAGTCATTCAGTCCTGGGAGACGTGAGTATACGCAGCATCCTGCGCTATCTCGGATTCTTCGATATGAATGAATCACATACTAACCTAAAAGTTGTGAATTCCACTAAGCAGGCATGCGAAGCGCGTTTCACAAATTATACCTAAACCACCGCGTGAATTCCGCTTAACCGTTAAGCACTCCACAAGAGGATTTCTTTATTAATCACCATAACTGTAATAATCACTTGTTAAAATCTATGAATGGTATGTGTATGACACAACCCGATCGTTCCGAGATAAACCACACTTAACTATTTACGAAAATAACAACGAACTAAACTGAGACAAATTCTTAGCTATAAGGACTTATTTCCAGATGAATTTATACACTCCCTGGCTACTGAATATTATAGCACGTTCCCTAAATTGTATCCCGACTAACTGCGAAACTGCTGTGATGTTTTTGCGAAACTCAGTGCTTTGTTTTTATTTTATTTTTCTTCTCGTTTTGTGTTCATTTAATTATGTGTGTGTAACCTTCCGTGGTTTCACCTGATGGTTCCAACGGAAGACCAGCGCTGACTTTAATGCCAGCATTACGCTGAGTTGGGAAAATTTCGTGGCTTCTTTCTTCTTGTATTTGTTTATCTGTTCTTTGTTATGCATTGTCACGTCCTACCGGGTGGCAAGAAAAACTCGATAAAAGTTTAAAGAATTTATTGAAAAGAACTCCGGTAGTGTGAACAGAAGAGGGTAGTAGGTTCGTAGGGTGTGGTCTGATTCTGTGAAGTGGATAGCACTTCCCTCGTAAATTAGAGTGACGCGGAGCGGCGGTGGAGGTAACCCGTCGGCAGCCCGACGGTGTACGATGCCAGGATCCTGGCGTCAGGGGGGTAGCACCCGGTGTGTAGCACCGGACCCCATTCGACGATCCTGGTCCCTCCCGGAGATAGACGCCGCGCCGGCCAAGTAGGTGAATAGAGGAGGAGTAGATGGGTAGCAGCGTTGGTGTACTCCTAGCGGAGGTGTACTCCCAGCGATGATTATGAACGGTGAACGGTGAAAGGTGAACGGTGATCGTTGCTCCCTGAACGGTGAACCATGATGGGTGATCGGTGCTCGTGCATCATGATAGGTGATCGGTGCTTCATGATCGTGATCGGAGCTCATGATGGGTGGATCGGTGCTCATGATGGGTGATCGGTGCTCCCTGTAAACCCAAGCATTGGCTATGTGAGCCTGGTGTCCAGCATTGGGACAGTTAATGCCAGCCGCCGTTGGGTGAAGCCCGAGGGAATAGCGCTTTTAATTATTGGCGGTGGCAAGAACTATCGGAACGGAGTTACATAAAACAAAGAAAAGCTAAGCCAAAATAACACTTTACTAAGGAAGTTAATATACTAACGACCGTTATGAAGTAACGGTCGGTTATTAGAAATAAAAATGGTTAAAAGAATAATTTGGAATAATCTAGAAGAACACACAATAAGAAAATATAAAACACGATAACATTACACAGCAATATAGAAATAGGATAGATAGTTAATTCGTTGCACTGAACTTACCCGATTTGGGGGTTTGCACCGATTTTATAGATAGGTATTATGTACCTATACGATACAAACGTTAACACTAAGTGTTCCAAGTGTAGTAGTTGAGGTGGTAAAGAGGACGAATGAAATGAGCGCGGCCCTTTTATAACCTTTCGCCCATTTCGGTTAATTTTGAATATGAGTAGGGCGAACAAAGAAATGCTAGAAAGCCAAATTCGCGTCATGAGTGAAAATATCGGGTCATGTAGGTAAGACACCAACATACCCTCCATTATTTTCTCATGCGCTGAATCGGATAAGAAAGAATACATTATTTTATTATTTTATGAACGAGTAACAATTAAAAGGTTATTTATATTTATGTTGAAGTTAATTTTATTAAAAGATTTAAATATATTAAATATAAGTAAAGTTACACAGAATGGCTAGTAACGCCATCTGTTGGATAAGTGTCGTCAACACTTGACAAAGATCGATTTGTGGTTAACGCAACTCAAATAATCTATGGAATTGAGCTGTCTGTTTGACAGTTATTAGTAAACAATTCATAAAGATGTTTACAATACGAATTTAAATGAAAATGAAGTGAAATTGAAGTGAATTGAAGTGAATTAAGCTTGTTTGTATGTTAAAATGCAGCACAGGTAAACAGCGTAACAACTGCATTGTTACAGCATGCCACGAATAAATGATTTTCTTTCTTTCTTTTTCTTTCTCTTTCCTCCTCCTAAATTCAAAGTCGACTGTCCTATTCCTAGATTTCCTGATCAACTATCCCCTTGCTCCTCTACTGACCGTCTTGTCTCTAGATTCGATACCAACTCTCCTCCGCCGCCCCTAATATTGAAAAGACGTAAATTATCTAATACATAAAATCAAATCAAATATATAGAATAGATACAACCGTGTTTAACACTGAATCTAAATAACTATCTAGTAGTTAGCAATCACAATCCACATAGAAATAAAGTCCTTAAAACTAATAGTCCCGGCGGGATACTTAGGCGTCGTTAGCATTGGGTGCAGCAAGCTGCAACCTATCTAGGAGAAGGAAAACTCCGAATTCAAACCCGGCGGGGTAGGCGTCGTTAGCATTGGGCTGCTACCTATCTAGGAGAAGGAAAACTCCAAATTCAAACCCGACCCTGCATAATGGACCATGCGAGCACCATTTAAAAAGTTTATACCCCAGGAGGGTACTGGCAATGCCAGAGAATCCCTCCCCAGGCCTAGCCTGGGCAGCCCTTCGTACAAAATAGTGCGCGTATGTTCGGATCCCTCCGGGGATCGGAACGGCGGCGATGACGTTTGCCACGCGTCACGCTGTGTTCGCAGGGGGGTTGGCAAAAAGCGGGCCGCTGAAAGCCGCCTTGCTACGATGAATGTTTGTGGAGGGATGGAACATAAATTAGATGAGGTATGTATGATGGATGATGAAAGAGAGAAAGCTGGATGTTCTATGTGTGACTGAGACGAAGAAAAAAGGGGTGAGTACGTCCACACACGGAACCTTGACGGCATTGTGGTCCGGAGTTCCGGTATACGAGCACGGTCGTCAGGGAGTTGGTATCGTACTCTCAGAGCGAATGGCTGAATGTATGCAAGAGCATGAATGTGTGAGTCCAAGATTTCTCTGGGTGAGACTCAAGGTAGGTCTCACCCGTTTATTCGTAATTGGGGCTTATGCCCCGAATAAACGAAAAAAGAAAGGGAGGAGTTTTGGAAAAGTTTGCATGAGGTTTCAACAAAATGCAAGGAGAATGAAAGGATTATTTTGCTAGGCGATTTTAATGGTTGGACAGGCGTGCAAAGGGATGGTTATGAATCGGTACTGACTGGGTAAGTATGGTGATGAGCGAGTGAACGAGAATGGCAAATGCCTTCTCAATGTATGATTGGCTAAGAATCTCTGCGTGACAAACACTTTGTTTGATCACAAAGAGATTCATCAGTATACGTGGAGACGTCAGAATGAGAAGTCTATGATAGACTTGATGATTGTGGATGAACGGCGTACCGTAACCTCGGGTTATGTTAACCCTAGGAGGTTACATTGCCCACCCTTAAAAGTATAACTATTTCAGTGGTAATTATTTTAAATTATTAAAATAATTTTAGAACTATGTAAGTACCTTGGTTCTGATCTAACATTTAATGGAATAATTAAATTTTAACGATGGTTTTTAGGGTGGGCAATGTTACCCCCTAGGGCTAAAGTTACCCGAGGTTACGGTAACAAAGTTGTAGATACCAGAGCATTTCGAGGAGTTAGCGTAGGTTCAGATCACTACTTAGTGGTAACACGAGTAAGGGGTCTGTTCACACGTTGGCGCCATCGCGTTCCCGTACCGACAACTGCGTTAGAGAGGATAAAAGTAGAGAAACTGAATGACGAAGTTATACAAGATGAATACGTAAGAAAGCTGAAAGATTGTTTTGAATGTTCGAATAAGATGAATGACAGTGAAGTCGAGAATAATGTATGGGAGATTATGAAGAATGGCATGATCAAATCGGCCACTGAAGTATGCGGTGTAGTAAAAAGAAGAAAAAGTAAGAATAAACGTCCGGAATGGTGGGATAGAGAGGTAGATGATGTAGTGAAAGAGAAGAAAAAGTGTTGGTTGGATTTTGTAGCTGTAGAAACAGGACAAGATCTACGCGACAGAAAGAAAAAAGAGTATAATAGATCAAAGAAAAGAGTGAAAGAAGTTGTGGCTAGAAAGAAAGATTTACTTAATGAAAAGTATGATAGGAGTTTCTATGACAACTTCCGGTCGAATATTAAACTCTTTTGGAGCTTGATTAAATCGGCTAGGGGGAAATCAGAGAAAACTAAATTAAACGCGGTGAGGGATGAGTCTGGAGACTTAATATGTCAGGAAGAAAAAATGCTTGATAGATGGAAAACTTATTTTGAAAGCTTGTTTGAATGCGAAGATATTTGTCGTGAGCCAGAAAGCATGAGTAAAGATGCAAGTGGCGAAGATGAAAGTGTGATTAGTATGAGTGAAATCATGAAAGCTTTAAAAAGTATGAAAGCGGGAAAGTCAGCAGGTTGTGATAGTGTCGATAGAAATGCTGAGGAGAGGAGATGGCCTGGTGGGTAGTCTGTTGTACCGTCTTTTCAATGCATGTTGGAGTAGCGGCCGAGTCCCAGAAGATTGGGTCAAGGCCGTTATCGTCCCTCTGTATAAAGGAAAGGGGTCACAGCAAGACTGCAAAAACTACCTCGGTATCAGCCTCATTAGTGTTGTCGGCAAAGTATATGCGAAGATTTTAATAGAAAGGGTATTGAATGTTACGAATGACAAAATCTGGGATGTACAAGCGGGATTTCGAAAGGGAATGGGATGTACGGATCAGGTCTTTTCACTACGGTCCATCACAGAAAAGTTCTTGGCTGTGAACCAAAAGGTTTTCTGTGCTTATGTGGACCTGGAAAAGGCCTATGATAGGGTAGATAGAAAGGAGTTGTGGACGGTACTGTCTATGTATGGAGTGAGCAGCAACCTGGTGCAGGCTTTGAGGTCCCTTTATGAGGGCTCCAGAGCCTGTGTCAGGATCAATGGGGCATACTCGGCCTGGTTTAATATCTCAAGGTGTTAGACAGGGCTGTGTTGCCTCACCATGGCTGTTCAATCTATTCATGGACAGTTGTATGTGGGATTTGAAAGAGTATGATAAGGGTTTGCGTGTGCAAGAGTTGCAATCAAGTTATACTTGCCCCATCGGTACTAGAGTTGCAGGATATGGTGACAGTAATGAATGAGGGATTTAAGAAAAAGGGGATGAAAGTAAATGTTACCAAGACCAAGGTCATGGTGATAGAGAAGGATGAGGAGATGACTGAGTGCGTGATAAATATGAATGGTGAATTAGTAGAACAAGTGAGCGAATTTGTGTACCTGGGAAGTATGTTTACAAGAGATGGTAAGTGTGAGAAGGATATTGAGAGGAGGGTGAATGCGGGGAATCAAATTAATAGGCCCTGCACTCCTTTGTGAGCAGACAGGGCGTTTCACAAAAAGCCCGGCTGGCTGTTCACAATGGAGTGCTAGCCGCTAGCCCCTACCCTGATGTATGGTAGTGAATGTTGGGTGTGGCAGGACAAGCATGTTAGTCGTGTAAATGCAGTTGAAATGCGCTCTTTGCGTAGTATGTGTGGTGTGAAACTGATTGATAGAGTTAGAAATGAAAAAATCAGAGAGAAATGTGGAATGAAAGAAGATGTAGTGACTAAGATTGAAAAGGGCATGCTTCGATGGTTCGGTCATTTGGAAAGGATGGATGAAAGAAGATTGACGAAAGAGATATACAGATCAAAAGTGAGTGGAAGGGTCGGAAGGGGCCGCCCTAGGCGTACTTTTTCGAATCAAATCGGAGAAATACTGGAAAAGGGCCGAATCTTAAGTACCCGAAACCGACGTGCGTGCATGACTCGATGTATGAATGTTGAAGAAGCGAAAGAAATTTGTCAAGATCGTAGCAAGTGGAAAGAAGTGGTCTCTGCCTACCCCTCTGGGAAACAGGCGTGATTTAATGTATGTATGTAAACTAATAGTCCATAATCACACCAACCCACCTACAGCGATACAAAATCAACACTAATAAATTACTTAAATACCGTAACTTGGAAATTAAGATCGAAGTAGGAGATCTGATCTTACTCGCGCCCCGTAGTTGACTGTCCTTGCTCATCCACAAACCCTACCTCGTTACATCTCAGACCCTCTCTCCCGAGTCTGAATTTCCTTACTCTCCTAAAAGTAGGCTTGGCTACTACCACCCTTGACCAATCGGTGACCAATACCCTTCTTTAATGTTAACGCCCAGGCCCTATTGTCTTCGTCAAAATCATCAACATCTGTGCCTAAGTTACTCTCTCACGATATTTTTCTTTGTTAAAATTAAGCTACAGTTACACATGCTGATTACTAGCACGAAAGCATGCCACTATTGAGCAATTGCTACTTAGTAGTATGTGTGTCGAAACATTGCTAATAATGAGCATGCTCATTTTGAGTTTGCTCAAAAATCAACGGTCGTGCGATTTTTGGGCATGCTACTTGCAGCGCGGGTGGAGGGGGGCGTGCTTTTAGCGCGTGTGAACAGGTTTGCCTATTGAGCATGCTAGTATCGATCAGTCGATCGCAAGTCGCAACAGGTGAGAGTGCACCATTTTCACGCAAAATGTCTGGCTGGGCCGACGAAAAAACGCTCAAATTTGTAAATTTATACCGAAATCACGAGTGCTTGTGGAATCTCCGCATACCGCAGTATAAAAATAATGTTGATAGAAATAATGCGTACCAAGACTTATTAACGAACATAGAGGATCCGTCCTTGACTGTGAAAATCATTAAAACCAAAATTAAAAATCAAATTGATGCGGCAGCATCCTTAAATGGTTTTTTGTAACCCGCAGCATCTTCTACTCGCATTTCTGTAAGCAATTGCGCACTTGCTCCTAAGTCCTGTCTTCTAGATATCCAATCACGAACCCAAATCTTTCTCTTTCTTTTCTTTTTTTGCCGAGCTGATATAATCTTCTGGATGCATTGCATCGCCAGCAAAAGGAAGAGCTTATTCAGCTCCATACGGAGAGCTGTTTGATTGTCCATGGTTTTGTTTGAACTGACAGAGAGCGAGAGAGCACGCTATAAAATGGAATGTGTATTGGAGTGTTTGCTTTGAGCATGCTTATTCAGGAGCATACTTAAAACTAGCTTGCCTATTGCTAGCAAATGTAAACTGCTCATAAGCATGCTCATATTGAGCATACTCAATAGCACACTTTTTAGCATGCTATTATAGAGCATGTGTAACAGTAGCTTTATTGAGAAACGGTTTACCCCGAGGAAGTAATAAATATTTGTTTTGACTTTCTTATTCCTAGTACACCAATAGGTCCGAAACCCATTTGCGCAATATGTTATTTTCGAAGAGATGATGTTCCTTGTTAATGCCGAATACTTCTGTCATATAAAATGCAACGTAACTCTTTATGGCTGCCTAGCAGATTCGTAGAAACGAGAAATTGCCTTTGGCGGTATTTACTGAGAAAGTCCTGCCATACAGCTGCATATTGCCATTTTAACACTGTCTGTTTTTAACAATCTAGCAAAAAATATAAAGACAAAAGCGATTCGTCTAAATGACCTGCAGCTGTGAGTTAAGAATCCCAAAGCCGCCTCTTTGTCTGTAACGTGTCATTGTTATAGGTAATTCCAAGATTTCGAAATATAAAAAAAGTTTATTACATATTTATACAGGGTGTATTGCAAGTCGTGTGCCAAATGAATATGGTGGGTAGCTAAGGTCACTTGCAACACGTTTTGGGCCAATTAACACTTATCCTACCCACGGTGTTTTTTTTAAAAAAAAATTGAAAAAAATTCGGAATCTTCCAAAAGTTAACCATTTTGTTCACCTATCTTTTTTTTTTAATGTGACAGCACAAAAGTATTTGTAGTTTTTTTATCTTTAATGTTTGCGCATTCTAATGAAATGAAATTTTAATTCATATAGTAAACAAATAAAAAAATATTAGCCAACAAAGTGTGAAGGACAGAAAAATAAAATCTTCACGGTCAACTTTACGGCACAATTAAAAAAAAAGTAGAAGCTCCTCAGATCTTCCAACATCATAAAAACTTCTCCAGTTCCTGACAATTCTTACGGTATACCACATGTCTAGAATAACGTTCAGTTTTTCGTCAAAATATGGTTTCAATCTAAAATTGTGGTTTTATTCGGTCAGTAGATCCAGCCAGTTAAATGGGCTAAATGCACAATACAAAACGCAATATGGTTAAAAATCATCTTTATTTTAATAATTACTTCAAATTTTGTTCAAATTGTCTTCCTTTACAATTGACAACATTTCAAAAAAAAAGCATTATTGTTTTTTCGCGTTTATAATAGCTGGTTAAAAATAAGACTACCCTTATTTCTTGGTTTTTATTTATTTAACTTAAATTCGTCGTTAATAATTTATTAAAGAAATAGTCATTAAAAAGACCGTATATACAAAGTTAGGAATACTGATGTCGTGATCTTAGCCTGATATAAAATTAAAAAAAGTAACATGTGTCATGTAATGTCACTCACTTGTCAATCATTCGCTGCCGTTCGTTCACAAATTTGTTATTTTGCGTAATTTAATTAATTACGTAATTTGTAGACGCCATTAAAATAAATAAACTATTTTGCGTAGAATCGAAAGCGTGTCGTTAGAATAAAGTAATCCGTCAGACAGATAAAAAATGAACACGACAGTTGTATATTTTTTTGAATTCCTTTGGTAATAAATGGACTAAGTGTATTCCTAACATTCACAATCGAACATTTTTTACTGTTTTTCCTAAATATAAAAAAGTACTGCATAAAAAAATCTAACGATATTTTTACTGTAATCAGCAGTGTAAAATCTAGAAACGGTATTTTATTTTACTACCTTAGCAAAAAATGAATTGTTGTCAATTGATACATTCGCGACACCTTTTTCGTATTTCTACAGTTGTTGTACGAAGTGTCTTTGACTTTTACGTCTGGGGAAGGGCCAAAGAGCTAGTGTACGCAACAGGTAGAGAGCAGAGAGCATCTGATCGCAAAAATTAATGACGCGTTCGCAATAATGCGGCAAGAAATGACACTTCGTACAACAACTACTGTAGAAATACGAAAAAGGTGTCGCGAATGTATCAATTGTGGAGGAAGACAATTTAAACAAAATTTGAAGTAATTATTAAAATAAAGATGATTTTTAACCATATTGCGTTTTGTATTGTGCATTTAGCCCATTTAACTGGCTGGATCTACTGACCGAATAAAACCACAATTTTAGATTGAAACCATATTTTGACGAAAAACTGAACGTGATTCTAGACATGTGGTATACCGTAAGAATTGTCAGGAACTGGAGAAGTTTTTATGATGTTGGAAGATCTGAGGAGCTTCTACTTTTTTTTTAATTGTGCCGTAAAGTTGACCGTGAAGATTTTATTTTTCTGTCCTTCACACTTTGTTGGCTAATATTTTTTTATTTGTTTACTATATGAATAAAAATTACATTTCATTAGAATGCGCAAACATTAAAGATAAAAAAACTACAAATACTTTTGTGCTGTCACATTTAAAAAAAAAGATAGGTGAACAAAATGGTTAACTTTTGGAAGATTACGAATTTTTTTCATTTTTTTTTTAAAAAAAACACCGTGGGTAGGATAAGTGTTAATTGGCCCAAAACGTGTTGCAAGTGACCTTAGCTACCTACCATATTCATTTGGCACACGACTTGCAATACACCCTGTATATTAATGTATAGCGGGTAATATACACGCGTTACATCGTGCTCGTCACACAACATATCTGTCTGCCGTTAACAGATATTTGAATTCGGAACCAACTAGGCTAACATGTCTCAGCATTGCAGGTATACTTAATATTAACACTGCTACTGCTCACTCACTTATTACTTTCCTGAAAGAGCCCATCATGTCTCCTTGTTAGGAGTCCTTCATGAGGGAGACATAGTACAAGCCTAGAGCTTAGTTTGGAGCTATGACAATTAGTGTAACATTGTCGCCTGATATTTATTTATTAAATCGTGCTGTGGGTACCTTTTCACTGAATGTAACTTCCTTTTACTATGAGTACTATGACTTCCTACCATATTTCAGCTGATAGGCTATCCCTAAAACTCAAGACTCGGAACTCACAGTATGTACTCAGTCTCGGTATAAGCACTCTTTGATAGAAAAATTATGGATTGCGGATAACTGTACTTTTAAATCCCAATATCAATTCCAATCAGGTTATTATAATTAAGCTGAAATGAGTTTGAATACTGGACTTTAATAGTAATCATAAGTGCCAATAAAGGGCAAAAAACATTTAACAGTGATTAGACATTTCATTTATTAGGTTTCTGACTACATGCTGATAGCTTGCCAGAAATGTCATGCACATTCAAGACATGCTCCAAAGATTTAAATTATTATAATTTTATAACAAGGGTATAATAGAAAACAAGCATCTACATCTCAATTAATATTATTGATTAATTGGATTGATTGATTATAAATCATATATTTAAAAAAAAACTAAATCTAAAAAACTGGCCCAATGCAAGTGGGACTCACACAAAGAGTATACAATATTTTAATGTATCGGGGACCCCCAACTTTAAACTTCATTTTTATTGTTTTTATTGTAGCTACACTCTGTATTAAATTTAAAGTGTCTAGCTATTACAGTTCAAAGGATACAGACAGACAGATGCACAGCAAAGGTGTAGATCTTAGTAATAGGTTCCCCTTGGCACCGTTTACTTACAGACCCCTAAAAAAAGTCGGGCAGTCAGGTACAAATAGCATAATAAACACCAATTCGGGAATTCAATGACAATGTAATAAGACATACGATAATTTAAACAAAGGAGCATCAAAACAATTGAAATAAGTACTTCAATAACAGTAACAAAATCAACATCAAACTTGATTTAAATACATTTTCTAGAAAATGCACATGATTCGAGTTAAGTTTCAATTTAGGTAAGCACTTATGCATCAATATTATTTAAAAAAGATTAAGTAAATAAATCTTTCTTTGTGGTTCAAAAAATAACATTAGGCATACTACAACTACACGGTACGGTACGGTTATTCTTTAGCAAACAAACAAAACACTAATACATTAAAGTATTTGTTAAAATTAGAATAGGCTATTTCTTCTAACTAATGGGGGTACTTAAGACAAACGTTAAAATTCAAATGCAGTACTTACTTAATATAATCAGTTTGCAGAACCTACGAGAACCACTGAGTTAAAAACTTGATATTAAATTTAATTATTGTTGACCGCTCTGAAACGACTTACACTACACTATATTTAAAATGCAATGCAACGCCATGCTACAAATATGCTATGGCGACTGCCGATTTAAGAACAAAGATTTTGTTTATACTTCTATTAACGTTCTCGTATTAACGGATAAGGAATTCCCCGAACAGCGACAATGAAACAATAACAAGTGATTAGGAGTGATAACATAAACTTACCCGTGTATTCTCGTCTTTATCTGATATTTATATTTAAGCTTAGTGCTTTGTGTAATGGTTTTAATATGTATTGTGGCTGTATGATAAATGATAACAAATCAAACTGAACTAAATTATAAAGTTAAAATCGGCAGGCATGATTGAAAAACTTGCCGGTGCACGGTGCCATTTGTTTGCCGTGTAACGTTACGTACGAATGTATGTACTTCACAGATTATAATATGCGCCCTACATTCACGCGCAATTCGCGGGCTACGTTCACGCGGAATTCGCAGTGTTCACAATTGTATTCACATTATAATTCGCGCGCTCGACGATGGAAATAGGTCTACATTAAAAGTAAAATACTAATTAAAAAGAGTACTTATTCATCGTAATAGAATAATGTTTCTAATATTTTGTCCATTATTGGTGGTATTGGGCTAATATTTTATAAAAGTTGCGCGTGAGGCAGTCCAAAACACCGACAACAAGGCGCGAACTATGCGCGAACCCGCAAGCGCCCTCCTCATTCACACTTTTACGCGTTCGCGTATTGCGTTCGCGCGTGAATGTAAAGCGCGCATAAGGTATGTCTAAAAAAAGTATGTATGTTTTCATTTTCACAATGCCTGTGTAGCCACAATTGCCACTAAAATTTACCTTCGGATACGCACACTACCTACCTAGTTCGTTCATTTGTTTTTATTGATTATTTTCCACATGTACCACTTTTTTTTTAAACAAATGGGAATTCGTCTCTAAAGATGCAGGCCTTGATATTAGCGCTTGATATTGATATCGCACATGTTCATTTCGAGTTCTATTGTCAATTAGAATTGTATTTTAAAATTTAAGATTATAATACCTAAGAATAAAATAATAGTACGCTAACTGACTTTGGATTACACAATTAAAATGTTTTAGTTAAGTAAGGTAAGTGACTTTAAAGCGCACGATTAAGCTTATTGATTTATTACTTTTAAGTGGCCTATTCACAATCATGGACTGCGAATGTAGGATGTATACACACACACCCCTACTTTGAAAATAGAAGTTCGAAGTTAGAATACGTTAGGTCCACCCTTTGTCTCAATTGTTGAATGACGATTGACAGGGTTGGAATGAAACTATCGTAACGTTGAACTGCGATCTTCAAAGTAGAGCATTTTCTAAGAAAATAGATTTATATTTTCTAGCTTCAGTCACAAGTTTGCTCAGTATCGCAAAAAAAAAAATAGAACGACTAAAAGAGAAATATTTATACAGAAAGACATAAAAAAAGAAGATGGCATCCTTACTTTCAATCTCACTGTATATTTCGTTTGCGTTAAATTTCATTGAGGTTTATTATGTTTCGTTATAATAATACTTTACATTGCAACATTTGCAACTAAATCAACAAAAAATACTGAAGCCCTATTTTGAAGATCGTAGTTAGAAGTTACGTTACTCCGTCTCTTTCTCTCGATTTAGTTTCAAATGAAAAGTGACAGGGATGGCCTCTGATTCGTAGGTTAAATAGTTGTCTCTGGCGATCTTATCGGTTTGCTTAGCGATTAAAATTAAAATTGATGATTATTAATTCTAAAACTGTACGTAGCGGTCGCTGTGTGTGTGATACATGGTTTTTAAAAGATGTTAAGAGCAATTGAGTTACCGGCGCTTTTTGAATGAAGAGGTAAATGTTAGACTTAACTATTTGTTTACAAAAAAATCATTATGTCCATATGTGCCTTATAATATCGCTGCCTTTATACAATAACGCACTATTGCAAAATACTACGATTTCGAGTTAAGTATACAGAGACGTGCAGAGTAAGCGAAAGTTTATCGTGAATAAAGCAGCCATCATCTTACGATAAAAAAAAATGTTGTCGTAAGATGATGGCTGCTTTATTCACGATAAACTTTCGCTTACTCTGCACGTCTCTGTATACTTAACTCGAAATCGTAGTATTTTGCAATAGTGCGTTATTGTATAAAGGCAGCGATATGCCTATAGAAACATAACTATGGAAACAACAATCGGGCTAATTGTTTTATAGAACTAGAAGCACTTCAACTTTAACTAATACCATAAATTTTGATTCATTCGTTCTACTAAGTAACTGCAGCAAAAAAAACACAATCGTTCTATGACGTCATAGTTTCATAGGACTGATAGAAAATTTAAAGTGTTTCTAGTTCTATGGAACAAAAAGCAAATTTTTTGTTTCAATAGTTCTACCATGGAACTACTGGGACAAAAAATATCACAACAGTTCTATGACGTCATATTTCCATAGGACTGATGGGTAATTTTAAGTGCCTCTAGTTCCATAGAACAAATGGCACACTTTTTGGTTCAATAGTTGTACCATGGAACTGTTGGGAAAAAAATAATAGTAACAGTTCTATGACGTCACAGTTACATAGGACAAATGGGAAGTACCCGAGAAATGAAAGCTATTGGACTGTAATCTCGTGAATGTCCAGCTTTACAGCTGTGTATTATTTGTATCCAATTTTTATGTGAAGTGCTTAAGACGAAGTATACCATACCGTGAAGTTGTATACAAATTTATGATTCTAGAACAGCAGCGGTTATTTTAAAACAAATTACGCTGGTGATGTCACTGATAGGTAATGACGAGTAGAGCATTTAAAAGAATATGGGTATTGTTAAAGATAGTTAAGTAGAGGTAAGTTACACTTGTAAGCGATAGATGGCGCTATTAGGTCGGGAGAATTCTCTACATCGGACTAGCGTTTGTCTCCCCCAGAATATAAACCTCCGTGCCCTAATCATCTATTATTAGAAGCATTGTATGGAGTCCAGTAGCTAAAGTAAAATACATTTTAAGATTATTATTAATCACGGTGTTAACATTACTTGCTAGTCTTGCTACCTCTTCCCTCGAGATCGAGATCATTTTTAACAGGAATTAAATATTTTAGATTTTTCAGTGAGAAGTAAAAGAGCACAAACACACAATGCACTTGACACACACATACATACACACATAGACTTTTGAATTAAAAAAACCGGTCAAGTGCGAGACGGACTCGCGCACCGATGGTTCCGTATTTAAGATAATATGGATAGAAAACGCAAAAGAAAATAGGTATTCGTTTTGTTATGAACTTTATTGTCCATGCCATAAGGACTATATTGATAAGCTTAAATTTTAATATAAATATTTATAGATTTTTGGTAGTGTGGTTGCCGGGTTAGAATAGTGCCACTCCATGTCTTCCCGTGGATGTCGTAAGAGGCGACTAAGGGAATATAGGCTTGTAGTACTGTTAGGCGATGGGCTTGCAACCTGTCACTAATATGCTGGTAAACATCTTAGCCTACTTGTGCAAATTGTGGTTACTGAATTATCAACAACTTTTTAAAGTTGTAATTCTGTAGCTCTGCCTAGCCCACTCTGGGATTACAGGCGTGAAGGTATGTATGTATGTATGATAGTTTTTCCAAAACTGTAAAATTAAACAACTTTATTTTATTTTTAGCATAAAATATAAATAATAAATAATCTTTATAAGTATCACGAATTCATCAGATTGTTTGGTTTATAAACTTCGGAGATAACGGGTGGGGATGTAACGGACATTTTATGTATATTTTTGGCTATGAATCAAAAAGTACGTCTCTGAATATTATAAAAAAAAATGTTTTGAAATATACAGGTTAAAACTCTTTCATATAACACCCCGTTTGCTATAATCAAAACACTATCATTAATCACCAACACCCCCAGTCTAGACCCCTTTTCAAATATTTAGAAACATAATTGCATATTGTTTTTACTAAAAACAGATACGGGCAAGCAAGTTATGCAACTTTGCCAAATTTCAAGTTGACGTAGAAGTAGCTTCTCTATACTATACACGGAGAAAAAGTGCTGTGACATACAGACAGACAGACAGACACCGAAGTATCACCACACGGGTTCTTTTTTTACCATTTTGGTATGGAACCCTAAAAAGAACGAGTTCATTGTCACAAAAAAATCTCTGAGTACGGAGGCAAGCCGACCCTTAGTATTAAGTTAACATGGATTGCCTATAGAGGCAAGGTACTTATCATAGGATACTAATTTCACCGGTTGTCTTATCCCCACACCGGAACACAACAATACGAATACTGCTGCTTGGCGGTGGATTAAAGGATAAGATGGTGGCAGCAATCCCGTCGAACCCTGCACAAGGTCCTACCAGGTTTTATTTTTCGAACCAATGGTAAATGCTTTGCCAATATTTTTTTATTTTTTTTACTAATGGCGGTCCACCGCTGTATTTTGCAGTGATTTCGCCAGTGTCACGTGAGTAGAGTAAATCGGTAAACATAATATATCAAAAGTAAAAGCCGGACATCTTTCAATCGGCCATCTTCCCTCCCCGAAGGTTACCGGTAGACCGTATATGCCTAAATTGACTAGATTAGATAATAAGGAAATTACTAAATAATAAGTCCAAAGAATCACGAATATTTCAATTTATTAAAAGCATAATGTAAAATAATATAATATAGACTTAAATTACGAATCATAATATTTTTACGAAACAGAAAAATGCATAAAATGATTCTGATTCATGTTACAAGTACTAATGAGATCGCTTATTGTAATACTGGGCCACGTCTGCGGGATTCGGTGCATTTTCGTGTTGGTGCTTTTATATTTATTGATGTTGGCTATGGCAGCACTTCACGTGGCTGTTATGTGTCAAACATTTTCGTTGCATCTCTTTTATTCAAGATTGTAAATGTAGAGATGAAAGATCAATATTTGGCAAACATGGCCAAGTGACGAAGAGTCATTATAGTAAGGAGACGACTACAAGAATCCGCGCCGAATCTCCTAGATGTAGTCACGCCATAATGGCTATAAAGTTACTAGAGCAGTCAATAAATAATCGGGTCATACACGCTCGAAATAAAAAAATATGTGTATGACTCAAATCCATTCTATTAAGAATGTATTTTGGATATTTAATTAACAGTTAAGGTACTTAAGTATGCTTTGTGTTGCGTTAAGAGGCACGTCAGAGCATAAAGGTGTTTTGAACTCGGGAAATATAGTTTAGATGTCACGACGGGCTCGCAGGGGGTATCGGATAGGATTGATTATGTACTGCACGTTGCTGTCCACGGGGTGGCTCATACCTGGTCAATGGAAAACATTAATTAAATCAATATGCTTCACACTTCTCATCTTACTCAATCACGCCGGAAAGGCTAAACGGATCTCGCATAGAGGCTAGGTACCTTTTTCCTCGTGAAATTGGAGTTCCCGAGGTTATCACTAGGTATTCATAAACAATCTCTACGCGGAAGGAGTCGGGCGCAAAAGCTAGTATATTATAGATGTGAATGTTTGTGTGTGTGTGTGTTAGTTTGTTACTCCTTTACTCTGCAACGGCTGGACGGATTTCGATGAAATTTGACATGGAGATAGCTATTATATCCCGGATCAACACATAGGCTACTTTTATTACGGAAAATTTAAAAGTTCCCGATGGAAAAACAATTATCGAAATCTGTTGCCGAAGCCGTTGGAGCGCGAAGGAGTAACAAATTGACACAAACTTTTGCATTTAGAATATTAGTAGGAAGTGACTGTGGGCATGTTAGCAGACCTGTGCACTCGCCCAGGGCCTGGTTGCAGTAGTAGCCGTGGGCGCACCTCTGGCCGTAGATGTCGAACAACATCTTCTCTGTGCACTGCTCCCCGGGACCCTAGGAGAGAACATTCATCGTTTATATATATCAGGGGACATGTCACACAAATGGCTCCGGTCCAAAACTACGCTTTAGGCTCTTGTAGTATGAACAGGTACTAGACAACGATAAACATAGAAACAATAAATACATGTAAAACATTCCAGACTCAGGATCAAATACTCATCAAGCAAATATCTGGGGGCCTAGTGAAAAAGGATGTAAGTCGCCTGAAGATCAAGTGAAAAAGGGTTTAAGTCTAGTATACTCCAGTCATGTACGAGTACCTACCTACACCTATACCTTTTTTAATTACGAGTTATTTCGACATGTACCCTTTTTCACTAAGATCTAATCTGAATTCGGACCCGCCAGCTTAGCTTGCCAATGGCAGGGTCACTCACTACCAACTAAGCTTACGTGTCATCTTACTTTAAGTATCTATATAGCTTCCATGTACGTGTAGTCGTACAGTGCAAGAGTGCAAAAGATACTTAAGAGATATACTTTTAGGTTTGGTTAAAACCGGGTCTATATTGGTTTCACTAATCGACATTGTCTTAATGCATTGTTGATCCAAATGTTCGTTTATCCTAAACCTGAACCCGAACTTAATGTTTTTAATGTTTTTATAATACAATACTAACCTAACCTAACCGCAAGTCTTTTTGGAAAACTTAAAGAAGTTGTCTGGCTCAACTGAAAACCAGTTTAGTACAAACGATGCGTTAGGACAAACGGTGAATGAGATGTGCGAATGAGACCCAGTAAAAACATAGCCTGCCTTATACGACTCTCGTTTTAACAAGTAAGCAATAGAGTCGTTTTAAAAGTAATTGCAGTACATGTCTAAGGACCGTATTTATAAACTCATCTCGACTGTAATGCTCGTCTCAAGATGAGTCAAAACTGACAGTTCTGTATGGCTTGACGTTTACTTTGACGTATCTTGTGACGGGCAACTCAGTCGAGACGAGTTTATTAATACAGCCCTAACACACGCAACGCAAGATCAAAGGGATAAGGAGTAAGTTCTTACCCGGTAGCAGTCGCGCCGGTTGCCGCAGACCTCGTTGGTGTAGGTGCCGAGCGGGCAGCGTTTGTACCGCTTGCCCTCGCGTACGATATCGCACTTCTCCCTGTTGGACATCCAGCCGGCACTCTCGCAAACGGGACACTCCACGATGTCACTGTTAAGGGCACCACAACGCACACTATAAGGTTCTGCCGTGAACTCCCGGTTTTATCAAAAATGTCCTACTAACTAAATGTGTTTTAAAGGGAATACTTCTAAAGATTTAACCCCTTACTTATAAACGTGGAATAAGCTTGGAATAGTTTATGCTATGCTTTGTCACTTTCTGTCAGATGCAAATGTCACAATTACAGATAAGGACAAAGCATGGCATAAACTATTCCAAGCTTATTCCACGTTTAATAAGTAAGGAAGAAATTCTACGTGTGAGATATTTTGTTTGGATTGGAGTAATGGTTCCAGCGGAAAATTAGCGCTGGCTGGCATCAAGATCAGCACCTTGTTGAGCTGGGACCGCTTTATTTTGTCAGTCACTTATTTTGTGTTTTGTTTGATACGAATTTCCCAACGACTATTATTTGGTGTTAGGATGATCTGATGATAAAGTCGGAAGGTGGTAACATTATCTCCGCTCTACTTATGAGCTAGTGAGTCTGGACTCGTTAAACAGACTCAATGAGTTATTAACTAATTAGTAGGTAATTACCGAGTGTTCAAAAATATAGCTTATTCCAGTAAGTTATTTTAAATCAAAAAACGGCTATGCCAGAAACTGAAGTGTAGAGATAAAACAACAGAAGAAATACAGTACTTATAATTAGAATGGTTAGAGGAACTGCACTTAAAGATAAAATGCATTCTTCGAATTATTTGTTATCGTGATAGATAAATTGAATGTCAAGCATGTTTACCGATAGGACTGATAAAAAAAACGACTGAAAATTTAAGTAGCCTGAATTGTCTATGAACGGTTAATCCCACTGTCTGTGGTACTTAAGTAATACAATAACAATCCAATCATACAATGCAAATAAATGTGGATTGATCGCGATAAAACAGTGATAAAATCACTCACGAATTCTGGTAAGTACCTGCCTATTTTAGCGCGTACAATTTCTTTTTGTGAATCCACCTCAGCGTATTTATTTTGAGCGAGGGTTACACTATGTATAATTAATTACAATGCTTTTACTCAACTTATTTGACGCTGACAACACTGGTGGCGATTTTACATCGTTGCAAGCCTCGTACAACCATCGGGAATAATAAAATATCCAAACTAGGCTCAAAAATATATAAAAAGTAGAAATTACAAAAGCAAAAGAGGAGGGTGGGCCAATGTTTTATAAATCTAATGTGGTTGCTGATGGATGAGTGTTCAAGCAAGCAACGTCACGCAGGCACTGTCCTTTACACGAAGACACTCGGCAGTGCATGTCTGTCGTCTTTTAACGCTGTATGAGTATGGTCTACGTACTATCAGCCCAAATGGAACCCTGACCAACTGAAGAACTGTGTCACAGTGACCAGTGCAATTATTAAACAATATGTTTGACAATTCATACGACTTGAATCATAACGTTACTGTGACACAGTTCTATGGTGGGTCAGGGTTCCATTTTGCTGATAGAACATACCAAAAGTTGTAGACTATATTTATATAGTTAAAAAAACTCCGATTAGTTCAATATTCACTTGCTTAGTTTATTGTGTGATTCACGTTGGACCAGTTTGGTGCCTCGAATCCCAAGGAAGGGCATGCTATATATTTAAACGCTTGTTTGCAGTTCTTCTGTCCAGCTTATCTTGAAGGCTTGGTAACGCGAGCAACGACACAAGTTGTGGATCATAGAGTCCTAAAGCGGTATACCATAATCATGTTCACCTTTCAAGTTCCTGAGGCTCGCGCTCGAGCAGGTTGCGCGACTCGTACCCGCCGTAGTGCGCCAGGCACGCGCCGGCGAGCAGCATCAGGTAGACCAGGGCGTGCATGTTCGAAGAGTTCTGAGCACATTGACAGAATAAATGCCGTGTCGGCATCAGAAAGTCACTAGCACAAGCTACCCCGACTGTTTCTATCATACATACATACATAAACTTACGCCTTCATTCCCAGAGTGGGGTAGGCAGAGCTACAGAATCACCAACCACTCCAAAAACTTGTTGATAATTCTGTAACCACACTGCACAATTAGGCTAAGATGTTTCTAACTAGTCAGTAATGATACAGACTGGGTGACAAGTGTGAAAATACAAGATATGCCAGCTCCAGTTTATTTTTTCTCAATTAATGGCTTTCAATGTAGGTGTATTTCGCCAAAGTCGAGTTTAGTTTACCATGGACTTATTAGAGATACAAGTCCATGGATATCACACGCGAGGACAATTGTTCGGTTAAACTTAAAGAGTACGAGTACTTACTCGTGGACTACACAGAAGCACTTGGGGTCAGCTCCACTGTCTGTCTGTCTGTCGTCCCGCTACTTGGATTGGTAATGCTGTAGACTGGAGGATACGCTTGTCATTACGTCATACATCGAATTTCCTGTCATACGTAAATTACTGTTTGGGTTGTTTACTATAGACGTCATGTGTCAGGGAATTACAATGGTTGGGAATCATTTATTTTACCCGTGCGGTGGTTTTAGGTCTCATGCCAATTGATTTAGAAATCAAAACTTTGCCTTAGTAGACCAAACTATACTAGTTTTAACAAGCCCAGACAAGATGCATTCGGCAAAAATGTATAGAGTAGGCATGGACGTAAGCTGCCGGTCATTTTGAGTTTTCGAATGTCGTATACGTTAGCGTTGTGTATCTTGTCTAGGGCCCCAGTTATTTCTTCTAGGCTACGAACGCTACGTGCTACGGCGTAGCGCTAATGCGGTATGTGAGGCGGGTCTCATTTCATAATTTTCTAAAATTATTTAAGTTACCTTCTAAATTTGTGTGTTTGTTTTTCATCTTTATTTTTCTTTATTAGCAACGTAAGAGTGGGACAAAACAGCGATGTAGAAAATGGCCGGGAGCAATGCTTTTTAGGCAATGTCGAATATATAGGATGGACGTTATGAATGGGTACGAGTAGTACCTACGGCCATCTCTGTTTGCCTTCGTAGGAAAATCATAAGAAAAAGCAGGCTATAAAACTACAATATGAAAGTGTTCCTTCTATTACTATTTTAGGTACCTTTTCGGTATCAAATGGTAGGTAACTTTATTATACTCTCAGTTGACAGCACTCTGTCTACCATAGCGAGTATCTAGCTCAAGCCATAATAATTTATTAACATTATTACTTTTAAAAGATCGATGAAACTAAATTTTCGTCATCATTAAACAAGTCCTCCCACAAACATTTAAAACCTCTGAATCATTATTAACTCTATTTTGGCCGTTTTCGTCAGAATCGCCGCGTCGTTGTGAATGGAGCCGGCCGTAGGCGGCGCCGGCGTCGATGTCACGTCGACATCACGGGACGTCTCGTGATGCTCGTGGATTTATGTATTTATTTATGTATTTTACTTCTACTAAATTCGTACTCATATAATTATTTTCACGCTACTCCCCTTATTCTATCCCCTTAGGGCAGGGGTCGGCAACCTTTTGAGTCGGAAGTTTTTAAAGAGCCACATAAAAAATTCTTGCCAACAATAAATAGCCTCTATACTTTCATAAACGACGACGCGCTGGCCTAGTTGGTAGTGACCCTGCTTACGAAGCTAGAGGTCCTGGGTTCAAATCTCGGTAAGGGCAGATATTTGTGTGATGAGCGCGAATATTTGTTCCTGAGTCATGGATGTTTTCTATGTATTTAAGTATATATTTCTCTATATAAGTATTGATGTCGTTGTCTAGTACCCATAATACAAGCCTAGAGCTTAAATTGGGACTAGGTCAATTGGTGTGACATTGTCCCCTGATATTTATTATTTATTATTATTATTATAAAGTTTGTTGATATTTGTTGATTTTTTTTATAAAATAAATAATATTTGCGAATGGAACTAAAGAGCCGCAGTCTCACATCCAAGAGCCGCATGTGGCTCGCGAGCCGCAGGTTGCCGACCCCTGCCTTAGGGGATGAATTTCCATAAATCCCCTTTTAGTGCACCCTTAGACCTCATAAGGAACCTACGTGCCAAATTTGGAATACATAAAGATTGGACTTAACTATGTATCGTCGAAAATAAAATATAAACTTTTTTTAATACTCATACACGAAACATTCGAGAATGGACTGGAATCACAAGTGCAGCGGAGCTGTTCAACCTCTGTTTTCGTTCGGTCGTTTTTTCTGTCAAAATGTTTGATTAAGTTTGTAATTGGAGTTTGAATTAAAAGCACCCGACACGTACGTGCACGAAGAGGTAGGTGAATGTAGAGAAAGCGAAAGTTGTATGTTTAGATCGGTGCATCTGGCGTTCCATAGTCTCTCCTTGGGAGACAAGCGAGACGGTACTGAAGGTATGTATGTATTTGTATGTTTCAGGATTTGCAGGTGATCTGAAACTTTCAGTAGCTGTGCCACGTGTGTCATTTCTATATTCCACGTCCATTCAAAGAATTTATTCGGAGTGATGAGTGTGCGTGTGGTGGGCGACGGCTTTCTCATCCAGGCCACTCGCACGGACGTAGAAAATGTATTTTTACCGAGACTGTTGACGAGGGCGTGGCGTTTGTTTACCGTTCCACATCTTGTTTTTTTACTCATGGAACAGCGATATAGTTTCGCGATAATTATTGAAATATTTGCATACGCTGGTGTTTAATTTTAAATATTATAACCATAGGCATACAGAAATAATTGTTATGAAAAGCTCAAGTAAAATATATATCAAAAACCCTTGATTTATTTAGTAGCAAGTAGTAAAGTGCGACTGAAAATTATGTTCAAGAATTAGTATTATGGGTACTAGACATCAATACGACGCAGTTATAATATACGAAAAACCAATACCTAAAAATACATTACAACAGATCTTTTAAATCATCGAATTGACCATTGTCAGTAGAAGTAGCTTGTGTTTACGTATCATTTTTGAGAAAGGTCAAACACTATGGCGTCAATCCCATTTCATACGTTTGCTAAGCTTATTTGCTTTGCTTGTTTATTGTTTGAAACTGTTGACAGACAGATGCGGACCTAACGACACTAGACAAGAACTACGTTGAATACGTAGTTAGCTTCTGTTGCTTGCTGCCCAGTCTTTTATCGAACTCGGTTTCTTAAAAGATATACGACGTATACCAAAACAAAGTCTATATGGACTGTATTATTTGAGATATATATAGGTTTGATTTGAGAAGTCACTGACATGGATTGGAATTTAAAAATAAAACGTCATTGCCTGGTTTGACTGTAAATAATGATGACTTTGCAATATCCACGTCCATTGCGGTTTCTGTACGAAATTAAAACAAATTAGTAGAGGGAAAGCGGTAAGTGGTAATGAAATGTGCGGTAGCGACGAGGGTTCGATGTTTAGTGGTGCGGCAATCTGCGCACGCGCTGCTTTGCCGCCCGCCCAGCCGATCGCCTGTTCATTGCGCATTCATGTGACACACTTCGCCTGAAGCAGATCTTAAAAACTTTTAAATAAATTTATACCTTTTTAAAGAACTTTTTAATTACTATCTCTACTTATTGGAAAAAGTGGAAAGTCAGTGTTTAGTTTATTTAGTTCAAATTTCAAAACGAAATGGGTATGATCTCGCGAGTGCGTGGACGCATAAGGAGTGATTCTTTTTCGAAAATTCATACGTTAAAATCTGAGGATAAAATTGCCAACATTGGTAAGTGTATATTAAATCCAATCCATCTTCAAAGTGCTCTTAAATCCAATTGGTGGTTAAACTGTTCTGTTATTGAAGTACCTAAGTTATAATATATTCCTTGAGGTGACGAGAATTACGGGACGTTTTTTGTAAAGATTTCCTTTAAAGGTGTAGTGTGTAAATATTTGTTGTTATTTTCCTATGCAATGACTCATCGTAAGCCAAATCGCACGTGGCTGTGACAGAAAATTGGAACATCAAAACAAAATACGCGTTAATATTTGATACTCCATCTTGAATTAGACGTGTTTACTGTCGCTGCCCGAGGACGACGCACAAAGAAACAGAAAACAAAGTAGGTTAATAGCAATATTTTGGCTGTCAAGGTCGCTACATTGAGGCCAAAGGCATATTTCGCGCAGGCTAGGTTAGCGATGAGGAAGCGACTCAAGACGACCGTCATCTGGATAAGCTCATAATATATTTTGAAAGGTCAGATTTTATTTACGATATGCGCTCTCGGATTTTCCATCTGTTTAAAATAAATGGACGTACATTTCCAAATTGGATTAAAATATATAATAAAGATAACTTTAAACATATATCAAGGTTTAAAGTTATCTTTATGCTATTTTGCTATTAGGATATTCGTCTCAATATTTCAATAATTCGGGAATGGCGTCGACCTGCTGCGATTGGCGACAAACTTGCGCACGCGACGAAAACAGTTAATTGAGCCTTCATACATGCAGTGGTGTACCTAACTATACCAACTGAGGCCCGTTGCAAATTCGTTCGGAAGGGCTCATCTTTTCACTTTAAAAGAAAATGTATCTCCTGTGCTCACGGCCTTCCGGACGGGGGCCCTTCACTAGCCGGGGGCCCCTCACAGGCCGGGGCCTGAGGCACTTTGCCCACTCTGCCACCCTATAGTTAACCGGCGGGTTTGAGTTGTCGCGTTAGAGCAAACCAACTACATTTTAGGACATGCATCTTATCTTATTGGTTGGTTTATGTATTACGAATACATTCTTGTTTGGGATCTTTTGAGTAACTATCCCTGTTTTTATTTAGCGCTTAATCCAATGCAGCCTCCGCCCAAAGAGGATTGTGGAGTGCAATGGAGGCGCCTTGAAATCATTTGGTTCTGGGTAGCATCACATCCATGCAAACTCAATTATACTTCTAGTTAGCTTAACCGCAGAGTGAGCTCCCCCGTGCTTGCTCGCTCGCTGGATAAATCGATCGACAAAAGGTCGTTTTAAAGAGAATAAAACCTTAGTTTTTCGTCTCACGGGGTTACACGTCACACTGCACCAAATTCTGCGGCACGTACCTACGCACTACGCGGTCAACATCTTACATTTCTTGGCTTTAAATTAAGTTCTACGCGTTTACCAGTTTAACAGTTACATGGATGACTTTGTTTTTAATGCGATCTCGCAAGGAAAGTATGAGCAATGACTAAAATTCGATAAAAAGTATTTTAAATCAAATTTAATGTGTTAAGTAATATATGGCGAGGTTCCCCTTGATTACGCATAATCATAAATGGTCCGAATGTATGATTTCGCAGAATACTAATTCCGAATAATTGTTATTCTACTGATAACATTGAGTTTTTTGAAAAGTTAATTACAATCCTCGATATTTAACCTTGCAAAAAGTATTTTAAGTGAGTAAGAAATTTCCAATGCTCGCTGATCAAAGACGTTCGGTAGGTGGTAGTGGTGCTTGGTGGTGTTTAGAACGAGACGATTGTGAAATTCAGCAATTGGTCTCTTTTTACATGTCGTTGGATCTGCCATCCTGCCTAAATAATCTTCTTCCCTAGGCAAAGAGAAACTAAACCCTTTTCCAAACTAGATGATGTTAATGGTACGAAATTGAGAATGGATTTAATTATAAATATATAGTTTCCAGATGTTTTTCCTATACTTCTAGTATAAGACGGTATTACTTGCCAAATTTCATAGTTCTAGGGCAACGGAAAATACCATATCAATTTCGATTCCCTTGAGTGTCGAAATATTCGTTTTTTGCAGCACAAACGGCCGTATATTTTTTTACGTTAAAAAAGTTTATTTTATTCACAGCTTCAAGGGACTATCGATTTAAGTATAATTATGGTTTTAATTTCAACTCGATATCTCCTCGCGTTCCCGAAATAAGGGTCTTGACAGACGGACGGACGGACGGACAACAAAGTGATAATAAGGGTTCCGTTTTTTTCCTGACCTCAAAAGGCACGGAACCCTAAAAACATTTCAATGGACTGCAAAAGTTTTCCTTCGCATACCCTATCGATCATTAAAAATGATCGTTAACTCCTCAGTGTGGCTGCTCTCGTTGGTGCTGCTGCTCCCGTACTGGGCGCCGCGCGGCCTGCTGGTGGCGCTCGGCGGCGCGTGGCTCATGGCCGCCTACACCTGCCTGGTGCTGCCGGTGCTCATCTCAGCCAACTACCGCTACCCCGCCCGCTGGTACCCCGCCGTCGTCAAACTCGCGCAAAGTAAGTACCGTGCATAATTGAGGATTAAACTTACCCTTAAGTTAGGTTTTACTTCTTGAGCGCCTTGTACAAAAACATTAGTAGCGTCACGATGTAGTATAACGGGAAGGTATTAACACTGGTACTTGACACTGACAGAATATGGCACTTATTCGAGAAAGGCTTCGGGGCCTGCGCTTTTAATCTGAGTACGTTTAAGTGCTTAACCACTCTAGGTAATTTTCGAAAGGAATTAGTTACAAATAACGATATCTCTTCACGCATTTAAATTGTACATCGATGAAAAGTAAGTTGCATTCAAGACAAAAGTAAAAAGTTTACGATTACCGACACCGGCCCTAACCCATCGCAGCAGGTAGCAAACTTGTCTGTGTAGGTCCGGCAAACCGTTTGTTTTCTATGGATATCTACTTGGGTTATAAATTACGTCCACACCCGCCCGTCCGTTACGGTTCATGTTTTAAAAACTCGGCCAGTAGTTGCAAATAAAGATATCAATGACATTTTATAATTTGACTAATTAGTTAGTTTACTGTGTGTGTGTAATGTTGTAGAATTAATATTTGTGCATTGGTCTCTTGTACAGTTACCAAGGATATACCTATTATCCATATTGAGCTCAAAATATTTGACACGCCTTTAGTAAGTACTTCATAGAGCCGTGTCAGTGTTTTAAACCTAATCTTGGACAATACAATATTGCTGGCGACTGTATAAAAGGAAAGTACAGAATTAATCCAACGATGTGTGGAAGGGTACTCGGGGAAATACGTTAACTTTTGAGATCAAGGATCAAAGTAATAAGGATTTTAATACTTGATTGAGTGGGCTTTTGCAATGAAAACATAATTCCGCTGCTTCACGAGGCAAGGGCTAAAGGCTTGACGGTAGGCAGAAATATTAACTAGGCTGACTGTTTTCTTTATTGTTTCCTTGGAGAAATTACAAAGTTTATCAATGCACGTATTTTTGTACGAAAACACCGCCCCGTGCCAATTTACTGACCTATGCTGCGTGGGCGCAGTTCGCATGGATTTTATGTAGTCTACACCAGACTGGCTGAAAACAAATAATATCTCAGATTCCCCTTCAAAACTGCGTCTTTTTTAGAATTTAGAGCGTGCGCGCACCTTCAGTGTTTTGTTTTGAACGAGAAAGAAAGTTCGTTTTATTTTTATTTTTTTATTATGACATGTTGACAAACTTCGTTTTAATACAATGTCCCACACACGTATTATTGGACATTATTACTTAAATATAATGGGCAATAAAAATGCTTAATTTTTAGTGAAAGTTTAACCCTCGTTGTTGTAATAATTAAGCTTAACCCAGAATACCCAGTCATACTTAAACATTAATGAGAACTGAACTGATATGCGTATTTAGCTGCGGTATGTATTTCAGAGTGTAAAACTTTCCTTAATGTACAAACTATTATTTTGCGGCAGGCTAAGGTCAATCCGAAGGCCGGTCGTGCGTCTCTTCGCTAGGATAATTAATAAGCATCTATTTAAGCACTTGCAGCTAAAAGTGCCACTTTCGCTGTGTTTTTGGACTAAAGTCTATCTAACGTATCTAACGTACTATCGGTTTTTCGACCCGAATTAGTAGTATATATGATATCGCTAGAGGACGCCCGTGACGTTGTACGCGTAGGATTAGTTTCCCGCTACTTCCCCTAGGCTAGCTGCTATATAGGCTGCTTCGCTTCTTCTTCTCGAGTCGAGGTTCCTCAAATACATGATGCTCAGTAAGCAGCGGTGTTGACGGCCCTGGCCGTGGCATCTCTCAGCTCGTGCTCCGAGCAGGAGTGCGGGCACGCGGGGCACGACAGAAGGTGCGCCATAGTTTGCGGTACTGAGTCGCAGATGCATTGCGTTGAGCGGTCGCCGAGCTGTCCCCATCTGGCCATGTTTTGCTTGCAGCGTCCAACTTGGGACCTGAGCCTGTTTAGTGCCCTCCAAATGGGCCACGGTTCTTTTTGGCCGGGTGGTAGGTCTCCAGAGGCCTGCACATAGACGTCAGGTGGAGGGCACTGATTTTTCCACAGTGAGCAAAGCTGCCTGGAAGGGTCACCCAGCAGGGGGCTGGTGCTTCTCTGGAACCAGCGGTTTGGGTTGTGTTGATGTGTCAGTCAGTCAGTCAGTTTGTTCATTTAAATATATTTAAGATTGCATCATGTTGTATCTAGTAAGAGTCGTAGATACACTCATTTGGCATTATGCGACAAAGCCGTCATGTGAGAAAGTCGGGTCATTGCCGATCTGAATGGGACGGAAGCGCGCGCGGGCGCCGTGCCAGTGCGCGTGCGTCACGCGAATCTTCCTCCCGGACGTTGGTCGGTGTAAAACGCCCCCGAAATAAAACTCGTGTACGGCGCTGTCCCACCGCTGGCGAGAAAACGAGTAGCTATCGATTTTCTCAGACAAGGTCCGTTTTATGGTCGCCTTTATCGTGGTGGATAAAGCATCCGTCTCTCTCGCACTTGTCATGACAGAGAGTGACAGATGTTTTATCAACATCATAGTTGATCGCTGGCTCTACCTACTCGCTTCCGCTCATCGTCAAAATTCAAAATATTTATTCAGTAAATTGGCCACATGAGGGCTCTTTTACACGTCGGTAACATGGAGTGAATTTACTAGCGCTTCGGACAAGACCATCATTGCGGAGAAGAAGCAAGAAACTCCAGCAGAAGGTAATTTTTTTTTCAATGATTAAATACAAAAATACTTAAAAGTATCTAATCGGCGGCGGGACAAGGGCCCTATAGCCCGCCGGAGAGTTAGTCTCGTGCCAATAGCGAGGAAGCATTTCAACAGGAAATATCGAAAGTGTAGTAAGTAAAATTTTCTGTGAATTGACTTGTTTTGATTATTAACCGTCGTAAGTAATATAATTAGCCGTTATTTCACCATTGTTTATATTAATTGCCCCTGTGTCTATGATTCCCAGAATAATAAGAAATGTACATTATGCAGTAGAATGTCAACATGCACATTCTTAGGTACCGAATGATTCATATATTATTGTCTATGATAATATGATGATATTTTGTCTTTATAAAAGACGCGAAGATCTTTAAAATTATTGGATTAAGTTTTTATAGTGAGTGCAGTTAGAAAAAAAAAAGTATTTTTAGAAGCTTAAAAGCTCATTTTCGCGTTTTAGTTACATAATTTTCAAGGTGCGAACGCGTTGATGTCTTTTGTGTATAAAATATTAGAGGTCAAGTAATTCACAAAATCGAAAAAAAAACTATTTTTAATCCGACATTAAATGTGAGTCCGTAACATTTTTTCAAATGATTTTTTAGTTACTCCTGAGCTCTTTCCATGTAACTCAAAATATATATAAAAAAATACAAAACATTATTACAAGGTTTCTTACCAGAGCGTGTCTTTGTTGCGTAGTGGATGGTGCTGGGCTGGAGGGTTGCTCTGAACTGACCAGCCCTAGCCGAAGGGGTCCTTTTATACTATTCTCAGCTCCTAAGAAAAACAGCGCCGACGTCTTTACAGCTACCCTGGACGGCCTAATGTTGAAGTGAAACCAACAAGCCTAATACTAAATAAAAGTTAATTACATCAAAAATTTACCCCAAAGCCTGATTATATCTTCTAAATCGCGGTGGATAAAGCATCCGTCTCCCTCGCACTTACGTACTGGTCGGAAAGTGACAGATGTTTTACCCACATCGATAAACACGGCCATAATAGGCCCGCAGGCAGCTTTTGCTAACGAGTATCGACTGCCGATTAACGAGTCCGAACGGCACCGGGTTAAGTACAGAAAAGATATCCTTCGACTCCATCGTAATTAGCTTTTACCAATTACAGTTCATCGTCTTCTAGTTTACTTTTGTACAGGAACTGGTGCAAAACTTACTAGTACTTAGCAAGGTTTAAACTAGCCACACGGCCCTTGAAAAATAGTCGAAACAGTCGAAACAGTCGAAATCTCTCTAATACAGCAATAAGAGGAATAGTCTTACCGTCAGGTGACCCACTTGATCGTCTGCCTTCGTATCTATGTATCAATAACTATCCCCCTTATTCATAAACGCACAATAAACCTATTTCAGTAAACAAGAAACCTTTATACTTTCTCAGAGACTTGATGGTTTAGCATAGTTATACAATAAAATCACGCCGACGACGGTTTTTTTTTTACATTATAACATTTAGTGAGGTGCCATTGGATAGCTCTTACGAAAATATTATTTATATCAATTTTAATAATATTATTTTAATATTATCAATTTTTAGATTTGGTACCGTTTAGGAAATATTGAACTTCTAAAGTTTAATTTTCGTTAGAGTTACGTATCCCTACCCTACAGCCAAAACTACAAGTAGGTAATACATACACACATAAACTCACGCCTGTTTCCCAGGGGGGTAGGCAGAGCCACTTCTTTTTTTTTTTTTTTGCCCCCGCGGCGACTTGAACAGCTACTACCGCAGGGATATTATGGCGTTTCCACGTGAAGTGATTTCGCCAGTGTCAAGGTTTATATGAGTATAAATCAATATAGCAATAAAACACAATCCAATCTTCTCTAGGAAGATTGGGGGCAACGTTGTACGGTGATTTGTAGGTCAGAGGTCAAGATAGTTTTAACCTCTGCACCACTGCGAGTCCACTTGAAACGAGAAGAAAGATGCCAGATACACGAAATAAGTCCAAGTCTTCAATCACTGTGCGACACAAAGGCATAAAAAGTACAAATCACTATCAGAAAAGAACTTTGAACACCTAATTACCCAAAAATTAAAGTCTAAAACAAATTACACGTCCGCCATCTTTTAACGTTGCAAATGGCCGAGCCACTTCTTTGCATGCATGCACGTCGGTTTCGGTAGAAGGTAATAAAGGAAAGCTATCACGACTTAGTTAGAAAATTGGTTTCTAGATAAGTTGTTTTGTGTTTCAAACCGCGTCAAACATAAATTACCTATTACTAAGAGACCGCGGGCGTTGCCGGTGCGCTGCGTGCTGCGTGGTTGCCGCTGCAATGCGTTGTTCTACGTGTACATGTAGAGCGACGCACGTATTTTAACGCATCGGGTGGCATTTCGGTGTAATTTATATTAAAATCACAGCGTTGCGATGACGCAACGCACCGGACACGCTCTTGTGGTATCGCTGTAAATGGTAAAAATTAACTACAGGAACTTTCTTAAAAGGAGTTCTGAAAAAACTCATGCTTATAGATGTTTGATCCGTAAGCATAATATGCTTTTTTTTTATTACTGAGAAAATAAATAAACAAATTTCTCCTAATGTCTAAAGAGCTGAAACGTCACATGGTCTTTTCTAAATCGTACTACGTAAAGCGGATACAAAAAAATATCGATTAAAGCGGGCGTAGCAAACACTGATATTTTCGTTCTTTCTAAATAATTAATTTAAAAAAAGTAAAAGTTTCAGTCGAAAATTTCATTTTTTGAACCAGCTTTTGTTGCCGTCTGTTAATTTTTCCAAAATCTTTATCTGCTTATCAAGACAAATTCCATCATCAGATCACCTCTTAGACACCATAATATTGAATTGTCATCGGGTTTAACAAATTTCAGCAGATTCCATTAACGGGAAGTGGGTCAAATTCTCATACATACATATACATTGCAAGATAAATAAAATCTTGTAAAAAAGTTAAATGCTTTTGAGACAAACCTCCTTTAAAAAAGTTTTCGTCAATTAAAAAGTTCAAGGGTTGACTTTTATCTCATGGTTCTCTTTTGCACATAAAATAATTTTCTTAGAAATACGGGAAAAATTATGTAAATGCGGGTAAACCTTAAGACTGAGTGGGCAACGAATAGTGACGGGTGCGGCCAGCAGTGGCGGCTTTGGCCTTGTTGCTAGCCAGTAGCCGCGCCAGCAAGTATAGGTAGTCATTAACTTTAATTATTGAGCACCTATATAACCCTGTTATAATGAGAGCGTCAAGTCGAAACAAATAAATTAGGTACGTCAAAATTAACGATTGCCTTTCTGCGACAGGGTTCTATAGGTGCTCAACCATTGAAGTTTTTGACCGTACACCACGGCTTCTGTTCACCATGGAACCCTGTTATATTGACGAATGTCCTATCACAACAACGAGGTTATATGAAAATAGATCATTGAATTTTCTGCGACGAAGTTCTATGGCGATTGAACAAATTAAGTCCTTGACCGTTAAAATAACGTATACCATGTTCAGTGCCGATAGCTCATATTGGGTCACAGCAGGCAGGGTAAGAGCATGATGAACTTTATAAAAATACGGAGGTAACCTCGTCTAATCATGAGTGAAGCTCGCAAAATTTATGTCTGTGTGCATACACACACGTAAACTGTCACGCGTGTCGTGTCGCAGTGCGTTGTCTTACCTGGTGTATCCGTTTGCGTGCGATAAGTCGTATATACCGAACGAAAGTTCCGACCTTGCATGCTTCACACTTTTTTTTTTTTTTGGTTCCGGAGTTCCAAATACTCGTATTTATAACCCCCGACACAAAAAAAGCTTATGTATCTGTGGCATCATTGCTCCTAAACCAGAGGTCCCCAAACTTTTTTAGCTCGTAGTCCATTTGGCAATTTCTTCAGTTTTGGATGGACCCCCTGTTAACCTAATATTTACGTTGTCATGTAAAAACTAAGCAAGAAATCTTCGGTATTTTTTATCTATTTAATAGTCATTATGTGACGTAAATTAAAAATAAAATTACCATTGAAATAAAAGCGTCTTTAGAGCCTTCAAAATCTGGTTAAACTCAATGCATCTGGGCACAGTTGCCAGCAATAACTTATTCTCAAAATATATTTAGTGTTGGAGTCGTATCAGATCTTTTTGAGACAAATTTTAGATAATATGTAAGGGTTGTGCTTATGGTAAATTCCTCAGAGGACTGTCAACAGTTTATTTTGAGACTACTAGACACTACTTATCTATTCTGTAGACAATTAAAATCGTTAATAACAGTAATAACGCTATCAAAGAAAATCACAAAAATTTCTTCAAATGATCACCACATGCAATAATGTTATTTTACCTTGAAATTCCCCATAAACCATTTATATCGCAGTCTTGCGTAAAGCGAAACATTCTGGGCCACAATAATGCTATATTTATTTCTCGTTAAATGTACATTGAATTCGCTCTTAAATTAAAAGTAGGTTAGTATCGTAAAGAGCTCTACAGACTACATTATACGCGTTTAATTTCAGAGTTCGCGCGGAGGCTGCGGGCGCCGTGCGCGCGCGCGCTGGCCGTGGTGCGCGCTGCGTACACGCCGGTCGACCGCGCCGAGAAGATGTTCCTGCAGATGAATAACCTCTCGACTATGCTAGGGCAGGTTGGTATTCATATATTTAAATCAAGTTGCCTGTAAGTGCGGAAGGACATATTTCAATTCATTAAAATCGGAAAAATCCAAATGTTTCTGGGTTGGACTGTCACTATTCTACCAGAGCATTATGTCACCAACATAAAATGTTTAAAAAAGTAATATATGTATATGTAACAATAACGTCAATAGTTTACACACCAAAAAATTGTGAGTTAGGTCAGGTGAAATTATTTTGATTTTACGTTATAGGTACCAATGGGGAGTATTTGATTGTCATGTTTTTCTACCAACTGATATAAGTAATTTAGAATTTTAGACAGACAAATATGATATTTTTTATCTTGGAACATATTGTAATGCAAATAGTTCGGTACGAAAAGAGAATAAGGTCTCAAACTTCGTATAAACGAGAGTTGAGTCCACAGATTTGATGTACATATATCGAGTATCGAGTACTTATCCTCAGATTAAATTGTAGTTATTCGCAAACGGTTGTGTTGTTGCAGCTGCTGATGTTCACGGCGTGCGACCGGCTGCTGGTGGCGGGCGGGCGGCTCACCTGCCTCTACTCACTCATGTTCTACAACGTCGTGACCTACTCCGTGAGCTACGTGCGCGAGCTCTGCACCAAGGAGGACTGGTCGCCTTACGTCAACGTCACGCGCCACTCCCGCGTCAAGCACCTCGCCATGTCCGCCACCAAGATCGTCCTCGAGTGGACCAAGGCGGTCACCTTCATAGTCACCGTCACGTTCGTCCTCCTCGCTTTTGGACTAGAACAGGGCTTGGAGCACTACAGCCCGACAGCTCTTTACACTCTTATATCTGGCGCCTATTATTTACTCACAGAAAGAACCTTCTTAGAGATCTGGCCGATTGCGCTAACCGCTATGAAGATCGAGAGGCTGGAGGGTATGGAGGCGCTGTATTTTGGGGTGTGGGCGCGAGGTCTGACGACCGTGTTAGCGTTGCCGCTGGTTCCGGCGCTGGTGTGGTGCGACCGTTGGAGGTTGGCGCTGCTAGTGCTATATCTGAACGTGTTCGTGCACGGGCGGCATAGGCTAGGGGAGGCCTTGTTGAAGTTCCGTGAGGCGTGTGCCTCGCTGGCAAGGTTCCGGCGGGCGACGCCGGCGGAGCTGGCTACGCTTGAGGACGTGTGTGCCGTGTGCCTTGGAGTGATGAAGTCCGCGCGCGTCACGCCCTGCGCTCACTTCTTCCACGCAGACTGCCTGAGGCGCTGCTTAGCCGCCTCCGACCGATGCCCTATATGCGTCAGAACGTACTCATTCTGCTGATTACTCCCCGCACCACATTCACTGGACAAGACTGTTTGATGAAAATGGTAGCCTCGACTCACGAGCGTCGTGAGATGTGATTTGATTCGTAGGACTCAACCTACAGTGAGGTGATGTGGATATTATTATTTATCTACATTGACATTCGTACATGATTTGTGCTCATGTGCGGTACGGTGCCTATATCACAATATTTATAAGTAATAATTCATTTGGTCATTCAAATTCGCAATCTGAATTTTGGTTTTATGTAATATTTTAAATTAATATAAGTTTATATCGGTGTAGCCTACTCACCTATTGTTAAGATTTGTAACCTGTTCGAATCTGAAAAGTTATTCGAAACGATAGTTAGGTTGTTTTAACGTACTCTCTCCTACTCTCTCTCTCTCTCTCTTTTCAGTATAGTAACATCCAGAATAATGCATAGGGATAAAGTAAGTTAATAGAATCGAAGTCCAATTTTGGGAGTATAGATATATATGTACATTGAAGAAGAAATTTCAATTGCGTTTTGTTCTTGACATAGCTCGAGTGGAACTGAAAGTTAGACTAATTGGAAAATCTTAATTATCAAAAATAAACCCGTTTTGTAGCCTCATTTAAAAATTCCTACTAAAGGCTGTGATGATTGATATCTTACTTTACTAGTATTCATATTAGTCGTGATATTTCATGATGAGTTTTAGTTTTCTTCATAATTTCTGTAATCTTTTTGGGATTTAAATTTTTTTGATTATATGTTCTGTTGATACCTTACTAGCTCCCTTGGCGTCAGAAACCAGTGCCCCAGATGTTTTCTAGTACTTACTAAAATGAACCTACAAGGAGCAACCATCTCTCTCATGGGTCCAACGTCTCGCAGCTTTGTATACTAATATAATATACAAAACGACCAAACTTTTTTATTTTTATTTTGAACCAGTATAAAAATCCCCACCCGTAACCATTCTTGGTAGGTATTCATCCTTTAGAGTTCCTCAGCCTTAGAGGACGAGCAACAAGGACGACGAGAAGCTGACGAGCGTAATCTTGCAAGCTGGATATGAGTCGTGTTTTATACAGGGTGCCTCTGACCTTGGGGCTTTAATTGCATAGATCATTTCTACTCCTGAAACTAAACTTCTTTTGTTCTGTAAGTTGTTAAAAATATGTTCAGTTTAAATTTATTTTTTATCATACAAGTTAAATCTAATTTTCAATGTACGCGATCCAATTCTCCATTTTCCTTTAGCCCCCGTACCAAGGTAATGTCGCCCCCGTACCATGAGATAGTGATTACATGGCCAGTATGTAATACACTGATTTTACAATTAGACTTTAACATCACTTAGTTATCTAAATTTAAGTTATTTTTTCATGTTGCAGAACAAAAGTAGTTCAGTTTAGCGAGTAGAATCGATCGTTGAATTTAAAGCCCCAAGGTCGGAGACACACTGTATACAGGGTGCCTCTGACCTTGCGGCTTTAAATGCAACCATCGCTTCTACTCGCTAAACTGAACTACTTTTGTTATGCAACATTAAAAAATAACTTAAGGTTAGATAACTAATTGATGTTAAGTCTGATTGTAAAATCAGTGTATTCAATCATGGCTATATAATCACTATCTCATGGTACGGGGGCAACATTTCCCTGGTACGAGGGCTAAAGGAAAATGGAGATCAGAAGAGGTTCAACTTACAGATCAGAAGAAGTTCCGTTTCAGGAGTAGACCAAGGCACCCTGTATAAACCTCGTAATTTCCTTTTTAAAATATACTTGTAAGAGTCGTAGTTTATTTATATGTAAATACAACTTCATAATGCAACTCAAACGCAGTTACGCTCATGTGACCTCAGTACAATGCACAATTGCACAACTACCGCGAATTTCGTCGACGACTTCTATGTCGTTCTAACCTGAGCTAACACCTGACATTTATTATCCCACAATTCTTTACAAGTGTACAAGTCGACAATGTTATCAACTTTTTCTAACGAATTCTTAACAATTTTGTAAATTGTATAACTACAAATATCTATATCAAGTTCTGTCGGATCCTGGGGCTGGAGACAATCAGGACTTCGGGACAAATGGATTTTATAGGGCACTAATGGAACTATATCACATTGACGCATTACGTCAAATCATATAAGTCTTTAAATTTAGTTGTCACTTTGAAACAGTTCCATTGTGGCCCGGAAATTTCTTTAGTTGACTGTACAATCTGTACATGCTGGACTAGTCCATCGAGCCACTTTGGTTTCTGCTTTATTATTTCTCAACAAAAAAAATGACAATATTAGACGATGCACGATTTACTTCACGTGTATTAAAAAAAATAACTAGACTGCTTCGGCACAAATGCAAGTTAACGCAAGCACACGATAACTCCTAGAGATCCCATTTAGGGATAAGGTCGCCTTTGTACATTACTTTAATATTTATATTGTAAAATTTATATTTTTGTGCAATAAAGAGTTTACATACATACATACAAGATAACTCCTTAACTGAAATAAAACAAATTATTAACTAACGCTATTTTTAGGGTCTTAAATAACTTCACATCATACATCTATTACAAACACCAATTGCTAACATTTTGCCTGCTTTTACAGTAACAGCCATGAGCCCCAGAGGGAAAACAAACTTTATCCCGAAAGAGCCGATCGATACCTAACCTAAGATGCAAACGGAGAAGGAAGGCAACGCGCAATAAATAACTTTTAATTGATCTTATACGCACCAAAGATCTAACCAAAACCAAAATTAAACATAATGTATGAGTTAGTGTAACCATGACATCATGTGGTAAAGTCGCGTAAACAAAAGCTGTGAAAAGCTTAGATATATAGCCGTCCTTGTTAGCCGCACCGTTTGTGCTACTATGTTTTCATTGTGTCTCTGTTCTTCACACCGCGGTCGACCAAAGTGTGGTATCACGTAATTCTGTTCTATTCGAGTGAGCAGTGTCTACGCGGCGTGCGAGGCGGGCCAGCGTGTGTCGTGTCGTGCCGCATGTTTAAAGCAATCGTTATCAATTAAAATGTGAATTGAATTGTTATCGCGCCGCTATCTTTTGAATGCGATTCGATGGATTTTACTGTTTGAGGTTGGTATTTTTTGTAACAATATCGATAAAGTAGTGAAGCTACAATAGGATGTAATATTAATTCAGCTAGGTATTTCAGAAATAACAATAGTAAGTAGTAATTTTGGATAAGAAGGCCTAGAGATAGGGTTCGTTTTTACAAATTACAATCATCCATAAGTAAATCTAAAAACATGTATAAAAAAAACTTGAAATAAAGTGCAACTTTATATAGGTAGTAGGTTGGTTAGCTTCATCTTTGTTAGAAATGATTGTTTATGCCGCCATGTAAACAAAAAGTAGAATGATGTGAACCGTGAACACAGAATGTAACCGGGAAGCAATATTCGCTGAATACTTACTCGTAGATGCCAGATTATAATGCTCAGCTCATTGAGTTGTAGTTATTATGTTTACTTACACCGTAGACTTTTGTCACTCACTCGCTCTTTGTAAAGACTTGGCGGACACACTACCGAGTCTCTTGTTCGACTTAGTTGGGTTGCTATGGCATACTTGTCTACTTAACGCAAAAATCTCACTGCTAGATCAAGACTGTATCAACTCAAAATCATTGCTAGTTTTGTTTCAAGCTCATAGGCGTTGTATTAAAGTCGATTTTCAAATACAGTTGTATTTTGAGTTACTACACTTTTAATCGAGCAGAGCGAAATTATATTGCGACAAAGTTAGCAGATCGACTCAGGTATCTCAAACAGAAGGATATTTTCGGCATAATTTGGATGTTAAATTAGTCTCGCCTCAACTAAACCGAACCATGAAGTAAAATCTAGTCCCTATTACTCATGCTTATTCAGAAGAGGTCAAATACGTGACATTTCTGTTGTAGCGTTTCATCTCAATTAGCACGAGAACTGGCTGTCCTTGGCTCCTCCTTGGCCTTGTGACTCGAATCCTGCCATGACCTTGACCGCGGTGATTGAATCTGTAGCTTTAGCGTGCCTTAGCCGTGCAGCTGACTCACAAAAACCATGACATAACTAAGATTATTACAGCCATTAATATTGCACAACACAGCTACACAAAACGAGGAAAAAATTGTGGCTGTACATTCGACCAAGGAATTCCAGTTTTAGACCTTAATGTTCTAAAATAGAGTTGAAAATATTATTAACATTACCAGTAGACATAGTATTAATTTAACATTCGAAATAAAAGATTCGTAAAGGGATTCGAGATCGTCGCTGAGATAATAAGGGCCAGGGAAGGATGTAAATGTTTTTTCCCTACATTTCTTTTTTAGGGTTTTAAACCAAATAACTCGTACTAAAGTTGATGCTCGTACAGCTCTATTTAATTACAAGGGATATATTTACCTATGCCATGTATGATAGATGGGCTTCTAAAGTATAAAGACAGCAGCTTGCGGGTGGTAGGACCTTGTGCAGGGTCCGTCCGGATCGCTACCACCATCTTATCCATTAACCTACCGCCAAACAGCAGTGTTCGCATTGATGTGTTCCGGTTTGGGGATAAGACGGCCGGTGAAATGACTAGCATAGAGGCATTCCATCTTAGTCCTCAGGGTGGGCAACGCATTTGCAGTCTTAGGATTGCATTGCAGTCTTGTGAATGCGAATGTCTATGGGTCACAGTTTCCACTTACCATCAGGTGGCCTGTGTGCTCGTTTGTCTTCTCTATGCCATAAAAATAAAAAAAATAAAAAAAAGCAGCAGCAGGATTTTACTGGGTTTCTAATATTTCATACAAATAAGACGTGCGGAACCCTTGGGGCTCGAGTCCAACTCGCACTTGACCCATTTTTCACAAACGGCGTCCTGACTTATCTGAGTTATCTCTGAACGTAGGAATAGTGCCACATGCCAAATTTGACAGCCGTGCGATTTCAGCATTTTACCCAATCGTATAATGTAGGTACCTATTATTACTAAATTATTGTTTTTCGCGGAGAAAGCGAGTCACTTGAACGTAGCACTGGGTCAGGGGCGAAGTGAAAAATAAAATTAATACCATTAACATTAAAAAAATAACTACAAAAAGTGTTCTGCCTCCGTGAGAAACTAAGCACCTATTAGATTTAGATTTATTTATTTCATAATATAAGTTACAGTTATATTGCACACAAATGTCAATAAATGGTTAACATTAAGTAAACGGTTTCAGAAACAAGAAATCAGATTTATATGAATATTCGTAGAAAAGATTACCAAGTGTAACTAAATTTGTGATAAGCCGGTAACCTGCTATTAGGTATGCTTAAATCCAGCACAACGACTAAAGTATACCTTGTGTTGTAAGTTTAATTTCAATCTGATTGATAGACAAACACCCAAACATCCTCATACACTTTCAGAGTCATAATATTAGTAGGATCAAGACACACGGTAGTGTGTCCGGCCAAGTTCGAAGATAGTAATATTTATTATTTAAATGTTAGGTATTAAAATTTGGATGCAACGAGCACAAAGCTGGCGTCATACCAAAGAAGGTGGCTTACTGCAATGAAGTCGAAGCATTCTATACTCTATTGTTAACCATATAAAATTTAAAATGCTTATACTATTACTGTTTTTATGAAAGCCGTCTTCTTTGGAATTACGGTAGAAAATTGGCATTGTAAAACAATGCTGTTTTGAATTTAAAACGCAGAGCACGCCCGCGCCTGCAAGTAGAATAATTTTGCAAATTGTATTCACTACCCCATGACTGCGAACTGCGACATGCGTCGTATGAATAAGCAGGTAGGTAAGCAATTGATTATTTAGATTTTTACACTGTAATGCAATTCTAAAACTCTTTCTTTCGTCTTTAAACATTAACACTATTTTACACACACATACTTATTTTGAGAAATGTTTTTCCATTTTTGCGTTTTCAAACTACCGAGCGCTTTAAATGATAACAATTCTAAACTAGCGTAGAAAACTTAGTCGCCTTAGTCAAAAATTACCTTGGACTTATAAATAGTAATATTGCATTGAACAACTGAATTTTCAACAGAAATGTTGAATTAGGTAACTCACATATACCACGGTTACATGACAGTTCCTATAAAAAACATGTCGATCGTTCGGATAATCTTCATAGGTGCTGTCGCCAATGTTGCCATAGGAACAAAGTTTATATCACGTACCTACAAAGCGATATAAGACCCCGAATGCACGGCATCGTCTAGCCCTATACTTCATTTAATTTAGAATGAGAAACCACAACAACATTATATTGCGGCTCGTGAACTGTAATCTCTTTACAATTTGTACATAATAAAGTAACAATTGACGACACGCAAATAAAGTGACATTAAAACAATTTTATTTTGCGGCTCCCAGACTATTGTATACTAAAAAACCTAATTAGATTCCAACATACGTCAAAAAAGTGTTGCCATTAAAATGACATATTAGGTGGATCGGTAAATTTTCACTTCTGTAAATGTTATAGGTAGCTGTTTATTTTATTTATAATATTAAAGGCAACATTTAATTATCCTTCTTAAATAAACAATCTTATTTAAATACTCGTCGCAAAAAAAGATATTTAATTAAATTGTTTTATAGGAGAAAAGTTTAAATAACAATGGCAATAACTCAGGGTTTAATAACATTTGGTACCAATTATTATTCTCATTATGTGCGATTACATTTTTAGGAAAAAAAATCAATCATATTTTTACTTACGTCTTCAAAACTTGACCGAAATCTTCAAAAAATCTTCAAGTTTTCAAAAAATTATCAGTTGATCATGTGTGGTAACCTTTATGGTGGACATGGTGGTTCTGTGGCGGCCATAACATCTATTGTCACTTCATTCGACATCTGACGTTTGGATAGCTCGAATGTTTTCTGTACCTATTCGCCCCGTGGTGATTTCCATTGTTAAGTTTTTGTTTTCCGTTAAGTTTTTGTTGTTTCATTTCGTTATTATTTTGACCTTTATCATATTGTGGAAATAACTTATATTGTTTTATTTTAACATAATTATTGTACCAAAAGGTTGGTTTTTCCTGAAACGTCACAATGATGATGACACGTGTAACTGTGACATTTCGCCATCTTTGGTAGTTTTTTTGACGTATATTGGAATCTAATTAGGTTTCCAAGTGTTTTTTACCTACTGTACTATTTGCTAGGTAATAAATAGTTGACCAAACGCAATATAATGTTATTGTGGTTTCTCATCCTAAAATAAATGAACTATAGCCGGAGCGAGCCCCGCTTTAGCTTACAACGGTGACTTCAAGTGTTTCCACCGCGAGCAAACCTCTTGAAGAGATACCATTGTAAACCAAACGGACTTCATGCGGGGCCCGCTCGGCTTGCAGTGGAAGGCGGGCATTATGCTTCTGTAACCGACTTTATACAAAAAACTCTTTAAAACTTCTTGCACTGCGGTAGACTTTTGGCTCATCACTGGATTACGGACGTGTTAACAAGCAACAAATTGGGGCAGTGACCCGACTCCATTGGTCTCAAGTGTATGGTCTACGTCAAAGAAATGTTGACATTTTAGACGTCGACCGTGCCGATAGCGATTCCAGATATTGTAGTTATTTAAGTCGCAATTATTACAATGAAGTGAACACAATCATTGTGTGGAAGAACAATGTATCCACTTTGAGGTGTGCACGGTGGCCCCTATAAAAAACCGAATATAAAATGTGGCATTACGTCAGCGGCACGATTACGAGACGGCGCATACGCAGCTTCTCATCCGCTATTTCTGTTTTTTATTAATAGTAATTAGATGGATTCCAATAGCGGTGGAAAACCTGTGTAACTTCCGTAAAAGTCAGTTTTTTTTCTATTTTGAATGTTAACAAGATTATTTGATTGCATTCATCTTTGTTTATTGTTTTTATAATCGTTTCAATTTATATGACCTGGACAGCAATAAAAATCTAATAATTAAGTTGGTTGCTTGATTAATTCAAAAATATGTTCAAGTGCCTGAAAATCTACACTTTTAATTTTATAAAGAGTAAAGATTTGATTGTTTGTTTGCATTGAATAGGCTCCGAAAGTAATGGACCAATTTGAAAAATTCTTTCGCCATTAGAATCCTACATTATTGCTGATGAACATAGGCTATGTTTTTTTTTCTGCGCGGATGTTGTCGCAGACAACTAGGGTTGCCACCCGTACTTTATTATAAAGTATTGTACTCTATTTTAGCTTCCCGTACGTTATATTTTACGCAACAAATAAAGTACCTACGCCAAAGTACTTTATTTATGACATTCGGTAATAAGTTGATATTTTTTGTTAAATTTATAGTCTTAATGAATTACGAGAAAAGCTAAAAATGTATTTAAAATTGTATCAATATGGCTGTCTGTTCCTACTACTTCGGAATTTACAGAACGGGTCTTTTCTGTGATGAAGGCAAAGTGGCGGGACGACAGAAATAAAGCAGCACACAACCTCATCAAAAATGAGCTATTTATATATCTTAACCTGAGCATGCCATGTTTGGACGCAGGTAATGTTTTAAAAATGAAAAAAACACTTTTAGAGAAAGCAAGGTTGAATAAAAAATATGTATTTAAAGATATTTGAAAAAATACTTTATATTTATGCTTTGTACTTTATTTTTCTTTCTCTTCAGGTAAGTTATACTTTATTCTGTTAAAAAAAAGGTGGCAACCCTACAGACAACAGAGCAACTATAAGATATAAAGCGATCGTGTCAATTTTTAATTTTCTTTTCTTTTATGCCAATGTACAATGTACCTACACTGTAGTCTTTTTATTTAAAAAAAGTTGATATACAAACCCATTCTCGCATAGGTATTTACGATTTTGATAATTGATATCGTCAGTGAAACTGCAAAACAGCGTAGGTAACATTTTAAATAAGGAGCAAAATGGACCTTTTTAATAAGACGGTAAGGTTTATTTTGCTCTAACATAAATTTGTTAGTTACGCGGTTTTGCAGTATCACCGACGATATGTCATTACTCATTGGATTCATCTCATGCTGGAGACTTGCATAATATGCAAGAGTTAGATATATTATAACTCTTAGTTTTTAGGGTTCCGTACCCAAAGGGTAATTACCAAGACTCCGCTGTCCGTCTGTCTGTCACCAAGCTGCATCTCTCGAACCGTGATAGCTAGAGAGTTGAAATTTTAACAGATGATGATGTACCTACTTCTGTTGCCGTTATAACAACAAATACTAAAAACAGAATAAAGTAAACATTTAAGGGGCTCCCATACAAAAAACGTTTCTTTTTAAATAGATAATGGTACGGTACCCTTCGTGCACGAGTCCGACTCGCACTTGGCCGGTTTATTTTATTTTATGATAAAGTCATCATCATCATCATCATCATTTCAGCCGAAAGACGTCCACTGCTGGACATAGGCCTCCCCCAAGGCTCTCCACTCAGACCGGTCTTGTGCTTTTTGCATCCACCGCTTTCCCGCGATCCTTACAAGGTCGTCACTCCATCTTGTTGGAGGCCTGCCCACAGCTCGTATTCCGGTCCGCGGATGCCACTCAAGAACCTTGTGACCCCATCGGCCATCAGTCCTGCGTGCGATGTGCCCCGCCCACTGCCACTTCAGTTTAGCTATTCTTCGGGCTATGTCGGTAACCTTAGTTCTCCTGCGGATATCATCATTTCTGATTCTATCACGCAGAGAAACCCCGAGCATAGCCCAATAATGATAAAGTACTACTTAAAAACTAATTTTACCAGCGAGGCTCCGCCTAAGCAACACGTCCCCTTAAAAAGGGTATGACAATTTAGGGTGTCGTTCACGATCCATAATGTCAAACCTAACGTTCGTTTTCCCTAAATTATTGATTGTCCTAAGCTGAGTCAGACAACTTTTTAAGCTTTCAAAAAGTACCTATGGTTAGGTTAGGTTAGAGTTGTGCTAAAACAACACTAAAAAGTTTTAAACATCAGGCGGAAATGGCTTTAGGACAAACGATGAATTACGACAAATTACTAAGTATTTGAGAATGTATTTAAGAATTCAAAGACGATGACGATATGGAGAGGGAGCGAAGGGCGCTATCAGCTAGGGGTAAAGCCCGCAGGTTAACTCGTTTAATATAAATATATAATGGGTTTGGGATTTAAAGAACGGTAAATTAGTTGTGGGTTCACGGGTCCTTGACCAGTTAGTCAAGCTGGTTTTCCGCTATCATTCAGATGAGGGTGTTCAGTCACGCTAGGTTATATTACCTTAATTAAGTTTAGCCTTACGGTGAAACAGAAGTTAACTGAAAAAAACCGATCATGTGCCAGTCGGACTCGCGCGCCAAGGGTTCCGTACCAGCTTAACGCTTCATTTATTCATTTATTTAGTAAGCTTAGTGATAAGGCCCCATTAGACACCCTTCTGATACGGAATTCTAAAAAAAATACGTACAGTTTTGCATACGCTATTCATTAACATGCATAACATGCCGTCGTTTTAATGTATTGAATTGCCTACTATGTATCTGCATTTGGATACTTAGGCCAGACATTAAAACCGCAGCTATCGTACACATATCAGCATGATATCTGACCGTTCTTTTTAACAAATTCCCGCAATATTTTTCCTCGCATATTCAGTGCCAGTGAAGCCATCAAAACAAACGTAACAAGCCATTTGTTATCTCAAATGAATCACGATGTCATGTAGAACGTGCTGATGTGTATTCTGAAGAATCAGGACGCGCCGCCGCTGGCGCCGGGCCAGCCCGTTTTGAGGTTATACAGAAATGCCTGAATCGAATCCTATATAAAAGCACTTAAATTGATTGAAGCTATATCTGGCTGACTAATGAATTTCTTTTGATGGGAAAAAACGTGGCTATCTGTATATTTTATGATATCATTAGCAATAAATCTCGAAAATTATCTTTAGTTCATTTAAGAAATTATTACTTATTATTACCGTCTGCCCTAGATATCGTTGAAGGACCTTTTCGTAATGACTTGAAATCTAACAATATGTATAGAGTTGGCATGTAGGTGAAAGTGCGACAGCTGACTCATATTGATTTCTGCAATCGTTTTAGGGCTCCCAAATGCGAGCTGTAAGAACATTCTGCGCAGGGCGAATATAGAGTGGTATTTTATTGCGTAAGAACCATTATAGACCAAAATCCTCATCAGGGCTGCTGAGCCCAGATCAGTTTTATAATTAAGAATTATGTATATACCTATACGGTCACGAACGTTAATGTGTGACCCATTTCAAAAGAAATAGGCTTGAAGTCGTCAACGTCATTAATCTCTAATTAGAGATGCTAAATCATATTTTGTAACTTATAGGAAACTCAACATTATTGTTGTAGGATGTCAGATTGACTTTGGACCTGACGTGGTCCCAAGTTTAAGTTCTTGACTGTATGTAGATATGTAAACACTTTATTTTACAAAAGAAAATCTACAACTAACAAGGAAGTATTGTGGTTGTAAAGCGACCGGGACAAAATACTGACAAAAGTGAGTTTCATCTACTTTCTACTTTACATCTTTGACACTAGCTAGCTACCTTATTATTTTTAGCTTCTAAGTTACAATAATGAATTTCAGTCACGGTTATTTGTAGCATACATTACATTACATTACATTAAGATCATGTCTAACTCACAATCAGACGATTCATATTTGGATTGAATTTTCGATCAATATCAATTATTAACCTTCGATTTATGTTGACGATTTCATATTCCAAAGACGGCGCGGCGCTCTTGCGTCTCTAGAGTCTCCACTGCACACATGTCATAACTTTTATAGCCGAATGACACAAGAGTTACGACTATGAGCAACGTCCTCGACACGAGTGGAATAAAAGTACATACTAGTGAGGAATTAAAGTTTCCACTTTTCGCGTGTACACAAGAAATTTATCTTGCACCCACGCGCGCTGTGCGTCAGATAAAGACTAGGCACTTCTTTGTATATTCTTACCTTTTGTTTTTTTTGGTAGTTGACTTTATTACATAATTGCATTGCAATTGTGGGAGGACCGTGTGCAGGGTCCGTCCGGGTTGGTACCACCATCTTATCCATTAACCTACCTCCAAGCAGCAGTGTTCGCATTGTTGTGTTCCGGTTTGGGGATACGACAGCCGGTGAAATGACTAGCATAGAGGCATTCCATCTTAGTCCTCAGGGTTGGCAATGCATGCCAGTCTTGTGAATGCGAATGTCTATGGGTCACAGTTTCCACTTACCATCAGGTGGCCTGTGTGCTAGTCTGCCTTCCCAGGCCATACAAAAAAAAAGGACACTGCCCGCGTGCTGTTTCTGGGACAAAAACGTCTGGTGTGATATATATCATCGACATAATCTATTTGAAAATAACATGTAGAAACAGACAGACGCTCTCAAGTAACAATACAGTATTGGAAATGGTAAAGGTGGTTAACTGCCTGTATCTTGGTTTTAAGGCTAATAAGTAGTTGGTTATTTATGACATGGCAGTTCATTTTACGGCGAGCGTAAAGGACAGAGCTATAGCAGTTATATAGCTCCGACCTTTTCTCTCACCTTAAACTGAACTGCATCGTTATGTCATAATACCCCGAAGGTGTAAATAGGCATTTTAGGTATTTTATGTAACCCGAGAGATGCATAAGCATTCCTTCGTTACCAGTACATTTAAATCCATACTCAGTAGGTACCTAACCTAAAAATAACCAATTGGCCCACTCGGAGTTCCCTTATCCTCATTCCTCGGCCTCCGACGACACCCGCAATAAACAGCAAACACCTCCAATATTCCAAGTTATTTTCTGATGCATCCATCACTCTTGGAATTCCAACCAAGCTGTGAATAAATATAATGCTCCTCGCATCCTCGAGAGGATAAAATAATGTCAAGTTGACACTTCGCGGCCCCATTAAACCGTTATCGGTATATTCGAAGTCCTTGGACTAACAATGAACAGGAAATGAAAAGGAAACAACTCCTACCGTCGCTAATCGATTCGTTGCCGTCCTACTTTACACCCGTTGTTATTATCAACCCGACAGCTTCTAGACGTCGGTTATTGGGAAACATTTTGGTCTTCTATATGGCCCTCGTGGCCTATGGCCCTATTGGAGATGATTTATTAATGTTTTAATTGTTTAAATGTTTATTAGGGTACAAACGGTACAATATGGCCAATACAATAAAAATCTTAAATTATACATCAACCAGTAAGGTTACCACAGTTAAATATTACATATATTAACCGAGCAATATGATATTAATTACTTGAAAATGTGACATTTGTTTAAAAAAGACTAAGATACCTTTAGATGCAGAAAAACAAAAGTTAAAATTAAAAATAAAAACAAAAATAAAGATAAAGAAGCGTTACGCGAAATTTCATAACTAAGTATCATTTTTCTCTATAACTAGGGCCGTAAACTCTTGAAGACATGTGTTAAATACGTATATCATCTTCAGAAAAACTGGAATTATACTATTAAGGCCTGAGAACAGAACAGAATACAACCACAATATAAGATTTTCCTATTGATTTTTTTTTACACGATTTCCGAGGTTTAGGTGTAATATTTGTGTATGGGCTTCAGACTCCACACTATCACGTGGCCTGGGTCTGTATTCTACCCGGTAAAAACCATATCATCTTTGACCTGTTATCGTAATGTCAACGTTTTGAAAGCTCTTATTTACTTGACAGTACCTAATGGTGAGTTAAAAACAATACCATAACAGATTAAAGACGATATATAATTTTGCCACCCTAGGTATTTTCTCGTTTGACTTCACCATGCCTAAACAAGTTCACTAAGAAGTAAGTAATTGTTACGTTATAAAAATAATGCATCAGAGGCCTTATTCATCATAAAAGATGACTCGTTTGTTACTTTCAATGTATTTAATTACTAAAGAATTTGTGATATGCGTCCACACCTACGACCACTGACTTTAATGATTGGCCTCAGAACATGTAACTTGCGTCTTGCGTTTGATGAGCGTCATGCAGGGGTTCTATGGTGGCTTAGCAAAATTATGTAGGTAGATACGTGATGATATAAATCGTTGGTCGTTATACAATGCGGTTAGTCTAGTTGGAAGTGGCCCCGCTTACGAAGCTAGCGGTTCCGGGTTCGATTCCTGTTCTAGGCAAATATTTTGAATTAGACGTCGCGTCGCCCGCAATTTCATACGCGTAGAATTAGTTTCCCGTTACTTCCCCTATTTTAGCCCCTTAGGGCATGAATTTCCAAACCATTGTTCCTAATACACACCTAAGATATCCGAGGAATATTTCCTCCAAAATTCAAATCCCTATGTCCTTTTGTTTTATAAATATATTAGAGGGCACACGCGACTTCGTAGCGTGGAATTAGATTCCCGTTTAAGGGGAGTAAGTACCCTATTTATTCCCGTTGAGGGTCGATTTTCGGGAAATCCTTTCTTAGTGGACCCCTTGGGTACCCAAGGAATATTCCGTCTAAATTTTAAGTTCCAAACTGCTGGAGTTTGGGCGGTTCGTTGATATGACAGTCGTCAGTAACTTAATCAGTTTTTCGTTTATATTTTAAGAAGATCCAATTCAATGCACTTCAATTTACTGAATAATTGATACTAAGATCATCGCGAGTTTGTTTCTGAGTATTGATTGTTATCTATTTACAAGTATACATATACAGGGCGAACGATATGAAGTGTTACCAAATTCAAAAGGCTACGATTTTTTTTTGTTGTCCCAAATTATTCATTATTAAGAATTTTTTTTGAAAAAGATATCAAATTTTTAAGATTACTTTATTTTAACTCGATATGACCACCTTCTGCTGTCTATGGCCTTCAGACGGTAGAAAAATGAGTTGCACGCTGCACGAATGTGATCCTACGGTATGCAATGGCAATTACGTACGATCGCTTTCTTCAATGCATCCATACTGGCATGTTTTCTTCTCCTCACCTTGCTCTCCACAATGGACCAGATAGAAAAGTCCATCGGGTTCGCGATTGGGGAATTTGAAAGACATTGTGTGGACGAAATAAAATGTGGAACGCGTTGTTCAGCCATTCTTGGCTCACACGAGCTTTATGAGCCGGGGCCGAGTCTTGTTGTAATGTCCACGGTCTACTACCGAAATATTTGCGTGCCCAAGGCTCCAACGCAGCTTCCAAAACATTTTCCCGATAGTAAGTCGCATTTACTTTGACACCAGGCTCGATTTTGTGAATTTGGTAACACTTCATATCGTTCGCCCTGTACTTAAGTGTTAATTTCTCTACTTAAATAAATAAATAAAATTTCTCTATTCAAATTAGCCTAGAGGTTAATTTGAGGCTAGGACCACTTGTATGACTAGATTGTTACGTGATATTTATTATTAAATTCCCTGGCGCTATAAGTAGGTATTACAGATGTTATACCTACGTTAAGCTAGATTAGAATATGCTCGTAATATGCATTGAATGGGTCAACTATACCCTTGAGGTTGGTCCCTGCTCACTCGTCAATTTAATTATGCGAGCGTCTGGGGCCTTCGGCCGAGCATTTGACATGTTTTGTTAATTAACATTGCAATACTAGGTTAGAATGGTTGGCACATCAATGAGCGAACGGTTTGACATGACAAATTAATTACCAATTGGGAATAATATTAATTATTACGTTATGACTCGGTGATACTCGTACTGTAGATAAGTTGAGTTGGTTTATTTTTATTACTCGACTTCCTAAGAAACAGTATGTTTTTCTAGTATGTATGTACCTATGTATGCATGTATATCTATTTCTGTGAAACTCTGCAGCCTAAATGATAGAGGTTAACATATGAGGTGTCCCTAGATTCGCCTTAGTTGTAGGAACATGTCGCTCCTATAATATTTTAATGAAACTGACGAGAGGGGAGTTTTTTTTTTTCTTATTTGTATACCTACATACATAGAGGGCAATATCATTGACTCCACAAATTGTGCATTTCCAGAAGGCTCCTTTTAATAATAAAAACACTACTCGCGTACTACAAACCACTAATAGTAGTAGTAGTTACTTACTTACGTTACTTTTTTTCAGAATGTAAATAAATAAAATCATGGCGATTCTTATTTACGACTACTGCGAGTTAGAGGAGCGCGCGGGCAGGCATCTCCGGGTGTGGAAAGGTAAGGTTCATGATGTTTAGGGTTCCGCAAACAAAGGGCCCTTATAAAAAATACAAAATACAAAATATGTACGAGCTGTATATCCAAAACCGCGGCTAGTTAAACACAATTTACTGCAAAACTGCATAGTTACGAAATATAATAATAATAATAAAAAATAAATAAAACAACTTGATTTTTTGTCGGTTGACCACCCGGTTTTGGTTTACTCTTGTGGTTGTTTAATATTAATAGCATGGAGTTTATATGGCCGACCTGTAACATGATGTCCCAGTGCATATCGGACCTCTTTCTCTAATCACTGTCTAATTACTAGTTTGTAATATAATGGTAGTCATCCGTATTTCTTGCCCGATTTTAATTTTTAATTTTACGTTTAGAAATGCGATATTTTTTTTGCTATGATGTGTATTTTGAAATATTTAATTGACGGTCATATTTGATAATACGGAATCTTCTTAGCGCGAGTCTGATTCTACTTTACGATTTTTTATACTTTATATTGTAACTGCGCGTGGGCGCGTACAATTATAGCAGACCGTAGGTACCGTACCGTCGTCGCACGCGCAGAGCTTTGATGACCTCACCGCCGCGCCCTCGGGGCCCGCCGCCGGCTTGCAAACGTTGATAACGCGAAATCTGATATCATGGTTCGTAAACGATTTCGGACTTTAAATGTTGAGCCACTAAAGGTATCTTTCACAGTAAAATCCTGGGCTTAAGCCTAGAATACCTACAGTAAGGGCCGTATTAAGAAACTCATCTTGGCTGAGAGTCACAAGTTACGTCAAAGTAAACGACAAGTCAGAAAACTATCATTTCTGACGCGGTCTTGAGACGGGCATTAAAGTCGAGATCTGTTATTAATACGGGCCTAAGATAATTCTGTCTATAAAATACTATATTCAAGAGCTAAGCTACTTCAAAACAGGACAATTGCAATGCAAAACTTGAATTATCTAGTCTAGAATAGGTATTGTAACTTGTCGCTTTACAGGCACGTAAGTAATGTCATAGTAGATTGTCAAATATGTTAATGAGATAAAGTACAGTCAAGGGCATAAATATATTATATAGATTCCCAAGATGTCATAAATATCCATACACCTTGCCACTGGCATTAAGGTCCGTGGATACAAATATTTGACGCGTTGGCGGTATAGATATTAATGCCGTTGACTGTACAAAAGTGAGTTGCTACTTTTGACGCTGACTGTAGCTATGACGTAATAAATAATGGTACTTTGGCCATTAGCAGTTTTCATTCCGTTATTACAAATGGGTGTAAATGTGTTAAATTATCATAATAACGTGGTTGTTTTCCTGTTACAGCATGCCACATAGTAATTTTCGCGTTTGCCGCCATATTTGGAATTCTGAATTACATATTTCTAAGAAACACGATGTCTATGGTGGGTGAAAATTGCGTTTTAATTCCACCGAAGATAGAACTTAAAACCGTATGGGTTGAAGTCCCGTATAATGAACGCCAAATTACGAATACAACAGGAAAGAGCAATGAGACTGAAGCCGTAACTGGTGTAATTGAAGTTGTAACTGAAGTCCCTGGAGCTAACAAAACGTCTAATGATGAACACCTAGTTACGAATACAACTGGAAGAAGCAATGAGACTAAAGCCGTAGTAACACTAACAACTGAAGCTGAACCTGCAACTGAAGTCCCTAGAGCTAACAATACGACTAATGGTGACCACAAAACTACGGATGCAACAGTAAAAAGCATTGAGACTAAAGTCGTAACAAGTAAAGCTCAACTTGCAATTGAAGTTTCTGCAGCAAACAAAACTGTAAAACAAGCTGACATTGAAAATTCTACAAACAGCGGTAAGTTTTCAAAAATAACCGTGATAGACACTTTAAAAGAGTTCGTAATCGTAGCTTACAAAAACTTGGTAGAAAAGCATTGCTGATCGAATTATTTATTTTATTAAAATGAAACTAATATATACATATACAGTGGTGGACATATAATTAGAAACAGTACATAAAACTTAGGTAAACACAGAATGAACTATCGTTATGAGTAAAAATTATATTGATTAAATCACTATTGACTATGCCAGAATATAGCCAATGAGTTAAAAAACTCATAAAATATTTAAAAAAGTAAATCTGTTCTATCTTTAATTATTAAAAGATTTTAAAAATCATGATAGTTGAATTTCTATTACTGGCCGCTTGGACAACTAATTAGAAACAGAATCCATGGTTCGTTCCATTTTTGAAACTAAAAAAAAAAACTCTTTTTACGCTTTTTCTGTTGTTTCGGCGGCAATTAAACGTCAATTTGGAAAATTACGTGAATAATAAGTATTGTTAAAAATGGGTAAAAATAAGAGTTGTGACGAGTCAACCAGGCAATTAATCGTTAAATTACATTTAGATCGAAAGTGGACTTATAGAAGAATTGCTAAACATCTAGAATGTTCTGTGAAGAAAGTTTTCAACGCTATTGCTCATTATAAAACTAACGGAACTACTAAAAGTGTTGTTAGAAAGGCTCGTCCAAGGAAAACATCTCCCCGGGAAGATTCGCAAATAATACGTGTAGCTAAACAAGACCCGTTCAAAGGCTCCAACGAGATTAGAAATGAAGTTTTTTCACCTGATGACCAAAGGAACATTTCCTCGAAACTGGTACGCCGCAGATTAGTGGAAGCTAAATTGTTCGGGAGGGTTTCTCGAAAGGTACCGCTTCTTACCAAGCAACACCGAGAGTAGCGATTATTATTTGCAAAGAAATATCTTAACTGGACCGTACGAGAATGGAAAAAAGTGTTATTCTCGGATGAAACAAAAATAAATATGGTGAATTCAGACGTCAAACGCTACGTTAGACGTCCAATAAACCATGCTTTTGATTATAAATACACCAGGAGCATAGTCAAACACGGCGGTGGTAATATTAAAGTATGGGGATGTTTTTCTGGTTGCGGAGTTGGACCCGTCCGTAAGATTCAAGGTATAATGGATCAATTTCAATACAAAAACATGTTAGAAGAGACAATGATTCCCTACACCGACGACCATTTGCCTGTGACCTGGATCTTTCAGCACGATAACGACATTAACGACCCAAAACACGGCCCGCAGTGTTAAATCCTTTCTTAGTGAGCAACGTGTTACCATGTTAGACTGGCCTGCAAATAGTCCCAATTTAAATCCAATTGAAAATTTGTGGTACGTCGTTAAAAAAAAAGTCTCCGTTAAACGTAATTCCAGTCAAAATGAACTTTACGAAGCCTTTGTTGAAGCATGGAACTCGATCCCACTCGATAAATGTATGAAATTACTTGAATCAATGCCACGTCGTTGCAGAGCCGTCATTAATAAAAAAGGCTATGCAACTAAATATTAATTGTTAAGAAATTTAGTAAACCAAACATTATTTTACATAAATAATTTGAAATTGTTGACGTTGACACGTTAAAACTTTGATTTTTACCTCATTTCTTTAGTGTTTCTAATTACTTGTCCATGACGGATGGTACTGCAATTGTCGTTTAGTTGTTTGTACGTAACTAAATATCTAAATGGTAGTTGTAAACTCGGATATTTATTTGTTTTTTAATTAATTATAAGTTGTTGAACGTATTCTATGCATTTTGTTGTTTTATTTCCAAAAACAAAAGTTTTACGGCAATGTGCCTTGTATAATGTGAAATACGTCGCAAGTGTTTCTAATTATATGTCCACCACTGTATATATATATATATATATATATATATATATATATAGGTCCATGTAATTAATGTACATAAATATAAATGTGTTTCTTGGCAAACGGATCACTTGAGAACGGCTTGACTGATCTGCCATTTTTTCAATGATTTTAATTGACCGAATAATAATCTCGTTTTGGGGACAAAAAAGTAGACCTGAAATTAAATTTAGGCTTAGCAAGTTCTATTTTATATTAAGTACCAAGCAAAACTTCCACTTATTCTTGCTAAATCCACTTAACCACGTAATATAGTAGAAAATATAGCTAGCAGGAAGGAAGATGAGGAAGGGATATGTATGTACAGTCACCCGATAAAAATGTTGAGCACACTTTAAAGTCTTACAACCTTTTCCTTGTGAATATCATTGTCATTCCCATGCTTATCGTTTCATATTCAGTTTGAATTTTATTATGACAAGGCACTAGATAGATACATGGCATCTTCGTAGGAGCTACTGTACATAGGCAACGAAAGAAACGCGATGATTTAAATGGCACCAGTTCTCTAATTTTAGTTAATGACTTTCACTCCTGTTAAGGTGTTTTCGCCAATATGGTGTTATTTATAGACACTCCCATGGACTTATTAAAGAAATAAGTCCGTGGATATCACACGTAAAGACAATTGTTCGGTAAAAGAGTATTTTCTCTGATGGACTAAACAGAAGCACGTGGGGTTCGCTCCCCGCGGTTCTGTCAAGTCATGGAACTAGTTTCCAATAGAACTGTGACACGTCTTTCATTCGCTTGCGTACATAGAAAATGACTATCGTATATTATATTATATATATTATTAAGCCCAATGTTGATACAATGATTGCACTGACTATACTGAAATTTAACTTAATCTTGTGTCAGTCTTGAGGAGCCAGTGACCGGTGTCCTAATTAACCTTAGAGCTAAATATAAAGCAATGATCTCACTTTCCAGGTGAGGAGCACGAGGTGCTGGACCTTGACCACACGTTGTTCGGCGCGTTCCGGGATTGCCAGTTCGCTGAGTTCGCCCCGCTGGGCGCCACCATGTGCGCGCTGCTGTGGCTGGTGCTGTTCCTCATGTGCCCCGGGGGTGGCCACTCGCGCACGGGGTAACGCCGGCTTTCAAATTCGGGGACATTTAAAACGTAAAAAGATAACGCTTAAAAACATGATCATGTCAAGCTGCTAAGTTAGGACAAAACGAGTTTAAAAAATTAGGCGCTTGATGGAGTTAAGTAACATGATACAAATAAACAGAAACTGGCCGGCTTCCAAAAAGTTCTCAATATATTTCATTAATTGTAGGCAGGGCCAAAAAAAATTACAAATTAGCCAGATTAAAAAACTAATAAAAATAAAATATTTGTCTTAACACTGTAGGCGGTTTTAAGACTAACCGTTTCATACTTTAGAAGACGCTTTAGCTGGACATAGGGCCTTCGGCAATCGGCACTTTGGGAGCACCTCTTATATACCAGACACCACACCCCACCACACTTGTGTCCCAGAAACCGACGTCAACCCGCCTAGGGCTGATAGAACAGCTCATAAGCTATCGAGTTAACCCCCATGTATGTTTAGCAATTGTTATTAGTCTCCGAGATATTGATCAAGTAAATCGGACTTTTTGCCATTTTTCCTTATGTCCGTGATACGAAAAAATTCAAATCATGCAAGAAAATACTGAAAAAAATATGAATGAATACATGAATTTAGGAGTTTTTCGTGGGGGTTAAATCGATAGCTTATGTGCTGCTCTATCAGCCCTAGGCAGGATGACGTCGGTTTCTGGACCACCCTGTACCTATCTAGTGGGAGCGGCAAAAACAGTCATGATTTCAAATACATCCTGAAGATTTTGGATATCAAGTTAATGATAGGTACCACGCTTATCCACAGGCTGTCGCAGCCGTGGCGGATCCTGGCGCCGGCGCTGCTGTGCTCGCTGGTCCTGGTGGGGATCACGGGCCACGGCTTCACGCAGACCAATAGCGGCCTGCGGGAATTCTGCGCCGCCTTCCAAAACGTCACTAACGCCACCACGTAAGAACACCGACCAAATCATCTATAGCATTTTCTAGTGCAAGCGCTGAGATTTTGTCGACCATCTTTGTATACACGTATGGCGTGATAGCATATCGTCAGGTTGCGAGTACATGATGGACCCACCTTACCCTTTACCCTGCCACCAAGCAGCATTTCGCATGGTTGTCTTCCCGTGTCTAAATATAATAACTGTATCCTGGGGATAAGACAACCGGGGAAATGACAAGCATTGTTAGAGGCTAGAGGCATTCCATTTTAGTACTCAGGGTTGGAACACAAATATTTATGGGCCTCAAAAGGTAACCCACCATTTTATCAAATTTCACTTCATCGATTTTCTATATCATTTCATCGAATTTCATTTTTATTTAAAGCTATTTTCTGCTGAATGATGTTTTCGGAATGTCCTAAACATGAATTACGTAAGAAGGTTAGGTTGACTGTAAGTCACTAAAGGGTCGAAGTGTATCCGAAAGGGCCCATCTGTAAGATAAGATAAGTTAGGTTAAAATCATGACACAAAAAACTATTCATTTGGCGAGAAAAGAATCGAAAGTTCAGCGTAAGCACGTAACCGCCTTAGCCCGCACTTGCCAATTTGCCATCGTGGCTTGTTTGATCGAAAACAGAGGAAATATGGAGAAGTGACAAAACACCTCATCTTCTTTAAGAGTAGGGCTCTTGTCGGTGTACTGTTTTACTTCGTTTATCTCTTTCCTTTTCATTTTACGAGTAGTTGATTTATGAAGTAGGTAATTATTGTTATATTTCCAGTTGCTCATCCGTGAACGTCTTCCTGGAGTCGTCTTGGAACACGACCTGGTCCTTCAGCTCCCGGGCCGAGGCGACCCGCGCAGCCAGCGCCGCCCTGTGGGTCTGCTGGGCGGGCGCGGCTACGCTGCTCATAGTGCGGTGTCTCGCCGCGCCGGACTTCCAGCTGAGGAAGACCGGGGTATACCTCGCCAGGGACCCTGCGCAGGTGAGCATTAAGAACCAACTAACTTGTACCTTACCTTACTACATTACCTTTTTGATTGTCACCAAGCAGATGTGTTTTATCGCTTTGGGGTAAGACAACCGGTGAAATACGTAACATACTCGTAAAGACATTTCGTATTCATTGTTATCTTATCGATGCATACGGCTTAAGTTTTTTTTTTTTTGATCTGGGGTCATTTTCCCACCAATTGACCTAGTCCCAAACTAAGCTCTAGGCTTGTGCTATAGGTACTAGACAACGATATAAATACTTATATAGACATATATATACTTAAATACTAGAAAACATCCATGACTCAGGAAGAAATATTCGCGCACATCACAAAAATATCCCCTTACCGGGATTTGAACCCAGGACCACTAGCTTCATAGGCAGGGTTACTACAGACTAGGCCAGCGCATCGTCACGCATCTGTCTGCCAGAGCCCACTACTATCAGCGGGCTTGAGCGACAACGTGATGAAGGCAAACGAGCTCACAGACCACCGGATGGTAATTGTAATCTGTGACCTATACACATTTGCATTTTCAAAACTGCATTCCTCAGAAGCAAATGCGTTGCTAACCCTGAGGAACAATGCTTGGAATACCTCTATGCTAGTAATTTCGCAGGTTATCTTATCGCCACACCGGAACACAACAATAATGATAATACTGCTTCTTGGTTGGCGGTAGGTTAAAGGATATGATGGTGGTAGCGAGGTGATAGCCTTTTATGTTCAAAGCACTTATATGAAGCACGCTGACACTATAGATTAGTCGTTTGATAGGACTTGGAGATAAGATTCTGCCAATCGACAAAAAGAACCCTTAACATCTAGCACTATATCTGTTAATCATGTGGTTGACTCCCGACCAGTAGAGAATGTGAATAGTGCAGAGAAGTTTAAATAAAGAATGAAATGCTGTTACGGTCCAAAAGTGACTAACCCTTACCGCGCCTAAACATACTGTAATTTTGTCTGTAGTTAAATCCGGGTAGGTACTCATTAGCGAGCTGTAACTGTAGCCGTAGTAGTTACAGTAACGACCTTCTAGTGGAGAACAGGCTCGCGAGCCGCGTACACATTACAATTTTACGCGCAGCGGTTACAGTTTCGGCTCGCTATAGTGAGTTGGTACCGGGCTTAATATGGTGTCTCACTGCGGGTGTACAGACGATGTAACAGCGTGATTGTTTCCAGAAGGTGACACCGTACCTGCGCAAGACGCGCGGCCGCGGGGGCGCTTCCCCCTCCCCAAACAAGTCCACGCGCTCCGAGCCCACGGCCACCACCGAGCTGGTCACGGCCACCATCGAGGACTCCTCCATCACCGACTCCCCCGTTCCAGAGCATGTCACCTCAGTATAGCAGCACATGTTTAGCCGGAGGGTTCGCTCAGATATGGGCTGAGATTCGAGGGCGAGTGAGACTTTCCTAGTGAATGACTTGAACAAGGACTTTGAACTTGAAGAGCCCAATTTGTAGTTTAACTAGCGCTCTATTGTACTCGGTAAAACCTAAATGCTTTTGGCGGTTCACTAATGTTTGACCAAAAAATTATTGACAAATGATCATTTGACAAACAACGTTTCACCAAATGATCATTTGGCAAACGAGACATTTGACAAAAGTATCATCTTACAAAAACTCACTTAGCAATTGATCATTTAGCAATTAGTTTACCTATTTCTGGGCAGAAAAAAAAACAACCTCGAAGGCCAAGGCGGGAGCCAAGCTCCCGCCTTTGCCTTCTAACCTAACCTATCCGATTCGGTTATGCCCTGGTTCGTCTTCCTCGTAAAATGTAAATTTAAATGTTGATCATTTGGAAAAGTAAATCATTTGTAACATGACTAGTAATAAAATGATCAATTGACTTAACATTTTTTTGCAAAACGTTGTTTGTCAAGTGTAATTTTGACAAATGACTTTTGGTCAAACGGCAGGACACCGCTTTTGGCATGTTATAGTATGGTCAATGTTATGATAGGTCCTTGGATAGGTCTTATTTAGTTAACATTAATGTTTCCACTTACCATCAGGTGGCCTGTGTGCTCGATTGCCTTGCTATGATATAAAAATAAAAAATAAAGCTGCAGAGTTAAAAGCCATACGATAACGTATCAAAAGTTAGTTTTTTACCTAATAGAATACCCAGATTTCTTAATTGGAATTAATAGATAGGGTGCAAAGAAACTTAAATCACGTATTTATAAGAACAGTCCAGAAATATTTGGCGTAGGCGACCATGTATAAGTGCTTACATGAAAAACAAAACATACACCACCTCCCTATAGGAAATACTTACAGTTTGGTTTTTATATTAGGGTACCGTGGCAAAGTTATGTTATGTTATGTTACAAAACAAATGAAGTACCGAGGTGAAAAAGTGGAAGATCTTAATTCAACCGATATATTTTTTACATCAAGTTTTTAGATGTTTATGTTTTTTTTTCATGTTTTGAAATAATCAATATTAGTTTTTTACATCTTTTGAATCTATTTACTTAATTTTGGTTCCAAATCGTGAAGATTAAGTATAGGTTATAGGTTAGAGCCGGCTATTTTTCCGCAACTCGACGACTTAATGTATGCGCCTTTTTTGCGTGCTGGGTTGCTGGCCCTACTCTTGCAAATCCAGTTCTACCAGGAAGCCTAGCAGACCCTTTGATGTTGCCGACGGCTTCTGGTAGCGACCTCAATGTTCCGAGGTGACGTGCCCGGTATGTTGCCACAGCAGGGCATTCCATGATGACAAGGGCTGCGGTTTCTTCCGCTGTCATACAAGCTCTGCTCAGGGGGCTGCCTGTAACACCTAATGTGAACAAGTGTTGGTCAGTCAAGGCATAGCTAGTTATGGCTCTAGTTAGATTAAGTATTCGGCATCAAATTATATCGGAACAGACAATGAGCTCAAAAAATATCTAAGCACGTTTTAGTGCCTTATAGACAGGTAAAAAACTTAAAGCCCCTCTTGCGTAGGTTGTAGGTTGGTTGGTTGGTTGTGTACAAAACTGATATGGAATTTATGTCAAATTTCAAATATAGAATGTCGAACGGTCTATAGTCGATAGGTACACAGTGTGTTACAACTACATGCAAGACGGGTTTTACTTAAGTTATTTACCTAAACCGCCGTATTGAGATGAATTATAGAGACCATTAACTCGTTTCTGTAACGATTTAATCGTCACTAACTGACTCTAAAATTCTGAGTGCGGCCGTTATATAATAGAGTTTGTACGCACCTTAAGCCCAAGCCAACATGCAAACGCCATTAACGTTTCTCTTTTCTATCAATCAAAATGTATGGGACGACATTCTCTTGCGTTAAGATAAACCACGTGGTTAACCTGTCATCCCATACATTTTGAGATAGAGAAGAAAAACGTTAGTAGCGTTTGTATTTGGTTATGGATATGGCCCCTTGTTTGGTGTTGTAGGTATTCGAGGATAGTGGTTGGATAGTGCAATTTAGAGTCGAGCCATCGTGCTACATGCCGTGGCCGTAGACCGTTAAAATCGGACAACTTCCGGGCAATGAAAGAGACAAACATATAAGACCAATACGACTTCATTATTACTTGGCAGATTAACGATCACATTTTTTATGGCGACTGTATAACGATTAAACTTGGACGGAGACCTCTTTAGGTATGTTGTTAGAATACATTGTGATGAAACGATGTCTACTTAATAATGCATTTTGTTACTTTTATGTATTAAGTATTAATGATAGAATAAGTTGTTGATAAAGTACGATAAAGTGAACTTAACAATTTGTTATTCATTTAAGTATTGTTTTGTATAAAGGGCGGCGTAAAAAGTAGCTGTAAATTTTGGTACCTTGTCGCAGGTATGAATATACTACTTTTAAACTACTCACTTAAATATGTTACTGCGACAGGGTACTAAAATGTCTTCGACTGTACAATTTATTAAACATAAAACCATAAACCAATAAAGTTATAGTTAGTGGTATTTTGCAACTTTTTTATTAACCCTGCTTAACTATGAGGGATGCGGGTGAATTTCAAAAATATTGTAAGTCGTTAAGGGCTCACTTAAAAAGACCGTAATTTTTGTGTAGCGAATTTTTATGACAAATTCCTTAACACAACGACTTAATCGAGACCATATTACAATATTTTTGAAATTCACCCGTTTATTTTGCTTATTTTGTGTGAAGCCACTCAAGTCAGGATGGTTACCACGAACCACTAAATTAGAAACTTCGAGTGCCCAGTACCTTTCATTCGTCACTAAATCGAGAGAAAGGGATGGAGCTAAAGTAACAAAATTCAAAATTCAAAATATTTATTCATTAAATTGGCCACATGAGGGCTCTTTTGGTTGTACGTTATTTTACAGACTGAAGTTGTTTAGAATTTCATTTCATAGATTTTTTTTCTCGTATTATCATTTCATAGAATAATCAATATGTAATATTACTTTGAAGACATTTAAATCATCGTTTTTTATTTCAAATAAAATTCAATGTTTCTTTTTTCATATCATAGAATAGCAAATTAAATATTATTAGTTCTCATGTTATTTAGTTCATATATGACTTAATAACAATAAAATCATGTTATACAGTAGGTAGTTAGTTACCTATAAAAGTTTATTCAACGGATGTAAAAAAAATAACCTCGAAGGCTAAGGCGGGAGCTTGCTTCGCTTCGCTCCCGCCATAGCCTTCTAACCTAACCTATTCGAGTCGGTTCAGTTCAGGGTAATGATTCTCTCAACAACGTCGGTCGAACGGACAAATAATACCATATTATTTATCATATTACCCTTATACTAAAAGATAATAATGTATTATATTATATTGCTTTTGTTATTATCGGTGTACCTACCCTTATTATCAAATCAAAATCAAATCAAAATATTTATTCAGTAAATTGGCCTCATGCGGGCTCTTTTACACGTCGGAAAGGTACAGTGAATCTACCAGCGCTTCGGACAAGACCATCATTGCGGAGAAGAAGCGCCGCAAGAAACTCCAGCAGGTCATTTTTTCAATCATAAAAACATAATTATACTTAAAAGTAAGTTACATTAAGTAATATTAAGGCAATAAAGTAATAAACAATAAATTCTTAAAACAAGCAAAAATAAAATTATTACAAATGTAAGGTCAATAAACCTTAAAATAAAATAATGACTATGAGAACAACACAACGAGGTCTCTACGTCAAAAGCCATATGACTTGGATAATAAATTGAACAACAAGTCCTTGCAAACGTGAACAGACCGGACCCCACAAACAGCACCCGTTCACGAGTATGACGCGTATCTCAGCCATCGCCTCCCTCAACTGCAGACAGTAATTTCGGTTTGTTTCACAAAAAATAATCACGGAACATATAGTTTCCCACGTGTTTTTATACTACTTTTATTGAAAAAAAATACATTGTCCAAGCAATATTCTTTAAAAAATAACTATATTATTTGATAAGTTTGATAAATGAAAAAAATAAATTATAAAATTCATTGAATTGATTTTCTGTGGAATATGTTTCATTCAAGTAAACAGTTTTAGAAAAAAAAAATTCGAAGCAAAAATACAAGAACCAAATAGTATATGAAACATTTTCTATGAAATAATATTCTGAGAAATTTCAGTCTGTAAAATAAGGGGACACCGGCTCTTTTACACGTCGGTAACATGGAGTGAATCTACTAGCGCTTCGGACAAGACCATCATTGCGGAGAAGAAGCGCCGCAAGAAACTCCAGCAGAAGGTCTTAATTAGGTACAATAATACTTAAAAGTAAGTTACATTACAAGGTAATAAAGTAATAAATAATTATTTAAATAAAAAAAAAGCAATACAAACAAAAGCCTTACAAATGTAAAGTTAATAAAATAAAGTTAAAAATCATGATTAGGAGAACAACATGACGAGGTCTCTACGTCAGGAACGATAATTAAAATAACTAAATTGGAAAAACGGGTCCTTGCAAGCGTGAACAGACCGGACCCCACAGACAGCACCCGTTCACGAGTATGACGCGTATCTCAGCCATCGCCTCCCTCAACCATGTGTTCGGGAAGGTGGCGACCCGATCAACGACGCCGCCGTAAGCAAAGACCTTTAAGTGAGCATGGCATGCTCATGCTGCCGGACAAAGATAACAATAAAAAAGTATCTGTCCGGCGAGAAACGTCATAGTGTTCTCAATTCTAAAATGTCTTGTGCACACAAGAATTAATATATATATTATTTTTTTTACAAAAAAAACAATAGGTAAATTTAATTTTAAAAGTGTAAAACTCTAAACTTCGATGGCCTGAGGCCATCCCTGTCAATTGTCATTCGAGATTCAATCGAGAGAAAGAGATGGAGATAACGTAACTTCGAACTTCGATTTTCAAAGTAGGGCCTCTGAATTAGTCGATTAAGGGCTTGTTGTTTGATCAGTAGTTAACTAACTAATAGTAAAAAACCGTCCCTAATGGTATAAATCTCAAGAAAATGTGTTAAATGTTTGATTCCTTTTTCGAAATTTAACAATTAGTTGAGTTAACTACTGATCAAACAACGGGCCCTTAGTCGTTAGTGATGATTTTCCATTGCAATGTCTACAAAATGTCTACGAGTACGGCGGTAAGACTCTGAATCACCTTTTATTTTAATGTACCTAGCTTTGAAAAAGTGACTACAAAATGCCGCGAACCGTTACGTTGTGATGATAGTAAGGCGCGATTCTCGCGACGGCGTGACAAAAAAGCTTAGTATACTCCGCTCAAGCTTTTTTACAGTAGCGAGCGAGAGTGACGCCATGGGTACTTTTATCAAAAGCCTGAAACTTGTTTTGCAAGTGGATGTATATTTAAATGAATAGTTACATATTATTGGAAAGAGATTTCCGCTTGTAATACAAGTTACGTACCTACTTACGAGTAGAAGCTTTTGACAAACTGGTCCCATATCGCGTCATGGGTCGAAACGGCACACGCGTTAAGTCCATTGTGAATCCAGTGCTGCTGCGTCTACATTGCGTGTCAAATGTGGATAAAGCATCCGTTACTTATTTACGTGTCAGAAGGTGACGGATGCCGCATCCAAACTTAGTCACACGACGCAGCCATGTTGGGGCCCCAGCGGTAAGCCATCTGTCCATTGAGAACAATTGAGAAGTACTACTTCTAAAGTACGGCAATATAGAATAATACTAATTCTAGCTACTGACAGCGCTTGGCGGCGGGTTTTCAATGCTTTGAATTGGCTTTGAATGCGATTAGTATCAGCGGAATACCGCGGAAGACAGCGGTAGACCGAAGGTAGACCGCCATTAATAAAAATAAAATGAAAAATACAGTCGAATTGAGAACCTTCTCCTTTTTTGAAGTCGTTTAAAAAGAAGAAGAAGAAAAATTGCTTCACGTATAAAATACCTATCATTGATAACGAATTGTCTTGTGTAAAGTTTCACGTGGAACTCACGAAAATTGAATTTTATTAATTTTTTTACAAAGTATTCGAGTACCCCAGCCATGTTTATAAATTGTTTAATTTTTAAATAATGTTATTTGTAGATTACAGTAAAACGGGGTGAATAGAAATCAAGGGGTGAATAGAAACACAACCTAAAATGAAACATACAGTGGTGGACATATAATTAGAAACACTTGCGACGTATTTCACATTATACAAGGCACATTGCCGTAAAACTTTTGTTTTTGGAAATAAATCAACAAAATGCATAGAATACGTTCAACAACTTATAATTAATTAAAAAACAAATAAATATCCGAGTTTACAACTACCATTTAGATATTTAGTTACGTACAAACAACTAAACGACATTTGCAGTACCATCCGTCATGGACAAGTAATTAGAAACACTAAAGAAATGAGGTAAAAATCAAAGTTTTAACGTGTCAACGTCAACAATTTCAAATTATTTATGTAAAATAATGTTTGGTTTACTAAATTTCTTAACAATTATTATTTAGTTGCATAGCCTTTGTTATTAATGACGGCTCTGCAACGACGTGGCATTGATTCAAGTAATTTCATACATTTATCGAGTGGGATCGAGTTCCATGCTTCAACAAAGGCTTCGTAAAGTTCATTTTGACTGGAATTACGTTTAACGGAGACATTTTTTTTAATGACGTACCACAAATTTTCAATTGGATTTAAATCGGGACTATTTGCAGGCCAGTCTAACACGGTAACACGTTGCTCACTAAGAAAGGATTTAACACTGCGGGCCGTGTTTTGGGTCGTTATCGTGCTGAAAGATCCAGGTCACAGGCAAATGGTCGTCGGTGTAGGGAATCATTGTCTCTTCTAAGATGTTTTTGTATTGAAATTGATCCATTATACCTTCAATCTTACGGACGGGTCCAACTCCGCAACCAGAAAAACATCCCCATACTTTAATATTACCACCGCCGTGTTTGACTATGCTACTCGTGTATTTATAATCAAAAGCATGGTTTATTGGACGTCTAACGTAGCGTTTGCCGTCTGAATTCACCATATTTATTTTTGTTTCATCCGAGAATAACACTTTTTTCCATTCTCGTACGGTCCAGTTAAGATATTTCTTTGCAAATAATAATCGCTTCTCTCGGTGTTGCTTGGTAAGAAGCGGTACCTTTCGAGAAACCCTCCCGAACAATTTAGCTTCCACTAATCTGCGGCGTACCAGTTTCGAGGAAATGTTCCTTGGGTCATCAGGTGAAAAAACTTTATTTCTAATCTCGTTGGAGCCTTTGAACGGGTCTTGTTTAGCTACACGTATTATTTGCGAATCTTCCCGGGGAGATGTTTTCCTTGGACGAGCCTTTCTAACAACACTTTTAGTAGTTCCGTTAGTTTTATAATGAGCAATAGCGTTGAAAACTTTCTTCACAGAACATTCTAGATGTTTAGCAATTCTTCTATAAGTCCACTTTCAATCTAAATGTAATTTAACGATTAATTGCCTGGTTGACTCGTCACAACTCTTATTTTTACCCATTTTTAACAATACTTATTATTCACGTAATTTTCCAAATTGACGTTTAATTGCCGCCGAAACAACAGAAAAAGCGTAAAAGGAGGTTTTTTTTTTAGTTTCAAAAATAGAACGAACCATGGATCCTGTTTCTAATTAGTTGTCCAAGCGGCCAGTAATAGAAATTCAACTATCATGATTTTTAAAATCTTTTAATTATTAAAGATAGAACAGATTTACTTTTTTAAATATTTTATGAGTTTTTTAACTCATTGGCTATATTCTGGCATAGTCAATAGTAGTCAATATAATTTTTACTCATAACGATAGTTCATTCTGTGTTTACCTAAGTTTTATGTACTGTTTCTAATTATATGTCCACCACTGTATGTTGCTAATTATAAGATTGAAATTATTTCCAATAGACGTAACGTTATTGTCCATTTAATACTTGTTCTTATTTGTAACAAGTTATGACTTTTTTTAGGTTGTGTCTCTATTCACCCCTTGATTTCTATTCACCCCGTTTTACGGTAATTACATAGTTTTTTTAACTTGGCTACATGTCCATTGTTATGTCAGTTGCTTGTCACTGTCAATGTCATTGTCATTATAAAGAGAAGTTCGCACCGACCGATAGAAATCTTTTCGAGCTGAAATAGTTTTAGTGAAAAGCATACGAAAAATTCTGTGTTATGGGCAGATTTTGTTAATTTATACAACAGTTAAGAATGATTTGTCATCAGGTAAAACGATTTTTATGTAAGACTGTAGCATTCAAGCATATATTTCGTTATTCACACAGTGGTCAGCTTTCGGCGAGCACTCTGTATCCGCTTCAAAATAGGAAATTAATTAAAGTAGCGGGCGATGATGCAAATCGGTTTTTGCACGGTCTGGTCACTAACGACATGGAGCACTTCTCTCAAGGCGCTCAATCCATGTATGCTATGTTTTTGAACAACAAAGGCAGAGTCTTATTTGATACTTTAATATACAAGTGGGTAAACCAGCAGTCATACATGCTAGAATGTGATGAGAGTGTCCTGTCTGATTTAAAAAAGCATTTAAAGATTTACAAGCTAAGAAGTGCAGTTCAAATTGAGGATATGAATCCACAGTTCAATATATGGGTTTTATTACCTTCCAAAGATTTAAAACTGGATTGTAAATCAGGCCCTGATGATAAAGTAAATATTTACCAAGATCCACGCCTTTCTGATTTAGGGTATAGGGTTATCTCATCAAATATGCTAGATGGCCTCCAGGTGGCTAGTCATATAAATAAAGATATTCAAGTAGAAAATACAGCTGATGAGTATAAATACTTACGCTATAGACTGGGCGTGAGTGAAGGTGCTGATGACCTACCCCCAGGCACTTGTTTTCCTCTAGAAGCTAACTGTGATTACCTGCATGGAGTTAGTTTCCACAAGGGCTGTTACATAGGACAAGAGGTCACAGCTAGAGTACATCACACAGGTGTGGTACGGAAAAGAATAATGCCACTTAAAATTACAAACCTTGTGGATAGTATAGAAAAAGATGCATTGATCTCAGTTATTGACAAGCCAAAATCAAATTTAGGAAAAGTTAAAGGCTATATAAAAGATTGTGGTTTGGGCTTGGTAAGAATCAAAGAAGCACTGGAAGCCAAAATGTTAAAAGCTGGTCAAAGCACAATTGAACCCGTGAAACCTGCCTGGTGGCCTGTTGAAGCGCCGAAAGAAAAAGCCACTGTTAATAAAGCTGAAGATTAAATGGAAATGAAAATCATTGACTCTAAAAAAATGTGTGTATAGCATTACAAATATTTAAAATAAACAATTCAAATTGTTCCAGAAAATGGAAGATACAAAGAAGCCTGCAGAAGCGCCTATTCTACATGAATTTGTTTGTTCGTGTTGTAATTTAAATGAAACAGCTAATTACAAAGGAACGAAGCCGCCATTTTCTCGAAACATTGACCTCAAATATCCAAGTTATGTAATGAAAGACCCTTTCAGTCCCCCAGGAAAGGGTGAAATATTGGTTCTGGGAGCGGACTGCACCAGCTGTGATAAGCCTGTGTGCATTGGCAAAGAATGCAGTATATTTTACCTGAAGATTTATTGCCTGGATTGTGCAAACAACTCTATTGATGACTTTCCTGTAGAAATCAAAAGTAAATTAGTTCAAATAAAAAGAAAATAACAATTTCTTGTTTAACTTATGAGCTCTCTTTGTAGTGTAGGTAGGTAAAATAGAATAAAGGAATTGCTTTTGATGAAATAAATACTAGGTATACAAGTTTTTACCCATAAATTCCGCATTGCAGATTTATGTATGATGGAATTTCCAAGAATTATAGATAGCCATAAATACTTACTGCCCCTATGCACTGTTACTGGAAAAATTGACAGTAATTCACCATGTCACCTGAGCATGGAGGATTTTCTTACAAATACAGTCCTTATTAAAGTGGTCTCTGGGTTCTGTAGTCAAGAAGTCTCTTTTGTTTTTTATTTAGTACAAAGATACACATTGTAAAAAGTGCTTTGAATAAAGGTTCATTTTTTAATTATGGAACCTGCCAGTTCATCAACAGAATAACTCCTCCTAATTGTTGTTGGAATTTGCTACAGTACACAGTATTTCTTGACACAGTTAATTCGATCTACTGGGGAGGCCTTTGCCTAGCGGAGGATACACAGTATGCTTAGCTTTCATGTCGTCATGAGGTTCCTAAATAGTATTTTAAAATTTTCTATTTTTTTCATGCATGGAGCTCTATTATTTAAATGTACTTAATTTTTTAGTGTTATATACTGGTTATACTGGTTATATTCTATCTCCTTGACGAATGTTTACGGCCACGGATTACTACCATAGCAACGGTTGTTATCTTCTTCACTGTCATTGTATAAGAAATACAGATGAACTTAAATATTAATATTAATTATTTATTATTGTGTACATAACAAATGGCGACGAGTATATTCGAATTAAAAAAAGGTAAACGTACTCGAGCTACCCTCCGGGGTATTCTTACAAAGACAAATCATGCGTTTCAACAAGAAAGAACCACATATACTTACGAAGAATTAGACACACGTTTACAAACCTTACAAAATACGTACCAAGGGTTACAGAAAATTCAGAACCAGATAGAACAAGAAACCGAAGATGAAGATCTGGAATCTGAAGTCAAATACAGGTACGAAGTGGACGAAATTTACACTGAATTACGCACAAAAATATTACGATTACTGAATTTGTACAAACCTCCTACACCATCACCGAATCCTGGAACTAACCAAGATACGACTACAACACGTCATCAACTTGAACCTCGGCCTAGACTCAACTTCCAGCCTTTTCACGAAAAAGAATCTTTTAAGAATTTTACAAAACGACTATCTGTCTATCTTATGTTGAACAACATAACTGACCCTAAGACGAAAATGTATACCTTCTTATCTACTTTGCCTCCCGATATACATGAAAGAATTTATGATCTATGCTCACCGGACGACCCAACCTGCAAGACCTTTGAAGAACTTACACAAATTTTAGATGATTTTATCGACCCGAAACCGAGCAAATGGGCCTCTCAACATACCTTTATATCTCGACTACAACAGCCGGATGAAACAGTGTCGACCTTTGCATCAGAACTAAAAAGATTATCTCTAAATTGTAAATTTAAATGTTTACACTGCGATAAACCAACTCTGGACGCATTTCTATCGCTTCAATTCATACGAGGATTAAAAGACGGAGAAATTCGCACGAAACTCTTACAAGAAAAAGACACTTCACTGTTTTCGAAATTAATACAAACTGCCATATCCATGGAAATGGGGAAAAACGAAAACTCAACTATGTCGTCATCATTTCATAAAGCCTCATTGGATAACATCAATAAAATTTCAAAAGTACGCAAGGAATTTCAAGACTCTTCGATAAAAAGATCTCCGATTACTATAAAGGACCTTCGGGGCAAATGTTTCCGCTGCGGGAAAGACGATCACAAGGCAAATAAGTGCGGTGCAATAAAAAGTACATGCCGCAACTGTCAAAAGGAGGGCCATCTTGCCCGGGTTTGTCTACAAAAAACAGGAAGTAACAACACAAATATATTGGATAACCCTTCGAGTAGCCGCAGTACCGACAGCATCGTGGATATAAATCTAATTAAGAGCGATACTCTGGATAAATTTATGATAACTATTGAAATTGAAGGGAACAAAATCAATATGGAATTCGATACGGGTGCAACGCTATCTACAATGTCGCTTAAAGATTATAAGAAACTCAATATCGAGAAAAAAATATTTGATACAAACATGAAACTTAGAACCTACACAGGCGAAGTATTTAAACCAATCGGAGTGACCTTTGTAAAATGCAGCTACAAAAATCAAACATTTTATGGAAAACTATACATAATTAACAAGGACGTGGAGCCCATTCTGGGTAGGAATTGGATGAAAGAATTCAACGTTGAACTTGCGGATATGAGAATTCTCGAAGCTCACGAGAAGGCACCAAAACTTGAAGAATTACTCCAAGAATACGAATCCACAGTATTTAATTCAAATTTGGGCGAAATTCCGAACGTTCGAGCACACCTGACTCTTGAGGAAAATTCACAACCGGTCTTTATTAAACCACGCAGAATTCCCTACGCATTACGAGCTAAAGTTGACGAAGAAATTGACCGACTTGCTAAACAAGGAATCTTAACTAAGATTGATCACGCGGAATGGGGCACACCAGTGGCCCGTTTCACGAAGCTACAAGTTACAAATTACAAGTTCACAAGTAACAAGAGCAAAAAGTTACAATTTACAAGTACAAGTGTTTCTCGAACGCGGCCTGGCATGGTAGAATAATAGGATCGTATGGTAATCTCGATTACAAGTGAATGACATCTCGATTTAACAAGTCCCTATTAAAAAAAAGTTTGTTGATGTTTTGACGTTTCTAAATGTCAAATCTTGAAATATTTATGTTTATAATCTGTAAATCCGATGATGTCTCCACTCCAGCCTCGCGGAGTCTTCGGAGTTGTCTCTCGTTATAGTTAAAATTTGAAAGTAGGTACGGGAGTTATTTTAGTTAAATCAAGCAACCGGAAAATTTTGAAGGCAACACTTCTAAAAGAAGTGTTGCTTAAGAAAAAAGATTTTTTGGAGCATTTCCGGCAACCAAGACCGATGCGTGGAAAGTCATACACGCAAAGGGACAGGCTTTAGGACTTGTGCCAAATTCAAGGGATTTTTCATATACCCGTGATGTACTTCCACATTCCACAAGCTTATGAAACTTCACTTAATATTTACAGACAAAATAACAATAACAACAAAATTTAGCAGAGAATTAACTCAACAACTAACAAAAACAAAATATACAATAACAATAACAACAAACTTTTTTAACAGAAAATTAAACTCAACGACGGTACGACATGAGAGTGACGTTTAAAAACCAACGAGGTAGGTACTATAGCATGAATTATTTGACAGCGACTCTAACAAATTACAAGTTTACTTAGCTCGGAAGCTAGGTAGTTTTTTTTACTAATTGACAAGTACAAGTTGACAATGTAACAAATTTTTCGAGAAACGTTAGTTCGATTGAAGCAATTTCTAACAATAAAATAAAAAAAATGTCTATGGTTCAAATTTTACACTTGTAACTTGAATTTTACAAGTTGTAGAAAAGTAGCTTCGTGAAACGCTTGTAGTACCTTTTTTGACCAATGTTGCCAGTTTACACTTGTAAAATTGTAACTTGTAGCTTCGTGAAACGGGCCACAGTAGTACCGATTGTTAAACCTAATGGCAGCATCAGGCTGTGTGCCGACTACAAAATTACCCTCAACAAAGTAATAAAAGACGAACAATATCCAATTCCAATAATCGAAGATATTTTAGCCGAGATGAACGGCGGACAAATTTTCTGCACTTTGGATATCTCTCAGGCCTATCTCAACATGGTAATGGACGAAGAAAGTGCACTATTACAAACCTTAAGCACTCACAAAGGAACATTTAAGGTAAATCGACTCATGTTTGGAATCAAAGTAGCACCGAGCCTTTGGCAAAAGTTTATGGACCGACTACTCCTGGGACTTGACGGAGTAAAGTGTTTTTTCGACGACATAATAATCCAAGGCTCTACAGAAGAACAGCTGTTATTTAGACTTAGACAAGTCTTACAAAAACTCAAAGAAAGTAACTTACGAGTCAATAAAGAAAAGTGTCACTTTTTCAAACGCAGTATCAATTACTTAGGACATACAATCGACAAAGATGGATTACACAAGAATCGAGATAAAATCAAAGCAATTTCAAATGTAGAACGTCCGACAAATGTGAACGAGCTACGAACCTTCTTAGGCATGGCCAACTATTATAATAAATTTATACCTAATCTTGCAGCTATCACTAGTCCTTTGAACGAGCTCTTGAAGAAAACTACAAAATTCATCTGGTCTCCAGCATGTGAAAAAAGTTTCAATAATATAAGAAAACAGATACTAAGCGAAAGAGTCTTGATGCACTTTGATCCAAATAAACCGCTCGTGCTGGCGACGGACGCTTCCCCGACGGGGCTTGGTGCGGTTCTTAGCCACAAATTACCGGACGGTTCAGAAAAACCAATAGCATTTGCCTCTAGAACCTTAACTACTAGCGAAAAGAATTATAGCCAAATTGATAAAGAAGCTACTGCCATTGTCTGGTGATCACAAACCACTTACGTCCATTTTCCATCCGCACCGAACTTTACCAGCCTTGAGCACGATGAGACTATTTCATTACGCACATTTTCTCTCTGGATTTGATTACAATATTGAGTACAGATGTTCTTCAAAGCACAGCAACGCTGATTACCTTTCACGTTTTCCTGTAGAAAAGGTTAAAGACAATCACATCGACCAACATTACATATACCAGATGAAACAGATAAATGCTATAAATATATCACCAGAGATAATTTCCAAGGAAACAAAAGACGATCCCGAATTACGAAACTTACTACAGACAATCCAATCAGGATCGTCGCTCAGGGATTCCGTATACAAAGAGAATGAACTAACATTACAGAATGACTGCATCCTGAAGGGCACAAGAGTTGTGATTCCGCAGAAACTACGGCAACAAATTCTGGAAGAACTTCATACCGGACACATTGGAATATTGAAGATGAAATTGCTCGCACGAAGTTTTGTATATTGGAAAAACATCGATAAAGATATCGATAACAAAGTTAAATCATGTCGAACCTGTAGACTAGAGCAGAATGAACCCTCGAAAGCCGCCCTTCATCATTGGGAAGATCCTACAGGGCCCTGGCAAAGAATACACATTGATTTTGCAGGTCCTATATCTGGTTATCAACTCTTCATTGTTGTGGACGCCTTTTCCAAATGGGTAGAAATAATTCCAACAAAAACCATGACCAGTTCATTCTGCATTCGGAAATTAGATGAATTATTTGACATTTTTAGATTACTTTATACCTTAGTATCCGACAATGGAAGGCAATTTGTCTCTCAAGAATTCAAGACTTTCTTAAAGGATAATAAGATTGTACACAAAACCATAGCACCGTATCACCCCGCGACCAACGGACAGGCTGAACGATTTGTGCAAACCATTAAGAAATCGTTACTGAAATTAGAGGGGGAGAGGCCTGGTTTACTACAAAACGTCCGCTCGGTGAGGAGTCTTCTCCGGGCTACCCCTGTTACCTCTGACCTGTCACCATATACGATTATGTTTGGGAGAGAAGTCAGGACAAGATTGGTGGCGAAAATACGAGCACCGCCGAAGACCAGCCCACAACTCGATCAGCCGCATGACAGTACAAGTTTTGACCCTGGGAACAAGATCCAAGCCCGGGACTACTCGGTGTCAGGCAAGAAGTGGGCATTTGGGAGAGTAGTCCGGCGTCTCGGCAAGGTGCACTACGAGGTACGAACAGAGGGCGGTTTGGTCTGGATACGGCACCGGGATCAGTTACTGCCCTGCTCCGTCGATTTCTAGGAATCACGGCGGAGGATGGTTATACTGGTTATATTCTATCTCCTTGACGAATGTCTACGGCTACGGATTACTACCATAGCAACGGTTGTTATCTTCTTCACTGTCATTGTATAAGAAATACAGATGAACTTATAATCTCAAATATTAATTATTTATTATTGTGTACATAACATTTAGTTTTTGTAATAATTTATAATCTGACCCGACAGGGTTAAATTGACAATTATTATAGTATCGTTTGTGTCGAACACGACTCCTTATACTGTATCCCTTACCTGGCCCTCTATTCAACATGGTAAAATCCGTTTTGACAGCTCGTATTTACTTGACAGTAATGGTGGCTGACGTCATAACGATACCATAACAGGTCAACTACCTACGATATCGTTTTTGCCGCCTAGAATACCGGCCCTGCCCTATTGTTGGAGCCTACCAAGTAATGGCACTTTGACCTTTATTTCGAAGTAATAAAGGCGATAATTTAATAATCACTGCATATACATCGTGGGTCAGGAGTCCTGGCGACATAGCTTATATTTTTAGTTACGGCTGCGGAACCTCTAGTATTGACTCGCGTTTTTCGCTCTAACAAAGACTATCCCGCGATACCCAAACCAGCGATCTTTAGATAGTATGACATTTCGAGAGCCCGTATCGACATTATGATTTACATGTGCGACAACTGCGACTGGCTGTGTTTCGTACTAACTCGGTTTTTTAGGAACATGGTTAAGTTTAAATAAAATACAGTAAATGATTTTTATACAATACTGTTTACTTTGGCTTTTTACTCCGATTTACAGTATTAGTTTTTTGCACAAATTAACGTCCATAACACAGTTATATTTCACTGAAATTCAGTAACGTAAATGTTTGTAATAGTATAGTTTAACACACAAGTTCAAATGTTTATATCATTACAAGCAATATCTAATAGAGGGCGCGCGTGGCAGCCGCGCTCGACCGGCGCGCCCGGCTGCCGCGCGCACCCTCGCGGAAATATATTGTCTTAAAAATAATAAAAAGATAATTACAGCACAGTTATATTATATTACGGTATATATATTAGTAAGCTCTAAAATCAGGACAAAACTAAATATACATTTTGTCTTAATTCCCAGTCATTCGAACAGCGTTGATAGCACCACTTTACAAACGCCGGGCGACTGCTCCAGCCGCGGCGCGGGCGCCGGCGCGGCGCGCTCATCATAAATCGATAACAATTACACAATCAATAAAGTATAAAGAATTAAAATTCGATTCACTAGCTTCCTGATTTTTAGAATCCAAGGAAACGTTATTGCTTTATGTTTCTCTGTGTACTTCTATAATTAAAACAAGGCATGCATGCATTACATTCGAGACGCTATAGCTATACATAGACACTATTGCGAACTAGCTACGCACAGGGCACGGCCCGGCGGCCGCGCTGGTACATTGTGATGGAGGGTAGTACGGCACATTGGACACGAACAGTTAATTTACATGTACTTACATTAACCATGTACACATAATAAACGTTCTATAATTTTACATCGCATATTATTTATTACTTTATGTACCATGTAATAGAATCCTCACTGAGGCAGCGTTCATACAAGACTGTATCTAAATAGAGTATTTACCAAATGATAAGCTTACTATCGCCAATTGATATACATATTTATAAGTGTTAGTATTGGAAAGGAGTAGAATCGGATAATATGGAAGCGGATTCGTGTCAACATCGAGGACACTCAGAAAACTCGACAGTACTTCTGCCTTCCCTAAGAGATGCCTGAAGAAGGGCACAGCTGCAAGAAGATACCAGGACCTACTTAGGATTCGCAAATTAATACAAAGTGCATTTTGGACGGGTATTTGTTTTGACTTACAGTAGCTAGGTATGATATTGAGACAGACAGACGCGGAACCGCGCGGAGAAAACCCCCGCTCTCGCTCGCTCCGCGACACTAAACTAAGATACTCTCACAGCCGAAACATAATTATTATAATTTAGAATACAAATAGGTTCATTTCAAAATTGAAAAGCGACATTCCTTCGTACTAGACATGACATTGACATGAAATACAAAAAGTGTAAAATATACAGCTATCAAACGGGGAACTAGTTCATACATACATTCAAACTACATACATTTCCACGTATTCTAAGTCATATTAATATTATTGATAAACAGCGGGCCACTGATCGAGGAACGATAAATAAATCAATACAAAAATGTGCTATTGCATTCAAAAAGAACGAAATAAGCATAATATAAGCATAATGTTGAGGAGAGGCAAGATTAAGTAGGGAACATGAGATATCATAATGTGAAATGATGCGGTTTCACACATCCCAGGGACGAAGAGAACTTAGAGTCTAAATTAAAATCCGGTCATGTTCCATTTCTCAGTCATTACGATAAAGTCATCTAAATATTTCGGGGTATCATTTTATGTTTGCGAACATAATCTGTCTAACCACAAGTCATCTATGCGCTGGACACGTTCGGGAGATCATGCACATTTGAACCTGGGGGTCGGCTAAGAGTTTGATCAGCACCTCCATAGTGAGTAATTCATAAGTTCGACCACTATTCAGTTTACAATACGAGGCCCAATTGGTAGGTTTTTATGCCGCCTTTTATAAAATACATTTAATAGCTTGTTATTAAATCCGTTGCATTTTTACGGTCTATTCTTCTCACTTGGCTTTAATGATATTTAGCAGAGATTGTGCTTAACAATATAATGTATTCGATACTTTTGTACAATTTTACTTTCCTATGTGAAAAGCGACAGCGAATCTCATTAAAATTCAATGACAAGCAATGGATCTCGCGTATCAATATTCCCGTAGAAATTGTCTCAGCTTAATATCATTAAATTCGGAAAACATCGTAAAAACGCAACAGTCTGGGTTTGCGGCGTATTATTTCTAAAACAAAAGGTTTAATACATCAAATTGTATGACTAAAATAAAAGTCATTAATTATTACAAACCTCCGGGAATTGACTATGGTCGTCTTTACCGCGGTGGATAAACCATCTGTCACACTCACTCTTACATACTGGTCGGAAAGTGACATGCTTTATCCATATCGATAATCGCGGCCATAACGGGCCCCCAGGGAAGCGGGAACGTGAGGGTACTGATAACAGTGATAACCTACAACTCCTACATAATATATTACAGTCCATGCCAGCCGACCAGACGCGAACACTTTATTTTGTACTCAAACGCTTGCTTATTAACAAATACTCAGCACACTCTCGACTGTTAGTAAAAACAGGGCCAAAGAACGGCTGACTGCCATAAATAATTTCGAAAACATGTTTACATGCAATTTAAATAGAACAAATGCATCTCTGAGTAGTTGCATTACAACAAAATTTAACGTTTAGCAGCCCAAGAATATACAATTCATTCAAAAATCTTGCACTTAAAAAAACCGCGTTGTTTTCCCTGATTCAATTCTTGATTCGCCTGTGTTTTACCGCTTTGTTTCCGGTAACCCAAAGACAAAAGAAGAATTACCTCTCACCTCGTTAAGGGCACCTCCTCATATACCATTTGCGTTAAGAATGCATTTGAATGGAGCGAAAATGCATAAATAAACATAAAATAATTTATGAAGTTATGAAAATATCCAAACGAGAAATCATAAATATATTTAAATGAGGATTTGTAATTGGTATGGAAACATGAATATTTATGTAGAAACACGTAAATTATGTCGTTTGTGGCAAGAGTTGTATTTTCAAAAACTTTCGGTCGTTGACGCCACCGTATATCTCGTTATAGGACTATACCAGATGTATTTTTAACGCAAAAGGATCTTGAATCCAGTTTGTCGACATGCAAGATATTTGGACAATATGTGGACGTGCCGAGGAAATAAGACAAGGATGCACTGTACAGTAGAGTTCTCAGATATGTATCCAGCTCTGTACTTTATTACGTTGGATTAAAGTGCAATGCAACAGTGTAGACAAAATATCTATTTACTCGACTGTAACATTATTTACACAGCAAATTGACGCGCCCGTCATTCCATATCTTCCATATTAACGCAAGCAATGCCTTCCTATAAATGGAATCGCGCTTAATTATGATTGGTGAGAGGATAGATCAACGCATCTGCAGTACTTGCAAGTTACGTCCAAATTCAATGGCCACTGATTCAATCGTGTCCAATCCTTTATTATTGCACTTCTTTCTTATGGTGTGAAAAATAAAATTCCACTATTGTATGTACAGTCATCAGCAATAATATAGTATCTTACATTGGGCGCAAAAATATCTGACACGCTCCTTTAACTCTAGTAATGAAGACGTATCAGATATTTTTGCGTCCAATGATGGATAATAAATCGTTGCTGGTACATACTGGATATGTATTATGTCAAGTATCTATTTTTAAATGTATATGAACAAACTGCTTAACAAATTTGCAGGTTTATTCATTCTCTTTGTCTATACACGAGCGTGATATGATGCGTGTCAGAAAACTTCTTTATTCGTCGAATCGAATACGTTGTGTGATGGATGACGATTCAGATTGGACGTTATCTTTATTGATCATTATAAGATCGGTGTAAATAAATAAACATTTAAAAAACGATTCCTGTCGAGTGTTTGCGGAAAAAAAGAAATAACGATATTAACGATTTATGACATTAATGGAGACGATTAAATTTCTTCTCAGGATCGATTTATCATACTCAAGATAATGTCGAAAAGGATTAAGTTTGAGGACAGTGATAAAACCGTTCGATAGTTTTGTTTTTTAAACGCCGACTCTAAAATTTCCGGCATTTTAAATACCGAAAACGATAAGTAAAATTTCACTGTATAAATCACTTTTACAAATTCAGAAGTTTTTTGACACGCAGCGACCGAAGACAAAACAATCATCGACTCGCAAGAACACCGCCCTGCCGATGACGTTCCAATTCGGTAACATCGAGCCGATCGTCACACTATAAAATTTGATTATAAAATTAAAAATACCGCCGGAGCCGAAATTTCAGTTTCCGACCGCACCGTTCAAACAAAACCATGACTAAAACCGACGGCCGGAGCTCGTCACCTCTAGGAGTCGGGCGTCGGCGGGGCCGCGGCGGGGGCGGGCGCCGCGGGCGGGGCGGGCGGGGCGGGCGGGGCGGGCGGCGCGGCGAGGGCGGCGAGCGCCTGCGCGGCCTGCGCCAGCAGCGCGCGGCAGCGGCGCGGCCGCACGGGCGCGCACGGCGACGCGGGCGACGCATCCCCGTCCGCCGGCGACTCCAGCGGCGAGTCCGGCGAGCTGCCCTCCGGCGTGTGGCAGCGCGCGCCCGCCGCCGCCGCGTCGCCCGCCGCCTCCGGCCCGGACTCCGGGGAGGAGTTCTCTTCGTCTGCGGACCGCACAAATTTCATGATAATCGATTCGTTTCTAGAGGGCTTTTTATAGTACATTATTGCCTAGGCAGTGAAGCAGGCAATTGCGGGCCGAGAATTGGTTTAAACGGACGAGCTTGCGAGTCCGTTTAAAAATACGAGGCCCGCAATTGCGATTCCTGCCGAGGCATATATAGTGCTTTTCTCAAAAATCGCAAGAAAAAAATCGCATATAAACACAAACTTCACGTGAAATAACCTCACTCTTTACCGCCATTATTTTTATGACAAGGAGAAACGCAAGCTTTTTTTAGAAAAAAAAACTCAAGCTATTCCAGACACAGATAAAAAAGTTACGTTTCGAATAAAATATGGATGAATAGTACATTATTGCCTAGGCAGTGAAGCAGGCAATTGACAACATTTTGTAATGATTCCAAAGGGGTAAGAAGACGGTCGGGATATTTTAATGATAAATTTGAAGGTATCTGAGAAACCGAGTTACCCAGAAAAAGAAAGGTGATCGCGAGACAGAGAGCAGCTCGTGTAATCTTGTGGTATTTTCGGAATATGTGGAATTTCCCATAAAAATAATTTGATTTTGAGTCTTCCTAAATTAAGTAATGTGTGTGTGTGTGTAAGGCGTCACGGGGTAAGTGTTTACGCGATTTAGTTAAGTGTTAGTGTCCACCACAGTTAGGAATGTTTCCCTAGCAATTGCTTATTTTAGCCTTACTTGTTCCCCGCTTACGGAAACGCCCTTAATTGGAGGACAAGAATACTTATGATTCCGAGCATTCGTTTTATGAGATAGCGGGCTACAGGACATATTTCTTCGCAACGGATTCTCGGTGTTGACTACCGATTAGATAGGCAGTTTTCGTTGACGTTTGTAACGTCGGCGTAGTCGAGCGGTGCGAGCCGTGGTCTAGTGATCGTGAGGTCCCGGGTTCGCTTCCCGGTCATGAAAGTAATCTTGACATTTTAGTTTTTTTTGGTTTTATGTGTACTCTTGTTTTATTTTCTTTGGCCGTGTTAGTTTTAAATATAGTTCTTAAGTTGCACTGTTAAGCTTACATTTTATTATTACTGTTTGAATACATTTATTTTAAATATAGTTCTTAAGTTGCATGGTGAAGTTTATCATTTTATTGTTATTCCTTTAAATACATTTTGTCCCTACTAGCCATTGACGAGTGTTCCATTCAGATTAAGTGACACGAACCTAGCCCATGACAATTTAAAAAAAAAAGCAATATTGTTTTTTCGCGTTTATAATAACTGGTTAAAAATTAGAGTACCCGTATTTCTTGGTTTTTCTTTATTTAACTTAAATTCGTCGTTAATATTAAAGAAATAGTCATTAAAAAGCCCGTATATACAACGTTAGGAATACTGATGTCGTGATCTTAGCATGATATAAAATAAAAAGTAACTTTAAACAATAACAGAACTGACTGTCATGTCATGTCACTCACTTGTCAATCATTCGCTGCCGTTCGTTCACAAATTTGTTATTTTGCGTAATTTTATTAATTACATAATTTGTAGACGCCATTAAAATAAATAAACTATTTAGCGTAGAATCGAAAACGTGTCGTTAGAATCAAGTAATCCGTCAGACAGATAAAAAATTAACATGACAGTTGTATATTATTTTCAATTCCTTTGGTAATAAATGAACTAAGGGCACTATAAGTGTATTCCTAACATTCACAATCCAACTTTTTTTACTGTTTTTCCTAAATATAAAAAAAACTACTGCATAAAAAAATCCAAAGATATTTTTACTGTTATCAGCAGTGTAAAATCTAGAAACGGTATTTTATTTTACTACCTTAGCACATAATGAATTGTTGTCAATTGCGGGCCGAGAATTGGTTTAAACGGACGAGCTGGTGTGCCTGAGTCTTTCATTCTCAAGGAGATTTTTCGATCCAATTAGGTTTAATTTCGTTGCCTAGCAACATAATGTTTATTTTGAACTTCACGCATGGCTGTCAATAAAGCTATCAAAAAAACTGAAAATGCAAAGTGAAACACTTTCTTTGACATATTTTTTAAGTATGTTGCACCAATTATATTGAATTGATTTTTCGCATGGTACTAGCTAATACTATTAGCAGTTTATGTGATTTTTTCCGTAGCGGTACCTTTACAAATACTTGTTGAAAAGTGCTGTCAAAAAATTCTCTGACATTTTAATCATTATTTTATCATGGAATTAAATATTTAAAAAAAATAGAGTTATACTCCTACCCATTCTTTGTAGTTATGATTTGGTTTGATCGCTCTACCTTATATAGTTCAGGAGAAAAACTACTTTGAAAAATGTGTCCATAAAATGACGTTTTTGACAGTATCTCGGTGACGGTTTAAGATAGGGGGCTGAAAGTTAGGGTGTTTCTATATTATGAGATAGCCAACAGATGACATTATAAAAATCCGATATTCGTCACAGGGGCCACTTCTCCTTTCTCAGCCTGCTAAGACCCTTTCTGGATTTTTTATTTATTACTTTTTATATTTTTAGCCCGAATTTTCATCTATCGAGTTAATTACGCATGCACAGCGCGCGCACGGGCCCCAGCAGCGAGCCCAGCGGCGCGCGCTCGGCGCCGCTCAGCTCCTCCGTAGTATGTATACATGATATAGATGGCAGTACGAGTATGTCTGGTACCTGAGCGCAGCTGCAGGCGCTGCTGCAGCGCGGCGGCGGCGAGCCGGGCGCGGCGCGCGGCGGGCGGCGGCAGGCGCGCGCGCGCCGCGAGCACGCACAGCGCGCGCACGGGCCCCAGCAGCGAGCCCAGCGGCGCGCGCTCGGCGCCGCTCAGCTCCTCCGTAGTATGTATACATGATATAGATGGCAGTACGAGTATGTCTGGTACCTGAGCGCAGCTGCAGGCGCTGCTGCAGCGCGGCGGCGGCGAGCCGGGCGCGGCGCGCGGCGGGCGGCGGCAGGCGCGCGCGCGCCGCGAGCACGCACAGCGCGCGCACGGGCCCCAGCAGCGAGCCCAGCGGCGCGCGCTCGGCGCCGCTCAGCTCCTCCGTAGTATGTATACATGATATAGATGGCAGTACGAGTATGTCTGGTACCTGAGCGCAGCTGCAGGCGCTGCTGCAGCGCGGCGGCGGCGAGCCGGGCGCGGCGCGCGGCGGGCGGCGGCAGGCGCGCGCGCGCCGCGAGCACGCACAGCGCGCGCACGGGCCCCAGCAGCGAGCCCAGCGGCGCGCGCTCGGCGCCGCTCAGCTCCTCCGTAGTATGTATACATGATATAGATGGCAGTACGAGTATGTCTGGTACCTGAGCGCAGCTGCAGGCGCTGCTGCAGCGCGGCGGCGGCGAGCCGGGCGCGGCGCGCGGCGGGCGGCGGCAGGCGCGCGCGCGCCGCGAGCACGCACAGCGCGCGCACGGGCCCCAGCAGCGAGCCCAGCGGCGCGCGCTCGGCGCCGCTCAGCTCCTCGGCCAGCGCTGCCGCCGCGCCCGCCGCGCCGCCCCCGCCCACCTACCGACACACAACATTACATTACAACACAAACATTTCACTTATGATTCATTACCCCCCCCCCCCCCCCCCCGAATCTTTACAACAGTTGAACCTCGAAAATGACACCCATATCAGTGTACACATCAAAATATTTAAAACATGACACGCGTTAGCCCTGAAAGACATATTTTGAGCTTCTAACAATGGCGACGTACGCAGCTCGGGCTCGCCCTAAAACACCCCGCCCGATTGCCCTGTCTAGACGGCTTCGTCGGATGACTGTATTGGTTTATAGACTGCGACAGTACCTTGGGGTAGTAGTGCTGCACGAAGTCGTGTATGGCGGGGTCGGCGAGCGAGTCGCGCTCGTCGAACAGGACGGCGTCGATGTACTCCGCCACCACGCTGCACTCGACGAGCATCTCTTCTAACTTCGAGTCGCCCTGCGACAAACTCTGGTTAAAATGGCACCCTAAATCCTTTTAAAATATACGATAAAAACCGACCCACTTGGCTATCTAGCAAGCAATTAGTTTTGTCTACCATACATACATAAATTCACGCCTTCATTCCCAGAGTGGGGTAGGCAGAGCTAAAGAATTACCAACAAGTCTTAAAACTTCTTGATAATTCTGTAACCTCATTAAATTTAACCAAAAAAAAGTTGACTGAACGTACAGTCAACAGCATAAATAATTGTTCATTTCTGTAACTTGTCGCTTTCAATCGTTTCACAATTTTGTATAACATTTCAAACACAACGTTAAAGTGACAAGATACATTATGCTTTTTATTACATTTGTTGACAATTAAAAACTTGTCGAAACTCAGTATTGTGTAGAGTACTCACGGGCGAGTTAGCCACCTCCATCCAGAAGGTGGCGAAGTAGTTGAACCGCAGCGGCACGGCCTCCAGCGCGCACAGCGCCGACAGCAGCACGAGCTGCTCCGACATGCAGCGCTGGCGCCACGCCACGCGGCAACACGTATCTGAAACATTACTTTATTCGTGAACAACGAAGAGGTTAGGTTAAGCTTCAATCAAAGAAAATAAGATTAATAAAAAAACAGTTCATATATTCTTTTTTTCTTTCTTAATATTTAAAGTATTTTCTTAATTTCTCATGAGAGAGTGCTTTTGGAAGTTTGAGGTTTTATAAAAATAAAAATAAATCTAAGTGTGTGTAACGTTGCGTTTTTATCATGACTTAAACAAACCCAAACTCTGAGAGCTAGCAACATTCTCGAGTATTTTTAGAGGCTGGTAGCTGGATTGTTGTTTGGTGTCTGGTTTTGCATTAGGGTTGTTAGCCCTAGATTTTCTACTCGATTACTCGAAATAAAATAAACATCAAAGTTTATTACTTTATTTATTTTTAGATAAATGTATGAAAGAATTTGCTGAAACAAAGTTTTGTAAGAATTTACGATTCAAGAAGTAATTGGTTTCTTTCACAATCAACGGTTTTTATTGTTTTGCAAATCAGTAATACCAAAGTTGGAAGGTAAGTCGTAAGTAGGAACTAAATTGTCTACTTAAGTATCTATATTTATTATTCTCTATTACCCATAATGTGTGTAAGATTAGAGCATATTTTGGGATTTGGTTAGTTTTCATGAGATTGTTTCTTGACATCTCGATTATAGAATGCAATTAATTGCATTTTATATTTATATTGACACAGCTTTAACACTACTGAAAAAGGGCATAAGTCGACTTAACTCGTAATAAAAAACCCTTACCTCACCTTACACTCGTTTTCATTACGATTTGTGTCGACAAGTAGCATTTACCAATGGCCCAGAGGTTCGGGGGCGGGCGCCGCTGTAGGAGGGTCGTGTAGTTACCTATGAACTTGTGGTAGGGGCGGTAGACGGCGTGCAGCGGCGCGTGCGCGGCGTGCGGCGCGCGCGGGGCCAGCAGGTGCGCGCGCGGGCGGGCGCCGCGGGCGGACGCGTGCACGCCGGCCGCCAGCGGGACCAGCGCGCCCAGCGCCGCGCCGCCGCCGATCATCACCAGCTCGCGGAGCACGCCTGCGACACACCAACACACACTCACTACCATACCTGGGATAACTCGGGGCAAGTTCTAGGGATTCGATATCGATAAAAAAGATGTCGATATAATTAAATTAATATATGTGCACATTGAACATTCTCGATTACTGTAACCTCTTTACAGTAATCGAGAATGTTCATATCTGATATCGAGCCTCTTAAGATAATAAAAGTAAGTATGCGGATGTCATTTCAATAAAAATGACAATTTACCGTCAGCACCATTCATATTCGTACGTTTAGCAGTTTAATGTGGATATTTTCATCTAGGCGGCAATCATTAATACCGACGAATATGGAAAAAATATTGATTGTATATTATGAAAACTATTGTAAAATATAGGTGCTAATTTGTTTAATTTTTATCTAAATAGAGGAGAAAATAAGTAATATTTATTTATGTCAAATAACATTTAGATGTTGGCAGTAACATCGATATATTTTATGTCGATAAAATATTTTGCTACATCACTTTCGTACAGATGCCCCCAGTTATCCCAGGTATGCTCACTACGATACGAACACACACTAACCCCCGCACTTATAAACGAGGAATACTTTGTGCCATGCTTTGTCCGTATCTGTCATTGTGACATTTGCATCTGACAGAAAGTAACGAAGCATGGCATAAACTACTAAAGGCTTATTCCACGTTTATAAGTAAGGCGGTATTCACATCCCAAATACCAGTTACATACGAGTATATAGCAGTTGATTGTACAATTTATCCTTTAGATAACAAGGAGAAGGCGAACGAGCCCCACAAACCACTGATGGGAATCGGGATCTTACATCCACATTTGAATTTTGAAAACTGTCGACCGGGATTTGAACCTAGAACCGCTAGCTTCGTAGGCAAATTCACTACCAACTAGGCCAGCGCATCCGCGTCGTTAAGTCATAGATGACTGTCATTCTTGACGTGCCTTGAGACAGGCACCTCAACAGGGTCAGTTTATTCATAAACCCTGAAACTGTAAGTATGTTGCTAACCCTGGGGATAAAAATATTGCCTGTATGCTAGTTACTTTCAACAATTTATTATTCTATCTCCAAACCATTACGATGCAGACTCTACTGCTTGTAGAAGGTTGACGGATAAAATGGTGGTTGCGATCCAGACGAACCCCGCACAATGTCTCACACTGTCGTAACTTACAATACTACATTTACTTTAACGACCTAGTACTGGAAAAGCGCAGTTGCAAAACACGCACTCATAATTAGACCCCGCTATCGGAGGTGCAAAATGGTAGCTGTCAAGTTCTTAGGGATGGGTAACAAATATTTTGAAATACTAGCTATATGTCGATAATTATAGCTATATGTCGATAATTTTAGTATGCCATAATGAGAGTCTAGGACTGTAATTAAGAGTTTATTTTATATGTGTTAAACATTTTTCATTTTTATAAATAAAATCTTCAATATTTCATAATTTTAACTAATTATCGTATCTTCATAGCACGAACCATTCGTAAATTAATTAAAAATTTAATAATTATAAATATGTCTTAAAGGGATATCGTATTCTTAATGAACGATCAGTTTTTTTTTTCAGTTTCTCTGCAATAATCTATTGCAGTCACGATGAATAATAATTATATTCAACAATAAACCCAATATATCTAAGCCCTATTTATTTTTAGAAATATATGTCGAAACATTAGAAAAGTAAAATAGCAACCATAGTGTTTTTGTTGTACTGATAATGGTTTACATTTCTGATGACAATGATTATCATGGATTTCAAAAAAAACATGTTAAATTATAGTCTAAAAAATGGTATAGGTACATATATAAAACGAATTGTACAGAAAGAGTAAGAATATCGATATCGACATCATGAATATTTTTACCCATCCCTAAGAACTTGACAGCTACCATTTTGCACCTCCGATAGCGGGGTGTACTCATAATAGAGCAGGTAATCAATCGAATCTAACATCTGTGCGGGGCGGACGCGTTTGTTTTTCCTTCTTGCGACTTATCGTTTATTGTTTACCTGCTACTTGGCTTTTGAAACGGACCGGTGTCTCCTTAATCTGTACCATTGTGAACAAGTCCTAAGAACACCGTTTGATGCCGCCCACTTGGACACCTGCCTCTATCTTTTGTCGTCTAGTCTAGTTTAGAAGCCTAGATCGTTAGTGAATGGAGTATAAAATGCAACAAGATCGCGCGACTGACCGAGCGCCAGGTCGCGCAGGTGCTTGGGCCGCGCGTGCAGGTTGAGCATGGTGAGCAGACGGCGCGCGCACTCGGGCCAGTCCTTGCAGGCCAGCAGCAGCGCGCGCGCCTCCTTGGCGTCGCGGCGCGTGCGCAGCGTGCGGCACAGCGCGCGCGCCCAGCGCAGCGCCGCCACCAGCTCCTCGCGCACGCCGTGCGACCCGCTGCCGCCCTCCACCACCACCGCGTGCAGGCTGTGCAGCGCCTGCCACACACAACGCTCATGGTTACGTTTCCTTTGTACAATCAATTCAACTATTAACTGTGTTTCTGCATTGAATGAATTGTCTATGTTCAAGTATAAGAAAAGGAAAGGACTAAATGTATGTGTCAGATATGCTTTACTTGACGATTATGAAACAGACCCTAAGTAGTATAAATGCAGCAGCAGTGGTCTCCTCTAGGGAACCGCTGGTAGAATTTTGACGTATAAAAATGCGTATGCGGGCTACTTACTGAACAAATGTCTTTTATTTTTTAATACGTTTGACTTCTGTTTGAGCTATACGGATTCACATATTTCACACCTGTTTTCAAGCGGTAAATTTCACAATTTATTCCATCATAAAGTTTTTTTTTTTAAAGTTATATAACAAAAAATATAATCCACGCAAATGCGAGTCGGAATCGTACGATTATTGTATGAAGCCTTCTGACAGACAAACATATAGCAGAGGTTTAGTAACTAATAGGATCCTATTTGTACCGTTGTTATTGTTTTGTGAATACTGAACCCTAATAGTATTAAACGCGTACACTTTTAATAATACTTATTATAATATGCACACTCTCCTTCGCCTCGTGTCTTAAGTTCATCCCTATAAGAGTTTTTAATACCATACAATACTTGACCAAATTACATTTTATATCACAGTCAATTTTTTTTTTATAATAGCCGCTCCCACCTCAAAAGTCATCTGCAGCCCGCCGTTGTACACGACGTACAGCCGGTCGTCCTCGTTCTCGACCAACGTGCAGAACGCCGATATTAACGTCGTCCAACACGTCCTGCCGTTTAAACCTGCACAAACATGAAAATAATAATAATAAAATTAAAAAAAATATTCTGTACAACTGTTAAAAGTCTCCCTCAGACCAGTCTACAATTTTCTATCCAGTGGGGAAAAAAAACAACATAATAATATTATAAAGGGGGAAAGATTTGTATGTTGGGAATGAATAAATTCAAAAACTACTGGACTGATATAAAAAGACTGCGATCCCACTCATCCCCTGAAACTATGAAATAAATAAAGTAGTTTGTACCCAAAGCATCAGACCCAGTCTGTTCTCAACCTGGCACAAGCTTACCCTGCAGATAGGCGGAGAGCGTGCTCCGGCGGAATGCGGCGGCCTCGCGGCCGTCGGACTCGCCGCTGCTGCCGCTGCTGTTGCTGTTGGCGCTGCTGGTGCCGCGCGCCGCCAGCACGCGCGCCAGCCTGCACACCACACGGGTAACGTACAACACGCTAGCTCATAGGAGGCTCGTGAGGATAACTCGCTACAATTTCATTTTTGAAAGGATTTTTTTCCTATTTTCCAGTTTTTTTATCGTTGTAATTTAAAAAAAAAACAATAGGTATGTACTATATACTTTGACCAACTTCCGTACCTAAATTATATATTGATAATTGCATCGTATAATTATTGAGCGCTGAAAAAAACCCTAGATAGAGTTTTGCGTTTCAAGGGGGATTTTACACTAAGACTCAGATTTACCTGAGCAGCTCCTCGGCGGCGCCGGGGTAGAGGTGCGCGTGCGGCGCCACGTTCCGGAACGCCCAATGGATGTTCTGGTGCTGCGCCAGCATGCGCGCGAACGAGCCCGAGCGCCGGCAGTACAGCCGCAGCAGCGCGTAGTACGGGGGCAGCATGGCGCGGTTGTACGCCACCACCTCGCCGTCGTCGTGGTCCGCGCTGCGACACGCAACACGTCAACACGGGCCAGGTCAGGGCACCAGGGGATAACGGCAATCCTAACTATTGATCATCACCATGGACTCGGACGTCCACCGCTGGACATACAATGTGACCGATGTATAGACCGGTCCTTCTGGCTGGCTGATACTAATATTTATTCGACTTTCAATATTTGCATATCCCCCGTGTGGTTGCCGGGTTAGAATAGTACCCACTCCATTTCTTCCCGTGGATGTCGTAACAGGCGACTTAGGGAATAAAGGCTTTAGTACTGTTAGGCGATGGGCTTGCAACCTGTCACTAATACGCTGGTAAACATCTTAGCCTAATTGTGCAAAGTGTGGTTACAGAATTATCAACAAGTTTTAAAAGTTGTTGGTAATTCTTTAGCTCTGCCTACCCCACTTTGGGAATGAAGGCGTGATTTTATGTACAGTCACGAGCTTTAATTTGGGACCCATTTCAAGAAAAATATGCTTGATGTCATCAATGTCATTAGAGAAGTTACGTTAATTGTTATGCCATTGTGAAGTTATTTAAGTTTGCAGTATTATGGCATTCTCGAGCATTTACGAGATTACACGATTAATCACGAATACATGACAAAGACAACAGTAGCATGTCTTTCTTACCACAATCGAATTTAGCCGACTTTGTCCGATTAGCTACGAATTAATCAACCTATTCATTGGTCAACACCATGGCGAACGTTATTGGCTGTTGCTATGGGTAACCACTTCCTATTTAACTGTTGGCTAACCCGAAGACCAAGCCTGCCAACCTGACAATAGAGTGATTACACCCAAAGCCAACCAATTACAGGTCTAGAAACAGTAACCTAGCGACAATTGTTAAACGTAACGATATCAGCGGAAAAATCATATCATGTCATGATTGGTCAGGGCTACGAGCTTTAATTTGGGACCCACCTAAGGTTGAATATCGTGTAGCAAACTGACATTATTTGAGCTCAATTACGTCAACCGGGCGGAGCGAGGGCAAACGATGATTCCCGATTTATTCCGAGTAATTATCTCTTAGGTAGGTAATGTAATAAAATAAGGTTTTTGGCCCTGTCTTCTATCTGGCAATATTCATTTTATTGTTCGTGATATGGAAATAGAAAAAATACCATTCTAAAATTATTTTTTCCAATCTGCAGTAAAGGGGCTTTGATCATAATTTGATCATGCCAGCCCCGACCTTTATTATAATATATTAAAGCTAGCAAACTAACCTATTAATTAGGAGATTCCAGCCACAATATTTAGTAAACTTTTTTATTTATCATTTTTTATTATGACACAAAACAACTCAATCTTAACTCAACTAATATAGACAGCATAATTAAAACATTTTGCGGGCCGCCTGTGATGCAGTCCCATAGCGTGTAGATGGTTTCTAACTGTTGAAGGGTGGACTTCAAACGTTTCCGCAAAATGCCTCGTCGGCGTAAAGGCGTCCATCAAGTATTGCCTTTGCATCAGGCGGCTCTGCTCTTGCGTTATAACATGCGGGCGATGGTTGTTTCGCCGTAAGTCAAGATTTCCCTCGTTCCCGTAACGTCGAACCCAACGGCGAACTGTATTTCTTGTCACATTTATTTGTCGTGATATCTCGTGAATGCCTACTCCGTGTTCGTGCAAATCAATAATTTGAAGCCTTACTTCCTCACGATTAGCCGCAAGCATGTTTACTATTTGCAAAATTATATTTTGTGAAAATGTCACTACAGATCAAAATAATTTTCTTGACTGGCACTGACACATGTTCGTAATCAGAAAACCGTAGTGATAGCTTTTTGCAAAGAGGTTATCATTTCAAGGGTCGATTCGATAAGACATTTAAATGTCTTAACTTGACATTTCAACCCTATCGAACTGAAGTTTCAACCTTATTGCATTATGAATGAATATAGACGTGTCATCATGCGTTACCAGTCGTTCTCGACGATGTCACACGAGTACGCCCGATTTGCATTACACGGCTAAATTATGAGGCTCAACAATCCCGTGTGGTGATTGTAACTTTTAGGAAACTCAACTTTATTGTTGTAGAATGTCAGATTGACTTTGGCCCTAAGGTGGGTACCAAATTAAATCTCGTGACTGTATGTTGTAAGTATTAACTCTGTCAAAATAGTTTTTACTAGAACAGTGCTATACTAAACAGGAAAACGTGTCCAAAGCTCGTTTTCGTTTGGTTGTCTCGCACCGCACAATTAGGTATATACAAAGGGATAAGTTCGCCTTTGTACATGTTTTATATTAATGGTATTGTTATACACCTGTAATTTTCATTTATTTACTGTTGTAATAATTCAATTTTTTTATACGTTTTACTGCTCAACTACGTAGGATATTTTAACTTTATGTTTTTAGTTTTAATATAATCCTAGGTTAACTATTATCATTATTCGACCGACCACGCGGCACAAAGCACAAATGGCACAAAGGGTTACAATGCATACCATTTGAACGAACGAACTATATTTATGTATGCACTCACAGTATGTAGTTGAACGCGATGTGCTTGGTGAGCCGCGGGTGGGCCACCGCGAGCTGCACGTTCTCCGCACAGTCGACGGTGACGGAGTGCCAGAACGTCAGCAGCGCCTGCTTGTTCGGGTGCACCGCCACCGAAGGCTCCGAGATCGCGGGGTGGTACAGCTCCCACAGGTCGTTGAAGTACTGCCCGAACTACGGAAGAAAGACATATAATCAACGATTTTGATTAGTTATTTCTTGTTATGGAGAAGGCATATGAGCACACCAGTAGCTTGGATGTCATTTAAGTTCCAAGGACCAAGGCGCGTTCAGAACCCTGAAGACTAAGGTGAAATCTGGAATGTTCCTCTCTACGTTAGTCAAAATAAAGAAAGTGGAAAGAAGTGGTCTTTGCGTACTCCTCTGGGAAACAGGCGTGATTTATTTAAATGTATGTTAGTCAAATCACCGGCATTTTAACCATTTATACCAATAGCAGAGCTACTGCTTGGCGGCAGAGCCAGTGCTACCTTAGAGTGATGCCGCATGAGCTTTAACGGTGCGTTGCGTCGTCACAACGCTGTGATTTCAACACAGAGCGACGTAAGTGTTTCAAGACATCGTGTGGCATGCCGTTCTGATTTATATGTAGAACAACGCAGCTGCGGCGACGCAACGCACTGGCAACGCTCGTGTAGGATCTTTCTTAGTGGGTAAATATAAGGACCATGCATAATAGGGAATAAGTGTGTTTTTTAAATCGCATTTCTCAATAAAATAAAGAAATACCGTAAAAGAGATAACTCAAAGTGAAATTAAAATAAAACTCGGCCAAGAAATACGGATGCTAGAAGCATTTTAAACTACTAATTAGACAGCGATATTAAGTGAGATAATGATAGTTTTCTATGTCATGGTTCGGTCATTTGGAAAGGATGGATGAAAGAAGATTGACGAAAGAGATATACAGATCGAAAGTGAGTGGAAGGGTCGGAAGGGGCCGCCCTAGGCGTACTTTTTCGAATCAGATCGGAGAAATACTGGAAAAGGGCCGAATCTTAAGTACCCGAAACCGACGTACGTGCATAACTCGATATATGAATGTTGAAGAAGCGAAAGAAATTTGTCAAGATCGAAAGAAGTGGTCTCTGCCTACCCCTCTGGGAATCAGGCGTGATTTAATGTATGTATGTATGGTTTCACTTTCAAGTGTCAAGTTTAGTTATATACGGGCATAAGATGGGATGCCGCTGTGGCAGTTCTTACCATGAGTTTCTCGACGCGGCCGACGACGCAGTAGGACATGACGCCGAAGTAAGCCGTCAGCTTCATTGTGCCGTGCACCGCGATATCGGTGTACTTGCGCGCCGGCTTCAGCTTGCCGAGCAGCATCGTGTATACCTGACGAGTCATTTTAATCTCACAGTGAAGGATTCGGTAGATATAGTGTCTTTCGTCATAAAGTAAACTTACTCCTAAAATAAGTACAACTCCTGTATTAAAAATCGTATTTGAAAATGTAAAGAAATTGATTAATTATTTGAAAAATTTAGGACTCAAAATCGATGTGGGTAATCGACTGCTGGCGGGAGACCAGGGTTTGAACGAAGATGTGCATTACTAGACCAACTTAGATACAGTTGAGTAGGTATCAAGATACACCTTGTTTCAATGGAATAATGTGTAGAATTTATTGTTTACTTGTATGTATGCATCTAAACTTTTTATTGCACAAAAAAACGAATTACAAATAAATTCGTATATAAACTTAAGATTAACATGAAGTACTATGGCGACCTTATTCCATGTGATTGCGTAATAATTTCTACTAGTGAGCGCACTCCTTAGTCTCGGTGCCAAAAACCAACAGTCATCTAGACACGAAAAACGTGTCAGGGTTGTCATAAAAAAAAAGAAGTATTCTACAGGCAAAAATGCATGTTGTAAACAGTACCCTTACTGTACCAAATTTATTGACAGTTATGACTTATGACTAGAGTTTTTTTTCTAGGGCGAGGGCACCAGCGCCACCAGCAGCAGCGCCCACGCCCCCCGGGTACCTGGTGCAGCGTGTGGTGCGCGGTGTCGGGCAGCTTGGCGGGGTGCGGCGCGGGCGGCGCGCGTGCGCGGGCGTACCCCTGGCGGAAGTGCTGCGAGGGCACCAGCGCCACCAGCAGCAGCGCCCACGAGAGTCCCCCCCGGGTACCTGGTGCAGCGTGTGGTGCGCGGTGTCGGGCAGCTTGGCGGGGTGCGGCGCGGGCGGCGCGCGTGCGCGGGCGTACCCCTGGCGGAAGTGCTGCGAGGGCACCAGCGCCACCAGCAGCAGCGCCCACGAGAGTCCCCCCCGGGTACCTGGTGCAGCGTGTGGTGCGCGGTGTCGGGCAGCTTGGCGGGGTGCGGCGCGGGCGGCGCGCGTGCGCGGGCGTACCCCTGGCGGAAGTGCTGCGAGGGCACCAGCGCCACCAGCAGCAGCGCCCACGAGAGTCCCCCCCGGGTACCTGGTGCAGCGTGTGGTGCGCGGTGTCGGGCAGCTTGGCGGGGTGCGGCGCGGGCGGCGCGCGTGCGCGGGCGTACCCCTGGCGGAAGTGCTGCGAGGGCACCAGCGCCACCAGCAGCAGCGCCCACGAGAGTCTCCCCCGGGTACCTGGTGCAGCGTGTGGTGCGCGGTGTCGGGCAGCTTGGCGGGGTGCGGCGCGGGCGGCGCGCGCGCGCGGGCGTACCCCTGGCGGAAGTGCTGCGAGGGCACCAGCGCCACCAGCAGCAGCGCCCACGAGAGTCCCCCCCGGGTACCTGGTGCAGCGTGTGGTGCGCGGTGTCGGGCAGCTTGGCGGGGTGCGGCGCGGGCGGCGCGCGTGCGCTGGCGTACCCCTGGCGGAAGTGCTGCGAGGGCACCAGCGCCACCAGCAGCAGCGCCCACGAGAGTCCCCCCCGGGTACCTGGTGCAGCGTGTGGTGCGCGGTGTCGGGCAGCTTGGCGGGGTGCGGCGCGGGCGGCGCGCGCGCGCGGGCGTACCCCTGGCGGAAGTGCTGCGAGGGCACCAGCGCCACCAGCAGCAGCGCCCACGAGAGTCCCCCCCGGGTACCTGGTGCAGCGTGTGGTGCGCGGTGTCGGGCAGCTTGGCGGGGTGCGGCGCGGGCGGCGCGCGCGCGCGGGCGTACCCCTGGCGGAAGTGCTGCGAGGGCACCAGCGCCACCAGCAGCAGCGCGGCCGCGGCCCGCACGCGCGCGCCCGCCGCGCCCATCAGCTGCGGCTCCACCCAGCGGTCCGCCGTGCGCAGCGCCCACGCGTGCGCCGCCTTGTTGCGCGGGACCTGCACAGTGCACAACCAAACTGTCAGCTACATGTTTCACAAACATAGGCTTTGTAACGACCAATAACTATAGTCCATCAATTTCATGCGCGGCAATCATGTGAGGCATCCAAGTGGGCGGAGGGAAAAAATAAGTGACGAATAGTTTTCTTCCCGGTTAATGCCTAGATCGCCGATCGCGATTCGCGAACAGTATTACTCTTCTAAACAACAATTCGCCAGTACTGCGACTTACGACTCGCTACTAAAATCTTGACATTTTGACAATAAGAAGTCTAATACCGCCATCAGCTGCGTAAAGCCCCTAATGTACCACGCACCTGCAGCGCTAGCCACTCGAGCGCGGCGTGCGGACACACGTCGGCCGCGTCCCACAGCCGCGCCAGCACCAGCTGCGTGAAGCAGGGCAGCCCGCCGCTGGCACCCGCACCGCCGCCGCTGCCTTCCACCAGCAGCGATAATAGCTTGAAGAATGACCCGCAGCTCTGAGGACAAACAAGATCGTATGACTACTCAAATATTTCTAACCCAGTGTGCTACGTGGCTCACGAAAGACACTTCTGATACGAGTTTGTGTTTTTCGCGTCGCTTCACGTTGGTTTGCGAATCGCTTACGTAAAAAAACCCGGTTTTATTTCGACGATCCGTCTAACCAGATTTAAAAAAACGTTCTGTAAAAAAACCTGTCGCCTCGTCGGGGACCGCTTAGTAGCGTATTATTTCGTAAGAACCATCGCTAGAAATCCTGCATTCAAATAAAAAAACTGCATCCGTTTAAGAGCCACGGTGCCACAGATAGACAGACAGACACACACACCTATATACTCACGCACGCACGCACGCACGCACGCACGCACGCACGCACGCACGCACGCACGCACGCACGCACTCAAGCACGCACGCACGCAGGCGTCTAACTTACAACCCCTCTTGCGTCGGCAAATTTAGTGTGCAATGTCTCAACAGGTAAAGGAAGAGGGGTTCCGGTCCTAAGATAGAGGGAGATAAAGATATTTCTGTTTCACTTGACTGTTTACTGCATACTTCTCTTTGAAGAACCAAATAGTGTTAAAAACTTAATGCGTGTGTTGAATGTTTCATAAAACTTAAAGATTCGACAAAAAAATACCTATCTAAATGAAAATATTATAGGTATAATACAAATTGTAATAATAAAATCGTAATATCTACCGAATTTATTAAAATAATTAGCATTTAGAGTAGTAAACAACTCAACGAATATTTTAATACAGAGGTAGGAATAAATACCCGCGTATCTACCCGTGGGTAGGTAAATATCGGGTATTTACCCGGTAAATACCCAGTAGCGGGTAAATACCCGGGTAGATGCCCATCTCTAGTCGGGGCTTAAAAATACAGGCCAAAAATCGATGGCAAAGGTGGCTCAGTTTCTTTACAAAATAAAACAAAAATTTCATATCTAGTAACAGACCGGTAAACAAGATTTTACATGTTACAAATGTCGTTCTGTGACGTTGTAGGACGCTTAAGGTCGATAATTAATACCGCCCTAATCTTGGTAATATGAGAGACCGCCGCTACTCAAAAAAACCTTAGCAAACAATATAACCTAAAGGTTGTCATACCTCTGAGTGCTTGGAGATGGCGTGGAACAGCATGCCGACGAGCTTGTGCGCGAGCGGCTCGTTCCAGCGACAGAGCGCGAACACCAGCGCGCGCGTCTGCTGCAGGTTCAGGCAGTCGCGCGTCTGCTGGTAGATGAATGGGAAGCCCTGCCAACAACAATTAAGTTAATATAGGATCAAGTATACAAATAATGATCCTAAAGCTGCTCTGAGCAGGCATGGGCGCGGCTCCCCGTCACAACGGTAGCGAGTCGTAGAACCCTACGCTGTCTAATAGGCCATTTGAGGGAGGATGCCTCCGACCAGCCGTGACGTCCAATACTCGAGAACCCTGTCAGGGCTTCGGCGTAGAGTGCTATTGATCCTAAATTGGGCGATACGTTTGCGAGCTATTCAATTCAATTCATTTATTTATTTCAGGCCAGTTTGCCCATATATTGTTAGTTACAAACTAACGTTGCTAGAGTTAGTACATCTTAAACTAGGTTACATAGATTTTTTCTTGTTATTTGGGTCACAGATATTATTTTATTTTATTTTTATTTGGGGTCTTGGTACACAGGGCTATGAAGCCACGGAAAGACATAGACATAGGCGCCAAACTTGTAACACCCTGTCTTTTTTTTACCGAAATAAGACTTTTAAGCCTTTACAGTAGGACCAAAATAAACTACTAGTGCCATCATCTAGCCCAAGGCTCCTGGCTACAACTGATCGGAGATGCATAGACTCAAAGACAACCCAGCGGCAGTGCGGTTACCTTCGCATGCAGCAGCGCCTTGGCATCCGGCTCCTGCAGGGCCAGGTTCCCGTTGGCGTCCCGCGAGCGCTCCACCAGCCCGGCCACCAGCGCCACCATCTTGTCGAGGGCGCCGGGCCGCAGCTTGTCGCCGGCGCTCTCCGCGTTCCCGCTACCGCTTCCGCTGCCGCTGCCGCCCGCCTCCTCCGTTGGAGATTCCACCTTTAATTAATCAATTTTATTTATAAAGCGGAGGTGACAGAGGTACAATCGTCAAAGGAGGGTTTTGAATATTATGGTTTCGTGACGAAACCTGCACTCTCGAACAGCAGGGTGTAAGAGGGTAATTGCACAAAAGATCCTAAAAGGGTCGAAATGAAAGGGCTCACTAGAGGACAAACGCAAACCCCTTTTGGATTTTAAAACAACAGCTCAAAGAAAAGTTAAAAATAAAATTTTAAACATTATTGAAATGAAGTTTCGTTATCACATGTTGATATTAATTTCTTCGGCTCTACTTCTCAACAATAATGGGCAGTTCCGAAGCGCTAGTATGTCATATAATCGCCACTAAATGTAAAACAGCCTTGACGTCACCATTTTACTGATAAAATAATTTGAGTTCAAAATTGAATTACCGTCGTAAGGCGCACCATACTGCAAAATGGGAGTTTTTTGTAACTGGGACCTTGAATCTACAATCAAGGGAATAAAGTTCATTTGCGATTGTTCGAAAATGCCATTTTCAGTTTATGAACATAGGAAAATAAACCTTATTCTTATTGCACCAGAGTTCAAAGTAAATTGCCTTGATTATGTACATCCTATTGAACACTGGGCCTTAAAAGTAGGTACTAGTTTTCATTTATCGGGAGGAAATTGAACTAGTATGGCTCACCGCGCTAGCGTTCTGCCCGAGGTAGAAGCTGACCATGCTGGCGATGGCGTTGATCCGCAGCATGAACCGGCCCTCCTCCTCGCCCATCTTGCTGAACTCGTACAGCAGGCTGAAGTACTCCGTCAGGTGCCTTAGGTGCGCGCGCGCCCCGTGCTCCATCTAACATGATACTTCATTCAGTTTCTACAGTCTTCGTACTTATAGGTTTTGGAGGCTCCACCAGCCTTGCGACAAGCGTAGAGCAATAAACAAATGCATACGAGTGGTAGAGATATCGCAGTTGTTTAAACAATTGCGACATGGCGATGTCGTCGCGAAACACTCACTGGTGGAGCTGGCCTTAGAAGCATACCACGAAATGCCGCGCGAGCGATGAGGCGGTTTCTATGCATTCGTTTTCGTCGTTCTCGCCGTCGCAGAAAGTCGGGGCTTGGCCGTAAAAATACCTAAGGGGCCAGTTATACGAGCAACAATTTCACGGTAATGTTAGACCGGCAACTGTGTGCGTCTTACTGTAAAAAAATTAGACAGCAATAGTTGCCAGTCATACATTGGTGTGAAAGGTAAACTGTTTAGTAGCCTCTTAAGTAAATTTTTGCGCTATCGACTTTCTATAGCCTATTGGTTGTTCATGTCATTTATTTTACAAGCTAACGTGGCTAAGGTTCGAGTAAAAGTGGTATTTTTACCTTTCTCTAACATAGAGCTTGCCCCTTACGTTGACTGATGTCAACGTATTCTATATTAAGGGACAAGTTAAAATTTCCCCCCAGTAGTTTCAAGCTATTGAAGGTTCAAGTGAATTGTAATATTATATACAACTCCATAGTTTTTTTTAATCCATCATAATAAGATTCATCTGTTTCAATATATTAATATATTTCCCCACTGGATCCTTCAATGGTGTATTGTATTAAAGTAGATCCTCCCCATAAGGAATTATTGTCACAAGAGATATATGTAAATATTCTGAAAATATAAATGATTTTAATATTCGCAATTGCGGTGTGTACGATTTCTTCAATTCGTAAGGCCTGCCACAGAATGAAACGACACTGTCAAATTTGTACTGAATTTGCAGATTATAAACCAAAAGAAACTTTCTTTGCAAACAACGGCGATTCCGAGTGGGTTGTTTACATTCTGTGGCATATAGGACCTTAGGAACCTAAGGCCTTAATGCAAGCATGAATAGTTCAAGTGCAGATAAATGGCTAATCAAAACCTTTGAGTTATGTATATGTCGGTACTGGAAAGTTGAGGTGAATGATTACCCACACAGCTACAAACAGTATTGATGGCAAAAAAACTAGTGAATAAATGAATGAATGTGATTTTATAACACGACTTACTGCACGTATTTTACCTACGAACAGCGGAAAAGTAAATGGGAAAACTGCTTAATCCATTTGTGTCTGAGAATGTATCAAAATCCATACATTTGGATAGGTTTTTTACACAAGAAAAGTGAACAAAGACACTTAATAATTCTTGCAGTTTGCTATTGTAGGTGCCGTTTTGTATTTCTTGGTTTGTCTCTGTCACTAAAAACTAATTAGAAAGGGATATCCGAGCAACAAACAACTCGCGGACCACTTGACCAGAGATATTTGCAAAAAGGCCGACAAATCCAATTCTAGACTATCAACAAAAGGAACCCTTAAATCTAAAGGTCAGTTATTGCCAATTGTCACAGCACTGCGCGCGCGCAGCAGCTCGTTACTTTTTGAAACAGAACACTAAGAGTGTTCGTGGGCCGGGGAGTGACAACTATGCAACACTTACGACGACCACGTCATGGCACACACGTCCTGTGTTCCAATTTATGTTCACTTTCAGCACAGGCATGTTCTCGTTTTGTAACCACGGCAGCGTGTGGTTCTGCCACTGACGTCACAACAAAAAGAATCGTTTGAGAATGAAATGGGCCTTATTTAACTAACGTTGCGCATGCTAAACACTTACCCCCTTACTTATAAACGTGGAATAAGCTTTGAATAGTTTATGCCATGCGTTGTCCTTATCTGTAAATGTGACATTTGCATTTGACAGAAAGTGACAAAGCATGGCATAAACTATCCCAAGCTTATTCCACGTTTATAAGTAAGGGGGTTATGCCTTATATTTAGAGCAGCAATCACACGGAAACGGCTTGGGACACGAATAGCGTGCAGTACTAAGGACAACCACGATCTGTGTACACTTGCAGGCAGAGAAAACGGGCAGCAGAACACACTCGGTCACTTAAAAAGTTAGCATTGTGTAATTTTAATCACACTCCCAAATCTTTAATCTTAAACGTTTCAATGCTGATTTTATTTATTTATTCACCTCAAACACAGAGTATTACCTAGTTACTCTGCAAAAGAGTAGCATTTATAGGGAAAGACATATAAATAAAGATGACCGCATCTTTACTTTATATCGTCGCTTTCATTGCATTGGGGCAAGGATAGAGAGAATACAAAAAAAGTATTTCCGGCACTTGTGCTTTAGGGACCAGGTTCTAGACGACCTGCCCAACTACGACCAGAAACTAAAATACTATAGGGCACTATCTCTATCTGACCGCAGAAGCCTTTTGGATCTATGTTTCTTGCATAAAATTGTTAACGGAAAACTTGATGCGCCTCAGATCTTAGCAAAGGTATCTTTTACAGTACCAAGACCCTGTTTTAGGTCAAAAAAAATTATAAAATCTTTAAAACCCGTTTCTGTCGAACCAATCTGGGCAAGTCAGCACCTTTAGCAAGAATTATGTCTAAATATGATTTAATAAAAAATGTTGCAAATTTGGATATTTTTAACGATTCCTTGCCACAATTTAAAAATAAACTTAAACAATTCTTTTCTAGCGATAATATTTGCAATAATATGTAATTAATTATATTGTGTGATATTATAATATGTAAATTACCGCATGTGTCGCGCTGTGTGTGTGTGTGTGTGTGTGTGTGTGTGTGTGTGTGTGTGTGTGTGTGTGTGTGTGTGTGTGTGTGTGTGTGTGTGTGTGTGTGTGTGTGTGTGTGTGTGTGTGTGTGTGTGTGTGTGTGTGTGTGTGTGTGTGTGTGTGTGTGTGTGTGTGTGTGTGTGTGTGTGTGTGTGTGTGTGTGTGTGTGTGTGTGTGTGTGTGTGTGTGTGTGTGTGTGTGTGTGTGTGTGTGTGTGTGTGTGTGTGTGTGTGTGTGTGTGTGTGTGTGTGTGTGTGTGTGTGTGTGTGTGTGTGTGTGTGTGTGTGTGTGTGTGTGTGTGTGTGTGTGTGTGTGTGTGTGTGTGTGTGTGTGTGTGTGTGTGTGTGTGTGTGTGTGTGTGTGTGTGTGTGTGTGTGTGTGTGTGTGTGTGTGTGTGTGTGTGTGTGTGTGTGTGTGTGTGTGTGTGTGTGTGTGTGTGTGTGTGTGTGTGTGTGTGTGTGTGTGTGTGTGTGTGTGTGTGTGTGTGTGTGTAGTGTGTGTGTAGTGTGTGTGTGTGTGTGTGTGTGTGTGTGTGTGTGTGTGTGTGTGTGTGTGTGTGTGTGTGTGTGTGTGTGTGTGTGTGTGTGTGTGTGTGTGTGTGTATATGTTTGTGTATCTGTAATGTTTAAAAGTAATTAAATTATACGCATGCTGAGTTAGCCTATAAGTATGTTGTACATAATCGTAATATAGCATAAGAATGAAAATCTGTAACATAATACCTATGTATCGCATGGAGGCTTCCTATTTTTAATAAATAAATAAATAAATAAAGATTTTTCCGTTCAACAATACATGAAATAAAATGTATTGTTTGTGTTTATGTTTTGTTTTGTAGGTTCTGAATCTGCGATCTGAATTATTTTATCTTAGGCTGAAAAAGAGACAGAGCTCGAAAAGGTGAAAACAACCTTTCACCGGTAATAATTTCTGAAGATAAAACGCCTCAATAAGGTAGGCACTAAAAGACAGAATTTTTGTCTGCTAAAGGTAATATGTGATTTGGTCGGGTTGTGTGTATAGCAATCTCAAAGGGTATACGCGAGCAGCTTATCTAGATAATACTCTGTCTAGGTTAACCTAACATGAGTTTAAAAGGTCGAGAACTAAACGCGCAAATGTAATTAGAGTCAAATAGAAGCAATGTGCCACTTTGCTACAAGGACTTCACTTTGCACAAACACAAGCTTTGGATCATTCGTGTATACTTATACAACTACCAACCGCTGTCTTGACGCAAACTTACGCGAAAATCTAACGTTTTATGTAAGTTAAAAACCTTGTCAGGTAAAAAGAACACTTAAATCTGGTCTCGTAAAAAATGTAACTCATGCAAAAAATTCTGACCCACATATGGCTATAAATATTAAATGTTGTAAAACGAAACTTGACAACTTTCCTTGGCCAAGGAAATCTTCAAAATCATACGGTTTTTTTATTTATTTGGTATTCTGTATTAATCAAATCAAAGTTCCGTTGAATGGTGTCGATTTGAGGTGAAGGACCTAACCAGGATAACAGATTTTATTGTCAGTGGCATAGAATGTCGAAAATTTACTCTTTTTACCTAAATTGATCGTATCTGCAAAAAAAGGTCTATAGCATATTTTGGCTTATATGGTTTTTATTGGGCCAGTATATTTATGAACGTGCTGTTAAGTCAACTATTCTGTAAGCGTGTGCCGAGCCGCGAACTCCACAGCGATGGATATGAACTGAAACTAGTGACACGGATGACATAAAACGCGTACATGTAATAACTTAGCATAACGAGGGTGTTTACCAAACGAAAACAAGCCTTGTATCGACGATTCTGACATGGAACCAATACACGCTATATTTTACACTCTGCCGGCAACACATATAAGCATGTCTCTACTCGCGTACTATAAACCGCTAATATTGATATCGTTAACGATATCAGAATACCACCTATAGCGTCACCGAAACGAAAATAGTTCTATAATGAGCTTTACCAGAACATGGTAATAACAGTATTTTATATTTATTATAGCATTGTTATTGCCATGGTAACGCGCATGAACAATGTCAGTGACATCTCAATTTTAAAGTTAACTGTACGAGTTACATAAATAACTATTATCTATTGACTCGACAAGCCTCGGATTCTAAATCAGGCACTCAAAATCTCAAGAGGCTTCATTATGTGACAGTAACATAAAGTAAATATTTTGTGACTTTCACCCAGTACCTTAAGTGTGCATTTTTACATTTTGCAAGTTTGATACATACAAAACCAAAGATGCACCTGGGGAAAGACCTAGGCAAGGAACGATAGTAAATGCATTGCTTGGCAGACGTTGGTTGTTTTTTTAACCGCCTTAAAAAAAGGAGAAGATTCGACTTTTTTATTTTTAACACCGGCAAGTCGAGTTCCGAAACAATATCAAGTTATATTGATATTACAGTTCTCAGTTCCATGTCAAAATGCTTTGTATATTGTATAGATCTACCATCGGGAAATATAAATGATTATTATAAGTCGACTATACAATATTTATAATTAATTTAACACTGGAAACAAATGCAATTTTGTGATTACATTATCAACCGCCCGATGTAAAATGCCATAAATAAATAAAAAACACGTATACTTAATTGGTTCATAACTAATCTAAGTGTAGTCTTCTCGATAGTACATCTTTATTATACCATTAAGCCCCCCAGACACATACATACATACATCAAACAATCATTGAGAGGGTCGCAAACACTTGACAGCCCATCTGGCAAAGAAATACACAGGCCGTTTTATGACCTGTTAAAACTCATCAAGCTTAGCCAAAAGAAATAAGAGCTATAGAAGCTGCATATTAGGGTCATACACAAGTTTTCAATTTACCAAGTACATTAATTTCATATTCAAGGACTGTCAAGTGCCTATACTCGTACAGTGATGCGCTACATCACTCTTATGCATATTTGCGTCCCTCTCTTAATGTAAATAGATTTACATAGCCAAATCGGGTCTGTATAGCGACCGTTTAAAAGCGTTATCTATGAAATTAGAGCTAAAACTCACCAGAGACAATAACATTCTTATAAACCTAGTAACACAACTCGCTTCACCGAACTTGCTGTTATCCCCGCCCTCCTCCATACCCTGAAGGTATAAAGCACAATGACTAGACCTGAAACAAGCAATAATCAAGGTTATTGGTTAAATCATAAGGTTCTATATAGCGTTTTATGTAGTTTAGAACTTACCTAAGCCTTTGTATGACGTGCATACATAGCCTCTGAAACATTTGACGCACCATCTGGTTCGGACACTTTATTAACACCTAGAAAGAAAAATAGTACTGTTAGGCGATGGGCTTGCAACCTGTCACTAATACGCTGGCAAACATCTTAGCCTATTTGTGCAAAATGTCGTTACAGAATTATCAACAAGTTTTAAAATTGTAGGTAATTCTGTAGCTCTGCCTACCCCACTTTGGGATTACAGGCGTGAAGGTATGTATGTATGAAAAGAAAAATATAAATAAAATTTCGGATATCATAAGTATTGGGAGTTATTTGAATTTACAACAGATGTATTGAATAATAACGATACGACGTCGTATTTTGTTGGTTATTTTAAGTTACTGAAACATACTCAGAATGAACATAATAGTCGAAACCGGTTCACTAATATGTTGCATGAAATTGATTGTCATTTGGTTTCGCATAGCAACCCTTGGCAGAATCATAATTTCGCAGAATTACTTTTCGCATTAATTTCTTAGCATACTGTCATTTCGCACAATTTTCTTTGGCAGAATAGTGCATTGGCATAATGTTGATGTGAATAATAGTCCTATGAACGAATAATTGTTTCGGTGAAATTTGTATCGCATACAATTAGTACACATAAAATAAATAAAACAATTGTGTTGTATAGGTATGCTGTTGCTTTTTTTCATGCATTGTGCTGTTTTTCATCTTATTTGTAATTTAAGATGGTGGTAGCGATCCGGTCGAACCTTGCACAATGGTATACGGCACCTTGGACGGTATAGGGTAAATATAGCTGAGACGTTGTGTTAAAGATAAATGAATCACTTGTGGTGTTTTTTTTTTTTATAGTGGTGATTATTATTTACATCTTTAATATTTGAGTACCTTAGTTTAATTTTAATTTTTAACTTTTAATTGTAGTACCTATATTATATAATAAATATTATATTATTATGTATGTATTTTTATTTTAAATAAAATTAAAAATTAATTTAGGTACAATATTTCCAAGACACGACACGACACACGTACTCGTGTCTGGTTCTTCTGGAAATTATCTCGAGAATGACCCAAGGATTGATATTGGAGTAGAATGTAATAAATATGAATTTGAAAGATTTAGATCGAAATGTAAGAGGGGCCAGGAACGCAAACGAAGGAGGTTGTAACAACCTCGTTACAAACTGAATATGAAATAGAACCTCGGCAGTGAGAATGTACCTGCATGGGCCACCACGTGTCCTCGGCCATGTGCCCCAGGAACCACTCGGAGGCGGCGGCCGACGCGTTGAACTGCTTCGTCACCAGCTCCACCCAGGACACCATCGTCGGCTGCCGGGACATACACATCGTTTGGCAAATACGTTTGAGACACACCGTATATTAAATAATTCAGCTCGGTAAAGTTCGTGCATCTTTGAAATATTTACATAAATATCTAAAATGTAAAAAATTTAGAAGTAGATTTTTTTATACGAACCATTAGTTTATTTTGCTTAGGAGATACCGATATACTAATCCCTTAACCGATTTTGGCGAAATTTGATATGGAAATAGTTTGAGCCCCGGAGAAGGCTAACCTCATAAGGCCCAGAGTGCAATAAGATGTACATAATCATACAATTTCATCAGAACTGTGTTTCAATAAGAATTAGGTTTATTTTCCTATCTTCATAAACTGAAAATGGCGTTACCGAACAAACGTAATTGAACTTTATTGCCTTGATGGTAGATTCAAAGTCCCACTCACAAAAAAACTTCCTGTTTGTAAGGTCTGATTTTTATTCCCACAGAAAAAATGTAAACAAAGGTGTTGCCGTTAACGAAAAATATTTGCGGTATTCCAAGTTTTATACTTTCCACATTTAAAAGAAATCGACTTTCTATAAAATATCTATACATTGTAATCAAGATTGATGAATTTAATTTGTTGATGGCAAACTTTAATTTGTTATTAACTCTTTGTTGTATTACTTTAAAACGAGAAAGCTGTTTTTGTATGCATAATTTATTTATTGCACTGGTATCATTAACTCGATACACCTGTGCCAACAAGTTGAGGGCCGCTTGAATAATGTGAGACTGTGAGACGTCACTTCACTCGCTTCGCTTCACAATTCGTGCTCCCGTGTCGTAATCGCTTTCCATTGACTCATTTGTGCAATTTTAATTTCAATTCTTTTTCGAATTCATTTTTATATCACGTTTCGAGCAAAATGATAACGCAATATTATATTTCTTGCCTGTCCAAACTTTAAGATCCCCTGAAATGTCACTTTGACAGTGACGTAACTTTGTTTACATTTTTTCTGTGGGAATAAAAATCAGACCTTAGTATGGTGGGCCTTACGAGGCTAAAGAACTTTATCCTACAAAGTAGCATACTTCCCAAAGGAAAAATAGAGAAACAAGTTCTTCACGGGGAAAAATCCAGGATATTATTTTTTTATAGGAACAGCAATTACCTTCTCCTTGGCGTGGATGAAGGTCTCGATGAAGAATGACGTCGAGAGCCGCGCGGCGACCTCGGTCACCTCCGGCCGCAGCGTCAGCAGCGACTGCGGCACTGAACTGCACATCTGCCCCATGAATCTAGAACAAGTTTATTCTGTAAAGACTACGGCATATATTTGATTAAAGAACACAATAATATATCGTCAGTGATACTGCAAAACCGCATAACTAACAAATTTATGATAGAGCAAAATAAACCTTACTACCTTATTAAAAAGGTGCCTTTTTCTCCTTATTTTAAATGTTACTTACGCGGGTTTCACCGACGATATGCCACTTTTTATGACAAGCATGCCACCTGATTGTAGTTGCGTCTCAGACCTCTGCATTCGCAAGACTACAAAATATGTTGCCAACTCTGAGGACTAATTTGGAATGACTTGGTAGTAACTTATCCCGGAACACAACAACAGGAACACGTGTTGATAGATTCTGTCCGTTATCTATTATGTTTATTATTAAAGTATCCAGTGCTGCCGCCATAGTCTCAGCGTATAACAAGGTCGAAGGCTAAGCTCACGTGAAGTAGGCGTGCTGGAAGATGTTCTTGTCGTGCAGGAAGTGCATGTTGTCCTCCCAGATCCAGCTGAGCAGCTCCGCGGGCAGCTCGGCCACCGGCGCCGCGCCGCCGCGCCGCTCCACCGCCGCCGCCGCCTCGCTCGCCGTCGACGACTGGAACCAACTTCCAAGCTCGACAATACTGTTCCGATTGCTTTGGTTTATTTAGTTAAATGGGTCATAAACAGATCTAGGTTACCGTTTTTCCTGTGGGCATACCTCAAATTAACGTTTTTAAGGCCTAATTTTCTCTACCTCCTCATAAACGGCGTCACGTCTACTTTAGTCCTAGTAAATAAAAACATAACTTACATGCACACAACAACAACAAGCCTTTAACTGTTGACCACAAGAGAGATAACTTTTGTTTTTGTGAGTGTGTATGACATGTATAGTCATTTTATGTTGACCTTAAAAATATTGCAAATGACACAAGCACTAAGTTAAACAAGGTAGACTGCTGATCTGCGGAAAGCAGCTAAATGCGAGTAGTATATGAACGACCACGATGGTGGAGAACTTTAGGGGAAGCTTATCTAAGTGCAGTATTAGACGTTTTAGCTGACTTGATGACATGTTTGCCCTCTTAGCCCAAGACGCACCTGCGGCTCCTCCGGCGGCGGGCCGTCGGCGCGCGGCACGCGCGGCGGGCTGAGCTCGTAGAACAGCATGTACGCGCTGTTCGTCTTCTCGAACGAGAAGTCCATGAACTTGTCCGTCACCGAGTCGTACGTCTTGCTCTAGAAACAATGGGTTGATAATGGGTTGGTAAGGTACTTGTATATTCATATTAGAGGTTGTTCAACTTAATGTAGTTATTACATTACATTATTTCAAAACCCTGTTCTATACAGTAGAGACTTCCTTATTAATAATAACATTTAATTATTATTTATTATCATACCATAATTTATTTAGATTTAACAAAAAAACTGAACGAGTAGTAGTGCCCTCCGTCCGCCGAGTGCACCGTCCCTCCGATCAGCTGGTACCTGGAGTCGTGTATTTACCGTCATCTCCCCGCCGAAGCACTCAGCAGCGATGTGCGCGGGGTCGAAGGGCTTGACCTCCGCGTCGTTGAACAGCAGCCAGCGGTCGTGGTGCACGTGCTGCCGGTCGCGGATGAACGAGTAGTAGTGCCCGCCGTCCGCCGTGCCCGTGTGCACCGTCACGCCGATCAGCTCGTACCTGGACACGTGTAGGCTTTAGAAGCGAAACGTTCTTAATAGTACATTATTGCCTACAGTGAAGCAGGCAATTGCGGGCCGAGAATTGGTTTAAACGGACGAGCTTGCGAGCTATTCCAGACACAGATAAAAAAGTTACGTTTCGAATAAAATATGGATGAATAACACTTGCGCCCTCATTTTATTATGGCCGTTTTCACTTTTTAAAAAGTTACAAACTAGATAACAATGAAATTTGTATGCAACATTGCGGGCTTGTGTAGCGAGCACGCAATGTAATTTTTTTTTAATTTGGGAACTGTCTGTAAACTATGTACTTCGCGTCTCAGTATGGAGTTAGTAATGTCAACTTTTCCGGTCATTTTTGAGAAAAATGCATTTGAACAGGGCAAGGATTTTTACAGCACGATAACACTAAAGCGAGATATGGAATCGACATTAATATTAAAGCGTCATACTTATACTCATACTCGATTATTTATTGCATTCTACAATTCAATTATTAATGTAATAGGCAGTTAATTAAACGTTTTTATTAAATTACCGGATTAATAAAACTTTTAAACAAAGCAATGATTAACCAATGTCTATAATAATTAATAAAGCATGTATCTACAAGTATAGGAATATTGTTTTTCATCAGATTATGTCAAAGCACACCGAGTAATACATACATAAATTATTGAGTGATGAATTGATGATGCGGGGCGAGTTTTAATATTAATGTCGACTCCATATCTCTCTTTAGTCATAGATTCTTGAACCACGGTAAGCTACCAAAAGTCCTAAGAATAATAATAATTTACTCAAAGTAATGGCCATTCTTAAACATTATATAGACAATATTTAAAAAATGCTGTGGGGATTTCAGAGCTTGCTTTTTATTAGACTTGTAACATCTTTGTGAATTTTTGGTTAATAAATAATAAAACACAACTTACTCATAGTATTCCTCCGTTTCAGGGTTATCCTCGGGCTCCGCAATTGGACTAGTGTCGCCTTCTTTCTTTGTCTCAGCTGATTTGTTCTTCTCCTCTAAAAACAGAGAATAAACGAAGCATACATTTCAATCCACGCTCCGACACCGACGCGAGTGCTTGATATTTCGAAACGCGTGCCGTGACTCGACTAAAAAAATATAATTAAAACAGAACAAAAAATACGTTTCATGTTTCATATTATAATTCACAAAAAACCGGCAAGTGCGATTCGCACTCGGGCATGAAGAGTTCCACAACATTCTTATAATTTAAGATTTTATTTTATATTTTTGTTATTTTTTATGTAGCTGCAATAGAAATGCACACCGTAAAAATTACAATTGTCTACCTTTTACAATTAATGAGATAAAGCCAGCTGTCGGACAGAGAGACGGATGACGGACAGCGGAGGCTTAGTAAAAAGGTCACGCCCGTTAGCACCCTTTGGGTACGCAACTTATAAAAGAACCAAGTCTGAGTCTGAGTGAGACCGCTCTCACTACTTCGCGTCTAGCCGGCGTCGAGCTCGCTGAATCAAGCTGCCTATAGTAGGTACAAACCAAACGGACGAGTCGGGTCATAAAAGCAGATAGAGCAGGAAGAATAAGGGCAATAAACGCCGGCGACTGTACGGATGGCGGCATGTCGATAAAGGATTTATTTAAACGTCGATAAGATTTCTATTTTCCTTAAGCTTAGCAAGAGCACATTTAGTTGATACTCGCCCTCTTTTAATAAATCTGCAAGATGTCGACACCGACAGCGAAGACGAATGTTTATACTAATAAAGACGAGTATTTTATTTATAAAATATATGTACATACTTTTTCATTTAATTTATGTATAGTTTAGTTTTAAATTTACCTAGTTGGTTACTAAGTTCTGTTACTAAGGTTGATGCAAATAAAACTAACTTATGTTTATTTTTTAATTTCAATATGTATAAAAATTATACATTTTGAAAAACAATTAATCATTTTTCTTAGTTTCCGCAATTCCCGATACGATCTTTTAACATTCACAGCCGGCATCGATGAAATTACGCATGACTTTTCTGTAAATTTCATTTTTTGAAATCGCTTAAAAGTTAGTCTTTGTTTACCAAAGAACTTTTTTTGTATAATATTATAAAAAATCCTATCTCTGTATATGTTTAGAAACCAAAATTATATTTCTCAACATGACTTAATTCCAACTTATGAAGCAAGAGATTTGGTGTGTTTTCGTATTTCTGCAAAATCATGTGAAATCATAAAGTCGATTTAATGAGTCATCAAGATTGACCGGTGTCCAAGCGGATCTTTAGTTGCTTTGAATACATTCGTATCAGAATTTAAAGCTAGAAGTCTGTTCAATATGTCACGCAAATTTGAACTCTCTACAGGAACTCTTACAAAAGTTGGGGCCGTTATCAGTATCATCGTCGTGCGTGATTTTAACTATGATTTTATCGTCCGAAATGGGAATACTTCAAGCTCGTACATCAAATAATTGCAATAGTTTAGAATACATTATTTTTATTATTATTCTATATAAATCCAAGTTTTGATTAATATACAGGTTTATGCAAAACTGCTTTAAATTTTTTTTTTAATTGTAATTAATCTCAGTAACAGAACTTAGTAACCGACTAGGTAGTGTAAGTTTTGTATTATTATATAATTTGTTAATGTTTTTTTTATTAATAGATGTAACATATTAATGCTTTATTTTTAATTAAATTGTCAGGACTTACCAAGTTTCTAATTATTACAAATAAAATAAATACATTTTATGTCATTACGTTGTTTTCATACTTACCTCGGTTGTTTTATCGACAAATCTTTTGCCGTGCACTTACTACCTGCTCCACGCGGACCGGCTGCAACGCTAATCGTTTAATGACCCGACTCGTCCGTTTGGTTTGTACCTACTTTAATATGAAAGCGCTCTAACGCCAGTAACTAACAGCATCAATTACCTTGGTATTGCGCCGGCATGAGGTGTTTCTCGACGTATCCGGACATGTCCAGCCGCATCGGGAACGAGAAGTGCGTGTTGACCTTCTCCTTGAGCATGGTGAGCATGTTGAACGTGTACCGCATCGTGTTGAAGCACAGGATGCGCGGGAGTTTCTTGAAACACGCGCTGGAATATATTATTTGATTGAAGCGTTTTTGGTGATTTACTATTTGTCTGCGAAAACAGTAGGGACAATCTCACACAAATTTTCCCAGTCCCAATCTAAGCTCTGGGCTACTATCGATATTAGACAACGATAAACATATTTATATAGTATTTTTAACCGGGGCCTGCCAGCTTCGAAGGTAATGTTAGGGTATATCATCGTTTAGCAGCGGACCGTGCGTCGGCACTATTATGTTCCGGTGAGTGGATAAGACAAACGGTGAAATTACTAGCTTAGAGGCATTCCGTCTAAAGATTGCAGTCTTAAGATTGTAGTTTTGAGAATGCAAATGTCTATGGGTCACAGGTCCTATTTACCATCAGGTGGTCTGTGAGCTCGTTCGCCTTCTCCAAGTCATAAACAACGAGTTTAGAAGTGTAATTGAAAACGCTACAACTTAGAACCTAATGGACACTGTCAAAAATCAACACCTATATAGTTCAGATACTTTCATATCCAAAGGTATCTAAGGGCTGTCATGTGGACGGGTAGGGGTCGGGTGGCATAAAGTTTGAAGTCATATTGTTGATTGGCATACGTGGATTCGTCATACTCATCATTACGCATAACCAGGGAGCGAAACTTTGGTACCGGTGACGTCATTATGACGCAAATTCACATATAGGATGCTTTTATTATAAACAATATTGCGACACCGCACTGATTATTAATAATTCTATTATGATTATGTAAATATTTAAATAATGGCAAAGACGATACGAATAAAATATTTTGTTGGAGCATGTAATTCTAACGAAAAATATTATTTACACAAGGAAATGAAAATCATTACTTAAATGAAATTTCGAAGTATGCAGAACGCTTAAAATTCAAATATAACATCCCATGTGCTTGGTTGTTTTTTTTTTTCTAAATTGCTAACTTTTGCTGATATAACATTTTTTTATTATTTACAATCAGAAAAGGAAACTTCTGCAAATACGGCTGTACAAACTACATATGTTTCGGTTATATTTACAATTTACAAAGAAATAAACAATTCAATATAAATTTGTTATTGTCTTGGACAATCTTCTATTTAATATGACAATGACTGTCAATTATATTTTTTATAAGTACCGGCCGTCTCAACTCAAGTGTCAATATTGGTACAGTACAGAGGCCAATAAGTTATTAGTAGATAAAAACACTCTGTATGTATCTTGACGTCATACGCCTGTCATCGGCACCAAAGTTTCGCTCCCTGCGCATAACTATAAATAGTCATACATTTATGCGCATGACGTTGTTAATCATTATGTTTAAGAACATATTGTGTAACGCGCATAAATTTGATGCGCATAAAATTATTTAATCATTATTTATAATGGTCATAAAGATTTTCCGCTCTTTTATAAAAAAATAACCCTAACCTATCCGCGATCCGAGTCGATTTTGCCACTAACTTTATATTATATTAATATTATGATTAAATAAATGTATGACATTCTACATTATGGTTAAACCAATTATGACTCCGTATAATTATGACAGGGAAAAATTATGACAAAGTACATTTTATGCCAAAAAAATAATATGAGCATCAACTTTATGCGCAATGTGACTAATGTGTTATGACAATCGAAATTATGACAATATTTGTTATGCGTCCAGACGGCCACCCCATGTGGACATATCACTGACCGTTTCTCCGCGCGCACTTTGGCCGAGCACTGCGAGCACGTGTAGCAGTTGTCGCCCTCGAGGGTGTCCTTGACGGTGACCTCGTCGAGGCTCTGGTGCAAGTTGCGCATGTCCGCCACTTGGCAGCGGACCGTGTAGAACTCTTCGAGGGTCCGGGACACGTGCGGGCAGTCCTGCCGAGAGAATGGAAAATAAATGAGAAAATTGCATATTTATATACTCTGTACGAAAAAATAATTTGCGCGATTCCAAAAGATATGCAAACATATCAATGCCATCGTTAAGATTTGAACCCAGGAAGCCAACTGAGCAAGCAACCGTTACATGGTTGTTCATCACTACCTAAGCACAGTACAGCTTTGTAAAAAAATATGAAAAAAACGAGGCCGCTCTTCGAAGCGAAATAAGTAACATGATCAAAATTTTAGGCGAAAACCACTACTGACATTGTGGTTATCAGTTCAGAATACCGTAGTTCTATTTCCCAAGCATTACGTCTAAGCTGTTTCTATATTGTTTCTAACGAAACATAAGTCGAAGAAGTTATAGTTATAGACAACCGATAACAACCACACTCAAGCGCACCGGTACAGTTTTCTTACCAAAGACACGACGTTATTGCTAAGCACTCCACAGAACAGCGTCTTGACGAGGCTCTTGAGTTCGGGCGTCATCTCCTCGAGCTTGGAGACGAGGTCGATGAAGAACTCCGCCATGTCCTTCTGCTCGCCCGTGTTGAGCGGCTGGTGGTCCATCTGGTACACCTTGCAGAAGCTGCGCGGGTTGTACGCCTTGCGCTCACTCTCCTGGATAAGAACAAGAATAGGTACGTTAACGAACGGCCTAAAGTGTAGGACATAGGCACTTGTCCCACTGCCGACGATGAGGGGGAAGCGAGTAGAGCCAGCCATCATATGAGTCTCTTATATTGAGACGAGACATATATTTGGATGGAAAGAGTTCTCGCCGTTATTTATTATTTATTATTGTCTCTTTTATTAAGACGCAATCTATCTAAATTATCTATTAGTGTCTTGTGCTAGACAATTATAGTCGAAAATCGCTTCCTCGCCGACGCCGCCGGGACAAGGGCCATAGTCAGCGCTAACAGGAATTTGAAGGTGTTGACAATAATAGCCAACTCAGTTCACATATAGCATGGATAAAATTCTCCATATCCCATACCAACAACGAAAAAAACTTAAATTCATCAATATAAAATAAAAATAAATAAAATAAATAAATATCAGGGGACAATCTCACACCAATTGACCTAGTCCCAAACTAAGCTCTAGGCTTGTACTATGGGTACTAGACAACGATATAAATACTTATATAGAGAAATAAATACTTAAATACATAGAAAACATCCATGACTCAGGAACAAATATTCGCGCTCATCACACAAATATCTGCCCTTACCGGGATTTGAACCCAGGACCGCTCGCTTCGTAGGCAGGGTCACTACCAACTAGGCCAGCGCGTCGTCAATATAATGCTGATTATTTATTATAACAAAAATTCAATGACACTGTTCAATAAAATTTGAACTTGGTTATGCCTCTTATCCTCCTTACATCATTCGTATCATAAGAGCCTTCATTGTGTAACAGATGCATAAATAACAAATTTCATAATTGAATTATAATTGCGGTAGTTGCTCACCATCAGGTACGCGAACATCCTCTGCATCTCGTGCAGCGTGGCGGCGTGCCGGCTGGCGGCGGGGTCGGCGCGCAGCACGGCCGAGCGCGCCTGCGGCATCATGTACAGGTGCTGCATGCACGAGGCCATGTAGCACGTGGCGCCCAGGTTCGTGAGCCCCACGTAGCCGCACTCCGACCGGGACTCCTCCGCCGGCCAGTAGTCCCACGGGTAGTACGACTCCGGCCCTGGGGAAATGTTTACTGTCAACTATGGGTGGAACTCTAACAAGTAGTCTGTGAGCACTTAAAATGTGCTTGGGGTTTGTAATTGTCTCTCACTCGCTCTCATACGCTCTTATTAACAAGTACAGTAAGTGAGTACAAAACTCAATCAGTCGCACTGTAATCAAGTTGTATTACACAGCATTGAGAGTCATCAAAGCTCGTATTTGACCATACGTCTTAATTTAATTTAATATCTTATTATGTTATTTTATTTACTTTCTATAATTTATGGTGTTTGTGTAACATCTTCAATCCCTTGTCATATTGTAATGTATGTAGTTATCCTTCATAAGTCACAGTACGCTGTCCCAAACAGCCCGCCTGGCTCCCCTGCCCACCACCCTGACCAGCCCGGATGTCATTCCCATGCCAACCATTTTGCTGAGTAGAGACCATTTCGGCACACATCATTCTCATTGCATTTTTTTAATTTAATGGTGTCGCTTGTAGAAGTGATTGTGTTACGTTATTGTATCTTTTCTATGATGTACCCTGTGTTGATGTGTTTGTTGAATAAACGTTTTTCAATTCTATTCTATTAGTTGATACGGCCTATGAATAGCTATGGCGAGATTAGCTCGCAAAGTAATACCGTTATAAGTGTAATTATGAAAGATTTAACTTTGAACCTTATTGGTATGTCAATAAGACCACATCGTTAATTTACCAACCGCATCACTTATAGGGGCCCGACAAAGATAAGCATTTTCGTCACTCTTACCAGTAATATTATGTTAAGAGTTAGCTGGTGCCCCGGCTTTTTCGTCACTCCAGCCGTATTATGCGCGTAACGACAACAGTGACACGATTTTTAGTCTGCATTGGACCCGATTCTACAGTGGCCTCTAAACTTCCTAATTTTATTTAGGTGTCGCTAAAACACTTTGCTATTCTATGAGCAGCTGTCATAATCAAATGACAGCGCCATGACAGCGCTAATTTGAATTTGTCACTTCTTATTTTAGGCGGTCTTATACATTGTCAGCTTGACATTCTGGAATAGCACTGGTTAAATCTGCAGTCTAAACTATGTCTTAAAATTAGAAAATTTAGTTTTAGGCTATTTAAGCGATGTGCACGTAGAATCGGGTCCATTGTCGTTCTAGTGTATACATGACGTCTTTGGTCGTTGACCGTGTAGTGGGTAGGGGATGTGATGATGTGTTGTTATAGCTCACCGGGCTTGTGATGGTCCATGAGCTTGTTGTGCAGCAGCATGTAGTTGTCGGGCGCGCCGCGCACCAGCTCCACCAGGAGGTCGTAGGCGGCGGCGCGCGACTTCTGTGACTTGCACTTCGGCAGGTTGCGCGCCGCCGGGTGCGGCACGTCAAACAAGAACGAGAACACCTACAGCAAACGTACTGTGTTTATAAATGCAGCACAAGCTGGAACTTGGATTGATTTTCGTCGGTTTATAATTCGACACGTGACAAACGTAAGCGGGGCGAGGCAAATAGGCTGGGACGTTTCATTTTATAAACTACGCATTTTTTATGACTATAAATAAGAGCAGTGTTTTTTTTTTTTAAATTTCGTATTTTGTTCAGTTTCACCCTTTGATTTTTTCTTAATAAATTTTCGTAATATTCATAATTATGCAATATCAGTATCACCGAAGCCGCAATAGGTCGAAAAAAAAGATGATGGTCGATACCATTATTTAACTATTGATATAAGACGGTATAATTACTTATTGTTTTGTCGTGTATTGGAAAAAACCTACTTTGATAATCTGCAATCACCTAAATGGTTAATTTGTGCAAAACCTCTAGAAAGTATCTGAAGTCACCTTGAAAATTATCAATTATTATATTGATAAATTATTTTTGTATAGACTCGCAAAGTAAGCAAAAGCTATTTTTTGGTAAATGGTAGAACAGTAAAAAGAGGTAGTCTCACCATTTCCAAGATCATGGCGCCCTGCGGCCCCGTCTTGAACCGCAGCGGGTGCTTCAGCAGATGGGTGAGAAGGCTGAGCTGCCCGTAGAGCCCGTCGTCCGGCACGCACGGCTCCCCCCTCTTCTCTATGATCTCCCGCTTTTCTAACGACGACTGGATCTTCTCACAGAGCTCGTTCAAGTCTGGCGCGCCGCTGTCTTCTGACGCTGCACCTTCTAAATATCATGAAAGCGTAATAAATGTCGTAATTTAAACTATATCTTAATAAAATTAAATTTATTACTATTTATTATTATTATAATTTTATTAATGCTTAAATAAATAACGTTTTTACTTAATTTTTTATTTACTATCAGTATCATGGATGTTTTTAATATTTTTGGCGAAACGTAATGCACATCACTAGAATCGCTCCATAAGGCTCCTGAGTGCAAGCGAGAGGTCCGATAAACAGGTTGGCCCCAAAAAGCTCATTTGGTAGAGACTGTACTATAACACCTAACTGTCAAAACATTGAGGTTCACTTACCCTTGAAGAAGTCTTCAGGCAACCCGTCGATGAGCCGGCACACCAGCCAGAAATAGTCGCGGCACGCCGGCCCGTAAGGCTCCTTGCCTTCCTCCGCGTGATGGTGCACCGCCTATTGCACAACGATTGACATTTAATTTAGCATATATTACAAACGAGAAAAAAACACAGATATACAGGGTGGGCCCTGTAACAGGAGCAAAAAATTGAAATGGAGATTTCTTGGAGTATTCCAAGTTATTACCAAGTGGTCCTAATATTTCAAAGTCCTTAAATTCGGAGATATAGTCATTTGAAGTTAAGAGAGACAATCAATAGATTTTCTCATTGCGGTATTGTCGCTTAGCGGTCGTAAGATGTCTTGGTACCGGGCATTCTGACAGTATCTAACTATGTATGTATTTACAAAATGGTAACAAACAAAAGTAGTCCTTATACATAAGCGTTTAGAACTACTACTTGTAAATAAGGAGACTTGACACTTCACGAACCTCTCCGGTAAGATACGACACACGTCTAGCGTAGTATGAGGTCAATATGACACTTGACTGACAGCCGTGTAATACAAATCGGGTTTCGTCGGTTATACTCGTATATCTAGACGATGATAGATATTAACGGTTGGCTAACATGAGAGCTACGTCTACCAACCTGACAAAAGAGTGACTTCACCCAAAGTCAACCAATTGCAGGTCTAGAAACCGTAACCTAGAGACCATTGTTATAACCGTACCGATGACAATTAAACTGTACCTGCCATGACATTATGATAACTGATGCAAATATGTTACTATGACTACGTTTAAACAACAGTTACTATTGGTCATACAACACCCAATCAGCTATTCATACTGAAAACAGTTGTGATTGGTCGTTTTAATATGGTTGCTATGGTGACGTTTCAACAAAACTTAGTGGGTCAAAATCACAGAATAAGTACCTACTAGCATAGAAGCCGGACTATAAGATGAGCTTTGCACCAGCTATCTTTCTCTACTTTTTAGTTTACGTGTTTCATGAGAGGAAAAGAAACAACCAAGTTCGATTAGATTATTTAAAATATGTCCAGAACTTTATGGTAATTTGACAATGTCAAGTTAGTAAATCAAACATTATCAGAAATACAAAATAGCGAGAATAAATTACGATGCTCGCGAATTATGTGACATGATTTTACTTTATGGTGAAACCAGAGGGAATGCACACCGAGCACTAAGTTTTTACCGCGAACGATACCCCGAGCGAAGGCATCCAGCCAATGGTCGAGTTATTACCAATGCAGTGCAACGCGTGCGGGACAACGAGCCTGTGACCCGGGCGGTGCAGCCTGCACATGGTCCGGGTGCAGCATTTAATGTGAGATTGGCGTTAGAACAGAAGATACTCCGTCATTTTCGGCAACGCCCTACGACCAGCACCAGAAAAGCAGGTCTTGTTTTTGGGGTTAATCACCGAATCGTGCAAAAAGTTTTGAAACAGAGAAAACATCGCCCTTATAAATTTCTCAAAGTGCAAGCTATGTTGCCTCGAGACTACCCGGTGCGAGTTGCATATTGTGATTGGTTTTTGACGCAGTGCCAGGGAAACACGATTTTTTCATTTTCATTTTTATTTTTTTATTTATGATAGACACAGTTAATAAACAAGATAACAGTCATTTTGTCTTTCATTAACATGTGGGTGTAATTCGTTTGATGAACAATCCACGGCAAGTGGGCAGAGCATGTGCACAATGCAATGTCGTAGTAGGTTCTTTAGTTTGATATTGAACAATTTCAGAAATGTCATCGAAGTGTTCCGACTGCGTAGATGTCAATCAATTTGCTATACATTGCTGGCGCGATTAATTTTGTTAGAAAACATCTTTTTTTTAAATTATGTTTTCAAATGATTAAAATCATTTCAACACGATTACTGATAACCTAATATGCTTATATTTTAATTATTTGCTCCTGTTACAGGGCCCACCCTGTATAGAACAAAAGTTGCCTCAAAATTCAAGATATTTTTTTTAATACAGTTGCTCAAAAAGTTGTACTTTTCGTAGCTGTATATCGTGCGGAAAGTTGGATTTTTCCGAACTAGTGATTTATACTATTCTTATTTGCGCTAGTGCGTGTTACTTTTCCATTTTTTTTATATATAACTAAGATGTGCATGCGTTCCGGAGCGCAGAGGTAATAAGGAGGTAGCACGGTGCGGCGCTGGTACTTCTAATGTTTATGGACTCCTAGTATTCGACGATATTATTTTGGTTTTAATAAATTTATTAAAATTTAAGTAATTTCGGACAGAATGTGTGCACACGTTAAGCTCACTTCAGAGGTCCGGGGGAAAGATGACAGATACCCACACACACATACACATATACCTATACAGATACTCATTTTTTCGCAAATGTATTAAAAAACGTCGTTTGGAACACGTGCGGTACTCTCATTTACACTCGTCCCGAGTCTTGTTGAGCTTGCAGCTCGGACCAAGACACCTCGTGCAAAATGACATACTTTCCGCACTTGTATCAAAATGTACTAATGCAGCCCGTGGGGGCTTCGAGTTTCTGTTTCCGACCTCTGACAACTGTCGACAATTTTGGACCATCGACAGCCCCACCATAGTTGTAAGAGCTGATAGTTGAGCCTGATAGAGCGTGTCGTTTTCATTGTATGAATAGAAAAGTAGTTCGTGTCTGGCACACACGCACACATGCAAGCCGCACGATATAGCATAGTTACAGGCTAACTACTGTCATAGTATAAATATAGAAAAGTAGCTCGACTCCGGCCCTTTAGGAGATTCTGATAACAATTGCCGCTCGGGCGTCAGGGTTGTCCAAACTTGTTTTTCAATTTAAGTCACCTACTTGGCCATACTTTCTATGATTTATAAGAATATTAATTTTCATAAATTACACAAACTTAAAGTAAGTAAGTATAAATATTGTTAGGTACAGTACCCCAACGAAAATGTTAAGCACTTTAGTGCGTTGTCATAGTAAATTTCAAACAGAACATCAAATGACACACATGACAATGACTTTGACATTCACAATGACAAGGTTCTAAGTATGCTCAACATTTTTATTGGGTGACTAAGTACTTACTGGTGCACGTACCAAATTTAAATTATTTTACTTATATAATTTTATCTGTTGACACTAAATTATATATTTATAGGTATGTGATGGATGTGATATGTAAATTCCTTTTTGACCTTTTGATAATGCCGCTTTCGCGCAAGGCGGTTCCTTTGACTATTTACCTGTTAAAACGATAGCTCCGGATTATGTATACTATTATTTAGACATCCGTATACAGAACAATATTTACGTCTTTTCGGCAGCGACATTGTATTGTCGCTCGATAGCGATAGGTAAGTACGCGCACTACCAACAAAACGTAACCGAGCGCAAGGACGCCGCAGCCCCGACTAATGTACACTCGTAGTATCCTGAGATTTAGTATAAAGTGGGAGTTTAGCCCCGCCCACCGCCGCGAGCCGCGCGATGTACCTTTGTTTGAAGACGTTCTACTGTTGTTATACTGTGCTACTGTGTATACTGTGAGCCCTCTATCTCTCTGATGGCGTGTTACCTCGTGGTCGTGGTGGTGCGGATGCGGCCGCATGTCAGCGGCGCGCGGCAGGTGCTCCAGCAGCAGCTGCAGCAGCGGCGCCAGCACGCCCGCCTCGCCGCGTGGGCACAGCCGGTACAGCGCGCTGCCTGCCTCGCGTCGAACCTGACACACCAACATATCAATTCATTACTTAATAAGAGGGTAATCATGCAATTCTTTCCACAAATTTTGTCCAGTTTATATATCGACAGCACATCGATTTATATGCCAGGTATTTAGAACGGGATTTGTAAGTGGCCTCCTAGATCACCAGACTTAAATATCAAGGCACTACTTTACTTATGTCGAATTTTTCAAACCAATTAACAGTGTGTAACCAGAATATGAATAGTACTCGGCTGTCTATCGCTATCACACTCTGTCTGGTATCTGTCCGTATTTTTACTATGCTTACGGTGCAAACGCTCAAATATCAATGAACTGTTCTACGTGTCCCATACGGTTCAGCGTACGACGATGTAAATTTGCCATCAGCTATGGCAAATTAATAATGGTGTTAGCTGTGACATCGAGAAAAAGGACGCAATTGTACATCAACCCTAAGGGAATGCCTTTTAGTTTTGAAAGTAGGGTACAAAACAACAACGGCAATGATATAAAGGGTTGCGCTCACGGCAGGGTCAGCGTCGTCGAGCAGCAGGCGCGGCGCGGCGCGGCGCAGCGACCAGGCCAGCGACACGGCGTCGCCGCCGCCGCGCGCCCACCACACGCACATGCGCATCGCGTGCTGCACCACCTTGGGGACACACTGCGTTACAACACTGGCAAACGAGATAGAGATGATGTTTAAAAGCCCCTCTATGCGATGGGTCATAAGGGATGGAGAAACGCGTAGGAGAGATACAAGAATACGTTGCTCCCTCCAAGGTGTATGTGTGTCTTACGCTGGCCCGTGATAGACCATCGTGTAGGTAGAGGGACCATAAAATCTATTAAACATGATGCTGATTCATCGTAGAGCGTAGCGCGTAGAGCGTTTTATGTGGATAGTGTACCGATTGTGAGACCTTAAGATATTAATTTGTTTGTTTTTACGATAATTGTGTGACCAATTGACAACATTTCAAAAAAAAAAGCATTATTGTTTTTTCGCGTTTATAATAGCTGGTTAAAAATTAGAGTACCCGTATTTCTTGGTTTTTCTTTATTTAACTTAAATTCGTCGTTAATAATTTATTAAAGAAATAGTCATTAAAAAGACCGTATATACAAAGTTAGGAATACTGATGTCGTAATCTTAGCCTGATATAAAATTTAAAAAAGTAACTTTAAACAGTAAACAAAACTGACTGTCATGTCATGTCAATCATTCGCTGCCGTTCGTTCACAAATTTGCTATTTTGCGTAATTTAATTAATTACGTAATTTGTAGACGCCATTAAAATAAATAAACTATTTTGCGTAGAATTGAAAGCGTGTCGTCAGAATCAAGTAATCCGTCAGACAGATAAACAATGAACATGACAGTTGTATATTTTTTTGAATTCCTTTGGTAATAAATGGACTAAGGGCACTATAAGTGTATTCCTAACATTCACAATCCAACTTTTTTTACTGTTTTTCCTAAATACAAAAAAAACTACTGCATAAAAAAATCCAAAGATATTTTTACTGTAATCAGCAGTGTAAAATCTAGAAACGGTATTTTATTTTACTACCTTAGCACAAAATGAATTGTTGTCAATTGCACAAAAAAGTCAATTTAAAGTAGTTTTAGCACTTAAAGTAAGAATTTGCCACCCACTAATTATTGCTACTCGTGTTTTTCTAATTAAATACTAAAGCATGATATCTAAACACAAAATTTGAAATAAAAAACTATTTTTAAATGGCTTACTTGTGCTCGTCCCCAGAAGCCAGTCTTGTATGTAGTCGGCTCCTTGGTGGTAGCTGCCTCGCACAATATCGATATCAGCCTCTCCGTGGTCTCCTCCACCGTCATCAGGGAAAGTAACGACTGAAAAAAACCTTACTAGTTAAAATACAAATCAACGTATGTCAACTAATAGCATATAATAAGAAATACTAGGACACTACATCATCCTTCATCTTCGTTAATTAAATCAAATAAAACTCACCGGATGTAACTTGGGTGTCTGCGCCGGATCCGACAAAGGCAGAGTTCCAATACGACACAACAACTGCAGTAACAGCGCTAAGCAGTCCTGCCTCCACTCGAGATCATCATTCCTTTGTAACACACCTACAAAACAAGCCAAAAATTCACCACCCAATCTAGACACGGTATACTTTAAACAGGTACTCATATAAGTTAGATTTGTCTACTGACAAGCACGACTCACCAGACATCATAATGTCATACAGCAGCCTCAAGCCTCCCTTCTTAATAAACAAATCATTCCAATTCTCAACCATTAGTTTCTCTTCCTCAGTCTTCTCGACGCTTCCAGTTTCTTTCGCAGGCAGTCCATTACTATTTGAGCTCAGCTTGTCGATGATATGTAGGGAATACATGAGTTTCTGCGGGCTGCTCGGGTCGAGCAGTTCTGGTAGCTTGCTCTCTATTGGGCTTTGGAATGCTTCTAGGAGGGTTGGGTTCATGGGGACCGCCTGCAGGATGTCCCACACGCGTCGAGACAACAGTTGAGCCTTTGTGTGAGCTACGGGTTCCTAAAAATAATTATTTTATTAGTTTTATACTAAATCAATGAGCTTCGTTTTGATGATTATTAACTCGATTCGTAGCAGACCCGACACGAAAAAATAAACATATACAACATAGAATGGAACATATTTACTGACTAATATATTTTTTGAATTTGAATTTTGAATTTGAATTTTAAGTTGGCTAAAAAATATCTAGCACGACGTGACTCTGTGCCCTTTAGAATGCAACTGTGTGCATTTAAAGAGTCCGTCTCTGGTTACCTACAACTAGATAACAACGATGGACACATGGGTCCAGGGGGCCAATTACTGCATTCGCCCCTGCTAGAAAATCCATAATAGTTTGGCACCCACCCAAAGATGTTTTTCTACTGGGCCGACGTCGTCGGCTGATTCACGTACACACCCACGGCTACAATATAAGCAAATATCGCTTCATCCATCACAATACACATGCAGTTTCGCTCGCCGGCACCGAGCGGAAAGCTTGCTGTCCCGGCGCTTGTAACGCCAACGGTAGGGGTCTACGCCGTGTTGTCGCCGGCGCCGGTAGGTAGAAAACAAGACTACATTATTTTTAACCGACATCATATACATTTTTGCTTCCCCGGCAGCCGGGCCGGTATCGGGGCCGTCGCCGTACCACCTAGTGAAAAAACGGCGAACGAAAAACCCTGTCGTGACTCACCCCGCCAGCGCCCGGCTCCTTCATCTGACCCAGCGCCTGCATGAGCGTGAACAGCTGGTTGAAGTACGCGGGGTCCAGCAGCAGCAGCGTGGGCAGGCGCGCGCGCGCCGGCTCCGGCTGCGCCGACGGCCACTCCGCCCACGCGCCGCGCGTGCCCACGCCCACCGACACGAACACCAGCTGGAAACAAACAAACAATTAACCAGGGTTCATCAATAGAGTTCGGATTATTGGGAGTTTTTTTTATCTTAGGTTCCCGAAAGGATGTAATGTGAAGAAGTGCAATACGGATTTCTGTGAGTTAGTTAAAGTATGATTAGACCGGTGCACCTGGTGTTCCATAGTCTCTGCCAACCCTATTGGGAGACAGGCGTGAAGGTATGTATGTATGTATGTAGTTTACTGTATGTAGGACTTTAGGTCAGTTTATTTATTTGGCAACTCTGCAAATTTAATTCGACAGAATCGAACCTAATGCAAATGTATGGGATGATGAGAATGTCAGTCCATACATTTTAAGTGATAGAAATAAAACTTACGTAGACATTAAAGCAACTACCAGTGGTTTTTTTTTTTTTTTTTTTTTTTTTTTTTTTTTTTTTTTTTTTTTATATCATAGGAAGGCAAACGAGCACACAGGCCACCTGATGGTAAGTGGAAACTGTGACCCATAGACATAATTGAGTTAATCTTGCCCATATCAGACACGCTCAGTTGCTAATTTAAAATTTTCCAAAGCTGTAGTTGCGCCGTTCTAAAAGGCCTGACTTGACAGCTGTCAGCTTAGTGCAAAATGTGTTGGTGGCATGTTTAAGGTTATATTTTGTACATAGTTGAAAGCTGTCAAATCATGACGCCTACAACGGTGCGACTATAGTTACAAACGTAATCGCATGCATGAGATCTATTTATGCCGTACCTGATTGTCTTTAAACCCCATGTCATATAGCGTCCTCTCGTCATAGTCGATGGTAAGTTCTTGTCCCTGCGTGATCATCCGTAGAGGGCCGTCCGTCGACAACGCCGTCACGCCTTCCTCACCCTGTATCTGAACAAAAAACAGAATTTGATTTAGTTTGTTTATACCATTTGGAATTAGGTGCCATTCACGTAGCGATCGTTTCACAAACTTCGTATCCAGGACAAATTTATAGTATTAACTTCTGCCCACGATTTCATCTGCGTAGATTTCGATTATCGTTACACCATCCATAATTTTATTCTGTTTTTTTATTTACTCTACTCACTTGACACTGGCGAAATTACTGCGGTGGACCGCCATTAATAAAAATAAAAATAAAGTATGTAACTAAAACAGGTTTATAGTACGTTTATGAATAAGGGTGTCAAACGTAGAAGTTGAAGATTAAAGTAAGTTTATTTGTTGTATGGGGTACCGACCTGCTCCCACCAGCAGTGCACGTGCGCGCGCAGGTGCGCCACCAGGTCGGACTGGTGCAGCGCCACGCAGGCGCGCGGGCCCGCGCCCGCCGGCTGCAGCGTCAGCCGCACCGAGCCCACACCGCCCGCGCCCTCCCACGCGCCCGACTCCAGCAGCGCCCAGCGGCGCAGGTGATACGCGTACCTAATAACAAAACCAAATCATTATCAGAAGGTCAACCTTACACACAACTATACTCCGTTTCTTTTGGTAGTAAAAAAATGTAAACAAAACAACCACGTGATATAGTTCGTCAGCCAAAAGAAGCAGAACACTGATACGTCAAAGAGCGATAAAACAGTTTTGATTGGATGATTCACAATGCCACGTGGTATTGGAATGTTAAACAAACGGAGTATAGTCTCGAACTAAACTCTAGGATACCAATTAGTGATGAGCATACTTATGAGAAAGGTGGGTTAAGAGTACCACTAAGGTTAGACGAGCACAGTCATTACAGCATTTTGAAACATAGAACTTGCTTGTATTAATCGAGATATTATAGACAGTAATCGTCTGGCTCTGGTAGTAGTCTTACGTTACCTTACACAGAATATATCCAAGATTCAGAGAAGAAATACTGGCTGATTACAAGAGTATTTACCCTTACTAATCGAATTAGCGACTGGGAGCTTAAAACACAGGGTAAATATCAACAACTAACCGAATCGTTAAAATACTAATAAGATAAGCTCCTGATTTATAAAATGTTAGCAGGCGAACCTCAACTTTCGACTTTATTTATAGGGCATTAAGATGCAAAATCTAGCTAACATACCTCCTTTTAAACGTGTCTAAATGCGTTTTGAGCAGCAGTAACGCCCTTTGTATGCACTGTAACGCCGCCTCCTCCGTCATATGTTCGTAAATATTCTGTTTGTCCGGCACTTTCTCAATCTCTTTCGTATCTTCACTCGTCTTGGCAGTTATCGAACTGTCTTCATCCCGCTCTTTGGATATGAGTCTTTCGGCCGCCGAAGAGAGATGGAACATGCATTTGGAAACGAAATCGTCTTCCTGTAGCAACTGCTGGCCCATGTAGTAGCTGTTCAGGTATTGGATTGCACCCATTGAAACGTCTGGAAACAATATTGTAAGTTAGGTCTTCTTAGCGTGTGTGTAGCGGCGGCATCTCATATATGAGCTGACCAATATTCTGACACGCGAACGGCATTGCTAGTGGCGACATATAGGTCCTGAAGAATTTATTGATTTATTAAAATTCATACCCATAACGTTTACCAAGCTACGGACACCAAAATCTTTCAAAAAGAAAAAACTACCCAGTGCTATTAAAAACATGATTTTCCCCAATGAATTCAAAAAACGTAATCGCATGTAGGCAAGTAAGCTTTGCACGTTTGCTCCAATGCTTTGGTGCAAGGCTGAAAATAGCCTGCAGGTGCTTTTATCTTGCATCGGGGGTGGCACCAAAACGCTGCCCTTTTCTCTTTTTGTGGCACGGGGCAAGCGTACGAGCAAACAGGCCACCTGATGGTAAGTGGGATCTTTCTGTGACCCATACACTATGTAGTCTCAAGAGTACAATGTAAAGACTGCAATCCTAAGACTGCATTTGCATTGCCATCGAGGACTATGATGGAATGGCTCTATAAGTAGGAAGGATAAGATGGTGGTAGCGATCCGGACGGACCTTGCACAAGGTCCTACCATCACTAAACCTTATATTATTAATTCTTCACTCTAATAGATACCCTACTCCTATAATCATTCCAAATCATTATAGGAGTCAAGATCACCCTTTGCCCGTTTCCCTCAATCCCCCGAAAACTGTATAGAAGTACCTGTGCTGTTGGCCCGCAGCGCTATCTTCCAGAGGTGGTCGATGGCGAGCGTGTGCGGGTGCGCCGCGTCGCCGGTGCCGCCGGCTCCCAGCGCCATCCGCGCCAGGTTGCACAGCTGCTGGTACAGGCTCAGCCCCATTATGCTTATCGTCTGTAAATACCAACCGGTTTTATAAGTACCAAGCTGTGGCCCAGCGTCGACATTTTCGCTTCTAGGGTAGTTTGGTTTACTACGGCGCCGCATTCATCTGTTTCCTTTGATGCTGGTAATCTTTTGAACGCCACAGGTACGAATAAAAATGCGTTATTAATCCAAGGATTAAGATGGACTACATAGGTATATAGATACTCCCCCTTCTTGTTTATGTGCCCCATAAAAGTCATTATGTCGACTAAAGACGTATAAAACGCTGAACAAGTCTTTGTGGCCACTGCTACTTGACAATCCGTTGACGTCCGTTGCGGACTGTGGAGTTAAAAAGGTTACCTGAAGTGCATCAGCTTCTAATCTAAGGTAGCATAGCTGCCATTCAAAACGTCGCCGTATACGTAACTTGTAATTGTACTATCATTTTTATTTTTAATGACTCAACCTTGCATAGCCAGTCCCGCTGTAAGTGAACTCACCTCGGGATCAAGAGTGGGCATTTTCTCGATGTACAGGAATCTGAGTGCGTCCAGTCCGAGCGCGTGCTGTTCCGGAGACTTGGTGTGCGAGAGCAGCCACGAGTACAAACAGTCCGCACACTCCGCTGACCCGCGCACCACCAGGCACTGCCATAACTCTTCAACCTGCTCCACTGTCAGTCTACCAACAAAAGGAAAATGGTCTTAAGGTAAGCAAATAGGATATGTTAATCCACCGTAACGAATTCTAAAAGTAAGATCTAAAAATGCTGCGGCGATTGCATACGATCCACACATTCACTACATCGTTTCATATGAAAAAGGAGGCAGTCGAGCAGGCGAGTCACCTGATAGTCATTTGTAAAAAAAACTACGAACAGAGAACCCGATTAACAGGTTGCTTGGGCTGAATGCGTTCAGCAAACAATAATGCGCTGCTATTATTTTACTGCGATGCATGTTCTTGTGGATTGGGCTACGGACTTTAACAAGATTTCATTCAAAGTGTAGCGGTAAACCTAAGTTTTTATTCGTGTGCCTGCTTATATTATTATTATGAATTATGACGTAAGTTGTGAAATATGCTGCAAGCTGAGTGAGACATCTCACCGGAAGTGTTGCGGCGAGCCCACGGGCGAAAAGATGGCAGTGAGGAAATGCAGCCGGACCGTGAGCTCCGTGATGTGAGCGTAGTGAGCGGCCTCGCCGCCGGCGCGGGCCTGCATCATGTAGTGGCGCAGGTCCTCGAGGAACAGCCGCATCATGCCGCGCTCGCGCTCTGCCCACATCACCACCTGGACATTGATAAAGACAATTTACAAGTGATTCCAAATCTAAAAAAAAGGTTCGATAAATGCAGACGCAGTAAAAATTACAGACGATATTAAAATTTTGCAACTTCACTAGAACTTCGCCAAAGTGGGTAATGCAACGCATGTATTACATGAATAAGGTTTTATTTTTACCTGGTGCATGTCCATTCCGCGTAACTGTTGAAAGGATGAAAATAACTTCGGCAGTAGACGAAGCGAGACTGCCACAGACCTGTAAAGACCGCAAACTATTAATGTTAGCACTATTTCTAGCGTAAGCACTTATTTTATTAGTGATGCAATTCTACAAACATACCTGTGATTGGCAAGATTATCGAGACAGCCTTCGATGAACTTTATTCTGATGAATTTATCAGTGCTGAAGCAGAGCAAAGCGCAAAGCGCCTTCTCCGCCTCCAGAGCTAGACCCTCGCCCAGTTGTTCCTGTAAAAGATAGTTAAATTAATTAAAGTACACAAGATTTAACTTCTGTTAAAATAGGAATACATTCATAAGGGTAGAATCAAAACATATTTTGGCTGAGATAATTATTTTACGACACTTCAGAAATGACAGTATTCTATGACTTGACGTTTTCTCAGACGTGATTTGATAAGACTAATGGCATCTTAGACCAGATCAGTTTATTTATAATGCCAAAGCCTAAGCGTCTTACAAGAGCTGACCATGGACTAAATAAAATGTACAAAAACATAGATAATCAGAAACCGTGAATAACGTAGACTAGACAAGCTCTAAAATTAAAAATAAATAAAAGTTATTTCTTTGGTTTGGATGCCACTGCGTCCTACACAACCTGAACAAACAAAGTAGGGCAAGAGATTAAGGCAAAATTTAGAGTTAATAACCCCATAGAGAGTGGAAAGGGTGCTGTTTGTGGGGTCCGGTCTGTTAACGTCTGCAAGGACTCGTTGTTCAGTTAATTATTTTGGTTATGGTTTTTAGCGTAGAGACCTCGTCGTGTTTTTCTCCTGGTCATTATTTTTAGTTGAATGTATTTATTTTTAGTGTACTTAATTTTAAGTATTATTGTATTTCATGTTTGAAAAAATTACTGCTGGAGTTTCTTGCGGCGCTTCTTCTCCACAATGATTGTCTCGTCCGAAGCGCTAGTAGATTCACTCTATATTACCGACGTGTGAAAAAGCCCTCATGTGGTAAATTTACTGAATTTAAATATTTAGATTTTGTTTAAGAGAGTATTTTTAAAGTAATGTTGAAAGTTGTCAAGTAGGACTCACGATGACGCCGTCCTGCAGCAGGTCCCACAGCAGCGTGTTCCCGGGGCGACACACGTCGTCCACGTCGGGCAGCGGCGCGGGCGCGGCGGGCGACGGCGGCCGCGCGCGCGCCGCCTCCAGCGCGTTCGCCGTCTGGTACTGCGTCAGGCACTGCGCCTGGGACGAAACACGTAGCTAACTAATGCTCTTTCATCACTTTGTAATTTGTGCTACAAAAGAGCAAAGTTCGTTTTTGCTGCTGATTTTAAATCCTACATTAAACTTAATTTCTCTGTAATTGAATCACGAGCGTAGAGGGATTGAAAGACACGAGACGTAGATAACTTTGGTCTCAACATACAACATACAACTTTTCAACTCAGCAACAAGAACATTATACTTTAAAGTAAAAAAATACAACATGATAAAATTTTACCACATGTTTATTCATCCACCCAGCCACAGATCCATTAATATCCAGCACTGTTCCCGGCATTTTTTTTATTTAGATGTTATTTTGTGTCTATCTAATCTATATCTATGTAATCTAATTTAGATCAATGTTTTTAAACAGCAAAGCCTGGCTTTTTGAGGATGGAGTTGTTTTTTTTTATGCTGTGGGTAATATGCTCCCGATGTCCGTCAAAGGGTTAGACGAAATTAAAAAATATTTTCATGAGTATCTCAAAGGCAGAGGTTTATACTGGCGGCCACGCTCCCCAGCTCTAACTCCCTTCAAAATTTGTATAGTATTTTAAACCTCTAAATACCCGGTGGCTTCCTCCAACTACGAAGCCACGAATGTATTTAAAATTAAGAAGTAAGTGGGACTGCGTGTAATAAAACACTACTAATAGAGTTGGTGGTGGAACATCTAACCCTTTAACATACAGCCAAGCAGCAGTTTTCGCGTTGTGTTCCGGTGTGGGAATAAGACAACCAGTAAAATAACTAGCATAGAGACATTCCATCTTAGTCCTCGTTAATCTCTGTTAGTACTCAGGGTAGGCAACGCATGGGCGGTCTGAGGATTGCAGTGCTAAGATAGTAAAAAATCCCACTTATCAGGTGACCTGTGCGCTTGTTTGGCTTTTCTATACCGTAAAACACATGTGACGACATATCGTAAGGAAGATAAGTGTTTCGTTTTAGGATACCTGGGCGGCGAGCCGAGCCAGCTCCTCCTCGCAGGCCGAGTCGTCCTCGTCCAGGTCGGGCAGACGGACGGAGATGTTGGACGACGCGCTGCCTTCTTCTTCCTCCCCGCGTCTCTTGTTGTAGCTCTCCATCAGACGGAGCTCCATCAGCCTCCTAAATTACGAACACAAAATATTGCCTTAAGAATCAATTTGAAAACTGAGCTTAACTTTAGGTTTTTAATACAACGCCAACGATTATGTTGGCCGTGTAGGAAGAATCTTTTGCATGTCGCTAATTATCGGAAAATAAGAAGGTAGAGGGAAATGGGAACAATATTGAGACAGTTGAGGCGAGATCTGGACCTTCGACGTTCTCACTACTCAATGAGATTAGTAAATCTACTACGATGATGTTCTGTAAGAGACTAGTACCGTCACGTCATACATAAATTAATACACGTTCCCATGATGCCAAAACCATCCACACACATTTATGACATAAATCTTACTACCACCATAGAACCCTGTCACAATAAAGTAATAGCACAAAGTAAGAGATTAATTTAAACATATAGTAATTGACTTTGTATTTTTACGACAAGGTTCTGTGTTACCCTAACATTTCCGCCAGTCTTCCGAGCTCACCTGGCGTCGACGTTGTCGCAGAGCAGCCGGCAGTGGGTGTCGCTGCCCGAGGACTCCTCCTCGAGCTCCGATACAGATTCAGCCAATTCAGCTGTCTTTAGCTGCGCTGCTACTGAACAAATATCAGTCTTTAGCCTTATAAAAACTATGCACTTTGGCAGATTATAAGGGCAGGTCCACTGTTCGTGAGAGATTTAGGCTACAAAGCGGAAAAATGCTGCTACAGGTGCATAGCGCCCGTGCTGACAGTGAATGTGTTAACTCATTCGTTACTGAGAAGCGTTTCATGACCCAATCGAGCATTTTTCCGCAAAATTGGGATAGACCAAAAAAAAATAACTCACGGTTTTTACATTCCAACTCGAAAGAATAGGTAATTTTATGAGACTAATTTCATTAATTTTGTATTCGACCCATTCATTAGTTTTGTTTTAATATCTTTATTTATTTAGAAGACATTTCATGGATGACATGATTATTTTAAATTTGGATTGGCATTTTCTAATAATGAATGATAAAAAGTGATTGTAATAGTGTAATAAAACATACTATTTCAAGCGGTTTTCGCCTAACCCGTAAGATACACCTAGGAAGGCTTCAAGCCAAAAACGAAAGTCAAACAAAGGTCAAATATACTTTGGTTGAAATGTCCGAAATAGATAAATATTTCAAAAACTTAATAATGCAGAACGGCTTTAAAACCCTATTCCTCGAAATGGTTTTCAAATTCGAGTAATTTAAAAAATATGAACAATTCCAATTGCAACGAACAGAAAACTCACCGGGTTGTCGGCACTGACAGTGTTAAGGCGCGAAACACACAGAACGCGGGCACGAGTCGTGAAGTATTTATCAGAATAAACCGTATCTATGATAGGTATACTCACGAAAGTGCCTCGGCTTGGTGGGCTTGTGGCGCTTCTTGTAGAGCTTCTTCTTGCGCGGGCGCAGAAGCTCTTCGGCGCCGCTGCTGGCGCTGCCGCTGCTGCCGCGCTTGCTGCGTCTGCACACAACACAACACTTATTCCTTTGCTCCAAGTGAAAAAGAGTATAAGTCGACTTAACTCGTAATAAGAAAGGGTTATACATGAACGGAGTATACTAGACTTAGACCCTTTTCCATTTGATCTTACACCCTTTTTTACAAGACTCCAGATTTCTGGATCACTTATTAGATCGATACCCGAATTTAACTTTTTTAAGGCTAATTCTCCGGCTGAACTCACATCCGCATCCGCAGGTCTACTTAAGTCCTATCAAATGAAAACAAACCTTACATGCACACGAACAAAAAACCCCGAAACAATGGTGACCTTTAATTTCAGAACAGATAAGTCTTAAACGGCCGAGACATTTTTCATCAAACTTATCTAAGAATCGTCGCAATTTAACGAGCTTTCTATTTTTTTTAACTCGTGCCCGGTTAGGTACATCTCCGATTGAGAGCTACTTTGATCACAGACAGATACTCAGTTGTGTTAGTAATATTATAAATGCGTTTGTGTTTAAGTCATTCACGGCTTTTAACGGCTGGACGGATTTTGATGAAGTTTGAAATGGAGACAGCACTACTTTTAATCACGGAAAATTAAAAAGTTCCCGAGGGAATATGTATAATCGAAATCTACGCGGACGAAGTCGCGGACAGAAGGTAGTACACGTTTAGCTAGACCCACCACACATCGAAATTTGTTAAGGGAATACGAGCCTATTGTGAATATCATAGAGTCAATTTCCTAATTCGGTCAATCATTATAAACAAAGGAAAATCTATATTATTTCCATTGCAATGGATCTTTATTCCTGGCTTATGTATATTTTTTTGTATGCAGGGCCTTACGAGCTAATAGGGGCGCCAGAAATTTTAGAAACCATACATACCTTCACGCTTTCGTTCCCAGGGTGGGGTAGGCAGAGCTACAGAACTACCAACAGCTCTAAAAACTTGTTGTTAATTCTGTAACCACATTTCGCACAAACAAGCTAAGACCAGTTTATATTAGTGACAGGTTGCAAGGCCATCGCCTAACAATACTACAAGTCTTTATTTCCTTATCGCCTCTTACGACTTCCACGGGAAGACATAGAGTGGTACTATTCTAAGCCGGCAACCACACAGCTTCAGCAGAAACCATAGTTGACAAATACACTCGCGGTCAAATAATACGGGTCAGAGTGCGTTTTTCATACTACAGAGGCTATTTCGCAGCCTTGGTTCCTCGACATGGGACGCTTTGAGTGAAATCTGACGATAGACACCCCGAGCATCGGTACAGGACTTCCAAAATTCCTAGGATACCCAACTGATTGAATCCGCGGTTAACGCCGCAATTGTGCATATTCAGAAAAACATCTAAAATGGCAATAAAATGTAAGCAAATCCAAATGCTGACCCAAACTCTCTCGCTGTGATGTTAACTGATTGTGCGATTAGTTAGGTATCTTAAGCACTTTTGACCTACTCTATTTAACCTTGAAGTATCCACCATTAAAACTCACTCAAAACTACCCCTGGCCAGGAACCAATGCTTCGAAATAGCCTCGTTTGTATGAAAAACGCACTCTGACCCGTATTGTGTGACCGAGAGTGTATTATTGCTGGCGACTACATCCTCCTAAGTCCCCGCGTACAAAAAAATGTACATAATACGGCCATTGCAATAAAATATCAATTGTAAAGAAGATAAAGTGGAATTTCTCGTTTTTATGACTGGCAATTATAGAAAATAGACTTTATTGCAATCGTAATAAGTTTATTTTTCACTGGCAAATTTCGTTGTATGGTGGGTCTTAGAAGGATAATAAAGGTTAAAAATGCAATTGGTACTCACTTTTGACATGATTTGAGCGTAGCGCATTCCTTCTTAGTGAGCTCTTCTCCCTCTCGCAGCCATTCATGTTCAGCTAAAATCAACACGGATCGTTACACACCGTGTTTTTTTATTTACGATAACTTCGGCATATTACTAGGTACATACATAGAAACTAAGTGGTAGATTAGACTTTTAAATATTCCAAAAAAAAACTGTTTAGAACAAAGTAATTAAATGTTGTATCTTTGGTCATTCTAAAAGGGCCTTTAGAGTTAACTAATAGTCAGTGTCAAATACTTCAATGTTGGCGTGACATACACACACAATTAAGAGCCTTTTACACCAGTTCAACGTGATTAACTGATTAAATTAAAAAAAATTGTCTGTCTTCGGGAAATTAACTTTATTGTACCTAAAGAACGTTCCCTTAAAGTTATAGTAAATCGTAAACGGTGCATAGTGCACTCTATTGTCAACGCAAGAGCGACTGTGTCAAGTATACGATGGATACGTACCGGTCAGTTCGCGTTGGTGTTTGCTTTGTTTCCGCGGCGTGGGGCCTGCTTCATCCCCGGACGAGCTTAATTCTTCGCACTATGGGCAGAGCAGAAGCGAATATTGTAATAGTTGAGTTTTTTAATGTATTTGGTGCACCTTCAGGAGCCTGTTTTATAAAGCTACAAATTACAATTTAGTCCACCAATGACGACCAGCCATTTGAGCAGTGTTGCCGGTTTAGACCTGTCAAATTGTTACTTGTAGTTTTATAAAACGTGCCTCGGAAGGACTGAAAGTCAGAAGGTTCTGACGATACTAATTTCTGTTAGTACCTAGGACATGGCTCGTGATCATAAGTAAGCCACTCGAATCATAAGAGGATTTCATTATGTGACAGTTGCATAAATAAAAATAAATTTGAAATGGAGATAGCTTATACCCGGGATAAACACGCATAAGCTACTTGTCACCCCAGAAAAATTAAAGTTCCCGCGAGACTAACCGTAATCGGATTTTAAGCAAAAGAAGTCGCAGGCAGAATCTATTATATCCTACTAATCCAACTAACTGTACTAATATCCTATGAATCCTAACTAATATTATAAATACGAAAGTGTAAGTGTAAGTGTCGATGTACGAAAGTTGAAGAAGCGAAAGAAATTTGTCAAGATCGGATCGTAGCAAGTGGAAAGAAGTGGTTTCTGCCTACTCCTCTGGGAAACAGGCGTGATTTATTTTTATTTTTTATTTATTTAAGTTAAGTTTGTGTTAGTTTGTTACTCCTTCACGCTGTAACGGTTGGATGGATTTGGGTTAAATTTGGAACGAAGTTTATACTTTGGTGGTACTTTTTATCACAGTTTTTTTTTTTTAAACAAGAGAATAACGCAAATCGAAATCCCCCGCAACATGGGATGGCCGAATAACTAATTATACGCGGACGAAGTCCCGGGCAGAAGCGAAATAAATAAATATCAGGGGACAATGTCACACAAATCGACCTATTCCCATACTAAGCTCTAGGCTTGGACTATGGGTACTAGACACCGATATAAACACTTATATAGGGAAATATATGCGTAAATACATAATAATAATAATAATAATAATATTTATAACCGGAATTTTACATTTTGGGTTGCTTAGATCTAGCTTATGCATTAATATGTATATGAGCATAAAGTGTGTACCCCTGACTCCTGACATAGAAATACATCTAAGACTCAGGAACAAATACTCGCGCTCATCACATAAATATCTGCCCTTATTGGGATTTGAACCCAGAACCAGCTTTGAAGGCTGGGTCAATACCAACTAGGCAGCGCATTATCTTTTTTGTGTTCTTTATGATTTTGAAACTAAAGAAAACCATGTAAGGTGTTTTGACTTCACAAAAGGATGTGATTGAACCTGTCTGTGAACATGGGTATTGCTATGATATATGAGTAAGATGCGAGTTCTGACCGGGTCGTCGTCGGAGTTGGTCTGGTCCATGCTGACGCTGGCCTCGCTGGAGGAGTTGTGGTGCGGCTTGCCGGGCGGCGCGCGCGGCTCGTCCGGCGGGGAGCCCGGCGCCGCGCCGCGCGACCACATCGCGCGCATCAGCGCCGACGCCAGGTACAGGCTCTACGCACCAACACCAACAACGATCACATACTGACTACTGACTGCTGCTACCTTTAGGAACTAACCATAGCAAGCGACTGGGTTGCGCGGCTTGGGCACTGCGAAATTATTTTTCTCAAAAATTACCGGAAAAGTTTGACATTACTAACCCCATACTGAGACGCGAAGTACATAGTTTACAGACAGTTCGCAAATAAATAAAAAATACATTGCGTGCTCGAAACGTAACTTTTTTATCTGTGTCTGAAGTAGCTTGAGTTTTTTTTTCTAAAAAAAGCTTGCGTTTCTCCTTGTCATAATCACAAACATAAAGGTGGTAAAGAGTAATAGTTTTTTCATGTGAAGATTTTGTTTATTTAAATAAATAAATAAAATTAAACACACAATTTTTTTCTTGCGATTTTCGAGAAAAGCACTATATATGCCTCGGCAGGAACGGCAATTGTGGGCCTCGTATGTTTAAACCAATACTCAGCCCGCAATTGCCTGCTTCACTGCCTAGGCAATAATGTACTATTGTATGAGCTTGTTCGTGACAAAACATAGCAAGAGACCGATCCGCCGCCGCCAAAGGGCTCCTTTGGCGCCGCTCGGTGCTCATGAGCAACTTTGTACAGTATTCTATTTGAAGCGGATCGGACGTGCGTATTTTTACGTGGCGCTTGCTATGGTTAGTCCCTTATGCCTGATTGATGTGATGTGGAGCTGTGCTCAAATATCAGGAGCTGAACATGAAATGTAAAGCTAATCAAAGGCGGTCAATATCCCGTTAAAAACATGTCTAACACAATATACAATATTAGCATCAGTAGGAATGCATATTTTGTTTGCGATATATCCATGCATAAATACATAATATCTATTACTCTTATTACTATTGAATGCCCTTAACTATTTTAATATTTTGCAAGGTATCGCCACACAGTACCGAACCGACTTTCTTATTTATTATTATGATTACTTATTTTGTAGGCAATTGTGGCAAATCAAAAGGTCAGTCAGCAGATGGCAGCTTCCGGCTGCAACAACGCCACTCTAGCCCTTGCTCAGAGTAGAGCGACACTGTGAGATGATATTTCGGCGACCTTTGGAAGATTTATATCTCAGTGTATATTCAATAAAAATGATATTTGGTGCCTTTGACGCCTAGAGGGACCGCTCCTGTCACGTAAGCCCGGCGCCGGCCCGCAAAACGCCCAGCAATGTACTCGCACCGACCTGTTCCGTGTGCTCCTTGGGTGGCAGCGAGCACAGCAGGCTGTAGAGGTGTGCGCAGGGCTTGGGCGCCAGCGCGCGGATGAAGCCGGGCAGCAGGTCGTACACCTGCCGGCCGCAGTGCTTTAGCTGCGCTGCAGCCCACACCAGCTCCACGTGGTCCGGCGACACGCGCCCCGACACCGCCAGGAACTTCAGGATCAGGTGCGACTGCTTTATCACCTGTACAGTAAGACTACTACTGCATCTTTTCTCTTTCTCGCTCTATTTCTCTCTTAATACTTTTGACATGTTGAACTAAGCATGATATTTGATATTATATTTAATTTAATATTTAGCTTTATATAATGCTAGACTAAGTGGTATCATTGTAGTATGAAATATGGTTACAAAATGACTGACTGCAGAGTTTCTAGCGGCGTTTCTTCTCAGCAGCGGTCTTCTCTTCGGAAGCGCTGGTAGATTCTTGACGTGTAAAGGTGCCCGTGCGGCCTACTTATTGAATAAACGTCTTTCATCATTTTTTTTTATCGCGCACTATTTAAACACTATTAACCCTTACAGCATACATGGCATAGGCTCAACCACTTCAGATTCGCTGGCGCCATAATACTATTTGTCGGAACCCCAGATGCCCTGGAAGAAATGCTATGCGATCTCAACACAGAAAGCGAGAGAGTGGGGCTGACAATGAACAGAACAAAACTTTTCTTTTGGGCACTGTTTGTCTTTTTTTTACTAGTACCGGTGCAATTGGTACTTCTGATAATGTAATGACTGTTTGTTGCCATAATAAAATAAATAAATAAAAAATAAAAATAAAAAAACTTCTAACACACTCAGCCCACATACCACTCAGAGTCAAAAACAAACCACTTGATTACACAGATGAGTGATCAGACAGTGATCTTGGCCAAATTATATCTCATAAAGACCAAACTACCAAAGAAATTAACACTCAGATTGCCAACGCCCGGAGGAGATACTGGTTGCTGAAAGAGGTCATGAAGGCAAAAGACCTGAGCATTGCGAAAAAACGCTGTCTTCAATACCTGAATTCTTCCTGTAATAGTATGACTTCTGGATGCGAAACCTGGTCTCTTAACAAACATCAGAGATATGCTGGTCCACTTCCAGAGAGCCATGGAAAGGAGCATGTCAGGCATAAAGAAAAAAGATAGAATACAAAGTGCAAAGATAAGGACGAAAACAAGAGTGACGGATGTGCTTGCCAAAATTTACCACTAGAAGTGGAGATGGACAGATCACATGTTGCAAAGCAAAGAAGACAAGTGGAGTCATAGAATGGTACCCAAGGAAAGGAAAAAGGAGCACAGGATGACAAAACAAAAGATGGGAGGATGAAATCAAAGTTACGGCTTGCCCCAACTGGAGGAGAGTCACTAAGTATAGACAGCAATGAACATAGTTAGAGGAGGTGTTTGCCATGAGGCACGCAGAATTAAGAGATATAATATAATTTAATATACACTTATCTAATTAAAACACAATGTCAAGCTTCGTAATTCTGAATAAAAAGGCTATTGATTGATTAAACCCTTACAGCACAGAATTAAACAGAAATGTCACTAAAAATTAACCTTTTGCCGTGACTGATAAATAAGCAAAGATTTTTATTATTGGAACCATAAAAACATACACAATACGAGATAATAGGATTACTTGTAAATTAGAAACATTCAATAACATTTTATATCATTCATGACTTGATGCCAAAATCAGTCTGAAAGGGTTAACAGTCAAAAGGCATTGCTGAATAAAGACCCTAATAAAGGTCACATCTGCACAGCCTATGTATTTAACGGATATTTAGCTTAGCCAAATTGTTTAACCTGGTGAACATAATCTCCACTTAACTAATAAATCAAATACATATCTAAAAACAATAGTATTAAATCATGAAATATCGCTGTAGCCGAGTCAAATTCTAAATTGACCCTGGTATAATTAATTTACAGAATATGTTTTCCAGCAAATCAGGTATTACAACTTAGATAATCAATAAATGTTAGAGTTTGTGTGGATTTTTGTCTTTTACTGGTGCATAAATGGTTGATTAATTGAATTTCAAGGTCACAGGCAAAAGCTTGTGTATTAATACTGGGATTTTAGGGTTCAGGACATACCTCCACATGTAAATTAGGTCCAAACAAGTGCTCGATGATGTTATTATAAGAGAGCCAGCAGGCAAGCCGCTGGCCTGCAACCTCTGCTTCGGCAGCTGAGTCCCCAGCACAGAGTTCATTGTAAGCTGATATGTGCGCATTGATCTGTACCACACCGGCTAGTCTCATGGTGAGAGTGCTGCTGTTGAAGTATTTGAAGGCCAAGAGGAGGCCATCAGCATCAAATGTTAGTGGACCATCTAAAGGTTCTTTTGAAGCTCCCCACATAAAATCTAAAAGGGAAAACATAAACCACATTTTAACAGATGCTATCTCTTTTAAACCAAGTAACTTTACGAACACAATTATTTTAATACAATGATAATAAAAAGTAATTTAAACTTACCAGCCATAGATTTCACTGCTGGCACCCTTAGATCTTTATCTTCCAAACTGCACATGTATTTAAGAATTTCACTTCTCAAGGGCATAAAAAGCTGAGTCACTGCTCGAAAATTTAGCCACAGCTTGAGGTTACCCACAGCTGCCACAATCGCATGCGCCATAGACAAGGGCAGCGTGGTGGGGGTTGAATGCTCAAACACAGATGTCATCGCACAGACACCACCCAGTTTACAGAATAGGGTTACATTACGCAGGAGATATGCAGGTATTTCCGTATCATGAAGGTCGCAGTAAGAACTTAAATTTGATATTTCTTGGGTAGCCAGGTCATCTAACCGGCTCAGTGCAGAATGCTTACAAGCTAAGTACAAAGGGAAATTGAGAAGGAATATTTTTGAAACAATGTGCATGAGCTTTTCTTTCTGCTCTAGTGGCCATGGTTCAGTATCATCAGTGCTCGCTGGGGGTTTCTCTGATTTGGCAGGTTCATCTGCCAGCTCACTGGGCTCTGTGGGCTCTGTGGTAGGTTTAGAGTCCTCTGCTTCCACTGGAGCCTTTTCTTCTTCTTTAGGCTCATCAGTTTTCTCTCCATTGCTGGGTGGGGTGGATTCTGGTGGTTTAGTTTCACTCTCCTCTGGCAATGGTGTTTTAGCAACAGCTATCAACTCGTCTTTGAGTAGCTTTAGTTGACACACAGACAAGCATAGGATGCTCTGTACTACTAAATAGAACCTTTCGAAATTCTTTACATCTCGATAACAGCACATGCATTGCCTGAAACACATTGACACAATCAATCTAATAAGCAATTATGTATTGGATTATTAGCTAAATATCTACACTTTACACTCACTGACTTAAAATATATCAATATCTTTGGTTTTTACAACAACAAACTAATACTGGCCACAGTAAGAATACAGCCAGACCATAGAAACTTGAACACAGTAAATGGGGCGAAACTTCATTACGCCGTAATCTCGGATCCCCAAAATGAAAACTGCAATTTTCTTACCGTTGAGGCCATGTAAGAATGTAGTTAAGAACAGTTTCAAGTTCGAATTGGCTTATTGTTGGGAATTGGGAAACATCGTCAGATAATCTTGCCTCACCTGAAATGCAAGAATTAAGAAGGGCCTTAAGGTAGGACAGTAGATAATATAATTATTTGCGCAAAATGTTTGTTGTATTTGAGTTAAACAGACAGATATATCAAGAAATTAAGAACCACAAAATTTCGAAACAATGTAACTTACAATTTAGTAAAAGCTGTGAAAACTCCGAACAAACATCACACATTCTTATGGTTTTGTGTCAATATTAAGCGAAATATTATTGCAATATTATCGCAATAATGATTTCGTGTGAAGTATTGACCATAATTAATAATTTTCGTCTCAGAAAACGAACACTGCCTTGTATGTCACGGAATCCGTTTCCACCATTGTTGACGATTGTTGTCAAAAATTGCGTTTAGTTAAAATGGCTATTAAATGTAGCGTTATTACGGTAATATTCTCGTCAGTTACTGATATTATTCGGCTAAAAAGTAACTATTATTGAAGGTTTTTAGAAATAAAATCAATATTTAGGTACCAGTAAATATAAATGATTAATATAAAACTATTAAGAAAAGTGATAAATAAAACGCAGTTGCGTTTAGTTTCATATCAAAAGCAATGTACATATTCGGAACAAATGGAGTAACACTCCAATAATCGAAATAAATCGTTAATATATAATTAATATCGATCCGCCACGCCCGGACTTCACACGGGTTACTACAGTTGTATAATGTAATGTACTACAGTTTGAGGATGGTCTAAATGATGGTTCAATTTGAATCTACATTTTAGTAATAGACAGACGAGACGGAGGACTCTACTCTTTTATCTGAAGAGATACTATATCCAGACGAATTGAATCGATGACAATTTTTTTTTACTGGATATTAAGATGCTCTTTTAACACGTTTAAATTGGTTAAGTGTTGAAAATTTTATTTTGACTCTAAGGAAGTACTTCATTTAACTGAATAATCAGTTCTCAAAATTAATATAGGTTTATCGGAATCTCATAACAATTTAAAGTTGCACCCAGATTCGACCTCCCAATACTAATTGAATAATTGTGATTGTAAAAGTAGGTAAGTTAGGTTCGTTACTTACCTATGTTCAGATCCCAAAGAGCAAACCGCCCAGAGACAGGCCCCGCCCTTGTGAGGGGCGCGTTCAAAACAAATGCAGACGAGACATAAGAAAAAAGGCTTCTACGCGGACTGAGCCCAACCACACCATATACTTTTATAGAACTGTAGAAAATCAAGAATTAAATAAAACCTTCGAATCCCACTACCCTGCAGTTGCAAGCTAAAATTTTTAATTTCCCTTTTTGTCATTCATTACTCATTAGACATGCATTAGACCTAGTGTAGGGGAGACCGGGGACAATTGAAACGATTTGACTTTGACTGCCTGTTGCCGTTTTATTTTTAAAGTTAGAAAGATGTTTGCCATAATTATTTCAAGGTTAGTTATCTGGTTCCTAAATAAAGTATATTTGGTAAGTCTATCATTAATAGTTATTTTAAAATAATGTAATAAAGAGAATGGGGGAATGTGGTTCAATTGACCTCACACCGTTGTTAATTGAAACACTATGTAAGGTCAATTGAAACACCGTAATATCTTTGACACAATGAAAGTAATGTTATCAGTCCTACTCGTTTTCATCGCTATATTGGTATATAATACGACCATCAAAAGTTCACAAGCATAACATAAACATATCGTCATTTATAAGCATCAGAAAATCTCGATCATCAAACGCAGATAAAAAAAATATATGACTTGTAGCTTTCTTTGTTGCTGGCTACCTTATACATAAAGCTTAATAGAAAATAGTTTGAATGTTATAATAAGCTATAATGATATGGAATTGTGTTAAAAATACATAATTATACTACATACAAAAATGCTTGTTTCAATCATAACAGTGTTTCAATCATAACTTAATGAATGGATAAACTTGAAACGTCGGGATTTTAAATAATATACACAATATAATCGGTTAAGATCGTTTTATTATAAAACAAAAACAGTTACAATAAAAATAATACCACGGCTACTTATATGCCGAATTAAAATAAAATCAAAAACGTAATTCCTCTTGCATGTAGTTGTAACACATCAGCTGTATAGACTGTTCGACATTCTATATTTGAAATTTGACATAAATTCCATTCTAGTTTTGTACACAACTTCATGCAAGAGGAGCGTTACTTAAGTTTTTCACCTATTCGTCAGAATGATAGTAAGTAGTAGGTACACATACCGGACTAATACCAAAAGTGGCACCTATATCTATACTTCTATAATATTAATATGAATAAAGTAACTCTGTCTAGTGGTTTATTTATCCAAATCACGGGCAAAAGTTAGTGTAGGTATAATAATTATTGACCATGAAAGAAATCATTATAAAAAAGAAGCCATTTGCGCAAATTCATTTTCACATTTATTAAATAAAAACATGCGTCAAATACAGAACCACCTCATATTTAAATTCGACTATATTTGGGGACGATTAAAACGCCAGGACGAATGAAACGTTTCAATCGTCCACACGCAAGTTGTTCCTACCATCCCCAAATCACAGTTTTTAATTCAAGGTCAAATATTAAACGCAAAAACAACTCGAACACTGATAATTGGCAATAATAATCATTCGTTAATTTATCACAATCACGCTAAAATAGTTAAATCAGTTAAAATACAAGAACAAACAAAGTTATTAACAAATATACAAGATGAGAAATACTTACTTTTGACCGCGAAAAAATTAAATCGCTCCGTGACACCGCTGCGTTGCTCGGTCGCTCGCGCTCTACTGACCATAGATTAAGATATGGCCGGCGGAGTCCTGAGTGTTGCGTCATACTCGTAGGTATTATAGTTTTTGAGAAATTTGACTTGTTTCAGTCATGACGTGTTTCAATTGTCCCCGGTCTCCCCTACTATTACTAATTCTGTGACCTATCTATTGGATGACGGTTTTAAAGCTCGTGCGAGTCGTGCGTCTGTCACCGACGCGAGCTAAGTAAGTTCGCAACCTTTAAGATCCCTTTAGCTTTGACAAAAAGACTTTGACGCAGCGATAGGTTAAAATACTATATTCTGAAGAGGCAATCATAAGATAACGTTTAATAGTACATTACTACAGACGCCGGGAAGTAGGTGGTTGCAGGCTGAGTTCATATAGACGGCCGAGCGAAGCGAGGTCGGATAGTTACGAGGCTGGCAACCCCTTTTCACGGCGAGGTATGTATAGTATAGTGCTTTTCTCAAACATATGCAATGAAATAAAAAAAAAACATCACTCAAAAAACATTTTCTCAAACATGCTATGTAATGTCGGCGTTATGTTAGTTATTTTTGGGCTTCAAAGTGCCACGTTCCCGACGGTACAACTCGAGAGAACTGTAAAGGAATTTCATACAAAATTGAAGGCCTAGGCCGGGAAGTAATATTTTTTTAATTTTAAAATGGCCCTGACAGCTGGTTTTATGAACAGGCTGAATAGCTGAAAATTGTTTTGTTTTTGTATCTGTGTGGTTCGGACCAAAAATATCCGCGTTAATGCCTATTACACAAATGTTTTTTGATGATGATGTTTTTTTTTTATTTCATTGCATATGTTTGAGAAAAGCACTATACATACCTCGCCGTGAAAAGGGGTTGCCAGCCTTGTAACTATCCGACCTCGCTTCGCTCGGCCGTCTATATGAACTCGGCCTGCAACCACCTACTTCCCGGCGTCTGTAGTAATGTACTATTAATGGCTTTGATGTTTTTTAGCCATTAGATTACAAGTGTATATTGTTTTAAGTAAATTTGTAAGCTCGATCGTTTGTTTTTTTTATAATAATTATCAACGTATATACATACATACATTAAATCACGCCTGTTTCCCAGAGGGGTAGGCAGAGACCACTTCTATCAACGTATATTACTTTATTAATTGCTATAAGGTATATTTTATAGTGTATACCTTATCTCAATTAATAAATTACTATATTTTATTCAGCAAGGTGACACGATCGGTACTTAGAGGAAAAAGTTCCGAATAGCTCATATTTTATTTCCAACTTTTATTGGACCAAATTTTTAGAATTCTGCGGTGCTCTCCCATCGATATTTATCATATTAGTTTGGTCGCGCAAATTCGCTTTCAAAAATATACCTTTTTAAGGCTGCAAAAAAATTGTAACATTATATTCTCGATTAAAATTTGTAGGTATCGAGAAAGATACCAAATTTTATAAATGCGAGCCCTTCGCGAGCCAAAATGAATTGAGCCGTGATTGAGCCAAATGTCAAATAGATTCAATGTCTTGTGTACGTCAGTCAAATCAAATGACAAGTTGACGTTTCAATAGTGCGCTATGGGTTGATTATTTTTGTATTTTTCCGGTACATAAATATGGCCCAATTGCTGTATGTCATTGCTAGCTTACATGTTATACTTTGCCCATTCACCAAAGTAGAAGAAAGTTTCAACATTCAGGCATTGCACGACATTTTGTACCATCGACATAACCTCTCACAGGTATAGGAGAAAATCTAATTTTGGAATCTTATGTGGCTTAGTAACCCGTATGTAATATTCTCATACCTTGCTCCAGTACGACCACAATGAGTTTCCGGGCGTGGTGCCGCGTACGTTCGTCGGGCCGGTTGTTATTTCTGCTCTATCGGCGCCTGTTGGTTCACTTTTATATCTCTTTGGGATAAATAAGTTTTGGATGCAGTATGTTGGTAAGATTTAAATTAGTTAGCTTAGTTTAGTAAGCACGCTTCAATTCTTTTGTTGAATTATTCTGGATTGGAATACCTTTTTTTATACAAGAAACAAATTCATATAGGTAATAATTCTTAACCATTCTTGAATTTAAAAGTCTTGATTAATTAATTTTGTTTTAATCTTTACGTTTCTGCGTCTCTTTTACCTAAGATTGTCTGGAAGAGATCGCTTATAGCAATATGACCTCTTATTGTCTACTGTTCAATAAAGTGTATTGTCTTGATAGACAGGGAAGGAATTCTTTTATAGTTCCTTTTTGCCTTTTTGGGTTATGGAACCCTAATAGTGAATTAATATATTAATAATGTAAGTAGTGAATGAATACTTATTTTGTATCATTTCAGTTCGCTTGACATTAGCACTAACAGTAATAGCAGCATGGAGTCGTCTGAGGAACGCTCTCCAGAAACAGTTTGGGAACACTTTTGCCTGGTGGTTCACTGTGATCACAGTCACTCAGTACCACTTCATGTTCTATATGAGCCGTCCTCTACCTAATATCCTGGCAATGCCCCTTGGTAAGTGACTGAACAAAATGAATTTACATTCTGCAGTCTGCACATAATTTAAAGTGATATTTAAGAGGCAAACATTACCTGCAATATAAACTGTATATGTATAACAGTTGTCTAAATGAGGCTGGTTTAAAATAAATGTTTTGAACTACCTAAATAAGGATTTACATATAACACAATTTAGCTTCATTTCATCATTTCATGCCTTTAAAATAGAAAGAAAGAAAAGGATAAATTGTGTTTAATTGACCAAGATATGTCTTAACCAGTTTTAGACTATATTTGTAAAAGATCAAGGTCCAAAACTGGAAAAAGATTTAATTTTTAAGCATAAAAGCTCTAAAATTACACTTACTAATTTTTTTCCAGTCCTGCTAGCATTCGAAGGATGGATATCTGGTAATCACAAGCAGTTCTTAATATCAGCTGGAGCCAGCATGATTATATTCAGATCGGAGCTAGCTGTGTTGTTTGGACTGTTTCTCATCATTGACGTGTACTTTAAGAAGGTTGATATTGTGACGTAAGTTTATATATATTTCAATAAGCAAACATTAGCATCTTGAAGGCAAGACAGATTAACACTAAAACTTTACAGGCTTATATTGGCCTGACAGTTTATTGTATTAGAACACAGACTATTACTTTCTCTTAAGGTTTCTTACATTTATTCTCAGATTTTCCACTGTCAGGGGGCCTGCAGGTGAAACTATAAGATTGTGGTGCCCTTTAGAGCTGGGCTCTCTAATTTCCACTCAACATTGACAGGGGAAGAGATTCAACATGGTAAAACCTTATTGCTTTTGATGTGTTATCACATAGTTGATGCTTTGATAGCTCTTATTTACTTCACAGTAATGGCGGCTAAGCAAAAAACAATACTATGACACATCAAAGACAAAATGGTTTTGCCGAGTCAAATAGAGGCCCTGCTTAGTAGCAGCAGGTGTTGTATTTGTAAAATGTAGCTGTAGAACTCATGATAAAAAAAAGTTACTAAGAATACAATTTGGACCTTTACTCTATTTCTTTAGGTACTCAACTAAATGTAAACAAAAAAAACAAGTGACATAGTTCGTCAGCCAATCGAAGCAGAACACTAATACGTCAAACCTTGACAAAACAGTTTTAATCGACTGTTTAACAAAGCCACATACATAGTTTGATTTGTTTACATTTATCTAAATAGGTACCTAAAAAGACGGAGTATAGGCTATTCTTTACTGTTTACTATAGGAAAACTTAAACAATTGAGATAATGTGGCCAAAAAAGTAAGAGTCATTACTCTGTGTTTCTCATCATTGTCGTGTACTTTAAGAAGGTTGATATTGTGACGTAAGTTTATATATATTTCAATAAGCAAACATTAGCATCTTGAAGGCAAGACAGATTAACACTAAAACTTTACAGGCTTATATTGGCCTGACAGTTTATTGTATTAGAACACAGACTATTACTTTCTCTTAAGGTTTCTTACATTTATTCTCAGATTTTCCACTGTCAGGGGGCCTGCAGGTGAAACTATAAGATTGTGGTGCCCTTTAGAGCTGGGCTCTCTAATTTCCACTCAACATTGACAGGGGAAGAGATTCAACATGGTAAAACCTTATTGCTTTTGATGTGTTATCACATAGTTGATGCTTTGATAGCTCTTATTTACTTCACAGTAATGGCGGCTAAGCAAAAAACAATACTATGACACATCAAAGACAAAATGGTTTTGCCGAGTCAAATAGAGGCCCTGCTTAGTAGCAGCAGGTGTTGTATTTGTAAAATGTAGCTGTAGAACTCATGATAAAAAAAAGTTACTAAGAATACAATTTGGACCTTTACTCTATTTCTTTAGGTACTCAACTAAATGTAAACAAAAAAAACAAGTGACATAGTTCGTCAGCCAATCGAAGCAGAACACTAATACGTCAAACCTTGACAAAACAGTTTTAATCGACTGTTTGACAAAGCCACATACATAGTTTGATTTGTTTACATTTATCTAAATAGGTCCCTAAAAAGACGGAGTATAGGCTATTCTTTACTGTTTACTATAGGAAAACTTAAACAATTGAGATAATGTGGCCAAAAAAGTAAGAGTAATGAGTACTTGTGGGAGGACCTTGTGCAGGGTCCGTCCGGGTTGGTACCACCATCTTATCCATTAACCTACCGCCAAGCAGCAGTGTTCGCATTGTTGTGTTCCAGTTTCGGGATAAGACAGCCGGTGAAATGACTAGCATAGAGGCATTCCATCTTAGTCCTCAGGGTTGGCAACGCATTCGCAGTCTTGTGAATGCGAATGTCTATGGGTCACAGTTTCCACTTACCATCAGGTGGCCTGTGTGCTCGTTTGCCTTCTCATGACATAAAAAAAAAAAAAAATTAACTGAAATCCTAATTTAAACATTCTGAATTAAAGATACAAGATAGAAGATAAAAAAAGATAAAAACATTTATTCAGTAAGTAGGCCGCACGGGCACTTTTACTCGTCAAGAATCTACCAGCGCTTCACAAGAGGACACCACTGCTGAGAAGAAACGCCGCAAAAAAACTCAGCAGTCAGATATTTTTTAAATATATTTAATATTACCATGGTACTACTTATTCTAGCATTATATAAATGTATAAATATTCAATTTAAAAGTATATCAAATAACCTGCTTAGTTTCCGCAGGAAAACACACCGAAATCTTACGAGAGACATATAGGATTCAGACATCCCAATTTTCTTACGAACTTTTATATAGTTTGCTGACTGATTAATTCATTAGGCTATGTCTGTACTGAGGCGTGAGTGTGAAACACATTTACCAAAAAAAACATATAAAATGCATCACGGCTCACGGCAAAAACCCAACGCGCCAGGCGATTAGCGAAGGCGCCAAGCACGAGTGCGGCTGGCTGCGAAAATTCTTGGACTTTTGTTTCTCGCTACTCGCAAGGTGACACGCTATTATTTTTAAGCAAGCCGCCTGTCAGTGCGGACGTAACGTAACCATGTTGTATTTTACAGGTTGCTCAAAATAGTTGTCCCCGCTGGAGTGGGGCTCATAGCCCTGACTGTGATAGTGGATTCCATATTCTGGGGGCGCCTGCTGTGGCCTGAAGCAGAGGTGTTCTGGTACAACACTGTCCTGAATAAGAGCTCTGATTGGGGTGTATCCTTTTATTATTAAGTTACTCGTGAACCAAATAATATTTACAATCTCTGTGATTATGATTATAGCTTAAATACCATATCAACACTTATTTTATAAAATGTATTTTTATAGGATTTTAAATAAATGTTGTCGTTGTAACGAGTCTAACCTAACTTTACCTACGTAATCAAAGTTCAGGATTCCCTAAAAGCATAAAAACACAATCAAATGCTTATGGTGAAATAATACTTTTTAACACATCATCATCATCTTCATGTCAGCCGAAAGACGTCCACTGCTGGACATAGGCCTCCCCCAAGGCTCTCCACGTTTGTCGGTAATTTAAATGGCCCCTGCTGCCTGCTAATATTACATAAATAAATACTAGGGGACAATTCACATAAATTGAGCTAGGCCCCAATCAACCTCTAGGATTGTTTTGAGACTTCAGTCACACCGGGATTCAAATAAGGGGCCGCTAGTTACGTAGGCAGGGCCACCACCTACTAGGCAAACCAACCGCGTCGATTGTCGCATTATTTCCCTAACCAACGACCAGACATCTCCTTTCCTCTGGTACTTCTACTCGGCGCTCCCTCGCGGCCTGGGGCCAAGTCTCGTGCTGGTGCCAGTGGGGCTGTACTTGGACCGGCGCCTCGTGCCCGTCGCAGCCCCAGCCTTCGTTTACGTCTTGCTGTACTCCATGCTCCCGCATAAGGAGCTAAGGTTCATCATTTACGTCTTTCCATTGCTCAATATGGCGTCGGCGGCGGCTTGCTCTTATATGTAAGTTGTACTTAGTTCATTGTAGCTGATGTAAATAAATAAGATCTCAGAGTCGCTTATTATTGTTATAAAACGGAATGATTTATCCCAAGAATGTGTAAACTTAAATGTTGTATGACGCGTTTAGAGTCTTGAAGCATTTAAGCGTTCATATGACTTACCGCAGTACCTTGAACGCATATGTCCGTTCTTACAGTATGCGAGCTTCATATAAAAAGATGCAACACCTCCTGAAAGTCCGTAAAAAAACCCGGCAGTAAATAAGGCTAAAATGTTTGGTGTTTGTGTACCTACATGTTTTGCTATTGAATATTTGAAATGTGATATAGTTGAGTGCAGTTTTACAAACATTGTAATTTGAAATTCATTTGTTCTGAATTACATACTATATTATGTGCCGATTTGATCACGGAGTCGGGAAATTGCTGTTTGCTGTAGGTACTTAACATTGACCCACCTAGTTTGGATTCGTTAGTTTGATCTCGAGAAAAAGAAAAGACATGAGCTTTATGTTATTTAGAGTTATCGTAATCGTATATTTTTTCCAGATTTATGAGAAGAACGAAAGCCCCAATATACGAACTTTTGTTTTGGGGAACCACCGTCGTAGTTTTAGGCAATGTATTGCTCTCCGTTGCATTTGTTTCTGTCGCCATGACCAACTACCCTGGTGGGGTAGCCGTGACCAGGTATAGTATTAAGCTTAAAGGCGGTATTCCATTAGGCAAGCGCGAACTGCAAGTTGCATGATGTATGACGTCACACTTGCGTACAAGTGTTTTGCATTGGAAACATGTTTTCAAGAGCAAGAAAAACTTGCATACAATGCGCGTACGGCACTCGTTCGCAATTTGAATTATACGAAATGTTTGTTTTTTAACTGGGACATTAGATCTTTTTTCGTTAAAACATTTTTGGCAGTCTTTTTTTTGGTCAAGAGTACCTAAGTTGTCCGTAAAAATAAATTGAACTTAAATATTTTTTTGCAAACCTACTTATTTTCATGTAAGGATCGTTTCATTGTATGGAAAGAAAAAAAATAGAAAAGCACATTTTTCATTCAAGTGTGCGTCATACTCCATGCAACTTGCACTTGGCTCTTGCCTTATGCAATACCGCCTTTAGTTAACTTTAGTCTCTGAGCGTCCTGTTATAGACAACTTTAAAGTATAATGTACCAACTAATATTAACAATATTCCAGATTCCATAAACTGCTCAAGAATGAACCCTTCGTTCACGTTCATATCAGTAACTTGGCAGCACAGACTGGAGTGACGAGGTTCACGGAGATCCACAATAATTGGAAATACAGCAAAAACGAATCGCTTGAGCCTGAACAGCTACATGAGTACACCCACCTCTTAATGGAGGCAAAAAGCAAGTACTCCTCAAATCTAAAAGCCTTTTCGCACACACATGTAGTCTTGGAAGGTATTGAGGCATTTTCTTCTGTATCTTTAAGTTATAAATTATTACCTCCTATTAAAATTAAAACAAGGCCAACACTATTTATTCTCGAAAGGAAAGATTTCCGTGAGTATCCTCAAGGTCATAACGTGGGTAGTATTGATAGTATCGAAACTAGAGAGGAAATAGACTTGAATGAAGTTGAAGCATCTACTGAAAATAATGACGTTGATGAAGAAAGTGTTATAAATGTAGAAAAAGGTAACTTTGTTTTACATGAAAGTCCAACAAAAACTTTATTGGCCGAGGAACAGTTATTTGAAATAGAAGAACAGTCTATATTAGATGAGGAGGCTCCTATTGTCCCAGATACAGATAATCTTCCTATTGAAGAAATTGTCGTAAAAGAAGAAGAAGAAAATAAGGAGATAAACGAAGAACCCACAGAAAACGCAGAAGTAGTAGAAGAACCTAAAATAAAAAGGGCTATTGAAGAATTAAAAACTTTAAAAAAAGAAAGGAAACGAAAAGCGATTTCCAAAATCAAATCAGAAACCCGCAAAGAGGTTGCTGCATCAGCAAAGGAAAAGCTCAGAGAGTTAATGAAACGTCATAAACAAATTGCCAAAGAGATTTCCGATGATGTAAAAACCGAAGTTAAAGAAATAGATGGCAGAGGGGATATACCTGAATCTGAAAACGTTAACGAGGAAGCAAATCTGGTTGATGTTGTGACAATTGACATGACAGAACATAGTGCAAAAGAAGATATGACTGAGAGTGTCCCAGTTAGTGAAGAAATAACGGGTACAAATCAGAAAATTGATGATATAGTGGAAGAAGTAATAGTTAGACTTATAGATAGAAAAATATACGATGATAAAACAAAACCAGAAGATATCAGAGCTCAAGACAGGCAGGTAATACAGCAGATTGTAGAGGAAATTCTGTCTGAAAAAATGAATTATTCCCGATTTACCGAGTAACTTTAGTAATTGGCTAGTAAATTTGCTGATGAGATCTCTGTTATATCTAAATATTGGAATATTACGTACGGAATAATTTAGTATAAGGAGAGCTTTTATAAAAAAAGGACAGGTATTTTTTCCAATTTTGGATTAAGGTTGTACATTGTCTTGCCAATAAAAATAACTAGATGTTTCCAAAAAAAAGTCTGGAAATGGCCCTTTTGTTATCAAAACCAATGCATTTTTTTCCCAAATAGGAAGAATAAAATAGGTACTGTTTTTTAAACTCCATGATACTACATGCATTTTACACGTTACAGCATTTTTTATGGTTGTTTAATATCAGTAAGAAAATAAACACGGAGAAGTCTAGTCACATATCTGAAAATATATCAGTTTTTTGTATTGTTAAAGTTTATTTAGTTAGTTCTAGTGTTGTTTTGAGAAATTCTATCAAATCGTCGCAATTTACTAGGTTATTTTACTTCCACAGTTTACAATTATTAACCGGCGGCGGACGGAAGGGCAGAAATGCAGAAGTTGAAATGTATCAATTTATATTTTATGCTATTTTAATTGAAACAAGGTGTAACCCGACGAATGAAATTCCCTGCATTACCCCGAGATCGATTTCAGAGTATTCCAATATATATCTAATTTTAATTAAAATAGTATAAAGAAAATTTTAAAATCTGCCTGTCCAGTCGCCCTTCGGTTGGCGTAGACCCTAGGCCTAGGAGACCGTAGGCTTTGGACTACGCGTCGAAATAGATCAGTACCCTTACCATGAGTTACAATTACCGTACTCGCTAGTGAGTCGAATACACTGTGCGAAATGCGAATACAGTATTCTTTGAGAGTGCGAGGGATAGAGCATTCGACTCGCTAGCGAGTAAGGTAATTGTAACGCATGGTAAGGGTACAGATGAGTTCAAAACATTGTCAGTAGGAACTATTGTAAAATGAATGGATTTGTTAAGAAGTTGAAAACGACCTTGTTGTTATTCGTATAATATTTCTAAGTGGATAAGATTGCCAACTTTTTCAAGACATTAAGTACAGTCAAATGTAAACATATGTCTCAAATGCACCTTATTCCAGTGTAATAAGAACTTCGTAACGTATTTATGAGATGATTCTTTCGATATATATTTTTGCACTTGACTGTACCAATTTCACCAAACGATATTAAATGTTAATCGACTGTTAGTTCATACATTTTGACAGCCGTTAATACTCGTAATCGTTGTTGGTGAGTCTTAAAATACGAACCTTCGAATTTATCGATTTGAGCTTTGTTGTCAATCTTCATACATACTACAAATTTGTAAATAAATGAAACTCAAAGTAGTTAAAGAACTTTATTTATCTCATACGCTTAGTAGTGATACATTTACATTTCCTGCTTACAATAAAAAGTCAATAATTCATAATATTCTAATCAGTCTAATACGGTTATTGACAATTACACGTAGATTCAACGGTAATAAGACAAATCTTGAACTTTTTGTAAATATTTGTAGTACTTTTAAAATTTCATTTTATTTGTCTTAAGACAGATTTTTGCTAGGTTGATTCGTAATCAAAGTATGAAATATTTTTTAATATGTTGAATCTACGCATTATTCATCCAATACAGAAGGCCTTGCCTAAGCTTAACTTATGTGAAGGTCTTACAAAAGGAACAAGCAAAGCAATCAGGGCTGAGATTCTACAAGTTAAAACCTTATTGCATTTGACGTGTTCCCGTATTGTCAACGTCGGCAAGCAGCCGAGTTAAACACAATGCCATACTATGTAAAACGCAATAATCGTTTCACACAGTTGAATACATGCTCTGAAAGATGCCTCGACCTCTTGGAAGTTCGAGAGTAACTTCCTAGGACAACCATGCCTTTTCCTCATGAACCGTCGACCAAAAAACTGCTTTACCACTTTTCGCCTCCATTTGTACGAAGTTAAGATCCTAAATTGATAAAGAAGTTTCTTGGTGGACAATACAAATAAAGATTATGATAGAAAGTTAGCATGTGCTATTAAATAATGTTATTTAAATTAAAAATTTAAATCGAAGCTGTATTTTGCTTTTACACGGTAACAATCAAGATCAATGAAAACTGATTTATATTTATATACACCATGACCCATTTTCAATTATCTTAAGTGTATTTCACCAACTGACAGAACAAATATAATCTAAATTAAACTTATAACTTGTTAACAAACCGTTCCAAATTACAACATAATGGCAGTGACATGTTTTACTTACACTGATCACCACTACAGGTAACTTATTTACAGAAAGCAGGTAAAGACAGAATTATTTTATACTGGACGATAGACCCAGTATTCCACTACGGTGCACGCTTAGCACGCACAATACACGGTCCACAGTTGGATGGCATGTTACACATAATGTATCTTTTTGCTTAGAATCGTTAAGCAGAAAATGGTTTTACAATAGAAACGGTTTTATTTTAATTATTATAATAAACTAACCTGACCTAACTTTATCTACACAATATATGTTTATTAAATTCAGCAATTTCTGCGGTGGTTTTCACTGCCGCCGCATGACGTTGCGGCGTGCAGCGCGACGAATTGCGGAGACAACGCACAACCGTACGAATTTGCTTCGTATCTCCGTCCGGAACTGCGTAGCACGACGAACCGCGTTTACTATGGAGCTCGGTGTGACACACCGTGAGATTTTTGCGTACAAAACAAGATTCTACAGTACAAATTTAAAAACTGCAGCACCGGATGCCGCTGCGATGTGCGGAGCAGTGTGACAACCGCCTAAATGGATGTTATGCGGAAAAAATGCGTTTCAAAGGGATCCCACACTGTCATACCACGTGGATACATTGTTCTGGGTGTGCGTCACTGACGTGATTTCGTGCTACTTGCTCCAAATCTAAAGTTCAAGGAAAGGAGCGCCCACACCGACGCGTAGTACAATACGGTGACGTTGCGTACAAAAGGATGAAGAAATTATGAAGCATTTAATAAACGTTTACGTTACGTTAGTTTTTTATAATAATTGAAATAAAACCGTTTTAGGTCAAATGATTATGCGTAATAAAATATGCGATCCAACGGTGAACCAAATAATTCTGATTAATTACTGTAAAAGAACGAGTTAGTGCACGACCGGCGAGATGACATGGTGGGGGGTAGGGGCTGGTCTTTGGTTGGATAAGATCGTAATTACGTTGATTTCTCTGTTGGCTTATCGATGGGTAATTGGGAAAGCAAGATATAAACGAGCTTTTCCGACAAAATACGCCCTCGTTTGATAATTTACATTTGTACAATATCACGGGTTGGTTCCAAGCTCCAGGGCCACTATTCTACAAGGTAAAATCATATCGCCTTTGACGCGTCAACGTTACGATAGCTATTATTTACTTGACAGCATGGCGGCCGAGTTACATTCAATACGATAATATGACAAAGGCAATATAGTTTTACCGATTAGAATAGAGGCCCTGTGCGAATGTATCAGACTTGACGTTTTGTACTGTACATATAAAAAAAAAATCTATGCCACTAAAAAAAAACATTAAAAATCACAACCAGGTACCGTCTTTTCTACAAATGTAAATGATTTTTAATATTCTACTATGTATTGACCTATCACGTACAGAACTAAATATAAAAATCAACATGATCGTTTACTTAAAATTGCATTAATACAACCGAGTCACCTGTCAGCGCTGCCACAAGGACAATAAGCTTGCTCACCGTAATTGTTCGGATAATATAGTATTTACTTCAGTTTTTCAATTAACTTGCCCTGAAGTAAAAAATAAAAAGAAGAAAGATAAGTTTACGTTAAAATATTATGTTTTTTTGCCAAAATACGATAAACTAGATAAACTAGAGTGATGCTACGGTTTATTTACTTGACAACCTAAGCCAATCATAGGTATCTCAAATTTAATAAACAAAGCAGAATTCTCTCTTCTTAGTAATTAGGTTGATAGTGCTGCAGGAGTATTCTTACTTACCGCCTATTGGCTTAAGACGGAAGACTAGACGTACAAATGCACTGAAACTGGGAGCACAATAATACCTTCTAAAATACTTCCCTAGAAGATAAAAACGGACTAACCTTTCACCAGGCTAAGGTATATAAGTTGTCAAAGTAACATATATTAAATAGTACCAAATTTTATGTAAACAAAACTGGGGCTTGTTTATCTGTCAACCTGGCCAAGGGTTAAACAATTAAGACTTCAGAAGCCATAACGAACTACAGTATTCCCAGCTTCTTAAATAGCTTTCGGCCGGCTCTCGCTATCACGCTTGCACTCGCAACTGACAGTATATTTGTCACTCGTGTAACATAGAAAAACGAATATTGCCGATCACTACTGAGAAAATGGGTGCACTGTACTAAATTTAAAAGAACAATACCCAACCTAATCGCTAGGTTGTTACCTATCTAAAGGTAAATAGTTTAAAGTTTACATTTTAATGTAACAAATGATAGTAACCTTTCCTCACGTGTGAGGATCTTGATTCGTAATGATGGTGTCCATTATCATAAACACATAAGCAAGACACGAGAGTTGAGACCAGTAATATTTGCATCTCTGTCATACTTTGCCCGAACGATATTCCTATAATGTTACCACCGGCGCTATTATGGTCGTATGTATTGATGGGGATAAAACATCTGTCACTTTCTGATCAGTATCCAAGTGCGAGAGTGACGAATGCTTTATCCACCGCGATAAGTGGCAACGAAATTAAGCGGGATACAAGAAAAATTTCAACATTCGACATATCGCAGGAGCTTATCGTTTATACGAACGATTTTACATTTAAAACTTAGTGATCCAATCCATTTATAATTTAATAAAATAAAATAATTTAGTAAATCAGCAGACAAAAAATGTGGGTCATCGAACAATCCAAACACAAGACTGCTCTCAACTCTTGCGCCGACGCCATGACACAACCTACATCCGTAGTATTTAAGAAAATAAGTAATGCAGCCACAAATAATTACAGCTACCGACAACACCAGAGGGTCTATTAAGGACACGTTTATCGCTGTAGATAAGGCATCTATCACTTTCTGATTAATATGAAAGTGTGAGAACGACAGATGCATTATCCACATTTAAGCACAGAGATAAACGGAGCCATATTAGCCTCGCAGCTACAGCGAAAACCCCCAAACCTTTCGCAAGTCAGGTATCGGTTTCTTTATTCGCAATTAACTCGTGGCGCGCCTTGTGGACCGACGGTGGTCCATAAGAATATGGAACTCTGGTTTGTACTAAGATTGATATTGTAACACAGATGTCCATGACATGACGTTCCACGGGTTAACCTTGGTCTGAACCCAATGCCTACTGGACCAGCCCACGAGCTACAGAAGTATCACAAGTACCCTATACCTCTAGCAGGATCTTCCAGTCGAACCGACCCGAGCTGGAGTTGATGGAGGGCGGGCAGGGCGGGCACACCAGCTCGTAGGGCGGGCCGCGCATGGCCGCGAGTGCGCAGTACGGCACGCGCAGCAGGTTCTTGCCGATCTGGTAGGGCGGCGGGTCAGGCCGCGTGTCGCTGAGCCGCTTCAGGGCCACCACCATCAGGTCAAGGCTGGCCGCGTGCCCGACGAATATTACGTTGCCACCTGGAAATCCAATAAATGCAGACTATAGTAAAATAATGGTAAGATGTCAATTTTGACAGCTGTCATTCCAGTATAAATTATAACCTCAAATGTTTATGTTTATGCCGTGTAATATTCATGGACTTATTTGTGTAATAAGTCCATGGGAGTGCCTATAAATAACTCGACATTAGCGAAGTACACCTTAACAGGAGTGAAAGTCCGATCCGAGTCGATTGAGATTAGAATTGGACTTCCCGGAATTGGATCTCCCGTTTGCTAAAACAATAATACTTTAGCCTCCATATGCATAAATTAACTTTACGGAATCGAGGCCGAAAATTAGGGATTCGGAATAGAAAAAATCAAAAAAATTATAAATCGATGTTCGATAATTATATATCGGAGATATGGCAAACGGGATTCTAATATCTGATATTAGATAATTCGGAAATTAAACCATTTCGAGATTATGTAGTTTACTCATTGGTATTCATTAGGCTCATAATCTAATACAAATTACAAACATTTATTCAACAAACTTTGCCCTTTAAAACTGTTGAATTACTTGAATATATGTATAAGGTAACATTAAACTGAGTCACGGGACCGATCGGTCTTGGAGTTGTTTGTAGCGGTTAAACTCGTCATTATTACAGACCTTCTTTCTCGGTATCTCTCAAAGCGGAGTGCATCGCTAATTCATTTCTTTTGTAGAACTCTTCTAACGTCTCCGTCGTGTTTATTTCCAGTGTCACGTACGGCTTATAGCTGAAAAAGAAAAAAATATCGATGCCAAAAAAACGCAACCCTAACACAAATTATATTTATAGAGAGGTTAAAACATATTTGTATGCAGAAATAAATATTAAAATTATCCAAGATACAGAAACGAATATTCTTAATCCTGAATATATTTGCCCCCACCAGGGATCGGACCCCGGATGATTTCTTCAATAAATAAAAAACCGGTCAAGTGCGAGTGGGACTCGCGCAACGAGGGTTCCGTATTTAAGATAACATGCTCATGGTATGCATGGTAACCACAAAAGGAAATACTCATTTTGTTATGACCAGTGATGGGAAATAGGTGAGCCAAAATACCTATTCTTCGCAAGAGGACATAATATAGAGTAATAACTACCCCTCACCTAATTCCGATCACTGGTTATGACCTTTATTTTCTATGCAATAAGGCCCTAGCCTAAATTTAAATACAGATTTTCAAAGTTTTTTATTATTTCTCTATAAATGAATAATCCCTTCATTTAATTTTTCCCATAAAATATAAGTAATTATTTATACGATAGGATTTTTTCAGTTTTTTTTATTCATATCCTCCGAAGATAAGGCGGCGGTCATTTTTTGTACATTTTTGGCTATAAATCAAAAAGTTCATTTACAGAAAACTATATAAAAAATAGTTTTAAATGTGGAGATTGATCCGTTTCATTTGCCATAATCAAACCACTTTCATTTTTCAACCCCCCAGTCTAGACTCCTTGTCAACTATTAATAAAATTAATTCCATTTTTTTTTTACTACAAACAGATGCGGTCATGCAAGTTGTACAACTATGCCAAATATCAAGTTGATAGCATTTGTAGTTACTGAGAAAACCCGCTGTGACATACAGAAGGACAATTAAGGGTTCCTTTATTCCATTTTGGTACTAAACCCTAAAAAAAATAGCTCCGTAGCCAGGCTCACTATCAATAATACTGTATTCCCAGCTTTTTAATAGCTTTCGGCTTGCTATCGCTATCACGCTTACACTCGCAGCTGACAGTATATTAGTCATAGAAAAAGGAAGAATGCCGATAGCTATTAGGAAAATGGTAGCACTGTACCTGCGTGTTGTCAAATAAATGAACATAGCAAAAGCACCTTACTGCCAGGGTTTTCAGTAGGCCAATCTTTTGAGCGCCAAAGCTGGCAAATCACAATAACGGAAATTCGTGGCACTGACGCCAAACGTCGGCAATGTCAAAAATGTATACGCTACAGGACAGGACAGCTGTGGCGTCTGAGACACGTTATATTACTTCGCTGCTTGGCTTTCAAAAGATCCAGAGTAAGGAAGGACCACTACGATCTCCGGTTTCTGTTCTACACTATTGATATAACATGAAAAAAATCAGTACTCACTCGAGGTCGACGTGGTACCCAGCCTTGTGCAGCTCGGGCGGCGTCATAAAGATCCCCATGCCCTTGGACATGTGCCAGTTCTTGAACTCGAACAGGCCCGGCTCCACTTTCACCTTCACCGCGGGGTCGCCTTGCAGACCTTATGATGACATTCATTTTAACGATATTAATCTAACCTTACCTAATTTGGCAGAAGGTAACACCAGTAGTATACTACTTCAAACGAAATAGGTTTACGTATGTCAATAAGAGGGGGTGAAGCCGGAATTGCACTGCGGCGCACGGCCGAGCTACGCACACATACAGTTCGTTCGTTCAAATAGTGTGCAGTACAAACCTTAGAAATCCCGACAGCTTCGCTGCGGCGGCTTCTTGTAGCAATTGTAGCGGCACATCAAGGCATGCCAACTATTTTTTTAGCTAATCAAAAATTATTTTTCTCAAATGTTTGTTACGACAGTTTTTATTGAAGCTGTGAAATAAAGTCAGAGATATTCCCTATTCTGGATTGGTAGTAGGGAATGCAATTTAACCGGACATTAACCATGTTTGTATGAAAATAACCGGTTAAAACCGGTTTTATTTGCATTCCCTAGTTGGTAGTAGTCTCACCGGCGAGCAAGTAGTGCGCGGTCTCGACGCAGCGGAGCGCGGGGGAGGCGAACACGTGCCGCACGGGCACGCCGGCCAGCCGCAGGCCCTCGCCCACCAGCGTGGCCTGCAGCCGGCCCACGCGCGTCAGCGGCGTGTCCTTCACGTACGAGTCCACTCCACCCGCCCTGTACACGACATTCATTCACTCATCAAGGGGACAATCTCACACAAACTAAGCGGAAGGCTTGTACGGTACAACTAGGACGGCTTGTCGCACGGCAGAATTTTGGTTTCATAAAAATATATTTTCTGGTGAACCCGTGAAGATTTCAGGTTACCTTAAATATTATTCACCTAGGTTAGGTTAAACTTTCTACAATCGCAAGATAACCTGAAATCAGCACGGGTTCAGCAGAAAATAGCTTTCCATAAAACAAAAAATTCTGCGAAGTGACACGTTCTATTCTATGAAATGAGAGTCTGGAAAACAAGGGTAAACGTAAACCCTTGTCGCACCTATTGACTTACTAAATTCAAATCATTCTCACTTTAATACGTTACGGCGACAAGGTATTAAAAGGCCAAGATGCCACGCCCAGATAAGAATCAGAGGGATGACTAAGGGTCTCCCCAGACCTATCCACGCCGAATCGGCTTGAGCCGGTAAGAAAAAGTTTTATGTCCATGCAATAAGAGCGAATACGACGTCATTCCGTTCGCAACGCCGAATCGAGCCGAGCGACGTCGTTTTCAACACAACATAACACTTGAAGTAAATATTGGTGTAATTTTTTGTGTTTTCCAGTAAGTCAGATAGTCATTATTCGGTATCTTTAGCCGCCTATAAATCTGGCCGTATAGTCGGCTTACCCGACTAGTCGGTACATCTAAAATTATTTTGTTTACATTTATTAAAGCCCTAAATAAACCAGCTATAGTGATAGTCTGACCGCTCGGCGAGGGTGAGCGGCATGTTGAGGTCCTTGCGCACGTAGTTGCCGCGCTCGTCGAAGCAGAACGGCGCCCACGAGCCGTACGTGAGGTCCACGCGCTCGCCGTGCCGCATCGAGAACACCCAGCGCCGCTTCGACTGGACACACATCACATATATGCACTACTTGGGGGTTAGTTGACTTTTATGAATTATCAGTAACCAACAGTTTCAAGCCGTGTGGTTGCCGGGTTAGAATAGTGCCACTCCATGTCTTCCCGTGGATGTCGTAAGAGGCGGCTAAAGGAATAAAGGCTTGTAGTACTGTTATGTCGGGTTCCTATATTCAATCCGAGGATAGATAAGGCTTACCTCGGGTTAAATTTTGACATTTGCCCATACAAAATGTGTCAAATTTTAATCCGATGTAAGCCTATCTGTCCGCGGATTGAATATAGGAACCGGACATTAGGCGATGGGCTTGCAACCTGTCACTAATACGCTGGTAAACATCTTAAGGCGCGTCCAGATTATGCGCGGCAAACACTCGAACATTGGCTCGCGCGGCGGCCGCGCATAATATAGACGGGGTTTCCGCGCGCGGCAGCTCGAACGTTGCCGCGCTCGAACGTGCCGCGGGGCGATCCGAGCGCTGTCGGTTTTTTAGCCCGCATCAAAGGAGCCGCGCGCGCAATTTGGACGGTTTTTTGTGCACGACGAATGAAAGTTTGCCATGGACAACGACAAGTGTCGCGAGTTAATACAATTGTATGGGAATTATGATTTGCTGTGGAATAGCAAATCGCCTTTACACCACAACGAGGCACGAAGGCATGAATGCGCTGATCGAGTTGGATCGCTTGCCGCGCGCGGCAGCCGCGGTCTACCTAAATTCCGTCGAACATTTGCCGCGCGAGCCAGTGTGCGCGTGAACATTGGCTCGCGCGGCAGCCGCGCATAATGAGTACGCGCCTTTAGCCTATTTGTGCAAAATGTGGTTACAGAATTATCAACAAGTTTTTAAAGTTGTATGTATGTAAACTCGTTTATTATAGTAGTATGACTAACGATTTGCCCCGCTTCGCTTCGGTTTATGTTAGTTGTATGTAACACTAGTACATAATCCAGGATTTATGAAACATACAAACCTTCCTCTTGAGTCACTACCTATTAATTAAATCTAATGAAGTCATTCAAATCCGTTGCGTAGTTTGAAAGATGTAAGCGTACGTACAGAGAGACAGACCGCGGCGACTTTGTTTTATACTACCTATGTAAAGGGGTCATACACACTTGAAAAAACAAAACGACGGTTAACCACCAATCCCTCCTATCTCAATATGTTAAAACTTTACAGTAGACACAAAAAACTTTGTATTTTGGGCAAAAATCGCGCGTTGTCATTTAGCAGGTATTGCCAGGATAACAAAAACACTAGAAATATGCTTTATTTGAAATAGGAGATCTTTCTAATGTGTGCGTTAGAGGGTATTTATCATGAATTGCGAAAAAAGTTGTTTGACCAAAAATGTCAGTTAGGAGGTATTGATGGTTAACCGTCGAAAAGTTGTCTTTCCTGTTGTCAAATTGTTAAAGGCTTGTGTGCTTATAAGTATATGTTTGTATCTAGGACTTAAGTAAACCTGACGCCGTTTATGCAGATGTGGGTTCAGCCAAAATTAGGCGTTAAAAACGTTAACTTTGGGTCTCCCCAGACCTACCGACGCCGAATCGGCTTGAGCCGGTAAGAAAAAGTTTTATGTCCATGCAATAAGAGCGAAAACGACGTCGTTCCGTTCGCAACGCCGAATCGAGCCGAGCCGAGCCGAGCAACGTCGTTTTCGCTCTTATTGCATGGATATAAAAAATTTCTTACCGGCTTAAGCCGATTCGGAGTCGATAGGTCTGGGGAGACCCTACGGGTATGTCCACAGGAAAGACGGTAACCTAAATCTGTGTATGACACAAAGATATTAGTGAGATAATAAATTATAGCGGCAAAGCTTAAAATGGAGCGTACCTTTGTTTTGGGTGCCTGGTCATGCTGCGCATTCGCTTTCCAGTCGATACTTGTACCTGGAAGAGATAAACAATAACATTATAAAGCAGATACTTGACGAGATTACCTTGAAAAATAAAGCTACGTAGCAAGATAAACAATGAAAACAAGATTAAAGGTATCACAAGTGGGATTCGCACTCATGCACTTAGTTCCATATCAGTGTAATACAATGTGCAACTTTTTTTTTCAACGTTAGTTTTATAGAGATGCTGCCACAACATTAAAAAAAGTTTTTTTCGTTCTTCTTTGAGGCCATAAATAGTACATTGTTGCCTAGGCGCGGAAAGTAAGGGTTTTCCTGACGAGGTGGTTAGCAGGCCGAGCAACAGCGAGGTCTGCTAAAATACGAGTCAGGAAATCCTCGTTTCCGCCAAGGCATACATAATGCTTTTCTCAAACATATGAGGAAATAATACAAATACATTTCTAAAAAGCAAGTAATTTAATTTCCTTAGATTTAGCGGGAAGCAGGTTTTGCCTAACCGAGGCAGCTTCAGATTTTAATATAGGCGGTGTGGTACCTATTTCGTCGCTTTCGTCGCTTGAGCTCATTTTTTATAGTAAGTATTTCACACAACAAATAGTTTAATATTCGGTTTCACAATTATATTATGCAGAATGAACGAATGTTACCGACTGTCAATTGTTTTCAAATACTAACCATAGACATTGGAATGCAAATTCAAAAAGAAACACACGCACTGTGCTAAAAAAGCGGGCAGTTACCTTGGCTGTTTGGAATTTTTGTCTTGGTCCTTTTGATTTTGTATCCAAATTGACAGCATTTTTAAGAAAATATGGACATGGACGGAAAGTGTTTTCATATGGTTTTTTTACTCCTAGGAGTAAAATGAGGCTCTTTCCGTCCTTGTGTTTCAATCGGAAAACCGTATTTTCCGAGCATGTTTGAGAAAAATACATTTTTTGTTAGTTTTGAGATAGTTCTAAAAGTATTGAAATTAAGCAACGTAAACAAATTGGAATAAAATATATAACGCAAATTGTTGAGTAAAATGATCTTTAGGGAAAATAATCTTAAAATTGTAAAAAAAAAAAAAAATGTAAAGATTAAAATTTTAAAACATATTTAATTTTTAAATCTGGTTTGGGATGCGTGTAGGTATTTATTTTCCAGAGATCTCTCACTTACAGAATTAACGGAACCTATGATGTTTTTAATTAAAGAAGACGAAAGAGGCAGTACTAAGTATAGTGAAGGAAAAGAGAAGTCTATTGCAGACAATAGAAAATAGACGAGGGAAGGTGTTTGGTCACCTGTTACGGCTCAAAGAGTACCGTGTACGTCTGGTAAATACAAGTCTCGGAATAGCGAAGAATGGAAATAACTCCAAGAATAGCTCTTAAGAGGATTGTAAAGCGCCGCTAAAGGGTGACGGGCAATTTTGTATGGACCCCGTCCCCACCCTCCAACAGTCACGGGATGCATGTTTATATGTTCGTTAGGACCCAAAACAAGACCAAATAACTATTTTAGTAGCTAAATCGATGGGATTTTTTCTATAAAAAAAACCTTTCAAGAGTCATGCAATGCAAGAATGTGTTCATTTTTAAACCAATTCCATACGATATGATAATGGTTTTCCAAGAAAACCCCATACATAGGACGATCGTCGTCATAGTAAAAAATCATCAGGTTGCCAAGATCTATCAAATGAGATATGTTTCGTTCCTGTTGGTGGGTGGGGACATTTTGCCCATTGTCCTTTCATTCTAAGAAGTATTTTCGTGAAAAGGAAAACGTTCAGACATAATTTTTCATGATATCTACAGCATATTCAAAAATCGTAAAAATCGGACTAGGTAGAGAACGTTTTCGCATTTTGTATCGAATATTTTAGCTTCACATTCCTCTTAAGTGAATGATGATGATGTCTCTTATAAAGTAGGAGTGCCTGTTCCGATGCATGGTATCCCATCATTTTATAGAATTTCATTTCATCGAACGCAATTTTCTGCTTTACTGACCAACCATGATGTTTTCACGATATCTTAAACATTAATTACGTAGGTTGGGTCAGACTTGTGACTACCAAAAAAAAAACTCATGCGGCGAAAAACGCATTTTGATGAAATTCTAACATTCTGCGTCTTGATACGTTCGTTGAAAGTTGTTGCGATAAAATAATAGGTATCAATGTACTATCAGTCCAATAGAACCCTGACCCACTATAGAACTGTGTCACAATGACGTTATGAGTCAATTCGTTAGAAGTGTCAAACAAATTGTTTTACAATGTCACTTTGACACCGTCAGGTGGTTCAGGGTTCCATTGGGCTGATAGTACTTGCGAAACTTCCAAATCAGGCGGCAATGACTCACCCTGCGTGACGCTGATGACTCCGTCGTGGTTCTGCTCCGTCATGACGACCTTCCAGTACTTCTCCCACTCCTTGTAGGTCTCCTCGGACTTGTCGTGCCCGAGCTTCGAGGCGTCCTCGTGGGGGTAGGTGGCCATCTCACCGTCCTCTGTTGTGATCTCCGATTCAGATTTGCTCTCTGAACCTATAATAGCGTACATAATTAGATGGACTTTGTGACAGATAAAGCGTTCCACGCCCTATTTCACTATCCTGAAAATGACAGGTGTCAGGTGACATTTCAGGGCACATGGTGCAGCTGATATGAATCCAACCGATGTGAAAGCTTGTCATCTTTGCAATAATATAGGTGAAATAGGGGGCAAAACTTCTAGCACATGTCAGCGACTGTTTCGCTCGGATTTCCCTGTCTAATTAGTGTGTGCGTGATAAGGACGCACTGAAGAGTGAGAAATCACAAGGTGCTCTCGACGCTTAGATGATTAAGAAGTTTATAGTGATCAGGACATGTCGATTTTTAGCATCGACTCGACCTATGTGGTCTGAAATCAGAGCTATTGATGAAAAAAGTATATTATCAGAGGAATAGTCTGATTGTAATTAAGTCATCAAGTTTACAAGTAAACCTAAGCCGTTAACTTATTTTAATATCGAGTGTGGCAATATTAGTGAATTTTGAACTATTGTGTATTAAACTAAACAAAATACATGGTGTTCAATACGCACTAAGCTGAAATAAGTAGTAAATCACTAGCTCCCACAGGAGGATCCGGGATGAAACCTAGTAGCCTGAGGACCGAGTTCGATCCCCAGTAGCTGCTTTGAAGTATATTATGAAATGAAATGCAACCCGCACATTCCGCTAACTTAGGAACATTTACATACATACATACATACATACCTTCACGCCTTCATTCCCAGAGTGGGGCAGGCAGAGCTACAGAATTACCAACAACTCTAAAAACTTGTCGATAACTGTGTAACCACAATTTGCACAATTAGGCTAAGATGTATAACAGTGTATATTAGTGACAGGTAGCAAGCCCATCGCCTAACAGTACTACAAGCCTTTAGGAACATTTTATTTGAATTAAACACATCAACGCGGTCTTGAAGCATTTTACAAAATAATTTAACGGTTACTCACTGCTCTGGTCATCAATATAAGAGTAGAATTAAATTTGTAACAAAACCATGTATCAAAACCACGTATCAAAACCACGTATCAAAACCACGTATTCATGAAAAATCCGTCCGACCGGCTTCAGACCGGCTCACTGAGTCCGTCGGGCACAACGTTGACACAACTGTTGTTACATTAAACAACCAGAGTCTCAAATGTCACCATTTTTATTTGGTAACACAGCAGATGTGCAATGTAATATTATTTCTAACACAACGTTGACAACACATGTTCAGTATTAACTTTACAACTTATTTAACCCCACCAAACACATTAAGATACTCTGACGATCTAGTTCTTGAAAAATTGGCAAGAGACAAACAAAAGCGAGCATCAAAATGTTTTAAGATCTTTGTATAAAATAACTTGATATAAATATAGCCGCGACGTTTCACCAATAATTAGAGACCGCAGCCGGGGCAGTGGCATTGAAACCACAGACCTCGTTTCAATTGTGTTTACAAATACCCACCTACCCTTATTTTTATACACAGGCCTGACGTTATTTTCACGGTTATCAGATGACAAGTTTCAATAGTATTTTTAACCCAGGACAAAAAAGAGAAGACTAATGTGCATGCATATTGTGTTATTGCAAATGTTTATATTATTTGGGTGGACCAACTTTTTTTTGTTGTTATTCTGTCCCGTAAGCCAGGAGACAACAGTGATAGAGATTCTTAGAAAAAATGATATAATATATACTTCCAGCACACTCAGGAGAAAGGCCATAAAAGAATGGGTGTGTGTTGCCAATAAAACGGTTTTTTAGTGGGCTTATATCCTTTGAAATCATAGTTTTAAAGAGTGACCCAGGAGACGTCACCATGGCAACGAGCTACAAAGAAAAGTTGATTGACCCATTTATATAAATTATACCTAATGTATGTTATATAAAATGGCATTATTCGAAATTAACGTTATACAAAACGTTGTTATGATAAATGAGATATGATGTCAAAAAATCATTTCATTCTTATAAAATCATTATGTTAGTAATGCTATCATTGATCAGATCATATTAAAAGCACTAAAATGATACAGAAAATACAGAAAACAGAAGATATATTTCATGGGTATTCACTTTCGCATGTAGCTTCATCCTTTGCAGCAATTGCGAATCCCATTTATCTACCAAAGCCCCCGGGATACTGCTGCTGGTTCTAGCGTCAGCGGGTCAACAGTTCCTGGATGCTTAGTTTATTATAAATTTTGTAGGTAGTTAAATGAAATTATACGAAATATTTTTAGACTTATTGAAGAGCACCTTTTAAAGTGAAAGAAAGAACGGCAAGTGTGCGAGGTTTCATAAGATTTCATATACAGAATTCTAAAAGTCGTTTCGTTCGACTCGTTCGGCTCGAATAAGTGTGCGTTCACCTTTAATCCACGAAAGTTTTCTAAAGATTTATTTCAATATGATTACTATGATAAGGTACTTACACCTCATAATTACTGCGAACGAACAGAGAGCTATTAACACTTGCATGTCTAAACGCGATATGTACATCAATGCTATTACTACGCTTATAAAACCTGTACCTCCGCATGTAGGTAAACAATACTTGGTCTTTGGACCATCGCGTTATTTACAACATAATATTTATAATAAGATTTATATTGTTATTTGCCTAAATACATTCTAATTAGTAGACAAACATGTTAGACCGGCGTTCTGTATTGTACTTCTATCGCAGTTGCTCACTTAAGCTATTTTGCGGGTGTAAGCTAATTCAGTTTAGCAGATTAGACAGACGAGCGCGCTTAAATTAATGAAATTGCATCTGTAGTCTTCAATAATAAGAGCAATCGAAAGCGGTTTTTTATAGAAATATTATATAAGCTGATATTTTATTTCCGTTTCCGTCTAAAGTCGCAAACGCACTAAGAGTGGACGCGGCACGGTGCGGCGTCCTCCCAAACAAAAAACCGGGGAAGAGCATGTCGGACCATGCCCAGTGTGGGGTTCCGAGTTCCGACGCCATTGCTATAAACACAAGATACTATCTCGAAAAACTACAAGCATGAACGAATTTTCTATTTAAAGTTATCTGGCTGTCTCAGTTGAATTTTTGAAACAGCTGAACTGTTTTTTTCATATCAATCATTTTTATTCCGCAAAATTAGGGTTAGGTTAGATTAGGTACCGTTAGATGCCCAAAGGGTAAACAGCCCAGAAATAGAAAAGCAGTGTGACCACGAGTCAGGTGGGATTTTTAGCAGGTACAAACACTTTAGTCACTTGTGTCTCAAGAACCAATCAAGTCTACTAGGACCTAGTAGAACCATAAGGGTTCCTAGTTTGAGTTTTTAAGAATTGGAACGCGCAGCTACAGTCTGTGTGCACTTAAGAGGTGCTTCGGGTTTGTACTTGTCTCTCACTCGCTCTTAATAATAGCGTATGAGAGCGAGTAAGAGACAAGTACAAACCCGAAGCACCTCCTGAGAACTATTGCACTGTACTTATGAGGCCGATCGTACAGTCACCTGCAATAATATAGGGGCAGTTGCTGTACCTATGGACGGCTTTACCTGTGGACACCCGGTCACTTTAATTAAAATAACAAGTCTTAGAAAAATATTATTAATTCGACCGTAAAGCGTCTTACACCTGTATAAATAAAGACGTGTCAGATATTTTTGTGCCCAATGTTGGATAATATATTATTGCTGGTGACTGTACAAGCCAAAAGGCGTTTTTAAGAGCTATCGAATCTGTGGTTGTGAACCGACAGCGTTGTAATGTATTACTTACTATTGTTGTTCCCAAGGGGCACGGACTGGTGCGGCGTCCACGTGTCCGACTCGGCGGTGCGTTCCGCGTACACAGCGGGCAAGTATCCGCTCAGACCTGAAAACAGCTTCAATCACTCATAACACTATCGAATAACACACGTAATGCAGACAACCATACTGCCAAAGGTAGACAACTGCATGGTAATAGTATAAGCATTTTAAACTTAACGTGGTTACCAATAGAGTATATAATGCTACGACTATTACACTGCTAGCCACCGTCTTTTTTTTATGCGCTTGCGTTTAAAAACGCTAGCTTATTAACGGAACTGTAATCTGAGATGCTTCGGGTTTGATAGTCACGATTTACTGAATCAGGATAACACTATCGGTCTATTACGCAGACATGGTTTTTTCTCTTGCAAGCTGAATTAATTTTATGTTTAACAAGCCATTTGAGTCGGAACTCAAACTCGGATATCTCCTTGAAATTTGGTATACGAATTTAAAACTTAACTTGTTTGTAAAAAGGCGCAAATTCCTTCCCTTTGAATGTATTTATCCGTTTAAAGTGAAGCGACTCATTTGATCGAATGGTACTTTTCAATGCGATTTACTGCCGATGCTATCATATGTCAACGTTATAATAACTTTTAATGGCGGCTGTATTAAAAACAATACGATAACTTGCCAAAAGTAATATGGTTTTACAGAGAAGAGAGCGCCGGCGTATCGTATCATGAAAAAAATCAAGCCTTATCCTGGTCATAATATTATGCATAAATGTGCACCACGTTCCGTGATTGATAATGAGTGATGTTCTTAAATAGTATACACAAACGGCGAAGAAAAGGGGCCTTAAAAAAATCGGACAAGTGCGCTGCGAGTCAGACTCCGTATTTAAGATAATATGCTTGGTAACCGCAAAAGAAAATACTCATTTTGTTGTGAATTTAATTTTCTAAGCAATAAGGTCCATTTAGAGCCTTGGGGGAGATCTATGTCCAGCAGTGGACGACTTTCGGCTGACATGATGATGATGATTAAGAAGGTCCATTTTGACTAGCCTAAATTTTAATACAGATTTTCAATATTTTTTTTGTTATTTCTCAGAAACTGTAATTACACTTCATTTTATTTTCAAATAAAATATAAGTAATTATCTATACGGAAGGATTTTTTCAGACTTTTTGATTAATAAACAGTGAAGATAAGGGAGGAATAAGTTTTTTAATTTTTGTCCATTAATCAAAAAGTTTTTTTTAATGTGCAGGTGATACCGCATTTGCCGTAATCAAACGTCTTTAATTTTTTAACTTCCCATTCTAGTCCCCTCTTCAATTATTTATAAAATTACATACATACATAAACTCTCGCCTTCATTCCCAGAGTGGGGGTAGGCAGAGCTAAATAATTACATTTAATTATTTATAAAATTAATTACATATTTTTTTACTAAAACCAGATGCGGGCAAGCAAATTAACTTCAAACCTGAATAAATACTACTACTCAGCTATTTCGAACATTAACAACAAATCGATCGTGCTTAATATTATAAATGCGAAAGTTTGTGTTTGTTTGTTAGGTACTCCTTCACACTGCAACGGCTGAACTACGCATTATCACGCGATTAACACATACGCTATAGTCATCCCGGAAAATTTCAAATTTCCCCTGGCAATAACGATCATCAAAATATACGCGGACGAAGTCACGGACAGAAGCTATACTAAATAAATTGCTTATCATCATTTAAATACATACGCACTTTCGTTGAAAAATACTTGGCTGCACAGGCACTAAACCTAAATTAGGTACATATTTCCTAGAAAAATACCCTTTATCCTAACATCGTCACAT